>CM046998.1:88452910-89776660 GCA_025698465.1 Gossypium longicalyx
TGCTTTCACATGCTCTTTTAGATTTGGTTCGATATTGCTAGGTAGGCTTCTTGGTGGTCTTTCTGAAATCATCTTAGTTAGGTGTCCTATTTGATTTTCGAGCCCTTGAATTGATGCTTGCTGATTTTTAATTGCAGTTTCAGTATTCTAAAAATGAGTCTCTGCTACTGAGATAAATTTTATCATCATCTCCTCAAGGTTCGTCTTTTTCTCTAGCTGGTAATGGTGTTGTTGGAAGCCTAGAGGGGGTGGTGGTCTTTGATTTCCTTGGACTCCCCATGAGAAATTTGGGTGATTCCTCCAATCTGCATTGTAAGTGTTACTATAAGGATTATTTTGAGGTCGAGGATTGTTACCCATATAGTTTATTTGCTCATTCTCCATGTTGGGGCCGTAGGCTGGATAATCTAAATTACTCGTTCCACCTCCACTTGTATCACACTACATTACTGGATGAACATGTGAAGAACCAAGTAAACCATCACTTTTTCTATTCAAAATTTCTACCTGATTAGAAAGCATAGTAACCGAATCGACGTTAAAAATGCCGGCTGTTTTCGGTGGCTTTGTCCTCATGACTTGCCACTGATAATTATCCAGTGAAATTTCTTATATAAATTCAAAGGCCTCTTTAGGTATCTTATTGTTAATGGTTCCACCAGCAGCTGCGTCAATCATTTGTCTTATCGAGGGGTTCAAACCATTGTGGAAAGTTTGAACTTGTAGCCATAGAGGTAACCCGTGGTGAGGACACCTTCTTAATAAGTCCTTGTATCTCTCACATGCATCATAAAGTGTTTCTAAATCTATCTGCACAAAAGAAGAGATATCATTCCTTAATTTAGCTATTTTAGCCGGTGGAAAATATTTTAATAAAAAATTTTCGGTCATTTGTTCCCAAGTAGTGATCGACCCTCGCGGTAGCGAGTTCAACCACTTTTTAGCTTTATTCCTTAATGAAAAGGGAAATAACTGAAGGCGAATGGCATCATCAGAAACGCCATTTATCTTAAAAGTGTCGCAGAATTCCAGAAAATTTTCCAAATGAGTGTTTGGGTCCTCGTCCTGCAAACCATCAAACTGAACAAACTGTTGTATCATTTGAATCGTGTTAGGTTTCAGTTCAAAATTATTTGCAGCAACAGCAGGCCTAACTATACTCGATTCAGTTCTTGTTAAAGTAGGTTTAGCATAATCATACATAGTACGTGGAGCAGGATTCTAATTTATTGGATCCGCAGCAACCATAGGAGGTAGCGGATTATTCTGAATTTCAGTTATCTCCTCGGTTGTAGTATGGGCATCGTCCTCTTGTCCTTCCTCTATGTATTGTAAGCTTCACCTTATTTCTCTTCGGTTTCTGTGAGCTATGTTCTCGATCTCACTATCAAAAAGTAGAGGTCCTGACGGGTTTCTTCCAGTCATAAATTATAAAAACCTGCCAAATAAAGGAAAGAAAAATTATTAAAGAAAAATTAAACTAAAAACAAAAAGTAAATTGCAATAAGAGTAAAAATGGCTAAAGTAATAAAAATCAAGCGTTCCTAATATCTTAGTCCTCGGTAACGGCGTCAAAAACTTGATGGTCGTGAAACTAACTAAAAATTCGACTTAAGGCAAGCATACCTATCGAACAGTAGTATAGTTATGGTGAGACCAAAAATATCATATCCACGAGAACTAAAAGTACGAGTAATTACTATATTTTTATTATCTAGCCTAAGAATTAAAATAGTGTTTTTAAACTAAAACTAATTATCTAATTATCTAGGATTACGACAGAGATGGAAGTTAGAAAAATACTTTAGAAAAACCAATGGAGAAGACAATACCCAAGAAAGAATCCACCTAGACTTCACTTATTACCTTTGACTTAGATGATTTATTCACTTGACTTATTTCGTAGGAATCCCTGATTTATGTTAATATCCCTTTCGAGACTAGAAACAACTGACTCTAGGTTGATTAATTGAAATCTCTTTCTAATTAAAACTCCTATTGTCGCATTAACTCGATCTATGGATTCCCTTATTAGATTTGACTCTAATCCGGCAGATTTATGTCATTCTATCTCTAGGATTGCATGCAACTCTACTTAATTATGAATGATCTACTCTTAAACAGGGACTTTTCCTTCACTGAATAAACATATCAAAAACCTGAATTAATATCTTGGAATATTAAAACAAGGGTTAAACTCACAATTAAGAATAAGAACAAGTATTTATCATATAAATCAAAGAGTAATAAAGTTCATCCTAGGTTTCATCTCCCTTAGGTATTTAGGGAGTTTAGTTCATAATAATAATAGAAAACATCTCAAAATTTAGAAAACAACAAAACATAAAGAAACCCAGAGAACTTCTGGGAAATTGGATGAAAATCTTCAATCTTGATGTAGATCCTCTTTCTGAGCTGATTTTGATGGCTATCCTTCAGTGTTTTTTTCCTTCTACACTCCGTGTCCTCTAATCCTCTTCTAGGGTGTTTAAATAAGCTTTAGAATGCTTCTAAACGCTCTAAAATGGCCTTTTCCAAGTAGAATTAAACTTTGGCTCTATAGGGACACGACCGTGTGCCACGCTCGTGTGAAGGTGCTTCAGGCCGTGTGCAATTCTGACTTGGTTTTGTGTCGACACGGCCAAGATACACGAGCTTGTGGTATACTCGTGTGTCATACACGGGCGCGTGGATCACCCGTGTGTAAGTGCCTAGGCCGTGCGAAACACTGATTTAGGCCCAATTCGTCCGTTTTTGGCCCGTTTCTCGCTCTTTTTGTTATCCTAAGCTCTCTTGAGTATAAAACGTGAAATTAAAGGATTAGGAGCTTCAAATTCAACAAAACCAAGGAAAAATCATCCATAAATATGCCAAGCATGGGGGTAAATATATATTACGGTTTATCATGTATCATGACACCCAAGGTCTAGTATCATGATACTATCAGCAATCTAAAAAATGAAGGGTCCTAGGATATTTGGGTATAGAGATACCGCTGTAGATGTCCTCTTTTCTTTTTAATTCAACACTGTTAGGGGTATCACAACTTTCATGCTTCAATATTGCAATACCCTCTTTTAGATGATGTTTTCATTTACGTTTGGGTCACCGTTGACTCCCTAGAACATTCAATCAACCATTAGGTCCCCTATGGCACATTTGGCCAACTCAGGTTTTAAAAAGAGTATAAAACAAACTAAATCACATACAAAATCATGTAATTAAAACTAAGCAAAAACACGAAAAAAAACTTTCAAATTGCTCGAGAATAAGATCGTTAAGTGTAATGGAGAGTCTAATTTGACATATCAAATTATGACAGATCATATACCCAACATACGAGCTTTTGGTTCATTATCTATTTGAACTCAAGCTTTCATTTACATCAAAGTATATAGGTCATGCATACATAGTCCATCATCCACAACAGATTAAAGTATGCCACAGCATGAACTTCACAGATGAATAAATCCATAAACAAATTTATGATCTATTCTACTTAGGTCCTATCCGATGTACTACCAATCCAGTCAGTCATATCTTTGTCTTTATCTTATAGGAGTCATCCTTCCCAATGGTTAAGACAATTGGGAGATGAATTAAGGTATGTCACACTATGAACTTTACATGTGAATAAATCCATAAATAAATCTCGAGTCTATTCTACTTGGGCCCTATCTGATTTACTATTAGTTTAGTTAGTCACATTTATGTCTGTATCTTCTGGAAGTCATCCACTTCAATACCCAAGACAAGGTTGTTGGAAAATCGAGTTTGGAAAACACAACGGAAAATAAATTTAGGGAAAAACCAGAGTTTTAAAATTTTTTTCCAAAACAAAAACTTGGTTGTGATGTATATAATAATAAACACTTAATCAAAATTTTACCTTTTCAATTCATCTAGGATGAATGGAAACACAAAAATATATAGACTTTTTCATTCCCTTTTTAACTCAAATTCATGCAGTTTCGTAGTAATTCTTGTCGAAAATTATAATATAATTATAAAATAATTATATTGTACTTAATTTATTAACATATTGAATTTTTATTAATTTTATATTTTTTTTTATTTTCGATAGATTTGCACAAAAGGTGAAAATTAGCTCGGCAGACACATCAAAAGGCTTGAACCGTCGGAGAAATTTTTGCATCGAGTGAACCAAGGGCAAGATTAAATACTTTTCTAGACAAGGTCGGTCCAAATAATGATCATTTTATATACTTTATATTTAGTTTTTATCGAAGTTAAATTGGGTTAAAAATTAATATAAAGCCTGAAAAAGAAAATGGCCTAGTGTGCTAAGCATTGAAGATTGATCCAACAAGAAAATTTGCAGCACAAAACCGACCCAATCAGTTTATTTAGCTGATTAAATTACTTGTAAAACAACCCTCAAGTTTCCTTAAAATCCTAATCAAACCCTCCACTTTCTGTGCCTTTGAAGATTTGCCTTAAGCTAAATTTAGCAAAGTTTGAAACATTCAAACTTTGCTCCATGTGTGGCCGGCCAAGGGAAGTGTATGGCTGCTGATTTTTTTTTTTTAGTAGTCAATCCCACCTATAAATACCTCATTCACCTATTCATTCAACACACCTCTCATTCCACACTTCTCACTCTTTTTTACTCACTTTCTATCTTCCAAAACCTCCCTTTGTTTCCCATTTTTCCCTTTAACTTTCCTTTGTGAATTTTCCTTTTGGAAAAGAGCCTTCAACAACCTTGGGTAGCAGCATTCAATTTCTTATAGTAGCCTTGGATCAACAGAACAAGCAAAGAATGAGAGGAGCTCATTAGTCTGGCTTCGGAGAAAAACTGGATTTGCTTCTAGTTTCCTTTCCTTTAATTTTTTTTTTTTGTTGTTGTTATGATCATGTCTATGAATATTTTTTATGTTGCTATTCTAAATTTAATTAACATGGTTTATATTTAATTCGTGTTAGGTTGATTGCATTTGGTCTACTTAAGTTATTAAAATCATATTCGTGTTGTTATAGGTCTTGGTAAATTATTTGATTAAGTAAAACCATGATTATATTATACTTGCATTATCATTGTAAGGTAACTAATGAATTAATTATTAGTCGTATTGAAATTATAATTAATTGACACAATACTTAATCAGTGCATGTTTAATCTTCTAAGGTAGCTGAGGGTTAAATTAGCAACGGTGTTAAACGGTACATTAGCCTTGCATAACTTGCAAGATTATTGTGATTAAACTGTTTCAATGTAGGAATATATTTTTACTTCACTTAATCTTTTACTTGATTATTAAAATTGATTAATTTTTTGAATTGGCATAGTAATATGTTCAAGAGATTAGCTAATTTAGTAAGTCTGTATGTGTTATAGTTAACAAATTACCTTGTTGCCATGAATTTATTCGTAACAACATGAACATTGTTTTAATAATATTAAGTTAAAAAATGTAATTGATCTAACACAATCATGTCATATTGATTAAACTTATTTTTCAGAAATCATGCATTGGAATTTTTACTTTTTAATTTTCTTAGTTAATTTACTTAGTTAAAATCTAGTTATATTAAACCTTTTTTCAAAACAAATGATTTTCCTTCACCAAAGTGTTTTTAATTGTATTTCATAAATATTTTCTTACACAGTCCCTATGGGTATGATAATTCGACATTTACTTGTCATTTTATTACTTGTTGTGATTGTGTACACTTGCACATTTCTGTTGTTCCAATGAACTCTTCGACCGAATAGTCTTCTTCGTTATCCTCAAGCTCACGTCTGCCGAGTGTGGGCTTGTTTCAAATTTAAAAAAATTTACAAAAATTACTAGTAAGGTAATTTCGCAATTTCTCTAAACTTTTAGACCAAGTTGTAATTAAGAAAAATATATTTAGAAATTTTTTGAAATAATTTCTTCAGATGATTTTCTCTCTACAGCTTTCTCTTGAATTCAAGTGTGTAAAAAATAATGACCCAATGCTCTATTTGTATATGGAGAATTTTGAGAGTTCAACTATTAAATACTATTAAGATAAGTATTAAATTAAATTTAACATTAAATTTATTAAAATATTATTATTTCTGGAATAGTTAAATTGAAATCCAATTCTCTCGTAGAGCCCAGTAGGAGTGTAATTCTTCCACTACTCAATCACCGAAGACCCATTATCACCGACCATTTTTTGGCCACAGGAATGTCACCATCGCAATCGTTGGCACCTCGAGTTGGTTCGGTCTGGGCCAGTGATGGCTCGACTTGTTTGATCCAGCCACTAGTTGGACCGTCGGCCCGATTTCACATACCAGGCTTGATTTGATAAGTTTTTTGGTAGTGGTTTCAGTTTTGGGCTCCCAGGCTCAATTTGCGATCTCAAGCCTGATTTTCAAGTTCAATTACCCATTGGGCCAATTGTTTTACTTGAAATTTAATTTCCAAAAATATCATATTAATTTTAATTAATTTGATTAATTTAATTTTACTTTATAAAAATTAATTTTTCCAAAAATCACTTAGATATTTCAAATTAATTTTAAAGAAAATTTTTTAATCAAATTCTCTAGTGGAACAATTCTTACGACTACCCAATTTAATTACACACCGAATAGATCGACTCAATCAAATTATTTTCGAAGTCGTAGAATTTACTTCTAATTCAAATGCAACTCGATTGAGCTTTTGTTGAGCTAGCGGAGGGGCCAATCAAACATATACAATTAGGCTCTAGTAATTTCAATTATGTCCAAAAGCATCGTTTTGATAATTCAAAATTACTTAATCATTGATTCAGTCTAAAATAAGTACCATGATTGAAAACTCCTTATTGTATACTCTTTAAGAAAGCAATTCATCCAACTACTTTGTCCAATGACCTCGTCATGGGTGTGTTACTCTCATATGATATCATTGATTCCTTTAAGTTAAATCAGTTCACTCAATACAATCATATTTTATCTCTTTGTCACCATTGTGTCTTCTTAATAGTTAATATCATCACTGTAAACAAATGGTTGTGATAAATTTCTTTTTCGAGAACAAGCAACTCGTGGTCACGTTTTATATTTATCATTCTACACAATGCCAATGAGAGGATATTGTTAACTCTTTAATTGAGTTATGAATTGCACTATTTCTAGTAAAGTCATGCATACACAAGTCATGTACCCAACATACCAACTATCAACTCGATCATCTTTAAAGCATAAGCCTCCACTTATATCAAAGCATATGAGTTACATACGCATAGTCAATGACTAATTCAAGATTTAGGTAAATCACACCATGAACAGCACAAGTGAATTAATTCACAAATGAATTCAAAATTAATTCATCTTGGGACCATTCCAATGTATCAAATTTCTAATGAATACATCTATATCTCTACCCGCGGAGTTAACTACTCCGATAGCCAAAACTAGTCATCTCCTCAATTGGAATTGAAGGCAACATAATAATCCTTCTCAGTATTTGAATCAAATGCTTACTTTGATTCTTTTACATGATTACAGACTCGTTTAGATTATCTACTGAAGTAAGTTATCTTTCTAACAATGTAAATATTCTTACAGTGCCACTTATAATCAGTTTGAACTTAAACAATCAATCAGCTAATATTTGCTTGTCACAATTTTGCTATTCATGCAAAATATGAAATACAGAAATACAAAAGACATATCAGTGAAATGTGAAATTTATTTATTTATCATTCAAATAGATTTAAGAGTATTACATGATTATTACAATATGAGCACATTTCCCAAAAAAGGTATGTTCTTTATGGGACTAGATAGACAACATATTATGTAACACCCTTAACCTATATCCGTTATCGAAACAGGGTTACGGAGCATTATAAAAAATTTACAAGTCAAATGCAATCACTTTAAACCATATCAAATTTATATCAGAAACTAATCATAATCAATCATATTATCTCTTATATGAGCCCTCGAGGACTAAAATATGCATTATCGAGACTAAACTGGGTATTCAGAGAATTTTTGTAAAATATCAAAAAATTTTAAGGTGCAGGAGACACACGCCCGTGTGGCTCACACGGTCAAGAGACACGGTCGTGTCTCAGGCTATGTGGTCATTCAAAATAGGGCACACGGTCGTGTTCCAGCCTGTGTCCAAATTTAGGAGCATTCTGACTTGGGTCACACGACCAAGCCACAAGCCCGTGTGCTAGGCCGTGTGAACATACTGACTTGTATTAAATAGGTGCAGGGGTCACACGACCAATCCACACGCCTGTGTGCCAGGCTGTGTGAGAAATTTTGATAATTAAGTTTTGAAATTTAAAGATACAAGGGACAACGGCCAAATCACACGCCCATGTGCTAGGCTGTGTGTCACACACAACTGAGACACACGCCCGTATCTCTGCCTGTGTGGACAAAATTTGGTCGTTTTCAAGCCATATTTCTCACCTAAATTTGCCTTCCACCTACTTTATCACCTTCATATTCATAAATCAATACAAGACAATTAATTTAAGCCAAAACCAAATCTTATGCATGACATATTACCACATACAACAATGTGCTCTTAAGCACCTCAAATGACAATCTATTATAATATCATCCTAATACTCATACTTACCTAGGCACCAAATGCATATATGCTTTATCAACTCATATTTCCAACATGATAATTCTACTTATATATATATACATCAAAACATATTCATCATAAGCCATTCCAATGGCTATTTACAACCAAAACATTTATATGCCAACATTGGCCAAGTTAACCTATACATACCATTATAACCAAAGTTGATTTACTAGTTATACCGAAATGAGCAGATGGATAGTGTGATGTAGCTCCAACCAACTTCCAAACTTTATGAGTTTCCAAGTATTATAAGACAAGAAAAAATAAAACAGAGTAAGCTTTAAATCTTAGTAAATTCGTATAACAAAAAATTAACTTACCATTCAATTCACATTTAAGGTAAGCTAACTAAACATGCTCAAACCAATTTGGCCAAATGCCTTTGCTGACATTTTTTGGACCATTCAAACGTAACATCTTTTTACAGCAATCTCGTCTTAGGAGTAGCAATCATCGAAAATCCTTTAACAAACCGTCGGTAGTAACCGGCTAAGTCTAAAAAACTTTTAACCTCGGATACATTCCTTGGTGGTTTCCAATCAACAATAGCAGAAATTTTACTTGGATCAACCCGAATACCATCACTTGAAACAATGTGCCCCAGAAATATGACTTCTCGAAGCCAAAACTCCCTTTTACTGAACTTAGCATACAATTGTTTATCTCTCAAAGTCTGCAAAATAGTTCTCAAGTGCTCAGTATGCTCGGACTCATCACGAGAATAAATCAGAATGTCATCAATGAAAACAACCACAAGCTTATCTAAATATGGTCGGAAGATTCGGTTCATAAAGTCCAAAAAAGTTGCAGGAGTATTGGTTAATCTGAATAGCATAACAAGGAATTTATAGTGCCCGTACCTTGTTCTGAAAGCGGTTTTCGGCATATTTAACTCTTTAACTCTCAACTGGTAATAGTCAGACTTCAAATTAATCATGAAAAACACTGTTGCTCCTTTCAACTGGTCAAACAAATCATCAATTCTTAGCAGAAGATACTTGTTGAGCTGTCGGTAATCGATACAAAGTCTCATAGACCCGTCTTTCTTATTTACAAATAATATCGGTGTACCCTCGAGAGAATAACTCGGCCTCGCAAAACCCTTATCTATCAACTCTTACAACTGAGCTTTCAATTCTTTCAATTCAGTCGGAGCCATTCTATACAGAGCAATTGATATCGGTGAAGTTTCCGGAACTAAATTAGTACCAAACTCAACTTCTCTAATTAGAGGCAACCCTGGTAATTCCTCTAGAAATACATTCGGATATTTACATACTACCAGCATTGATTCAATTTTAAATTCAGACTCTTTTTGTATTCAACACATAATCAAGATAAGCTTCACAACCTCTCCCCACATACCTCTGAGCCGACATCAAAGAAATCACAATAAGCAAATTTATTTGACTCATTTGAATCAATTCAAAGAATTTCACCATTTTCACATCTTAATTCAATAATTTTTCATCTACAATTCACTACAGCATCATGCAATGTCAACCAGTCTATGCCCAAAATAACATTAAATTCATCAAATGGCAACAACATCAAATCAGTCGAAAGTAGTGACCTCAAATCATTAAAGGACAATTCTTGTAAACTTTATCACCTATCACATATTTGCTTAAGGGGTTTGACACTTTAATCACAAACTCGATGGATTAAACTGGCATATTCTTATTAGATACCAAATTCATACATACATAAGAATGAGTAGATCCAGGATCAATCAATGCAGCAACATTGGTATCATAAAGAGAAAAAGTACCAGTGATAACATCGGGAGATAAAGCATCCTCACGAGCACAGATAGCATCAGCTCTAGCAGGTGCTCGGGCTTCAGATCTCACAGTTGAATCTTTAGATATACCTTTACTACCTGTCACATTTCCCATATTCCTCGGAGGTCTCCCTCTAGAGGCAGTATTGCTCGGTCTTGCACCTTAAAATTTTTCTTTCTCAACTATCTCAGGGCAATCTCAGATATAGTGATCATGTGAGCCACACTTAAAACAAGCCCAGTCATTCATTCTGCACTCTCCGAGATTACGTCTGCCATAATACGGGCACTCAGGTCTATTAGACCTGACATTACCCACACTAGCCATCGAGGTAGCTGAAACTTTAGAACCCGAATATTACTTCCCACGGTCTCTATGTGAATACCAAACTGAAACATTCAAACAAGGATGCATTTCTCTATATTTCTTTGACTGAGATTAAAATGACTTACTCATTGGCCTTTTTCTTGCATCTCTAGCCTCAGACTCAGCTTTTCTCTTCTCTTTGCTTAACTCTTCAGCTTTACAAGCTCGATCAACCAATACAACAATTTTTTTCAATTCCAAGATCCCAACTAACAGTCTGATGTTTTCGTTCAACCCGTCTTTAAACCTTTTACACATAATAGCCTCGGAGGAAACATACTCTTGAGTATACTTACTAAGTCTGACAAACTCTCGTTCATACTCAGTAACTGACACGCAGCCCTGTTTCATCTAAAAAAATTTCTTATGTTTCTGATTAATGAACCGCTTACTAATATATTTCTTCCTAAACTCTTCCTGAAAGAAGTCCCATATAACCCTCTCTTTAGGTACCACAGATACGAGTGTATTTCACCAACGATATGTTATGTCCCTCAATAAAGATATAGCACATTTCAAGCATTCATCGGGTGTACAAGACAGTTCATCAAATACCCTAATTGTATTCTCAAGCCAGAACTCGACTCTCTCGAGGTCATCATCAACATTTGCTCAAAACTCTTTGGCCCCACGTTTACAAATTTTATCAACCGGAGGCTTATTCAATCTTAAAAGATCCACACTTTGGGGTACTATGGGAACCATTTAGGGATTAGGCAGGGGTGGAGGATGTTGAGTAGCCGGGTTCGTTCCAATGAACTCTGAGAACCACTCATTCATCATTTGGAAAAAAGACTTCCCGAGCCTATACTCTTTGACTCACAGTAACTGGTCTACTTTCAACTGACGTTGCCTCTTGAGCAGGAACGGGCACATTACTTTCTACATCATCAGCCACAGCTTGATTGGGATCCATTACTATATGAAAATACAGTTTAAAATTGTCAGGAGTCATCACACTATCACAGTTTATTTATGGCATGTATAGCTAGACTTTCACACACGCTACGTTAGTCCGAGAATTGACTAAACTTGGATCTTATACCACTAAATGTAACACCTTTTACTCGTATTCAACACAGGGATAGGGTTCGAGGCATTACCAGACTTATACACAAGCAGACATTGTAACATCCTAAATCAGGGCTTAGTCGGAACAGTAGTTTTGAGACCACAAATTTGAAATAAAAATATTTATTTTATAATTATTTGATGGTCTATGATATGATTTCATGTTTGTTAAAAATTTCATGAAGAAATTTTATGCCTAAAGTATCCAATTTGAAGTTAGGGACTAAATTGAATAAGTTGCAAAACATGAGTTCTAGAAGCTTTGGGTATGAAATTGCATTGGATTATAAATTATAAGGTTTTAAATAGAAATTTGACCATGTTCTAAAATTTTGGACAAAAATGGGCATGAATAGGAAAATTTTGAAAGAAAGGTTTTAAGGGCATTTTAGTCATTTGGTTAATAAAAGAATAAAAAAGGAAAAATCAAGACAAAAATGGTGTCCATCTTCTCCAAGCGTCGCCAAAATTTTATGTTCTCCACAATCTAGGGTTTTCAACTTTTCAAGCTTGATTGTAAGTGCTCTCAAGCCCCGTTTTTAATTTTTTTTTCCATTTTTGAAGTCCTTTAAGCATTATCTATCCAATTCTTGCCATATTTTGAGCTAGGGTTCATGTATGAAATATGACCCATGTGTGACATATTTGTATTTTTATGTTTAATGGAGGAATATGAAAGTTTGATGTGTGTTTAACATCTTTTTCTAAGAGATTTTAATGAAAAACCCTTAAAAGGACCTTTTTGCAAAATGTGTAAAAATAGGTGTTAAAAATGTGATTTGATGAAAATGTGGGCTACTATAAGAGGGAATATGGATCGGTAGGCTTGGGTAACCAAGAAAATGCATGTATTTCATTTTACGAGCCTAGAAACTAAAGTGTAAATAAGTGAAAATTTAGAGGTAAAATGATAATTTTACCCGAGTATGATTTTTGGGTCAATTTGAATAATTTATGTATTGAATAAGTTAAATTTGGTATTTTAGATCAAGAAAAAACGAGATTCGGGTCTTGATCGGGGGAAAAATAAAGTTTACGAGGATTAGGTTTATTTTTGTCATTTTTGTATCGAGGTAAGTTCATATGTAAATTTTGCAACATGTATCATACTTTAAATGCTTAATATTGCATGAATGGTAAGTATTTACATATTTAATGTGATATTATATTATGGGTTTAAATCTTTAAAGTTTATTATGGTATATGTTTGATTATGCCATGAGTATATGTTTGGTACTATAAGTATTGAAATCGACGTTTTGAGCAAGTCGATAGAAATGTGGTATCGAAGAATCCCGTTTAAACCTTAGGAATAGTTTAGGATACAAGTGACATGTTACTAGGAACTATGTGATCTGAACTCGTGAGTGTGTCTGAGTACATGATTATGTGACACATGTTATGGCGTCCGAGTACTGGTCATATGTATTTTACTGATGGCTGGGTAGTCCTGCATGTGTTGCGGATACCAAACAGCCGATATAGACATACCCATGAATAGCTCAAAAATGAGCAACATGTGATATATGATATGAGTAGTATTGGCTACATATGGGGAACTTAGGTGCGATATTCCGATGTATCCGATTTTATTCGGAGTGTTCAGCGGGTAGTCCAAAGAAAGGCTTAGTGAGAAAAAGTAACTAGTACGTCAAAGACAAGAATGTAAGTTACTGTGCACATTGTGCGTAAATGAGCACAAGTATGTTCACCGAACTCATGAGAACGCCATGAGATGTGATGAACTTATGATAAGAATATGTATATGTGAAAGTTATGCTCATAAGACTTGATGATAATTATGAAACTTTGTTTTATGTTAATTGTATGATTATGTTGCTTATTATTTGCATGTGAACTTACTAAGTTATAATGCTTACCCCCATTTCTTTCCTTTTCTTATAGTGTCACCAAGCTAACTCGGGGATCGTTGAACGTCGGAGACTCGATCACACTATCAATCAGACATTTGGGTATAGTTAAACTTATCATTTTGATTATAGCATGTATAGGGACTTGGTCTTTTTGTTATGTGTCATATTGTTTAGCCAAATGTGTTGGCTCATGATGATATCATAATTCATTTTGTATATGGTCATTAACGGTGACCAATATTGATTATTTGGTTGTAACCTTAATCATTTATGCATGCATGCAAATGTGTTTATACTTGATGTGGTTGCTTGCTTGTGGATGATATGTGAGATGAGACTAATAGGTATGACCATAATTTTGGTATAATTGAACAATTTAAAAGAAGAATTATAATAATGAATGAATATGAAATTGGTGTGGAATGCCATATAGTAAGCATGATGCTTGGAATATGTGATATGTTCACATTATAAAGTCATAGACTAGTCATGATTGTATATATTTGTGTGATCATAAGTGACATGTTGCATGCCATGAAGGGAGATTATGGGTATAAGTGCATAAGGGTGACAAATGGGCTTCGAAAATAGCCTCAAGTTGTCTATACGGGCAGACACACGATCTGCCCCATGGGTGTGTGATCCGGTTGTGTATCCCTTGTACTTAATGCATACAAAAAGAAATGTCCAGTAGTAAACACACGGGCAGAGACACGACCATGTGTCTCAGCCTGTGGAGGACACGGCCTTAGGACATGGGCGTGTGCCCAGGTTGTGTAAAGTCTGCACTTAATTTTTAGAATTTAATTTGCCACACGGCCTGTGGACACGGGTGTGTGCCTTAGCCGTGTGATCACATTTTATGCATGACATCATAAACAGAGAGCTCCACGGGTTAAGGACACGGGTGTGTGAGACCACATGGCCTTCCCACACTAGCATGTCCCAAACCACACGGGCGTGTGGCCCTATTCCATGATAAAAAATTTTAAGTTACCCAAAAAGTTCAGAAAGTTCTCGGTTTAGTCCCGAACCACCTTTATTGTATGTTTTGGACCTTGTAAACCCATAATAGAGACGAAGTGCATGTATATGAGTAGTTTTAATTTGGGCAAAATTTTATGGCCCGATTTTGGATGAATGTCCGTGTTTATATTCGGTAATGCTTTGTACCCTGTTTTGGCGTCGAATACGAAAATAGAGTGTTACAAACATATAAATTTCGAGTTATAAAAATACATCCAAATTAAAACCGTTCACATGCATTCATATCGTCCGTAATACGAGCCTATGAGGCCCAAAACATACATAGGAAGTGGTTCAGGACTAAACCAGAAACTTTGGAAAATTTTACAAGACTTAGAAAATTTTTCCATGAAATAGGGGTCACATGCCCTTGTGACTTGGGACAGGTCTGTGTGAGTAGGTAGTGTAATCACACACACCTGTGTCCCTAACCTGTGTAACTCTCTGTTTGTTAACTCATAAACAAATAGAAGTCACATAGCCAAGTCACACGCCCGTGTGCTAGGCCGTGTGGCGAATTTAATTTTCGAAAAATAGGTGTAGACATCACGTGCCCTAGACAACTGCCCATGTCCCAGGGCCGTGTCCTTCATACGACTAAGACACACAACTGTGTCTCTGTCTGTGTGGCCAATTTGAAGCAAAAATTCAAGATGCAAGGGACACACGGCTAGATCACACACCCATGGGGTAAGTCGTGTGTCGCACACGGCATGTGGCTAAGCCATTTACCAAGCCATTTTGCCACCCTTACTTGCACCCACCTACATAACATCAAATAACACCAATCCAAGCATATACAAGCAACCAAAACTATCACAACCAATGCATTATCACATCATGCACATACTAACATCTATCATACATAAACATCACATAATTTCATTTCCATTCATGCCAATTCCACATTCATGAAAGGCATCATCAAATGAATATATCAATAACCAATATAACCAACATTGGCCAACTTCCAATGGCTATATACAAAATGAACCTTTAACCAATTACAAATCAATTCAATTGACCAAATCAAATATGACATATAACAAAAAGACCAAGTTCCTATACATGCCATAACTCAAAATACTTGAAATCATTGGTAGCCAAAATAAGTGTTGATAGTGTGAGTGGATCTCCGACGATCTCTGATCCCGAGTTGGCTTGGTAACACTATAAGACAAGGGAAAGAAAGGGGAGTAAGCTATATAGCTTAGTAAGCCCATATGCAAATAATAAGCAACATTTACCATACACATATCATACTACTAACATGATATAAATCAACATAAATGTCATTGTTACCACATATGCATAACTTACTCATTCACATCTTACCAAGAGATCATCACATACAGAGCTTATTACTTTTGAGTTTTACGTACATACCTGTACTAACTCAAAACATATTTACATTCTTCTTTATCTTTGACATACCCGTTGAACACTTGGAATACTAATCGGATACGCAGAAAACTTGCACGTAAGTGTCACATATGTAGCCAATGCTACCTCATATCTCATAACACATAAATGCTCACTCTCGAGCTAATCACGGGTCGGCTCATACAAGCTGTTAGTCAAGACGTAACTACACGGGCTGCTCACACAAGCTATCAAGTATCCGCAACACATGACGGACCACCCAGCCACTGGTAGGATGTACAAGTCCAGCACTCGGATCACATAATCACATATACACATGGGTTCCTAGTGACATGTCACTCGTATCCTAATCTATTCATGTGGTTCCAACGGGATTTTCTCACTTGTCGAAACTTTGTCAATTGCGCCCATAGAACCAAACATACAATTCATACAATATTAAAGCATTAAAATATAATTATAACATTGTATTATTTACATACGAACTTACTTTGGTACAAAATAGTAGAAAAGGACCTAATCGTCAAATACCTTATTTTTCCCCCGATCAAGGTTTGAGCTTCATTTTTCATGATCTATAATATCAAATTTAGCTCATTTAATCATCACATTGCTCAATTTAGTCTAAACATCACATTATAGCAAATTACCTTTTTTCCCCTAACTTTTCAACATTTTACACTTTAGTCCCTAGGCTCGTAAAATGAAATGTATTCAATTTCTTTGTCACCCAAGCCTAGTCGAACCTCATACGTACACATAACAGCCCACATTTTTCATCAAATCATATTTTTACCACCCATTTTATAACTTTTTACAAATAGGTCTTTTTTAGGTATTTTCATCAAAAATCACTTAGTAAAAGTTATTTATCTAACATCAAACATGCTTAATCTACCATTTAACATCAAAATACATGCATGTCTAACATGTGTCAAACCTTAGACCTCAACCATATCTCAAATTAGTGGTAGAAATAGGTAGATTGAGTGATAACGACTTTCAAAAAGTAAAGAGCATTAAAAACAGGCAAAGAACAGATTTACAATCAAACTTGAAAGATGACAAAACCCTAGCTATGGTGACCCTTGAATTTCGGCACAAGGATGAAGATGAATAACAAATTTTGACTTTATTTTGGCTTATTAATGCATTTATTTACCAAATGACCAAAATGCCCTTTTTGCCAAACTTTAAAATTTTACCTAACCATGTCCATTTTTCTCCACCAACTAAATCAATGGTCTAATTACCATCTAAGGACCTCTAATTTAAAATCTTATAGCAATTGGACACCTTTAACATCTAGAACTAAAATTTTGCACTTTTTACAATTTAGTCTTGTTGACTAATTGAGTGCTCAAATGTCAAAATTTTCGAACGAAATTTTCAAGAAATCATTCCATAAAACTGTAGACCATAAAATATAATAAAAATAAATTTTATTGCGTCAGATTTGTGGTCCCAAAATCACTGTTTCGACTCGACCTAAAATCGGGCTGTTACAATATTCGTCAGGAGAATTACAATACCACTTGTGTGCATGATCGTTTCTAACAGTTAATGAAAACAAAAGAAAGATAAGAAAATAATGATGATAATTAAAAAGGATAGATAACAATATTGGACTCCGACCCAAAAGTTTATATGAGAAAAGAACCAACTTTATGGCTAAGCGTGACCCATTTTCTATTTGATAAACTTGTGAACCAAGAGTTAGATGAAAAAGACCCTGACCCATTTTTTTATATGGAAACAAGAACTGAAGGTATAAAAACAATAATGAATGCCACAAGAAAAGTCTTGATAAGTTCGGGTAAAGATGTTCTCAAGAACTGAAGAGATATCTCTAAAAAATATATTTCATTCCCATGCTCACATCACTTATTTCTTGCCTTCAGTGTGGAACTATTGACTTGTATTTATGCTTTCTAATGATCTTGGAGCCTTTTGGAGACATTAAGAGTAAATTAGAGTTGTTACTGTAATTAATTCGAGTATTAAATGCATACTATAGACCACTTGTATCAATATAAGTAGACTTGTGCTGGTAGAAGTCATGAAAAATATAACTGTTAGAGTCACGAGTATTGGTAAAAGTTTGAGGGTTTCAAGGGTTCAAACTTATACCGATAGTTATATTGGTAATTGCTCATTGATTTTGTTGTATTGGTAGAAATCTCCCTAAGTATCATTAAAAGTGTGATGTTTGGCTTGAAATGACTCAACCAAAGTTGTATCGATAGATGGGTTCCTAAGTATAATAGAAGTTTGGAAGAATTATTGGGATGCTCAGTAACTTGGTTCTATTAATACTTGTGTGACTATTTATTGGTAGAAATCTCCCAAAATTGTAAAATTTATTTTAAATCACGGTTTTTCAGTGGAATTTTGTAATTTAAGTTACTAAATACTTTGAAAATAATGTCAAGAACTTTTTATCAAATGATTGCAAAATTTGACTTTATTATATCAAAACATGTAAAAAACTAAGGCCGACAAATATTACTATCTATAAAAATTTTAAAAATATTTTGCAAAAAAAGAAAAAAGAATCTACATGGCAAGATGTGATTTGTGGAAATTTTTTATTAATAGTAGTAACATTTTTGGGTAAAATAAATAACATAGTATAATTTAAAGAGAAGAGATCTACTTATACCGGTGAAAAATTTAAGTGATTTTACATTATTCTATAATTTTTTTATATTATTGATATTTTAACAATCCAACCCTTATATTTATTAATATATTTGTACTTTTCACGTAATTAAAAATTTGAACCGATCTGATATTTCTATCATGTTGATATAAAATGTCGAAATCATTTTTGAAAACGGGAATTGAATTTTGAAAACGAAAGTTGGGAGTCGCCACCAATCCTTTTTTGAAGCGTAATTGGGCCACCTTATAAAACATTTTGGTCCACGAATTTTAAGAAAATGAGTTCGGGATTCGGTTACGTACGAGGAAGGATTAGCACCCTCGACACGCCCAAAATTGGTACTCAATCGACTAATTAGTGTCTTAAATGTCGAAAACTAAAGATTTAGATAGAGTTCAAAATACGATCCTCATTTTATTGGCTTTTAAAACATTTAGGTAAGTCAAATGTGTATTAAAGACCATCTCACCTTGAGGTAAAACATTACATCCAGTACGTTAGGACACAACATTTTTGACCCTCAAAAGTGACCTTGCCTTTTAAAACGTGCGTTTTAGCTTTAAGAGGATATTCGAATATTTAAAACGGATAAAGAAAGTAAAACCCAGTACGTTAGGGCACGATTCTTTGAATTCTTTAAATACCAAACATTGCCTTCGTTTTTTAAAAAAATTTTGAGAGTGAACCGGTAAAGGGATATTCTGATATTCAAAACAAACAAAGAAAGCGAAACCCAGTACGTTAGGGCACGATCCTCTGAATTCTTTAAATACCGAACATTGTCATTATTTTAAAAATAATTGAGAATAAATCTATGAATAAATGAATTTGGGCAATTAAAATTAAAAAAAAACGAAAATAATGGTATGTCACATGCAAATAACATTACCGTAATAAACTAAACGATGCATATTAACAATAACATATAGTAGCAAAAAAGGTTTAACGACGAATAATGAAATGGTAGTGGTAACATGTTAATAATGGTGTAAACAAAAGAAATAAAACAATTATGTAAATATAAAACGAAAGATAATAGGAAAAAGGATTCCTAATAATATACATATTAATAATAAGAAAATAGTCGAAATAAACAGAGTATAATTTTAAAACGGGATCTTAAAAAATAATAGTCAGATATGTATAATTAAGAAATATGATTTAAAAACAAATAATAATACACAATATACAAGTAGAATAATATGGAATCAATAACAAAATATATAGATATATAGATAAAGAAAGGATCTATACAAAAAAATAATGTGAAAACAATAATATATATATGGAGGGATAAAACAAATTAACAATTATAAAAAAAAATCAAATTAATAATGTAAGATGACTTGTTTAAAATGAGTTTTAAAAAAGAACTAATAGATAATAAAATAATAAAAGGGAAAAAATAGATGAAACGAATAAAGAAAACATAAAATGAAATAGGTAATGTGGCAATAATTATAGTAGATATAACTGTAATTATATAAAAACACGAAAGTAAATATATATATATATATATATATTAGTAAGCTTAGTAATAGGTTTTAAAGAAATAAAAATATTGGATAAAAGAATGCTGAGAATATCTATTAAATAAGTTATAATAATATATATAAATAATATAGTAAAACGTAACAATACCAAAAAAAGGTAATAAAATAATAAAGCCATGGTAGTAAATAAAAACTTAACGTGATAAAAACTGTATAAAGTTGATTAATTTAACAACATGATAATTAATAATGTTAATAAAATAACAAATTTAATAATGAAGTAAGCCAAATGGCTAATGAAAGGACTAAAATCGGGCTAAAACAGAAATTTGGGACAAGTTTGAAAAAACAAGTATAAAACATTGAAAAGATGGAAATCACAGAAGGACCAAAAGTACAATAAAACCAAAAGAATAAAAGTGGCGCTATTCCCTTTGCAATTAAAGCCAGAAAAGTTAAAGGGTTGTCTGCCATTTTCTAAAGCAAAGTTAAAACAACCCATTTACCCACGCATTTGAAGAAATTAAAAAGACAAAAGGGTTTTCACCCTTCTCTCCTCTGCTAGAACCAGTGCACGCCCATCATCGCCGGACCACCACCAGATCTAGTGGCCGACGTCGAGCAATAGGGGTCTCAACCCCGATTTAAAACATGCGGTAAGTGTATTCACTTTTTCCCCTTTCTAGTACTATTTTTTGAGAAAGAAAAACGAATCGAAATTTAAAAGGAGTGAGATCTGAAAGAAAATAACCTAACAATCAATTCTCTGCGATTTTGCTCTGTGAATTGTGGTATTTGTTCGTATATTATCTTTTCTAAATCCCCCAAAAAAAACCCCCCTTTTACAGCGTTTTCAATGGCTTTTTATAGCCTAGAAATAAAATGAAAATCTTCTATTGTTGTTTGCCCTTGCAGATATCTCGGAGGCGTAGGAGCGTGGCATGGAGTAGCGCATGATTCGGAAGTTCGCGCATTGTACGGAACCTGAGGACTGCTTCGATTGCAAACAGCAACTCCTTTGCTTGCTGAAGTTTGTTCATTCCTTGGGCATTGTAGTTTGGGTTTGTTTTTTTATTTAATTTTGAATATGTGTGGGCCTGGGCATAAATTGGGCTCAACAGCTGCCCCTCTTTGCTCGATGTCATGTAATGGGAACGAAGCAAAGATTACAAGGGCCAATTTTGCCCAGTCCTGTCAGATCTTGTCTTCTTGGTGTAACCTTATCGCAACCCACTGCATCCCATTGCTTCCAAATGTTTCATAGCCTACTGCTTAGGGGGTTAAGGCGAGTCTTCGACCTGCTCTACCACTGCTCGGCAAGCTCAAATCTGTAAACTTTAACCTGTTACCCTACTGCTTAGTGAAGATAAGGCTGATGATTGGAATCTGCTCCATCGCCGGTACGTGGAGATAAGATTCATCAAAATTCGATCTGCTTCACTCCTGCTCAGTGAAGATAAGATCTGGTATTTAGCCTGCTCCACTCCTGATCAGTGAAGATAAGGCTGATGATTGGAATCTGCTCCATCGCCGGTACGTGGAGATAAGATTCACTAAAATTTGATCTGCTTCACTCCTGCTCAGTGAAGATAAGATCTGGTATTTAACCTGCTCCACTCCTGCTCAGTGAAGATAAGGCTGATGATTGAAATCTACTCCATCGCCGGTACGTGGAGATAAGATTCACTAAAAATTTATCTGCTTCACTCCTGCTTAGTGAATATAAGATCTGGTATTTAGCCTACTCCATTCCTACACAGTGAAGATAAGGCTGATGATTAGAATCTGCTCCATCGCTGATACGTAGAGATAAGATTCATCAAAATTCGATCTGTTTCACTCTTGCTCAGTGAAGATAAGATCTGGTATTTAGCTTGCTCCACTCCTGCTCAGTGAAGATAAGGCTGATGATATCTGTAATCCTGCTACATTGTCCACTAGGGAATCCATCTGTAGAAGAGTGATATGCTTATGCTAGATGATTAGGATGCCATTAATCAAATGCTCCTAACTACATGTATTATGGATGTTAAATGCACAAAATGCAAAATGTCATGAGAATGATCCATTTTTAGTTTTTGGGTTGTCATCGCTCGTTGTTTACTAAGGTAATATCCCTGACATGCCTTCTTGTTCAACTCGGTAGAAGAGGACTTGAAGATGCGGTTAATCCCTTTTTTCTCACACGTTCCTAGCCATTTTAAGCTCAGTGAGTTCTAAATAATTGTCCTGTTTCAGGTTCTCGTATTGTTTAGAAACCTTTCAGAGTAATATGCAAAACCTTCTTTTGAGAGCATTATTAGTTCATTAATTATTATTTCAAAAAAAAATACTCGAAAAAGATTAAAATGATCAGTAGAACTGAAATTTATTCGAGTCAGAATTTGTGAAAGATGTATCAACAAAGAAAGCAGCCATTGTTTGAGATACAAAACAGATGAAAAGGAACTGAATAGGTGCCCCAGATTTGTGATTTGAGCTTCTCTCGCATTTAACTCCTCGAGGATCTTTTTAAACTTGGCACGCGCTCAAAGGATCTATAGCATTTTGTTGATGCCCCAAGATGTAGCTTATCCCCTTTTTGTTGATTCAAGTGTAGTGAGACTGCTGCTTGCCCCAGTTCGGATTGAAATTTGAATTGCCCTTTGCGGGTTTTCAATTCAAAACCTCTTTGGTCTCAAGACGCCTTTTTACGGGTTTTCACCTTGACCTCTCATTTTTTCTTTTTTTTTTTGTCGCCCTTTACGAGTTTTTACCTCAACTGCTTCAAGCAAAATATCTTTTGACAGAATCTAAATTTATCGGGTTAGGCAAGCTCTCGCCATCCATCTCTGCTAGTATCAATGCCCCTCCAGAGAAAGCCTTTTTTACCACATAGGGTTCTTCCCAATTTGGCATCCATTTCCCCCTGAAATCTTTTTGCATAGGGAGAATTTTTTTCAATACTAAGTCTCCCTCATGGAACACCCTGGGGCGAACTTTTTTGTTGTAGGCTAGCATCATTCTCCTCTGGTACATTTGACCATGATGAATAGCCTTCAGCCTCTTCTCTTCAATCAAGTTTAGTTGATCGTAATGAGATTGGATCCATTCTGCTTCGTCTAACTTCAGCTCTGATAAAACTCGAAGAGAAGGGATTTCAACCTCAATAGGTAAAACTACCTCCATCCCATAAACCAATGAGAAATGTGTTGCCCCGGTAGAAGTTCTGACAGATGTCTGATAAGCATAAAGGGCAAATGGGAGCTTTTCATTCCAATCTTTGTAGGTCTCTGCCATCTTCCTCGCAATCTTCTTAATATTCTTATTAGCTGCCTCAACCGCCCCATTCATTTTCGGGCGGTATGGTGACGAGTTGTGATGCTTAATGTTGAACCGACTACAGACTTCTGCCATGGCACTATTGTTCAGATTTAACGCGTTGTCAGATACGATTCTTTCTGGCATACCATAACGACATATGATCTCTTTCTTCAGGAACTTGCTGACCGCCGACTTTGTGACATTGGCGTACGAAGTAGCTTCTACCCATTTGGTAAAGTAGTCAATAACCACAAAGATGAATCGATGCCCATTAGAAGCCTTCGGTGAAATCAGCCCAATAACGTTCATGCCCCACATTGAGAAAGGCCACGGAGAAGTCATAACATGAAGGGGTGAAGGAGGCACATGGATCTTGTCTCCATAAATTTAACATTTATGGCACTTCTTAGCGTAATTGATGCAATCTCCTTCCATTGTAGACCCGTAATATCCGAATCTCATGATTTGTCGAGCCATTGTGAAACCATTGGCATGTGTCCTACAGACACCATCATGGACTTCCTCTAGAATTTTCTCTGCCTCAACAGCGTCAACACATCTTAACAACACCTGATCCTTTCTCTTCTTATATAGGACCTCACCATCTAGGACATAGTCACTGGCTAACCTCCTCAATATACTTTTATCATTTTCGATTGCTTGATCTGGGTACACATGGCTCTTTACATATTATAAGATATCTTGATACCAAGGATGATCATCTCTCTCTTCCTCTTCATCGACATTACAGCAGTGAGCTGGAGCCTCATAAATACTCATCTGAATTGGCTTCATATCCTCCTGTTTATTTACTTTGATCATGGAAGCTAGTGTAGCCAAGGCGTCGGCCATTTGATTCTCATCTCGCGGGAGGTAATGAAAGGTAAGATCATCAAACTCTTCAATTAACTTTAGGATTAGCTTTTGGTAACTGATCAATTTGGGATCTCTCGTTTCCCACTCGCCTTTAAGCTGATAAATTATCAATGCAGAATCTCCATACACTTTTAATACTTTGATTTCGAGGTCCATAGCTACCCGAATTCCCATGATACATGCCTCGTATTCTGCCATATTATTTGTGCAGTCAAAATCCAATTTGCAAGTGAATGGATAATGATCTCCATTTGGGGATATCAGTACTGTCCCAACTCTATTTCCAACAGCATTTGATGCTCCGTCAAAATTTAATTTCCAAGAATGATCTTCAGGCATGTCTCCTTCAGCGATTGCTACATACATTAGATCTTCATTGGGAAAGCTAAAATTCAAAGGTTCATAGTCCTCCAAAGCTCTACTGGCTAGGAGGTCTGCTATTGCATTCCCCTTCACAGTTTTTTGGTTTACATAGACTATGTCAAATTCAGATAGCAGAATCTGCCATCGGGCCATCCTTCCATTTAAAGCGGTTGACTCCATCATGTATTTGAGAGGGTCTAGCTTTGAGATTAGCCAAGTTTTATGGTACAACATGTATTGTCTCAACCTTCGTGTTGTCCAAACCAAAGCACAGCATAGCTTCTCAATTGGCGGATACCTCATTTCACACTCAGTGAATTTTTTACTGAGGTAATATATCGCTCTTTCTTTTCTCCTAGTCTCATTGTGTTGGCCGAGCACACACCCTATTGAATTATCAAATACTGTTAAGTACAGTATCAATGGTCTACCAGGGCTTGGTGGTGTTAGCACTAGGGGACTGGACAAATATTGTTTAACCTTTTCAAAGGTTTTTTGGCATTCATCATCCCATACCCCAGGATTGTACTTTTTAAGAAGACGGAATATGGGGTCACACTTCTCAGTCAGTTGCGAAATAAACCGTGCGATGTAGTTTAGTCTCCCCAGGAAACCTCGGACTTCTTTCTGAGTTCGTGGCGGAGGCAGCTCCTGTATAGCCTTGACTTTATCAAGGTCAATTTCTATTCCCTTCTCACTGACTACGAAGCCGAGTAACTTTCCGGACCTAGCTTCGAAGGTGCATTTTGATGGATTGAGCTTTAATTGGAATTTTTTCAACCTCAAAAACAATTTTCTCAACACTCGCACATGCTCCTCTTCAGTTCTGGATTTTACAATCATGTCGTCAAGTAGACTTCAATTTCCTTGTGCATCATGTCATGGAACAAGGTTATCATGGCTCTGTGGTATGTGGCTCCTGTATTTTTCAACCCGAAGGGCATCACCTTGTAGCAAAACGTTCCCCAAAAAGTTATGAATGTGGTTTTTTCCATGTCCTCAGAATGCATCTTGATCTGATTGTACCCAGAGAACCCATCCATGAAGGAGAACAGCGAATAGCCTGCCGTATTATCCACTAGAGTGTCTATGTGAGGCAATAGAAAGTTTTCCTTTGGGCTGGCCTTATTTAAATCTCTGTAATCTACACACATCCACACTTTTCCATCTTTCTTAGGGACAGGGACGACGTTGGCCACCCACTCCGAGTAATTAACCACCTGTAAGAAGCCAGCATCAAACTGTTTCTTGACTTCTTCTTTTATTTTCATTGCTACATCGGGTCTCATCTTTCAGAGCTTCTGCTGAACTGGCTTGTACTCCTTTTTTGTAGGGACACGGTGTACTGCGATATCGGTACATAAACCGGGCATATCCTGGTTATGACCATGCAAAGACGTCCTTGAATTCTTGCAACAGCTTAATGAGGTTTTGTCTTGTTTTCTCGTTAACGCAAGTGCCAATTTTAACTTCATTCCTCTCTTCCAGGGCTACAATCTCAATAGTCTCTTTGTGTGGCAGGATCTGTTCCTCTTCTCGCTCCACCTTCCTTAACAAATCAGGAGATAAACTACAATCTTCGTCCTCTTCAAAATCCTGAAATCCCTCAAAGCACATGTCTCGCTCAAAAGGAGATTCTGGGCTCGCAACAGCATTATTCATAACGTTGACATCCGGGGGCCTATTATGAGTATAAGAGAATACCCAAAGAAAACGAAATGAATAATTCTTTTGTATGGTATGATTATGTATGAAATGAAAAAGAAGAAAGAATAATTGCTCGAACTGATATATGAAAATGAATTTTTTATTGAAAATAATAATGTTTGAACATGAGCCTATTTCACAAAAGATTCTTATTGTTCCTAGGCTAGAAGACAACAAGTGGGTTTTGAATATTACTCTGTGTTAGCTCTAAAGATTACAGGAATTTCTTCCTCAGTCTAGTTATCCAAAACACTCCCCGGCTCATACGGGCAAATGCTTGATAAATTTCTTTCCATTGCTTCCTCTTCAAACGTGGCATTGATGTTCCAAATTCCTATCACATCCTCGACCATTCCTTCTTTTATCCTCTCCTGTGCAGAATGAATAAACCCTCTAGATACAAATGTTTGGGAAATATGGGGGAAGCTCATCGGTTCTCACTTGACTTCTGTCTCACTCAATCTCGCTCTCCGCTGTTCTTGTTTTCTTTCAAACTCTTTCTTCACTTGGCTTGCATCTGGCCTGAATCCCAAACCGAAGCGATCCCACTTACTGACCAAGACTGGTACTCTAACTTGTCCACGGAGGTGCCTCCCAAGTTCACTGCCAGGTAACGCCCCTTTCCCAACTGTCAGCTGTAGGCTCATTTTTGTAGCCCCCGATATCTTAGGTATCAGAATCCTGCTTCCTTCAGCTATAAACGTTGCATTTACAAACTCTAATGATCGAAATGAACATTCAACTACTTCGTTGTCATTCTCTACGTAAGGTGCATCACTGGTAACTGACGCAATAATGTCCTCCTCCGTATTTATTGTTATTAGCCGACCCTCAGTAACCATCTTTAGCTTCTGGTGCAGCGAGGATGGCACTGCCCCAGCTGAGTGAATCCAAGGTCTTCCTAATAGACAGTTATAGGAAGACTTAATATCCATCACAAGGAAATCTACCTCGTACGCGTTTGGGCCAATCTGGAGAGGTATCTCTATCCTTCCTATCACTTTCCTTTCTGTGCCGTCAAACGCTCTCACTATGTCCTAACATGTCTTCATGTGAGAGCTGTCTATAGGTAAACGGTTTAAAGTAGACCAAGGAAATACGTTTAATACGGACCAATTATCGACCAATACTCCAGGTAGTGTATACCCCTTGCAACGTGTAGTGATATGCAGAGCCTTAGTAGACCCACTACCCCCTGGTGGTATCTAATCATCGCTGAAGTAGATGAAATTGTCAGCACTTATGTTGCCGATAAGACAATTCAATTTGTTAACTGAAATGTTATCCGCAACATAGGTTTCGTTCAATACTTTTATCAATGCGTTGCGGTGGACCTCTGAATTTAACAGCAGAGCCAATACCGATATGCGATCCGGTTGTTGGTGTAGTTGTTCCACAACACTATACTCGCTGTGTCTTAGGAACTTCAAGAGCCCATTGGCTTTATTTTCCATTACTGGCTCATTAACCAGTGGTTCTGATCTTTCAACTTCTTGCTTGAGCATGACAGATTTCCCTTTTGCTGGTTCGACTTTTGTGTTTAGCGTGTCAATCGAACCCTCCTTCTCTGAAAATGCTATACTACAGTTATAATTCCAATGCACCCTATGGCTATCTTTATAAGGGGGAGCTGTTGGCTTTTGGATTACAACTCTTGGTGTGACTCTTGCTTCTACTTCACTAACTCTGGGTTTCGAAATAATTATCACTGGACGGTTGGCTCTGCAGCCTTCTTCACTTGACTCTCCTCCTAGAGAGCATACATCCTTCTCTTCGACAGACTCGAGGAACTCCAATTCCTTATTATCCATTAGACCCTATTCTAGGGCCCTGAACTCAATACAATTCTAGATTTCGTGATCTTTCTCATAATGGAACTCACAGTAGTTTCGCGTATCTTGGACTTTATTCCCCAACCCCTGTGGAACTAAACTTCTCTTCTGCATTTCCTTCCAAACTAGCTTCAATGGGGTTCTCAAATCCGCGATACTCAGCTTGGCTTTTCTCCTCACTTTCTCAATTATCGCGTTTACCCCTTTATCAGTATGACTGGGCAACGAATTTCCCGTACTAGGTGTATCATCGAATTTTACAACACCTGCTTTGATAAGCCTTTCTACGCACCTTTTGAACGAGGTACAGTTTTCTATCGAGTGCCCCGTAATCCCTGCGTGGTATTCGCACTGAGCATTTGCGTCGTACCACTTAGGGTATGGGGGCTGCAACGGCTCTAAGTGGAAAGGAGCCACTACATGTGCATCAAACAGACTTTTGTACAACTCCCTATATGTCACTGGTATGGGAGTGAATTGAAACTTCTTTGTATTCTGTCTCTTGTTTGACTCCCGCCTTGGTGAGGCCTGCTGGCATGTGACTATCGCTCTTGACTGATTAACAGTGGCAGGTTTTGCGTAGCCTGAGCTCACATTACCTACTTTATTCTCTCTTTTTTTCGGGGCTGACCTTCTCGTGTTCTTCCCAGCTTCTATCTTACCCAATCTTATGGCATTTTCTATCATTTCGCCAGACATTACTATGTCCGCGAAACTCTTGGTTGCATTACCTAACATGTGAGTAATGAAAGGCGCCTTTAATGTATTGATGAAGAGCATGGTTGTTTCTTTTTCTAGCAACGGTGGTTGGACCTGTGTAGTGACCTCTCTCCATCTCTGAGCATACTGTCGGAAGCTTTCGCTTGACTTCTTCTCCATATTCTAAAGTGTGATCCGGTCAGGTGCTATATCCGTTATATGGCCATACTGCTTCATGAAGGCCTGAGCTAGGTCTTTCTATGACTTGACTTGGGTCATACTCAATTGATTGTACCATTTCGCTGCAGCCCCACTCAAACTGTCCTGAAAAAATGGATCAACAGTTGATCGTTGTTGACATACCCAATCATCCTTTGACAAAACATCGTAATGTGAGCCTCAGGGCAGCTGGTTCCGTTATATCTTTCAAACTCCGGCATTTTAAACTTTGGGGGAAGTACTAAGTTCGGGACCAAGCTCAGCTCATTTGCATCGATTCCGCAATAATGATTAGCATTCTCTAACTCCTTGAACTTTTCCTCCAACCATTTGCATCGATCCTCAAGTTGTTTTGGGACCTCAGCCTTTGCCTTTTCCACCTCTGCTGCGTTGTCGAAGTCAGGAACCTGGGGGTTTGCCAGATTATCTCCAGGGTTGGTGCTTGATCCTGCTGGGAAGTTCACTGGTGCTGAGGTACCGGTTTGATAAAGAGGTTGGACATTAACAGACACTCTTGGTGGTTGTGTTTGCATGTTCACTGGCGTAAAACTTGTAGGACAAGCAGAATTCTCATTGTCATTTCCCGTGTCCCCCATAGGGCATTTTCCTTTGTCAGACCCTCCTTTAAACAGCTGTGTCAGCTGGCTCATCATGTTGTTTTGTGATTTCAGCATGTTTCTCTGGGACTCCAGCATTTGGTCTCTCATTTCTTGCTGGATCTTAGCTAGCTGCTCTTGCATCTGAGCCTGCAGTTGCTCCTGCATCTCCTTTTGCATTTACTCAAACCTCTGATCCATATCCCTTATTTTTCTCCGTGTATAGTAGCGATGTTCCAGGGTAACCAGATAAATTATCACTAATTAATAGGGTTCTTTTGTGCAACTTAATGTTTATGATGCTATGCAATGACATGAATGCAAAAAGGAGACATCGATTCGAATTCAATTCCATTTAGAAAACTTCACTAAAAAACAAAATCTTTTACATAAAATGAATTACATATACGGTCTTGCCCTAACACCTAAAGCTTTTACCTTCCTAAGAAGGCAGGCTAACTCTCGCCCCCGATTTGACTCTAACTCATATTTGACTCCTAGCACATCTGTTTGGACTGTCAAAGTCTGTAAATGATCAGCCACCTCTCGTATCTGAGCTATAGCTTCGCCCATGAGGTAATCCCGATCTCGGACCTGATCCTGGGATCGGTGAAGTTGCTCCCCTAGTTACTCATTATTTACTTCCAATAATTCAATTTGATTCTCACAGTTCTGAAGTGTAGTATCAAGTTCTTCTACTTTTCCCTTCAAATTCTCGATCTTACTTAGGCTAGCCCTTAATTCAATCACTGAGTTACGACTCCGATGTTGCTGTAGTGCCTTTCTAACTCTGCCACTCGAGCTCTTAACATCTGTTTTTCATTCTGGCTATCATCCAAACTCTTTTTAGAAGTGACTTCTCGAGCTTGAGCATCATGAAACTTTTTTTCCCACCAATCAACCCTAGCCTTTTCCTCTTGGATTTCTTGCCTCCATTGTTCAGACGTTTTACCCAAGCCAGCATTTCTCATTGATTTATGCAGGTGCTTGTAATCAGTCTTCAGACTGTCCAGGTCTTCCTCAACCTCTCTCTTTCTCTTTCTCAAATTCTCAGCCTCAGATTTTTGAACATTAACATCCAGCTTCAAGTACACTTTTTCCTCCTCCAACCGCTCTATTTTCTTTTCTAATTCTGAGGCCCTCTTTTCAAAGTCTTACTTTATGATTTCCAATTCAGAGGGGACCACTCGCAGATATTCCTCTATTGGTCGAGCTTCTTCTAAATTTGGCCTCGGGATATTGTCATTAACCCTTCTACTCCACCATTCATTATACTCAGGAGTTACCATTGGATTCATAGCAACTCCATTTATCCGACAGGTTTGGTTCCAGGCATTATACATCTCGCGGCTCTTTTTATTGAAATCTTTCTCCCCATACGAGAACCCACTCTGAGCTAGCCCATGCGTCATCGGTATAAATTATCTCGATCTATATTGCCTCAATACAAGCAGAGGGGCGTATCCAACGGCTCCCCAAATCCCCAACAAAGGGACCCAATTATAACTCCCACATCGATAAAGAAACTCATCGAAAACCATCCAAGGGGCTTTCCATTCGATATCCTCCTCTTGGAGATTTTGAAGTATCCCCATCCATTTTTCCTCTGTTATGTCATCTCTTCTCGATATGGTCACTATCTCTTTCAAAGGTGAGTAATCTCCAAGAAAAGGTCGGTAAGAGGCCTTTTCTACCTTCCAAAAGTGGCTATGAAACCATACTAACAAGAGTTGTGCACACCCAATAAATCTGTCTTCACCTGCCCTCCGACATGCACTCAAAGATCTAAAAGTCTCAGCCAAGATTGCAGGAACAGGAGTGACTCCTTTACCAAGTCGGTCAAATAGATCGGCGACTGCTTTATCTACATGCCTTAAAGCCTTAGGGAAAATAACCAAACCATAAACGCTCAAGGCGAAGACATCAACTCTTTTCTTCCTATCAGATCTCTCAAATTTTCCCAAGGGATGCACTTTCCATTGCCTTTCTGTTGGACTCGAGCTGCAACCCACTGCTCACTCATCCTAGTGATATTCATCATCCTCTTTACAAAGGTTGGGGTGTTGACAGCTCTAGAATAAATCTTATCAACTTGAAACCTCGGACAACGAAGCAAGGCTGTATATTCCTCGACAGTAGGTGCTAGATCCACCTTTTCGAAAGTAAAACAACTATAGGCGGAATTCTAAAATTGAGCCATTGCGCGAAACAAATACCTATCTACCTTAACATCGAGGAGATAAGGAATATCACCATAATTACAGTATAGTAGTTGCTTCATCTCATCTTCCCAGTGATTCCATAATTCTTTCAACTCTTAAAGATCATTCTAAACCACACTAATACGGGTAAAATCCCATAACTCTGACGTGTACTCCTTTGTCAAACTGTCACCTTTCTCTAATTGTGCATTCTCCGACCATCTTTGGACAAACGCGTTGTCTTTCACTTTATCAAGGAATTCGGTCTTCATGGTAAAACTTTCTATTAGTAACCGAACCGTATATCGACACCTCCTTTTATGATGAAAATGTTATGCAATCACTATTAAAGAAAGAGGGAAAAACACAAGTCAGAATTATACATAAGAATAGAAATCTAAGCAATCAAGAAATTATCAAACACCTGTTCGGGAAACCACTAGGGCTAGGTGTAATTCTACCTAAGGCGTGTTTCTACAGCTCACTATATGTGGTTTAGTTCTAGAGTAAAGGTACCTGAATCAGCAGATTCCTCGATCCTCGCCCATTATAGGTTCATATGGATCAAGTTCGGTTCAGGGGAATACATTTTCCTATGCCCATGCGGAGGTGAAAACCTCACGAAGACATAAGTCCGGATGTATTCCGGAAGCGATCCCCTAGCCCATGCGGAGGTGAAAACCTCACGAAAGCATAGTTTCTCACTCCCACTTAAAAGGTGCCACCACAACGGTTATGCAATATGATGCAAGAATATATCGAAAGACTCGACAAACAAAGTAAAGCCCACATGATAAAAATCGACAAAGACACAGAAAATGCAATGAGAGGATCGTAGATTTAAAAACCAAATTTGCAATTTTTGACAAGAAGACAGAAAACAATCAATTTACAGTTCGACTCTCTGATGGAGTCCCCAGTGGAGTCGCCAAGCTGTCGAAATCATTTTTGAAAACGGGAATCGACTTTTGAAAACGAAAGTTGAGAGTCGCCACCAATCCTTTTTTGAGGTGTAATTGGGCCACCTTATAAAACATTTTGATCCACGAATTTTAAGAAAACGAGTTCGGGAGTCGGTTACATACGAGGAAGGATTAGCAAACTCGACACGCTCAAAATTGGTACTCAATCGACTAATTAGTGTCTTAAATGTCAAAAACTAAAGATTTAGACAGAGTTCAAAATACGATCCTCATTTTATTGGCTTTTAAAACATTTAGGTAAGTCAAATGTGTATTAAAGACCATCTCACCTTGAGGTAAAACATTACATCCAGTACGTTAGGACACAATATTTTTGACCCTCAAATGTGACCTTGCCTTTTAAAACGTGCGTTTTAGCTTTAAGAGGATATTCGAATATTTAAAACGAATAAAGAAAGCAAAACCCAGTACGTTAGGGCACGATTCTTTGAATTCTTTAAATACCAAACATTGCCTTCGTTTTTTAAAAAAATTTTGAGAGCGAACCGGTAAAGGGATATTCTGATATTCAAAACAAACAAAGAAAGCGAAACCCAGTACGTTAGGGCACGATCCTCTAAATTCTTTAAATACCGAACATTGTCATTATTTTAAAAATAATTGAGAATAAATCTATGAATAAATGAATTTGGGCAATTAAAATTTAAAAAAACGAAAATAATGGTATGTCACATGCAAATAACATTACCGTAATAAACTAAACGATGTATATTAATAATAACATATAGTAGCAAAAAAGGTTTAATGACGAATAATGAAATGGTAGTGGTAACATGTTAATAATGGTGTAAACAAAAGAAATAAAACAATTATGTAAATATAAAACGAAAGATAATAGGAAAAAGGATTCCTAATAATATACATATTAATAATAAGAAAATAGTCGAAATAAAAAGAGTATAATTTTAAAAACAGGATCTTAAAAAAAATAATAGTCAGATACGTATAATTAAGAAATATGATTTAAAAATAAATAATAATACACAATATACAAGTAGAATAATATGGAATCAATAATAAAATATATAGATATATAGATAAAGAAAGGATTTATACAAAAAAATAATGTGAAAACAATAATATATATATATATGGAGGGATAAAACAAATTAACAATTATAAAAAAAATCAAATTAATAATGTAAGATGACTTGTTTAAAATGAGTTTTAAAAAAGAACTAATAGATAATAAAATAATAAAAAGGGAAAAAATAGATGAAACGAATAAAGAAAACATAAAATGAAATAGGTAATGTGGTAATAATTATAGTAGATATAACTGTAATTATATAAAAACATTTAAAGTAAAATATATATATATATATATTAGTAAGTTTAGTAATAGGTTTTAAAGAAATAAAAATATTGGATAAAAGAATGTCGAGAATATCTATTAAATAAGTTATAATAATATATATAAATAATATAGTAAAACGTAACAATACCAAAAAAGGTAATAAAATAATAAAGCCATGGTAGTAAATAAAAACTTAACGTGATAAAAACTGTACAAAGTTGATTAATTTAACAACATGATAATTAATAATGTTAATAAAATAACAAATTTAATTATGAAGTAAGCCAAATGGCTAATGAAAGGACTAAAATCGGGCTAAAACAGAAATTTGGGACAAGTTTGAAAAAACAAATATAAAACATTGAAAAGATGGAAATCACAGAAGGACCAAAAGTACAACAAAACCAAAAGAATAAAAGTGGCGCTATTCCCTTTGCAATTAAAGCCAGAAAAGTTAAAGGGTTGTCTGCCATTTTCTAAAGCAAAGTTAAAACAACCTATTTACCTACGCATTTGAAGAAATTAAAAAGACAAAAGGGCTTTCACCCTTCTCCCCTCTGCTAGAACCAGTGCACGCCCATCATCGCCGGACCACCACCAGATCTAGTGGCTGACGTCGCGCAATAGGGGTCTCAACCCCGATTTAAAACATGCAGTAAGTGTATTCACTTTTTCCCCTTTCTAGTACTATTTTTTGAGAAAGAAAAACGAATCGAAATTTAAAAGGAGTGAGATCTGAAAGAAAATAACCTAACAATCAATTCTCTGCGATTTTGCTCTGTGACTTATGGTATTTGTTCGTATATTCTCTTTTCTAAATCCCCAAAAAAAAACCCCCTTTTACAGCGTTTTCAATGGCTTTTTATAGCCTAGAAATAAAATGAAAATCTTCTACTGTTGTTTGCCCTTGCAGATATCTCGGAGGCGTGGGAGCGTGGCATGGAGTAGCACACGATTCGGAAGTTCGCGCATTGTACGGAACCTGGGGATTGCTTCGGTTGCAAACAGCAACTCCTTTGCCTGCTGAAGTTTGTTCACGCCTTGGGCCTTGTAGTTTGGATTTGTTTTTTTATTTAATTTTGTATATGTATGGGCTTAGGCATAAATTGAGCTCAACATAAAATATTGTTTATATTAATATATATTTAACGATTGAATTTTTTTATATAAAATGAATAATTAAAAAAATTAATTTATTAATTTATACTAAATTTAATATGCATAATTTATATATAAAAAATAAAAAAATTAGACAAAGTGATTTAGGGCTTACTTAAATTCAAAATCTGTATGTTTGCCCAAAAAAAACCCAAACAATCCTCTCCCCACCACCGTCTTCTACCCTCTTTCTATTTCTCCTATTTTCCCCTCTTCCTCTTCCTTCTCCTGTCCCTAACCCAGGCCGTCACTTGCAAGTTTCCGAAGGAGCAAACCAGAGACCAGGAAATTAATCAAGGTAATTTTTCAAACCTTAACGATTTTCTCTAGTGTTTTGTGTTAACTTTACGATTTTTTGTGCATTTATTTGGAAAGTCTTTTTCCTTTCTTCTATTATCGTTTTCCTCCTACCATCGTCCATCTCCTGTCTCTCTTGTCCCTGAAAATCAGTTTCTTTTTCTTCTCTTCTCATCTCAGTTCTCAACTACCTCCGTGTTTGCTGTGTTTTTATCTGACCCGTCCCGTGTCGACAGGGTACTGCACCCGAAATTGCCAAATACGGGTAAGAAATCTATTGTGTTTTCATTGTAATCAAATTTTGCTTTACCTTCAATTTGTACCTAAGTTCTTATTTCAAGCAAAAGGCCAACTTTTGTTATTGTTGTTTATTGGATTCTTTTGTCAATATGGAAGCTGATGTTACTTGATTTATAAAAAAATTGAAAGAAATTGTTAAGCCACAAGAGCTTACATATGGACAATAAATTTATAATTTCATTTAGTTACAATAAAAGAACATAGGAGTTTACTTGGAGAATTTTCTTTTAATTTTTTTATTTTAGCCAAAGAAAAATTTGGGTTTTAGCTTATCTAAACATAGAGAGAGAATTTTTTATGGGTTTTAGCTAAGGTTTTGAAAATTGGATCGGCCGGTTGAATCGGGAACCCAATTGGGTAATCGGTCTAGACAACAGCAAAAAATTGTTTGGATCAATAATCGAGCAAAATCGAGGTTCGCATCGAGGTTGCGAACCGGAAAATTGGTATAAAAGACCCAATCGGACCGGTCTTTGGAAATTTTGGGCTCCTTGAGGTTGGGTCAAATTGGAAAAATTGGCCCAACAATACAAAACCCTAGTTCTTTGAAAGAATTCAACCCCAAGTAGAGAAAAAGAAAATTAAAAATAAATGAAATAAATAATTAAAGAAACCTATTGACCCTAGACCCATCCCCACCTAGGTAATCACCACTCTCCTCATTCATCCATTCATCCTCTTTGGCTCTCTCAGCCTCTCTCTAATCTCCCTCCATTCGGCCTTCAACCTCTACATTTGATTTCGTGTTTAGCCGCCTTTAACCATCAGCCTCTTTTGTTATTCCTGTTGAAAAATGAGTAAAAAAGGAGGAGGAGGCTAGGCGACAGGGGACAAATGAGAAATTGAAAGTGAAAGTTAATGATGATAAGATTTTTTAGGTTTTCTTATTTTATTTTGGTTATGGGCCTAAAATAGATGGGATGATTTATAAATTAGAACTTTCCAAAATTTATTTCTTGTTTTATTTTTAAGTGTTTTTTAATAATAAGTATTATTAAATAGTAAACCGATTGGATTGGTGGTCGGACCGATTGAATTGATCGGACTAAAAATTGGTGGTTTGATCATCAGTTCTATTTTGAAAACCTTGGTTTTAGCTTCATCTAATCATAAACAACAAACTAATTAGAGATGACTTCATCTAAACATAATCAACAAACTAATTAAGAGAGAATTTTATTTGGGAGTGAATGGTAAGACCAAATGATCTTGACTTTTTATGTACTCAAATTGTGTTTGATTTTTTTTTATCATGCTTATTTGAGAAAATGATAAAATTTTAACATTTTAAAAACACAAAGCATCATATATATAGGTCAACAAAATTTGTTGTTCAAATTTTCTCCAAATTAGAAGTATAGGTTTAAATTGTATCAATTGAAAATTAGTGGTACATTTTGGCCAATCACCTAAGTATATGGTAAATATTTAGTTTATTCCTAATCTAAAAGGATATCAATCTTTTCTTGCTATGTTATTCCTAGTGGTCTCTTTCATGTACTTGTTATTATGGAATGCTTATATCACTTTTGTTGTTCAAAAAGTTATAGATATATCTTTGGAAGTTCCCACTAATTGTTGAAGTATTTGTTGTGTAGCTTCATGCTCTTGAAATTGCTGTAATGGATCTCCATAACCTTCCATTTGAAGTTGGTCAGCTAGTCGAGACGAGATCTTTTTTGCCAGGGTATCGTGGTGCATGGTTTAGGTGCAAGGTATATGATTATGCAATATAAACATGTGTTTTTTATTCTTAAAAATTTATGTGTCATTGCATGTTGGTTTGAGGAAAATAGCGTTGAAACATTGAATTTTGAACTAAGATGCAACAAATTCTTTGAAGATGATAGAAAACAATTGTTATGCTTGATAGGAGCTTTATGAGTCTTAATGGATTTTAAACTTGGTAATTCATGTTCGTGACGCATTCATGTTATTTTTTTTTCATGTCATAATCGTGGTTTATACTGGTTTATACTATGTATTAACATTAGAAAAGGAATGGAAAGGAAATAAATGGAAAGTAAAAAAAAAAAAAGGAAGATTAATGAAAGGTAATGATTACATATTATATTATGTGGATGTTTAAAATTAATAAATGAATGGAAGATAAAGTAATTCTAACAATATATGTTTGACTAAACTGTGAAAAGAAACAAAATGATTATCATAATTTTTTACAATTAAAACCCTTTTTTTTAAAAATATATAGAAGATGAAAGTAAAAAAGACATTTTGCATTTTAATTTTAATTTTTGCTTTCCTTGGCTTTCCTTGAGTTTGAATAAATAAAATGGAGCATTTTAAAGGAAAACAAGGAATCCGTGATGTATTAACTTTTTGCATCATGTTATGTTTTAGATTTTAATTATTTTTTATTTTTTTCATGTTTTGTATCATATTGCCTTGTTTAATCGATTTTTTGGAAAAGCTTTTATCCTTCGATTTTATACAAATAACTTTTTACATGGCTTATAGGAATTAGAATGAAGAAATAAAAGTTCACTATATTCTGAATTTAATTGCATGAATAAGTAGCCTTTTATATACGAAAATTAAGTAAGAAAATTCCACCTAAAATCTCTCTTTAACCTATTATTTAATCTATCAAATCCCTTCAATTTAGACTATCAGATCTATAAAGTCTAGCCTTAAGAATGGGTTCTACAACAAGAGAGCACTTAAGAGGAGGTAAGGGATTTGGGAGAATGCTAAAAGCTTTATTGTTCAAATGCTAAGCTGTGTACAAATGAGGAGGGGTGTTTCCTTTATATAGGTTAGCTCCTATGATCAATATTGTGTCTCTAGAATGTTCTACACAAGTCTATACAATTTTATATAAGGCTAGCTCTTCTAGAGCTTTAGGAACATTTTACTTGGTTTCACAAGGTTTCAGTCTTTTAACTCTAAATTTCAGACTCGAGGCTTCTTACATGTTATTTAGTTAGTTGACATATTTTGAGAGCCTTTAGATTCTTCTTTTAGAAAGTGCATTGTTTTGGGCCTACAACACTCAAAAAGCCTCCCTAGGTCTTTTGCGGCCCTTGTTTGTGGCCATTGTTTGCACCTGGAAGGGTCTTCGTCTACTTGGATGGGCTGCCCTACACCTTTGGGTACCTTGCTCATGTGTGAACCGTGGCACTTATCCTTTTTTCTCGAGTATGTTCGGGTTTGCCACAATGGTCACATCAAGGCTTATTTTCTTTTGCTTTGCATCATAGACTAAATTGATTCCTCAAGTAGTAAGGGTCGAACTCTTAGGCATAGTTGATAACATAGTCCTTAGTGTGAGTTTTTTTTTACTCTTCTCCCTTCTGGCTTCAAAAGTCTCTTTGAAGGATGGAAGGAGCTTGGTTTTCAAAATTCTCCTCCTTACTTTACCAAGGGACTTGTCTAATCCTACCAGGGACTTAAAGATTCCTTCTCTATGGTTTTTTCAAGCATATCTAATTTTTACTAATTACAGTTAAGAGTGTTATAATATTGAGTTACATTTAACTCACCTTGTAAATCATGAAGGGTAGCTTTAGTATTAAACAACCAGGTAGTATTTTTGATGTGGTTTAGGGGATAAGTTAATAGCACTTAAAGAATTAGGGCTAATAGGGAAAGAGATGAAACTCTATAAAACTTAGGGTTATAAAAAAACCTTAAGTTCTTCCTTGCAAGTAAAGTTACTATCCTTTCTTGCAAATAAAGTTTTATTCTAGCCATAGGTTTAAAACCTAAAGATAACTAATAACCTTAAACGTCTATAATATATCTAATACTTAAAATAAAATATTTTCAAATAAAACTGATAATAAAATATTATAATAAAAATAGAAGCTCTTGCATTAAGTTTCATTGTCAAAATATGTTTTCTTAGCAGTTGTCCAAATCGTAGGTAGTATTGTAAAAGAGAAAAATGTGCCCAATCTCATTATCCATGATGTTGATCAATTAGGACATAACCATATTACTTTTTGATTTCTAAATTTTGAAACGTTGATAATTTTATCTTTGGGGGGATGGCAGCAATAGTGAGGTAATCATCTTTACCTTTGCCCGAGATAAACATCATTACTAACTTGGTCCATTGTGGATAGTTTTGGCCATTTAGTTTGTGACAAGTAATGAGCATGATTGAACCCTTTGATCCGCCAGTACTCAAAGCTTCTTAACGAGACATGGTTTTTGAAATATGGCTTGATTCTTATGCCATGAGGGTTTGGATCATGCCATTGTTTTAGATAGATAAACAAAGGCCGAACGTGGTTGAGATCTGAACAAAAAAAAAAACCCAAATGGCATTTATACCTTGGTAGAAATATTATGAAGAGTTCACATAGAATTCTAAGAGGAATTAGAATGAAGAAATAGAAGTTCTCTATATTTTGAATTTTACATCACGAATAATCAGCCTTTTATACACAAAAAGTAAGCTATAATTCAACCTAAAGTCCCTCTTAAGTGTCGATCAGCTATACATAGTCTCTTATAATGCAATCTATCAAGTACCTTCAATTTAGCCCATTAAATGCTAAGAACCTTGGAAAATAATCTTAGATTCCCACATGGATAATATCCTGTATTGGCTTGATATAATGTTTGGATTGAATCTAGGTGAAGGGACCAAGAGTGAGCTTTAGGAGGATAAAGAATGGAAGAATAGAAAAAAAAAAGGGGAAGTGATTATTTTTGAAAAAAAAAAAGTGTTTTTCCCCTTTAACTTCGGGACACGTCATCATGCCATGTTATCTGTTATGTTGACAAAAAAATCAAAGAGCGTTGGTTGTAACAGAAGGCAATTTTTTGTTTGAAATTAGTATTTGGATAAAAATTAGAAGATAATGGTTTGTTTGGGTTCTAAAACGCAATGATTGGATTGGAGTAAATGAAGAGAAAGAAAACTAAAAAAGAGAACCTTTGTCATTTATGATAATTTTATTAATTTTTATTAAGCAAGAGAAATAAAGGCAAGTTGAGTATCTCTTGCTTTCCCTTGAAACATTGATTTTTAATTTACCTCAATTTGGGGGAAAGGAAAGTAAAATCTATTTTAAAATGTAAAATGGTAAAATTTTATTAAGTGTTTCTTAATGAGTTTTCCATCAGTTCTAATAATACACAAAACAATGCAAAAGTTTTAATAGTTTGTGTACTTGAATAATTTTTTGTGTAATTCGAGTTAAATAAAACATTACAAGATTTGTAATAATTTATATAATTGGATAATGTTTTATGTTGTAATTATACAAAACATTACAAATGTTGTAATAGTTTATGTTATTTGGTAGTATTTTGCATAATTACCTAAAATATTACAAAAATTGTGTAATTGTATAGTTACACAAAACCTAGAAGTTGTAAAAGATTGTTTAGTTGGGTAATGTGGTGTTAGTTGGAGGTGATTGAAAGCTTTTTTTAAAAGCTCACCTTAGAAGTTCTTTGTAAAATGTCTTTCTTACCTTTTTAAGTTTTTACATAAATTATTTTAGGTAAAGGTTATAATCGGAAAAATCTTAAAGTTATTTAATTTCTTTTCCAGTGTTTAACCAAACAAAGATTGTGTAAATTCCTTTATTTTCTTTTACAAATTTTAAACATCCAAAGCCTATAACTTATTTACTTAGACTTTCTTTCTTGCAAGTAAAATTACTATGCTTTCTTGCAAATAAAGTTTTATTCTAACCTTTAGTTTAAACCTTCAAAATAACTAATAACCTTAGTCATTTATGATATATCTAAAAATAAATATTATAAAATAAAATTGATATAATAAAATATTAAAATAAAAATAAAAGCTTGTATTCTCTTTGGCTTGGAAAACTTCACTTTGTCGAAATTTCACCACCTCAACATAACTTTCTCATTTAGCTCTTTGCAACTTTTCTTTGTCTGTCTAAGAACTTTCACTAGTTGTTTTGCTATTTGTTTCTGCAAAAATCTCTTATATCTATAACCCATTTAAACCAAGCTTCTTTAACATAAATCACATCTTTAACGGTCTTTGTTTTAGCCTTAGGAAGTTGCATATCATTTAAATTTTCAACATCATTTGTTGTGCTGTTACTCAGAATCAAATAATCCTTATTGATTAGTGGTTAGCATAAAACCACGTAGAGGAAAAAAAAAACTTGCTAATATTCTCATGAAAGATTTTTGCATTAATTTTATCAAAGAGCTTAGAAGTGTCATCGCAACCTATGAGCATTAATCTTCTCAAGGAGCTTAGAAGTGTCATCCCAACCTTTCAGGAAACAAGAGTAGCTCCATAAAAGCAAATATTTTTAATTGTAACCTCCACCATACCTAAATCAATATGAGAACCTAACCATGCTTCAAGTGAATGTCTTGTAGATGCAATGTGCTTCGTATGTTCAAAACCAATGCTAATACACTCAGTAAGTGCAACTCGGTTATCTTTCTTGGAATCCAACTTCTACCTTCCTTGTGGTTTGCCTTTCAAATTGTCAAACTCAGATTCAATACTACAATGAGTTTTTTGCAACACACCCTCCAAAAATATCTTTGCCATTGGAAAAGTCAGCCAAGAGATGTGAATAGTTGGAGCAACTTTTGAAGGTTTAGAGAACATATCAGCATTGGTGGGTGTGCTCATCAAAATAAGAAGCAAGTCTGAATGTCTAGGGAGATGATCATGCAAAATTATTAAATGAAAGTCCTCATATGCCTCTTTGGCCAAGACTCTTTTGTCAAGGATTCTTGCTTTTTTTTAGTTCAATATTTGAATTCTTTCCCTTCAAAATCTGTTTCAATGTTGAAACCGAATTAACTCTTTTTACTATAGAACCATTACTCGACATTGTGTCCCTTAAGATATCTTGGGAGATTTTCAACTTGCCTCCAATTCTCCCCTTCTTTTGAAGGTGTCTTATCATTGTATGAACAACCAAAGACTCTAAACTGGATGCATATCAATTGTTTCACTTTCTTAATGATATTCATCATAGATAGGTTCCAACATATTATCATCTTGCTTTTCCACATGCATCTTTCCATAAGTCAGCAACTTCAACAGTGATCCCACCCTCGTTTAATTCTAGGGCGTGCTATAATCGCTCCATTCCTCCTTGTACCACAAGGTTTGCGGTCCAACATAAATAAGGTTTTCTTCCCCACCAAAATTAGATTTATCAACGAGACTACCTTTTGGTATGACCAATTGGTGGTTAGCACTTGGAATCTCCATTAAGGTTCCTTTTTGTTCCTACTGTAGCCAAGCATACCTGCACGCCATAAATCTTCAATCGCTCTTCGTAGTGCAACCAATTGTTTTTTTTTAATCTTGATTTCCTTCTCAAACTTTTATGCATCCAACCACGACTTAAAAGCACACCGTAATATAAACTTAGGTTCTGATAACCAAAATTGATGTGGTTTAGGTGAGAAAACAATAAAATAGAAAGAATTAGGGTTGAACAATTTAGTAAGAAAGATGAAACTTTAGAGAGCTCAGGGTTATAGAACACTTCTAGTTTTCTATTAATTCAAAGAAAATAATAGTTCTAAAGCCTACAACTTGTTTATATAGATTTTCTTTCTTGCAAGTAAACTTAATATGCTTTCTTGCAAATAAAGTTTTATTCTAACCTTAGCTTTAAATACTTAAAAATAAATGTTATAAAAATAAAATTGACATATAATATCCTAATAAAAATAAAATTCTTGTGTGACCAATTAAATGTGATAAAAAGTATTTTAGTACTTCAACCAAATTCCAACCAAAAAAGGAGAAAAGAAATCAATTGTTAATTAGATAACATGAGTAAATATAAAACTCCGCTTTATTATGATAACAAAATTTGCAACATGTTCGGAAAACAAGTGCAAAAAAATAGAAAAGAAAAGTACGTGTGCATTAGCTAGTGCAAATTTTAGAGTTGGAGAGTTAAAGCTAAGGAAATTGAAACTAGGGTGATAAAAGAGTGAACAGTTGAAAATGAAGAAAGGACATTGACGGTGAAGTTAATTGGGCTACCAATGACAAGGAACATGAAGATTTGGGTGTAGGGTATGACATTGCTCTTTTGGAATGCGACATTTGACATTACTTGTTTAAATTTTGAGCTAGGATGTAGATGATGGTAGGAGATGCATCATTGGGGAAAAAAAAGGTTAAGTGTTACCTTAGGATGTAGTGTAAGATTTTTTGCAAATAGATGGGGGAGAAAGATACATGAAGACCAGATGACACAGTTGAAATTAGAAAAACAACATTTTAGTATGAAGTTCATTGAAGAAGTGGCCTTAAATAGTGCATGATAAGGTAAAATAAAGCTTGTATTTTATTAAGATGTTCTAAGCCATGTAGTTGGTTGTTTAATGGTATTTTATAAACAAGCTAACAATTGTTTGCAAGTTTCTTGCTATTATAATCAACTCAAAGTAGAAGGATTAGGTGACTAGATCTAATGAGGTGTAAAATCTTACATTACATTCATAATCTAAAATGTGACAAATTGACCTCATTTTTAATGATTTTGATCCATTTTTCTCTTAATAGTAAAAACAAATGAATCAAACTTTTTTGTTCTTTGATATATTTTCTCAAGTAACGTTCCAATTGTATTTATTTGTTAATTATTATAAGTGCGTTTTGTGCATTATTATTAGGGCAAACTTTACCTATAGTCACCTAACTATTAGTGTATTTTTGTTTTAATCGTAAAAAGTGAAAAATTCTCAATTTTGTCACCGATGTTATGGAAAATGATTTTTTTACTCCTCTTTAAGTGTGTAACAGAATGTTGCCATGGCATTCCTTTATCTAATGTAGATGTTTTTTTTTCCACATTGTCAAACTAAGTGGCTTTCTAATTTCCACCTAATATATATTTTTTTCATTTTTGAAATTTTTACTACCTTCTAACCCTAACCATGTTTTGTAATCTCTCTTTATTGGCCAAATATTGAAAAACTTTCTAGTAAATTCATTTTTCATCTTCTAATTCTATTCCACTTCTCTTTTTTTTTTTTTTCCTCTCTTTCCTTGTCAACCTTGGCCTTCCAATTTTCAATTTTTCTTCAGCCATTGGCTGCTTAGAATCTACATTAGTTCCCTTATCCTCTGTCGTTATTTCAATAGTTTCCATTTCGAAAGAGGCATTGCTCTCATTCTCCGCCCCATTCATTAGATTATGTTCACCCACCAAAAGTGAAAGCTCTTTAATATCATCATAATTACCCGTCATTGCATTGCATTCTTGCTTTGCATCATGGATGAAAGTCTTTTATTGGCTGCATATAGGATCCTTTCTTTCGTATTCAATTGTATTCTCTTCCCGAATAGAACATGTATTTTTGGTTTATTTTTCAGTTTTATTGCATTTTGTCTATTATGTTAACTTTTAATTAGTTAATTATTATGTTATGTGAGTTATTATTATTCTTTTATCTTAAGTTGAGGAAACTTGACATTTTGTCTATTAGTTTATTGTTTTATGGATTTATTACATTTTGCTTATTGTATCAACTTAATTTTTTATTAATTATTATTAGGGTATACTGCATTAGTAGTCACACAATTATGAAAAGTTATAAAATGATTACCCAACAATATTAGATTTTTGGGTGTTTTCATTTTTATGTTAGCTAGCTGGTGACTAAAAATGGCAAAATTGAATAGTCGGGTGACCAAAAAGGAATTACTAATACTTACCGATTGAGTCTTAGCTCGATTGACATGGGTATTTATTGCCAATGTAGGAGAACGTGGGTTCGAGTGCGTTGAAGCGCATTATCTTCCTATTTATGGGTTGGGAAAGGGCTATGGGTAGTTCTAGGCATTGTGTCAAAAAGAGCAAATATGATCAGAATCTATAATGAGATTGTTCAAAATAAATTTTTTAAAAAAAAGAGGAAATTTACAAATATTTTGGTAACTATTTTGTAACTTTTCATAGTTGGATGATAAAAAAAAAAGGTTAGTTGGGTGGCTTCTACTGTACTTTACCCTTAATATTATTATGAGGGTTTCTATTATTTTATTTATTATAAATTGAGAAAATATTACATTTTATTCATATTTTTCTTAGTCACCTTTCACTCTTTGTATAATTTGATAGCTTTTCTAGTTTTTATTTGTGATTAAGGATCATTTAGTAAAAAGTGCTATGAGGTTATCTTATATCCTCTCAACCAAATAAAATAAATTTACATTCAAACTAATTGAATCAAACAAGAAAATTTAAGATTACCACTAATGTTCTATATGATTAGTCACTTTTCACTCTCGGCATAACTTAATAGCTTTTTTAGTCTTGATTTGAGATGATGAATTAGTAAAAAGTGCTACAAGGTTATCTTATATTCTCAACCGTCTAAAAAGAAAAAATCACATTACTAATAATGTACTTAAGTAACTTAAATAGGGTTAATCCTATTACTAGAAGTAATCTAATATTTTTTGATCTAAATGCCTTGTGTTATTGTATTGGAAAATAATACCATCCATACAATTGTGCATGATTACTTATGAAGTTTAAAATAGTCTCATCTTTATACTTGCACATATTGAAATGTTGCCTTGAGCTTTACAAGGGTCAATGAGACACAACTCGGTCACATATTTATGTCATCATAAGTATTTTGCTCTAGTCGATTCACATGTTCTTTGATTTTCCTTTCTTTTCTTTAAACTATTCTTCTTTTCCCCATGTTTGCTTTGTGGTACTTTTTCTATTATTTATCTAAGCCTTGGATTTTCATATAATTTCTTGTGTTTGTAGTTTTGCATTTTGTATGTTCTTGTTTAGTACATAAGACTCCCATGTGATGATTGCTTTGGAAAATATGCTTAAAATTGATAATCATATTGAGAAATGAATAGGTACTTGAAAGAGAAATGGTTAATTAATTTTCTGGAAATTGAACTTTTTTGAAATGTTAATTTTAAGCCATCAAACTTTTATGTCTAGTTTTAGAAAGAACGTGTTGTTGAGTAGATTAAGACTTTATAGTTTGAATTTTTTTTTCCCTTAATTTTTAAAGTTATTCTTGTTAGTATTTATTTAATTTTCAAATGAGATAACAATTTGCTTGTTGTTTATATTTGTGTTTTTTTTTTTTAGATAAAGGAAATTGGTCAGAGGAACAAGGAACTAGGACATGCCTTGGAATATATTGATTTTCCAGATGAGAGTAAGTACTCTCTATCGAGCTAAGCCATTGTTTTAGAATTCCACTCAATATAATTTCATAAGAGGTCAATAATAAAAGTAGGGAAAAAAATATTTGTTCCTTGACCTAATGGTCAAGTGAACAGGTATCAGGAGGCAGACACTTGCATGCTATATGAATTACAACACTCCCTCCAAAAGTGATTGTTTTAAAGAAAACAAAATCAATACATTCAAAAAGGAATTTGCCTAAAAATTCGAAGTTCCGTATATATATATGAGTTTGCACAAAATAACCTTATTGTGAGAAATTAAATTGTGTTGCTTTTGATAAAATTTCAATATTTCGTTAATGTATTCCTTTTACAGAAATACGTTGGACAAAGTTATATCAAAAGTCTCGTAAACCAAAGGATAATAAGCGAAGCTTGATGGTGCGCCCTTGCTTTCCTTCTGTTTACCATGAAAGTCAGATGCCTGACGTCAATACAATTTCAGAGACGGTTGTTATAGTCAATGATTCTTGGAAGGTGGGTGATTTGGTAGATTGGTGGACTGATAATTGCTTTTGGACCGGGACGATAATTGAAAAGTTGGACGATGAAAATTTTAAGGTAATATCTTTTTATCTATGATTTTTCTAATACAGCAGAGTTCTCAATATATCTTGTCCTTGCATTTTATTTCAAAAGCCATTTGGAAGAGGCATCTATATTTGTTTCCTGTAACTGTAGGCCCATATCATATAAGTTGTGGTACAATTATAGTTGGATGAGATATATTCTTAAATGCCTATTTGTCGTTTCTACTCTACCTAGTATCCACACCTCTTATGTTGCATGTCCAAACATCCTTTGAAGTTAGTATTAGGTGGTTTAAATCTCAATTGAATATTATTCTCCTATAAGATACCATTTTTCTTATGCATTAGTTCGTAATGTTTTTGAGAAATAATGTGATTATATATCCCATCTATCTATAGTAGGTGTTCTCAAGTGCCTATCCATATGAACAGTTTATTTAGCATGTTACTCTTCTTTCAATTTAAACACTTTTCTCATTGAGAATTATATCTAGTGGTTGTTTCTGTTCTAATGTTCTTGGTTTCACTTGTTTGCACAGATTGAGTTGCCACCTCCTCCTAAGGGTGAAGGGTGTTTATATGATGTTTCTTGCAAAGACTTGCGTCCATCACTGGATTGGTCTGTGGATGAAGGCTGGAAGCTGCCCAAGGTTACTGCCTCACACTCTTTCTCTTGCATTTTATCTAATCTAATCTAGGCTATTTCCTGGCTTAGTATTTGTGTTGATTTTGTTCAACACCCAGTATCTGTTGATGCAATGAAGTATAACAAATTGATATTAGAACAATCTAAAAACCGAGTTTGACATGATAGAAAATAATGAAAACGGAGTTAGAGAACTAAGTTATAGATTTGTTTGCACTTCTCAAATTTCACTGTAATTTGACCCATGACCTTTGGTATTCTTTTTATGAAGTTTCTTCAACTTGGACAATAGGTATTCTTTATATCTGGAATTTAGAAAGCAGTTCTTTGGTGCAATATGTCTCTTCATCTGTGGATCTACTTAATCTAATTATGTCTAAAGCAATATGTGTTAACAGGAAATTGGTTATTGTATCCTTAAATGCTTATCAATTTTTTCCGATCTGGTTGTTGTAGGGGGGTAAATATCATCTTTATTGTGCTCGAATAGTTAAGCCTCTTTATCAAGGTAAGAATGCATCTAAACATTCTTTTGCCTGCTCAGTGTTTTTGACTTATGATGATGTGTATGCATGAAAAGAATATTCTGTTTTCATTCTGATTTATCTGTGTCAAACTTATGGCAAGCTTAACTTAGCCTTATTGCAAACTTGAAAGTTGCCTTGGCATATTTTTTCAATTGATATAAGAGAATATTTCTTCTAAGTTTTGAAACTAATTTATATTTTTATGTATTAAACATGTTACCTTCTATATAATTGTATTTTGTTAAGAGTCATTACGCGCGCGCGCACACACATATGAACAAACAATAGTTCCTAATTTATCAAAATGATAACCCTATTCAAGGATTTCATATAACTTCACTAGAATGTATATCTAGAAAAGGAGTAACTGACTATATAGTTATAATTATTTAAATGTTATTAGAATAATTCTTTAAATGTAAAGATTTTATTTATGTTTATCATATAATGTCATTTTTATAAGCTTTTTGTTTGACATAATACATGTTCATTGCACATGTTATCCCTCGTTTCTAATCTATTGTGACTCTTTCGTGGCTGCATTAAAACTTTCTTTCAATATTTTGATTACTTCCAAACCTAGTGAAAACACATCAAAGGTCAAAAATGGTTTTTTATCAATATTTTTTGTTGCACATTTGCATTTCCTTGCATGAGTTTGGTGTTTGCTCTTATTGATCTTTCACTTTTGATCTCTTTTTAGTCTTTTTGTTATGATTAGGTCCAATCTAGTTGGTTTAACTTCAAGTATATGACTTTTGCATAAAATCCCTTCTAGTCTCTAGCTTGGTTGTATGGTAGTTATATCAAACTATAGAAGAAGCTCTATGTAGTTGTTAATGCTCTGGCCTATGGATCATTCACATCTGTTGCTTTGACTATATAGTTTTCTTGAAAAACTCGTGTCTGGCACTCGTCCCAACATATGGATATGGGGACATGATATCTAAGGATCCTGCAAATACATGAAAAATTTTAAAAAATTCAACCATACATGTGTTGGATGCATCCATGTTCGACATCATACATGACATCATAGCGAAGTGTAGTTCTTTGTGCTTGTTGACACACTAGTCTCACCTCTTAATTTTTGTTTGATCACCATTTTTGTCATTCTATTGCACATCAAAATGATAGTATATTAAGACTTCTTTTGCAAGGGGAAAAGTAGTGCTTCCTGGATCTTCTTATTCCTTGTGTGTTGACTTTTTCTTAGTATCATGGTCTTAGAAAGGAGCCATGAATCCCACATTAGCTGTGTACTAGTGTTGGTATGGAAATATAAGTGTTAAAACCATCTTTGACCAGTGAAGCGCCTTTTTGGACAATTGTAAGGCTAAATTAATCAAAATGGATAATACCTTGTATGTTGGTGTGAATTGCAACATTTGGTATCAGAGCTAACTTTGGGGATAATAGTGATGTCTCACTAAAGATAGTGGGCCTTTATTGGAGTTTGGGGGGATGTCATGGTCCTAGTAGGGAGCCATGAATCCCACATAGATTGTTTACTAGAGTTGGTTTTACGATATCAATGTGTGCCTTTTGTGGAGAAAATTGTTAGATCCATGGGTCAAATTGGACAATACCTTGCAAGTTGGTGTGGATTGTGACATTTGGTACTAGAGTTAACTTTAGGGGCACTAGAGATTTCCACTAAGGACAATGAGCCTTTATTGGATTGCAGGAGGATGTCATGGTCCTTGATAGAAGCCATGAGTTCCACATCAGTTGTGTACTAAAGTTGGTCTTATGATATAAGTCTTCACACCACCTCAACTTGTGAGGCACCTTTTGTAGACAAAACCATTAGGTCCAATGGACCAAAGGGATAATACCTTTTAAGTTGGTCTGGACTGTGACAATTATCTTGTACACTTACATGGAAAATGGTGGTTGCAGGGGACTCCCCAAACTTGATAGATTGCATTGTTAGGGAGGGGGAAATTGATGTTCAATCAACAGAGAAAGCACCAACCAAGCATAAGGGTTCTTTATCTTCTCATATTTCAACTGGCTCTTATAAAGGAAAGCAATCGGTGAGGAAATCTTTGAATGAAAAACATACGAACATTACAAAGAAAACTGTAGGCCTTGATGTTGTGGATGATGTCCCTAAAAAGAGAAATTGCTCATATGGTGTTTCAAGTCCACATATTCAAGATGCCTCAACACAAGTGCCAGGAATGGTGAACAAATATGATGATAGTGGGTTAAAGAAGATGAAAACCGATGAAAGTGTTTGCTTGAATTCCACTTACTCTGATACAATAGAAGCAGCAATTTTGGATTTGGAGGAACTTGTTTGTCGGGTTAAATGGCTTAAACGCATCTTAGATTTCGGAACGCCATTATCAAATAATTTGACGTCTTCTTGGAAGTTCATAGAACATCGTGAATCATCTATACCAAAATGAGTGCATATGCAGAAGGTTAGTTTGCATGATTAATAATTGTTGAGTATTTGCCTATAATTTGATTAAGTTGGTTTATGCCTAGATTTTGAGCATTGTTGCTGCACTTTAGTGTTGAGATTTATTTAGTAAGGCTTATGGAGATAATTCCTCTTTTAATGTATCTAGCACTTGCATTCAACACATGCTTGTATATAGGGTATGAGAGTATGACTTTCCTCATGTGTGAAAAAAAATTAAATATACCTATGTAGGATGCAGTCTTGTTTTCGACATTTTTCTGAGTCCACGTGTAGGTGTATGTTGCCCTGTTTTTCATTTTTCTTGAAGTATTGGTGTTCAACATTTATGTTGGGACATATATCTGGAGATGCGTATGGAGATATGATCCTTTGAATGCATTGAAAAACTTTTAAAAGATTGAACTCATCCATGTTGGACACATATCTGTATCCGGTACTCACACCGGCATCCAAGCAACATAGATGTTGATAATGTTGAGTGAAAGTGGACACATAGTTTACCATTTTGGGGTGAAGTACAAAAATGAATCCCATGAATAATGAGTTTACTTTGCTGCTGACGTATAATCAGCCTGTAACCTGTCGTTGTTGTTTGCCTTGTGTAGTAAGGCTATTTTTTTTTCTATCTTGCATCAAGGTAGTAGTTGTTATTCAAATTTTTATACGAAGAATTTACTGCTGTCAGTTCTATATTGCCTTATGAAGATTGCTAATTATTTCTCTAGATCAGAAATTCTCATCGTTTTACATTTTTCTTTGTTTTTGCTGCAAAGATTGGTGGATGTGATGGCCATTCGAATCCGAAGGAGCAGCTTGACTTGGATTTACAAATTTGCCGGTACTTCAGAAATCTTCTTATAGAGTTGACTGTTTTTGGTTTTGTATAGGAAAGAGTAACTGCATCCAAGGCTTGGTTTGGCCATATAGTTTTGGCCAATCTTGCTTTCAAGTTAATGGTCAACAACATCCCAACCTCTGTTGGTTGTGAATAGCAAATACATGGTTTTGACTTTTAGGTCCCTAGAAAGAAGCAAAATTTAAACATATCAGGTCAGATTTTTCTCCATTAGTTTTTAATCCATCCTGTCTATAAGTCATATGCTTTGATTCTGTATATCTTTTCTTTTTTCAAAGTAAGCTTGATAGCTGGTTAATTGTGACAACGTCCTTTATTATTTTGAATTACAAAGGATCAAATTACTAGATAATATCTATACATTTTTTGAACTCAAACCAATTTGTTTTTATGACAGTAAGGCTTTTATTTTCCAATGAAATGCTGATTTATGTTAAAAGTTCATTTGAGTATAAATAAAATATCAAAAGTTTTTTTGGATACAGATTAAATACTTGGGGCTTATTATTTGAGTAAAAGTAAAATTAGGTGTAATGAAAATAGAAAATAAAGTGGTTTAGATTAATATTCCTATTAACAATTTAATCCAATAAAAAATTATCCCTTTGAATGCAGAAAAGAACTATCAATCTAGATTAACTATCTACACTAGTGTGATATTGTGAGGGTTTTAAAAAGTTCATCTTTCGGCTTCACGAACACTACCATGAAGTTTGTATACCAATTCTTTTTCTTCATTAATTCTAAAGCTTATGCCATCGAATTTCCTAAGCTTTTGGATTAGTATCTCCAAGGCTAAAATCATGATACAGTGAATTTGAGATTTAATACCAACTTTTTCTAAAGAACAATATGTTCAAGTCCTATAAAACAATTTTAAACATCTTGCATTTGAGACAGAATGCACACTTAAACGGACGTACGAGTGGATGAAGGAGATGGTACTCAAACATGCAATAACGTAAACTTTAAATTTCAGATAAATAGACCTATAAAACAATTCTAAGGAAATGCAAGGAAGAGAAAAGTTTTTCAATTCTTTTATCTAATAAAATAAACATGTTCTCCACGAATGTATTGTGTTGGTTAGACAGTAAAACAAGTATACAATTGAATTAGTATGTGTTACAACAGGTGTTGCTCGATTTCAGATAGATGTGGGAGCAACATCAATGATGCATAAGAGAGCTGTTAGGTTTGGTGGAGAGAAGGATAGGTAGGTATGCTATCCTATTTCAACAAGTTTTAATGAATATTAGGAAAAAATAAATTTTCTTATCCTACTTTATTCGATATGTACTTCGTTGATATAGGTACTTTTTATATAATAAAGCACAACTGATTTCTTTTCCAAGAAACAATTGTTTTTTAAGTAGACGCATGCTGGTAACGTCGCGACATCGCGATGTGGAGTTTGCTTTGGTCCCTTTTTGTGTATGTTTTCATTATCATGACTCCCTTAATTGGTGGTCATAACTTCAGTTGTAATTTAATTCTTACAGTGCATCTTTTGCTCCCAATAAGTCTTATATAATCATACAATCTTATTTAGATATTAAAAATGTATATTAACATTTAAGTTACTAAAAGTCACACTTTTATTACTAACACCTAAAAACTCAAACTAAGGCTAAAACGACTCATTTTTTTGCTTAAAAATTCTAAAATATGTGCAAAAAAATAATAACTAAACACATCTAGTTGTGGCAGATCAATATCTCCTTATAGAAAGGAGTATATCACATTTGGCAATAATTCTAAATATTCCTCTTAGGTTTAAATTTCCATTAAAAAAATAGTCTTGAATAAATGGAAGAATTAATCCCAATTTTAGCGTTACTACAATTGAAACTTTGACTATTAGCAAAGTTCTTTCTCTCTAGAAAAGTTCTGTGAGAGTTTTCTATTCGAAATCTTCTGGGTGAATCACGTAGAGGCCGAGATTTTACGTTGCGGTTGAGATTTCAACATAGACAAAGTGATGTGATCATGGGCTCAAGTGTTATATCAAATTTTGATGGACCTTTTAAGGTTAGTAATGGGCCGAGTTTTCAAAATCTATTAGCTCAAGGAATGCAAAAGGTTTTGTTAGATCCTTTACAAGTGCCTGTTACAAGGGCCCAAGCTAAAAGTTTCAAGGAAGCCCTTAATGGGTTGACGTGTGGGTTTTGGAGCCAAGTCCAAGATGGTTACGTTCAAGATGGGTTTAGCCCAAATCCAACATTGACTTAAGTGATCCAAGTGAAGGATGAATGTTCTAGTGGGCTTGAACTATCCATTCGACCACCTTGAGTCCTTTAGAATAATTTTATCTTTATTTTTCAATAAACTTGCATGTCATTTTATCCACAACTTTGTTATTTCGTGTGTTCAATTATGTGTTATGTTATTTATGTTAAAAGTGTCATAAGTTCGATTTCTCTGTGTCATGTGTGTTAATTCGATTTGTGGTTTGCTTGAATTGATCTAACCATCTATTTATATTTGTTTTTGTAGGACCATTCGGCTGGCCACTTCAAGTCCATCTTGAATATTCATTTATGGCCGAATAAACTAGTTCATCATGTGCATGAATAATGAAAGCTAAAAGAGTTTAATATGACGATTCGGTTGTCATTTATGCATGGTTTATATGTATGCACGTCCAAGGGAGAAGATATAATATAAATGTTGCACATTGAATGTTGTTATTCATGCATCAGCTTGAGGGAAGAACTTAAAGATTAATTGATTCATTCATGCACTTACAACTTCATTAATGCAAGACTTAATGAAGTATGCATGACACTCTTATATACATGCACGACTAAGGGGAATGGAAGGAGCTTTTGATGAGCATTCAACGCACATGAGAAACTTTCAACATTAAGGATTCATGCACGATCAAGGAGGGAAGAATGTGTCCATTCAAGTGTTCGATGAATCTAATTTATTCATCAATGCAATTAACTTGTCATGCATGAACCCATTAATAGCTAAATATGGCCCTTAGTCTTCTAGGTCTATAAATAGTTTTCTCATGCCATTGTAAAAGGTTAATCAATCAGTTTTTGAATACAAACAACTTAGTGAGAGTTTCTCTCTAGTTCTTTATCGAAAATTTTCAAACTTATCAAAATTTAACAGTTTTGTGGCATTCAACCTTGTCTTATCACTCCCCTTCTCATCCCATTTTAGAGTGTGGCGAAAATAATATTCTTATACCAAGGTTCAGGTAGTTTGCTAAGTTTAAGCGGGTCGAGTTCTTTATAGCTTCAATTCCCATTTTGTTCCTAATCACGACGGTCCTTAATAAACGTGAATTTTTCTAACTATCGAATATGAGTCTCGTTGGCATATTTTCAAGATTCTATTCAGGTTCAAGAAATTACACCATTAAGGAATCACTTTCATACCAGTGTTGTTTCCATATTTTAAAGGTATAATTTCAACCCTCTTCAACCTGGTTCGTTCCTCACACATGGGTCTGCGGCTTGTAATCACTAGAATTTTTTTCTGCTGCGCCACAGGGCATACTGACGATCCAATAAAGTTTTACATTTGACTTAATATTTAGTGAATTTGATGATGTGTTATGTGTTGGGATCTAGCGCCCTTAGTGTAGTATTTTTGTTTGTATATACTTGTATTTTTTGAAAAAATTGATTTAATAAAATATCTATTAATTACATTAATATCCTTTGTATATTGTCATCAGTGGTTTTTACATGCAAAGAAAAATGAAAGCAATGATTTATTGATTATCTAACGTTTAACTAATAATAAGTTGTATTACATTGTCATATCGTAATACAAAAAGACAACTTATATTAGTAGATAATCTAATTATGTCCTTAGTCTAATAAAAAATGAGCAAATCAATTGAAAGACTAATATGACGTCTATCAAGTCCATAGGGGAGATACCTTGTCTCGGGTATTGGAGTGATGACTCCTAGAAGATAAAGACATACGACTAATAGTACATCGGACATGACCCAAGTAGAATAGATCCTAGATTCTTTTGTGGATTTATTCACTTGTGACGTTCATAGTGCAGTATACATCAATCTTGAGTAGATGATGGACTATGTATGTGTGACTTGTATACTTTGATGTAAACGAAAGCTTGAGTTCAAATAGATAAAGAATTGAAAGTTGGTACGTTGGGTATATGATTTCTCTAGTATGTAGCATCATTCCACAATAATGGCATTCATAGCCCAATTAAAGGGTAAATGATATCCTCTTAACGATATTAGATGATAGATGAAAAGAAAACATGATCATGACTCATTTGTCTTTGTGATAATGATTTAATTGTTATTTGATAGTAATTGACTTTTCACAAATGAAGATGTAATGGTTACTATGAGACAAAATAAGATCACAATAGGAGAACAAATTTATTCTAAAGAGATTAGGGATATCCTATGAAGGTAACACACTTATGACAAGGTCATTGGACGTGGGCTTAATAAGTATCTTTCGTAATGGTATATAGTAAGAGAGAGCTCAGTGGCGATACTTTAGTCGAATGAATTATGACTAAATAAGTTTTTAATTAATAGGGGAAAGCCAAAACTTAATTATAAATTATTTGAACCCTAATTATATATATCAAACCGGTCCCTCCGCTAGCTCAAAATAACCAGAAGCAAATTGCATGTAGAACCAATAAATGGAATTGAATAGAAACGACGAAGTAAGAGAAATAGATCGCATGGGTCACTATTCGCAGTAAATGTGTTTCTCACTAAGTACAAATATGACTTGAAAATTAATTTAAGGTTCTTTGAATTATTATTTAATTATAATTAAATAATTTAAGTTTGAAGACGAAATTAAATTAAATTGTCATTATGAGTTTGTTGAATTATGAAAATTAAATGTATTTCTCATAGACTCTATTACGATAAAGTTGTTATGACTTTAACGAAATTAAAATTGAGTTGAGAAAGTTATTTAATTCAGAAATTAATTTATTTAATTTAATTATTTAAATGAATTGATTAAATGATATTTATTTTGGGAAACAAAAAATAAATATTGGGTCGAACCAAATTATAAAATGCTAGGTCAAAAGTCCAAGAAGCACATATAATTGAACCTAATACATTAGAGGCCCAACTTGTGCCGGTAACTCTAGTAAAACTAAAGGGGGTGTCACCCCTCACTCCTCTAGTTCTAGTTGGAGTCGTATTTTCTATTAAATAATATTATTTATCAAGGACTTAGTCAACTAGAACTTTTATACTTCCCTTTATAAATAGAGAGCATCGATTGACCAAAAATCAACTTGATATGTTAATCATATATTGTTATTCTTCTAGAAAGTAATGGTAATTTATTTACTAAGAATAAATTTTATTTTCTTGGAATTACTAGTTTTATCAATGTATAGAGAGAACCTACTTTGCTATTGGTTTCTGTTTAGTATTTTGGTTTGTGTTGTTCAAGCCTACACTTGACATGATTCGTGGTACGAGGATAGAAAAGAAGGCCGTTGGGTTGAAAGTCATGTTGACTTGAGTCCACCTTTCAGAAAGCACAAGTATAATTTCGGTTTCAGGTTTATCACTATAAGCATCACAAAATGACTCGATTTTAAGAAAATTTTTAAACTTCCATTGTACTAATAATAATTGTTTTGTTAACTGATTTTTCCAATGTTATGATCTTGTATAAAATTGAGTACATGCTATAATATACTGAACACCATGATAGATACATGTTACAAACAAATGTTAATTGATAATATGTTTGAATAAATGATTGCATATTATGTTTTGAATGCAAAGACATGAGAATTAGTTAATTGCAAAGGTAAGTAGAAATGTGACATAATATATAATTAATATGTGAAAGTATGATAATGAATTGCAAATGATAAGAAAATGTCATATAATTAGTAATTTCTATGTAACTTTTACACATTGAAAAGATGAATACCCAATAACGCCCTTACTCGACCCAATTGTCGAGTTCGGGTATGGGATGTCACAATTGAACCGGTTTGGTCTAACATCAAAATCTAATAAGAAAAATTTGCCAAAGACTTTATTAATTTATTACAAATATTTCTTACAACAGGAACTTGAAACCAAACATAATTTGACTACCTTGAAAATTTCAACTTTTAAGAAAACTTGTAATACCCCTACCCGTATTCATTGCCGGAATAAGGTAAGAAGTATTACCAGAGTTTACAAATTAAATTTTTTTTTTACTCAATATATCCCCTTTTATAGATATCTAACATTCCCTGTAAATTTTAAATCGAGACCAATCCACATCAACCAAACCAATTCAACATATTTTCCAAATATATTCATGCATATTTATAAGATAACATCATCACATACCCAAAACCAGGTTTGTTAACCATACCAATGGCTAACTCTACATTCATTTCACAAAATCATTTACTTTATTAGCTTATACATGCCATTGATTTCCAAAATAAAGTTTCTTTATATACCGAAATCCTGAGGTTGATAGTGTGATGTATCTCCGACCAAATCCGATCTTGAGCTCTTAACACTACAAAACAGGGAAAATGAAAGCAGGTAAGCACTTTGTGCTTAGTAAGCTCATGTAACAAGAATTATACTTACCTAATATTTTCAATACAATACAATAAACATTTATATATCCATTCAATGCATTATTACCCTAATATGCACAAACTCAACATTCAAGTTAGTACAATAATTTGCATGTACCGAAGTAATATATACCATGATTTCTATTTCCTTGTTATTTTTTCATATTTATCTCGTTGAATTTCTCGGAATTTCGATGGATTTTCAGAGGTACACTTTTAGTGTACAATTTGGTCCGTCAATTTATATTCATGTGCACACATTTCCATTTTGAGAGCACACTCGCGAACCTCATCCTTACAATGGGATTACAGTCCAGCTAAATCACAGTAATATAAACTCATAGAGTATTGTCGGGATTACCAGTCCAGCTAAATCCTGCAACGGCAATTACTCTAATGAGCTTGGATCTGAATTACAGTCCAGGCTAAATTCAGACCCTAATTCGGATTACCCGTCCGGGCTAAATCCATTTTCCACATATTCTTCGGGAGGGCTATATCAGGATAGGATCACCCGTCCGGGCTTGATCCTTTTTACCGTCAATTCCTTTTTCAGAGATCCATCGAATTTTCCTTTCATTCAACTGGGATTTCTTCTTTTTTTTTATTAAATATATCAATGTTTCATAAAATTTCATATAATGAACATTCAAATCATATTCATATCAAAAACATGCATTTCAAGCATTTAAGAATATAATTCAAGTTACATGAACTTACCTTAATACTTGTTTGTGCACAAAAAATCTACTAATCCTGAACTTTTTTCTTTCCTCGATCTAGCTTCGTATTTGAATCTTCTGGATCTAAATAAATAAATTTAATTATCAATTTAATACATTTCATGTTCATATACAACATTCTCTATAATTCAACTATTATTTATAGTTCATTCAAAGCTGTCTACTTAAGTCATAGCCACTAAATTATTTATAACTCGAGCTACGGAACTCCAAATTAAGTTCCGTTAATTTTCCCTGAAACTAGACTCATATATATTTTTACCATAAAATTTTCAGAATTTTTGGTTTAGCCAATCAGTACAGTTTATTCTTTAAAGTCATCCCTGTTCTGCTGTCTAACAGTTCTGACCCTTCTTCACTAAAAATTAATTATCTCTTCATACAGGATTCAAATGATATTCTAGTTTATTTCTATTAAAAATAGACTAATTAAGGATTCTAGACATATAAATTTAAGCTCCTAATTATTTTTATTTAATTTTTTATAATTTTTCAAAGTCAGAATAGGGGAACCCGAATTCATTCTGACCTTGTCTCACAAAATTCATTATATCTCAAAATTTACAAATCCATTGCTTACACTATTTCTTCTACGAGAAACTAGACTCAATAATATTTAATTCCATATATTGTTCATCTTCTAATTCGATTTATACAATTTATGGTGATTTTTCAAAGTTAGTGTACTGCTGCTGTCCAAATTGTTTTAGTGCAAACTGTTTATTACCATTTTTCCCCTAAACTTTTAATAAATGAGAATTTCGTCCCTACTCAATTAGTCTCTCAATTGAGATTATTTTTCTAAACTAACACTTTATTATATCACCTTAAACTAGTTTACAACCTTTAGGAATCATAGTTTCAGAAATAGACTTTAATTCCAAACATTTTCACAATTAGGTCCTAAAAATCAATTTTCCATTGAAATTACCTAATAAAATCATCTCATAAATAAATTAAAACTTTAATTTCATTCTATTTCATCATAAAATTACATAACTCAATCATGGTGACTTTAAATTTCATCCATGAAATCAAAAACTAATGAATTTAATAGTAGGACCTAGTTGTAAAAGTCTTAGAAACACAAAAATTACAAGAAAAAGGCAAGGATTAACTCAATTGGTGCAAAAATTATGAAATACCAGCTTATAGAACCCTCCTATGGCGTTTTTAGCTGCTGGAATTGAAGAGAAATGAAGAGAAATCTAGATATTTCCTATTTAGTCCTAGCTTTATTTAGTTAATTTTGCAATATTCCAATTTTACCCTTAATTTATCAAATTCCCTGCTGATTTAATGCCCTTGCCGTCCAGCCCAAATAAATTTTGGGTCTAATTGCATTTTAAATCCTTTCTCATTAGACTCTTAAGCTATTTAATCATTCTAGCAACTTTTACACCTATTACAATTTAGTCCTTTTCATTTAATTGACTACCCAAGCATTAAAATTTCCTAACGAAATTTTAATACCACATTACTAACATTTCATAAATATTTATAAAATTATTTTTGACTCGGTTTTACGAGATAAAGGTCTCGATACCTTGTTTTTACCCAATTTCTTCAATAATTTCTTTTTCTAACTAACCACTAAATCGGTAAAATTTTTCTATCAATATTTTCATACGATTTTCCTATCATATCAATTTTCATGCAAAAATATTGAAATAAATTTCTCTTTAAATCGGATTTGTGGTTACGAAACCACTGTTCCGATAATTTTGAATTTAGGCCATTACAAAACTACTTAATTACAACACATATAACCCCAAGGTGAAGCCTTTGAAGCTACCCCTTTTATGTGTATGACATCTTACTGACAATGTTCCTTGGTTTTACAAGGTCTGGCTTAGCCCCTCATCGATTTCTTTGTTCACCCAACGAGTCTTACAAACATAAGCCAAAATCCCGTAAGTTCTAAAAGAACTTACTGAGTTTCCTTGCTGATATTTATATATAACTAAGCCCCCTTCTTGCTGAGGTATTAACTAAAAAGGAAACAGACATGATAACTCCCTACTTTACTTAGCCACTGTGCCTTATCTGGAGTGGCAGACTCTGATACAACTTCTGCATTTCTTTATTGGAAAAAAGATTACTAAACGTTCAGTACCTTGTTGAGCTTATGACCAGTTGGCTGGTTTTGCGATTTCTAGATGTTTTGTCATACATATGGATTCTTAATTATCACCTTACACATTTTACCTTATTTTCCTTTTTCCACACCTTTTTGGTTATGAACAACTGTTTAACTTTATCCTGACTCATAAATCCATAGTTTCTAAACTTGGCGAGTTGTTGCCCACATTGTCATCCTTGAATGTACATCCGATTGTACGCTCTATCCTTAATAGAACCCCTATTATGTTGTACCCTTTAACTAATTCTCTTATTTCATAATAGTTCTGGCGTATTTATCACCATTCCACTCACAAGGCCACTAGTAAAAACTCATGCCACGCTGCCCAACTTAACCCTATTTCATCTTTTGTACTTCTATCCTACACTCAGGTTTAAATGTTGTTTAGATTACTTTGTCATAATCTGCCCTATTTGCGATACCTTGCTTTTAAGGTGTAACTTGTCCATTTGCAGTGGACCGTTTTGGCCTATAGTATCCAACAGATTATTACCTGAGTGATCATTCGAGTTAACGATCTCTCTTATATGATGGTTCCCTATGAAACTAACTCTATGTTGGGTATACTTGCAATAGATTCTCTTCAAAGAAGAATAGTCTTGACAAACATAATTGTCACTCGGATAACCCTTAATAGTACATCTTTCTATCAATAGGTTCCAACTAAACCCACTTTACAGATTAGACTATTTGGGGTACATACAATTGAACCTCCCTATCCAAACTATGATTTCAACGAAGCCTTATATTGGAAGTGAATCTCTCGTTATTCTTCCAAGACCTCCCTCTAACACACAAGATTTCCTTGAACACTTTCTAGCGGTTTTTAATGGAGAATCCTTATCTATGATCCTTGAATAAATCCTCTTTTGTTTGTTTTTATACAAGGCATTACTGTCACGTCATTCCCATATTTGATCCTTATTGTGTAACACCTGTAACCCGTCTCCATCTTCAAATTAGGGTTACAGAGTATTACCGTACAATTAGAACAATAATGTCATTTAACGATAATTACATAAAACTCATCATAAACCTAGCAAAAATATACCTTTAGGCCTGAAATCGAGCCTTCGAGGCCCTAAAAGCCGTTTAAAAACAATTCGGGAGTAATTTGAAACAAATCAAAAAAATTGGGAAAAAATTGAAAACTTTAAAAATAGGGGTCACACGGCCGTATGACATAGCCCAAATCGTGTGGTGCTCAAACAAAGGGACACACGATCGTATCCAAGCCCATGTCTTAAACCGTGTAACTCACTGAGTAAGGTCACACGGTCATGTCGCAGATCGTGTGCCAAACCATGTAACTCTCTAACTTGTGTCACACGGCCGTATCGCAAGTTGTGTGCTAGATCGTGTAACTCACTAACTTGACATACACGGCTATGTCTTAGGCCGTGTGATACTCACACTTGAAATAATAAGTGACACACGGCCATGTTGCTAGGCCGTGTAACAGTCGATGTGTGCCACACGACCGTGTGACAGCCTATGTCCCAAGCCATGTACTCCATAATTTGACCCTAAAAATAAGTCATTTTAAGACCAAATCTTGCCTAATCATCCACTCCGTTTGTGCATACATTTAATAGACCTAAACACATATAAACATACCAATTTAATCAACCCATTTCACCCAATATGCTATTCAAAGGCACCACATTTATACCAAAACAAGGCTATAATGTCACATCTCAAGCACAAAACACAACCAATTTAGCTACCTAATGACATTAATTATAAGCTTTCACTTTTCATAATAAACATACCAAAATGACCAAAAGTCATAAACTTACCAATGCATTAAAAGTCCAAATAAAATATATACTCCAAAAGCATATTCATACCAAATTGATCATTAACACATTCAAACTACCATTATATAAAGTCCTATACATGCCATTTATAACATTGGCCAAAATGACTTAAAAACTACTGAGATGATTGTTGGATAGTGTGATAGTACTCTAGTAAGCTTCTAACTAGTCGAGTTTCCGATAACCTACGAAATAAAGAAAAATAACTGTAACGGTCCAAAAGTTAATGGAGTCAAAAATGGTGGTTTTGGAATGTTGTTTTCCGAAGATAGAATTAGTGAATATTATTTACTTATAGTTACGAAGGTATTATAGTATTATATTGAGGTTGATCTAATAATTTTAATTATTAGAAAATTAGACAAAGTACAAGTGTATTAATTTTAAAGTCGTTGGTTTTGAAAATTGAGGTATTGAGACCTCCTTTCCCTAAACCAGACTTGTAAATATTTTATTAAATATTTACATAGTTATATTAGAAGTGAATTAAATTTTTGGTTATGTAACTTTGAAGAAAGAGTGTTTAAATAAAAAGGCTAGTGCAGTTCCCAAAGTCACTTTACAAAAATAAAATCATTCAATCAAAACCATTTGCAAAAGTAGGTAAAAGAAAGAAAACAAAACTAGAAAAAGAACCAGAAAGAAACCCTTCCTTGGCGAGTAGTTAAGGGAGAAGCTGGAAGCAGCAGTAAGAAAGGGAAAGGCACTGCTTCAGAGTAGTTTCAGTTGGATTTTCTGGTGAGATTCTCACACCCTTGTTCTTTTCTCTTCTTTCCTTATTGTTCTGTCAAATGGTGAAATTGGTAAGGCTGGTAGGAGATGGAAGTTGAACGGTTGTTGTATGCAGATATCATGCATGCTAATAATGTTTTTATTTTCTACTTAATACCTTATTGATTATGAGTTAACATGAATGTTTGGTTGAACATATACCTTGAATTATGTTAAAAAAAATTTAATTGATTAGTTGTACTCTTCTTTTTGCTTTTGAATATTCAAAATATTGAAGGTGAAAAGCTGGAAAATTTCATGTTGAAATGTTGTCCAAATGCTGGAAATTTAGCATGCATATTCTTTTGTTTAAATGCTTTGACCTGCTGTTGTAAATGAAGGAAATTGTGATTGTGGATTATTAAATTTGACTGTTGATTGGAAGTGTTTAATGCTGAAAACTCAACATACAGATCCCTTTAATTTAAATGCCATTAACTGCTGTTTAAAATGAAGGGAACTTCGGTTCAATGTTGTCATTTTTTTTAATTTGGCTACTCATTGTAAGGGTTAAATGTTAACCGAATGTTGGAAAAAAAAAAGAGCTGTTGTTTATTGATTTTAATAGTATGTATTTTTACTATTTGTTGCTGTCTAAATTAAAGGGAAATTTAATATTTAAATGCTATAAGTTGCTGCTGTTTCTGCTGTTGAATGTTGGATTTCGATTTGTTCGAATGCTAGATTTTCAACATTTCATCCTTGGGATTAATGTTTAATGTGCCTTAATCTCGTGCATTATCAATGCATTTAAGTTGTTCAAAGACAGATATACTAATTATGATTTCTTGCCGGTTAAGTGCTTGCATACTTGATGTAACAACGTGTCCAATTTGATGTTATACATAATACTGTTGTATAAACAGGGCAGTCCATTTTGTGCAAAATGGGGTGGTCTGAATAAATGTATTACAATGTTGTCCAAAAAAAAAAATTGCATGTTTAATTATTATCTGAAAATAAATATTAAATCTGCTATTTCTAAGAATAAATATTAAGTTGTTGTTCAGAAGTGCATAACTAGGAAACTACCAAATTAATGCATTAAATAGTTAATCGAATTATATCCTTGGTTGTTATCTGAATTGATGTCTTAACGGTTAGAATGTGTATTATATATATATATATATATATATATGAAATGTGACATTATGAGATGAATTAATAAGTGATTAGAATTTAAATTGATAGTACGGAAATGTATATGGAGATATATAGTCGAATGATGAGATTGAAGTTGAATAATGTTGGTTAATATATGGAGTTAAATAAAATCTCGTGTTTACATGTTAGGTAAGTTCGTAGTCTCGAAACTCAAACGTCATTTACTTAATTTAGTTAGTTAATTGTTAGTTATTATTTAAGTATGTTTTTATTTGTGTTTGGTTAAGCTCTATCCAATGGATGTGGACAAAATCATAAATAGATAGAATGTGGCATTGTGTTACAAAATTAATGTATGATTAGTAGATAATTGGAGTGGAAGTGCTATTAAATTATGAAATTTGATATTGAGTTATGAAAAGTAAAAATTATGGACTTGCAAATGAATAATTGACATCGTCGGTTCGTTCGACTAGCGCTGGTTGCAAATATCGTTGGTTTTTCAATTAGAGCTGGGTTCACTAATTATTCATCGGTTTATCTGATTAGCGTTGGGCGCAAATATCGTTGGTTTATCCAACTAGAGCTGGGCTCACTAATTATTCGTCAGTTTATCTGACTAGCGCTGGGCGCAACTTTCGTTCAGTTTAATTTTAATTTATATTTAAGTGAAATATATGAACCTAATTGCATAATATTAGATTATATTGATGTGTGCAATTGAAAATGAAAATAACAAATTGATATTACGTCGATCATTGATTGAGAAACTCGAAGCCATTACTGCAAATTAGTTTTGTAAGTTCATTAATATGAACTCAATTATATTTCTAAGTTTTTATGAATATTAAAGTTTAAATGATGTAAAATTGCTGATATTAAATTGATTGTTGATAGAATAGGAATTTGTAAAAAGTTACGAAAATGATAAGTTCTGATATCAATGGAGACGGTGCATTCGCACGTAAGACCATAGCGAGGCTATGACAATTATTCAAACATAAGACCATGGTTGGACCATGGCAGTATTTATATGTAAGACCATAGTTGGGTTATGACATTCTGATGATAAGATAATAACTGAATTGGATTATGGCACTACGAATGTAAGACCATGGCAGGGCCATGGCAATGCATATGTAATACCATAGTTGGACTATGGCACAAAGGAAACGTGTATCAGAGTTTCAATCGTCTTTACAATATTCATTGATTATAAAAAAAAAGGATGGTTTCAGCCATCGTTTAGCACACTTTGTGTGAGCTCTGGTAAGGGTTCCGATTGACTTCACTATGACAAATATGGAAAGGTATGATGTATCGATGATTAAAGTATGAATATTCATGAATATGAAAGGTACGATTTAAGAGATGTTATGTTTATGTACTATATCTTACCATGTGATGATATCGCTATGTTATGTGTTTAATCATTAGCTTGTGGCTATGGTAAGTGTTTAATATGAACCAAGGCAAGTTTGTATGAAATTAATTGAAATGGTGGTATCTTCTAATTGTATGTTTAAATAGTAGTATGATGATAAAATTCAATTTGAGCATTCATGTATCATATCATGTCTTAAAACGTTCAAATTATAGAAATATCACTGAGTTTTACTCAGTGTGCAGTTTTGTTTTTCGCATATAGGTTAGGTACTCTCTTTGATTGCCGACTTAGCATCCAACAACAATTCCAATCTCAAGTGTGGTGATGTTTAATTTTGTAATGGCATGTACCTAGGATGTCTTTGGTTGTTAGTTGTTTTGTGAATGTGATGTAAATTGAGTTATAAGTATTTATTTATGTTTGAATCTAAATGTTAGTATGTGTTTTGACCAGAGACTTGATATGTATAAAATTTAAAGCTTGATATCTTAAGTAGCTTTATGTTAGGCTAAATTAAGTGATTTTGGCACATTTTAGATCCACAAGGCCAAACACACGGGTGTGTGACTTGGCCGTGTGAGACACACGGCTAACACATGGGTGTGCGAGGCCATTTTGAAGGGTACACGGCCATGTGAATCCTGTAGTAAAAAAAAATTACAAATTCTTCTTTAACTTTTCAAATGATTTCTATTTGTCTCTAAAGTATTTTTAGGGCATCAAGGGCTCAATTTAGGGACGATATGTGTATGATGTAATGGTTTAAGTTACTTTTATGATTTTCGAATTAAATTAATTATAAATGTTTCAATTGTACAGTAATGCTTGTAACCCTAATTTGTGATGGAGAGGAGTTTGAGGTGTTACAATAACTACATAAGCAACTAGTGCTTAGCTCGTATAAACTCAAACATAACTTACCATTCTTAAGCTTAATTTATAAAATGTGCATAACATCTTCACCGTACTCATAAGTTTAATACAATCCTATAAGCATCACCAAACTCACAAATTAGTCATGTATAATGCATATAGAAAATCAACCATTTCACAAATGAATCTTTATGAACATAACATTCATCACATAATCATTTAGTTCCCTTCAATTAATTTGCATTCATCCAAATTTACCTTTCATAAGTTTATGAGAAATTATCCATTTGAACACATGCCTTGCCAATTATCTTTATTTACCTGTTGAACCATCTAGAATTTTATTGGATATCCGGGAATGCTCACATATAGTGTGTCTTTCCATATAATCGTGACATTTCATTTTCAATAGTGCTCACATGAGCTGTGGGTTGGAATGATAGCTACACGATGATGTTCACACGAGCTGTAGAGAATCCGCAATAAATGTAGGACCTCAGCCATCGGTAGGATATTCAAAACCAGCACCCGAAACATGAAATCCCTAATGACATGTCATTTGTATCCTAAGAATTCTTGATGTTCAAACGAGATTATTTTTCCTTCAATTACTCAAAATGTCGATCTATTTATATATTCAAGTCAATTTGTAACCAATATAATATAACAGATAATCAATCAAACTATCATTAATAAGATTATGATTCATACGAACTTACCTCGATAACTATAGCCGTAAAAGTAAAGTTGGAGATTAATCCAAAGCTTTCGCATTTCCTCGATTTTAAGTCCGGTTGTTGTTTATATTGATTTAAATAGATAATTTAATTCAATTAAGTACTTCAATTCAATCTATAATTCATATTAATGTAAAATTACAACATTATCCCTAATATTCTAACTTTTATACAACTTAGTCCTTAAACCCATAACTTGAAAATTCACCATTTTTCTAACCCAAAACATGCTAGTTGATTTTTCCCTATACCTATATCAATCCACATTTTTACTCATTTCACTCAAAATTCATGAATTTACCATTTAAACAATTTAATCCCTAAACCTAAATCCACTAAAATTCACATAACAAATCATGTTCATTTAAGCATCAAAATTAATAATCTATCCATTAACATCAAAACACATCAAACTCATTCATTGCAAGTCCCTCAACCTTTAACATTTTTGCAAATTATCCCCTAGGTTAGGTGGATTAAGCTAAAACGAGCTTGAAAACATAAAAATCACTAAAAACAGGTCACAAAATCTTACCATACAATGCTCCTATGTTGGCCAAACCTTAAAGCCATAATAATGGTGTTTTATTTATTCAATTTTGGTGAAAGAAAATAATTTTAGGGAGATGACACTATTTGCTTAATTTAGTTTAAGATTTGTTTATTAATTACTAATTTACCCTTAATTTATTAGTTTACAAAATGACAAAAATAAACTCATAATTGTCCATTAACCTTTCATATGGTATAAATACCATCTAAGCCCATTAATTTTTATTTCAATAGCCATTCAATCCATTTAACTATTAGAAGCCAACTTTTGCATCTTTCACAATTTAGTCCTTTTTACCTAATTAACCATTTAATCTTCAAAATTTCTTAATAGAAATTTAATACTACCTTAAATTAACCATATAAACATTAAATAAATATTAAAATAGTAACTCACTTGTCGAAGTCGTGGTCTCAAAACTACTATTTTCGACACCACTAAAATTGGGTTGTTACATGTTGGTTACCACTATATACCCTACCAACTTCCATGTCTACTGTTTTGGCAGACTTTCCTTATTTCTATTACCTTTGTCTTCTTCGAAGGATTCCTCCCACTGGCTATCTATCGCTTGCCGACACTTTCATTTTTCTTTTACCTTGTTTGCGTAATTTTCCATGATTACCGTCCTGGCAAACTACTCAATTTTTACTATCTCAATCGTCTATCCTATGTTTAATGTCCTGGCAGACTACCCGTGTTTATAATTCCAACGGACTACCCCGTTTTTATTATCCCAATAGACTCTCTATGTTGTTGTAGTTGAGCTAAGGTCTTACACATTATACCCCATGTTTAATGTCCTAGTGGACTCTCTATGTTGCCATAGTCGAGCTATGGTCTTACACATCAAACCCCATGTTTAATGTCCTGGCGAGCTCTCTATGTTGTCATAACTGAGCTAGGGTCTTACACATCATACCTTATGTTTAATGATCTAGCATACTTTCTTTGTTATCATAGTTGAGTTATGGTCTTACACATCATACCCAATTTTTAATGTACTGGTAGACTCACTATGTTGCCATAGCCGAGCTAGGGTCTTACACATTATACCCCATGTTTAATGTCATGGTGGACTCTCAATGTTATCATAGTCGAGTTATGGTCCTACACATCACACCCCATGTTTAATGTCCTGTGGACTCTTTATGTTGCCATAGCCGAGCTATGATCTTCACATTATACCCCTTTACAGCCCATCCATTTTACCTCACTTCTAACCTTGATGCTCGGATACCATAATGTCTCCTCCACAAGGCCCGAAGCTTCGCACATCACAGTTTACACCAAGCAAATTCTAGATTGCGGTAAACGAAAATTCCATTTCCCAAAACCATTTGCCCAGTCCTCCACATCACCAAACCTTAACTTCATCTAACCCGTCAATAACTTTCCCTCCGTACTCCATTGTTATAAACATGTAATACATGCATTTCATAAACATATTATCATGAAGTACGCTATATATAGGCATGGAATCATAATCATTCATGCATATCAGAATACATTTATGGATACTCATATACTTATACAATCTTATACATGCATAGCATTCTCAATCAGTAGAGATCATACATCACAGAACTCTCTTTGAACTCAACACATATTCATGCCAGACATGCAACATTATAGGAATGGAGTATAGAAACTCATTTGATGCTTCTTTGCATCATCAATTTAACTTTTCCTAATGCTAGAGTTTCCATTCTCCTCGAAGTTAAGCATGACAACCAAAGTCATAAACTAAACTTAGCATTCCAACTTAAAACCTCAGTCTCCAGAAACATGCAGAACCCCTCAAAGGTTCTAAAAATTCTTAACTTTATTTCTTAAATTTACAATCACCAGTGCCTTAGAACCTTACCAGCTCACTGGATTCTCTATTTTTTTTTACTCAAACCTCATGATCATCACTTCATGTAGATTTTCTCGTAATTATCTCTTCTTCGGAGCAACAAAAGAAGAATGTAAAGAAGAATAGAAAATAAAACAAAATTAAGAAGAATTTACCTCAGGAATTTACTTCTCAGTTATTTATAGCCCTTCACAGTTATCAACTTTATAAAACCCATCCATTGGTAATCATTTTATCTCCCACTAAAGAACGATATGTGCTCATCCAACCGAACCAGAATTAGAACTCAACTATGTCCAAATTAGCAACTAAGTTTTCTTGATTTTTCAGTAGAAGCCTCCAACTTATGGGTTCTTTCAATTTAACCCCCAGTAATCTTTAATTTTTGGGCTTAAGGAAAACCGAGTGTGGCATACCTTATTAAACGTCTTGGATAAAGTTGGGTATAGTTGGTATGCTATAGGATTCATGTATATCTTTAGTATTGGCGCTTCAGTGTGACTACTATTATGGAGTGTTAGAGGGATCAATGCATATATGCCTAATCAACACTTTGGTTCTTATCATGGAGTGTTAGGGGCTTAAGTCCATTATTCATCTTAAGCCCGCGTTTAGTTAATAGGGGCCTCAAATTGTGTACTATGTGATTGAATATATATTAGATGACTTATGAAAATAACAACTTATGATTGACTTGAGTAATTGAAATGAATACAAGTGTTGTGAATCATAGCTTGTGAAAAATCATACAAATCGTATAATAGGAGCCTTAAAGGCTTGTGATGCTACAAAACAAGTTGAGCTACTCGATTTGGTGAAATTAAGTAATAGATATTGAATTGAGAACATCATAATGTATTAATGATATTGAGATTGTATTGATGTTTATGATTGTTTCGATTGTAGAAACCAAATATAATTGTGCTAAGTTTGAATGACCTAACAATAAGTTGTCATATAGAACTTAAATCTAATGAAGAATTCATAAGAGAGCATAAATGAAATAACATGAGACAATGATTATTAATATTGAATGGTTACATATGAAATTATAAATTATATGTCTAATTTGGATATGTATTGTTTTCATATTATGTTAGCACCATTGAGCTCTTTGCTCAACATTCGAATTTGTTTATTTCTGTGTGCAGCTGACCACATGCACGCGTGCGTAGAAAACAGAAAAAAATATAAAACAATTTAAAAGAGGCTTTTTAACTACAAGAGTATAATGTAGTTTGATTAGTTCACTTCCACTACTAAAGCAAGTTCAAACCTTCACATACAATTTTAATCAAATATCAAGTTTTTAAGCATATTTAAGCAATGAAAAACATGTTTGGAATGTTCATTTATTGGGGGGTTCATGGGCTATAAAGAGATTTCAGCATACGTTGAAAATTTATCATCCCCAACTTGTCTTCTTTATAGAGATAAAACTTAATTCAAACCGGATGGAAAAAGTGCGTAAGAGATGTGGCATCCATAATGGTATTGATGTGTCGGCTGATGGTACAAGAGGAGGTCTTAGCCTTGAATGGAATACATGGAGCACAATAACTCTTAGAAGTTTTTTAAAAAATCATATAGATGTAGAGATTTAGGACGATGAAATTAGTATGAAGTGGCGACTGACTAGATTTTACAGTTCCCCTAATGTGCACTTTAAAGAAGAGTCTTGGAATCTTCTAAAACCTTTGGGGCGAGATCAAAGATTATCTTGGTTGGTTTGCGGAGATTTCAATGAGATATTATATTCATTCGGGAAGAAAGGAAGGTTGCCACGAGATAAAGGAGGAATGGGGGATTTTCGAACTACCTTGGTTGAGTTTCAATTAAATCGTAGAGTAGCTAACTCGACTTGGTGGCTACTTTTTCCTAATTTTTCTCTTAGACATCTGTTGCATTCCTTCTCTTATCATTGTCCCTTATTTTTAATCACTGATTAAGAAGAGTTGAGACTTACAAATCGTAGATTCCGATTTGAGACATGGTGGACTTTGGAATATTCCTGTAAATAAAAAATTTGTCGTTTGTGGGATAGTACTTATGCTAACGCCCCAACTTGTCTTACACTTCTATGTGCAAGTTTGCAAAGTTGGGAATATTGATTAAAGAAACAAAAGAATGGTGTATCGAGGGATCTTCATCGGCGAATTGCTCACTTAAAAAATGAAGAAAGAAATGATGAGACCCTTGGGGAGCTAAGTAATACTAAATTGCACCTTAACATAGAGATTGAAAAAGAAGAATTATATTGGGAGCAACGAGAAAGGGCAAACTGGCTTAATGAGTGACCGGAACACGACTTTTTTTTAACAAATTTGCTTCTCAAAGATGACACACAAATCATATCAGGGGCTACACAAGTGATGGACAGCTTATATCAGATAATAAAGAAATAGCAAATGTTGCAAAGGAGTAATTTTTTCAATGTTTTTTTTTTTTAAAAGGAGTTGGTGATCCATATTTTATGCACTATGAGTGAAGTTTTTCAACTCCACAAGCAAGAAAAACTCCACAAGTAAGATAAAAAAGCTGACAAATATCCTATAAAGATGTAGTAAAATATTTTTAAAAAGATAAATAACAATTTTAAAAAAATATATACTACTAATGTACCAAATACAAACTTTTTTTTATTGTTAAAAACTATTATTTATTTTTATTTATCAAAAGTGTTTACCAATTTTCAAAAAATAGAAAATGAAAATTATTTTGTAAAATGAAAATAGAAAATTAAAAAAAAAATTCGGGCTATCAACAATCCAAGTCATTTAATTAAAAAAAATGTGGTCTTGATTTGTGAACAGAATGACTCATTCATGCCTAAATGAATATAGTTGACAAGAAAAATTAATCAAGAAAGAGTAGTCTTGAATTCCCGAAACGATCAGTGGAAGTCTATCAGACAAAACACTCTGGTTCTGGTTCTGGTTCTGGTTCATTTTCGCTCTTTGTTCTTAGTCCAAGTAGTGCCTATCTGGAAAATTACGAGTACATTCACACTCATTTGCTACGCAAAGAATAGGAGAAGAGAATCTGTATCTAGTGAGTCCAATAACTTACATACTTTTTAACTAAATACAGAGACACAAAATAACAATTACACAAGTAATGCAGATAGCAAATGCATGACCGGATGTACCTCAAGGCTACATTTTTACCATTGAAACAGAGTCAGGCTCATGACCGTGCACCCTCAATCGATAAATACAGGTATGTGAAGTGCTTCCATGGTTGGAAGTGAAATCTAGCCTAACTGTGTCCACAATGCCAACACCACCCGCATCTGATACATCGAAGGTCTGAGCACTACTCTTCTCAAGGTCGTACATGAATTCTGCTAAAACAAATATCTTCTTGGGGTCAATTGGTAAATCAAGATCACGACCTTGCATCCAACCAGAGACACGGCAGTCCTTGGGTGCACTGGATCTATCATATGCCACATTCTGTTCATAGTGCAACGACAACAGATTTAGCACTTAAAAAATGTTGATGGGTAGCTGAAACAAAACGAGCACTCTCCTTAAGTCCTAAATCAGCCCTTGGTTTATTTTCAATGCTACTACAACTCTTCATTTTCTCAGTGTATATGCTTTTAACATTTGAGTCAGATGCATATCTAAACAGAAATATGAGAATATGATCCTTCAAGTACTCTCCAAATACATGAAAAACTTTAAAATTTTAAACATAATTGTGTAGGAAACATACTCATACCCGACACATACACCCATGTCCAAGTTAATATAGTTTATTTTTGTTGGCCATAATTTAAATGAAAAATGAAGCCAACAGAATAAAGATAAAAAGGAACTGCCTTTCATTTCAATCATAAAATGCCGCAGCTTAGCAAGAGAAAAATACATGTTTTTATTGCACAAAAAGTGTATGGTAGACGTTTGTAGAACTCGGAAACAGGGAAAGAAAAATGGCATAGTTGTTTCCTCTGGTGCTCCACCAGAGTGAGGCAAGTTAGATCATACATGAGAAGAGAAAAGAATTTCATATACTCATTGCTCTAAGCTATATTGCTCAGATTTAGGTGCAAGTATTGGATACAAATGTGTCCAACATGGATATGTTCATTTTTTTCTAACTTTTTTCATACATTTGGAGGGTTCTGGGAGTATTGTATCCCCTCACCTATGTCTAAATATGTCTCGTACACAGGTATTTCAAACAAAATGAAAAGTGGCACCTACATGGTCTTCAGGGTGTGCTTAGTTGAAGAGAAAAGTGAAAAGAAAATGTTAAATTCTACCATTACTCCCATTACTTATGAAAGTTGTGATTTAGTCATTGTACTTCAAATTCATCATTTTTACTTCCTATACTTTTCAAATTTTAAAATTTCAATTCTCACCAAACGATAACTAAAATCTGATGCAACAAACATATTATCATATGTGCAATGTCATGTCAGCTTGTTATTTCCACATATTATTCACTAAAAATCCAATTAATAGATTAATGACTATCATTTATGTCAAGACTAAAATTTCAAAATTCAAAAAGTACAAGAACTAAAATCTGATCAAATTAAAGTATAGAGACTAAATTCACAATTTTCGCAAAAGTACAAGGACTAATAGCATAATTTAACCAGAAAGAAAATAATTTTTGAGTGTGCTTGATAGAAAAGAATAGTGAAAGTTAAGATGACAATTTTCTATCCCAATGCATAAAAACCAATCTTTTCAAGTTGAAAAGATAAGAGGAGAGAAAATGAGGGAAAGGTCTTTACATTTGTCCTTCACTTTTTTTCATCTTATTTTTCAACTCTATCAAATAATGATAGAAATAAAATTACTTTTTCTTTCAATTTTTCCATCTGACCTACACAGCACTTCAATGAAAAAAAAATATTTTCTATCCTTTTATTTTTCTACACTTTCAATTTTTTTTATCTTTTCAATTTTTTTTCCACCCTACCAACCAAAACCTAAAAGCAAGACAAATGCATAAGTTGAACTAACAAAATAAAAACCTTTACAACAATGTAAGCGAAACTAAAAGGTTACCTTGGCAACATGTTCCAAAGTAATAGCCTCAGGGATAATAGCCGTACGCAGCTTGATCTGAACAAACCCGCTACTTCCTTTTAACGGAAAACACTGTCCTGGTTCCCCAAAACTAGGCTTCAACATCTTGTCTGCATCGGGATGAACCACATTTTGACTACCTTTTGAAAACCAGTTGCTTCCCTTTCCAGCAAGAAAGGGCTCAGAATGCCTGACAATCTTTCCTCCACCCGAAAACAGCGCATAATCGGCCCTGGCAAGCCCATCTGAGGCATGCATCTCAATCTCATTCTTGACAATCTCTCTTGCATAGGCTCCTATATCACTCAAACTCACTGCCGTTTCAGTCTTACCATTTCCACCCTTCTCTTTTAACATTTGTTCATACATATTCTCAAATTCTTCCTTGGTCAACAAATTCGCGCTCTTCAATTCACGCAAGGACTTATCCAATCCCTCGCTCTTTTCTTCCAATATTTTCAACGAATTCCCCAATGCCACACTTTGATCGTCTATTCTCTCATTCAATTCCCTCCTTAACCCACCAATTTCATTTTCAAGTTTCCGATCAACAACCTCTACCTGAACCTGTATCATTTTAGCAGTAGTTTTCAAAAAGTTCTCAACCTCAGCAACTCTACCTTCAAATTCGGTTAGGCTGACCTCTGTCCCAGCCCTACTAACCTCCCCCGATTTCAAAGCCAATCTCCTAATCATCTGAACTAACCCAGCCAAAACAAGTAAAAGCACTAAATTCTTAATAAAAATACTAACCACAGTCTGCCACCGGGGTTTCTCCGTCTTGTTGACCACTCCCTTCCGTGTCCGCCGCAGCGGAACGTTTGAGTTTTGAGCCACAGTGACTTTTCTGGCTTGCCCAGAGTCCTTCAACGCCTCGCCCCGGACCGAATGGTGGCTCAGATCTCTGCTGTTAGCGGCGCCGGTGGCTTTATCTTCGCCAACATTAACTCCATTAGGGTTAGGTTCGGCGGGCAATGATTCGAAGTTCGATTTATTTTCGGCAAGGAGGACAGGCCGGCGACGAGCGGACACGGCAGGGTTGGCGCTAATGGAGAGCGTAGATGCGGACATTGCAGTTGGGAATCAAAGCAGGCTTTAAGGAATGGAGTGGACTGGTAATATAAGTACGGTCTTAAAATTGGCGAATAAGGAAATTTTAACCGTCCCGAGAAAGAGCGCTTCTAGGTTTTCAAATTATTTTGGATTGATGGGCCCGCCCACTTATATATTTTAAAGTAACTAATCTAAAATTCATGTCTTGCCTCATTTTCCCCAAGTTTCTAGTCATGCCGTAGTGGATCTTTGGTATTGCTACTCATTTCTTTCTTTGTTTTTGGCTGTTTTATTTCCAAGCATCAAAAGCTGTCAATTAAGGACAAAGAAGAAGAGCTAGGAGAGAATCCAACACACAACGTCATTTATGATCTGTTTGGTAGGGAAGTTCCAGAGTGATTAATTTCCCTGCGATGGAGTGAACTTTATCATCGCTATGGAGCATCCATCAAGCCAATTGCTGAGGGTGGCCTTTGTCTAATCCAATTCTTCCACTTATTTTATCTCAAGAAGATGATGACAGGGGTCCATAATTGCCTCCTTGTTCACCAATTATCCATAGGGGAGAATATGAAACGCAGGTATATGATCTATTTTTCGGGGTTCGCTTCTAAATTCTTGATCAAAAGTTTGTGTGATGTCATGAGTACATTTCTAAATTATGATATTAGCAACAAAACCTATTAAAGAAAATACAGTCATGGATGTAGATGAGATTAAGAAGAGGTCGAGGGATGAGAATGAAGTTGCTACTACTACTCATGTTTCTAGTGATGAGGGTGTAGGACCAGGTTCTTATATGGATGATAAGTTTGCTTCTTTTTTATCAGTTGGTCTCCCAATAGTGACCTGTCGGGGACAATGATTTGTTTAGCATGAAACTATCACGGCTTGGATAACCTGTGGACAATTTTAGTACTTGTCGAAACCAATAAACCCAATTTTGTATTTTTAGCAGAAACATTGATTCCTTCAAATATATTGGAGGAGAAACGGGTGGCTCTTCAGTTCGAAGCTTGTTTTTGTGTTGATTGGATTGGTAGAAGTGGAGGGTTCGCGTTCCTCTGAAATTCTTATACTAAAGTTTTGGTTACAGCCACATTGATTTTATTATTGAATCATTTGGATTAGCCAAATGGAGACTTACGAAATTTTATAAGTTCCCAAATTTTAGTAGGAAAATAGCTACTTGAGATCTACTAAGATTGTTGTCAGGAAGTCTATAAGGGACTTCAACAATAAATGTGATGGTGTCAAATACCCTTCCACTTAGTTTGAGTGGATCTAAGAACGTATTTTGGATTGTAACCTCTTCCAAATTCCCTTTGACCGATTATGGCTTTATGTGGGAAAAAGACAGAGCTACAAGTTTGCTTGTTTTGGAACTCCTTGATCGTGAGTGGGCTCAATTTTTCCCATGTCAGAAGTCTTCGAATCATTTAGTTTGAATCACATTTTAAAACTTTAAATGTCTCAAATTAAAAAGAGTTCACGAGTTGTCTCTAGTTCTTGTGTCTGACTCCATTCTCTTAAATAGTATTGTATCTCACGATATGATGTAAGAAAATCTTTTGTATTTGAATAACTAACATCTACCACATAATATTTGAGTTCATGATGCAAACAATCTATAGCTTTAATTATAAAAACTTATATAAAATTAATTTGAAGAAGAACATACGCTAGATTATAACCTTTTTTTATAATATGTAAATTAGGTTAAAAATAATATATAATTTATAATATATAACCTTTATAAAAATAGTTTTATAAAATGTCTAATAACTTTCATAGCACTTCTCATAAATGATATAATTTTTTTTCATAACTTTAGAAAGTTATTTTTTAACATTATTTATGAAAAAATATATTAATTATAATACATAGCATGGACACGTAAATAAATTATGTTCATATTTTTTATAAATAAATATATTATAGCACTTTTATAACATGTAAATTATTTTTATAATATACTTTTTGACCATAAGTTTAGAATCTTAAGATTTAAATAATAATATTTTTTGTTATAAACTTATAAAAAACACATAAATTATTTTTATAATATAGCTATTTTAGGATTTATACTATAACTCTAGAACTGTTTTTGCTATAATCACCTCAAACATTCATATATGTTCATACTTATAATATAATTTTTTAAAAGTTAAATAATGTATGAGTGTTTGGAACGTCATAGAGTAATCGAATTTAAGTGTAATTACTCATGTAATTACTCCAATTCTCACTCTCCCCAAAAATTGAAAAGTGTAATTGAGGTGTTTCAATTACACCCAATTTCAATGGCACTCACCAATTACAATAGTTAATTTAATTGAACACCCTACCATTATGTAATTACAAGTAATTACACTCAAATTCAATTATTAGATGACTTTTAAGACATTACCATAATATATTTCAATTAAATTAATGCAAAATTTGAATAAATCATATAATATAATTCAGTTAATACATAACATTTAAAATTATGCATCTTAATGATTATTTTTAATAATACTTATTATTATAATCTTTTAAGAGTTAAAAAATAATAATGAGTGATTTTTTCAAGAGTAAATTATAAATGTATTTTAATTTACTTATTTTATTATACAATACTTAGGATTAATTATAACCTTTCTTCATATTTTTAAGTAGAAAGATAAACACGTTTTAGTGTGTTTAAATCCAAATCTTACTATACTAACAACAATATGTATTTTAATTTGATAACCGTGCTAAAATTAACTTTTAAATTTTTAATAATTTTACTATTAAATCGGTAAATCAAATAAAATGATACTAAATTCAATTCGCCATTTAATAATATAGTATTTTTGGTTAAGATAATCTTATTTGGGATAATGTAACTTTAAGCCTTTGAACCTGACAAATAGGTCAACTTGAATTATTTTTTGATCTACTTTGATTCTTGAATTTAAAAATTATTATTCATTTAATCCCATTCTGTTAACGAGCGTGGAGAAAAAAGGGACAATGTAACTTTTTGCCTCTAAACTTGATAAGTATATCCACATTGGCCCTGAACTTGACAATTAGGTTCACATTGATATCTGTACTTTTTTTATTAACTTTTGACACTTGAACTTGACAATTAGGTCATTTCTTATCCTTAAACTTGAAAATTTTAAAAGTTTGATGATGTGGCACTTTGAGATTGTGCCACATCATCACTTGAAAAATAAAAATGTTTTAGATGATTATGTAGTACAATCATAGAGTGTCATATTCAGTATTTTAATAACAGAACCGATGGTTGAATAAGTAAGACCATCAATTCTTGATTTCACCAGTTGAAATGGCTCGATTGTCGGATCAACAATAATTAAAAATTCTTAAAAATCTAAAAAATTTAAAAATATAAAATCGATTCAACCTATTCAATATCGATTTTTGTCTCGATTTTTTATTCTTACCAATTTCAAGTAGTTTTCGAGTCAATTGGTTCAACTCTTTTGTTCATATCGTTATATCGATCATTTCTCGATCCATTTGATTTGGTCCTCTTCCAATAACATTGGTCACATAATCAAATCTTGACAAAATTTAAATTCAAGAACCAAGGTAGATTTAGTTGTCCAATTCAAGTGCCAAAGTGAAAAAAATATGTACAAATACCAAAATGAACTTAGTTATCAAGAATGTAGACGTACTTACCAAATTTAGGGATCAAAAATTATATTATCCCCTTTTTTTTATAGTCATTATAAAATGAACTTAAATTAAGTTGAAGGATCAAAATCATAAAAAAAAAAAAAGTTTACACGATATTTCGTCTTATTTCTGCCGAAAGAAAAAAAATACACAATCTTTTAAAAGTAATTAAAATTCTAAATATAATCATTTTAACAGCATTTAGATTCTCATAACTAATTCTAAGTTTTAACCCTAATTTAACAAAATTATTGGAGTAACAGTGGGTCGCATTCCTAAGCAAAACACTCCGAAGTCCCCAACAGAATACCAGAAAAGGAAGGTTTTTCTTTGTCAAAATAAAAAAAAAATTAATTTAAAAAAGTGTTCTTTCAATGAAGCTTTCCTTCTCTCTTAAAGTTAATTTGCTTCTCTTCTTTCCCTTGGACTTTTCCCTACTGGTAATTTTCTATTTTGTTTTTGCTCTTTTATAATATAAAATGTTTTCTTCTTGTACAACCTTATTTCTCTTCCCTTGTCTCTATTTTCTATTGTATGTTCTTGTTAATGGTTATTTCTACTATTTGTGATATTGATTTCTGTATTACAGAAACAAGGTATACTCTTGGTTTTGATTTTGAAGGGGAAAAAAAGACCCTTTTTTTGTTTAAAAAGCTTGATATATATTGTAGTTTTAATCTCACACAGGACATTGATTTTGTGCATAAACATGTCAAGGATGGGGAAAACTGAAACGGGTATGTTTGGTTTTTGAGGAAAAAAGAAAGATAAGATAGGTTGGAAGGATTGATTTATTGTTTGAAATGGAAGGAGGGTTAAGTGGAAAAACTGTTGTGCCAAATTCAAATGATAAATCCACAGTTTTGGATGTAAAACCGTTACGTATGTTGATTCCTCAATTCCCGGACACCTCTGAGGGTCCTCCTTTTGTTTGTGTTCCTCCTAATGGTCCTTTCCCATCTGGGTTTTCGCCCTTTTTCCCATTTAGTGGACCACAAGGATCCCAATCTACACCTGACCTTAACCAGAATGGCCTCATTTCAACTATTTTGCCAATTCGGTCATTTAGGGTGGAAAATGCATCTCCAATGGATGCTCCACATGGCACACACAAGCAAAAATCGGTTGCATCAAGTTCTGTTAAGAAGAAGGCAAAGGTGGACAAAGGTTCTAAGTTATCGTTCACTACTCCTATTAATTTCGATCCTAGAATTAGTTTATCCGAACGAGATGATGGTAACAGGGAATTGGTTGAAAATGTGCTTTCAAGGTTTGATGCTCTTAGGAGAAAGCTTAGCCAAATGGAAGATGCAGTGGAATCGCATTCTGGAATCATTAAGCGATCGGATTTGAAAGCTGGCAACATGATGATGAGTAAAGGGGTGCGGACTAACATGAAAAAGAGGATTGGGGCTGTTCCTGGTGTTGAAATTGGGGACATTTTCTTCTTCCGGATGGAGTTGTGTTTGGTGGGATTGCATTCTCAGTCTATGGCTGGAATTGACTATATCAAGGGTGAGTTAGAGGGAGAGTTAGTGGCTTTAAGCATTGTTTCGTCTGGAGGGTATGATAATGATGCTGAAGATCCTGATATTTTGATATATAGTGGTCAAGGTGGGAATGCTGGTAGAGATAAAGAAGCATCTGATCAGAAGCTTGAGAGGGGCAATCTCGCTTTGGAGAAGAGCTTGCACCGAGGCAATGAAGTAAGAGTGATTCGGGGTTTCAAGGATGCTATCTTTCAAGCGACCAAGGTCTACGTATATGATGGGCTTTACAAGATCCAAGAGTCGTGGATGGAGAAGGGAAAATCAGGTTGCAATACGTTCAAGTATAAATTGGTTAGGATCCCTGGCCAAACTGGTGCTTCTGCAACTTGGAAATCAATTCTCAAGTGGAAAGAAGGCGTGTCTTCCAGGGTCGGACTTATTCTTCCCGACCTCACTTCAGGTGCAGAAAGCACGCCTGTTGCACTTGTAAATGAGGTTGATGATGAAAAGGGACCTGCTTGCTTCACTTATTTAGCTACTGTCAAGTATTTGAAATCATTCGACTTAGTGCAAACTACTTTAGGCTGCAATTGTCATGATGCATGCCGACCGGGAAATTCTAACTGCTCTTGTATTAAAAAAAATGGAGGTGATTTCCCTTACACTGCCAATGGTGTTCTAGCATGTCGGAAACCCTTGATATATGAATGTGGTCCTTCATGTCCATGCATTCGGAACTGCAAAAATAGAGTTTCACAGGGTGGCTTGAAATTTCACTTGGAAGTTTTTAAGACAAGTGATAGGGGTTGGGGTCTGCGGTCATGGGACTCTATTCGTGCCGGAGCATTTATTTGTGAATATGCAGGTGAAGTTTTTGACAGTGATAAGGCAAGGCAGGATGATGGAGATGGCGAAATTAATGAATACATTTTTAATACAAACAGACTCTATGAGCCTTTCAAGTGGAATTATGAACCTGAGTTAGTAGGAGAGGTAAGTTCAGACGCCACCGAAGATTATGATATTCCATCTCTGACCATAAGTGCAAAGAACAATGGAAATGTAGCTCGATTTATGAATCATAGTTGCACTCCAACTGTTTTCTGGCAGCCAATTGTATACGAGCATAATAACGGAGCTTATCTCCATATCTGTTTCTTTGCAAAGAAACGCATACCTCCTATGACCGAGTTGACCTATGATTATGGTACTCCATGCCAAAATGAGACTGAAGGTGACAACACAACATCTGGAAGAAAGGTATGCTTATGTGGATCACCGAAATGCCGGGGTTATTTTTATTGAGGTTTAGGTTGCATTCAGCGAAAGATGTCTGGGATCTCGCTCATCTTTTGTGATTATCTATACATGCTGTTCATCTCTACTTCTTTATAGCTTGTTTTAGGGATGCAGATTATAGTTTTCCTGCGGCTGCCATTACATGCAGAAGAACTGACAACATATAGAAACCATGTATATGAACGTTATCTTACTTCTTTTGTATTAAAAAAAAAAAGGTTTATGTTTCAAGTAGTTAGGATATGACAAAGTACATGGTATTTAACTTCATTATTCTTGTTAAGAATCAGCCAACCCCAATTAATATTTTGGGACCAAGACTTGTTGGTTCGGTTCGGTTCAGTTTATGAATTTTGGTTAGTTTACTATTGGTTGTTTCAAGTTTCATTGCTCTTAGTAGTAAATATTATGCCATATCTAAAATATGATTTCATTGTATGCATTTGACGTTCAAATCAAAGATGGTTTTGTGGAGATATAAAGCTTTCGTCTTCATTCATGTCTTTCCATGTGTTGTATTTCATTGTTATAATGGTCTTTAAAGTGATTTTGTATTTTGATGTCATAAAGGTGGAAAAGCTACAATGCTTGGCGCCCTAATGATCTCATTGTATATGCATTTCACATTCACCCCAAAGATGCTTTTCAAAGGTAATATGGTGCTTAGATTTTTCATTTTTCTTAAAGCAATTTATATTGAGATATAAATATTAGAATATGATTATCTAAGTACATAAAAAAAAATTAAAATTAAATATTCTTGTTTCGAATATATATATACTTGAATTTAATATTGGCACGGTGATAAATTTAATCTCTACTTTGTGTCACTTTGGCTATAATTTTTTTTCTATCATTTTGGCTTTCAACCTCTAAATTTTAATTAAATTATCTTTTTAGATTATAAAATTAATTGATATGTTCAAATTTTAATAGGATTCACATGATAGCTTGTGTGGTAATTCATACAAGTTATCATATTAATGTAGTTAAAATTGTCTTGTGACTCATTCCTTCGATCAAAGGTTCTCTGGATATCAATCTATCACTCCATACAGATCGGTTTATCATCTAATTTTGGTTGTTTGAAAGTCAAAGTGATCTAAAGAAAATTAATAAAGATCAAAATCGTAAAAACTATAAATGTTAAAAATTAGATTTGAGAGAATAGACTTAAGACATGGATATTTTAATTTGAGATATTCAAAATTTCAAGATGTGGTTGAAAGGACATTTGTTATTCTAAAAAAAAGGTTGCCTTATATTAACAAAGTAAGGTTGGATCTCACTAGCATATTGCATACTTTATAGCTTCATTTGTAGGTGGAATTTGAATGATCTATACTTTTAAGAGTACATAAAAGAAAAAAAAAATCTTAAGTTATTTTAATATTACAAATTCAAATTTCGATTCAGATTATGAAGAAACTGAGCATTGACCAACATGTATATATATTTAATGTTAGAGAGAATAAATCAACAAATTTAGAACAATTAGATAAAACGACATATGATATCTAATTTTCTTGTTATTTTTATTTGTAATTGTATTGTTCTTTTTGGACTAATATAAAATACATGATGATTTGATTTTAGTTTTGTTCTCGTATTGTTAACTACTTTCTTTGGCTAATATAAAATATGTGATGATTTTATTTTAATTTCGTTATTTAAGTATTATTGATAATTTTTATAGTAATTATGCTTTTTTTTAAATTCAAATTATGTAACTATGTAGTTATAATTTGTACTACAAAATATAATATAGAGCATTATGATATAAATACATTTTGTCAAACAAACACAACTAAAAAAATTACAATTCTTATAAGGATATTAGAAATTACACTTTGACCGAATTCATATTGTGTATATATGATTCATGATAGAGAAGACATGTAAATTATTATATGATCAAATTGAAAATGAGCTCTGGAGGTCGAAACGAATACGAATGAGTTGATAAACTCTAGAAATAAATTCGAATGATAAGTTAAATGGTGTTTTGAGGTTGAATGAACATGGGATTAAATGGCATAATGTCAAAGACATAAATGTGTAATTCATGTGGCTTAAAGATAGGTATTTGGCAAGTAACTTGAATTGGTAAACTCTTTTACTATGTTGAATGGATTGATTTTACCAATTGGTAAATGTATGCTCACATGTGTATATGCCAATAGAATTGCTTGGCATTATAGGACACAATTTGGATAGTTATTGTGCTAATATGTATTGTGAGAAATTATTAGTGTTTATGTTATCTTAAATCATGAAAGTACCACTAAACTTTATCGTTTAGCGTATGATTTTTTTTATTCCATGCGTAGGTATCAATGATCCTTGAAGTTTCAGGAAGTGAATCCAACATCTGGACCGTTGTTTTCGACTCAACTAAGTTTGTATAGCTAATTTCATTTTGGTAAAATGACATGCACCTAGGATTACCTTGTTCAATGTTGAAAATTGTCAAAATGGTTGTATATAAGTTGTGAATATATGGAATGATTTTTGTCATGCATAGAAATGGTACTAATTGTTTGGAAATTGTAAATTGAACATGTCTTGATTATGTTAGAAGATGAATTGGCGCCATAAGGCCATCTATTGTTGACTTATGTTAGCTTGGGAATGTATGAATTTGGGAGTTAGTGGATTGTCGAGAATGCCGCGATATCAGCCTTTCTCGTTTCAGTGACCTTGTTTAAGGTCATGACATCGACTCTATTTTATTTCGAAAACTTTACAATTTGGTCCTTAGGTTGTGAAGCTAGCATACTGTCTCCAATGTCATGACACCAAACTCTAGAAGCTACGAAATCAGCTTCGGAAGTTTTGAAAATGTCATAGTTTAGTTCTAGTTCGGCCCCGGAATGGTATTAAGCTTTCGTAAGCTTTTATTTGGACCGAAAAAGATTATATATAATTTTTTTGTATGTAATACATGAAACTTAATGATTAATGATGAAATTTGTATTTAATTGATCATAGTTTCTTCGAAATGAATGTGACATTATGTAGCTTGGACCCGACGACCGAGTTAGTTATAGGGTGTTACAAATGCTATACTTTTGAGAGGATTTACTCAAATACTTGGTGTGCTATTGCTTTCTTGTGGTTTTTTTGTTCAATTTGAATTCTTTTGTCTTTTGAGAGTTTACTTCAGCTTTATGTCAATGTCTTAGAGATTTTTTTTGTGTGAATTCTAGTTTTTTAAAATAAGGCTGACTTAAGCGGATTTGAAGTAAAGAAATTGCTTAAGGCCGTGCGGTTTGTTAAAGTAAAGTTTTAGCCTTGTGACAATTGATATTCGAGCTAAGGTTTGAAGTTGCTGGTTGAGATGACGAAAGGAGTAGATGAGCAAATTTAACCTAGTGAGACTCGTAGAAGGGGTAGAAAAATTACCAAATCGAGGGTTTAGAAACTTGAGTGGTCAATCTAGAGGAATTCATGGGTGGTGCAAAGGAAAAACTCGAGGTAGTTAAGGGACGCATCGATGAGTTAGACTCGATGAAAGAGCAACTAAAGGAATATGTGGCAGATGCTCTCAGTTCCAATTTGGATGCGATGAAAGGGGCCCTTAATACCGTTATGTATAATTAGCCAAAGACATTGACTAAGTGGAATGATACTCTAAAGCTATGATTGTAGCTTTGAAGGAGGAAACTAAAATCGTGATGTCGAGAATTGAGGAGCTTAAGGGAGAGCTCGCAGTGTGCAAAGCTTTTGTGGGAAAATGGATGTTTGTTTTGGTTCTTAAGTAGTATAAAATGGGTGTCCCCAAGTCGGAAGGGTTTAAAGGGATGAGGTCTGTGAAGGATATGGACAATTTTCTCTAGGGGATAGAGTAATATTTCGATGCAATGGCATTGAGGATGATCCCACTAAGGTAAACACTGCTGCAATTTATTTTACTTATGTCATTTTCTTATGGTGACGTCGTAGGTCCACAGATGAGAAACGTGATGAAACTGTAATTGAGACTTAGGAGAAGTTCCAAAAAGAATTAAAGAATCAGTTTTACCCATTGTATGTTGAGGAGACTCAAGCTAAGTAGCATTGGCTTTTACAAGAAAGCACTATTCTAGGAGTTACGTCGACAGGGCATCATTAAACTTACTGTAGCCATGGCTGAGGCATTCTCTAAGTTTAGGGGGAAAATTTTGAATAGTTTTGAGTCATCCAAGCCCAAATTCAAACCCAAGGGTGGTGGAGAAGACAAAGACAAACCAACCAAGAATGGAAATGGTACCCAAACTGTTCAGAAAGCTAATCCCAATAAGCCGTGAGAAAATAAAAAAAATGTGCCAATGAAATGTTTCCTTTGTGGCGATCCACATATAGTGAGGGATTGTCTAAATCTGCGTTTCCTTCCATTGAAGGGATGATGAGCTAGACAAAGCACCGATAAAGTTTGGTTCGATCTAAGCTAAGACGGGTCGTAAGAGAAATGGGCTGATGTTTGTAGGCATCATTGTGGTAAGCAGAAGATTGAATGCCCTCGTCGACACAAATGCTTTGGATTTATTCATGTTCAAAGAAACTATTTGGAGATTGGGTCTTAAGGTTGAGAAATAAATGGAATGGGTTAAGATCATAAATTCCAAAAGGGTTCCAACAATGGGTAATGCGAAAGGTGTTGTGCTTGAACTTAGTAGTTGGATCGGCAAGAAAACAAATTAAGGTAATACCACTTGAGGATTAAATTTTTGTGGTTGGTTTAAAACTCCTTGACCGGATTAATATACTTTTGTCCTTCCCTTTTTTTTATTGCATGTGCATTTTGGATTCGTAACACCAAGTGTGGTATTAATTAAACATGAGACAAGTGCGGAAGCCAAGGTATTGTTCGCAATACAGTTTGCTAAAGGGGTGCCCTGAGATGAAGTTTCTTACTTAGAAACTTTGAAGGTCAATGAGTCTCATAAGCCTATTAATGAGATCCTAAAAGTGGTTATTCAATTGTTACAATCTTTTCAGGATGTGATGCCCGCCGAGCTGCCTAAGAAGTTACCTCCTAAGAGGGAGGTGGATCACAAATGCCCAATGTTGAATTGCTAGCCAATTCCCTATGTTGAATGTCACCACCAGAATTGAATAATTGTGGAAACAATCAAAGGAGCTCTTAAATGTGGGTTCATTAGACCATCTAAAGCCTTATATGGTGCACCGAATTTGTTTAAAAGAAAACACGATGGGTCCTTGAGATTGTGCATCGATTATCGAAAATTGAACAAGGTCACTATGAAGAACAAAAGCCCAATTCCACTAATTGTAGATTTATTTGATCAACTTAGTAGTGTAAAGTGGTTTACCAAGTTGGATTTGCGGTTGAGGTACCATCAAGTCAAAATAGCCGAAATGGATAAGCCATAGATAACTTTTGTGACATGTTATGGCTTGTATAAGTTCCCTGTTATGCCCTTCGAACTAACTAATACTCTAGCGACATTTTTCACCCTGATGAATAAGGTACTTTAGTCTTTCTTAGATCATTTTGTGGTTGTTTATCTTAAAGACATTGTGGTGTATAACAAGTCACTTAAGGAACATGTGTGCATTTGAAGAAAGTGTTCCAAACCTTGTAAAATAATAGGCTTTATGTCAAGGATGAGAAATGCTTATTTGTTTAGTGTGAGGTTTAATTCTTAGGCCATATTGTGGGAAATGACAAAATCTGGATGGGTGGGAGCGAAATTCAGGTTATTGTTGATTAGGAGCCACCAACCAAGGTAACAGAGTTACGATCTTTCCTTGGGTTGGAGAATTATTACTGACACTTCATTGAAGGCTACTCCAGAATCACCGCACCCTTAATAGATTTATTGAAGAAATGTTAGGTGTGGGATTGGAATGAGTTGTGTCAAAAAGGCTTTGATCAAGTGAAACAAGTAATGATGAAATAGTTCATGCTTTCCTTTTCGAATTATACTAAATCGTATGAAGTACATACGGACACATTCGGTTCAAGAGAAAGAAATGACTATAATAGTGTATTGTTTGTGCACTTGGAGACACTATTTGTTGGGTTTTAGGTTCGTAGTACTTATGGATAATGTTGCAAATAGTTATTTCTTAACTCAGAAAAAGTTGTCTCCCAAGCAAGCTCATTGGCAGCTTTTCTTGACAAAATTTGATTTCAACAAGGAGTATAAGCCGGGGAAAGCCAATGCAATAGCTAACGCACTAAGTTGATAAATAAAGTTTTCAACAATCAGTCAGCCTGATAGTTCTCTATTGGAGTGGATTAGAGAGGGATTGTCCCATGATTCCATAATCAAAACATTGATTGAGCTTGCCAAATAAGGGAAAATGAGGCCTTTTTTTGGCTTGAAGGAGATTTGTTATATACTCAAGAGCATCGTCTTTATGTGCCTCAATGGGAAATTGTGCAAGCAGATCATGAAAAAGTGTCATGATTCGATATGGGCTAGTTATTCAGGTATGCATTGTACATTAGTACTTTTAGAGGACCGTTATTATTGGCCTCACATGGGTGATAATGTTAAGACCTATGTGAAAACTTGTCTAGTGTGCCAACAAGATAAGATAGAGTTGAAAATTATGGTCGATTTATTGTAGCCATTACCCATTCCAGAACGACCATGGGATAGTATATCCATGAACTTTATTATTGGTTTGCCTAAATCTAAAAGGCTTGCGAATATTATTGTTATGGTTGATAAATTTTACAAGTATGGAACATTCATTCCAACAACCAATAAGTACCTTGCTAAAAAGGCAATTCGTTTGTTCTTTAGGTATGTGATGAAGTATTGGAGAGTGTCACAGTTTATTTTTAGCGATCGAGATGAGCGATTTACAAGACTGTTCTAAACAAAATTGTTCAAGTTGATGAGGTCAAACTTGAACTTTTCTGCTAACATGCATTCTCAAACTAATGGACAAACCAATAGAGTAAATGCTTTATTGGAGAATTACCTTTGACACTATATGAGTGCCACACAGAGGGACTAGCCAAAGTTATTGGATGTGGTCCAATTTTCTTATAACTTACAGTGGAGTAGGGCCAAGAATCAGAATATGTTTGAGATAATGACGGGGTAACAACCATTCACACCCAACGCTATTGCAACTCATTATGCAAGACCAAATCTAGCAGCTTATCAATTTGCTAAAGATTGGTAAGAGCATAATGACTTAGCCAGAGTTTGCCTACACAAGACAAGTAAACGCAACAAAAAATAGGCTAATAAGAATTGCAAGGATGTATAGTTTCAGGTTGGTGACTTGGTCCTTACTAAATTACACTAAATTTTGCATCACACTGGCTAGCACAAGGGACTTGCGCAATGCTATGAAGGACTTTTAAGAGTTTTGAAAAAGGCAGGCAAAGTGATAAGGATGATTGTGAAAGAAGGATCGTAGTTTGTCCAAGTCACATATTTGACTTAGGGCTTTAGACTTTCATGAAAAAAACTTGGATTTTGAAACAACCTGAAACACAAAAAAATCCAAGTTAGATAAAAAAATTGAAGAAAAATAATAGAAATAAATAAACTAACATAAGTAAAATAGAACAATAGAACAATAAAGAAAAGATGGAACGTGGCATGTAAAAGTCTTAAGGAGCCTTAGAAACAAGAAGAATCCACAACCCCCTTCAAGTGACTCTAGTTTCCTCTCCAAGAAAGAAAACTTTGCAAGAAAAAGTTTGAAGATGATTCCCACAACCTGAAAAGATTGTTAACACTCTTCTAAAAGAAAACTTAAGAAAAATTCTTGAAAAATGAAAAACTCAAAAAGAAGTTGAATAATAATCAATTGAATGGATTGTTTACAATGCAAAGGCCTTTATATAGACTAGAAAAATAAATCTAAATAAAACTCTTAAGTATATTAGAACTCTAATTGACCTAAACAAGAAGTAGTTTTAAACTAAACTTTCTTGTTGACATAAAACTCCTAAATAACTTAAAATACTTAATAATTATAAAAAAATCAAAATAATAAAATAATAAGACTTGATAAATACAATATTGGACTCATATTTAATAAAAGGTAAGCCTAAAACACAAATCCAATATTATTTAAACTCAAATTAAAAGCTCGGAATTTGTAATTATCGTCATAATCCCGTCTAGAAATTATGTTCGCACAGTCTTCACTAAAATGGTGATAACATGAGCTCCCGAACTCAAATTCGAGTGACTTAAAGTGTGTTTCAAAACTAAGAGATAGATATTCAAAAACCATGTAGACATCTTAACTAAGAAATTCCTGAATCCCATCCAAAAAGTTGTTTCAAGTTTGTTGATTCCTCAAATTTAAAAATTGGCATCTTCGATGAATGAAATTTAATAAATTTCACCCATTTCATGCATATATCATTTCTCGTTTCCTCAAAAAGATTCATCCTCACATATTGCCTATAACAGCCCGATTTAGACCCTAATCGGAATGGTAATTTCGGGACCACGAATCCGAGTCAGAAAAATATTTTAAAATTATTTTCTGTGATTATTTTGTGTGAATTTATATCTTTGAAATTTTTGTGATTTAATTTTGTTGTTTGAGTATCTGATTAAATAAAAGGACTTAATCCCGTAAAACAAAAATGTGGTAACTAAAAGTATAAAGGACCGAATTGTTATTGGCTTACTAAAAAGAAGTATTTAAGTTGTAAATTTCCCATTGCCATAATAAGTGGACGGTAAAAGACATGGGTTATATAGTTTATTATTATTTCATTAAGGTTATTTAAGTAATTTACTTAATAAACATATAATAGTTAAAATAAAGTTATGAAATTCATTCTATTCATTTGTTCTTTTGATCGAAACTTAAGAAAATAAAATAAGAAAGAATAAAAGCTAGGGTTCGGCCTATTTGGAGCTCAATCAAGGTTCGTTTTCTTGTTGGTTTTTGATAATTTCTACGTTTTTGAGATCATTGCTTAGTAATCTTCAAAACCCAAGCTTTGATTTTTGATTTTGATGAATATTTTGAGTTGTGCCATTGTTGATATCTTGTGATTTTTGTTGTTTTACGATGAAATATGAAAGATATGTTTTAGATTAACATATTTTGTGTTGGAGTTTTTGATGATTTTGACTAATTAGGACTAAATTACAAAAATAATAATTTGAGGGACTAAAATGTAAAATTGATAAAATATATGGACTTGTATAGGCATGGGTACTATTCGGCCTAACATGGGTGTTGTGAAATTTTGTGTATTTTGTGTTTTGTGCAATAGGAATTAAATTGTAAAAATTGTAAATGTCAGGGGTAAAATGGTAATTTTCCTATTTATGTGTTTTTGGACTAAATTGAATGAAAATATATTTGAATGAACTTAATTTTAATATGTTTAGATCAAGAACCAAAGAAATAGGATTTGGACCGGGGAAAAACGAAAGTTGTCGACTAGCAGTGTAACACCCCAAACCCGGCCCAGACGTTATGGCCGAATCTGACGTGCCACATAAGAGTTTGAAAATTCATGTTTCATTTTAGTGTTTAAAAAAAAATTGACTTTTAATAAATTAACAAGTGAATAGAAGTTGGGCACCGGTAGGTATCAAAGCAGAGGAGGTGAGCCATGAAGGTCGCTTAAGTACCAAGCTCTTCGATTGGATCCAATCCTAGACATGCCCACTGCCATTGCCACACTTAGTTATAACGAGTTGAAGTTTATTTAAGTGAATATTCTTTAAAGTTGGATAATCGTGTCATTGTGTTATCTTAAAAACGAGTTCCATTTTGAAAACGCGTCCTAAGCCTAGCCCATTAATTATCAATCAGTATAAAGTTAATAAAAAAAATAATCCCGAAAATAAAATAAAAGGAAAGTTAAAATGGCCTTATTACAACCCAAAAATAAATAATAAGTAAATAAATAAAGAAATCTTAAAGGAAACCAAATGCTTAATTAAAAAAAAAAACCCAAGGGCAATCACCGTGGCCACTCTGAATCCTCCGGCCCAAGTCCTCATCATGGCTCTCCTGCAGGTTAAGGAAAAAGGGGGTGAGTTTGGAAACTCAGTGTACAACAAGCCCCTTTCAGAGTCCAAAACAATATCACTGTTGGGCCTTAGCCCAAGTCCAAGCTCACATATATCTTGGGCGTAGCCTTTTCATATTTCATATTCTTTGGGTAGAAGCCTTCACATATTTCATATTACTGGCCGAAGCCTTCACTGTAAACGGTATGGCCCATAGGCCCATTTCAATATCACATGTAATGTCAATGAAAGAATGAATGCAAGCCCATTTGGGGAGACTACTCGACCCACCATCCGCTACTCTCCACCCGTACCAACCAAGCTCTCCATGTGGGGAATAACTCAACCCACCCAGCAAAAACTCTCCACCTGGCAAAAGATATTTGCTTTATCATATAAATCAAGGCCTTGCCTCTTTTTAATAACTGGGGCATAAGCCCTTTTCGGTAAACTGGGGCATAAGCCCATTATCAAAACTGGGGCATAAGCCCTTTATTAACTGGGGCATAAGCCCTTTTTGCACTTCCTCCATCCATATAAAAACCCAACCCCATGTATTTATGAATTCATCATGTGCAAATCATATATATATATCATGTGCATATCATACATATCATGTGCATATCATACATCTCATGTGCATATCATACATATCATGTACATCAAAATCCTATGTAACAAGTTCATAATTAAACCCTGGGGTATAATGGTCATTTTTACTAGGGGCAAAACAGTCATTTTCATATTATAAGGGTAATTTCGTAATCTTACCAAATATTAGGAATTTTCCATTTTCATTATCAGTTACTAACTATTTGTTTGTTTTAACCGCGAATCTGGCCCATTTTTAACGAAATCGAGTTATTGGGCTAAAAACCCCTAATGGGCCCCACATAGCCGATTTGTCCTCTAGGCCCATTTAGCCTGTTTTCCATATTGGTATTACCAGTCTTAACGTGCAATTTAATGAGTTTTCAATTTCTACCAATTTTTCCCAAATGGGCCCAAAAGCCCATTGGGCCGATTTAGCCCCTCGAGGCCCAACTTACCAAGAATGCCGAAATCTCATTCTTACCGTTTCCATTGTTCTCAATCATCATCTCATGGATTTTAACTAACTCGTGAGTGTCGTTGCTTGCTCATAAGTTCTCGAAATGCCGAATTTGGCATTTTCGCTTTTCGGCATTTATCGCTTTAAGCTATGAAAAAGGGTTCGTTACACACTGCTTGGCGATATTCCTTGACGAGATCTCCTACACGATTTCTCCTATAATCCATCATTAATAATCAGCTTCCCATAATTGAACTAAACCGAAATCATCTAATATTAATACTTACACATTCGCCACCATCCATAATGGCGTTAGGAATTTTACCTTGCCGCGATTGATGACTAGGCCTAGCCACTCCCGATGATCCAAGCTATTTCAAGTCGACACTACTCCTTGCTGCTCCTTCACTAAATAAACCACAAAAATATTAAAAGAAGACCCCATAAGGCCTATACCCATATTCGGCCATCTCCCTAAATTATGGGTTTTTGCTTTTGGCCAAAAGTTACTCTAGGAATTATTTAGAGTTTGAACGCTTACCACCGTCTTTCTTCTCTAGAATCATACGCCTAAAAGGTAAAAGAATTGAACGCCAAAAATTGAAAAGGAAAGAAAAGGTTGCTGGTCACAAGAATCGGCACCACCCTATCCTCACCGATTTCGCTTTTTTTTGCGGTATTTTTGTAAGTAGAGATTAAGGAAAGAAATAATGGTGAATAAAGGGAAATAGTTGGCTGGTTTGAATGAAGGAGAAGGAATAAAAGATGAAAGAAGAGATGGTAGATTCGATTGCAAAAGAAAAGAGAGAAGAGACTAATCCTCTCTAGGAGAAAACGGCACAAAAATACCTATGTGCCGAAAATCCCTTACTAAACCTCTCTCTCAGAAAATTCCCCTCCAATCTCCTTTATTCAGCCAACTCTATCTTCATATCAATTCCTAAAATCTCTCCCCTTATCCCTCCTTAATCCATGCATTTAACTGATTCAAACTCTCCCCAAAGAGTTCCATTCACCTACTACAACTCTTACATGCTCAAAACATAAAAATTAGCATCCTTTTTGCCAACATAGGAATCGATCCTGTGTCTTCCCCTCTATGCTCCACACGCCACATTTTTAGGAGCTTAGTGGCGTCACCCTTGCCACTTTACCAAAGCTCTTTTTGTGATACATTTTACCCACACCTTTATATAAGGGCACCTCGCCAGAGCCCCTAACTCCTAAGTCCAAAATTTAAAAAATTCTACTGGGTTTTGGCCAACTCATGGGCCTTCCATAAGCCCATTTACATACTTAAATTATGAATTCCATAATCACATACCAAATTTTAGAAACTTTACTAAAATATTAAGAATCGCGAAAAACCCGAAAATCAGGATATTACAAGCAGCCCCGTCCCGTTTATAAGCAAATAGACGTATTAAATTGTAGTTAAATGTAAATATTATATGCTATTTTGTAATGTAAAAATATACATAAGCTATAACCGAATATATTTAAGCTTGATCGTCACATTTTTTAATTGGTTTCGAACGAGTTACAACGTCTGAAAGTCCCGTATGAACCTTAAGAATTGTTAGGATACGTATGTCATGACATAAGATTCTGATATGTGTGTGCAAGTAAGACCATGGCATCGATATATGTTTACGAGTAAGACCCTGTCTAGGTCAGCGGCATCGATTTGTGGCTACATGTAAGACCACGTCTGGGACATTGGCATTGTACGACTTATGTGACTATCCGAGTGTCCTATCCAATTCCGAATGGTTCATCGGGCAAAGATAAGTCGAGTTCGAGTATGTAAATTGAGCTAAATGGCCAGGTATGAGTTAGTTCGATATTCATTAAAAACAAGGCAAGTGTATTCGGCCTATTGCACTTTATTGTATGAGTTTAATTTTATATGTGTGTGCTTATGAGTATTCGGTCAAATGATTAACAAATGTATATGAGAATATATTTCGAACTATGCGTTTGTATATTTATGAGTATGTGAGCTTGGTGTCTAATGAACGTTCGGCCTTGAAGGTTAAATAATGACTTGTTAATGTTGGCTATATAAGCATGTGGATAAAGTGATAATATAATTGTTTACAAGTGCATATGATTATATGTATGTAACATGAATACACAAATGTCTGGTTTTAAATGTGAATTGATGTAATAATCTTGTCTAATATAGTTAGGTTGAATAAGTTATCGAGTTGTTTATTTGCTTATGACTTACTAAGCTTTGATAGCTTACTCTCTATGTTATGTTTACTTTGTTTTATAGATTTTGAAGTCAAGCTACAAGCTCGGGGACTGTCAGCCAAGCTCATCACACTATCTACTATTTTGGTACCTTATTTGCTAACTTAAATTATGGCATGTATAGGTTGGTTATGTTTTGAAAGGTTGGATGCATTTTGGTTGTGTATAGAGCCATGCGAAAATGGCTAAATCCTTATGTTTAAAGTTAGTTATATTGCCTATGGTTTGTGTAAGTTTTAGTTAGAATGTTGTGTGCCTAAAATGCATGGTATTGCGGTAATATCATATACTTGAAATGATGATGAATATAAATACTTTTAAGCAAGTTTGGATATGGTACAAACATAATGACGGAATATATATAGAGAGAGAGACAAATTCGATGGTTTTGATTATGATTTTGTATACTTTTAGTCATGTAAAAATGGCTTTATCCCTAAGCTTGAAATTAGTCACGCTTGGACATGATTTAACATATTTTTTATTATAATGTTGTACGTTTAAAATTATAAGCTATATGTGCTGAACAATATATGTTTGATTCGGTTGGTTGGTGTTAAAAATTGAAATGTGTAGTAAGTTTTGTAACAAGCACTACTTGGAGATTATGTTCTTTGGCTATGTATGCGTATAGTGTGTATGGATAGATAAATAGGTTCAAACATTTCTTTATTTGGTGTACATGAACTTGCTGTTTTAACATGTGAATATTTGAATGATGCATATTACTATATTTCGGCTATAATATGAAAAAGTGATAGTAGTTAATTCGGATGATAAATAGGTCTAATGAGATGTGGAATTTAGTTAATGTATATGCTGATTTATGATTTTAGCCCTTACATTTATGTGACCATGCATATGATGTACCTCCTTTAATTTAAACGTGTAATTAAATTTTTAAAAGAAGTCATTTGATAAATTAAGTTGATAGCCGAAACCATATCTAATTAATTTGGTTGCTTCTATGCAATTTGAGACATGATAATTATCATGAGAATTGAGAGTATATCAAATCGTTACTTATGTCTTGAATGACAAATATTTACATTTAAATAACTTGGATTTATTTATTTAGATATGTGAGTTTAACATGATATGTTTAGGCAACAAGGATTCGACAATAATCCAAATATGATATAACTCTTTATGCTTAATGTGATTGTGATTATGACATTTATGTTAAAGATCGAAATACCATATAAATTGTTGTTAATTGGTTGAAGTTGTACATGTCTAATACTTTATTATTTATATGTTTTATTTATATTTATACGGTTAATATTTGAGCTATTATGAATATATTCAGAATTGTACTTTAGTTTAGTAATGCTCTACAACCCATTCTGGCGGCGGATACGGGCTAAGGGTGTTATATTGCCTTTGATCAAATCTTGATTTGATTTGCTTGGCCTTTGATCTTATTACTGGGCCTTGAGGTAGTGTAAGCCTCTCACATCCATTGGTTTGAAATTGAGCCTTAGACTCGCATCACAAAGTGGCCTAAAAACTGGAGTTGCCAGTAAAAAAAGTTCATTTGCAGTTCCATATCAGTATATTTAAGTCTTTCCATGATGATTAGGAGGATCCAAATTGAGGCAAGTCCAAACGAGCGCCAATAGGGGTAAAGGTTTCCTATGATAGTGATACTTAATGTGTTATGGAAAATCGAGTGATTTGACAGACGTACTACAGGCCGAGGCATGAGTATCTTGTTCGATGGAAGGGATTTCCCAATAGTGAGGCTAGTTGGAAACTTGCCGAAGCTTTATGGCATTTCCAATAAAAGACAACCTAGTTCCATTCTGAGGATGCGACAAGGGCATCGCAAGAACAGATGAGGGAGAATGTCACAGGCCACGTAAAGGAGCCCGTAACTGAGGCACATAATTTAGACCCTTCATGTTCCCTTGGGGCTCATTCAACCTGACAGGACTGATCCATTGCATGGAAGAGACTCAAAGACCCATAAACTTAGATCCTAATTAAAATGTAAACACTTCAGTAACTTATTTTTTTACCAATATACTTATTGTAAATCTTAAAGGATAAGAATGTATAGAATTTAAATCCCTTAAAACTTTCATATTGTAAATAGACACTAATCTCAGCCATTGATATAACTCAATGTGTACAGTTAGATTTGGGGAGCTCAATTACAATTAAAACCCTCCTCCTTTATTTGTAATCACTGAGTAATGATATACTTTTGAGAGCATTTACTCAAACACTTGGTGTGGTATTGTTTTCTTGTGGCTTTTCTATTCGATTTGAGTTCTTTTGTCTTTTGAGAGTATGATTCTGCTTTATTTCGGTGCCTTAGAGAATTTTCTTTGTAATTTTTTATTTTTGAGAGTAAGGTTAACTTAGGTGGATTTGAAGCAAATAAATCTCCTAAGGTCAAGCAATTTGCCAAACTAAAGTTTTAATCCCGTAACACTTGATAGAGATTCAACATTTAGGGTATTGACTTTGTGGTGACTTGTGTAATTTAATTGCAATCTCAAATAAGAAGTAAAAAGGTTGTATATTTGGATATTCATGAGTGGTAAATTTTTAGTGTGAAGGATTATGGGATGTGCAGTACGTGGATGAAAGCAGTGTCCACTTGTGGTAAGAATGCCTTTCTAAAAATCAATTCATATTGACATTCAGGGATTGAAGTATGTAAGGCAGTCCTTACTCAATTAGTGTTGTAGCATAAAACTGAGTACCCTAATGTTTATGGCTTTGATATTAACGCAGGTAAGTACGATTGATAATCATTGTCCGTGGAAAACTGTGTATAAATGTAGACATGACTTGTGAAATTTGAGGAAATACTTCAGCTATTAAAATTGGTAAGAATGGCTTCATGCTGCTAAAAAGCTTCAGCTGTTACCTTAATGCTTTCTTCTTCTTTATATTTTAGGTTGAGATAAATGCGTTTGGCTTTAGATTTCCAGAATCGTGCTCTAATTGAAGGAAACTAACTGGTAAGCTTGGTATTTCAACTTTTTTTTATTGCTTAATTGTAACAAAAGGGTAAGATTGCATGCATGCACAGCAATAGGGACATATACAGAGTTGATATAAATAATAAATCCTCACTTTCACTGTCTCATTATATACATTATTGTTAGAATTAAGTGACCCGAATCATTATTTAAATAAAATACAATGGTAAAATAAAATAAAAGAATCCATATAGAATTACACTTCTTTTATTTTATTTTTAGAATAAGGTTTTTTAAACCTTATTAAATTCCATCTATTTGATATTGATTAGAATAAGGTGTTTCAGTCTTATTAGAATATGACTTTATAAGCCTATAAATAGACATAGTCTACTCCTCTTGTATTAAAATTCGAATTCTATATAGTGAATTTTCTTCTCCTCTGCCCGTGGTTTTTTCCCGAAAGGGTTTCCACGTAAAAAATTGTGTGTTCTTTATTTTATTTTATTTCATTTTATTTTTACAAATTGGTATCAGAGCTTTCAGGTTTTTTATTTCGATCACGGTAATGGCATCTTTGAAGTATGAAATTTCGCTGTTGGATCGCAACACCAGATTTGCGTTGTGGCAGATTAAAATACAAACAGTTCTTGCGCAGATAGATCTAGAGGATGCCCTGCTAGGGATAGATAAGATGTCTTCGACTTTAACAGATGAAGAGAAGAAGCATAAAGATCGAAAGACGTTAACACTATTACATCTGCATTTGTCCAACGAAATTTTACAGGATGTGATGAAAGAAAAGACCGTCGCTGCATTATGGAAGAGGCTAGAACAAATATGTATGTTGAAAACTCTAACAAGCAAGTTGCATATGAAGCAGCGTCTTTATGCTCATCGTTTGGAAGAAGGTGCGTCTGTACACGAACACTTAACAGTGTTTAAAAAAATTTTCTCAAACTTGAAGGCCATGGAGGTTCAATATGATAAGGAAGATCTAGGGTTGATTCTACTTTGTTCGTTGCCCCCGTCCTATTCAACCTTTAGAGACACGATTTTATATAGTCGATAGTCGCAAGTCTCTCACAGTTGATGAGGTTTATGATTCTTTGTGGTTAAACCCGACTCTCAGGAAGAGAGTCTCATTGCTCGTGGGAGACAAGATAGGAATGCTGATAATGATCGTGGAAGGACACAGGAACGGAATCCTCGCGGTAAATCTAAGAGTAGATCGAAGTCTTCAAATAGAGGTAAAACTTATAACTTCTGCAAGAAGAAAGGGCACATTAAATCTGAGTGCTATAAGCTATAGAACAAGATTAAAAGGGAGGCTGCGAATTAAAAGGAAAAACAACCAGAAAATTCCAGTTAAGCTGATGTTGTAGAAGACTATAGCGATGGTGAACTTCTAGTTGCTTCTGTCAATGATCCTAAAGTAAGAGAAGAGTGGATATTTGATTCAGGCTGCACCTTCCACATGAGTCCCAATCGAGATTGGTTTACAACTTACGAAACAGTGTCTGAAGATGTTATTTTGATGGGAAATAATGATTCGTGTAAAATCACAGGTGTTGGAATAATTAAAGTTAAGATGTTTGATGGAGTTGTCAGAACACTTAGTAACGTGCGACATGTTCCAGAATTGAAGAGAAATTTAATTTCATTGAGTACTCTTGATTCAAAAGGGTATAGATACACAGCTGAAAGTGGGGTTTTAAAGATTTCCAAAGGTTCCCTTGTTGTGATGAAAGGGCAAAAAAAGACTGCCAAGTTATATGTTTTGCAAGGTTCTACTGTTACTGATGATGCAGCTGTCGCTTCCTCTTCCTTGTCAGATGATGATATTACTAAACTTTGTCATATGCACCTAGGGCATATGAGTGAGAATGGCATGGTAGAATTGAGCAAAATAAGACTTCTTGATGGGCAAGGAATTTGCAAACTAAATTTCTGTGAGCACTGTGTTTTTGGGAAGCAAAAGAGAGTTCGATTCACCAGAGGAATCCATAACACGAAGGGAACATTAGAGTATATTCATTCTGATCTGTGGGGGGCATCCAGAGTGCCTTCGAGAAGTGGAGCTAATTATATGCTAACATTTATCAATGATTTTTCTAGAAAAGTTTGTGCGTTCTTCCTGAAGCAGAAAAGCGATGTGTTTTTCGTATTTAAGTCTTGGAAAATTATGATTGAAAAACAGACGGGAAAACAAATAAAATACCTCCGCACAGATAATGGCTTAGAGTTCTGTTCTGATGAGTTTAATAAATTGTGCAAGTCAGAAGAGATTGTGAGACACTTGACAGTTCGTCATACTCCACAGCAAAACGGTGTTGCAGAACGAATGAACAGAACGATCATGGAAAAAGTTCGATGTATATTGTCAAATGCCAACTTACCGAAGTCGTTTTAGGTGACGACCTCATGCATGTTTTTTATCAACCGATCTCCATCCGTTGCCATTGATAAAAAGACTCCATAAGAGGTATGGTCTCGTAATCCTTCTAATTATTCTGATTTAAAGATCTTTGGGTGTCCTGCGTATGCTCATGTTGATAATGGAAAATTGGAACCGAGATCCATTAAATGTGTTTTTCTTGGTAATAAAGCTGGTGTAAAAGGGTATACGTTATGGTGTCCTGAAAATAGAAAAGTTGTGATTAGCAGAGATGTTGTTTTTGATGAAATTGCTATGCTACCTAACTTATCTCTTAAAGACTCTTCCAATAAAGAAAATCAAAAGCAGGTGGAGCATCAGATTAATACAGAGTCGACTCCTCAAATTAGTACAAAAATTGATAATAGAGTTACTTCTTCACCATAATACTCTATCGCCAAAAATAGAACTAGAAGAGAAATTAAACCTCCAAAGAAGTATGCCGAGGCTGATCTAGTTGCTTATGCTTTAAATGTGGCTGAAGATATAGATGTGAATCAAGAGCCATCTAATTATTCTGAGGCGGTTAGCTGTGAAGACTCAGAAAAGTGGATGTTTGCTATGCATGAGAAGATGGAATCACTTCACAAAAACAGAACATGGGATCTTGTGAAACTTCCTAAAGGTAAAAAGGTTGTTCGTTGTAAATGGGTGTTTAAAAAGAAAAAAGGGGCTCCAGGAGTTGAAAAACCCAGATATAAAGCAATGCTTGTTGCAAAGGGTTACAGTCAAATTCCAGGAGTGGACTTTACAGATGTGTTCTCCCCAGTTGTTAAGCATAGTTCGATTCGAGCTTTGCTTGGTATTGTGGCCATGCGTGATTTGGAGCTTGAGCAGTTAGATGTAAAAACTACATTTTTGCATGGAGAACTTGAGGAGGACATTTACATGCAACAACCAGAGGGTTTTACAGTCTTAGAAAAAGAGGACTATGTTTGCTTGCTGAAAAAGTCCCTTTACGGTTTGAAACAGTCACCAAGACAGTGGTACAAGAGGTTTGATTCCTTTATGACTTCTCATGATTTCAAAAGAAGTAGTTTTGATAGCTGTGTTTACTTTAAGAAAACAGTGATGGTTCTTTTGTGTATCTACTTCTTTATGTTGATGACATGTTGATAGTAGCAAAAGATAAAAGAGAGATAAGAAAGGTCAAAGCCCAACTAAGTGAAGAATTTGAGATGAAAGATTTAGGACCAGCAAGGAAGATACTTGGTATGGAGATTCTCAAAGATAGAAAAACAAGTAAATTGTACCTAAGTCAAAAGGGGTACATTGAGAAAGTTCTTTGCAGATTCAATATGCAGAGTGCTAAGCCTGTTAGTACTCTTTTAGCAGCCCATTTCAGACTTTCATCGGCTTTGTCTCCACAATCAGATGATGAGATTGAGTACATGTCACATGTTCCATACTCTAGTGCAGTGGGATCTCTCATGTATGCTATGGTTTGTTCACGTCCAGATTTACCATATGCAGTCAGTGCAATTAGCAGATATATAGCGAATCCCAAACACTGGAAAGTAGTTCAGTGGATTTTAAGATACTTACGAGGTACTACTGATGTTTGCTTACAGTTTGGAAGAACTGAAGATGGAGTCATTGGGTCTGTTGATGCTGCTTTTGCTAGAGACCTTGATAGAAGAAGATCTCTCACAGGTTATGTCTTTACAATCGGAGGTTGTGCAATTAGTTGGAAAGCCACTTTGCAAACTACAGTCGCTTTGTCTACCACTGAAGCTGAGTACATGGCGATTACCGAGGCTTGTAAAGAATCTATTTGGTTGAAGGGACTCTTTCGTGAGCTCAATGAAGACCTTCAAATCAGCACAGCATTTTGTGACAGTCAGAGTGCCATCTTTCTTACAAAAGATCAAATGTTTCATGAGAGAACAAAACACATTGATGTTCGATATCATTTTGTTCGTGATATTATTGCTCGTGGTGATATCGTTGTGAGCAAAATTAGTACTCATGAAAATCCTGCAGATAGGATGACTAAGTCACTTCCTGTAACCAAGTTTGAGCATTGCTTAAACTTGGTTGGTATTCATTGTTAAAGTTAAACCCTTAAGGGGTTTTATGGAAGAGGTGGAGAACTTGTTCGTTGAGAGTTCGCGAAGAAGAACTTGTTCATTGAGAATTCGTGTCAAGGTGGAGATTGTTAGAATTAAGTGACCCAAATTCTTATTTAAATAAAATACAGTGGTAAAATAAAATAAAAGAAGAATCCATATAGAATTACACTTCTTTTATTTTATTTTTAGAATAAGGTTTTTTAAACCTTATTAAATTCCATCTATTTGATATTGATTAGAATAAGGTGTTTCAGTCTTGTTAGAATATGGATTTATAAGCCTATAAATAGACATAGTCTACTCCTCTTGTATTAAAATTTGAATTCTATATAGTGAATTTTCTTCTCCTCTACCCGTGGTTTTTTCCCGAAAGGGTTTCCACGTAAAAAATTGTGTGTTCTTTATTTTATTTTATTTTATTTTCACAATTATGTATATATTTACATATAAAAATGGTTTATATTTCATCCACCAAAACCAAACAATTGGAATATCGAAATCTTCTTCTAGGAGTATTTGCTCATTTAGCTATTATCCTTGTTGCAGCAATCAGCAAGTTGAAATTTTCTTCTGTAGAAGTTAATCTATATATATGTTTAGATGATTTAATGAAATTTGTTTTTGTTATCTGATTATTTTCTAAACAACTAGCTGTATTGACATATTAATTATTAAAATATTGAAGAACTTCACTGATTTTTTACGTAATCCTGCTGCTCAACCTTGTCAAAGTCCTCCTTTGAGTTTAGCTAACCTCCAATTCTATCAGAATTCAGTAAGCAAGAAGCTCAATCTTGACTTGAACTTCTGTTTTAAACTTTATTTTGGGATTGTAATGGCCAATTTTTGGCCCTAGTCAATAAACCCAAATAAAATAATAAAAGTCCAATGAATAGTCCATTTACAAATAACCCAATTACTAAACTACCCCAAGCCCAGCCCAATTACAAAGCCCAAATAATAGCCCACTTGCTTAAAAATTTCAGCAGCAAAAAAAACCTAGCTGCAGACTTTCAGCCGCCGCCTCCTCACGAGCCAACCACCGGCCTCTCCACCTCTGACACCTGCAATCAAATCGGATCACGACGACAAAGAAAGAGCATGCGGAAGAAATAAGCGACAAACAAACAACAAACAAAAAAACAAATGGTAGTAGAAAAACAAAACGAATATGGACAAAATGGATCTCGGATCTGGTTATAAAATCAAAATCGAAGCTTTGTAATTTTTTTTTTACAGGTACATTTTGAATTAAAGAAGAGAACAAAAATCTAAGGTTGATCTCAATATATTTTTCGCTTTCTATTCATTTCTTTGTTTTCTTTTATTGATATTTCAATACAAACTCATTTAAAAAAGGGGTAGACATAAGATCAATAAAAAGAAAAAGGAAGAGGGCCTCACCGGGATTGTCCAGAAGTTTCATGCGGGGTCCCTCTTCCGTTGTCGGGGTTGAACCGAATAGAGGAAGACCCTTTCTCTCTCGCATCATTCAGGCCGAGAAGGCGTAGCCTTCGGGGACGCCTTGAAAAGGGGCTAAATGATCCCACCCATTATACAGGTTATGTTCTTCAAGGGACAATGAAGATTGATGTGCCTTAATTCCCTAAGCAGTAGGGTAACAGGCTAAAGCACAGCAGATTTGGCTTTCACGTGTTTACGCTGAAGCAAATCTAAGATGATTTGGCATCTCTGTATTGTCAGAGAACAAATCGAAGTTTGGTGTCTCCATATTCGATGGAGAGCAGACACATAGCAGATCTAACCTTCAGATGTTTATACTGAAGCATGATCCAAGATGGTTTGGCATCCTTGTGCTTACAAGGAACAAATCAAAGACACTGCAGATTTGGCTTACACGTGTTTACGCTGAAGCAAATCTAAGATGATTTGGCATCTCTGTATTGTCAGAGAACAAATTGAAGTTTGGTCTCTCCATATTCAACGGAGAGCAGACACATAGCAGATCTAACCTTCAGATGTTTATACTGAAGCAAGATCCAAGATGGTTTGGCATCATTGTGCTTACAAGGAACAAATCGAAAACACAGTGATTTGGCTTTCACGTGTTTACTGTTGAAGCAAATCTAAGATGATTTGGCATCTCTGTATTGTCGGAGAACAAATCGAAGTTTGGCGTCTCCATATTCGACGGAGAGCAGACACATAGCAGATCTAACCTTCAGATGTTTATACTGAAGCAAGATCCAAGATGGTTTGGCATCCTTGTGCTTACAAGGAACAAATCGAAGACACAGCAGATTTGGCTTTCACGTGTTTACGCTGAAGCAAATCTAAGATGATTTGGCATCTCTGTATTGTCAGAGAACAAATCGAAGTTTGGCGTCTCCATATTCGACGGAGAGCAGACACATAGCAGATCTAACCTTTAGATGTTTATACTGAAGCAAGATCCAAGATGGTTTGGCATCCTTGTGCTTACAAAGAACAAATCAAAGACACAACAGATTTGGCTTTCACGTGTTTACGCTGAAGCAAATCTAAGATGATTTGGCATCTCTGTATTGTCAGAGAACAAATCGAAGTTTGGCGTCTCCATATTCGATGGAGGGCAGACACATAGCAGATCTAACCGAAGCAGATCTAAGATGATTTGGCATTCTTGTATTTACAAGGAACAAATCGAGGACATATCAGATTTAACTGTCAGATGTTCTCAAATAGACCCAAAATGATATGGTATTCTTGTGCTTACAAGGAGTAAATTGAAGGCATAATTGATTTGGCTTTTGCGTGCTTACGCTGAAGCAAATCTAAGATGATTTTGCATCTCTGCATGGGCAGAGAGCAGATCGAAGACAGCAGATCGAAAATGATAGATTGGTGTTCCTGAGTTTGCAAGAAGCAAATTAAAGATAGTCAATTTGACACTCCTGAAGACATCAGACTGCCTTTGAGGAAGAAGAGGATCAAGATTTTGAGACTTAGCCAGACCGGGCAAATTTGGTCCTTTTATAGTCTTTGCTCTATTCCTGTTATACAGCAATGAGCAAAGAGGGGCAACTGTAATAGCCCAAATTTTCCCGGGCTTGCAAGAATTAAATTAAAATAAATTAAGTCCATTTATACAAGTCCATTTACAATAAACGGGCTTTAAAGCTTGATAAGCCCAGATACCTAAACCCTATACCATTGCCCAGTTACAAACTATCCCAAAACCATTAATACTTAAACCCAATAACCCGGTACCCAACACCCAATACTAGTAGCCCACATCTTTTAACTCGTAAGCCCAAAATACCTAACTACCCAAAACCCGTTTACACCCTCAACCTAAGACCCAATAAGCTGCATCTCAAAGGCCCAAATACTTAACCCTAGGTCAAGAACCTTAGGGTATCTGCACCTTGCAGCGCCGCAAATGGAAGGTTCCAGAAGCTAAATCAGTGCGTCGTTCCATCTACCCCTATTGACGCCGTGATTCCCGGCCTAAATTCTGGCCGTAGTTAAAGCCAAATGAACGCAGATCGCGCGGCAAAGACCGTCGCCATCGGGGCCTAATCATCTTGGCTCACCGATTTCTTCGCGAGACATCTACAAAATGAAAAACAACAACGTAAAACAGGGGCAAAATATGGAAAGAAATCAAAAGATTTCTTTCCCAGATTGTAAATCACTTACAAAGGGTTATAAAAAACCCATCTTTTTCTGATTTGTAACACACGGTTTTCCAGAGAGAAATATACAAACAGATTCAACAGAGCACAGTATTACCAACTTACAATACCAGTAGCCAATCGAGTACAATGGTGAATATTTTTAATATATATTACAAATAGTAAAAAGGGAAAGGGATTACCTAACTTTCGCTAAAAAGGGAGAAGGTTTTTGACCCTCCGACCACCATGCGTGGTGGTGCTTTGAGCGTAGGGAGACCACGAGCAGAGACTCAACGAGTCTCATGATGACCTCTCTCGATCCTCTTTCGGAGGATTTTTTTTTTTTTTAAAAGCGGTGTTTCAAAATGATCTTAAAGCTGGAATTTGTCTTATATAGCCTTAATAGAGAGACGCGCGCGTTTTAGCTTAATCCAATAAGCCTTAAGCGGCGTCGTTTCTAAATCTGAGATCAGCGTGTTGACCGAAAACCGGGTAGGATCCGCATGTTTTTGAAAAATGGGCAAATTGCCCAATTGACCCTTCCGTGTTTTCAAATTTTTTAATTTCATTTCATTTTTATTTTAATTTAGCCCCAATCTTTTATATTTATTTCAATTTAATCCTAGTGCCCTTTTAAAAATCGGTTTGAGAGAACGACATCGTTTTGGGATTAGGGTTTAATTACCCAATGAGTCCTTCAGTTTTAGCTTGTATTTTAATTAAGTCCAAATATTTTTATTATTTTACAATTAACCCCAGATTCTTCAATTAAATTCAATTTTAATCCTTTTTTTATTTTTTTAAATATTAGTTAAAAAATAGTATAAACTATTTTTATTATCCAATATATTTTTTTTTGTTTATCATATATTTTTATTATATATTTTATTTTGTTATATTTGCATTTTACTATGTGTTATCTGTATTTTCATTATATATTATTTATTTTACTATATTTTATCTATTATATTATTATACATTTTTAATTTATATCATATATTTATTATATATATATTATTTATCTTTATATTATAATGCTTTAGTATATATTATTTTTATATATTATTAATTATATTATTCATATTATTATACATTTTATTTATAAATTTAGTATATACTATGTATTCCCCTATATGTATTAATTATTTTACTATATTTTTATATACTTATTAGATTATTATTATTTTATATATTCTTCATATATTATATTATATAAATTTTATTACATATATTTTTATTACTATATGATTTATATTATTATATATCTTTAGTTGTAAATTATATTATACATTATATTTCTTTATATTACCTTTATTCTATTACAAAGTATACATTATTACTAATTAATACATTCTTCATCCTTTTTAAAAAAAGTATAGCAATATCTAGTACATTATTTTTCTTATATACTAAGTTATTATGCTTTAAAATATAATCTACATATATGTATTTTTCATTTTAGAAAAGGGGTTCTCTTTTATCATTTTTTTATATTATTTAATATGTTTATAAATAGCCTTTTTATATTTTATATATAGCTTATTTATTTTTAGATTCCCTTTTATTTGATATTGTCTAATATGTTAAATTTTATATATCATTTTGTTCTTGCTTTTTATATTCACATAAAATTAGATAGTTATAATAATTTAGACATGTTTGCATGAAATGTTGTTATGTATGTGTTATACAATTTATACTATTGAATTCACTATATTTCATGATGTACTTTGTATGTAACAATGCTATTTATGACCATGTATAAAATAATAGCACATTAGACAATTTAAATCCTCGTTCGTCACCTTTACTATATTTGCATGAAATGATAAAGCATATATATATATTGAAATTAGGTGATTTTAATTTCTTATAATATGTAAAACATATCATTTTTTAAACCAAAAGTCATATCTTATTTAATTAAAAAGGAACTTTTAAAAAGAGAAAGGCAATGTTATGAATACTTAGAAATTCAAGAAATAGTGCCCTAACATGCTAGGTTGCAATTTCTCATTTGTCTAATTATCTAAAATATCCTTTTAAATAAGTTTTACAAATCGCGAGATGATTTTAGTTACGAAAGATTAAAGATATCATGTCCAATCATGCTGGATGTGATGTTTGTACTCTTTTAAAAACAAATGAATCTTGATTCTTTTCTTAAAACATCACGGTTTTAAGGAAATATCTTTCTTTTTTTTTTAATTTCTTTCAAATTTCTGACAGTAAGACAAAATTACTCATTTTGGTACCAATTTTGGGCGTTACGAGGGTGCTAATCCTTCCTCGTACGTAACCGACTCCCGAACCTATTTTCTCATAATTTCGTAGACTTAAACGTTTTATAAGGTGATCCAATCATACCTAAAAAGGTTGGTGGTGACTCCCGTTTTCATTTTTCAAAAAGTCGATTCCCATTTTCTAAAACTCGATTTTAAAAATGGTTTCGACAGTATATTATTTTAGGTTACGGGTATATTTTCTTAATTAGCTACTTTAAACTGTTTTATTATATATTACTTTAAATTATCTTGTATATTATTTATTTTATGATTTTTTGTATATACCATTTATTTTAAAGTTTCACATATCATATATTTTAAATTTATATATATTATGTAGTTAAAATTATTTTATATGTTAATTATTCAAAGTTTTCATATATAGTTTATTTCAAACTGTTTTATTATTATTTACTTTAAGTTTATTTATATTATTTATTTGAGATTTTTATTTATTTATTCGTTTCGAATTATTCTTATACACTATTTACTTTAAACCACTTAAGCATTATTTATCCTTATTCTCCATATATTTTATTTATTCGAAACTCTTTTTATATTACTTTTGTTAAGACCGAATTTATAGATTATTTATTTTAAAGCTCTTTTTCCACATATTATTTATTTTAAGTTTTCATATGTTATTTTAATTTTTTTTTAAAAAAAAAATTTACTTAAGGTCAATATATATATATATATATATATATATATTATTCTATTTTAAATTGAAATCATATATCAATTATCTTAAGTTATTTTATATTATTTACTCTAAATTTGCTTTATAAACTATTTTTAATTTGCTTTTATGAATTATTATTTTCATTACTTGCTTTAAATCGTTATAGATATATACCTTATTTTAGAACCCTATTTATTTATTTTGGAATGTTTTATTATTATTTACCTTAAAATTCTTTACATTATTTGTTTCACACTTTCGTATACACATATATTGTTTATTTTAACATTATTATAATCCTTTAAAAATTGTTTTGTATATGGCTGATCTTTCTTTAAAAATTCTTTTTGCATATTATTTATTTATTTACTTAAAACTCATTTATCATCCTTTTAATTTTGTTCCCTTTTGCATCTTATTCATTTTAACTAATTTTATGCTATTTTTTATTTTGATTATTTAATTATTAATGATTAGTATTTAAATAATGTATGTTGTGTGATTATTGTCATTGTGTATTTTAATTCATTTATTTCGCATTTTTACATTATTGTTATTCATTCGTATAATGTTGTGTCCATGTATATTTGTCTCATGCTCATTACTATTTTTATTTCATATTATCGCCTCATGAATCAAGCCTTGTTGCACTTATTCAATAAATTGTTTTATTTTAATCCAAACAAATAACACATTTAAATATCGATTTCACTACTATTCAAAAACAAAAATTTCGAAATAAGACAATGTTTCGTGTTTTGGAACCTCGAGAAATTGTGCCCTAACTTACGGGGTTTCGATTTTCTCGTTGGTTCTAAATAGCCAAATATCCTTTTGAATTTTTAAATACACGGAACTCCAATTAAAAGTAAAGATGACCTTGCACTCTGGAATTCACGGTATTGTGTCCTAACTTACGGGATGTGATATTCTGATATCTCGAGATAAGGAAATCTTTAACAATTATTTTGAACCAATTCAAGCGTTCTTCTTGTAAAATTGACGTTAATAAAAAGAATTGTGTTTTAAAACCACTCCCGATTTTCAACTTTCGACATAAAGACGCTAACTAATCAACTCGGTACCAATTTTTGGGCGTGCCGGGGGTGCTAATCCTTCCTCGCACGTAACCGACTCCCGAACTTATTCTCTCGAGTTTCGTAGACTAAAAACACCGTTTTAGTAAACTAAAATTGTTTTATTAAAACAAAGGTGATCCGATCACACCTATTAAAGATCGGTGGCGACTCCTATTTTAATTTTTGTTTTCAATCAAAGTCGATGCCCGTTTTTTAAAAAAAATGGTTTCGACAGGGATAATCTCACATTTCGCACTTATACTTTTGATAAAACTTATAGTTTCATAAGTTGTAATTTTTATTGCTATATGACATATGCATATGTTTCTATATTGTTAAAACATAATACAATATTCTAAGTAAAATTTATATCAATTTAATCTTGCAATTAGATTAAATTGCAAGATACCACTATACCCTAAACCTTACTGAAAACAACTATACCCTAAACCTTACTGAAAACATAAACGAACATCTATACTAACTATATAACAAAAAAAAAAAACCCTCAAAAACTTCCATATTATGTTATTTCTTTTAGAAAATGAAATTTCATATTATATTAATTATCTATTTTTATAATAACATTAGTTAATCTAAATATTTAATATTTTAATTATTTTGATTAAAACGCTTATGTGATTTTTTAAAAATATTTTTTGAATACATATGAGTATTCTGAAAAAAAAAAATTATACCTTAATATCTTAATCAAAATAATTAAAGGTATTGACTATTTAAACCAACTAATGATATCATAAAAATAAAGTAATCTAATTATGTTACTACATTTTAAATTTAAAGATAGTCTGTTTAAACAAAAGTTTAACATAGTAACCATAATTTAACATAAAACAATAATTTACACCTTCTTCATTTAATTTAATAAAAAAATTTATGATTTAATTAAAATGAAAAGAAAAGCTTACAGCGTGAAGATAAAAGCGTTGTTTACCATTGAAATTTAAATGTGCTTCAACTCAAATAATGATTTCAAATTAAAAGCAACAGTAAATAAGGAGCTTTTTAAAGAAAGCGTATTTAAACTATGATAAGAGAGATTTTGACTAATTTTTTAGCTTTTACAGGAGAACTTTTGACTAAAATTACTTTTATATCCTCATTAAAAAAGTCTTACATATCTAAAATAGTTAATGTTATATTTTTATTTCCTTTTTCTTTAAAAATCAGTTTTTGACAGCCATATTAAAGACTATCAAACTTTTCAAAATATTTTTCAATCTAAAAAATCAGGTGACAGTAAGTGAAACTTATCTATTAACTTTTTCACTATCACCTCCAAAAAATCAAACTTTGCCTTACGTAAATTTACCAGAGTACGATTAACCTCTGGGTTTGAAATCACTGCTTATATACCTGGTATTGGCCATAATTCACAAAAACATTCTATAGTTTTAGAGGGGGAAGGGTTAAGGATTTACTCCATGTGAGATATCATATTGTCCGAGAAAGCTTAAATGTTGTCGGAGTACAAGATCGTCAACAAGGACGTTCTAATACGCTGTAGATTCTTATCCAAAATTTGTATCATTTGATGATGTCATGTACAGCTAAAGTTTTATAAAGAGACTGCAACAAACTACCATGAGACAAAAGATGTTCTTTCTAAAGAGATTCGATTCAAAATTATTATGTCTAAAGTCCAATATTGAAATAATTTCAAAAGCTTTCTCTAATTTTGTCTACGTCAACAAGCAATTTAAAATGTTTCAACTCCTTTAAAACAAGTCCGAGTTAAATAGCAATGATTCAAAACACTTCTTTTTACACTATTTAGAAAACCTAAAGATTCAATTGTGTGGATACGTAAAATGCAAGATTTCTAATCCTAACAAGAAAGGGAGGAAAACATATACTCAAATTTAAAGTGAATAAACAAAATTGCATAATCTCATAATTACATATGGTATTATGAGGAAAACCATTCATCAACAAATGCCGCTAAAACTCTTCACAAATTTGAAAATCATTTTTATTTTCAAGAATTCAATCATCCTTTTTCAATTTTAAAAATTAAAAAATCTTATGATTTGATATGTTAATTATTTTTATTAAATTTATTGGTGGCATTTTAAAATAAAGAAAAATACTTGGTATGATAATAATTTAACTAAAAAGATGACATAATCAACCTGAATTTGACAATGATATTGAATCTGAATTTTAAAATGTAAAACTTAAAAGTAAAACTATAACAAAACACACATAAACTCAGAGAATATTTTAACCTTATAATAAAATTTTACTTTGTGAACTTCGTTCGAGGTTAAAAAACTACAATATGCTCAATATTAATTTACTTCATATATAAGTTGATTAGACTCAATAGAACTCAATTCCCGAGTCGGTCTTTTTTTCTTCTAAATGTTTTTTCAATGTTACTTGCGAACATAGATATTATACTCTTAATACTCGGAACTGCTTCTAAAGCTTACTCTGAATAAATACGTTTCACTAAATCAGAACAGCAGTAAACCAAACTCCAGTTGCCACCAAAACTGACGTTCTTAGGAAAAAGGGGATACAACCCTTCTTCAAAAATATTTTTCATTTAAATACAACAGATAAAACTTTCATCAGATTTCTCTATCCTAATTTTCTTAATGCTTCTTGTTTCTGCTAAAATAGCCCTTCTATACTACATAGAATTTGAACATGGTTACACTTACACGAGACAATTTTGAGCAATCGGCCGAACTGTTGTCTTTATGATGCCATAGATATGCCCTCAGCTGTTCCTGCATTAGTTGTTGCTTCTTCTGACTGCATACCGGGTAGCAACTCTGGGGCTTCTTCTGCCGAGGCTGAGATTAGTGATGCTGATTGAATCTTTCCGGCATGCTCTAGTCGCATTAGAATAACCCCCCTGCAAATTAATGCAAGACAAATTATAGTTGAATCACAATAAAGTTTAACGATATATTTAGTAAGAGTTTCAACTTTTAAAAGCAGTATATTGTAAAGCATTTGGCTCAAAATAGTGAGTACATGTCACCCCAAGAGAATAAGCACGGTGCTTAAATCCTACATCTTGAAAGAAAAAGGCAACTCTTAGGGCTTATTATATAAGCACGTATGCTATACAACACAACAAGCTGAGTGTGGGCAGAGTAATGAACAACTGATACAAGCATTCTACTTGAAGAGTTACGCTCAAATCTCCCTTCCCCAAAATTATACTCGATAAAAACAAAACATATATGTTTGAAGCAGCACATTAGGAAGGATCCAAAGTTAAGCAAAACAATTCCCACTTTTAAATTAACTTGTAACACTGAATGTGTGAATAAATGAAATCAAATGCACATAAGCAAATACATAATTCAAACATCACCTCGTTCAATTAAACTAAGGGTATATGGGAAAAGCACAGAAAATCGTGACTGCTACAAATTTCTACTTCAGAACTTACATTCTTATATGACCCATAATGGCCTATAACATAAATAAGAGGAATAAGTCAATTCCGACAAACTACCATGTCTTCGTCTAAACAGGTTTTTTCAATAATCATAAGACTGGTACATAAGAAAACAGATGTAAGTTCAATTTGTTTTACATATTTATCTTTTTTCTTTATTTGTAGTTTTTGGCGAGATATATACTTTAGTTCTAACCAAGAATGTCCTATGTTGTTACAAGTGTAAATAATGGGTCTTCAGCAATGTGATCTGGAACAAAATTGTCCATTTGAAATTGACTTAAAATATATTTCAGGGAGAACAGAGGCAATGCAGCATTTTGTGCATCAGTTAAGTATGACTTCACCCATTATTAGCAAACTAAACACCTCTTGCACAAATAAACTATCCTACTTATTATACCTTGCATAACGAGACTGTATTGAGATATCCCGAACTTTAATTCTATTAACAGTACCACTTTGGCTGACTAGCACCACTTGCTCGTCACTTTCACCATCTTCTGGAGGGAGAGAAAGAGAGAGAGAGAGAGAGAGAGAGAGAGATAATCAGAATATGCACTATTAAGAATTAATTCTGTCAGCTTTTACAAAAACTTTACATATAAATCACCAATTACGTAATTTACCTGTCAATGAAAAGCCAACCACAAAGACAGCTACCAAGCGATCCTCTGAAGAGAACTGAAGAGAGAGCAAAAACTTGTTATCATTAGGATAAACTGAATCAGGCAGAACAAAAATTTCCATAAACAATCAAAGATGATGCCGTACCTTGTATCCTATTAAACCAACTCTGTTCAAAGGCGACTGTTTGAAGCTACTCAAAGGAACTCGCTTTCCATAGCCATTCTCAGAGACAAACAAGAGCCACGGACCACTGCCACCCTTATCACTATGTCAGGAAAGGAAAAAACAATAAATAAATAATAAATCAAAGCTAATACCCAATATTATAAGATAAATAGTAACAACAAAAAGGAAGTGAACTCAACCGGAATGCATTAAGAACAAATAGGACTCAAAATGGACGGACTTATCTCACGAAACATGATAAATTAGGAGATAAATTGCAATAGAAAATAACCAAAATCCATGTATTGGAACAGATCAGACCATGAAGAAAGAAGCTTTAAACTGAGCTAAAAGCAAAAATGATAAGCCTATGATTCTGAAGTGATACCACTTATAGATAAACCCTGAATTTTTCTGAACTATTAACTAATCGACAGACAGTTCTAAAGAGGAAACTTCAAGTTTAAGAACACCAGTATCTGGGCTTACATTCTAAACACATTGTTTATTAGTCAAATCTGTATGCCTTGGAAGAGCAAATGGAAATAAATTTAGGAGCAGTGCAACAGTTTTGCAACTTTTCTGAAATTCTTAAGACGCATTTCATTGACTTGATTTTGCAAAACCCCCCGAATCCAACCCAAAATTATATTCTGACAATGTTGGTAAGCTTCAAATACAGATAGTAACCACCATGGACAAACATAAAAGAGTAGTTTAAAACAATTTACTAGCTAATGGAATCTTCTGCTGCCTTATCCAAATCTGTATGCCTTGGAGCTGGTATGATGTCCATGCTTGCCATCTTATCTCCTTCTTTCAGTCTCATGGCAATAGCTCCTCTGGTATTTCTGCTTAGTGCTCGGATCTGAACAAACAATAACATTAGGAAACAAGAACAAGTACTACATGATAAATGATAACTTAGAGGAATGCTATGTAAAATTAGTCCCTGCTACTTTCGACAATTGTTATATTTGATCTTAGGACAGGAAAAAGATAAGTTACCTAAGGACAAGGTGATAAAAAGTCATAAGTTCATATTACAGTATTTGGAAAATACTAGAAGAACAACAATTACAGATGAGAATTTAAAGGTGCTAATTATAAGAGAAGCCAAAGTTCAATTTCAGTAATGTATAGTGCTTTGAGACCAAAAAAGCTCAGGTTCATTGATATTTAGTGCTTTGAGATATTAATTGTACTGCAGTTTGGAACTGGAAATAAGAGTCAAACCCCATTCAGGAGATACTAGGCACCAACTCACAAAAACTTGAGCAAAAATTAGCTGCAAGGAGTTCAAGCTCAACTCAGATAGGTTGAGCTAGTCAAGTTCAAGTTTTCCAACATTAAACTTCAGCAGCGGAAGATCAGATCCAATTATTTAAGATTTAATGTTTCTATATATTATATAATTATTATATTACTTGCTCTTTTACCCTAATTAATTGTCATCAGATTAATCTCAAATGTTCTAAGTATTCCTATGTTTTAAGTGATTGAATGAATATTTAAGCTGCAAGTTTTTGAAATAGTCAAAGCTCAAATAGTTCACATGACAACCAGCTTTGCTCTGTGCACCAAATAGGAGAACCTTTACTGGCAGACAGCAAGGTTTAAGAGCTCTGGAACCTTGAGGGAAAAAAAATGAGCCAAAATTTTCACCTAGAATTTTATAAAACTATTTTACTGTATCCATTAAAAAATAGCCACTCTGACATCATAGTCTGGATACAGGATGCAGATAATCTAAAATACATTTATAATCATAAAGTAATTTCTAGAAAAGATATTATAACTGAGTGCTGATCAACAATTATATGCCACCTTGCCGGTGCTTAATCTTTTAACTAATAGTCACGTTGTTTTTGGTTGGAAATTTAGTATAAATTAATTTCAGAAAGAAAGACAATTTCTTGGGATAAACTTGGAACAGTTTTTAGCATTCTGTAACAAGTTCATTCTAATTTTATGCTTAAAAAGGATGAACTTTAAAGGTAATCATGTCAATGCATGTCAAAAAAGTATAAAAACAACTTGAATTAACTGCAACCATATATAAGACATAGGTAAAATAAGTTATACATAGGCTGTTAACACCCTTCATCATGTTCAAACACAAGTAATATTTGGATGAAAAAACTGAGTATATTTGTTTTCATTGTCTACAAGTGAAATGTTCATTAACATCAACCAGAAAATAGTTGTTCAGAAATTTCATCTTAAACTCCAGAACTGCATTTTATTAACTAATCCATAGGAAAACATTCTCAGCACGAGTAGGAAGGAAGAGGAAAAAGAGAATAGAATGAGAGAGACCTATGAAAAAAAAATGATAAGCTAAGAAAAGATTAATGTCCAGACTCCAGAGGGCAGAAAAGACAAAGAAATTCAATATATGGTTACAGGATTGAGATCTCAATCCTTAAAAATCCCAGTTTTGATCCTAGTATTTCTGGCAGGTGTCATTCTTTACTCCAGTGATGTCAAGGCAAGCGCCTAGGCACTAAGGTACAGCACAAAGGGCCATTACCACCTCAGTCAACTCAAGGCGAGAAGACTTCAATCAGGCGAGCGCCTAGGGCACTTTTTGGGCACCTTTGTTGTAAAGCCAGGCACAAAAGAAGCAAGCCTCACTAAAGAGCCGTTTCATTCTCCTGTTTATCTTTTTTATCATTTTGACTTTTAAAAGAAAAATATAAGAAATGACTTTTTTAATTAATTATTGACCTAATTTTGTAATATAAAAACCTAGTTAACTCTTAAAAGTTAAAACTTTTCAAGAGAAGATGAAGGAAATTTAGAGCTAGTTTATGATAATATATTTAATTTCGTTCTTATGGTGTGTTATTTTAGAATACATTAAGTAAATTATTAAACTTAAACTATTGAACAATATTTTGAATTTATAAATTGAACTACATTAAAATTTATCTTTCTTTTAGTAACTAATTAATACTTAGTAATTATATGTATTAGTTAAATATGTTTTTATATACATTTTACATATATATTTATATGCTTGCGCCTCAGTTTACTTGGGCGAGCGCTTTTTTTGCGCCTTGCACCTCAGGCTATATAGAGGTCTTAGCGCCTCGAGTGCGCCATGCGCCCTTGACAACATTGCTTTAATCAATTTACATTTGGGCTGTGCAAAAGTATGAATATGAACAATTAAATGTACCAATAGAAGCAGAGAAACAAGATAGGCAACAAAATAAGCCACGGATTTACTTATGCCAACGCTTGGTAAATCTTGCAACTTAAAAAAAACGAAAGCAACAAAATATTACTTACAATGTCACAGGAACTTAGAATGACCATTCCATTTTGTGAAGCCATGGCCACAAGGTCATCATTTGTGCAACAACGAACCCACTTTAACTCATCACCAGGAACCTGACATATATAAATATTTGAGGGGTAAGGGATGTATCATATTTAAAAGGTCCAACTCGAAGTTCAATGCTAAAGCAGACAGAAAGACAGACCAATTGAATGGCTATGATTCCAGTGGACCGAATAGCTGAGAAGTAATTTAGGGATACTTTCTTGATGTAGCCATTCACTGTAAGCATCACTAGAAACTGGTCTTCCGCAAACTCACTGACAGGAACAATTGACGTTATTCTCTCACCTTCAGATAAAGATATGATCTGTCATGATCATGAAGCAACACAAGCTGCCTTTAGTCAGCACGGGAAAAAATTATAAACAAAAAAGGACAGCAAAGCAATAAATACCTGGATCAGGGGCGTCCCAGCAGCAGTCCGGCTACTTTCTGGAATTTTATATGCATAAGCTGAGTACACTATTCCCCTATCACTGCAGAGAGCATTTGGGGTTTATAATGTAAAATTATTTGTTAGAATTTAGGAGCTAGGAGTTGTAGCAAATATCCATCTTGATGGGAACTAGCATGCCATGCAAGTTTAAACAATATGACAACCTTCACACACCCGTTGTATCAGGCAACCAATTCCATGAACAAGGGTGCTCAGCAAACAGGCCAACCAAATAGCAATAAAAGAGTCATTACTAAAATACCCCAAAGACCAGGGCAAGCCTTACTTAACTGAACCATGAGCATCCAAGAATGGTATGACTATGACCATATCTACTCCAAGCTAAGGATTTTATTTTAGCATGATAATTGGTATTGAACCTCTTAAATAAGAGAGGCTCAACAATTTCTTTCTCCTGAATACATTGATCTTACATCAAAGTTTAATAGGAATGTCAAATAGAAACCACAAATTATAATTTGGGTTTTTGCCTTTCATAGTTTCATGTGTAAATCAAGTAGTTATAACCAGATTTTTTCCCCACTTTTCGGTTAAGGAATTCAAAGCTAATTAACCCAATAATTCAATTTTGTATAATTGAAACTTGGACAACGAAGGCGACCATAATAACTCAATAACTGCAGTTTCCGTACAATTCAATCTACATATAAATTTGCAGCAATATATATAAAGTAATAGACCATAACATAAAAGCAAATAGAAAAGGGGCAAGACCATCTAAATAGATAAACCCCTGAAACTATGAAGTGTATTAATATTGCAGGGAGAATTTTAGAGCTCATTAAGAAAACAGCAAGATTGCAAAAAAAAAATACGTTGAAATTCAGTTTATGTTTCCAATTTTAACAGCAAGATCCGACCCTACCCACACACCAAGAAGAAAAAGAAACAATGGCCAAAATTGTGAAAGATCAAATATTAGCACATGCACACACAAAAAACACTAATGCCAATAAAAAATAATAAGCCAAAACTGGACAGGGCATACAAGTACCTGAAATACAGCACATGGTCATGTGAACGGCAAACTATGAAGTCAGACATTGCATCATTTACACGAAGTTTTCCAACAGATTTACCAATTGTTCCACGGTTTTGAAGATTAAAAGTGCTCGGCTTCATCCGTTTAACATAACCTTTTTCGCTAAATGCCTGAAAAGGGACACATAATCATGAGAAAAACAATATACTATGATATTCAAATACGATGTAAAATGACAGACAATATGATTTCAATCAGGGAAAAATCAATTTTATCAGTTACCAGCAGCATTTCTTCATTTGGAATAATATCTATGTCTTCAAGTAGGCCACCATCTGAATCATCCAGTATTGAACGTCTTGGACTCGAAAACTTGTTCTTTAGCTCAAGTGCTTCTTGTTCTATTAGCTAAACAACAGGTTGAAATAAATAAATAAATAAAATTACAAGACAAGCCCGAAAAATTGCAGAATGCTTGAAATAGGTATAGATCACTACTAGAAAATTGTGCCCATTTGAGAATATACATCTATCAACTATTATTTCATTTCAAATTTGAAAGGCTACTTCTACATAGAAAAACACCAAAAATTTTGAGCAAATAGAACTTTAAAAATAAGGAAAAGTGAGCATTTATTTAGAAGTAATTTGTTCGTATTAGAGAGAATAACCTAGATCAGACTCCAAGAAGTAGAAAGAAGCAGAAACATGAAGATCTTCTCTTTTGTACTCTTCTTTTGTTTTTGGGTGCCAGGGAGTGGATCATATTTATATATCAAACACATTGCACATCATATGTTTCTTCAATAAATTAAATTATGTTAAACACAGAAGATCAAAAACTAAATATCTAGAGATTTCATGTTGCCAAGAGTACCATAAGCATATGTCCCAGCACTCTATCAGCCGAACTCTACTGTGATTACATTTTCAAGCATCTTAACTATGGTAAAGGCAAAAAGAAATCAGAATAATAGCTTAAACTATAAAAGATCACCTGCAATATATTTTTTTGGCTTGATAACAGTTCTGTTAACTTTGAAATTTGTTCCATCAATGATGCACTTTCATCAACAAACCTTTTTCGCTGCAGAAAACAAGCATATGACATTTCAGATAATATTATTAGCGACCTACAGAATACTGTTGAGCAAACAGATTCAGAATGTATGAAAGATATTGCAGCTACAAACCTCAAGAAGGTTAAGTCGTCTTAAGCTTATATCCAATACGGCCTCTGCTTGTTTGTCAGAAAGATTGAATTCTGCATCCAAGAGAAACAATAAACCAATTGTAATGATGGGAGCTTTCAATGATGACATGTAAATTTTTGTGGCCAAAATCTAATCTGAAGTCACATGAAAAACCATCCTTTTAAATTTGGAGAAAAGCCCAACAAAACCCTTGTTTGATAGTAAAGGTCCTACAAGAATACAAGTTCAAATCCTCCACCACTAAGTGCATAACTTCATTGCTAAATGTTCCCAGAAAAGAAAGTTGCACTGTGATGATATTTTGTACTATAAACCCAGTCAAAATCAAATAATATCAATTTTCATATTAATTAAGCATAACTGAAACCAATATCAAGCAAATGCAACTCAAATAGAAAATGAATGATAAATTAGTTGTAGTCATTGAATGATAGTCAACCAATAAATCAATATCAACTCCTAGTGCCAATCAAAGGCCAAAATACAGAAACACCAAACAAGGGGGAAAAATAAAAAACCACCTTGTATTCCTGACATACTAGAAAAGAAAACTTTCTTAACTGCAGGAAAATGATTCTAGGGAACATTGACAAGATCCAATCCTAACCTACCTTCCCTGAACAATTGCAAATTAAGCATCTTTCTACAATGCCCAAGATTATGCCAAAAGTCGAAACAACATTCATGTGATTAAAAGATGCTCTGAACAGCCTACATGTACCCTTCATGATATTATCAAGACACACAAGAATTACTGGTAGTGGGTGTCAACTTTAAACATATTTGCTAGATAAACACTAGTGGTAAACGGAATACTGATACATAAGCAATGATTAAAATGATGCCAAAATGCATTAAATTTCATAAGATAAAGACAAAACCATCCTGCAGCAGAAATGTTTTATTTTTCTTCCACTATTAATTATTTGTTAAAGAAACAAGACCATGAAATCAGAGAAGAAGAAGACATTTAGAAGTTAAAAACTAAATGGCCTTACCCTCCTTCAGGCCAGCTGATGCAGCTGCATTGCCCTTAGCCTCTTTGATTATATCAATTACTCTATCCAAATTATCAAGCCCTACCACAATACCCTGAGTGCACATTCAAATATGAAAAATGAATATGGTCTATCACATGAAATTACTAGCAAAATAATATATAAATACACACACGTAATGTAAAAATAAATAGAGATTTTCAATAGATGGGATACCCAAGCACCTTATCTTTCTTAGTCTTAAATGTAACCCATTTTGTAGACATACCTCTACAATATGCCTTCTATCTTGTGCTAGTGAAAGCTTGTACCTTGCACGTCTCTCAACAACAGAGCATCTAAATTCTAAAAATGCCTGAAAAAAAATAAAGAAAAGGAAAAGCTGATAAGATTCAATAATAGTGGAACTGCAAGGAAGAAGAACAAGAGTGAAAATTGAAGATAAAATAGCATAAGATGAACATAGTAATAATTTTGCTTTATGGAAACTTTGGAAAGCCATAGAGACTGGCAAACAGTGTATGGTACATACAAACAGAAACATACATACCAACATATGACTAAACATAGACACATTTTGGAATAAGGGCTAAGCCAAAATATAGAGCTGTTCTGTGTGCAGTGGATCTAATGAAAGTAATATAAAAATTAGCATAGTGGCAGTAAATATATAGTTGCGAGACAAATGATCAGTGAGTCCAATAGCATGCTCAAAGTCATTAACAAATCACACACATGCCACAAATTTGAAGCAAAAATTTGTAGCATGATGAAAGTGCTATATAAGTACAGCCATGAATCCAAAAGGTGTGATCCCAACTCTTCAACCTGCATGTTCTAAGCCAATATTAATTTCCTGGGAGACTTGTCAAAGCTACTTGCTAATTACATATATTAGTTCATTTCACACTTTCAAAGATAGAATCCAGACACTTCAATACACTTGTCAAAACTTATAAATACCAGGAAAAATAAGATAAGAAGGATATTAATGTCAAAAGGACAAGATACCTGTATGTGTTTAACATGTAAGACGACATAATAAGAAAAAAAAACTATTATGTAAGACAAATTTAAATTCAGTTGTAATATAAGGCAAAATGGGACTAAAATGTACAGCATAAAAAACTCACCTGAAGCAACTCTTTCAGGCCCATCTGCTTTGGCTGTCCATCAAGAATACTATAATAAAAAGATAGTCAATATTCAATAAACACATCATTACAACAGGAACAATAATATAGAACAAAAACAGAAAATCAATTACAAACATATACAACCAATTATGCACATCAACAGTCTGATTCAGTTGTTCAGAACATTTTACCAAAATTTGCAACTAAACTCAACATTGGCATGCATTGCAGAAGTAATGGCATCTATCTCAAATTATGCTTTTGGTTAAACAACTTATAGTACGATTCTATTTTAGAACCATAATTCCCATGTAGATAAGCCACAGAAGTTATGCATTTATTTCTAACCTTCACAATATTAGAAAAGAAACACACTAGTAAATATGTAATTGTTTTAGGGTTCTTAAGACACCATATGTACAAGAGAAATAATCCACATATAACCAACTAATTATAGCCAAAGACAACACCAAAAGGCTTGATGTGATATAAAAGCAAGTGCAAAGATTTTATTGGTCCATTGTAATAGGTGTAGATACTCAATTTTGGCTACTAACATTTTACTCTTCCTTGAGATAAAGTATATTATATTTCAGGAAATTATGCTACTAAGAGTATCTCTTCCGGAGCAACAACTCTTGTTTAGAATAATTGTTGCTCAGAACAACTGTTGTTTGAGAACAGTTATGTCCAGAATAGCTATGTTCAAAACAGGGCTTAGTTAGAACAGCTGTCATCCAATGTAGTTATTTGAGAACTTCTGTTGATAACAGCTAAAGTTCAGAACAACTCTTGTTTAGAATAATGGCGTTTCAAGAATAACTATGTTTAGAACAACCATTGCACTAGTTATTCCTATGCATAAAGTTCAAACCACATAATAGGCCTATGTCCCTGCCCATTAAGTTTCAGAAAAGTCCATTGTATCTACACATAATGGAGAGGTTTAAGCAGTAATCAATTTCAAACTAGTAAAGTTCAGAACATCTTGAGACCTTGTACATAAAATAGGAGAGACATTTCAACCTCTTACCAACTAGCTCTAGGTGGAGCACCCATCATAAATTATGAAAAGTATAACATGAAAAAGCATCCATCATAAAGAAACTTGAATTATTTATACACATAAACTGATAACTAATGTGTTCTTCCCAAAGTTGGGGGGACAAAGAACTTGGCCGATAATTTATAAAAACAAGCTTAGTAGAAACATAGCTGCTTTTTAGAACCATATAGAACTAACAGATAAACCACTCACCCCACCATATTGCAGTTGAAACTAGACTGAAGAGCAGTGAGACGGTAAAGGTTATTAAGCACAATAGATGGGTCAGCTCCCCTTTTAAGCTGTGGAGTGAATTAAAAAAATTATTAAGGAAAGCTGTCTTTACCAGCTGGAAATGGAAGGAACTGCACAAAATCCAACATATCATACCTCAATGACCACACGCATTCCAGAGCGATCACTCTCATCACGAATATCATTGATACCCTCTAGAGTCTGTTAAACAAATTAAAAAGATCATATAATAGAACACGTATAATTTGAAGAATATCTACAATGTCAATCCACAATAAATTTATGTTTTGCATAAGTCAAATACACTATATAACAGAATTTTTGCAGTAACAACAAAGATGCTTTATTGAGTTAATTCCAGAATAAGACACCACAAAAAACTTAAGGAATAAAAATCAAACTTGACATTATACTATGCTTAATGCTGAACTTTGCAGCTATGCTTCTAATTTGAATAATTTATGGAAAAAAGATTGAAGCTGAAGGAATATTAAATTATGCAGTTTTATAAAAGTTGACATGGAATTTCATGTTGGATCTTTCTGCCCCCTTCATTATTGTGGAAATTGTAAATTCCACATCTCAGTTTCTGCTTCTCCAAACTTATTTATACTGTATCTACAAATATTCCATCACAGTTATTTTTTGTCAAAAAATCAACCAATAAAAGTATGGAAGTACAATCCGACACAATTGAAGTACCATAGCAAAATACAACATTGAGAAGGTAATGGATTACAAACTTGTACCTATGAGACTACTTTCACAAATTAAAGGTAAAATGATAAGTAATGTGGTACAGACACATTATTCTAAGTTGCTTTATATTTGTTCAATAAGGATAGGAACACTTATGAACTGAGACATAAAGACCTCTGATTTATGCTTCCAGTAATTGTATAGTATGGACACTTTGAAGCACCTCTAAAGTTAATGTTCTTATAGAAAACAACCTCATGTCCCTACTTGAGCATCTTCTTGATGGAACATCTGCACTTGTGCTCAGGGTAGGGACTCAAAACATTTGCAGTGTACTCCAAATTCAAGCTGTGCTAACAAGGACCAACTACATTGAAACATAGTGCCCATAATGCAATTATTATTTTCTTTAAAATGCTATTTCCCTCTGGCTATTCATTTTGAAAGAAGACGGAGGTATGTTTTTCACTTCATAGCTCTTGTGTCCTTATTTTTACTCAACTTTTGCAGGAGAAATAAAAGTTTTTGAGGGAATACAATAGTAAAAGTGAACAATTTGCCATAATTCAAAGAAGAGCAATACTTCTTACACACATATGATGATTTGATGTAAGCATTGAGATTAACATTCTCAAATAAGATGACCATACCTTACTCTCAACAAGTTCAGCAATCTTCTCAACAAGCGAGGATTTGTTTGTCTGATAAGGAATCTGTTCCATTCCCAATATATTACATAAGGAGAGCTTTCAAGCTAGCCATGTACACCGTAAGAAAAATTAATATACACAGCTGATGCAATCAAAATAATCACCTCTTTAATAATGACTGCACTTCTCTTGGTCTTAGAGTCAAGCAGTTCAATGTCAGCCTTTCCTCTAACTACAATACGCCCTCGCCCAGTTCGATATGCTGCCACGATCCTTAACAATGTAATCAATATTAGAACACTTTATCACATGATATCACAAGTAATTTTATGTTTCCCAAACAAAGCTCTAAAAAATAATACAACACGCAGCAAACAATGGGAACCAAAAAGAGCTTTGAGCTAGTGTTTTTCTTAAGATAATGAAGGTTTTATATTATCAAATATACAAAAAAAATCATATATTTAATCGAACTCATCTCAAAAGCACACAACTCGCAATAATACCGTTATGTATTTCATTTACTAGTAATCAAAGCTTCTCAGATTATTTGAAAGAAATGGCAGTGTCCACTAATTTCCTAATCCTTTACCAAGTCAATCAACAAGGACTACAGTTCGATGCTTATTGTTACACCTGTTTAAAGTTCAATTCAAACAACAGCAAAATATTATAAAGTACCAACCAATCTGGTAGTCTTTAGATGGACATTGCAAGAATCACCACTAGTGACCATTAGGATCATATATCAAATTAACTACTGAAAATTTCACAGGTAGAGATGTTAACCAACCAAGTCCAATCAGTTCAAGTATGGGTCACTTTGAGCCCAGGTTAATCAATTTCAAGTCACTGCTCTTTGAAATCAATTTGGGTCAGAGTTCAGACTGTGGTTAGATTTTCCCACCTTAACTCCCCTAGGAATCACACTTTATTGTTCCAATAAAGTACATCAAGATCAAGTTTTTAATATTTTTAATTTGTTCGTGCTGGTCAAGTCAGGTTTCAAGCAGTTCATCGAGATTGTTAAGCTTTTCAAATCTCTAAAGTTGACCTGGTCTTCAGATTAATTACTTTTAAATGGATATCCCAAAGAGATTTGATTGGTAGGATTAGATTCAATAAGGTGGTGATTCCTAAGATGCTTTAGCTTTATCTGTGCACCCTAAAAAATAAAGGAGACCTTGGAATTTAGTTACATCCATCCTCTAGCACATGTAATGATCCACCTTCTATGAGCCCTAAACTGAAAATCCTCAGAAAATAGAACAGAACAAGTAAATCCTAGCCATGGACTACCAAGCATAAGACTCACCAAGTAAGACTGGTGGCAATCACAAATCCAATGTTAATGCAACCATTGTAACGACACATAGTTTATGCTAAATTGGCAGTCATTCTACCGTTTCAAACTTGTAAATATTAAGTAACGATAACCAGTTATTCCAATTCAACCTATCTGATTCACACCACTCTTACAACCTATAACAAGAGCAGCAACCCAGTGCCTAACCCCACATTACAGAAATTAAAGCATTTATGCCATCCAACATTTTGGAAACAGTTCACAAAGAAATAGTATTATCCACATCTCAAGATTTTAAACTTCCCAAAGTAAAGGGCTACATGCAAAATAAAGGGCTACATGTTTTGTTTCTTTCCCAGTCAGGGGGCTAAAATGTAACTCACCCAAGGTTTCCCATTATCAGCCCTCCAGTTGGAAAGTCAGGTCCGGGCATGTATTCCAACAACTCTTGTAACTGAGACAAGAAAATAAGAGAACTGGAAATCAAAAATAGAAACAGAAAAGCCTCCATCAACAATAACGATAATATAGGGTACCAAAGTGTATCATATAGCAATCAAAAGTACAAACAACTTGACCACCCAGCGGCACAAGAAGATCTAGTTGTGAAGATATTGTCTAACACCCATAAGCTTGGAATAGAATTAATGTTTAATCATACTAATATAGTTCAATTGACAAACTCTCTTTCCAACTATCTACATATCAAACACTATAATACCATCAGAGTTGTCTACATTAAGTCTATCATAGACAAACAGCAAAAAGTTTATCCAAATTTGACTACACAAAGCCCAGTTAGCCCATAATAAAGTTGCCAATTGATTTGATGTGAAGACAAGACAGCTAGCATCTATGTAGAATCAAAGAATATCATTCATCCATCCTTTTCAGAAACATTTGAATTTCTATTGGCAAATAGCCACTAGTACATACTGATTTTCCAATAGACACCATCATTGCTAACACATGCATGAAATAAAATTATTGGCCACAATATTTCAATAACAACTATAAAGAGCTCTGTGTGGCATAATTCAAGATGCAAGCAATAACTTGAACACACTAAATCTTATTGATTAATGTCTAAGAGGGCCAGGCCCAGAAATTAGTTCATTCACAAAACATATAGCAAGAATAAACCAGATTTAAATATAGCATAGTAAGGAGTAGTAACATGTATACTCAGCATACAAAGCCCAATTCTTTCCTTTTTTGTATAGAATAGAACCATCTTTAACAATTCTCATTGGTAGAAAGACATTTAATCCGTTGCTAATAATAGCTCATCACCCAACAACTAGTCTCTCTGAGCTAACCAACAATCCTTATTGAAATAAGATATTTGAGCTTCCTTCAGCGTGACCATTTGATCAAATCGAATCAAATGAAAAATTTTCGAGTTAACAAATCTTTTTTATCATCCTAACTCAGTTTGAAATTTTTTCGAACAGAGTCGAGTGAGATGAAATTCGAATTGAATCGAATATATTTATTTGAGTTAAATTAAAAAAATGACTTTGGGTCCTTGCAGCCACTGTCACTCACTGTAATCAAATTTGCCCACCGTAATCAAATTTGTTATTAACTTTCATCACCTCATAATTTATTTATTAATCTTTTATATACAGGTTAGTTTTTTTGCTTGCTTAGTTATTTCAATTATCTTCTGATTCTTGTCACCATGTATTTTGAATAAAAGTTATTTTAAAGATGAAATTGATACCAAGAAAAAATTTTAACACAAAAATATTTTATGGCATCACCAATAATTCAATTTTAACAGAAATTGATAAAGATTCAGCATGATTTAACAATTCGATAATATAAATAGTACAAAATGAGAAATTTAATTCAATAATATAAATAGTAGATATAAATTCGAAAAAAAAAAGTTTTGGGGGAAAGCAAGAGGAAAAAGTTTTGGGGGTTTGGGAGAAATAAAATTTTTGAGGGGAAGTAAAAATTTTGGAGGGAAAATAAAAAGAAAAAGGTTTTGGGGTTTGAGGGGAAGTAAATTTTTTGGGGGGAAAGTAAAAAGGTTTGAGGGGGCTTTGGGGTGGGAAGGGAAGTAAAAGGATTTGATATTTAGTTTATTCCAATTATTTGAGTTATTCAAATTCAAAAATTCAACTCGATTCGAACTCGAAATTCAAAAAAAATTCGAGTTGATTTGATTAACTCGATTCGAATAATTTGAAATTCGAACTTTTTTTCGATTTTTTCGAGTCGAATCGAATTTTGCTCACCCCTACTTCCAAGATGTTAAATAAGCACATCATAATAGGATATTCCTACGGGCAAGTGTAACTAATGCACCACAAATTTCATTTTATGTGTAACTAATAGCAGTTAAAAACTGAAAGTCCCAACATGCAAAACAAAAATAAGTTCTCAATTTCTACCATTTCAGCGAGAGAATTTGAAACTCACAGAGGCCTCTGGATTACGAATTAATGCACAGAGCACATCTACCAACTCTCCGAGATTGTGAGGAGGAATGTTAGTTGCCATGCCAACCTGAAATTATTCACACAACTTTTAAATGGAAAATGTCAAATTTATGATAAACAGTAGCTGCAGTTGAGAAGAAATAGGCATATACAAGCACATGTATATCTAGGTGTGTGTCGATGTATTCGTATAAAGATTAGTCCCTGATTTTTTAATAATAAGAAGAATAAAGACAAACGCACCGCAATCCCAGAGGAACCATTCAGCAACAATGTTGGTAGTCTAGCAGGCAGAAGTGATGGTTCTTTTTGTGAGTTATCAAAGTTCGGAACAAAATCAACCTGCAAAAAATTAACGATTTGAACATAATAGTTAAAAGTTTAGTATCCCAACTTTAAATAACAATGGCTAGAATTAAAAGCCAAAACTTTCCGTATCTTGTTCCAGATCTGCCAGAAGAATTGCTTCTGTGAGTGCCTGCAGGGAAAAAATTGAAGCAAATGAAAACAGAGTGCAAGACTTATGGAATCAAGAATATGAATAATCAATATGGTATCCAGGGTTTCACACTTCTAGCAATAGAGACTGCAATTAAACTTTAACACTTTATCCAATAAGCTAAAAAAGAAACTAAGTCATAACTATTAACAACTCATTCTTCTCACAAATATTAACGAGAAAAAGAAAAGAAAAGGAATAATGGTATGCACATCAGTATTCTTCATAAACTGCAAACAAATATATATACGCTAACCTTGCACTCAAGGGAACAGGTTCACCAAACCTCAAGACCTTCTACCCTGCAACCCCTCCCCTTCCCCGAGGCCAATAAAAAAATAAATGCAGAACAATGTGGGGGTAAAACTTATATTAGTATAAAGATATAAACACTATTAGATCCTTTACCTCTTTTGACTTTTTAACAACTTATCCATTGTTAATTCAACAATGAGAGAGTAGAACTTTAACAATTGAATATTTGAGATAAAATGCATCTATTTTATTCATGTACTATAAGATAGAATCAACTTGAAATTAACATCAATAAAAATATGAACTGTTTGAATCTAGTGGTTGATTTGATAAAAGATTAGCACTACAAACAATTACAAAAAAGGGTTCAATGTAATACCAGTGAACTTCATGTCAACAACTCTCCTGGACATGTACTAGCATATCAGAAGCACTGCTAAAGATGCGGGATGAACTAATTGTGATTAGAGTAAACTTGCAATACTTTTTTTTTTTTTTTACAATCCAAGCCCCTCATCCACATTCTTTATATGTACCATGAAAAAGGCTATATTTCATGGGTAGCCTATAGAATCATTTTTTTGAACAATTTATTATGTTTGGCTTAATAAAAATGGAGTAGAAATAGATAAGACCAAAATCATAATTTTTCTATAATATAAGGGAAACGATTCTTCAGGAAAGAACCTGCACAACATTATCTCTTCAACTTTCCAACACATTCATAAAATATAAAAGTTTGACTCACTTCTCAACAAATGCAAAAGGTTTACACACATCAATGCACATATCCTGGAACCAATCAACTCATCAAATAACATATATGCAATGGGTAATAAAGCATGAAATAAGTAGACCAATATATCACTGAAGCAATTTTCTTATTAATGATTAAAAACTTTCAAATTGGTATGAACATATAAAACAATTTCAATGATACCAAACAATAGACTGTACACTAATATTTCAATCACTAGCTTATTTTTCTCAAACAAAATAAGTGAGGGCCATTTTAGCGGAAATAATTGGAACTGAATGCATAAAGTGGAATGTAAATTACTCTTGCATATTTTAATATTATTAAGAATTCCATTGATTATATACTATGAGGCAACAAATTTGAAACAAAGGGATTATACAAGTATCAAAGTCCAACTAACATTATAAAAAAGCTGTTTCTTGACTTCCAATTCATTTTCTTTAATTTAATTCTCAAATTAACAAGACTCACTAAGACAGTAGAATCAAGCAAAAATATAGGCTCCATTTGGTTGGTATTTAGCTTTTTGCAGTAGGAAAGAGCAAAAGCACCAATGAAATAGAGCCTTAGAGTCCCAAAATTATGTTTAAGAGGCGGAAAACTTAAAGCGTACTTCAAGTCTGCACTCAGTGTAACGCATGGCAGCAGGAGGATCAGCATCAATTGAACCAAAATTACCATGTCCTTGGATAAGCGGGAACCTCAATGAAAAATCCTGAATGAAAGATAACAAACTGTTAAATAAACCACAGGAAAAGAGAAGCTAAAAATAAAAAGAAAGTAAATTCACAGTTACCTGTGCCATCCGCACCATGGAATCATATACTGCATTATCCCCATGAGGATGAAACTTACCGAGGACCTGAGATAGAGGCATAAGAAATAGAAACAGTTAAATAATGCAGATAATTCAAAAACAACTTGCTAGCTGAAAATGGATGGAGAAAGCACCCAGCATTTTTGCTAAAAAAACATAAGTACACTGCGAAATGTGTTACCTCACCAACAACTCTAGCACATTTCTTGAATGGTTTTCTAGACGAAAGACCTAATTCATGCATTGCGTATCTGTTGCGGTTGAAACAAATGCCATATGTTAATGAATATTCTTGAAATAAAAACATTATTATGGATATAAAGCACAGACCAAAAGACACACAGGATTCGAAATAGATAAATAAATAGACAAGACCGGTTTATTTTTGGACGTTTTCCCAAAAAGAAATCAATTCAAAATGACTATTAAAAACTAGGTAGATACTAAAAAACGAATAAAATCTTAAATTACTTACAGGATTCTCCTATGCACCGGCTTCAAACCATCTCTAACATCGGGCAAAGCCCGTCCAAGCAACACGGATAATGCGTAAGCCATATATGAGTCCATAGCCTCCTTGTGAAGCTCGAAGGGAAGAACCCGCCCATCTCGGCCATCGCCGGTTCCATCTTTGACAACGGCCATCAAGCTTCCATTTCCTGGTCCACTGTCGTCCTCCTGCCCCCCGCCGCGCCTTGCTTTGACGGGATGGTGTACGGTACGACGAGAAGGGGACGATGAGAGGAAACGGAGGTGGGAGACATTACGACGGAGGGCGGAGGCGCGAGAAGGGGCAAGGAAGAGGTTGTGGCGTAGGAAAGAAGAGACGCGGAGTGTAGCGGAGAGAGACATTGAAGTTGAGATTGAGGGAGTGGGAGAAGAAGATAAGGAATTCATTCATGCCATTGAAAGTGAAGAAGCAATTTTGTGTGGGGGTTTAGGAGGGATTGTAAAACCCTAGAAGAGTGACAAACTTGTTGTGGCGCCAATTCGTTTGGATTAATGGGCTTCTCATTTTTCCTTTTTTCTATTTTCCATTAACAATGGTAAATGATTTTTTAATTTGTATTGATAATTTTCTTTTTAAATTAATTAATTATATTTACCTTTTTATTTCTATTTATTATTTCATATCTGTTTATCAAATTTGTAGCATTTTGCTATTAGTTAAATATAAAATAAAAATAATTAGCATATATTAACTTTTTTAAATAATTAGCATATATTTTAAATATAAAATTTAAATTTAAATTTATAAGAATATGTTAACTTTTTTTTTATTTCCTATATATGATATAATAATATTATAGTAATTAAAATTTTCTTATGCATATATTGCAGGGACTTAAAACTAATATTAATATTTTGTTTAGTTATTAATGTAATAAACATAATGAAAAATTTTATTTAATATATATGTATTATAATAGTTAGACAAACAATGAAGGTAGAATGACTTGTTTGGCCCTTTAACTTTATAAGAAACCATTTTAGCCCTCTATTTTTATTTTATTTTTTTGTAATTTTTAGTCTTTAAACTTTAACTATTTGTTACGTCATTCAAAAATGGATAGAAAAGTTATATTGTTAACTGGCACACACGTGAATTACTACATGGATGTCACACGTTAGCAATTAATTAATTTTAAAAATTTTAAAAATTTAAAACAAATTATAAAAATTATAAAAAATATATAAAAATAATTTTAATTTTTTAAAAATTTAAATAATTGCTAACGTGACATACTCGTAGATTGCCACATTAGCAAAGTTAAAAAATTTTAATTTTTTATCTATTTTGAGTGATTTGACAAATAGTACAAGTTCAAAAGTTAAAAGAAGTGAAAAAATAAATAAACGTTTAAAATGATTTTTTTTTTAAGTTGGAGAGCTAAATAAATCATTATAACTACAATGAATAATAGTCTATACAAATTTAAACTTAAAATTAGAAAAATAAATTTAATTTATTACTAACTCATATACGAGTGAAAAACATAATACTCCCATCGCCTAACATAGATCATCCATGTAAGACATTTCCCTCTTTAGGGTGAAAAACATAATACTCCCATCACCTAACGTAGATCATCCATGTAAGAGATTTTCCTCTTTGGCTAAAATTTTTTTATTTTCATATTAATTTGTCTTAAAACCAATTCAAAAGTTAAATTATTTCGTAGTCCAGCTCTTTGACCCCAGTTTTATGGAGGAAGAACTTTGATCTACCATTAATTATTTATATTTTTCTTTTTCTTTTTTTTTTTTTGGGGGGGGGGGTTAAAGTATATAAAATGATACTTTGAGGTGACTATTAAGGGATGGAATATTAGTTGCCAAAAACAAGTGATCTCCATGATAAAAAGAGAATCAAGTGGAAATATTCATTTCATGTTGATACAACAAACAAGCCAATCCAGTATGTTTTAGCCTAGAAAGCATAGTGACATGCACCCCACACCTTATTTTAGCTTCCATGTTAAAGGGAAGTATACATACTCTACAATCCATGTAAACTGCATTAAGTTTACCATTCCATGAATCAAACTGGGGAACAGATTAAGCTGCAGCAACAGCTTCCGTGGGCTTTGCCTCGGGTTCCGCTGGTTTCGCCTCAGTTTCAGCTGGCTTCACCTCGGTTTCGGCTGGCTTCACCTCGGTTTCGGCCAAAGCTTCTGCTTCCCAAAAGGCAGTCTTCTTTCCGGTCTTTGACACTGTCTGCAGCACAGCATCAGGCTGGACGTTGCCCTTCACAGTCACTTTCTGTTGCTCCAAATCTACTTCATATGATTCCACACCTGAAAAGTGTATCATAACAGTTAACTAAATCAAACCAGAAAAAAGAAATTACAGCAACATTGTTAAAACAAATAATTTTATTATAGATTCTATTTAACACAATAACTAGAACTATCAATTGCCACTCTCTAACCCATAAATAGAAAAATAATGCCCTTCAACACACACTCGAACCCACATCTTCTTGTATTGTTAACAATGCCCATGCTAATCGAACTAATATTCAATCAGCAGATATAATTTTTAAATGAAGTTATCTATGCAAGGATACTTTATTCGCTAATAGAAAGATTCATCTATTTGATATCTATATAAAGAACATTTTTATTAGTGATTTTTATTATTCTGTTTGGAGTGCTGAGACATGTATTGTATATTGTAGGCATATTAAAGCCTGCGAAAAATGTTCTACATCCCTCAAGTCCTTATTTACTTCATATCTAATCAAGTTAACTAATCATGGGTGTAATGATAAATGATTTGCGTTTCCTTCGAAAGTAGAGTACAGACCTAGACAACCCTTCCCCTCCCCTACCCTATTGACTTGAAAATACTACCTAGGTGAGTCGCCCCATAAATATGAAAGATAATTTTAGATGAGATATGGTAATATGGTTTTAAAACTTTGAGTTAAAGATAATTTTAGAGAAGCAAAGGTGATAATTGAAAATGCAAGGGTTAGAACAGACCTTCCATTTTCCCCAGAACTCTCTTCACGGCTCCAACACATCCTTGGCATGACATGCCAACCTTGAGCACAACAGTCTGCAATGAACCAATGAACTCCTTGTTAATTAACAACGCTGACCCACAACAACATTAGATCGGATTTAGGGAAATCTAAACATGTCAATGTTCATCTCCAAAGTATCGACACAAGATGATCACTCAAATTCTTTTTCTTTTTTTGTTAAAAAAGAAATTTGGTAATTATTTTCCTTTAAATATTTGAAACCAAAACAACCAAAATTCGATATAATTGTAGGAACTTGGAATTGAACCCTAGCAAAGTCAAAAGGGAAACAACAAAGATCAATCAAAAGATTAATTCACAGAAACAAGAAGAATTTTGACCCAGAAAACATTCCAAACATATATAAATAAACAGAAATCTTTAAAGATGGAGCCAAGAAGAAGTAACCTGAGACATGGCTTTTGTTTTGCTTTGGGAAAAGAGAAAAAAATCTGAGGGAAGAGGAAGAAGAGGATATTGATTGGCGTTAGTATGAAGCAGAGGTGGTGGAAAGAAACGAAATTTATAGAAGAATCATTGGTAGTGGCCTTCTACGTCAGGTCCAAACCACGCGCTTAATTTTCTTCTTGCCGTTAATTAATAGGGGGTGGAAAATACATAATAGGCATTCATGTTTGTTAAAAAAAAATCTTGGGTATTTATGTATAGGATTTGCTGCTCTAGATCCACCCTCGAATCAATAATGTTTAGGTGATAAAAGGATAATTTTGTTGTCTTCTGCTTCTTATATTTGATTCTACTTGGAATGCTAAGGGTTGATAAATCACTAATCTTACAAGCATAAGATTTCACGAGTCTGAATCAATAGGATCACATATTTGGTATGAATAAAATAATTATCGTTCATACATCACATATATCAATTTCCCATATATGACAACCTATATCTACAAGGACCAGGCATTGATAGGTAGACTAAATTCTTGTAACACCCCTAACCTGTATCCATCGCCGGAACAGAGTTACAGAGCATTACTAGAGTTTACAGAACATTTACAAATAATTCAAGTCAAACACTATTCATTTTCCGAGACTAATCATAACATCTCTTATATGGACCCTCGTGGCCTAAAATGAGCATTAGAATCAAATCGAAACCAAATCTGAAACTTAGAGAATTTTTTGTAAAATTTCAAAAATTTTCTCATTTACAGGGGTCACACACCCGTGTGGGTAGGCCGTGTAGCTCACACGGGCAAGTGACACACCCATGTCCTAGGCCGTGTGATATATGAAACAGGTCACAAGGTCGTGTCCCCAGCCTGTGTAACTCTCTGACTTGTGACACACGGCCAACCACACGCCCATGTGTTAGGTTGTGTGCAAAGTGCAGGGATCACACGGCCAAGTCACATACCCGTGTACTAAGCCGTGTGCATAAACCTAGGCATTCTGTTTCTAAATTTTAAGTTGCAAGGGACACATGGTCAGACCACATGCCCATGTGCCAACACACGGCTAAGACACACGCTCGTGTCTCTGCCTATGTGGACGAAATAAGCCATTTTTAAGGCCATTTTTCTCACCCTTTGCACAATCAACCTGCACACAACACTCTCATATACCAATATAGCCCAACCAAGCAACCAATTCAAGCTAAAACATGCATTAAATATGATATAACATCACAAACACATCAATTTCTAATACATACATACACATTTAAGTCTCATAACCCCAATTCAAACTATTTCATTATCAAATCAACCCTATACATGCCATATAAACAAAAGATGTATAACAAAATCTACTGGAGCAATCTGGATAATGTGACCTGATGTGTTGATCCGATCCTCTGAACTCACATCAATCTACAAGGAACATTAATTACACAAGAGTAAGCTTATAGAAGTTTAGTAAGTTCATAGGCTGTAAAGATAAATCTTACCGAGCATATTAAAATAAACATTAAATAAGCATTTCACTAGCATTGCCCGCTATTCACAATATCAAATGATGAATTCACTTGATTGAGCTCAATATCAATAACTATTTAAATATTACCACTTTAATCCATATAACACTTACCAACATTTGTCAAATTAGTGAACATCTTATGGAATTGAGTATATCGTTAACTTGATGCCATAGTCCAACTATGGTCTTACACACGTATTTTCATGGCCCTACCATGGTCTTACACTCGAATTGCCATAATCCAATTATGGTCTTATTATCATTATGATTCCATAGCCCAGCTATGGTCTTACATATGCACATATAAACTGTCATGGTCCAACCATGGTTTTACGTTCACGATGCCATAACCCAGTTATGGTCATTTCACTAAAATGCCATAGCCCAACTATGGTCTTACATTTAACACTTTGCCATGGTCCAACCATGGTCTTATCCGTCAATTCATCACTGATCACGGAATGATCATACTCAATTCTTGCGTTCTACTCAATTTGAACCTTCAATCCGCTTTTCATATTTTTACAATATTCGTAATTCAATAACGAAGTATAAAATAGCACATTATATCATTCCTAAATTAACAATTAAACATGAAAATTCAACCCGATGAACTTACCTGGGCCAATCAGTAGAATTTGTAGAAATTCAAGGACTAGTCTAAAATTTTCTCTTTTTCACATTTATCTTCGATTTCTTGATATGTAGCAAAAATATGAAAAACCATCTTAGAAGAACTCTTCAATGGTTGTTTTTTGCTGGAGAAATATGAAGAATTGTCTAGATTTTCAATTTAGTCTCTTATTTCATTTTTACTTAAACTCTCAAATGACCATTTTGCCCCTAAATTACCAAATGCCATGATTTTTCTCTGCATATGTCATCCAGCCCAAATAATTTAGGCTCAATTGCCTTTTAAGTCCTCCCATATTTATCACTTGATTAATTTAATCATTTTAGCAAGTTTTGCACCTTTCTCAATTTAGTCCTTTTTAATTAATTAACTACCAAAACGTTAAAATTTCCTAACAAAACTTTAATACTAACTCACTAACACTCCGTAAACATTTTTATAAATATTTACGGATTGGTTTATGAAATAGAGGTCTCGTTACCTCGTTTTTATCCCAATTTACCTAATAAATCCTTTTAAACCACAAAATTCACTAATTTAAAAATATTTCAAAATCACACTTGACTCATAAATATTCATTTATTAAATTTTCAAACTTACTCATCAGATTTAGTGATCTCGAATCATTGTTTCTGACACCATTGAAAATTAGGCTATTACAATTCTAGCGAGTCTAAAATCAATATATGAGGGACACGTGGCTCCTTTAGAACTATTAAAAACAACCCTTTAAAAGCTTACTAAAATTGAAAAAAGAAGCCAATACACACTTTCCTATATAACAATCAACTCACACACACACACACACACACACACACACACTCTCTCTCTCTCTCTCTCTCTCTCTCTCTCTCCTCTTCATTCCTCAATTAGTACCCACATTCTGATTATCTCATTCTTCTTACGGCTCTCCACCATCGAGTGGATTGTCATAGATTACCTTATTAGGAACTTAACTTTTCAAAATTTTCCACCTTTTCAAGTCACATACTTATTAAAGTACTTTGCCTTCATATGCACTTAACTTTTTAAAGCTTTCAACCTTCTTTGGTTAGGTACTTCTTAAAGTACATTATCTTCTATCTTTTCAAAGCTTTCAACATTCTTGAGTTGCATAGCTCTTAAAGTACTTTACCTTCTCGGGCACTTAGTTTTTCAAAGCTTTCATCCTTTTCAGGTTGCATGTTTCTTAAAGTACTTCACCTTCTTAGACACTTAACTTTTCAAAGTTTTCAACCTTATCAAGTTGTGAACTTCTTAAAGTACTTTGCCTTATTAGGGTATTAGCTTTTCAAAACTTTCAATCTTATTAGTTTCCATACTTTTTAAAGTACCTTGCCTCCACAAGCACTTAACATCTTCAAACGTCCATTGGCAACTTAACTTGTTGCATGATTTTCTCTGTTCTCACATTACTACTCTAACCCCTTCTCTTGCTTTAAAATTTTTCTCACATTAACAACAAGCTCGAGTCGGGAGGAAACCTTGAAGATTTCCACTTTGCAACCTTGTGCCTCATCCATCCACTTTGTTACTTTAGTAGCATTCTTGTCAAAGGATACCCAAAGGGTTCTTTTCTTTAGCTTTAAAGCTTCTTTTTCCTTCATGAGAGCGTTCATTTGGTCGAGGTCATGCCATAAGCGGTTGTACACCTTATTCAACATCAAGCTTAATTCCTCAAGATGGATAAATAGGACCCATCAAACTTACTAGTGTCGTTTATCTCACTCATTGCCTATTACTCTAGAGTATAGTGTGATAACAGATGAACCATACTATCCTTCCCTATAATGATCCAAATTTTTTTGTGTAAAAAAAAATCAATTTTGTGTTGAATTTGGTAATCCAAGTCATTCTGGCTTGGGGTAGTGGAAATATCAACTTCTATAGCCCTTTTTTTTTGTTTAAGTATTGGACCCTTACTCATCCAACAATGCTAAGATCTTGCGCCAATGAAACCCACAAAATGTGATTCCTACAAAAGAATACAATGAAAATGACTATATCAAATTGTAATCTACATGTTGCAATCTCTAATACTTAAGGATCCCTTAACAGTAACAACAATTAAAGAACCCACACCTTTCATTAGTGTGGCATATGACAACTTCTATTACACATAATTATTATTTTCCTAAAATAAGTCATAATATCCATCAGTGAAAGAACACTTTTAGGAACACTAGCTTGAGATTAACAAGCCTCTTCATTTTGGGGGATGGCAATGGAAACAACAGAAGCTACTAAACTAATCACTTTATGCTTCTTCGAGATCTTTAAAAGGCCGGGGTCAACCACCTTGCAACGACCTAATTTTCATCAGTGTCAAAAAACTTGATTCAAGGTTTTATTCTTGAAAATGAATAGTTTAAAATCTCAAATTAAGAAGTTAGTAAGTAGAATGTGATATTAATAAATAGAATCGAATAGTAATTAAATATATTAATTAAATAAAAGATTTAATTGAGGTTTTGTGCATGTCATTGTTTGGTAATTGTTTCATATCCTTGAAAGTATTTAAACCAAGTTTAAAATAAGTTAATGGCTCGAGATGGTCTAAGTCATTGTTAGCCACTAAGTTTAGTAAGGATTAATAAAGACCATTGATTGAAAATAAATTAGTTTAAGTAATTATGACTAATGGATAAAAGATGGTGGGATGAAAAAGAAAATCATCTTCCTTCCTTAGCATTGCTTTCCATAGCTATTGAAAAAGAAAGACAACTCAAAGCTTTCTTATTCACATTCGGCCAACAAATTGATAAGGTAAATATGTATATTTTCCTTGGATTTTTGTGAATTCATAATCATCTCAAACTAGCATGTCTTACCCATGTGTTAGAATTCCAAATTATTAAGTTAAATTCAAGTTACCATTAAAATGATTTAGTGAAATCAAGCTTGATTTTGTTGAGATTTTGAAGTATGAGTTTTGAGTATGTTAGGACTAAGTTAAAAAGTAGTAAAAAATGTTACAATTGATTAGAAAATTCAATTAAGATATGTAGTTGATTTACAACATTAGGTATCAAATTGAATACATTGAAAGTTGTTGGAAAATTATGTCATGAATTGAAAGCTAGAGGTCCCTAGTAGAGAAATATGAAATCCATTTTCAATCTAATAAAGTAAATAAAAAATTATAAGCATTTCAGATATTAAGGCTTATAAGGACTAAAATGAATAAAATGCATCTATGTTTGTATTGAGTTGATTTGTGTTTGAACTATGTGATTAATGAGTTTTTGTATTCAAATTTAATTTTATAGCCAAAGACGATGTAGAACCATCTCAAGATAAAGGGAAAGCCAAAGTTGTTGACGAAAGTTGTTTCTGGTTTGTGCTACTATAATTCATTTTCAATAAGTCGTTCATTAATTAGCTAGTTGTATAAATAAATATGAAATAAAAGTTTATGTAATCATATCTATCCCAATTTTATGAAATGATTAGATATTGAAGTTGCCGAATCAAAGTATGAATAATTGACTTATGCTATAAATACTTAAAAATATATATATATATATATATATATATTATTAATGTATATAAATATTGAGATGTTGATACTATGATGATATTCATTACAATGATGATTATGATGTTAATGCCCCATTAAAAGATGTTAAGCGTAGTCCAGGTATAGTTGGTTGTCATAGAGTCACTATTATCAATGGTTTATTAGCCCCAATTCCCATAGGGTTGTGGATAAATACTAAAAGTCATCATCGTCGGGTAACCCAAGATAACAAAATAAAACAGTATAGACAAACACTAAAAGCCTTCATTGCTTAGCAACTTGGGATGACAGAATAAAATAGTATCAATTCCTAGAAGGTCATGGACTTACTTGTTATATAGATCCAAGTATTCGTTCTAATGTCTATCGTCGGTTGATAAGGGTCAGAAAGTATAAGTAATGAAAAAGACATTGAGTAGTATGTTGAATCATTGAGTACGTGATGATATAAAATTATGAAATATTGAGACAAGTATTGAATTACAAAGTTTGGGAATGATATGATTCTTGATTTTGTGATAAATTAAAACAAGTAGTTAATGTTATATTTATGTATTTTCTTTAATTTAGTTTTAATATATTGAACTTGAATTATATTAGCACCACTGAGTATTCAATACTCTGTGTACAATTATGTTTATTTTTGTGCACATGTCTCAGACAAGGATTTCTGTAGATTGAAAGTGTTCAAGCATCCATTCTCAACAACCCAGGGCGAGAATCATTTTGCTACCTCTTTTGCATGTATTTATGTGTTTGTGTTGAAATAACATGTACCTAGGTTATTTTGGGCATGATGTTTAAGTTGACATTTTGGTATATTTGATACTTGGCATATAACATTTTAACAAGGTGAATTTCATTCTTTGATTAATAGATAATTATGGTAGATTATATGTGTTTGAATATGTGAATTAGTTGGTTAGATATTGATGCATTGATGGTTACAGTTTGATGATGTTTGGTTGTGCTTGTATGTGTTAAACTGATAATCTTACATTGAGTTAATGTTTAGGTATGTTCAAGGTATATTTTAGTATCATTTTAACACTTAAAAACATGCATTTAGGGTCAATTTTCCATTGAGTCTCGAGATAGTATGAACGTGTCTTGAGACCATAAGAACAAAATTTACCTTATTCCTATCTATACATGTTTCAATTAACCAATCTAATAGATGTACCATATTAACATATTAGCATTATTGATGTTCACATTTCCACTAAATTCATAACATATGACTATGTTAACATATCATTTTCGAATTGAATTGATTGATTCGTCATGTTTTTACATCGGCCTTTAAGCTCGTATATCTGGTTCACATGATCTTTTACATACTATCGATATTTGTATGTCGTAATTCATCTTGTATCACCAATTCAAAATATCAATCCATTTCATTTACCATATCAATTTTACATTTTATACCCCTATTAACCTAACTCAAATGGATACACAAATCCCATCCAACATGCCAATTTGGCACCCAATGCCTCATTAGAACGTCCGAAGTAAATAGATTGTGCCCAAAGCTCATCGGTATAACCAAAGTAAATATTGTGTACATCACTAATTAGAACGTTCAAAGAAAAATGCGCCCAACGTTCATCAACATATAGTCGAAGTAACTCGTACTCAATTTATCTTATGGCATGCCAACTATATCCGACTCTACCCGAATAGTTCAATTTCCCTATTTCAACATATCATATAACATGTTTCAACCCAATTCCATATCTTATAACATATATCAATTAATTCATGTAGGCTTTATTCTATTCAATTTAATCCACTATCTTGATATTCAATCTCAAACAGAGCAATTCAATTCAAATAATCATTGTTAAATCACCTAAATGTCATATTATGCAAAATATCACAAATATACAAAATTAAATTGATCTCGAATCATAGAAATACAAATTGAAAACTCACGTCACTTTGCGTCGGCTCTCACTTTTCCTTTCCCTCTTGATAGCCTTGCATTGTCTTTAACTACGAATAATAATTCAACAGTAACGCAATATCAAATTCCGTATCAAATCACATTCAAATTCAAAGTCACACATTGTAACGACCTAATTTTCAGTGGTGTCGGAAATGGTGAATTGAGATCACTAAATCCGATAAGTAAGATTGAACAAGATAGTAATTAAATATTTATGAGTCAAGTAAGAATTTAGAAGAATTTGTGAATTGGTGAATTAAAAGAATTTATTAAGTCAAACGGGTCAAAAACGAGGTATCGAGATCTCAAATTTGAAAATCGAGCTATAAATATTTTTATAAATATTTATGAATTGTCATTTAGCTAGTATTAAAGTTTGGTTGAGAAATTTTAACGTTTGGGTAGTCAATTAAATAAAAAAGACTAAATTGTAATAAAAATAAAAATTGCTAAAAGGATTAAATAGCTCAAGTGTTAAAAGAAAGAGGATTTAAAGGGCAATTAAGCCTAAAAGTGAATAGGATGGACGGCAAGGGCAAGAAAATCAGCAGAAAAATAAGGGAAATAAGGGCAAAATTGGAAATTTTATAATTTTAACATATAAAATAAGGACAAAATTGAAAGATCTAGAGATCTCTTCATATTTTCTCAGCCAAAACGCCATAGGAGGTCTGGAGAAAGCTGGTTTTTCATATTTTTACATCATGTGAGTTTAATTCTTGCTTTTTCTTGATAATTTTTATGTTTTTATGACTTTTACAAGTAGGCCCACTTATAGAATTCATTAGTTTTTGATTTTATGGGTGAAACTGGAAGTTACCCTGGGTGGGTAAGGGAATTTTATGATGAATTATTACGAAATTTAAGTTCTAATTTCATATTAAGGTGGTTTTATTAAGTGATTTTGATAGAAAATGGTATTTAGGACCTAATTGTGAAAAAGTTGTGAATTGAAGGTTGGTGTTGAAATTCAGAATGTCAAAGGTTTTGAAATAGTTTATAATGATAAAATAAAGTGTTAATTGAGAAAATTTGGTTCAATTGATGGGTGAATTGAGTAGGGACTAAATTGTAAAAACTAAAAATTTTAGGGTAAAAGTGCAATTTTGAAAGTTGAAGAGCATGAATTGTGAAGTGAAATAGAAATCAAATAAATGCTAATGAGTGAAAATATTTTATATTATAGATCAAGAATCCAAAGAAGAACGAGGAAAAGAAAAAGTTGCGGAATAGTCCCTAAATTTCAATATCTTCTACAAATTAGCCGGGTAAGTTCATATGGTTGAATTTAGATGTTTATTTGTGAATGATTGAATGATATAATGTGTTATTATATATGAATTTGTTGTGGGATTGTGAAAATTTTGTTAATGAAAGAATAAATGTGGAAATGCAAATTAGGAAAAACGCAGGATTGAGTACGTTCGTATCGTGACATGTGATGAATTGACAGATAAGACCATGGTTGTTCCATGGAAAAAGTGTGAAATTTAGGTATGGTATCATCCATACTGAGTTGTGAAATGTAGGTATGGTATTATCAAATCCATACTGAGTTAAGAAACGTAGGTATGGTATTTTCCATACTGAGATGTAAAATATAGGTATGGTATTTCAATGAGGAAAACCATACTGAGTTATGAATCGTGGCACTGAACGATGACGTACTCAATTTCGTAAGCCGTTTCCTAATTTGATAATAAGAAATACAAGAGAAGTGAACCAAATGAAAGAGATTGAATAGGTGTTAATGTTGAGCTCAACTACGTGAAGTATTATAACAGTGGTTGTGAATGGCAGGAAAATTTTGTGAATGTTTTGGTATTGTTTGGAAATATTATGTTTGGTAAGCATTACTTTTAAACCTATGAACTTACTAAGCTTCAATAAGCTTGCTTGTGTGTGTTTGATATTTTTATGTAGATTGAATTGAAGTGAAGTTGGTAGATCGGATCAACACAACAAGACACACTATCCAGATCAATTTCGATAGCTTTTGTTTTATGTTTAAAGATTTATATGGCATGTATAGAGTTTAAATGAATTGAAGTAAAGATGTTATAAACTAGTTAACAATATTTTGTACTAAAACAGTTTTTGGTTAGTAGCAGTAGTTGGGTTTGAAAATTTACCATAAATTATGAAAATCTAATTAGAGATTTAATAAAATATGGAATTAAAGCTTATTGAATCTAGTTTCACATAGAAGAAACGATTAAGAAAAAGACTTTCATATCAGGAGATATTTGAATTTTTGTGAGATAAGGTCAGATTGATTTTAAGCTCCCCTGTTCTGATTTGTAAAAATCATAAGAAATTATACAAAAATAATTAGGAGTCATACTATATATTAATGGATTCCTTATTGAGTATATTTTTAAAAGAAACAAATGGCATGGTTATTTGAATTCTGTACAGGGAGAAATTTTATTCGTAGTGCACAGGGTTCAGAGTAGCCGAACCCTGAAGCAGGGGAGACTTTAACTAATAAAATGTACTAACTGGCCCAACCAAAAATTCTAGAAAAAAATTAGTAAGTAGTTATATGAGTCTAGATTCGGGGAAAATTTACGGATTTGGATTTCGATTTTTGTAACTCAAGATATGATTTTTTTAGCGACTGTGACGCAGTTGGACAGCTTGTCTGGAAAGTATGATATAAATTGTTTGAATTTGTTTAAGTGCTCAAATAAGTTTAGTAATGCCTCGTGCTCGACTTCGGCGACGGTCTCGGGTAAGGGGGCGTTACACACATATTTTGTAATTTATTTAATTTAGTCCCTAAACCTAAGACGGGCAAAACTTTCAATCTAGAGCTTCGGATTAAAATATGATTTCACTTATATTCATTAGGGACTTCTTAATTTCTATTCCTACTAAAATTTCATGATAATTTTTCATTTTATTCATTTTGGTCCCTAATGTTCGAAACTGATAATTAAGCTTTACAGTTTAGTCCATTTCTTAAACTAAGCTTAATTTCTATCACTTTCACACTTAATTCTTCAAAAAATTTATTGGGAAATGTGCCTATATTGTAGTAAACACATAATTGTCTTCTATGTATTTGAACAATGGATAAATAAATAAAGTTAATTTCACATTTCACTATTATATTGTTTGTATTTCTGTCTTTCATGTTTTGCATACATAGCGAAATTGATATAAGGAAATATTAGCTCATTGATTGTCTAAGTTGAAACTAATAATAAGTGACGTTGTAAGAATGTTTATATTTCGAGAAAGACAACTTACTTCAGTAGATAATCTAAACAAGGCTGTAATCCCATAAAAGAATTAAAGTGAGCATTTGATTCAAATACATAGAAGGACTATTACATCATATACAATTTCAATTAGGGAGATGAATAGTCTTGGCTATCGGAGTAATTGACTCCATAGGTAGAGACATAGATGTACTCATTAAAAGAATGATACATTGAAAATAATACATTGGACTAAACCCAAGTTGAATTAGTTCTGAATGTTTTTGTGAATTAATTCACCTGTGATGTTTGTAGCGACGTAAAAATTTGCTAGGTCGCTAATTGTGGCGATTTATTGAGAACTTGAAAAACCGAAGTTTGATTTTTGAAAATAACAGGAAGTCGCCACCGATCTTTTTTCCAGGTGTGATCGGACACCTAATACATTTATTTTAGGAACAAAAGAAGGCCGGGTTTAGGTCTACGTTAAAATTCAGAGAAAATTGGGGTTCGGGAGTCGGTTACGCGCGAGGAAGGTATTAGCACCCTCGCGACGCCCAAAATTGGTATCTCATAAACACGTGTTGTCTTGATTTTCAAAAATATGAGTTCAATATAACATTTAGTCGTGATCCGGTTGAAAAGACAAAAAAATTTAAGTTTTGATCTTTGAGAAGGGTATATCAATTTAGCACGAGCCGACAAATTCCATCCAACGTAGCGATGAAATTAACGACTTAGTGTCAAACCGATACATTGCCTTGTATATTTAGGAAAACAGGAATAAGATTTTCGAAATAATGCAAGGTAAATCAATATGAAATAAAAATAAATGAAAGACAGAAATAGAAATATATATCGAAACAAGTATAAGTGTGACAATAATATTAAAAATAATAAGGTATATGTAATATTAAACGTAATAAGAGAATTAAGCATGAAATGGAAACGGTGAATGCATATGTATACGCTGTATGATAATGGTGTTGGGAGTATATGCATAAAATGTATATATATATATATATATATATATGAATGGTAATAGTATTAGAAATTTACAATATAATATTTGAAATATACATAAGGTAAGTAAAAGATATTAATAACGATGTTGAAATATATACATAATAATATATATAAAAAAACTTGACAAATGTATATATAAAAATACATATATGAACTAATAATGACAAGTGATAATAACAGAACATATAAAACAAATATAACTTAATACTTAGAATAAAACAATGGTTAATAATAGCATAAAGGGTAAACATATAATGTAAACATTCAATTTGAAATAATACTATAGGCATGAAGAATTTATATATAATGAAGACACACAATAATACTAATAATGATAATAACAATAACAATACTAATATAATAAATATAATAGTAATAATATAATAAGGATAGTATGAATAGTATATACCAAACAGGAATAATGACAATAATAAATATTAATAATATAATAATAATAATTTAAAATAAAGTAATAAAAACAATGTTACCTACATATGTATATATATACATACGTATGTAAAATATATGCTAATATAATAATAATCACAATACTAGCAATAATAATAGTTAATAATAATAATAATATATACAATAAAGTATTAAAAACACATATATATAATAATATTTAAGAATGTATGCATAAGATAATGTGGAAATATATACATGGAACGGTATAAAATATGACTAATAATATTGAAAGAAATATATATAGACGTAACATATATATAACACATAGACGATATATACATACACAATTACAATGTTAAAAGCACATTAATATATTAATAATAATGCTAATATTATATAAAGATATACTTACATAAATATATATATAAGACATACACATATGTAATAAAATGCATGGGTAATACGGGACTTAGTATACACGTAATACAAAACAATAATATACGTAATATATATATAAAAAAAATATATATAATATAGTATTGAAATATTTACGTAGGGTTATAAAAAAAATATATGGATAATGTGATATTAGAACATATACATGGTGTATAATTAATACAACACTAAAAGGTGTATAGATATATATAATACATAAAAAGGCATATGTAATATAATGTTAAAATATTTACATAAGATATACATACATAATAATATTAAAAATACATATATAGTATATATATAATATAGTTATTAAGAAAGTATATACAATGCATAGTGTATTAAAAGAATATATATATATTTTGAAAATAATATATATCTATAAAATATACATTATCATTAATACTAATAATTAATATGGCAACAATATTAATAACAAAGAGAAAAAAAATAATATAATGAAATATTGAAATAAAATAATTAAAAATAAAATCATATGTAAGTATATACATATACCTATATAACGGAAAGTATATATAATAATAATAATAATAATAATAATAATAATAATAATAATAATAATAATAATAATAATAATAAAGAAGCAAAATAACGAAAAAGGACAAAATTAAATTAAGAAACTAAATTTCGGGGCCAATTTGAAATAAAAACGAGGAAAAGGGACTTATTTGAACATGCGAGAATCATAAAGGGACCAAAAGCGCAATATTTCCAGTCATTAAGACGCTGCGTTTGGCCAAGGACTAAATTGAAAATCGTGATAAAGTCCGGGGCCGAATTGAAAAACATGAAAGATTGAATTGTAAAACCTTTAAAAAGCGGAGGGGTTAAACGCGCAAATAACCCCTCCGTTGAAAACACGCGGATCCTCTAGCGGGTCGGGTCGGATGGGTCGGGTAGGGGCAAACGACGCCGTTTGGGGGGCTAAAGGCGACCTCCAAAACGACGTCGTTTTGGAGGCCTATAAATAGGCCATATTTCTGAAAAAAAATTCATTTGGAGAGGAGGAAAGAAAAAAAAAGAAGAGAGAGAAGAGAGAAAAGAAAGAAGAGAGGGGAGGGAGGAGCTCCGGCCACGGGGATCGGTCACCGGACGGCCACCGGAAGCTCGCCGGCGCCGGCCACCACGTGAAGGTAAAATTTTCCCCTTTTTTTATATTTATTTTTTATTTTATGTTTATATTAAATATATAGAAAATAAAGAAATGAATGTATGTATGTAGAAAAAAATCGAAAAGAATAAAGGGAGAAAAAATGCAACCTCTTCGTTTTCTCTCTGTTTATTTGAACAACCACTACTATTTATCTGTTGATATCTATGAATCCCTCCTGATATTTTTAGAGAAGAGAAGAAACCGAGGAAAAAAAAGAAAAAAGAAAAAAGAAGCCATTTCTCTGTTTTTACAATCGGCTTTTTATAGCCTGTTTATGCTTTCTTTTCTTTCTTTTTTTTTTATATTTCTGTCATATCTTCTTGCTTGCAGGGCGGTTGTTGATGGAGACAGTGGCGGTGAGCGTGACTTCGGGCGATGGCCGCAGCAGTGTCAGGGGCAGGTGGGGGTTAGGTCAATGGTGTCAGTGGGTATAGGTGGCTAGGGTTTCAGAAGCTGAAAACCTAAGTTAGAATTTGGGTTTTCGGGCTTCTGTTGATTTGGGCTTAGGGTTTGGTTTGTAATGGGTTTTAGGGGTTGGGTTTTAATTTGTTTGGGTTTTGATTTGTTGGGTTTTGGGGTTGGGCCCAAAATTGGCCTGTACAATGTTCGTGGTGTGACTTACCTAAATCCTGAGTTAGACGTTAACCATGTGTATGTAACTCAAGTGCTTTGATATAAATGGAGGCTTATGCTCTAAAAATGATCGAGCCAATAGCCAGTATGTTGGGTACATAACTTATGTATGGCATGACTTTACTAGCAACAATGGAATTCATAGCTCGATTAAAGAGTTAACGATATCCTCTTATTGACACTGTGTGGATTGATAAATATGAAACATGATCATGGGTTGTTTGTTCTTAAAAGAGCAATTTATCACAATCATTAGTTGATAGTGATCATATTAATCATTAAAAAGACGCAATATTGACAATGGGATAAAATATGATTGTATTGAGTGAATGAATTTAACTTAAAGGAATTGAGGATATCATATGAGGGTAACACACACATAGGGATGTCATTGGGTAAAGCAGTTGGATGAATTACTTTCGTAAAGAGTATACAATAAGGAGTTTTCAATCATGGTACTTATTGTGGACTGACTCCATGATTAAGTAAACTTACGAATTATCGTAATGATGTTTCTAGACATAATTACAATTACTCGAGCCTAATTGTATATGTTCAATTGGTCTCTCCACTAGCTCAACAAAAATTTGATCAGATTGTATTTGAATCAAAAGAAAATTCTACAATTTTGGAAATAATTTAATTGATTCGATTTATTCGATGTGGAATTAAATTAGGCAGTTGTGAGAATTGTTCAACTAGAGAATTTGATTAAAGAATTTTCTTGAAAAATTATTTTAGAAAATCTTAATGATTTTTGAGAAAATTAATTTTAATTAAGTAAAATTAAATTAGTCAAATTAATTAAAATAAATATGATATTTTTCAAAATTAATTTTCAAGTTAGACAATTGGCCCAATAGGTAATTGAACTTCAAAATTGGACCCAATATCGAAAATTTAATCCAAGAACCAAAACTTGAGACAGAGACCCAAAATTGGTTGAACCGGCCTGGTGTATGAAATTGGGTCGACGATCCAAACAGTGGCTGAACCGAAACGATCAGACCATCATTAGCTCGGACCAAACCAACATCAACTGAATCAGCTGCCAGACCAGCCAAGCATGTGAATGCCCAGCCGGTGGTGCCCAGCTATGACAGCAAGCTATTCAAACAACTTACTGAAAGGGTTTCAACCAACCTCATCGATAGTATTGGGCCAAGCATCCAAACACTTAGTCAAGGGATGCTGCATCCCGTGTGGCTAGCTGTGCGAACTATCGGCCTAGGCAAGCACTTGCCAATTGGGGAAAGGGGGAGGTTGGCATATGGTTAGCTGTTTGAATGGCCAACCCCACCCCAACCACGACACCGACGGTCTTGCGAGCTGGTGCATCGAAAGGGCCAAATTCATTTAGGCAAAACAACGACGGTTCGGGGTGCCAAGGGGAAGTTGCATCGGCGATGGCACCAACGGGCATGGCAGCTACAACTGTGGTGATCTAGCAGTGGACCGGTGGTCAGCAGCGACAGTTCTTCTGTGGTAGATCAATGGGAAATTTAGACTCTTAGTGAGACTTTACCGGGTAACTTAATTTCAAATTAACTTTTCCAAAGATAATATTGTTTTAATGAAGTTAATATTAAATTAAATTTGATAGTTATCTAGACAATATTTTATTAATTTAATATTAATGTGCATTTAGGGTCAATTTTCCATTGAATCTCGAGATAGTATGAACGTGTCTCCAGACCATAAGAACAAAATTTACCTTATTCCTATCTATACATGTTTCAATTAACCAATTTGATGGATGTACCATATTAACATATTAGCATTATTGATATTCACATTTCCACTAATTCATAACATATGACTATGTTAACATATCATTTCCAAATTGAATTGATTGATTCGTCATGTTCTCACATTGGCCTTTAAGCTCGTATATCTGGTTCGCATGATCTTTCATGTACTATTGATATTTGTATATCGTAATTCATCTTGTATCACTAGTTCAAAATATCAATCCATTTCATTTACCATATCAATTTTACATTTTGTACCCCTAATAACCTAACTCAAACTCAAACGGATACATAAATCCCATCCAACACGCCAATTTGGCACCCAATGCCTTATCAGAACGTCCGAAGTAAATAGATTGCGCCTAGAGCTCATCGGTATAACCAAAGTAAATATTGTGTACATCACTCATTGGAACGTTCGAAGGAAAATGCACCCAACATTCATCAACATATAGTCGAAGTAACCCGTACTCAATTTATCTTATGGCACGCCAACTATATTCGACTCTACCGGAATAGTTAATAGTGTAATCAATTTTCTGATTTCATCATATAGTTCAATTCACATTATATCATTCTCAATTCATCATCAATTTCCCTATTTCAGCATATCATATAACATGCTTCAACCCAACTCCATATCTAATAACATATATCAATTAATTCATGTAGGTTCTATTCTATTCAATTTAATCCACTATCTCGATATTCAATCTCAAACATGGCAATTCAATTCAAATAATCATTTTTAACTCACCTAAATGTCATATTATGCAAAATATCACAATATGCAACAATTAAATTGATCTCGAATCATAGAAATACAAATTGAAAACTCGCGTCACTTTACATCGACTCTTACCTTTCCTTTCCCTCTTGATAGCCTTGCATTGTCTTTAGCTACGAATAATAATTCAACAGTAACATAATATCAAATTCCATACCAAATCACATTCAAATTCAAAGTCACACATATTTTGCAATTTATTTAATTTAGTCCTTAAACCCAAGACAGGCATAACTTTCAATCTAGAGCTTCAGATTAAAATATGATTTCACATATATTCGTTAGGGACCTCCTAATTTCTATTCCTACCAAAATTTCATGATAATTTTTCATGTTATTCAATTTGGTCCCTAATGTTTGAAACTGATAATTAAGCTTTACAATTTAGTCATTTTCTTAAACTAAGCTTAATTTCTATCACTTTCACACTTAATTCTTCAAAAAATTTATTGGGAAATGTGCCTATATTGTAGTAAACACATAATTGTCTTCTATTTATTTGAACGATGGATAAATAAATAAAGTTAATTTCACATTTCACTATTATATTTTTGTATTTCTATCTTTCATGTTTTGCGTTCATAGTGAAATTGATATAAGGAAATATTAGCTCATTGATTGTCTTAAGTTCAAACTGATGATAAGTAACATTGTAACAATGTTTATATTTCAAGAAAGACAACTTACTTTAGTAGATAATCTAAATAAGTACGTAATCCCGTAAAAGAATTAAAGTGAGCATTTGATTCAAATTCATAGAAGGACTATTATATCGTATACAATTTCAATTAGGGAGATAACTAGTCTTGGCTATCGGAGCAATTGACTCCATAGGTAGAGACATAGATGTACTCATTAGAAGAATAATACATTGGACTAAACCCAAGTTGAATTAGTTCTAAATGCATTTGTAAATTAACTTACTTGTAATGTTCATGGTCTGACTTACCTCAATCTTGAGTTAGACATTAACCATGTGTATGTAACTCATGTGCTTTGATATAAATGGAGGCTTATGCTTTAAAAACGATCGAGCCGATAGCCGGTGTGTTGGGTATATGACTTGTGTATGGCATGACTTTACTAGTAACAATGGAATTCATAGCTCGATTAAGGAGTTAGCAATATCCTCTCATTGACATTGTGTGGAGTGATAAATACGAAACATGATCATGGGTTGCTTGTTCACAAAAGAGCAATTTATCACAATCATAAGTTGATAGTGATCATATTAATCATTAAAAACACACAATATTGACAATGAGATAAAATAGGATTGTATTGTGTGAATGAATTTAACTCAAATGAATTGAGGATATCATATGAGGATAACACACATGGCGAGGTCATTGGATAGAGCTGTTGGATGAATTACTTTCGTAAAGAGTATACAATAAAGAGTTTTCAATCATGATACTTCTTATGGACTGACTCCATGATTAAGTAAATTACGAATTATCAGAATAATGTTTCTAAACATTATTGTAATTACTCGAGCCTAATTGTATATGTTCAATTGGTCTCTCCACTAGCTCAACAAAAATTTGATCGAACTGTATTTGAATCAAAAGAAAATTCTACTATTTTGGAAATAATTTCATTGATTCAATTTATTTGGTGTGGAATTAAATTAGGCAGTTGCGAGAATCGTTCAACTAGAGAATTTGATGAAAGAATTTTCTTGAAAAATTAATTTAGAAAATCTTAGTGATTTTTGAAAAAAATTAATTTTGATTAGGTAAAACTAAATTAGTCAAATTAATTAAAATAAATATGATATTTTTAGAAATTAATTTTCAAGTCAATTGGCCCAATAGGTAATTGAACTTCAAAATTGGACCCGAGATTGAAAATTGAACTGGGGAACCAAAACTTGAGATCGAGACCCAAAATCAGTTGAACCAGCTTGGTGTATGAAATTGGGTCGACGGTCCAACCAGTGACTGAACCGAATCAATCAAACCATTATTAGCTCGGAACGAACCGACATCAACCGAACAGGCATGCAAGACCAACCAGGCATGCAAATTCCTAGCCGATGGTTCCCTGGCCATGATTGCAAGTTGTTCGAACAACTTGCTGGGGGGTTTCAACCAACCTCATCGATAGTATTGGGCCAAGCATACGAACACTTAGTTGAGGGATGTTGTATCTCGTGTGGCTAGTTGTGTGAACTACTGACCTAGGCAAGCACTTGCCAATCAGGGAAATGGGAGGTTGGGCATAGAGTCAGCCGTTTGAATTGCCAACCCCACCTCAACCACGACATCGACAATCTCGTGAGGTGGTGCATTGAAAGGGCCAGACCCATTTGGGCAAAACAACGAAGGTTTGGGGTGCCGGGGGGAAGTTGCATCGGCGATGGCATCACCGAGCATGGTGGCTACGACTGTGGAGATCCAGCAGTCGACCGATGGTCAGCAACGGCGGTTCTTTAGTGGTAGAGCAATGAAAAAATTAGACTCCTAGTGAGACTTTACCGGGTAACTTGATTTCAAATTAACTTTTCCAAAGATAATATTGTTTTAATGAAGTTAATGTTAAATTAAATTTGATAGTTATCTAGATAATATTTTATTAATTTAATATTAATGTGATTAATTTTAATCATAGTTGAACTCTCTGTAAACTCTACCTATATAAAGAGCATGAGTCATTATTCTCATACAGTTGAATTTTAAAAAAATTGTAGAGAGAATTCTCTAAAGAAATTATTCCATAAAATTTCTAGAGATATTCTTATTAATTATAACTTGACCTTAGAAGTTTAGATAAATTATGAAATTGCCCCACTAGTAATTTTTTGAATTTTTTTATTCGAAGCGAGTCTACATTTGACAGACGTAAACTTGAGGATAACGGAGAAGACTACTCGGTCAAAGTGTTCATCTTAGATGAATCATAAAGGTACGATTTTAATAAAATGTTCATTACTTCAGATAACACAACCAAGTTCTTGTTTTTGGAAAAAAAATTAAAACTATGATTTTCCCTTAAACCTATTTTTCGCTTTGTTTTCCAAACACAATCTTTCAGCAAAATCAACAATGAGAACTTTATAAAACTTTAACAGTTTTACAAATTGTTGCATGAGCTAGCTAAATCAAGCTTTCATGACCTCAAATCTATAAAATTACAAGAAAATAACTTGATTGCACTTACCAATTTAATGACCGAATGCATGAACCCTAAAACTTCCCTTTTTTTCTTTTGCTATTTGGTTTTCACGGCTTGGGGAAGTAGATGATAACACCTTCCACTAAGTTTTGCCTTTTATATTTTGATTAGTTCATTAATTAAATCTTAATTAATCAAATTTAGTTAACTTTAATCTTGTTTAAGCTTAATTAATGACATCTAATATCATCATCCACTATCAACTATTTAAAAGTGGTTTATTTATCATTTTGACTCTTTGCTATTTAAGTCCCAAGCCTTTTTTTAATTAAAAAGCTATAGCAATTGAACTTTTACAATTTAGTCCCTGAGCCTTAATCAACAATTATTTCGTCTAAATTACTTATCTAAATTTCAATTCATCTATACACTAACTCTTTAAATATCTCTACTAAATATTTACTAACTCGATTTACTTAAATAGGATTCCAAAACTGAATTCTGACACCACTGAAAATTGGGTCATTACAATTGATGAAAGAGAGATAAGTGCTCAAGAATTGTAAAAATAAAATTTCTTTAAAAAATGGCATAAGCTCTCTATTTATAGAAGAATACATGGGATAGGAAAATGATAGAAAATTAGAGAAAAATGCCCTAAAACCAATGTAAATGTTGCTAATGAAAAAAATACCATGTTCAAATTAGCAATTACACTCATTAAAGACATTATTTCAAATTTATGAAATTGCCACTAAAGTACTCATTGAACCCTACTATTGATATTCCAATCTACAACAATTTAAGTGGCACTCATCGCCCCAACATCATATCTTCAAAGCAGTTCACTTTATAAACTTCTCTTTTATTAAGGTAGACAATTGTTATACTCCTACGATTAGGTACCTCCTACACCTCCTATATATGAGCACCCCACACCATTATTAAAAGAGTATTGCCACGATGCCCCCAATGACAACCATCTCATCTGATCCATTCTCATTAATATTTTGATAAGCTATAAAAGTAACATATTTTAGTCCCATTCTTAATGCGTTTTTGGATGATTAATTATGCAATTTAGTGAATTTGGTGCTCCTAATCCTTTAAATTTAATGTTTTTATACTTAGGAGAGCATTTGGGAGTGAAAGGAGTGAAAAGTGAGCCAAAATCAGACAAATAAAGCTATTATCAGGAGCCACACGGGCTGGACACACGCCAATCTGCCAGCCCGTATCGATATCACACCTTGCTTCCCAAATACGCGAAAAAACCCAATTTTTAGGCTTTCTGAGCATTCTAAAGTCTATAAGTGTCTATTAGAAGAAGACATAAAGGGGCAATAAGAGAAGATTGAAGAAAAAACTTGAATAACACCATCGAAATCAACTCGAAAGCGGATATTCATCAAGATCGAAGATCTCTTTTTAATTTCTTTCGAAGTTTTATTGAGTTTCTTTATGTCTTGTGGTTATTCTGACTTTGAGATGTTTTCATTCAGGATTATGAATTAATTCCCTATATATATAGGGAAGATGAAACCTATGATGAATCTTTTTATTTAATTTCTATTTTTAAGCGATGAATACTTGATTCTTGTTCTCGATTATGTATGCTTATTTCTTGTTTTAATATTTTTGGGATATTTATTCATGTTTAATGTGCTTAATTCAATAGAGCAAAAGTCTCTATCTAAGAGTAGATCTAGCATAATTGAGTGGAGTTGCATGCAATCCTAGAAATAAAACGACATAAATCTACCGAATTAGAGTCAAATCTAATAAGAGAATCCATAGATTGAGTTAATGCGACGATAGGGGTTTTAATTAGAAAAAGATTTCAATTAATCAACTTAGTGTCAGTTGTTCTTACTCTGGAAAGATATATTAACATAATTTAAGGATTTCTATGGATCAAGAAACAAGTGAATAAATCGTTTAATTCAGATTCATAATAATAGGTGAAGTCTAGGTGGATTCTTTCTTGGGTATTGTCTATCTTATTGGTTAATATTCGATTATTTCCTTGATTCATTCTCGATTGTGTTCTTAGTTAAATTAGTTTAGTAAATTTAGATTAAAACACATCACTCCAAATTGTTAGCTAAATAATAGAAAAACGGTAATTACTAATACTTTTAGTCATCGTGGATACAATATTTTCTACCCACCATAGCTATACTATTGTTCGATAGATGCACTTTCCTTTGTCGTATTTATAATTAGTTTAGTGACCATCATATTTCCAGCTTCCCAAGCTCACCAACCTAAAAGTAGTCACATTTGGACCATACTCTAATATGGGTTTAGGTTGGACTCGATCAAGGAGGCAATTATGAGATAAGGGACTCATTTGAAGACTCATTCAAAAAGAGAGGGATAATAAATAGATAGTGTATGTAAATTACCATTTTTAATGGCTCTCCACACCACTTATGGTTCAACTACTCTTATTTTAACAACTCTCCACATCCCTATGTGATCCACCATCTTATTGTTATACATTTAGTATAACTTAATTATTGTTATAACAATACTAATAAATAATTAAGCATTATTGTCCCCTCTTCTAAGTGAACTACAAAATGTAAATTTTAAAGCATCCGGTTTTCTCCATTTTATCAACCATTAATTATTTACTGAATAATTTTTTTTTTTCTTTCCTTAGAAGCAAAATAACTTTTTCAACAATAAAGAGACGTTTGGATTTGGTTACTTTAGAAGTGAGTGGGATGGGTTGCCAAATTTAAGTGTTTCCTTGCACAAAATGCACTAAAAGTACAAAAGTTTCCATTAAAAAGTAGTACACAAGTACTCCCCCATCTTGTACTACACGTTCGCAGTACCCATTCTGAGTTCTCCTTATTGTTTCAAATGGGTAAGCTAATATAAGAAACGTATCTAAGAAAATTAAAAAAAAAAAGTGATTATGATATTAAATAAATATTAATTAGAAAAATATATTTATATATAAAGTGCGGACTAAGTTGATATCACAAGTCAACTGGACATCAGTTTAATTATGAAATTATTAAAATACTTTTACTTTAAAGGATAATTAATATTATTATAAGAGTATTTTTATCTTTTATACTTTTATATAATTTTTTAATAAAATAATTTAAAAAAATATTATTTAAAAATTAAACACAAAATCAACAAACTCCTATAAAAATCTTTACCATTCCACTAATAATTATTTATTAATATAAAATATTTTGATAAAATTTAATTTAGTATAATGATATAATTCTTTTAATAGAATACTATTGTTTTCATTCAAAATAAAGTAATAACGGTGTTTCGAAACTACTACATTACGTGCTTGAGAGTAAAAAATAATGTGCCAAAGTTAAGCTAAATGCGTGAAAAAGGTATGATGAGTGTAATTGCATTGTGTTTCTAAAAGTCTTGCTTCACGCTTTTATCATTGGACTTCCTTTTATACATTTTTTTTTATACTTCAATTAAAATTTCAACATAGTTAAAATTAAATTTGAATTTAACCCAAAAAAATTTAATAGTTGGAATTGAGAAATTATTTTATGAACCCTTCCCATCACATCATTTATGGTTTCTTTCTAATTATTTAACGATATTTCAATAATTTTTTTCATGTTATTGACACACAATTTTAGTAATTTTTATCCTAAACCCAGAGTCCAAAATCTTGAATCGTGAACTCTAAACCCTAAACTCGTATCTTGAACTATTAACTTGGGTTTAGAATTCAAGGTTCATGATTCTAAGTTCGAGATTCAGGGTTCTGGGTTTGGGGTAAATTTTTTTACTAAAATTATATGTTAATGACATGAAATTTTTTTTAATGAAATGTGATTAAATAATTAGAAAGAGATTATGGATGATGTGATGGGAAGAGCCCATAAAATAAATTTTCGAAAAAGAAAATTATATTAGTTAAAATAAAAGTAAAGAAACTGAAAAATTGGAAAAAAAAAAGGAAGGGAAATTTTCATGGTCTACGTCAATACTCGGCAGGGATCTTTAGAATTCAATTCATGTCTCTCTCTAAGGGTGATGGTTCATCTAAAGCTAATATCAAAAGATTTTAATGCTTTTTAGGGATAACGAGACTTTCTAGGGATACGAGAAGTGCGTTATTGGAAATATGGGGAGGTTGAGTGATGTGAGAATGGTGATTGATTAGTTAATGAGAGACGAAATTAAAGGCGGATGGTCTTGAGAAATCAACTCTTAATTGAATTTGATGATGAAACATTTAAGGTTTGTCGGATTAGACTAACTTGGATGCGATTCAATTACCTAAACAAGACTTGTTTAGGATTGGAACATTCGAAATTCGAAGAGAGGGTTGAATCAATTAATATGTGAATCGTACTGATTGATTGAATTGGTATAAAAATTAGTTGAATTAATTTTTATTTTTAAGGATTTATTGGCTTAATAAAGCCTATAAAATAATTCAATAACCAATTGAATCCTCAATAGTTAAATATAAACAATCAATTAAGCCCTCGAATCACCAAGTTTTGTGTAAGCCCTTAATAGTTGTTATCTTTGCCACATGGTGTGCCAAGAGTATGCCATGTGGCAAAGGTGATATATTCTCTTTAAAATTGTTAAAAATATAAAAAAAATGTACAAAATTATATATATATTTAAAAATATTAAAAATAGTAAAATTTAAAATTTAAAATCATTTAACAATAATAGAAAATTATTAAAATATATGAAATCAATATAAAATTACAAAAATTATAAAAATTGCAAAATAAAAAAGAAATTTATTAAAAATTAATAGAGAAATATAAAAATTATATAAAATTATGAAACATGTAACCTATTATAAAAATTATAAAAATTTTAGGCATAATATAAAAAATACCCCTAACGTTTGGTTGTTTGGTCACTTTGGCCTTTAACCTTTTTTTTGGATCACTTTCACACCTAATGTTTTTTTTTATGGTCAATTTGGCCTGTTTTTAACAAAGATGTTGACGTGGCCATTAGGTGACTAATGACATTGATTTGGAAAAAAAATTTATTCCACCTAGGTGCCAATGCATTTAACACCTAATTAAAATTAAAAATAATTAAAAAAAGAATCAGATATTCAAAAAAAAAGAAGAAGCTTGATCGGTCCTAAAACTAAAAAACTCTTGAATCAGTTAATAAAAGAGAGAGATAAAGAGCATATAGTGAACCCTAATTCAAGAAAATAAGAAAATTACGCGAAAGAAGATTACCAAAGGTTGTTGTAGAATCACATTTGATTTTGGGTGATATATTGGAGTATCTTTTTAAAAGTTTTCACTTTGAAAATATTATGTATGTTATTTCGATTTATGTTTAAGGTTTTTGAGTTTGGGGATTTTGGGTTAGGGGTTTTGATTTTGGGAATTTTCATTTAGGGTATTTTGATTTTGATGATTTTTGTTTATTGTTTTTTTATTTGTGAGACATTGGTTTAGGGTTTTGCTACTAATTAGAAAAGGAATTTCGTGTATTTTAGTTTTTGGCTACTAACGAAATTGAAATCCCTCAATAAACCCAAAACCCAAAAAAGAGGACTTTCTGATTGTTTCATTTGACAAATCTGTATGTTTCATTATACTTTTTGGTTCAGTGCACGAATTTTAGATGGGGGTTATAATGTTGGTTGGTAGGGGCAATAGTTCTAGGCATAATTCAGTAGCTAATTGAAGTGGTCCTTCTATCTTTTGTTGTTGTTATGTTATTATATGTATATAAAATTTATCAGATTTGATTATATAATTATTAAATCAGTTAACTTTATATGCATTTTGTATTGTTTATAATATTTTATATTTTGTTTTTTGGCTACACTTTGTTTTTCTGTTAGTATGGAATCTTACTATTTTCTAATTTTTTTAATATGTTTTCTTTATTGTTTAAATTGCAGATGTCTACAAAGGAGGAATACTACATAAACTTGTATGTTAGAGGTAAATTTTTACGTGATCTCGTGTTAGGTATTCATGTGGTGAGATGGTGAGGCTTAAAGAGGATCCATATACGATATCATATTTTGAGTTGTGTAAAATAGTTAAAAAAAGGGTTAGAGTTGAACATAGTGCAACTAATTTATTTCCATGTACCTGGCAGTAAGACTTTGCAAGATAATCTTAGGGTTATGTGGAATGACAATAACACTATAGACATGTTGAACTACTAGGTTAAGTATAATGAGATAAACCTGTATCTAGAGTATGAGATTGACATTACTATTTTTGATAATGATTTAAAGTTAGCTGCAGCAACTGTGGAAGGTGTTGGTGATGGTAATAAAGGTGTTGAGGTTGTTAGCAGTAAATGTGGTGAGGGTGTTGAAGGTTTATATAGGGAGGGTGTTGAGGTTGCTGGTAGTGAAGGTGGTGAGTGTGGTGAAGGTTTAGGTGGGAAATGTGTTAATGTTGTTGGCAGTAAAGGTGGTGAGAGTGTTGAAGGTTTAGGTGGGAAGGGTGTTGAGGTTGCCGGCAGTCAAGGTGGTGAGGGTAGTGAAGGTTTAGGTAAGAAGGTTGTTGAGGTTGTTAGCAGTCAAGTTAGTGAAGGTGGTGAGGGTGTTGAAGGTTTAGATAGTTTATATGCATCTGTTGAAGGGTTAGAAGAAGGTGATAGAGGTTTAAATGGTGGTGTTGAAGATGGTGAGGAGAGGGTTAAGGATGAAAGTGATAATGATTCAGAGGATAAGAATGTTTATTTGATGAAGATGATGTACTTTTCAGATGGTGATGATGATGAGGAGCTTCAAGAAGCTAGGCAAAAGGTGAGGGAAGTGGAGGGGAAAACTAGTGGGAAAGCTAATGAAGTAGTACTTGATGACACTGAAAGTGAAAGCTCTAGAGAGCAGTTTGAGGCTGAGGTCCCTGAAGAAGTCGGTAAATGACTAAATGATAGAGTTGATAAGGAAGAAGAGGGAAATGATACTGAATATTTTGATAATGATGATCATGGAAGCATACTTGGGTCAGATGATAATGACAATATTGATACTTGTAAAAGAAGAAGTAGGTTCCCCACATACAATCTAAACTCAGCAAGTCCACACTTTTGTATTGGGATGGTGTTTAAAGATGGTGAGCAATTCAAATCCGCAATTCGTAAGTACTTAATGTATTGTAAAAGGGAACTTAAGATAATCAAGAATAAACCAAATAGGGTTAGAATTAAATGTATTACATCTAAAAATTGTAAATGAGGAATATTTGTAAGTTACAGTAACATGTCTAGATGCATGCAAGTGAAAAGTTTTCATGATGAGCACAATTGTTGTATTAGTTTTAGAAACTAAATGGTTAATGTAAAAGTAATTGTAGATCATTTTGAAGCTACTATTAGGGACCATCCAAAAATGAAGCCAAGGGAGATACAAAAAAGGGTAATTTTAAAAATATATGTGAATGTTAAAATGACAAGGTGTAGAAGGGCAAAAAAAAAATGGTGAATGATAAGTTGGCAGGAAATTTTATAGAGGAATTTGCTATGCTGTGGGATTATGCTAATAAGTTGAGACTAAAGAATCCTAGAAGTACTATAAAGATGGGAGTGAATAAAGTCACTCTGAATCTCCACCACATTTCAAGAGGTTTTATGTCTATTTTGAAACATTGAAACGAGGTTGGAAAGAAGGGTACAAACCTATACTAGGTTTGGATGGTTGCTTCTTAAAAGGTCCATTTAAGGGTGAGATGTTGTCTGCTATTGGGAGAAATGGAAACAATCAGATGTACCTAGTTGCCTAGGCTATTGTTGAAAGGGAATGCACTAATTCTTGGCTATGGTTTCTTAGGCTTTTGATAACAGACTTAGGAATGAAATATGTTTTTGGGTATACCATCATTAGTGACCCACAAAAGGTAAGTAATGTTATTTATTTTACACCAATTTATTACTGACGCTATTTATTTTGCACCAATTTATTACTAATGTTTTACTTATATTTTGTAAATTAATTTGCAAGATCTTGAGATAGCCATTAATGTCATTCCGCCTAAAGTAGAACATAGAAATTGTGTTAGGCTTGTCTTATCAAACTGGTTTGGTAGGAAGAAAGCAAAGACATCTGAATTTTCTTTTTGGAAAATTGTGAAGTCTACAACAGAGAGGGAGTGTGAACAAAACAAAGAAGAATTGTATAAGATTGATGAAGGTGTTGCAAATGAGTTGTTCTTTTAAGATTCGAAAGCTTAGACCAAAGCCTTCCAAGGGTTGCACCTGTGTCAGATATTGTTAATAATAACCTCTGTGAAGCATTTAACTTTAGCATCATGGAGTCTAGGTTCAAGAACATAATAACCATGTTGAAGGAAATCAGAGTTAAAATGATGAATAGAATAGTGGATAAGAGGAAGCAATGTAGTTCATGAAAGTACAATTATGGTCCATTGATAAAGAAGAAATTTGCTGACAGCAAGAAGGAAGGTGTTGATTGGAAGATGATCTAGAATTGGAAAAATGGGTGTGAAGTTAAGAAAGGTAGAAAACAGTACATAATAAACGTAGAGGATAAAACCTGTAGTTGTCGAACTTGACAATTATATGGGATCCCTTGTCCCCATGCTTGCTCTGCTATATGGCATTTTGAACAAGATCCTGATGACTGCATACATAGGTACTACCAGAAAGAGACACATTTGAAAGCATAAGCATATGCTTTATAACCTATAAATGGGTCACATGAGTGGAGAAAATTCGGTATTGAGCCCGTGCTTTCACCAGTTGAGAAAACAATGCTTGGTAGGCCAAAGAAGAATAGAAGGAAGACAAAAAATGAATCGAAAAAAGCGAAGCATGGACAACTCAATAGGGCTGGTCTAATTATGAGATGCAAAAAATATGGCGGTGAAGGTCACAACAAAAGATCATGCCTTCAACCTAACACAACTGGATCAGAGGTATATCGTAAACACTTTTTCACTATCAAGTTCCAAAATATTTAAATCTAATTTGGAATTGTGATTATTTATTGTCTCGGTTTGGTATGAGTACAAGAACTAGAAGCCAAAAAAAGAACAACAGAAGACCATGCATTCAACCTAACACAACTGGATCACAAGTATATCATAAACATTTTTTTACTGTCAAGTTTCAATGTATTTAAATCTAATTTGGGGTTGTGGTTTTTTTCCTCAGTCTGGTTCGAGTACAAGGACTAGAAGTAAAAAAAAGATGGTATGTCAGGAACCTATTAGCATACATGAATGCACTGCAGCAAAGAAGATGAAGAAATGAATTGAGATGTTGTTCTGACTAAACATTTTGTTTGTTAGTTGAATAAGTTGCTTAGCATAATTTTTGTTTGTCATTACATGTGATAAGCTTCTAGGACTTGCTTGAAGTTGGTATAATAATGATGGTATATGTAACAATTTGATGTGGTATATCATTTCTACTATAGGCAACTATGTGGGTCTAGGGTCATTTTGTTAGTTACTATTTTGAACATGACATACAATGTCAATTATCCAACATTTTGGTTCATGTAACTTCTTTTTTCAACAAACATTCTTTTGTTTATTTTGCTCGTAGACCTTTCATTATACTTCCCTCAAGTTAGCTATAAACACCAATTCGAATGTGACAATGTATGTCAACAAGAAAGTTTGAAGATACTAGATATACAAATGAGAAGAACATGAAACCATACTTTTCAAACTATAACATTCCTAAATAATGTGACACATAAGATAAATAATACATTGCAAATAAACATTTTCCTATAAAACTCTTTCTTTTTCTTGAGTGATTTATATTTTTGCTTCAAGCTCTTAACCTTTGTGTTTAATTCAATGTGATCTACAACATCATGATTGACTTCTTTTGTTTGGTTATCCTTGCCCACATTTTGCACACTGCCACTCTCATACATCTCAATATTACTGCTTCTACTACTATTCTCAAACATCTCAACACTTCCACACTTCATAATCAGCTTCCTAAGTCTTATATTCTCCTTTTCAAGTTTCCTTTCACTATCACGTAATTCACATATTACTTCATTTGCCTTGTTACACAGCTTATCATCATATCACTTAAAAAATCTGCATCCACCAACCTACAATTCACACAAAAAAGTTCTACTTTTTATTATATAAAATCTACAATTCACTCAAAAGTCTAATGTTACGATGAATTGTAGCACCAATTTAGTCCAGTCGACACAAAAATCAAACAACTTAAAAAATCCCTAATTTTTTATGAACTCTAAAACAAATTGACTAACTGATACAAAAATCAAACAAACTAAAAAATCTCCAATTTCTTATGAACCCTAAAACAAATTGGCTAAATATGTGCTTACCCAACAATCTGAGCAATCATAATACCTTCTACTTGGGTTTAAATCGCTCCACGAAACCTCTCTTAGAGCTAACTTGTTACAGAAACATGTTATTTTCTCTCCATCATAAACGAACTCCCTTCGTGATGAAGAAACCAACTTTGAATAAGACAACTTCTCCATGGATGACTTCTAACCACTTTTTCAGACAATATTTTCGATTCTTTTACTAATCCACTAGATTTCAAGCTTCGATTTCTGCAAAATTTCAATGGAGAATGAGAGGATTTGAGATTTAGGGTTCTTCATTTAAGAGCTCTTACATTGATTTAATTGTGCCTGTATGTGTTTAGGGGTTTTTTATTGTTTTTATTTTATTTTAGATTCATTTGCTGATGTGGCATATAAAACAAAATAATGTCACATTAGCATTTACATACATTTAGAAACTAAGTGGATTAAACAAATTCCAAATTAGCACCGTTAGTCACCTAACGGCCACGTCAGCATCTCCATTAAAAAATTTTTAATTTGACAAAAAAATCGTTTAGTGTGAAAGTGATAAAAAAAGAAGTTAAGAGCCTAAGTGACCAAACAACCAAACGTTAAGAACTATTTTTGATATTATTAAAAACATTAAAAATTAATTTTTTTCTATTCTTAAAACTATAAAAAAAATTATTAAAAACTTCAAAATTTTAAAAAGAATATATAAGCCCCCACAGTTTTAAAACTATAAAAAACATGAATAATTTTAAAACTAAAAAAATATTAAAAACATTAAAAATTAAAAAAGAATATATAAAATATAAAAGAAATGATAAGCACATAAAAAAATTATAAACCGACAATTTTCTAGATTCCATGTCCTATTCTTTTAATGTTGGTTTCCATCGATATTATGGTGCGAATTGATGGATTTTTTCACCAGACAATTCACAAGCAATTGTCAAGCCTCTCTCTTTGATTTCTACTTCCTTTTTGCGAATGATCTATGATGAATAACTGGAACTCATTTAAAGGAATTTACTCATTAGAGAGAATCTCAAATCTTATAAAACTTGTTTAATTTGATTTAGTTTTATTATTATCAATTGGCCTTTTAAATAAAAGTTACATAAGTTATCGATCGAGTTTTAACTCGATTAGTATGCGTATTATTGCCATGCAAGAAGACGTGAATTCGAGTGAACTCAAGTACATTATTCTCCTATTTATAAGTTAGGAAGAAACTATAAATAGTTTTAAATATTATATATATAAATCCTTATAAAATAATAAAATATTCTAATAATAATTAATTGTTATGTAACATCACCCCCTCTTGGAAAAAGAGCTTGTCCACAAGCTTGAGATTGAAACTCCCTTTGATTTTGCACAAGAGTCTTGGGATCTTTTATCTCCAATCAAAATAAATTTTCACATTAGTGTTTGGACGAGTATGATTCGTCACAATTGTAATAAAGATTTTTGTCTCGTCATTTTGCTATCTCTACATGAGTCAACTCTTTAATAAAATGAGGATCTTTTTTACTATTAGTAGAGTTTCTTGTTGATTCTCAACTACATAAGTCGATAATTTGAGTCAGATGATATTTTGTCTCAAAAGTTCATGACAAATTCATAACATGAACCAAATTTTTAAGTTTCTGCAATTGCACATCTATTTAGATTGAATTTAATAACCCTGCAGTAAATAAATTTATTTGTTGATCCAATCTCAAGGAATCTACATGGGCTAATAGTTCTTGAAATTGGCAAAGATAGTCTTCCATCAATCCTTTTTTACTTAACTTCGCTAATTCCCCTAAAAGATTCTCGTGCAAGAGTGGTCTAATTTGTAGAATATCGTATTCTTTGAATGCCTTCCATGAAAGGTACTTAAGGTGTTCTTGCTCCATTTGATAATACCATGATTGTGCCTTTCCTATTAAGTAAAAAGCGGCTAGATCATTTTGTCTATTTCAACTGTCTTCTGATTTGCAAAGAACTTCTCGCATCAGTGCAACTGAGTTAGAGGGTCATTTGTCCCATCGAAAGTCGAAAAATCTAATTTCGTGTATCGTGGAACCACACTGAATCTTGTCATTGTTTCTAAATTGGTTTTCTATTTCTCTAATCGACTCTTGTTTTTGTCAACACTGCTATTACTACTATCAACCCTTTTTCATTATCAAAGCTTTGATTGGGAATCATCAACTCCCTCATCTGTAGCATGAACCGGTCGATCTTCAACTCTATTTTTGCTTTAAACAACTCCAACTCCTCTCTCGTAATGAAATCACCCATTGTTCCTAGCTAGCTTTGAAGCGAAATCGTTATGCTCTCGACTGATGGATCTTATCACCGGATGATTCACAAACAAACTATCTGTCTTAACATTGCTCTTTCCCTAATTTTCTACTTCTTCCTCGTGAATGACCTATTATGAACAAATGAAACTCGTCAAATGGAATTCCAGACTTTAAGACTCATTAGAGAGAATATCAAATCTCGTAAAAATTTGCTTAATTTGACTTGATTTTATTACAGAAACCAAAATAAAGAGAGGCTCCTAACGTTTCTAAAATACTTTCAATTAAAAAAATCTTTTAAAGATATAAAATATTCATAAATAAAGTCTCCTTATAAAATGATAAACTAATCTAATAATAATTAATTTACACGTAACAATCAACCACTGCCTTGGAAGAGTTGGGTGATATCACACAATCCATCTTAAAATATTACCATCTTAAAGCAGGAGAACGTGTGATCGTCCAATTGGCTTCAATTTTCGTTGGAGATAGCTCTAGGGTTGTTAAATGTAGAAAATATTTTTTTGTTTTTACTTTGCACTTGAAAGAAGCTAAGCAAATTGGATAGCTAATTATTTTGTTTCAATATTCTCACTTTTAATGTTGATAGATGACAGAAGGAAATAGTTTAAAATTTTTAAAGGCTTAGTAACCCTTATAGACATGAGACCTACATAAGTAGATAGATGACAAATCATCCTCTGCTGGACATTACATTTTTGTATTAATTCCAGCCTTAGCAAGGCGATCAGTGGTTCCATTTGCCTCTCTTGGAATTATAAGAATTTCCCTGCAAATGCCAATACAAAACTCTATAATATCTCTGACGCATCTTGAAACAAGAGACAACATTAGAGCAATCACTTTCTATCTGTAATTTACAAGAACCAGCACACTTGGAAGCCAAAAAAATAGCAAGAGCTTCCTTGACAGCCAAGGCAGGGTCAACAACACTTAATAGATTTAGAAAAAATAATTAACGAGACACCTCTATGATCACGACCCTGGCTGCACCAAGGTTCACTGCGACAGACGTATCTATGTTAAATTTAACTGATCCGACAGGAGGACGTATCCAAGCCTTCTTCTTGGTGTCAATCTTACTAACAACTGGCACTTCAACGTTTTGAGGAGAGCAAAAGAAATCATCTAGCGAAAAACTTGCCAGCACAGCCCCACCAACCCAGTCTAGCCACAATAGAGTCGAATAGTTCTTGCAAATCAAGAACCTTGCCGTTGAAAACCATACTGTCCCGAAATGTCCATATACTCCATATAATGATATAATGACATAAAAAGCCATCCTCCATAGTTCAGTAATACTCCTGCTCGGAGATATTTGGTTCCACAAAAGATCTTTAGGCCAAGCAATTTGTATATTCTAGATGGCACCACACATCTGCCAGAACACCCAAGATACCTTGCGCACAAAAAAGGTTCTTTCTCTTGTATATTACATTTTAAAAAAATTAAATACTGAAATTGTATGTCAAATCTTTTTTTTATCTAAGGTGTTTCAATCAGTTTCAAAGGGGAGGGAGAGAGATGGGCGGCACCCATTTTTTTTCTGACCAAATGATTGAAACATCATTACAAAATGATGTGTTTTAAAAAAAAAATTTCAAGGTTGGAGGGGAAGAATGTGATCTTTTCAAATATTTATTTGTAATTGATATGTATTTGTTTGTTGCTTTGTTATCCTAAAAATAAAATTTAATAATTTAAATGGTATGTTGAAGAGATTATTTATCAAAATGGTACGTTTGCTACAAAAATAAATATCAAAATGAGTTTACAAAAATAAATACCGAAATGAGTTATTTGCTTGAAATTTTTACGGTGATCCATTTTGATAATTAATTTTTTTTTAGATTATTGTAGTAAAAGAATTGCATTTTACAAATGTTGAATATATGTTACGTAATAAAAAAATTGTTATTGGGATTAAAAATGAAAAAAATAAATAAATGAATTCTTTATAGAAATTGATATCCTTGCTATGCTCCGTTCAGTGTTCAGTGGACTGTTTCTCTCGATGCAAAATGTAAACAATCATTGAACTTTATTGTATCCTCGAGGTTCATTGACAGTAAATCTTTTGCACACCATAATATAGATGGAAACAAATATAACCTTAAAAAAGTGATATTGATACACATTATATGGCATTATACAACGTTATTTATTCGATTTTTTTCCTAAAAAAATAATTTTTGTGTTTCCTTTAATCCTAATTTTACTGATATTTTTAGTATCAAGTCAGCGGTGGATGACAGAAGATCTGATTCAGTAAGGAAGAAAATAAAAAGAGTAGGTAATGCATCAAAATCTAAGTTGTTATATTATATATATATTCAGTAAATATAAAACCTATGTTATTTCAATGTCTCCTTCATTCCAGATAAAACTTAAATCATCTGTAATATTATTTGATAAAAAAGAGGTGACAACTGAGGGAGACAAACAATTTGGTTTAACAATAACTTTTTGTTTTTAGTTTTATGTCCTTATTTTTTATAATTAATTTGTTTTTGAGATTTTAATATTATAGCACAAATTTCATTTGATTTTCTGAATATTAAAATATATTTATTTTTTTTGTATTTTTTCTATATTTAAAATTTAGTTTTTGTATTTTTATTTTAAAAATTTAGTCTCTTTATTTTTTAAATTTAAAAAATTCAAATCTAATTGCTAACACCATTAAATTTTTCTATTAAATTCGCTGGTGTAATTTTAGAAATTAAAAAAAGTTACTCACTTAATAATAATATAACAAAAAAGGTGGCATTCCAATGGACTTGAATTTAACAAATAATTTTATTAACATTAATAACAATTAAAAGTTACATAAGCATCTTAGTCAACATAAAGTATTTGAGCTAATCAATGACATTGTAAAAAATTAAGTAGGCTATTCTTTGCTAACTTGAGGTTGCTAGACTAAGATATTATAAGAAAGTCATCGTGAAAAGTGATTGTTTGGAGGCAGTAGAGTGCCTTACGGATAGATCTGGGAACTGTCATTCGATGACATTGGCACGTAAGGTTACTGCAGTTAGGAGGTGCTTTCAAATGGTGAAGTTCCAGTTCATTCGAAGAGAGGAGAATATGGTTGCTAATTGGATAGCTAAAACTTGTCCGAGAGAGGACACTGAGCTCACGATTATTGATTTTCCTACATTTCATGTTAGGAAACTATTGTTAGAAGATAAATTGGGTGATTCTTTGTAAGGGCTTTTTAAGTTAAAGAATTTGATTGTCTTTTTTTATTATAAAAAAAATAAATTAAGGTATCAAATTATGTCAAAAAATTAAATTTTAAATTTGAGTGTAGCACAAGAATCAAAATTAAAAATTTATCATTATTATATAATCTAAAATTTGATTGTAGCATAGGGATTAAATTAAAATTTTATTATTTTCTTATATAATGCAAAAAGAAAAAAAGAAAAAAAAAAGATTTTGATCCACATGTCAACCAACCTTTTTTATATATAGTTATATCTATACTACTATCTAAGTCTTTGACTGAATAGGTATTACGAGTTAATTGTGCACCAACTTGATTAAGAAAAATACAAAAATGTTCTTTCATAATTAAAATAATTTAAATTATTTTAGGCTATTTTAGTCTTTTTATTTTGATAAAAACCAATAAAAATATATACAATGAAATTTGAATCCATGTTAATTATATTAATAAAACTTTAAATTTACCACACGACCAAAATTTTATTTTAATATGCGCAATTTATTACACCTATCAATTATATATATTAATAATATTAATTGATGTGGTGATTTAAATACTTAATTTTTAATAGATATTAAATTGCGTTATGAAACGAAAAAGACTATAAATTTGAGAAATACATGCATATGTAATATATATTGATAATTGTGAGATCCTTTAGTTTACTTTTTCTAATAAAAGGGTAGTATATATGTCCACATCAATTAAAAACATCTTTAGACAATCACAAACTCTTGATAACTACAACTATAAAAGTTAAATCAATTGTTTTCATCAATAATTTAAAATATATATTGAGGGGTATGTGTCGTGTTTTAAGAGAAATAGATAGTGACATTGTGATAGAGAAGATTACGACATCACGGCGATGTGACTCGAGATGTCATGACGTGTTCTCTCATTTGGTAGACGCATTGTAGACTTTAAGTAAGATTTCTTCTCTTATTTAGACTATAATTATTTTAAGGATATTTTAGTATAATTAGAACTCTAATCTTAACCTATTTAAAGGGTCATTGTGTCTTATTTTGATATGCCAACCAATAAGGGTTTTTATTTGAGAGCGACAAGATGTAGTCGCGTATAAGTTTTGGTAAGAGATTTGTGATAATTATGGAGAATATTTTGTACCCTTTTTGTGAGTGCCCTATAAGATTTAGAGTTTTATTTACCGGATTGCTCTTTGAGATTTTTAGCTCTGTATTCGGGGTTTTTGGTAATGTATACGTTGTACGTTTAGATTATTTTATCCATATTATACTCTCATTTGTTTACTCATTAGTGAAAAAACGAAGTCTCATTTGCTCGTAATTTTTTATCCTTTTCAAAGGGTTTTTCACGTAAAGTATTTATGTTCGTTCCTCTCCACTTTTATTATCTCGTTGTTTATGCAGATTGATCCCCAACATATATTTATAGCAATTATAAATCCTTTATTTGTGCCTTTCAATCATACCTTAATATATGTATTAAATTAGCGAGTTTGAAGTAGTTATTAATGGTGAAATCTAGTTTTTACTAGGTTTCTCAATTGTACCATGTCCAACTTAAAACAAGAAGAAGAGGATATCAAATTTGGAGTAGGGTTCTCACTAGAAATAAAGTCAAGTTGTGAAGAAAAATAAATGAAATGATGAGAAGATGAAGCGAAGTTATGGAGTAGAATCATTAAATTAGATGATGAATGAAATCTTGCCTTAAGCAATAAGCATGGTGATAAATGCTCATTTTCTTTTGTTTTCTTGAGATTTCACTCCTTATTTGGAGGGTACCACCCACTTTTTTTTTTTTTTTTTTTTTTATTTCACTTCCCATTCCAAGCAAATCAATGAAGGTAGATATCATCAAACTTTGTCGTGGGTTAAAATATGCTATTAGTCTTTGTATTTTGTAAAATCTGTAGCTTTAATATTTGTTCTCTAATTTGATTATTCTTAATCTTTGTATTTTTCAAATTTCTAAGTTTCATTCTACACCAAATGATAACTGTTAAATTTATTAAGTGATGTTATTTTTAAATTTTGATGTGCCATACATATTATCATATGAGTAATGTTATGTTAACTTGTTATTTTCACATATTACTCATTAAAAACCCAATTATTGGATTAACAAATGCAATTTGCATCAAAACTAAAATTTCAAAACTTAAAAAAGTATAGGGGCTTAGAATGATCAAATTGGAGAATATGGATCAGATCTACAATTGTACTCATAATACATGACTAGTAATTGAATTTAACTAAATAGATTTAATTGATATTTTTGGGTCAAGACTAAAATTTTAAAAATACAACGACTAAAATTGACCAATTAAAAAATACAGGGATTAAATTTAATCAATTTAAAGTACAAGGACTCAATTCATAACTTTTGAAAAGTACAATGACTAAAAGAAAACTAACCTTTTGTTAGTTTAAGTAGAAGTAGAAGGGACGCAAGGTAAAAGTATTAGGGAAGCCCCTGTACTTAGGGGCAGATTGCATTTCGGCTCTCTACTCTAAAAAATTGCAACTTAGCCTTTATACATTTCGAAACGTGCAAATTAGCCCCTCTATTAAATTTTATTTTTTAAATGATAACATGGAACATTAATTTAAATGGTTAATTACTAATCTGGTCTTTGAACTATAACTAAAACATCATTTTGATTTTTTTTTAAATCTTAACAATAATTCTAAAGAATGAAAAATTCAAAATATACATGTAAAACATCTAAAAAGTTTACAAAAAATTCATAAAGAAAATCATAAATAAAATATAAAAATTCAAAATATAAATGTAAAACATCTAAAAAGTTTACAAAAAAAATCCTAAAAATTTTATCAAACTTTCGAGTCCAAACCCAACCATCGTGTTTTTACAAGACTTTTTTTCCTATTTTACAAAACCTAGAAAAAAAAAAGATTTCTTATGCTTGATTGAAGCCACAAACAAATAAATAAATATTTGATTGAAGCAAAAAAAAAATCAATTAAAAGTTTTGATTACTCACTTTCAAAATTTTCATGCTTTGATTGATGTTCAGTTTCATCTTCATCATCATGCTTCTAACTAAAAGGTTGATAAGGATGAGTATGGAAAAGAATCGTAAGTTTGTCAAAGTCGTGGATTTCACTTAGGGCTCTAAATGATCAGAAATAAATTTGGATTTTGACACAATCTGAAATGCAAACAAATTCAAGTCAAATAAAAAAATTAAAGAAAACAATTAAAATAAATAACTAAGATAAATAAAACGGAACAATAAATTAAAGATTAGAACAATAAAGAAGAAAATAAAGAAGATAGATGAAAAAGATGGAACGTGGCGTGTAAAAATCCTAAGAGAAAAAGATGGAACGTGGCGTGTAAAAATCCTAAGAAGCCTTGGAAATAAGAATAATCTACAACCTCCTTCAAATAGCTCTAATTTCCCCTTTAAAAAAGAAAAATTTGGCAAGAAAAAGTTTGAAAATAATCCCTACAATCTGAAACAGATTGTTAAAAATCTTCTAAAAAAAACTTCAGAAAAATTGCTAAAAAAAATTCAGAGAATATATTAACTCAAAAGAGAAGTGGTTGAATAATAATGAATCTAAATAAAACTCTTAAGTATACTAAAACTCTAATTAACCTAAATAAGAAGTAGTTTTGAACTAAACTTTCTTGTTGACATAAAACTCTTAAATAACTTAAAATACTTAATAATTATAAAAAAATTAGGAATAAAAAATAATAAACTAATAAGAGCTGATAAATATAATATTGGACTCATATATAATAAAAATTAAGTCTAAAACTCATAATTTCCGTAATAATCCTATCCAGAAATTTTACTCGTGCAGACTTCACTAAAATGATCATAACTTGAGTTCCTGAACTCAAAATCGAGTGATTCAAAGTGCATTTCAAAGCTAAGAAATAGATAATTGAACATTATGAAGACATCTTAATCTAAAAATGGTTGGATCCCATCCAAAAATTTGTCACAAGTTGGCTAATCTTTTTAGCTTGAAAATTGACAGCTTAGTTAAATTGACTTTAATACATTTCACTCATTCTGTGCATGTATCATTCCTTATTTCCTCAAAAAGATTCATCATCATATACTGGCTTTGATCGAATCTTGGTTTGATTTGTTTGACATTTAACCTTGTTGTTGGGCCTTGAGGTAGTGTAAGCCCATCACATCCATGAATGTGAAATTGGGTCTTGAGATTCGTATCATTCCCTCATTCCTCAAGAAGATTCGTCCTCCAATCTTTAGCTATAGAATAAATAAAAGAGATTAGAATTTATAACAAGAAAAGCAAATAAATACTTACCTAAGTTTTCCTGTGCACCAAAACTATTTTCAAGATCGAAGATATGATTTTGGTTCCTCAAATCAACATGGATCAAGTACCTCTCCTTAAAAAACAAACTATCAACACTAAACAAAGAAATATTAGGCACATGAGTGTTCAAGTAAAAAATACCTTTTACTTTCTTTGAATATGCATGGTCATCCAAAAGAATTTCTAAAGATTAGTTAACAATTTTATATAATAATCAAAATCTAGAAGTTTAATATTATTATGTAAAAATTCATATTTAAAGTTTAAGGTAAAAAAATTTGTTGCAAGATCAAATGCATAAGGTGTTTTAATAAAGCTATCGAATGCAACGAAAGTAACCTTTACGTACCTAAATAAACTCATAAAATCAATTGAACTTTAAGACTGTGGTTTATTGAAACTTGACTAATGAGAAAGCATGTTGTAAGGAAAAATAAAATAAGTAGAATACTTATAAAAAACATTCAAGGTATGCCTACATATTTTAATTTCAAATGTATCCTTACTTTTCTTACCTTCTAGCACTTGTGGAGAATTATCAATGCTCAACTTACCTCTTTCCCACAAGTAAATTGTTTGTCGATGGTAGAGTAATATAATTGAGAGTCTGCCAATGGATCCTTGAAATCCTATAACAAAAGAACACCACTGGACAAATTTTAGTTAGAGTTAGTTAAAACATAATCATTCTTCACTTTTGTATGGGTATTTTCTTGCTTTTCATTTTGTTTTTCCACTTGAGAACTCTCCAATGTTACCTCATATGGATTTTCACTCACCAAATTTGGACCATCAAGTAGACTTTTATCACTCATGATCTCTTTTCTTTCGATCTTTTCACATGATTCTTCCTCACTTCCCATATCCCCTCATAAGTATTATGAATATTCAATTCAGTACAATACATCTCAGTAGGAGAACATGACGTTTTTATCTTATCTAACTCCATAAATTCAAGGAAAAATTTTGAACTATCATCTTTTTCCAGTTCACAAAGTTCGCCATCACAAATCTCTTTTCCACTAAAGTAAGAGTCAACAAAAGGTACAAAGTCATACTTACTTAATTGGACATCATAAACCCTTATGATCTTTTGAACTACACTAATAACATTGCACAAAATGTGATAGCTCAATCGTATTCTCTCTATTTTGATATTTAATTGGACATGAGAAAATCTCATGATATTTTGAATTACACCAATAACATTTCACAATAGGTGAGAGATTAGTTGTACTCCTACTTTAATTTTGTCATCTCTTCTTAAAGTACTCATCAATTGATCGATTAACTCGAACATGGCATCGACGCTTTGTTTTGACATCTCTGTAGTAATGAGAAGGAATGAAAAATTGATTACAATATAATAATAACAAGTAATGCAAATAAGGACTCTTGGCAACTAACCAATTAGAGTTCCAATCTAATTCAAATGTCCACGATAAGGGTTTGACTTAGGTGATTCGGTTTGATTCAATCTCCAAAATATTATTAGATATCTTTATCGTTTTTATTAGGAAAATTTCTATCTAAGTTGTCACTTGTTTTTTACTTTCTTCATATTCATTTTACTGTGCATGTATGAGATTATTAGCTATCTTTCTCAATAATGTCGTCTCCAAAATTCGAACTTATGTCTTCTCTTGAAAATACAATAGTGCACCAAACACTTTTAATTTACCACTTGTTTTGAACAAACTATTTAAATAACCAACTTCATCTGAATAAGGTTTTTAAAGGTATCACAAATCAATTATTTGGGTAACATATTTTCATCTCTCCAATTTTTTTCTAAAATTTTCCTTGGCATCAATATGATGATTCTTTCCCTTCCCTTTCATTCTATGAAAGAGGAGGGTTTTCATTTCTTTCTTTCTTTTCTCTCATTTTCTTTTTCCCTTTTTTGTTTTATTTGGTTTTGACTCTCTTGCTTGATCTTTTTTGCTTCTCCCTTTTTTGATCATCTTTTTTCCAAAGTTATTTTTTTAAGCTTTAGGTCTTTTTTTCTTGGTTCAAGAACCATAGAACCAATGTTGTAAAAATTAGATTGATGGTCGAATCAATCAAATTATCAATTCAATCACTAGTCCAACTATAATTAAATAATTAATTAAAAAATCATAAAATTAATAAAAATAGATATAAATTGGTTCAATTGTCTCTTTTTTTTTCTATCTTGATTTTGGTTTTTTTTATCGATTCCAAGATGTCTGCTTGGAGATCAGTTTAGGTCTCGTTCTTTATTGCGTTTGAAATTCCAAAAGTGATTTTCCACCACAGGAGAAATGAAGAATACCTGGCTTTTTGGGTCAAATTGCGGTGAAAAATTATTTTTCCACCCAAACGCAGAAGTTGAGATTTAGGTTCTTTTGGCTTTTGCGTTTGGAAAGGGAAACGATCAAAATATCCTTATTTATATTAACTATTTAAAATATATACAAAAAAATTAATTTAATTTATATTTTATGTATCATTATATTAAATTTATATTTAAGTTTTTTAAATATTTTTTTGGTCATTAATTTTACAAATAATTTATATTAATTACTTAAAAGGTATTTAAGATATATACTTCATGTACCATTATATTAAATTGTTTAAATATCACATATCATGTCTAAAAAAGATTTTTTAACCTTCAATCATATTTTTTTGCAGCAATGAAAAACATTAAAAATTAACAAATCACACTTTTTCAAATCACTTTTGTATCACATTTTTTGAAAGCACTTTCAACCATAATAGCAATAGAGAACTAACCTGAATCTCTTTGTCTAGACCAATATATTCGCCGATCCAGTCCAGTTTCAACACTTTCAGGCGCTAATCGTCAGCATGATGGAGATGAGTTCCAGTGAGGGTATGGATGGTAAAAGAGGCTGTTTTGTTGAGTATTTGGAGCATTATGTGTTTTCAGCAGCTCCTTTATTGTTTCTTTTGGTGCTTTCAATCAAATGGTTATATTTAGAGTTCCATCGTATGGTTGACTGTCAATACATCTGCTGGAGAGGATGACGGAGTCTATCATTACCATAACTTTAATCATAGATCTCTGCTTCTTCTTTCTCTACTTGTAAAGAGGTTTTATACTGCTTCGATTCAAAGTTCTTTCTTGGATTACTTTGTTTGATCCCTGGTGTTTGATCATCGTAGCAATTTGAGTGGGGTATGAGTGGCCGGATGATATCAGTTTGGTTGAATTGAATTTTTAAAATTTTTAAAATTGTTTATTATGATTCGGTTTTGGTTTGATTTTTAATTTTTTTATATTTAGTTTTTTTTTAAAATTATTTTGATAAAATAAGCTTTGTTTTTATGTCTTTTAAATATCATTTGATAATTTTTTGATGTATTTTTCATAAATATTTTTAAAAAATAATAATTTTTCAAAAAAATTTAAATTATTTTTATTATTTTAAATATAAAATATTTATTTCTATATCATAAAAAATCAAAATTAATTATATACTAAATAAATGAAAGAATTTGATTGGGTTTCGAGTAACCACGGTTTTTGAACTTCATTCCATAAATTGTTCAAATACCTCAGTTCGGGTCGATTTTCAGTTTAGTCGTTTTTTTTTTTTGCTCAAAGCCCTTTGTGTGTAAGTCAATGACTTTTTGAGTTAGGATGTCAAATTAATGGTAAAAGAACCACAAATCCCCCTGTACTATATCTTAGATTACATTTTAACCCTTCTACTAAAAAAAAGAGCAAATTGACCCCTATACGCTAGACGAGCAAGCAAAACAACACCTCCATTGAAATTTGGTGTTGTATGTAAAAAATATTAACAAATTTAACCCACAACCTTTACACATTTATTCAATTTGACCATCACTCTTTTATTGGAAATAAATTAGGCCTTAGTAGCAAATTTTAAAAAAACTCAATTAAGCTCTTTTAAAATTTAAATATTATTTTAAAAAGCATAAAAATTATAAAAAATTATAATTAATTTTTTATAATAAAAATAAAAATACCGACCCAATAAAAAAGTAGAGATTAATTTTTTTAAAAATCTTACAACCATTAAATTTTAATAGATCAATAATTATTTTTAATAAAAAATTTTAATTTTAAAATTTTTATAACTTTCTGTTATAATTTCTTTTTATGATTTTTAAATTTTAAAAGAGTTGAATTGATTTTGTTTTTAATTTGTTACTGAAGCCTTTTTGACCCTTTAGTCTTATTAGTTTTAAAATTTTCTAATTTACTTCCAATAAAAGTAAGAGTCAAATTGAATAAATGTATAAAAACTGAAGGCTAAATTTGTTATAATACTTTATATATAAACACCAAATTTTAACTGAACATATAAGAAATAATTTATCTATATTTTCAGTAGAGAGACTAAAATACAATCCAAGATATAGTACAGGAGGTTTTGTGGTACTTTAACCCAAATGAACTGTGTTCATCTTGTAAAAGAAAAATTCTTAAGAGGAACATTCTATTAGTGCACTCGTTTAATCCTTTTACTTGGTGAATTCATTAGTAACTTTTAGCAAGAACAGTTAGAGACTTCACTAAAAGTGCGCAACACTAAGGCTACAATACTACAGCAATATTATAAGTCTGTTTATTGATACAAAAGTATTTATGTCAAATGTATTTATGAGAAAATACATATATGAATACAGTTGCATCTCTTGGTAAACTCCATCTCCCTTGACTACTAAAGAGAAGAGAAGAGAAAGAGAAAGAGATACTGATACTGAAACGGCCTTCAAAAGATACAATACGGCCAGCATCTTCATGTGATTAAGATGCAATGTAAATAAGTTACAAGAACCTTGATGGCTGTGCTAGAATCTATGAGTATCTGGTCTAAAATGGTTATCGTAAAATGAAAACTGATCAGGACGTACCTGACCTGAACTGGGTGTACGGAAGACTGGAAATGCTTCTTTAGTTTGCATCTGTGGCACTAGGTCAGGATAGGTGGGGAAAGTTGGATAACTCTGCAGACCAGATGAGGGTAGGCCTGGTTCCATGTAAGGATCAAAACGTGGTTTCTGAGTGGATCTTGACCCTGTCTCTGCATATCGACCTGTGAAATTTTGATCATCATTTATGTAACCAGATGCAGTTGGGACTGCAGAATAACTTGATCTAACATCCATGTAAGGGTTACTGTAAAACCGATCACTACTAACTGGCTGATAGTTACTAGAACTACTTGACTGAGTGTTCATATAAGAAGTGGTAAGAAGATGGTTGCTAGAAGAAGGTGCAACTACTGCTTCGGGGAAATAGTTTGCCAAACTTAACTGCAAGCCTGAACCCCGAAAGTTCACTTTAGAGGCCTCTGCTGAAAAGTCAGTTGGAACCCTGAAGAGTCCAGAGCATCCAACAGGAATCTCTACTCTCTCCCCAATTTGTCTTCCATGAACAGAAAGTTCAATAGCTTTTCCTCCATATGCACCCTCAATTAGTGGCAATGTATGGATTTTCTGTTGTAAAGACATCCTGGCTTGTTTAAGAGCATCCAGAACATTGGTAAACTTGCCAGGTGCTTCATGTGGCACCAATGCATAAAGCTCATTTTTGTTTCCTGAAGGTTCCATGATTGAACTACTGCTCATATCAGATGAATAGTGCTGCACTGCCTGCTTCCCAGGGGAACCATGTGCATGTGCAAATTGATGAGAGCTAGGTAACGGAGAATGGTTGCTCTGCAGACTCTCCTGATCATGATTTTCCTTTGCTATGGGAGATACAAACTTTTGACCTGAGGATGTAGGATCTAGAGAAGCAGGAGAAAGGGAGCTGCTACAATTACGATCCTGTAACTGATCCATCTCACCATGTGAAGGTGGCACAGGATCATGGGATTGAGTTTTGGGTAATTCTTTGGAGCAGCAAATACAAACTTTTGCCATGGGAGATACAAACTTCTGGCCTGAGGATGGAGGATCTAGAGAAGCAGGAGAAAAGGAGCTACTACAATTACATTCCTGTAACTGATCCATCCCATCATGTGAAGGTGGGACAGGATCATGGGATTGAGTTTTGGGTAATTCTTTGGAGAAGCAAATATGTTCCCCCTCTGCCTCTTGGACTTGTGAGCTACCTCTTTCCTCAGTGACATCTGAGTTGTTCCCAGGATCACATGAATCCTAAAAAATTTTAACCAAAAAACCATTATGTCAGCATGGAGAAGCAAGATAATCAGACAAGTGACAATTTTCGATGAACTGTCTAGATAGCATATAGCATATGATAAACACAACCACATTATCAATAGAGATCGAGAAAACATTTAAAAGAAAAAAGTGCACATAGCAACCACAAAAGGAAATTGATACTACACTGCAGCCCCCACCCTTCAGATTGAGGTATGAATCCCTCTATATAGGCATTACAGGAAGTTAATGCATCAAATAAAGAGTCATGCTAGCACTCTATAGGGTGAGCAAATGTCTTAGTTTCAATGGTGTAAGTGACATCACACGTCAAATAGATATGGATAGCAGAGGGACTTCCTAGGTGACACTAGTCCATAGGACAGCACACAAGGATCCCACCTTTAGAACCAAATACCAAAGCTCTTTCAATTCAGCTTTCAAAAGATCAGATTAAAAAGTTAGAGAATCAGCACATGTAATTATTTTTAATAATTGATTCTATCTTAAAAGTTAGGTTAATCGTATGAAGGATTTGTCAGCTAGCACTTTCAGCAGCCATGCACGTGCCTACGAGAGAGTGCAGGATAGGGAGTTTTCTCATCTCACAAGAATATAAAAGATAATTAAGTCTGAAAGAGAGTTTGCGACCAATAATCTTCACTGGAGGATAGCCAAACAAAATAAAATTCACCCAACTTTCCACTGCAAAAAAAATACATCCACTTATAGATCTTCCCAAGTTCGATAGGAGATAAGGTTTTAGACCCTCCCTTTCTACTTGAGTAGCCAAAGTGGCAACCTTCAGCTTTTGCAAGGTCCAACTTCTTTCATCTGTATGTATTTTTATGGAAATAGATCCTTTGAAAATAAGATTAGTTCGCTGAGGTCTTAACCTTTGTTTCATCTTTAAATTTCTAATTTTCCAGCCTACATCAATTGAAAACCAGATTCCTTCTATCAATTCCTCAATTACAGTTCCTCAAATATCATAATTAATCACCACATCAATTCAATTATGCAATTTTCTTCAGCTGCTCTTGATAAATTAGAAACCAACTGTTTTACATTTCAGCACCATGTACAGTCCAGATGTCAAGCTGGCATTAACATTTTATTTGATTTAGCACTAAACAAAAATAAAATATCGTAAAAGGTACTGTAGAAGCCCTTAACATCCTGCACCAGAAATACTGCACTTCCTTAACAATACTGATTACATGTATATGGAAGTATGTAAGAGATAACAGGCATCCATAACTAAGGAAGAAAATTCTACTAGTAGGAAAGGAGTTCTTTTTTTTTTTTCTTAAAGCAATTTTTTTCAGAGCACTTCCATAGTTTCGTATAAATTTAATTTCTTTGCACTAGAAATTTTAAAATGCTCAACCACAGAAACCTTGATCTAAAACTGTCTATCATGGAATTTACTTGTTTCAAACAAAAAGAAAAACACACAAAGTTTTAGTATGATATCATAACCAAGATGGTAAAAGAACATAAATTCTCTGTATCAAATAAGTGTTGCTTAAACATACCGGTGTACTACTATTATTTTCTCTGAACTTCTCTTCCCATTCTCTTTGGGCCCTTTCCATTGCTTCATAACGGTCAATAAGTTGTGCTTGATGCTCTAGAGCCTTTTCCATGTCTTTCTCACCTGCATCCCCATGAAAACCAAGACCATAAGCAGTTATATTTCTTTCATCTTTTAAGGCATCTGAAAGTAGAGTGTCGAAAGAGCTTCTATTTTCACGAATTTCAGATGCATTGGCAAGATATTAGACTCACTTTCAGAGTGATTAGTATTAACTTCCAAAGAGTTTACAAGTCCATTTACAGGCGGATCAACCTTGACATCATCTGACTTAGGCTCCTCTGCTACTAACCTGATAAAATAAAGCAAGCATAAATAATTTTTGTTACTTTGACTAACGAGCAGAAATACCTGTGAGATCCATCTTGAACACACAAGTTAAAACGTATCAAGATGAAGAGAAATCTCAAGTACAGTCATTTTTACAATTGAATGAGAAGAATAATCCTTAACTATGAAATTATTTCAATTTTAATCTTTTGGTTCTGATTTAGGATCCTCTGCTACAGATCAGCTAAAAGGAAAAAAGCATTCATATATATCTGGTTTACTTGACTAATGAGTAAATACCTGACAGGACATTCAGGTCGAACATGAAAGAAATTAACATGTAACACAATGAAGAGAATTCTCAAGGGAAGAAATTTTTATAACCGAAAATGAGAAGAATGACCGATGAACATTATTTCATTTTGATCTTTCTTTTCTATAGTTTCCATGACACAATAAGCCGTACAAAAGTGCCAAAGTAAAAGTGTACTCTCTCCATCTCCATCTCCATCTTCTTTTTCAGTTTTTCTCTCATGTCCAACCAGAGATCTACTACTGCACCCATCCTTTTCTTTATCATATCAGTCTTTTTTATTCATGACTTTAATGTTAATATTCCTTGCATCAGAGAACATATCATTCAGGTTTTATCATCCAGAATTACACAACAGTATATTCTTTTCTGTCTTGAAAAAATGGCATGCCACATCTTTCTTATAGAATAAAAGCAAGAGTCTAATGTACCAACCTTGACTCCCGGCGTCTTATCTGCCTGCATGATTTTCCCTGGCGCTGTTTTGGGGACGAAAACCCCATAGATGTAAAGCTATTGCGCCTTCTTGCAAGTGAGTCTTTATACTTTTCAGGAGAATGAGAAGCACTCTTGCGGCCTTTCCAAGACAAGCTTCTACCAGATACTGAAGAAAAATCGTCGGAACCTGAAAGTTCATCTGACTCTTTTCTTCTCGCTTTTGAACTTACAGAGCTCTCCTCTTCTTTAGTAGAAACATTATCCATGTTGGACTCAAAAGGTGTGTCCTGGTCAGAGCTTGAATCAAGTTCCTCAGAGACATCACTTACCCCATTATTCTCCAAAATAGCAAGAACATCTGCTGTTGCCTTTTCAGCCCTCCTCCTTTGGACTGACACAATTCTTAGATGTTCCTCCAGTTCAGCTACCTAAGTTATATAAAATCCAACACTATAAAGCATTAGAGAAAGTCGATGTACTTGAGCATGAGATAGAAAGAGGAGAGAAGATAAATAGAAACAGCAAACCTCAAAAACCTTCCCAAGTAAAACATTTTAAACATACCCTTCTTGCCAGTTCATCAGCTCTCTGTCTTGCACTTTTTGAGACAGATCTTTCGGACAGTAAACGTGCTCGAAGGAATTCAATGGTCATATGGGAATCCTCCATGTTGCAAGTTATCCTGAGAAAACAAGACCAAACAATCAACAATTCATCCACAAAGTATGAACAATTATTAAAGCTAACACAAAGACAGGAAATCTATCTTACATCAAAGTTTCAGTTCCTACTTGCCAATAAATGAATTTACTTATATAAAAAAATGTAAATGGGAAACGGATACTTCCAAGGCATCAAGAAACTTCCTACAGAGAAGAGGAACTGCCGTGCAAGAGAAACTTCAAAGGAAAACTAAACAACAATTACTAAAAAAAAAAAAAACTAACCATGTTTAAGGTACATTGAAAACGATACCCTAGATTTAAAGAGGGCAACCAACTAAAATTAGAACTGGACGCAAGATCTCCAAACTGAGGGCAAACATAAGACACAAATACAAGTAGGATTATTAAGAGCAGTTCCCACGTTATCCTAAGTTATTTTGGTAGCAGATTTTGTAAGAGAAGCATATTCAGTCCATTCTCGAATGCAAATATTACTTCCAAATTCCTGATCAATCCAAATCAAGCACCAAACTCTCTGATCTATGAGCAGATAAACCGTTTATTAGATAGAACCAGGTTTCAAATTGGGTCATCAACACAAACATGGTCTTTGTGGAAGTCCTAAATTTTGGCTTCCTAACTGCAGCTCACTCCTCCAAAACCCAAAACAGAAAAATAAGCAACAGATGAACAGAATACTAATCCAAAAACTTTTGATAAAAATACCTTACAAAAAAAATCTGGAAAAGGAAAACGACCCATGAGCTAAAACTAGTTGAACACAGAAAAGAAGTAAGTGAAAGCATCAAGAATGAAGAAAGGAAGAAATACCCAGATTATAATTACCTCTGATCTTGCTTTTCTTGATCAGAATTCTGCATTTTAGAAACAGGAGACTTTGATCAGCTACACTCCAGATAAATCCCCTTCCCAAAAATTAGGAATGAATAGAGTATGAGAAGTGAGGGAAACAAACAAGGTAGGTTTCGGGATGAGAAAGGAAAAGCAGAGAAAAGAGAGCGAAAAATACGATAGAAAGCAAAGTGGATTGGAAGAGATGGGAATAGGTGAGATGACTTTCTTTTTGGGGGGATTTTGATTGATATTTCACTAAAATTGAGATGGGGGAAATGGAATGGAGGGGTCAGAAGAAAAGAGGCAGAAATTTCTTCCCTTTTCTTTATTTGAGAGACGTCCATTTGGACAGCCGCTGCCCCCACACCCTCAACCTCACCACCATTATTTCTCCTTTCTTTCTTTCAGCTCTCCTATCTATCTTCTTTTCTTAATAAATGCTTCTCAATTGTTTGTATAATTATTATGTTATCATTTACTTAACTAAGACGTCTGTTTTTAAGGAATAATTTTGTTAATTAATATCCTGGATATTTTTTTTATAATTAATAATGTGAATATTTCATACATTTTTTTATAAATATTTGTGAATGAATGACTTGTTTGTTTATTTTTTAAAGAATTTTCAATGCAAAAATTTCATGATTTTTAGCGAGTAATAAAATAGCATATAACGATGAATTTAAAAATTAACTATTAATAACTTTATACGAACATGAACTCAAGTTATGGTCTATTAGTCCTTAAATTTAAAATTTTAAAGTTGATATAAACTTTAAACTTTAAACTTGAAATTCGATTTAAATCCTAAATTCTAGACCTGAAACTCAAGAAAAAAATGATTATTATTGTTGATAGGAGAAAGGCGATGAGAAAGTGGTAGAGTGAAATGCCAATTCACCTGTAACAAGCGAAGAGCTAAAGCTCAAGTGTTAGGAAAGGAGGAATGAGAAGCCTGATAATACTCAAGGTTTTTCTTGGGGAAGAAGGAGGGACCCTTGGTCCCTCGTGCACTAAGGTATATATATAGGGGTCACTCACTGCTCTGTAGTGCCACGTAGCTGAAAGTGAGAGGAGTTGGAATGGTTGTGTGGTCGATTAGGTGGCAAGTGTTGAGATCTAGTGCCTTTAGTATAGTGCTTTTTGTCTATATGTATTTGTATTTTTCAAACAAATTGTTTAATAGAATATTCGTCAGTTTCATGAATATCTTTGTATATTGCCCTCAACGGTTTTTGCACGCAAAGCAAAATGAAAGTAAATATTGACTTATTGATTATCTAACATTTAACCAATACTAAGTGATATTACGTAGTCAGATCATAATAAAGAAAGACAACTTATATTAATAGATAACTTAAACATGTTTTTAGTCTAATAAAAAATGAATAAACTAATTGAAAGACTAGTATGTTGTCTATCAAGTTCAATTAAGGAGATACATTATCTTCGATATCGGAGCGAATCACTCCTACAAGACAGAGATATAAATGTGACTAACTGGACTAATAGTACATCAAACACGAGTCAAGTAGAATAGATCCTAGACCCGTTTATGAATTCATTCACTTGTGACATTCATAGTATGAAATATACTAATCCTAAGTGGATAACGAACTATGTATGCGTGACTCATATACTTTGATGTAAACGAAAGTCTGAGTTCAAATAGATAAGGAACTGAAAGTCTGTGTGTTAGGTATACGATTTCTGTAGTATGTAGCATCATTCCACAACAGTGGAATTCATAGCCCAATAAAGAGTAAATGATATACTCTCATCGGCATTATATGATAGATGAAAAGTAAATATGATCACGGGTCATTTGTCTTTATGATAAATGACTTTTTTACTATTTGATAGAAATTAGCTTCTCGTGAAGAAAGATTAATAGTTACCATGAGATAAAAGATGATCATATTAGGAGTTACATACTGATGAAAAGGTCATTGGACAAACACTTATTAAGTTGATTTCATCATGGTATACAATAATGGAGAGCTTAGTTATGATACTTTAGTGGAATATCTTCGTGACTAAATAATGTTATAATTAATAGGTGAAAAGTTGGAACATAACTACAAATTATTTGATCCCTAATTATATATGTCCAACCAGTCCCTCCGCCAGCTTGAGATAACCAAAAACAAGTTGCATGTATAACCAATAATATGAAAACGATGAAGAGAGATAGATCGCATGTATCACTATCCGCAGTGAATGTGTTTTCTCATTAAGCACAAAAGATTACTTGAGAATTAGTTTTAAGTTTTTCAAATTATTATTTAATTAATTAAAATTAAATAATTAAAGTTCAGAAATGTAATTAAATTAATTAGTCATTATGGATTTGTTGAATAAGAAAATTAAATATATTTTTTCATAGATTCTATTATAGTGAAGTTGTTATGACTTTAACAAAATTAGGATTGAATTAAGAAATTTATTTAATAAAGAAATTAATTTAGTTAATTAACTAATTAATATTTTGGACAATAGAAAATAAATATTGGATTAGATAAATCATAAGTGTTGGATAAAAGTTAGGAAGCACATATAATTGAACCCAATATAAGAAAGACCCAATATGGCATTATAAAATACAAGGGGCGACAAACCTAGAATATTGTACAAGGGTGTTGTTGCGCCCTACCTCTTCTACTTAGAGTAGAAGTTGTATTTTCTATTAAAATATTATTACTTAATCAAGTCTTATTCAAACAGAACTTTTGTATAGTTTTTCTATAAATAAGAATTATCAGATAAGCAATTGACACACTTGCTCACATGTCATTATTCTGCCAGAAAGCAGTGAAAATTTATTTCTAAGAATAAAATCTATTTTCTAGGAAAAAAATACAGTTATCGGTTATAAAAAAGATTTATTTTCCTATTGGAAGTAAATAAAACTTTTCATTCTATGATTTGGTCCGTTTTGCTTAAGCCCACACTCGAGGTAATTTGTGATTTAATGATAGCAGAGAAGGCTATTCAGTTAAAAGCTAAGATCGACTTTAATTTGCATCGCACAAAGCACAAGTATATTTTGGTTAGAGTTTATTACTATAAATATCACAACAGGCTCGATTTAAAAAAAAAATTGTAAACTTCCACTATACAAAAATAACTATTTTCTTAACCAATTTTTTCAACAATTGGTATCAAAGTCAGATTGTGATATATTTATATTATAAATGATACCGAATTTTCTCTCTCTTTTTCTCGTGTTTGATTAAATTGAGATAATATGTGACATTCTTTAAATTGTATGCATGTTTCGATTGTGATATATGTGGATGAATGTATGGAATTATTTTATTTATGTAATAAAACTAATTTTGCCAAAAATTGTAATTCTTAAAAATTAGATTGGGTGCATTTTAAGTTTTTCATAAATTTTGCGTTATGTAATTAGATCGTAAACTATCATCTCCAAGCAAGTTTGATTTTAATTTTATGTTTTTTTTTTTGTAAAATTAGAATTATCCATGTGAGTCAGACATGCAACCTCCATCAATGGTCTATGTATGATGGCATGATATTACTTCGAGCAAGTTCTACCCTATCGCTTCCTACGGTAAGTGTGACACCCTCAACTCGATCCGATTTGTCGAATCCAGATCTTAGGTTTTACCACATAAATACAAACAAAAGCTTAATCTATCTATACAATTCATGATTAATTACAACTTAACTACACATAGGTTCAAACTGACTTACATATGGATATATAATAGATAAATACAACTACAACAAATGGTAAATTAATTACAAAAATATCTAAATTTAGATCCTATTTTATTACAGTTATCCCAAAGTATGAATTTCTAAGTAACATTCAGACTTTGAACATGCTACCAAAGATTTGCTCTGTATGCATAATAACTAGATACATTGATCATTGGTGTAGTCTTAGTATCGTCCTTCCTAGCGCAGATTCACATTCAACTTGAAACATAAAGTATAACTCATGTAAGTTCATAAAAACTCAGTGAGAAATAGCTACTTATACCTTAGTCGTTGTTTCCATAAAGTGCCAGCTAGTTCATCACCGCCAGTTCCTCTTCTTTCAGCATCAATGATCTATCACAATAGACATCACACAAATTTTTGAAATCACATCCATTCCTTCTATCTGTTATATCCTAGTCTAAATATATTACCATCATTTATCAATAAGTTTATTATCTCGAGACCCTCTTTTACATTCATCTTTATCAAAGTTCCTTACTCGTATTCCTTGCAAACCAATGCTCGAAATTTTTTTCATACCTAATCTTAGCTTCGACTAACCCTTTTCTTTTACTGTTTACAAAAAGATGCCCTTCTTCAAATTATCAGACGCAACCTTTATTCAGATTTGTTCTTTGAATGAGAGCTCATCCATCTCATTATCTCTTCAAACTATCAATCTTTGTTTGTTCTTTAAGTTTATTTGGTCCTTATGAATTCATCAAATACTCTAATTCATTTCAATCTTTCTGATTAAGATTAAGGGCCATGCAGAATATGCCATATAGTTTCATATGGAACCCACCACGAGGAATTCCATTAAAGCACTTCATAAATAGGGTTTAGCATATTATGCCACAAGGGCATGTCCACTCAAAGTTCGCTACAAGGGTTATTCTTTTAAAGTTCACCATAAATGTTATTCTTTCAAAATTCACCACAAAGGCTATTCTTTCAGAGTTCGCCACAAAGGCTATTCTTTCCTAATGTGTTTACGATACGGATTTTCATAAACTCACGTGTTGTGAGGTTTGCCCATCATCGTCCTGGGACACGTATAAAACTTCATTGGGTAATCATCGTCCTTTAGTTCCTTTTAAAAAGTGTCATAGCCATGGACTTTTCCTTCAAAAGTTTATATCTGAGTTCGTCTTTTTAGTCCCGACAAACCCTTTTAGACTCTACCACAGTGAACAAACACAGACTCACTTGACAGACCTTTTATGCATTGACATTGTCGAAACCATTTTTTTGAAAATGGGGATCAACTTTTTGGAAAGTAAAAATGGAGTCGCCACCGACCTTTTTTTTTTAGGTGTAATCGGATCACCTTGAAGTTGATCATTTTAATAAAACATTTGATTTATTAAAATAATAATTTTAGGTCTACGAAAATTGAGAGAAAGGGTTCGGGAGTCAGTTACGTATGAGGAAGGATTAGCACCCTTATTACGCCCCAAAATTGGTACCAAATCGATTAAATAACTGTCCTTGTGTCTAATATTTAAAATGTTTTTGAAATGAAGTTTCTTTTGATCACATTTGAATAACCCGAATTGGACGTCAAAATCTTTTTGTTTCAGAGGAATATAGCACCACATCTTGCACGGTAGGATGCGATCATTTATACCCTCGAAAACACGATAGATTTCGACTTCCAAAAAATTTATAATTTGGAAATTTTGAAAGAATGCTCAACTATTTAGTTCAACGAAAAATCGAAACCCAGCACAGTAGGGCACGATTCGTCGAATTTCCAAACGTTGAACATTGCCTCGCCTTAGAAAACACGAATGAAATTCCGAAGGGATATTCGATTATTTTGAACAAATGGGAGATTGCAACCCAGCATGATAGGGCACTATTCCTCAAATTGCTAAACATCGAACATTTCCTTCATTTTAAAAAGTTTTTAGAAAACACGAATGAAATTCTAAAGAGACATTCGATTATTTTGAGCAAACGAGAAATTGCAACCTAGCACAGTAGGGCACGATTCCCCGAATTGTCAAACATCGAACATCGCCTCCGTCTTAAGGAACAAATAATTATAAAACCAGCTTGAAATACACTAATTTAACTTGAAATAAAAGGGAATAATTGGTTTTAAAGAATTAGAAATTATAAAGTGATATTTGTAGATCGGAATGGAAATAAAAAAACACGGGATGATATACATGTATGAAGTATTATGATGAATGAATGGAGATAATATAATCCGTTTAATCAACTAACAAAATAACAACCAAATTCCACTAATCTAAAAAATTATCAATTTCCTAATCATGAATGAAGAATAATCAATTGTGATACAAAACGAAAATAATAAACCACAATAATATATGTAACCTAACACAACACACTTAAGTGCAAAGCAAAATGAAAGTTATAGAAAAAATATGTATATATATGTGTATAAGACAAATTTAAAAGGATGAACACATAACCTATATTACATGAATTGTTAAACTAGAAACCTTTTACAGAAACAAAATAGAGGTATACGTATGACCATTAAAATATAATTTAGAATTAATATTTAAATCGAATGATATACGAAGTATTAAAGGACATCGGTTTAAAATTGACAACTTATATATAATAAGGGACAATAAAAAAAATTATGTATAAAATATGCAAAGATGGTAAAAAATATATATTATGAAATATAATTTAAAAAACATATTAGATTTACAAATCGTGTATATATATATATATATATATATAAATTTAGAATAAAGTAAAAGAGAAATGCATACATAACCCAAATTAATTTTGTCATATACTTGCAAATATATATATATATATATAAGTGTTTGAATGAGATACTATATAATATATTAAAATAATACGATATAAAGAATTTCGAAGTAACAATTTTAAAAGCATAAAAATGAATTTTAAAACGACAGTTTAATCATTAAAATAATATATGTACAAATATACACAAGGATATTTAAATGAGACATTATACAAAAATATTAAAATAACAAATTTTAAAAAAAATTATACACATGTAAATAATGCGAAATAATTAAAATAAATTAAACCACCTAGATTAATTTTAAAATACGAGTATTTCCAAGTAGAAAGCTCAACTAAATTAATATATGTACACAAATGTATATAAAAATTTATAAACAAAGTGCTATATAAAACATCAAAATATTATGATGTAAAAGAATTTTAAAATGGTGATTTCATAAAAAAAAATGGAATTATAAGCATATAACAACATATATGAATAATATATTATACTCCACAAAGGATAATAGCATACACATAAAATGAATTAACCAATGCACTAAAACATATCAAAATGAATTACACTAAGCTTCCAAACATAAGATAATAAAAATAAGAAAGTAACAACAAAACTAATTTTATTATGAGCTTTATATGTATAATAGTATACAAGATATTGGGAGGAAACTTTATACAAAAATCTTAAACCATATAATATAAAAAGCTTTGAAATAAAGATTTTATATATAATAAAAAAAGGGGTAAAATCATCATTATAGCTAAAAAAGGAGTACATATGTACATGTATAAAAAGTAAGTATTAAGTGAATAAAAAAAAGGAGTTATACTACCCAAAAGGACTCTATTAAAATAAAATTTAACTAAAGAGATATTTAATAAACAAAATAAACTGCTAAAATTAAAGGAAGGATTGAAACGCAATGTGCTTCAACACTCAGGGATCAAAACAAGAAATATGCCAACTCTATGTTTTAGGTTAAGATACCCTAAAATCTTTTATTTGCCTGCTTAAGACATATCAAAAAAACAACAGCCCCTTTTTTTATTCATTCGGCAGAAATAAAGAAAGTAGCCCCTTCCCCTCAATTTCTTTTCTCTGCTAGGTTTTCTACCTTCCCCCTTTGAGCCGTCACCAAACCATCGTGAACCCGCCGTGGCTTCCACCGTAAACGGTGGTCCAAAGCCTCATGGAACTAGGTTTTTGGCACTTTTAAAGGGAGATTCAATGGTGAGGCCTCTCTAGACCGAAGAAAACAAATGAGAAAGAACCCCCCACCTTCTCCTTGCGTCGATTCCGACGACAGGAAATAAAACTCCATGACGCAACCACGGGTTTGGGTAAGTTTTCTTTTTCTCCTTTTATTTATATTTTTGTAAAAAGGGAATTTAAAAAAGGCAGAAAAATAAGTAAATAAAAAAGGAAAACCGAAAGAAAAAGAACAAGAAAACAAGATCTAAAATCAACCTTTTTGTTTTTGCTTTTTGATTCCTTAATCGTGTGAAAATACAATCTTTTCTTGTATTCAAAAATTCCCCCCGAATACACTGATTTTCGAGGCTCTTATAGCTTAAGATTACAATATATTTACTCTTTTTTATCCTATTTCTTTGCTTTGTTGTCTTTGTTGCGTGTTCGTCTCCTTTGCGGTGATGAAGCAGGGAGCAGTGGTGTGTGATGAGGCTAAGAGGAGGCGTGGGGGCATCTTTGAGTACAGTGCATTTGAACTTAGGGGCTAGGTTCTTTCTTTTTCTGACTTTGTTTGGGCTTGAATTGGGAATATTGGGCTTGTTGGGCTTTAGGCAAATTTGGGCATTTACAGACATCATTTAAGAATCAACACTTTAATTCACTAACATATGTCCAAACTAACATACATTTCATCGCATACATTCCAGATGTATCCATACCACCATACTTTAACATCACAGTACTTATCACATGCTTAAACTTGGAAGATTCCATACAAATTATACGTGTTGACCTCGACAAACATTCATACAATAGCATAATTAATATACTATACTTTTCTAGTTTCAGTTTCATAGTTCAATCAATTTCTACATAAATGTCTCACATGAATAGTATACATGTGAGAGTCAGCTTAGGGGCTCATTTAACAACCACAGATAGCAGCTTGAACTTCAGATCCAACAAGAAACTACAACAACCACTACTTATAAAATAGAAGAACACCATTAAAACTCATTCATATAACATTTACCATCATCTCAAACCTAGATAAACCTCATATAAAGCCTTACTTCTTCATTTTACTATTCATGCACTTATTCAAACTTAATTTTTCATAACTTTAACATGCAGAGTTATAATACTTACCTTGGTATGGGTATTCACTAGCAAAGATCCATATTTACAAATCCAATTTAAAAAAGAAAGAAATACTTTAGGTTCCTTAATATTTAAATAATAGTACTTTAGAAGAAAGAACAAAAACTCTCTCTTTCTAACCTAAATATCTATAACCTAAGTCCTTATTGAAACTTGATAAATGTCATAACTGAATTGTCTTTTCCAAAGGTCTACAACTTCTGAGAAACCTAATTGAGTACCCTTTTTTTTTCTAATTACCTAGACTTATATTCAGTTGGTTCCTAACTAGCTTACCTTGCAACTCAACTTGCACTATGCTACAAACAAAATAGCGCATATCCCCTTTAAGCGTGAACTCATTCCACAATACCTTATTACTTATCTGACATCCTACTCTGACCAACATGGAAATTTGATATTAGAGTACCATTATCTTACATGCATAATGGAATCTGCCCACTTTGTAAGCCAAAAGATATACTTGGGTGAATACTACTCCGCCAATTAAACTATTTCAGAGCTACACGTCAAACTTTGTACCCGCCAGAACCAGGATGCTAAAGTAAGTATTATCATGTGGATTTCAATGGGAGATTTCCTTTAAGAGGAAAACTAGTATTATATGTTAGTCATTAAGATTGTCCCACAATAACTCATTCGTAGTACATATTATGATGGGTGCTGAGTTGATGGTTATACACTCAAGATTATTCTAGTTAAGTAACTTCCCACAAAGCTCTTAAGTTAGAATAATGACCAAACGTGAAACGATTATTAGTATATGTGAATACCTAAGGAATTAGGTTCACATATTAATTGGATGGAAATCCATATTCTTACTAGCCGATAAAGATTATCAACGGTAACTTAATTTAATGGGTGTATGGATTATTATTGCAACGACTTACAAATGCTTTTAGGCTTTAATGTAAGATGCATGCATCATTTAAATGCATATCGTATGTTGTAAAATAATTTTTCAAAATATTTGCTTACTACAAAGATAATTAATGGATGGACAATTTTTATTTTACAATTTGAAAATGGCACCAACTCCCTTAATTAACATCATAACTAAAAACAAAATAAACAGAAACAACTATAATGAATGAAAGAGGATTCTCAACATTGTCATAAGTTGTGAGAAACATAAGTTAGTTCTTGATAGCAAATGCCCTCCAGACAACCAAGCTGAGGTAATAACTCGCTGGCAAGAATCTGATGAGATAACTTGCTGCTACATACTGGCAAGCATGACCAGTACCTTATATAAGCAACTAGAGAGGTGATTTCTCCAAAGCAATGTTAGACAAACTAGAAGACATGTTCGGAGGTCAAGCTGCTTTGGCTCAACAGCTCGTGATAACTAGTTTGATGAATGCTTAGCAAAAACTTGACACTCTAGTCAAAGATCATACGGTTACTCTTATGACCTAATTTATCAAGGTTGAAGACAATAGGGCCAACTTGGACCAAAACACACAAACTGAGATTGTGTTTAAAAGTTTGTCAAATGATTTTGCTGACCTTAGGCCTCATATAACCTTGGGAACAAGCAATTGACGCTTACACAACTCATGAAGGAATTACAATCTTCTGAGTTGATGTTGAATAACGGCTAGCTTGTCCGAAAAGAAAAAAGTTAACTTAGCGGTTGCTTCTCCCTCTAAAGGGAAAGGAAAGCAAACTAAGAGAAATAATGCTAAGTTCTTTCATATCAATGTGTCGGTTCCAAAAGTTCATCCATTGATTGCTTTCACCACACGAAATTCATTAACGTGTCCTTAAAGGACCTTCTTTCACCATCTAGCGAATTCATATTCATTATCATTATTTAGAGGGTCATCCCCCTTGAGCCAAACTTTTTCCGAAGCCAGATTACCTCTTTTCTCATTTGTTAGAGTCTTTTTGATTTGTATCAACTTTCATCTTTTTTCATATCTGGCTAACTTGATGCTACGATTATAAAGAGAAAAAAAAAAGAAACAAAAAGAACTGAAATTTATTTATATGAACTTTTAATAAATATATTTTATACATAATTCTTTTCACTTATATTAGGAGTGTGCCAAAAATTAATATTATATTTGTATAATTTAAACATAAAAAATGAAAGTAAATTCTATGAAGGTTACTTATTTAATTCATTCCAAACGCCCACATTATACTATGCTTTTAACTTTTAAGCGGAAAGTTAGAAAATGACGCAAATAGTAAAAAAAATTATTAAAAGTGATATTTATTAATAAATATTAACGAAATTTTAGTTAAAATGGTAAAATTTAAACTTTAACAAGTTTGATATTTTAAATTTAAATCTTTAATATTATGTTGATCTATTTTAGTTTCAAGTTATTTTTTATAAATTTTATATAAAAATATAAAACGATAAAAAGTCCTTCATAATAATATTATTAATTTTTAAAATAATTCTTAATTAAATTAATATCTAGGAGTACTTAAATATAGACTTCGGCCATAATCTTGTTTTTTTTGTATTTCTCTCTTATTTGTTGGTGGAATATGTATTGGTGTTTTCCATTCCCACTTTTGTTGGAATGATATTGGGTCTGACCATTGTGTGCTAAAAATTAATTATAAATGAGTGGGAATGTGTGATTTTATCTTTATATTAAAATATAATTTTACAAAAATTTAAGGATTTAAACAATTACTTTACCATTTCTTTTAGGGGTTAAACGCCTAAAATTCAATTCGTCACTCTTCGTTCTTCAATATATCTAACTTCTATGTAATGGAAATTTTTTTTTCTTTTTTCTCCTACCTGTCTGTTTCTCATATTTTGTTTTGCCTAATAGTGGTGTTAGTCTCCAGGTTAGCTATCACTCACCTATTTCTGCTTCTCACTAACTTTTTCTTTCTTTATTTTTATTATTTACTTTATATGATTTCTCTCTTTTCAGTTTGCAAATATATTTTGTAGGTATATTTATTGTCTTCACAAGTTGTGATGGATAAAATAAAAATCTACCAGTCACCAATATTTTTTCTTAAAAAGTGGATGACTCTTCGTTAACTTCTTAATATGTTTTTGTTTTGAGAGTATTTTAAAATAATAAATGATTTCACGAGTCGATTTGAACTTGTGTTGCCTTTAAGTTTTATATTTTTTTGTTTGTTTGTTTTTCCATTGTTTAATAAGTTTTTAGATATAAAAGTTTTTGTCTGCTCTTGTAGCACGGTTTTTAGTCTTGTTTATGCATGTAACATTAGTTTTACAAGTGACTTTAGGGATGTTTTTGTTGTCATCCTCTCTAGTTTGGTTAATGCTTGATTCTTTTGTCGATTTTTGCTCGCCGCTTTGGACCATCCAAAGCTAATTTCCTTATCGTATTAAATGCTTATAATCACTCTAGTTATATATGTCATGCTTGAGTTGTGACAAAGTCAATTGTTAACGTGTCATTATGTTCTATCGATGCTGGGACTAAACGACAAATATTTGTTATTATAGTTTTTCATAAATTGTATGGTTTCATTCATTGATTAAATTAATGAATTTTTTTACTCCCACAAAAGCCATCCTTGAATATACTCGAAATGATGCATCAAAATTAATATTTACAATAGGCATGCAAGGAGAATCCCAGTTAATGTCTAAACCAGCTCGGTTGAAAGAGAGACATACACCCAAAGCCTCAAGCTCTTGTGCATATAGAGCTATATATAGCTAAGAATAAAGATAACAATTGCATTTCTCGTTTGTCTTACACCTTCATGATCAAATTTATTCTGAGCATGCCACAAAGCCATGTTGTTAAGAGGACGAGTATACACCCCTTGGAACCATTAATCTCCTACATAAAGGATAGCCAAACACCCAACTCACACTGGTTTTGATCTATAGGCTACTGCATGTCGAGACAAGACCAAAGAGTCCTGGCCACCCCACAATCCCAAAGGGCATGAGCTCGACATTCAGTAGCAAGGTGGCATACCTTTGTCGATTTCACAACAAGAAGGTAGAAGATTGGTTTCCGGCGACAAACATATCCGAAGGTGAAAGCCATGGATGTATGAGGCTGCGCCCTCGAAAAACATGATGGAGAAAAACTAGAGAAGAAGATTTCATTTTGATAAAAGTTAAATGGTTTTCATTTTGTCAGGTAAAATTCGGTTTCGTGAGAATGGATTATAGTTGCAAATATATATTTTACTAAATCAAATTTATTAATAAAAATGAACAACAGTTAACAATCACACTTCACCAAAGATATGATAATACAAAGAAAGTAAACGTAGTTAAACACCATTCTCATTCGCATCACAACAACCAAGCGGCCATGATAACACAGCAAAGTCCACCCTCAAATCCCACCATCACCTTATTCAAACGACCACCTTCAAATGTATACTCCCTTCTTTCACACTCCTCCCCAACCCCCCCCCCTCCCCTTATGTTAATATTAAGGACACCCATAAAAGTTATCAACACTCTTCTTCCACTACCACTAACCATAAATACCCCTCATGTTCCAAAAAAGAAACCTCTTACTAGCAATAAAGCAACACATGAGCCATAGGACCACCCACACCCACAGAGACAGCAACAACCTTACCCACCAAAACACCAGAAAACAACACCCCACTTAACAAATCATATATACAGCTAGCTCTCAGCAACATCCAACCAAACCAACACAGCTCCATGCAGGTATAAAACAAACCCACAGCCGCTACACCGCACCAGGAGTATAACATTTCTACATTACAACATTATTACATTTGCATCTTACTTTTATTAGTTTATATAGATACAAATATTGATTTTTATCCATCTAATATCTCCAAAAGGTACATATGGCACAGCCGAACTAACCCATTTTTTTTGTTTGCACGCAGACATTTCTGTATTTACAGTCTTGTATTTGACATGTGTATGTATGGTTTTCCACTCATTAGACTTTAGAGGTAACATCACAAGTGTTACTTGGCATTGGAAATAATCTGAATCATAGAGGCTCTTAGTTGTTTGTCACCGCATTTCATGAGCAAGTCCACATACTCCATAGCTTCTGATGGTAGTAGGCCTTCCAGGAAAAAGTTAAATAAATGTGAATGAGTTACCTTCATCGCCTCAATGCAATCTTCAAATACCCTCTTTTCTTCTTCTCCACTCAGCTCCGTTGCTTCTAACAATGGCAGTACATCTTTCTCCTCCTCATCAAAATGTTCTTTACAGTGTTTCTATACCTCCCCAAAAACACTAGGATAAATCAAATATGAACGAAAATGGCACATAATCAAGCATATCATAATATATATATTATATCCATTTTGCAGGAGAGTAAATTTATATAATACCTGTAATGATTTGAGGCGGGTGGAAAGATTGGAGAGGCCTTCCTTGCAGGCAGGGGTCCCATAATCCATAACTCCGATGGATTTCATGTCTTCTTTGATGCCATTCATAACCGGCAGGTCCCTTGCATGTTCCTCGTTTGCAGCTTTACATAGTCCTGCAATCAATTATAATTGGAACCATTTTTACATTAAAAAAAAAAGTTCTCTCTATTTAGATTTGGTCCAACCAAATTATGGATAAAATATAGAAGCTTCAGCGGATGTGAAAATTAAATCTAATCAAATTTATATATAAAATATTGATTGATTCTTAGTCAGATTAGTATGAATATTATTGTAAATATAGTAGGAGATGGGTTCAAATATGTTTAAAACGCATTTTTCTTCTATTTATAGGTTGAGAAAAGGCTATAAATAATTTTAGGTATTGTGTCAAAAAAAAAAAGAAAATATGATTAGAACCTATTAATTATAGTTAAGTAACATCCTCTTGAAAAATAGATTAATTTTAAAAAAAAAAAATTTGTTGTACTTGAATAATTTTACATAAAATATATATATATATAAAAAAAAGAAAATTACCTCCTAAATAATTATAACTTACTTTTTAAAATTAAAATACATGGTTTTTAGTCATTTTGCACCAGTATTGGTGCTAATAAAATAAAATATTTTCAAAAATATTATTTAAATTTTAAAATTATTCATAATGTTAAAATTTTATTATTAAAATGAAATTATATAGTTAAATAGTTTTATTTAAAAAATAATTTATATTAATAATTTATTTTTTTATATATGTATTGAAAATTATACTGTTTGGATGAATATTTTAATAATTAAAAATTTACTATAAATTCAATTCTATAACGGAGTTATTTTCCATATATCAGTACTTGATGGAATGGATGGTACCTGGATCTGCTCTTTGGAGCAGGGGAAAGACGATTCTCTCCTCCATCTGAGCATGCTCCAACATCACCTCCAGCAATTGAGCGTAATTCTTCTCCAACTTTTTCAGCTCCATCCTCGGACTTCCCACCGCCGGATCTACCGTCTTCCTTTTTCCACGCGTCCGCAAATCCTCCACCCACCTCACCATCCTCTCCAGGTGCCATGTAATGCTCCTGTGCTGCAACCGCGTTACCTTCACCACCAACGGCGTCCTCTCTACCAAATCAAACCTCAGCGGCGGGTGCGGGAACTTCTCCTCTATGAACTGTAGCAGCGTCTTCCGGTGACCCGACACCGTTTCGGACCCGATCTCCAGAGCCAGTGTGTCGCCCTCGGTGGGAACCAACTGCAGGGACACGTTCTTGTGAAGCAATGCAAACCTGATGTAGGCGGCGACTGGACTCGAAGCAGAACCGTACAAGCGGACGGTGGGTGCCACCGGAGCAGGCCTAAAACGCCTGGTGCAATCGCAGGGGGCGATCTCCGCCGTGGGTTTCTTTGACTTAAAGAAACAATTCCCCATTATTTTAGGTTTCAAATTAGAGAATAGAAAATGAGGAAGAGGCAAATGGAATAATAAGAAAGAGTGAAATAAAAGAAAGCAAAAGTAGATAAAGACGATAATGGCGTTAGTTAAGGAATGCGTTAAAGCATCAAAACGAACTGAAAGCGATAGTAAATGATTAAGGATGAGAAATCAAGGATTCAATTATTATTCTTTTGGAAAGAGAGTTGTTGGAGAATCTGAGAGAGAGGTTGAAGTTAGGGTTTTCGGTGAAGAAAGCAGAAGCTTGTATAGCAAGCTATAAAATGAGATAGTATGTATGTATGTTAATGTACCTGCATATTCCCTCACTTTTTAAAAGAGAGAGAGATGAGGTGTATTTGGTAGGGTTCCCATAGATGGAGTTGTTAAATCAACACAAGGTGTGCTGCTGTAGGAAGAGTAATGAGAGATCAGAATGGAAAATAGATTTTTGGTTTCAACCATAGATTGGAGAAATGTTCGATCTTTGAAGTCGAATTGTGGGACATTCTCGATAATGTATTGTTGGTGCAAGGAAGACAATATGATAGAGTGTTAGTGCAGACAAATAGCTTAGAAGTTCTTGTGGTTATAAGTAATTTTTGTTGAAGATTTCAAACTCAGCAATAATTAGACGCATAGCTCAGCTCTTGAAGAATTTAGAGAGTTAGTCGCTTGAACATGTCCTTAAAGAAGAAAATGATGAAACTGATCATACTATCAAGTTGGCTTTTAACAGGGAAGAAGACTTGCAATTATTTGCAATCCCTCCCTTTGATTCTTCTAGCTTATTGTAAATTTTGTTCACCAAAAAATGTAATATAATAATTACTTATCTCTTTTTTGATAAAAGAAAACATATTGACCAGAATCAAAATGCTTTTAACAGGTTTTCTTGGCCAATTTGATTTCAACATATAGTATAAGTTAAGGAAAGCCAACGTAATGGCTGATGCATTAAGCTAAAAAGTAGAGTTTACAGCAATCAACAAGTCAGATAGCTCTCTATTGGAATGCATTAGAGAGAGATTATCCCATGATCCCAGCCAAAACTTTGGTGGAACTTGCCAAAGAAGGGGAAACAATGTGATTTTGGCTCGAAAGAGATTTGTTGTACACTCAGGGGCATCACCTTTATGTGCTTCGATATGAGAAATTGTGAAAGGAAGTCATGTAAGATTGTCATGATTCGAGATGGGCTGGCCATCCAAGTATGCACTGCACATTAACTTTTTTGGAGGACTGTTATTATTGACCTCACATGGGTGATGATGTTGAAACCTATGTAAAGATTTTCATAGTGTGCCAATAAGACAATATAGAGTTGAGAACTTCAGTTGGTTTATTGCAACCTTTTCCCATTCCGAAACACCCATAGTAGAGTGTATCCATGAACTTTATTATTGGCTTACCTAAATTTGATATATTTGCAAGTATTGTTATTATGGTGAATAGATTTTTTAAGTATAAAACCTTTATTCCAGCAACTAATGAGTGCCTTGCGAAGGAGGTAGCTTGTTTGTTCCTTAAATATGTGGTGAAATATTAAGGAGTGTCACAATTTATTTTAGTTATCGAGACAGGTGATTTACGGGTCAATTCTGGACAAAGTTGTTCAAGTTGATAGGGTGAGAGTTCAACTTTTTCACTAGCATGCATCCACAAATTGATTGGCAAACCGAGAGAGTAAATGTTTTGTTGGAGACTTATCTTCAACACTATGTGAATGCCACACAGAGGGATTGGCCAAAGTTGTTGGATGTGGCCCAATTGTCTTATAACTTGCAACAAAGTGGGCCACAAATCGGATCCCATTTGAGATAGCGATGGGGCAACAGTGACTAACACCCAACACTATTGCGACTCGTTATGCAGGACTAAATCCAACAGCTTATCAATTTGCTAAAGATTAACAAGAGCAATGTAACGACCCGATAGTTAGGGGTGTTGAAAGTGCATTTTAGGGACTTCGTTCCCTTAAATCAGAATCGTAAATATTTTTAATAAATATTTACGAGGTTAGTTAGTAATGAACTAGATTCTGACTAAGTGAATTTTGTGAAATTAAGAGTTATTTAAGTATGAGGACTAAATTGCGTATAGGGTAAAGGTTGAATTATAGATTAAAATTAATTAAAAAGATTAAAATAGAAAATATCCATTTAATCTAGTATATGGACGACATTAATGGTTTATATTGTTTGTTTTTATGTTAACTTAATATATATTTAAGTTATAATAATAATAATAATAATAATAATAATAATAATAATAATAATAGTTAATGTATAAAAACAAAACCAAAATATATTCACTCTTTATTTTATATACATGCAAAATAAAATTTAGAAAAGAGAAAGAAAATAAGAAGGGTTAACTCACAAAGTGGTTTCAACTTTTTAACTTCAATTGGTTACTCAATTTAGTTCATTTTTTTATAATTTTTATATTTTTAGAATTTCGGTATTTAGAACTACCCAACCCATGATGAAATTTTAGCATTGATTAAGATTTTAGATGTTGTTATTGTTGAATAGTTTTAGTATTAGGGATTAAATTGATATATTTTTAAGCTAGAAATGAGAAAAAGGATTAAATTGTAGAACAAATTATAAATTTTGACTAATAGGGATTAAATTGTGAAAATTTTAAATTTTAGGGGTTTAATTGAAAATAGGGAGCTAAATTTAGCTTAAAGTGAAATTGGTATAAAAATATAGGATTAAATGTGGAAGTTAAAAATTAGTCTCGGTTTAGAGACTAAATTGAAATTTAAGCAAATACTAAGTAAAAATTGAAATATTCAATGTGGAATTGAATTGTATTGTATTGATGTATTTTAATTGTTTTAATTTCATAGCTAACTTCGTGCCGGAATCCTCGACTAAAAAAGAGAAAAATAAAATCGATGTCAAATAGCTTGGAATCTACGGTTTGTGTTTCTATAATCCGAAATAAATTGTAAATTATTGCATTTTGATTTCTTGCAAATAGTAACCATTGAAGGTGAGAACTATTGTGTTTCACAATTGAAATGGATTGATTTGGTATGTGATGAATTTATTGAAATTATATAGATTGAATTGAAATTATATAGATTGAATTGAATTTATGTATATATGTGATAATGTGTTTATATGAAAATTTGATATTGGATATATAAATTGAAAGTGAAATAGAACCCTATTAACTATTTTGGGCTGATTTGGATATAGATGGCATACCATAGGATAGGAAGAGTTCAAGAATTTCTTCAACTTCGAGTCGATGAGGCATTGGGTGTCAATTTTTTTCAGTTTAACCGATGAGACACTTGGTGTCAATTTTATATAGCGTTGGGCGCAATTATTACTTCAGATTTATCAGATGAGGCACTGGGTGCCAAATTGGTGTGTTGTTTGGATCCGTGTATCCGTTCGAGTCTGAATCGTGTTAATAGGAGTAAATAAATAATAAAGTTCTATAATTGATATTGAAATGACAATGTATGCATGCGAAACGGAAATGAGATAGTGGATTGAAAATGAAATGTGAAATATGTTGTGAACAAATGAAATATATGAGTTATGTACTTATGAATTGAATATGAAGTGAATTGTGCCATTGTATAAATGTAATGTTGATTGATATATGGAAAGTTATTTATATAGCAAGTGATGTGAATTGAGATAATTGTTTATGCCAAATCAAGTATGAAATCATGTTAACAATTAAATACAACATGAAATGATGTATTAATATGTATGAAATTAAAATAACGATATCTTGTAATGGTATGCTTAGTTAATAATGTGATTGAATAATTCAATTTAAGCATTCATGTATTACTATGTCTTTAAATGTTAGGATTATAGAAATATCACTGAGTTTTACTCAGCGTGTGGTTTTGTTTTTCGTGTGCAGGTTAAGCATTTCTCTTTTAATCGCCGACTCAACATCCAACAACGATCCCGATCTCAAATGTGGTGATGTTTACCTTTTGTGATGGCATGTACCTAGGATGTCTTAATTGATAGTTATTTTGTGGATGGATTGTAAATAAAGTTATAAGCGTAATGTTACTTTGAGTATGTAAACATATGTCTGTGTTTGAAGCCATAATTTGCATTATTGTTTAAACCAATGCTTGATAGGTGTATGTGAACTTAAGCTTGATATTTAGGTAGTTATAAACTAGGCTAAATTGAGTGATTTTGGCATGTTTTAAACTTTGATTTGAATGATTCATGGTTGATATGTTTGATGATATAAATGTGGTACCAATGAGGGTACATTGGTTAGGCACCTAAGATAATTGTTTTATCATGTTTTGAGTATGTTTGATTGTGTTTTGAATAGGTTAAATGAATGGTTTTTGAGTTGCTTAGTGCCCAAGCAAGTAGGAAATGGTAAACTTGTTGTTTAAGGTACATTTTAGGTCTACACGGCCAGACATACGGGCGTGTGACTTGATCGTATGAGACACACAGCTGGCACACGAGCGCGTAAGGCCATTTCGAGAGTTACTCGGCCTGGCACACGGGCGTGTGGCTTGGCCAAGTGACCCAAGTCAATGAGTTATACGGGCAAGAACATGGGTTGGGACACGGCTATGTGTCTCTATTTCGAAAGTTACACAGCCTGAGACACGGGCGTATATTTCAACCGTGTAAGTCACATGGTCGTGTGACCCCTGCAGTTGCATTTTTCTAGCATTTTCCTATATTTTTTAATTATTCCCGATTTAGTCCCAAATTGTTTCTAAAGTGATTTTAAGACCTCGAAGGCTTGAATAAGGGACATTATGCATGTTTAATGAAGAATTATGTTATGATTATTGAAATGTTTTGAAATGAATGTTTTAGGTTACGTTTATTCGGTAATGTTCTATAACCCTATTCTGGCGACGGATACAGGTTAAGGGTGTTACATTTAGAGACTTAGCCAGAGGTTGCCTACACAAGGCAAGTAAGTGCAATAAAAAAGTGGGCTAATCAAAATCATAAGGATGTGCAATATCAGGTTGGTGACTCAGTCATTGCTAAATTACACTTGATTCTGTGCCATACTAGCTTGCACAAGGGGCTTGTGCGATGGTATGAAGTACCTTTCAGAGTTTTGAAGCAAGTAGGTAGAGTGGCTTACAAACTGGCATTGCTAGCAAAACTCGAGGTTCATCTGGTGTTCCATGTCAATATGCTTAAGCCTTTTCATGAGGAATAAGAGGACCCAAATTGAGGCAAATCCAAATGAGTGCCAATTGGGGTAACGGTCTCATATGATCGTGAAGTTGAATGCATCATTGCAAACCACTTGATTCAGCAGAAGTATTACGAGCCGAGGCATGAGTACCTTGTTCGATGGAGGGACTTCTCGACAATTAGGCTAGTTGGGAACCTACCGAGGCTTTATGGCAATTCCAAGATAAGATAGACCAGTTCCGTTTCAATGACGCGATGAAGGTGTCACTAGAACAGGCAGGGCAGAATATCATGGGCCACACAAAGGAGCCTATGATTGATGCACACATTTCAAACCTTTTACGTTCCCTTCGGGTCATTCAACTCGATAGAATTGACCCATTACTTGGAAAAAAAACTCAAAGTCCATCTACTTGGATCCTAGTTAAAATCTAAACACTCTAGTAACTTATATTTTTACCAGGATAATTATTGTAAATACTAAAGGATAAAGATGTATAGAGTTTATATCCCTTCGGGCTCTATTATTGTAGTTAAGAACTAATTTCACCCATTGATATAATTCATTTTGTATCGTTAGATCTAGATAAGCTCAACTACAAATAGAGCCCTCCCCCTTCATTTTTAATCATTTCATTTTTTTAGTTAAAGAATAATTTTAAGAGTATTTACTCAAACACTTGGTGTGCTATTAATTTTTTGTACCTTTTTTATTCAATTCAAGTCTTTGTCTTTTCGAGTTGCTTCCACTTGATTTCAATGTTTTAGAGAAATTATTTAGTGAATTTTCATTTTCAAGAGTAAGACTAACTTAAGTAGATTTGAAGTAAAAAAATCACTTAAGACCATTAGATTTACTAGACTTAAATTTTAACCTCGTGACACATGGTGGTTGTAGAGCATGTTGCTAAAGTTTTTGTGGGATGGGTTTTTGGGCTTAGCCTTTGGGCTTCTTTGTTGTATCACTTGCTTTGATTTTTTTTAAATGAGATATTTTTTGAAAAAAAGAAAAGTAAAAGAGAAGGCAAATATAGTTGGGTTTTGATTTTGAAATGGAAGCTAAAAAGAAAATTGTGGAAATAAATGGCTGCATTATGGCGGTCCTTTTCCCTTTATTCCCCTTTCCATCTTAGCGTCCCTCCCAAGCCCATTTGTTCATATTTCTCTCCATCCTCCTGTACTTGCTCTTCCTCCTCCTCCATGGAAGCCCCTCCTCAAGGTTACAGGAGAAATGTGGGTATTTGTCTCATCAACTCCTCCAAAAAGGTCTTTAATTTACTACCTCTGTTTTTCTTTTGTGGGTTTTGTATTATGATGAATTTATTCATCTGACATTCCCTTCTCTCCCCCCCCCCCCAATTTTTGTAGATTTTTTCTGCCTCGAGACTAGACATTCCCAGTGCTTGGCAAATGCCTCAGGTTTCCCTTTTGTTGTGATTTTATTTCTCTCTAGTTTTCCGTTTTTGTCTTTCTAACATTATTCCTAGTTAATTGAACTGGCTTTGATTATATTTATGGCAGCAATTATTATTATTATTATTATTATTATTATTATTATTATTATTATTATTATTATTATTATTATTATTATTATTATTATTATTATTATTAATTTAAGAAAAGAATTGTTTGGACTGAGGGGAGGGGAAGGAAAGATGGAGAAGTGGGAAACCCTCGCCTTGTTTGGGTAAATTTTGAGTTAGGAAGGAAAGCAAGGGCAAAAAGTCACTTTCTGTTATTAGATTCCAAGGGAATTTTATTTTAATAAAATTTTGCAGGTGATTTGCCTTCACTTTATTTCATTCACATTACTAGACCTTTAAGTGAGGACCCCCTGAGACAGTTCTCTGTATATATGACTATTGCTCCATTTACTTGAGTTCTGATAAATGAAAACCATAATCGGTTTATGAAATTTTATGGCATAGCCGTCTCCTTGGTGATTACAATGGAGATTTTGCTTCCTGTGTTCAATATGAATTCTCTAGGCTCTCTCTCCTCTTGGCTTTGTCTCATTTCTACCTCATCATCATTCAAATCTGTTTAGCTGCTTCTCCTCCTCCGTTATCTTTGATCCTTTTGAATAACATTCTTGTCCGCCTAGAGTCTGGAGCTCCACTACTATGGAAGTTGAACCTTTTGAATAATGAGCTATATCGTGCAGTTATCCTCACTTCGTAACTTCTGTTTCTATAGGAGCTATTTTACGAACATAAAATTTTACTCAGATTTGCATTACATGATATTTAATGTTGTACAGGGTGGGATTGATGACAATGAAGATCCAAAAGTTGCAGCCCTCAGAGAATTAAAGGAAGAAACAGGTGTTAGCTCAGCTGAAATTCTCGCAGAGGTTTGTTTTAAGACATCCTTTGTTTTTTCTTCTTAAGAATTGCGTAGGCATTTTGTTTTATCCTGCTAGCATTACTAGTGGAAGAGACTACTAAAACCCTCACTTAGACGGAGGCAAGTGCTTTACAATTGCATTTTTTTCTAAGAAAGAATTAAAAGTTTGAGAACATAAGTACATATGTTTGAGTTAATTCGATCTTTCTAGAAACTAGTTCTTTGCACACTCACACCACTATGTGAGTGGAATGAATGAATAACTTTGTCATTGGATAAATGTTTAAAGAATTTATAATTTTCTGAAAACTATAAAAGAGAGGAGCTGTTGGTCCAGATACTACTATTAAGGAAAAGTAAAACACTAATATACCGTTACTAGTGTATGTCTCTTATTATAAGTTAATTCGTTACGGAAATTGACTCACGATCTCAAGCTCAATCAAAAGTTTTATGCATACAAGCATGGTAATATTGTATATTTCAAAGAGCTACTTGGGTTCCGCTTGGATTTCATAATTTAGATGCTTCAATATTGTGCCTTTTTATATTTACCGTTATTCTTTACCACAAAATTTTGACAGCTGCTTCTAAACTAGTGAGCTTTGAGATCTAAATGTTTATGTGGGCTCTTGTCTCTAGTGTATCAATGAAAATGTAATTTTGATCCCTGGAATTGATGTTTGGAAACTCATTTTAAATTGAAAAACTGAAATTTTTGATGCATTCATAACCCAAAGGTCACAATAGTCTTGACAGTTAATCAGGTAGTGGATGTTCTTACACACAGAAGTTGGCAAATTGTTTCTCCAAGTGCTTACTGTTTGGAAAGAAATGGTGCAAAGCATTTTGAACCATCAATATATTGAGGCATGTGTGTTTTTTAAGTTATTGATCGGTTGGAAGAAGTCAGTGCTCTTTTCATCATTCTATTTTCTCATCTTTCACATTACATTCATTATTTATTAGTTGAAATCTAATGATTCTAGGCTAAGGTCAATGATACTACCATAAAATTCAGTACGGCTACTGAAAAAAAGGAGCGGGTATGAGTTATTTTATAGGCTGGATAACCTGCTTTGCGGCAATGTTTTTTTGGATAGATTCACATTCACTTAGACCATAATTCAATGGAGAAAAGCTCAGTTGTAGTTTTTAACCTAAGAAACAAATGATTGTAGTTCTTTTTTATACCGTGACAGACTGAAATAATTGGTGTATATACAAGTTAAAAGAAAATTGAGGGTTTATGTGCTTTTGTAGGTAGTAGTTAGAGGAACAGTGAGAAAGTGTTTTAGTGGCATCTGTTTTTCTCCCTCGTGTTTCAATGTCCAACACCTTTTAACATATATACAAGGAAGTCCAACTCATATTTATGTTTAAATTTTCAGTAGTAGCTACTGTGTTCATGAGTTTTATTATATTTGTGATCCATCCATTTTATTGCTTTGCATACGTTATTGAGATTCGCTTTCTCCCTTTATTTCAAATTCTGTTTTTTTCTTCTCATTTTTGTATTACCTGGAGTGTGTCCATTTATTGGTTCTGCCATGCAGGTACCTTATTGGCTGACATACGACTTCCCTCCAGAAGTCAGGGAAAAACTGAAACATCAGTGGGGATCAGACTGGAAAGGTCAAGCTCAAAAGTGGTGAGTGCTTGAATCAGCCTTAACGTACATAATTTGAACTACATGTATGGATTGGAAAGACGAAATATTAAGTTGGCTGTATTAGGTTTGTAGAGAATGAGGCAACTCGTAAATGGTATACTTCTCAAATATGCATCGATAAGCCTCAATGTCCATATATATATATAGTAATGTAACTACACACACACAGCATGCATGTGGCCATGCATTTTTTCTCTGTTGCTGTCTGTCTTAGACAGCCATCATAAAGCTTAACTTTTGATGAGTGAAGTTAGATTAGACCAATCATTCCATTGTGTCTTGAATTGGATTTTGGTAGAGAGCAGAAGCAAGTTGGAACCTGGCAACAGCTCTCCAAGTTTATTCCATAATTATATAGTAGATGCATGATGGCAGTGGTTTCAAAAGTGAGATGTCCAACTATTGATATAATACTCCCTGTTTGTTTGATTTTTGATGCCATGTGAAATAACAAACAGGTTTCTCCTTAAATTCACGGGGAAAGAAGAAGAAATCAATCTTTTGGGTGATGGGAGTGAGAAACCTGAGTTTGGTGAATGGTCTTGGATGACACCAGAGCAAATAGTTGAGCATGTGAGTACTCCACTACTACTAAGTTAGTCCTGCCATTAGAGGCAGATTTTGGCTATTGAATAGTTTATTTGCTCATGTTGTTTCAGGCAGTGGATTTCAAGAAACCTGTTTACAATAAGGTTTTGGAAGTTTTCACTCCCTACCTCCATTGATATTCGCAAGCATCACCATTTCTAATGTGTTGAGATCATAGTTGGATACAATAATTTGGATTCAGAGCCAGGACTGAGCACGATTACTACGGTTTGATGGTAAGAGGTTAGTTCTTACCATCTGTAAAATAAATGCTCCATGAATTTTGGAATCTAGACCTTGGCCCGGTTGGTTGGTGTTTATTTCACTTGGACTTGGATGTATAATTTTTCTTTTCAAGTTCTTCCATGAAATTGGAAAGTCATTGGAGGTTCATATCTCCATACTTTATGTGGGACATAAATATTGAATATGGGTACTTAAAAAAGAATTAAAGAGAGTTGGAACAACATAGGTTCATATAATCACCATTTTGCTTTTTTAAATTTAAAAAATTCATTAAGTTGTTACCACAATTAAAATTATTCTGTTAAATAAATATTGATATGGATTTTTAAAAAAAAAATCAAAACACTCATTTGATTTCATCAACGGCGGCCATTATCACAATATGCTACTCATCTCTTCCAAATTCATAGAAATAGTAAGTCCTCACATGAATCAAGCACTTTAGTAGCATAAATTTTGTAACTTTATAGCTACTGCAACATATATGAATGATGGTTATTTGTCATCTAAGGTGCATACTGCAACATGCAGTAGAAAACCAGCAGCAACAGCAGAGAGGGAGAGGTGGGGATGGGGACGATGGTGGGGCGAGGTCCGGTGGTAGAGGGAGAGGGACGGGTGGGATGGATTCTTATTTTATTTAATATTAATATAATTATATTTATTTAATGATGATATAAGTATTAATATAACATTTAAATTTTTTATATATTTTTAAATTTCTTATTATATTCTTTGAATTTTTAAAATTAAGATTAAATTGATTAAAATTATTTGTAAATTTTGAGGATTAATTTTTTAAAACTATAATTAAATTAATATAATATATAAAAGTTGATGATTAAATTTATTATTGTATTGATATTTTTTTTAATTGCCACATCACCACCATATATATGTATGTGTGTGTAATGCTGAATACAGTTATGCATTTGCAAAAGCTTTGTTAATTCTCCAATACTTCAGTAGGCGAAAGGAAAGCATACCTGTTAAATCCTTTTTGTTGTAAACCAAAAAAAAAAAAAAGCCTTGCCTAAAACGAAGAACCCAAACAAGGAACACAATTTATTAACCCGACAACTGTTAACTGTTTTGAAGTTGTTACACATCAACATGTTGCACTAATATTACTTCTTTAACATACGTAAACCAGACTGTCCTTCTGATTATCATTATTAGATAATGAACAAAGCATGAAGAAGAAATTTATTATACCCTTCTTCCAGCATACACTACGTTTGTCTTGTACCTACTACATCTTTGACCAGAATCGGCTCAAGCTAGCTTCAATCGATCCGTGAGGTTCGTCCGTTGGAAGATATACATCATCATCGAACTGCACAAAGTCATCGCATGATTGATAAAATGTCACCATGATAGCTTCATTTTCCGTATAAGTTTTGACAAAACCACAAAAACAAAATGATTTATGTACCTCCTACTTTTCCATTACCTCTAAATAAGAGGATTCCAACTATTAGAAGCAATTGCATTTTCAGGTAGAAATTAATGAACTTCAACAAAATATAACGTCCAAAATTAAAAGAAAAATGGAAAATGTAAAAGCAGCAAGTGCACTACAGAAGTAGGTTAGGTGATTAAACAGGGCTATGAACTTGAGACTCCATTTGAACTTTCTATCCAACTTAACTCGAAAACTTCTTTATCAGCTTAGATTGCCAAATATCATTTCTGGAGATCTCTTCAATCCACTGCGTTATTTTTCATTATCAGTTCCTTGTATTCTATCTGAGTTCTAACAAACACCCCACACTCATTCTTTCACAGCCCTTTAGGATGATCAGTTTACTTGCATTCTAATACCTATTATCTGGCAAAGAGTCATACCTTTACAATGCTGCCGTGATCCTTGCTTGATATATTAACAGGTAAGAAATGGATATTTGGCATTTTTAGTTTAACTGATGATATGTCACCGAACCTAAAAACCGTTAAAACAAAAGATGAAATCAGTTCGAGCATGTATGTGCAAGCAGGAGTTCACATGAGATGACACTATGTGCATATGTATGTGTGTGAGAGAGAACCTGCCAAGTACAGCCTTTGCCATCTGCAAAAGAGTGCTTTGAACAGATGCACTATATACACCCCGTTCAGGAGGACCAAAGAAAGTATCAACCAAAGCCTTTTTCACATTCAAGTATTGCTCATTGAAGTAGAGCGACTTTTGAGGGATGCTAGAGACAGATTCATAAGAATACCTGCTCCATAAATAACATTTACAGTTTACTTGGGTCAATAACTTACTCTCAAACAAAATGCCTAAGAATCAAGGCAACAAGCATGTTAAAAGCTATCTTTAGGAAAAGACTTTGACTGTAGCATATACTCGATAACAAATTACCCACATATACCTTCTTAAACTTAGCATCAATATTAACAAATAGAAAAGAAATTTCACCTCCAAGAAGCTGTGACCTCTGTTGCGAGCATCCTTTCTCGTGTTTCAGGAAGTGCTGTGTATTTGTCCCTGATGAATCCTTCAAATCCTGACTGTTCATATTCACATACTCCAAAAATCAGCAAAGGAAAAAAGATGTTTAGCTTAAGGGATAAAAATGAAAAGAATATCACTGAACCAAGTATTGGTTCTTAGAGTCCACAAATACCAAAAAAAAAAAAAAAAAAAATTGTTGCAAGATGCAGCAAATGAGATAAACATAAGTCAGCAACAATGATTGCTTCAATGGGTTCCACATGGAGGCCACTTAAATAAATAAATAACCAGTGCATCTATGTAGCAATAGAGGATAAGGGGAAGTACCGAAGCCCAATTGCAGATCAGCATTCAAGGACATATTTCACCTGATGAATTAGTAGATCCTATATAAGAGAAACTACCCACTCATGCACTCTGTTTTTTCACTTTGTAATTGCTTAGCCCAAGAAACTGCACCCTTGTGCACTATTGCAACAAGCCTTATTAAGGCTACAAGGTTAAATACCAGGAGTAAAGGAGGAAACAGATAAGGAGATACAGAATATTATCATTTATCAAACACAAATTTTTTGACAAATATATACATACTATTCTTTGGTTACTCGACAAGAAGAGAAATATCTTATGAAAATAATAAAGCTCAGAATAGAACTTCAAGTTTCTTCCTTATCACACATGAGGAACTTATTATAAGATCAAAGTTTATCAACCTATTTCATGTTGAGAAGACATTGTATTTGCCAATTTTTGAAAATGCAATAAACAAACGTTATATTCAGAAGATTTCACTAAGATCCAATAAATCATTGACATGAGAAAACAAATTCTTTTTAGAAGAAAGATAGGAAGACCGGGAATGAGTTTCCTGATTCAGATGCAATAACCATTTATTGTTTGAGGGCACTTTTGCAATGTAACCAAAAAGATCCATCTGAGAATATAACATAAAATCTAATTGCTTGACTACCATAATCTAAGTGAATTTTGTTCCTATTAAAGTCTGTAAGCAGATGAAGGTCTCATTATTGCTAAATACAGGTCATTAATAATGGCTACATTTGAATTTAGAGATGCTCATTTCATTTCTGCTACCATGGAACTGCGTTTCAAAGTTATATCTTGATAATGAATGGATACTGCAATTTCTAAATAGCATTGGAGCCGAAACAGCAAGCAGCTTGTATAGCAAAAACAAAAAACTAGGAGGAAAACTATAGAAATTGCAACAATTTTATATTCCCTGGAGACAAGACCATGTTAAGAAATATAATTACTTTTACAAGAAGATGCCTTTTTTTCCTGCTCAGGTAAAGGGATATTTAAAAATACAAGAACCAACCTATCATAAAAAAGGACTGACAACTTTACCTGGGTTGTCTTCAGCAAAGACAGGCCTTCAACACCAGAAGTCAGCTGTAAAACACCAGACTTCTGTACAATCGCTTCAGTTGTATGCTTTTCAGATCCCAGTTTAAAGCCTTCAATAAATAAGATACCAAAACAAATATCAAGTGGAACTATTGATGGAAGTTGATCCCAAAAGAGATTCATCAGATATTATGCAGAACCACTGCAACCTCGCCAAAAGTTAGGAAGACTAACCATGTTCATGTGGTTGACCATTGACAGAAATGCGTTCCCATGGCTTTTCCACTATATTTACTATTGCAGTAAAAACCTACAAAAAAGTGATAACAAACATATGCATCAGTTAAATAGCAAGCAGTATGCGGAACTATTAATGTGGTACAGCCAAGTGTTATACATAAAGCTTAATGCTTCAAAAAGAAAAGACATAAAAGGAATCAAGAAACTTGTCAACAAGCCAAGCAAGGCTAAAATTAAGATGGTCAACTACCAAATCAAGTTTATATAAATCATATGCTCAACAAATACCAAAATACTGTGAGATAGGCACTTTTTACACTCACAAGAAACTACTCAATATCAAGTTTATTAATAAAAAGAAGTCACAGAGAAGCATTTAAAGATGCATAAATTTGTAGAAGTATGCATGAAAAAGAGATGGAAATTGTGACAGGAAGAAGCAGATTTAATCCAATGTCAAGCTGAAGCTCTATTTAAAATAATGAGATGGAGGCCAAGAAAGAAAGTTTCATCAGCTCATTCATAGACATCACCGACAATTTTAAGGTAACATATAGAAGTATATGCCTACTGAAATGCTCATCATGCTGTGGCTAAAAGCAAACGAATAAAGCATATACTTTATTTTAAAAAGGACTTGATGAACCCAACATGCTTTGTATATTATTTTAGGGTACAAAAGAAAATGAATTCCAGAAGTCTCTATGCTTATAGACGTAGGAAATTTAGTAATGAAAAATTCTTTTGTAATGAAGCCCAAATAAGAATACATAAAAGATTCATTCTCAAACACTTAGCCAACGATACTGAACTCAAAAGCCAGAATGCACATCTGTTATAAATCCTCAAACCTCAAATTGCCCAAGCCACCAAATAGGATGCATTTGTAGTCTCTGTAAGAGAACTATGATACTTTTTCTTCCAAATGTAGGGAATACGTTACCCTACTGAAAAGCAAACTGAATTATCCTCATACTAAGAAAGAGAAGGAATCATCCAGCTCCTGACTACTTTCTTCATAAGATTAAAATAAATTTTTAAGCATCAAGAAACTACCTGTGGATAAAATGATGTGAAGTGCTTGCCAAGTAGAATAGCAAACTCCTCTGCTGAAAGTTGTTCTGAACATTCCTTTGCTTTGACATAAACCTGTATTAATTTCAACAATTACTTAGATGACGTAGCAACAATGCTGTTATACGAAGAATTTCTCAATCAACATGACTGTAAATATTGATAAATACTAAAGAAATTATCATTTGAAGATTAATTTTTATAGGGAGATATATTACCATAATCATTCTCCCCACCCACCCACCCCCCCCCCCCACCGTCCTTTCTCCTGCAGCTGATTTCTAAACTGAATTCAAAGAGTGTGTTGTATTTACAAGATTATTTATTATTTTAAAATTTTAATTTCATTCTCTCTCGGTTTTCAACCACCACAAGCAATCCATATCCACTTTTTCATATTTCCTACCAAGCATGCCAATAAAAGAAAAATACATATTTTCTTCTCATTTTTCTGTCCTAATTTTATAGTATCTTTCTAAGCAAAAGGTTAGGAACTTTGAAAAGAAATATAGTAAAGAGTGAACAGAGCGAGCATAAGAAGTATCATGAACTGAAAAGATAGAGAATTACAATACTTTGAAAGGGAAATCATGCTAAAATAAGTATATAACCAAATTTCCATGAACTAGTAAAATGAAAAAAAGCTTCACGATTTAGCTAATAAAAAAGAAAAAAGGAAAGCAGTTTAAGCTTACAGTGTTTTTCATGGTGTCAGTAGCGACGATGTCAGAGTTGTCATCGCGGACATAAGCGGCAACGCAATTGGAAAGCAAGCTGATGTTAACATTCCATTCGACCATGAAGTGGCGGCATCCATCTTTGCTCCTCCAAACTCTACCCACTCTCACCCTCGCCTTTCCATGCCTTTGCTCGAAATTGAATCCTTCCAACTCCTTCGCCATTGATCTGCTTCTTCTTCAACAACTGGCCTTATAGATCTATTTCAAATTTTTTATAAGCAAAAAAGCTTGCACTTTTTCTTTCCGCCTGCTCCCATGATGCCTTTAAATCTGCAATTCAAACACTAATATTTTATTCATGATTAGGTCATCCTGTTTATTCTTTTCTTTTTTACCGGTTTTGGTCGTGTGTATGAATCATTGTTTAGATGCTTAAATAGACCATTGGTAGGTAGTTTTTCTTTTAAAGCATAATGATTTATTAGCACTCCAATTTTTTATCTCTTTTAACTCTTAAATTTATATTTTTTGTCAAATCAACTAAAAATAGATAAAAAAATTAAAATTTGTTAACTTTTGTGACATGGCATACATATAAATTACCATGTAGATAACACATCAATATTTAATTAATTTTTTTAATTTAAAAATTCAAAAAAATATAAAAATTATTTTTAAAATTTAAAAATTATTAAAAAGTATAAATACTTAATTTAAACCATTTTAATTACATAAGGCATTTCCGTAACAACTGAATTGGTGACCCGATTGAATTTGACATCAATTTAGTAAAACATTTAAATAATAGTAAGTATAGATATACAATTGATGGAAATTATAGAGTGTGCATAATAAAATAAAAATGTATAAGAATATTAAAATAAAGTTTTAATTGGGGTAAATTAAAAGTTTTACTGAAGTAATCAACATAGCATAATTTTATTTATTTTTAAATGAAAAAAATTAAAATATCCTCGAATAATATAACTTTTTTTAATTACGAGAGAGCATTTCCATAATTTAACAATTGAGTTGATGAATCGGTTGAAGGTGACACCAACTTAATAAAACACTTAAATAATAGTAAGTATAGATATACAATTGATGGACGTGATAAAATGTGCATAATAAAATAAAAACATATAAAAATATCAAAACAAAGCTTTAGTTGAGTGGTAAATTAAACGTTTTATTGATGCAATCAACATAAGTCACCATATGTATATTTTTATTAGTTTTTTTTAAATAAAAAAATTAAAGTACCCTCAAATAATATAACTTTCATAATTACATGAGAGTATTCTCGTAATTTAACAATTGAGTTGGTAACTCGATTGGGGATAATACCAACTCAGTAAAACACTTAAATAATAGTATAGATATTAACTAATATATAAAATTATAATATAGTTAATTTTAAGATAAAATATATTATTATATATTTTAAATATATTTAATATATTATGGTATTAATATTCAGCTTAATATATTATATTTTTAATCATATATATTGGTAAATAATTTTATATATTTTTATATTCTAAATAATAAATATAATTTAATAAATCAGATTATAATATAAATTTATTTTCTACATAATTTAATAAGAAAAATAGTTATTTAAGTTGATATATTAGCTAATTAACATAAAAATTAATTATAGCTAATATATAATTAAATAAAAATACTTAAATTATAAATCAAATGAATAAATTATTTTATCTAATTATTTATTTATTTTAAATATAAACTATTTTAATTTAATGGATAATAAAATTATAGAAATTATCTTTAAAAAATATATAAATTATATAAAAAAACATAATCACACTACTTATCCTATACGTTATATATATATAATAGGGTTGAGAGTTTTAAGATAAGATTGGATCCACGTGCATGAATTTATTAAAATGAGAAGAAAATCTGCAGAGATTGATGCATGAATGTGCCAAAGGAAAAAATTTACAACAACAAAATTCACCCATATTTCATAGTCTTCCTATCATTTTCCTTTTTCAATTTTTGTTAACAATAAGTTGAAATAATATTTCTTCTTTTTAACACAGTATCTAGAATTACCCATAATCTTTCTCAATTTATAAATAAGAGAATAATGAGCATCACTGCACACCAACTTTGCATTAACAACAATACTCATATTTATTTTTAAATTACAAAATAAAAGTCTAGTTGATAAAAGAGTAATTTTTTTTGTACAATAATAATTCGAATTTAAATTATTTTGTAATAAACAAACGCACTATCAATAAGCTATAGTTTGGGTCTAATTATTTACCTTCTTTTAATACATTACCATTTTCATTTACCTTTTTACTGATTTATTTTATTTTTTTAATCATTACATTATTTGCTTTTGATGATTATTATTTATTATTTTATCATATTTTTTTAAAAAATAGAAAATATGTATCATTCCAATCATCTAATGACATGCTTTTCAATATTTTAAAAATTAAATCATTATATTAGAAATTAACTTACATAAAATCACCATATTAATATGGAATACAATCGATCCGTATACCATATTTGTATGCATATCCGCCGCTAAGAGTAAGAGTTTCACGAGTTTGACGAGTAATGTTAGTCACTAAAATAGTAAATTTTTAATTTAATTAAGTTTTTATAGTTTATAAAATTTTAATTTAGTAATAATAAAATTATATTTTGTTCTTCTAAAAAAAATAAAAAATTAATTATTCTTTAAAAATTATAAAGATATAAGCTATTAAAATAATAAAATTATATTTTTTTTACTATCGTAAAATATACAACTTAATTCCGACTCTCTCAACAAAATTTTCTAGCTCTACCACTAGTTATATAGATAACTCTGGAATAAATTTTTTAAATTAGTCTACTTTAAAAGAGTAGTGCTACATATGCAATTATATCATTCTTTTTTTGTAAATGTATTTTTTGTTTACTTTTTCTTCAAATTCTGCTCACAGTTTTGACGGTTAACTATGGGCACATAATAGGTTTAATTTTATAAAATAAAGTTATTGGTTCATATCACCTTCAATTAGGTCATCAAATTGATCAAGAAATTATAGAAATGTCCTTTCATAATTAAAAATATATATATTATTCAAGAGTATTTTAGTAATTAAAAAAATTATATTATTTGAGGGTATTTTTATCTTTTTTTATTTTAATAAAAACTAATTAAAATATACCTATGATGAGATTTGAACATGCACTAATTAAATTACTTAAACCTTAAATTTACCACTTAACTAAAGTTTCATTTTAATGTATTTTATACATTTTTGTTTTAACATGCACAAATTATCATTTCTACCAATTGTATATCTGTACTTACTATTTATTAAGTCCCTGACTGAGTTAGTGTCACTCTCAATCGCATCACATGTAACAACCTGGTTTTCAACGGTGTCGTAACATTCAGTTACAGACTAGATTAATTGAGTTGAGTTAGTAAATAATTCAAAATAAAATAATTACAAGTCACTTACGAATCGAAGAGGTCGAGTAATAAAGTGTTATTGAATTAAATCGATTAATAAAAATAGTATAGAGACTAATTTTAAAAAAATACTAATAAAATTTAAATTTAAGAAAATGGAGAAAGAACTAGTTAGAAATTAAACTAGAATAAATAGAAGGGTCGACTCTCATAAAATGAAAAATTGTCTATTTAGGTCTTTTAAAAAAATTTAAATTTTAAATTAGAAAATGTAAAATTACACTTTGACCCCCTAAAAATGATAAAAAATTTGATTTAATCCAATAAAAATTTGATTTAATCATTTAAAAATTATAAATATATAGGCTATTAAAAATTAAAAGTTAATTTCGACCACTAAAAAATTTTTCTGAATTAGCCCCTATGATTAACATTAATTAATTCATGTTGATTGATTAATATAGTTTAATTAAACTTAAACACTTTCCTAATCCTTTTATATATGTGTGTGTAAATAGTGGAAAGAAAAAGAAAGGCATTTCTCTTCTCCACATTCGGCTAGGATGAACAAAACTAGAGAAAGGAGATTTTTCTCTCCATTTCTCACCATTGTCGAATCTTCATTAAACAAATTGTAAGTTCTTTCTTTTAAATTTTCAACAGAATTTTTGTTATAGATGTTAGATGTTGAGGACCCATTAATTCAATTTGATAAATTAGTGAAATTAAGTGTAAACTTCCATTCATGCATCTATAATGTTAAGTTGGGTAGTGGAAAAACATGTTAAATTTATGAAAAAAAGTATCAAATTAAGTTTAAATCCTTTCATTAATTGTGATTTATTAGGGATCAAATTGTAAAATATAAAAATTTTGAGGTTGGTAATAAATAATGATTTTAAGAGGTCCATGTACTATATTTATTAAGTCGGATTTAAATTTGATCAGGTAAAATTGTCAAAAACGAGTGTTTCCGATATTAGGGTATGTAGGAACTAAATATAATAAAATGCATTCACGTGTATAATGTTTTTTTTTTTTTTTGTATTTGAATTGTGTGATTAATGGATTTCCTATATCTGAATTTATTGTACTTAACTAAAGATGACGTCGGGACATTGAAAAACAAAGGGAAAGGCAAAGTTGTTGATGAATAGTTAATCTGGTTTGTGCTCTCATAATTCGAGTTTGTTACATATCTAAATGTATTTGCTTGACTTGTTAAGTGATCAGAAATAGTAAACAATCAACATTATTACGTTTGAAAGGTACGTATATACCTGACTAAGTGATTTGTGGTTGTTGGTATGTGATTTGTATAAATAAATGCTTGTTTGATAATATATGGACATTAATAATGAAATTTTCACAGTTAACATTATCAAATAGAATTATGAGTATAGTTGACATATCATAGGGTCTGTTTGATAGGTGGGAGTTTCAACGCTTTACGCGTGTTATATTCAGCCCCTTGTGCATGTTACATTTAGCGCTTTATGTGTGTTATATTTAGCACCTTGTGCGTGTTATATTCAGTGCTTTATGCATGTTATATTGGTGTGATTGGTGGGATCGGTATTTTATTTTTGACTAAAACTTCGATGTGTAATTGGTGTGTTGGTGGTTTGATTTGTGTATTCGTCATCTAATTCAAGTTAGTTAATAAGGGCCAAATAATGAATTGAATGCGATATGTGATAAGATACTCAAATTTGATAATAAGGATTAATAAGTGATATTGTTATTTGTGTATACATGGGTGACTAAAAATGAGAAATAAATGTTGAATGATACATGGTTTGATTCCGATGAAATAGATGCAAATATAATGAGGGTGCATCAAAAATTATATTGTGTAAACAGGTATCTATATGTAATAAATAAAATTGATCAATAATGAATTATTGATTTAATGGTATATTCATATCAATGATAATGATATTGAATGATTTGTGATTTATATGTTTATGTTTGATATTTAGTGGCTTATAGGATTTTAGTTATGTTATATTTGAATTCAAATTATGTTAGCATTATTGAGTTTACTTTACTCAGCATGCAATTATTTTTGTTTCTGTGTGCAAGTTTGGGGTAAAAGTTAGAGTAGATTTAAGGTCGTCAAGCATTCAACACGAAAGCTCAACTCGGAAATCAACTTATTTTCGTTTTGTACGTACATATGTGTTTTGTGTCATATGACATGTACCTAAGTTGATTTTGGTTAGTTGTTAAGCTAATGTTTTGATACCTTCAGTTTTATGACCTATAATGTTTTGGTCGATGAATTTCATCTCTTGATTTGGAGTTAAATATACATGTTTTTAGGTTTTTGATTGCATAGCTAGTTTAGTTATGTCTTGATGGAATGAATTTCAGGTTTTAGTTGGCGATTGAATGTGTTTATGTATGTTAAATGGATGGTTTTGCATTAATGCTAGGTGCACTACAAGAAAATGGACTTTTAGCTGCGTTTTAATAAAAAACGCCGCAAATATTATACATTAGTGGCGTTTACTTAAAAATGCAGCAAAAAAAATGAGAAATAGCGGCGTTTTGTCTAAAACGCCATTAAAAACATATCAATAGCGGCGTTTTTATCTAAAACGCCACTACAAACGGATCAATAGCGGCGTTTTCACATAAACGCCACTAAAAACTGGGGAAATAGCGGCGTTTTTATCCAAAACGCCACTAAAAAGCAGAGAAATAGCGGCGTTTTTGTCCAAACGCCACTAAAAACTAGGGAAATAGTGGCGTTTTTATCTAAAACGCCACTAAAAATGGAGAAATAGTGGCGTTTTTGGTAAAACGCCACTAAAACTAATCAATAGCGGCGTTTTTAGGACCAAACGCTGTAAAAAATTTTATCTATGGCGACGGTTCGATTTGATCTGATTTAATTTTCATATTATTTTCTTTTTTTTTGAATTCGATTTAATATAAACTAATTCACTTAGCTATGAGAAAGTTTTATTTTAATTACTTAATTATGAAAAGTTACAAATTGATAACTAAACCTTAAAAACATAAATTTCTAAACCCCTAAACCCTAAAAAAATTCATATGGATGTTTATGTGTGTATATACATAGATAATGTAAAAGCTTATGTTTATATTAATAAATTGTGGAAGTAGTTGATTAAATTTATTTTTGGGTTTAGTGTTTAATATTTAAGTTTGAGGCCTATGGTTTAGGGTTGAAATGGTACGTAGTATATATATATTTTAAGTTTATGGTTTAGGGTTCAATGGCAGTAAGCTTATGCATGGTTTGGGGTTTGTTACTTTGGGTTTGGGGTATAGTGTTTTAAATTAGTTTGTTATTTGGGGTTTGGTGTATTAAAGTGTACATAGGGTTTAGGCCGGTATTATAGTGTTTAAGGTTTTAAGGCTTAGCTAGGGTTATTAGGATTTAAGGTTTATTAGTTGATTAAATGATGTTCTGGTTGAATCTAGGTTTTAATTTGGAGTGCTCGGAGTGTAGTTTAATTAAATACTTGATCTCATGTTTATACATATATTTATGATGTATATATGTTTATATTCCCAGATAATTACGCAAGGTTTAGTATTTACGAAATTTGATGAGGTGGTTCTTAAAATTATTGAATACGAAATGTTAATGGAATTCTCAAATTTAATGCCTCATGATTAAATATTGAATTTGAATTTATTATAATTTCAAAATCTAAAAAATAATATGTGTTTAATAACTTTCTTTGCATGCAATCGACTCTCGAAATTAAACTTGTCTTACTTTAATTTTAAGATGCAAATAATAATGATCTCTTAAAAGAAATTTTTAATAAGTATTGCTCACACCTAGTTAAAAATATCAATGACAACTCTTTTTTTTAATAAAAACCTAATGTTTTAAAAATTTTCATTTTTTTTCATTGTTGTTCATTTTTATCAAAAATGATTTTGAAAATATATTTTTTTTATCTCAATTCATTTCATGTTTTAAATAATTATTAGAAATTATTTTAAATTGATTTTACCTTAAATTTAAGTATTAAATATTTAAATAATAATTATTCAATATAAATAATTTTTTTTCAAATTAGATATATTGCTTGAAAGAAAACAAATTAATTAACTATTAAAATTTATTACTATCTAATGCATTAGTGGCGTTTTTGACAAAAATGCCACAAAAAAAATTCACTTTAGCTCCAAGGGAATTAGCGGCGTTTTTAAAAAAAGCGCCGCTAAAAATAGAGAATTAGCGGCGCTTTAAATCTTTGTCATTTCGTTTGCAATTTACTGACGTCATGACGTTTAGCAAAACGGCGCCATTTTTGTTTCAGCCATTTCACCCCATTGCAAACCCGTTAAGTGAATTTTCAATTGTAATCACTCCACTATTAAAATGTATTTGGTCACCAAACAGAAAGTCGATTTGGCCTTCTTTTGATTGGTGTAATAACAAATTTAGCCCCTAATATTTTACACATTCTATCAAGTTGATTCTATTTCAAAAAAATTAAATACATTTCATCCTCAATGTTTACACATTATTGGCTCGGTCATTGTTCTAAATATTAAAAAATTTATAATTATAATATATATTAAAAATTTAAAATTTAAAAAATAAAACAATTCAACCATATTTTTTATAAATATTACCAAAATAGGAACTCGTTGAAAAATTTAAGTGACTATTTAGGTAGTTTACCCTAATGTTTTATGTCAATTTTATCAAAAGTTTATTAATGTGGTCATTATTTAAATATTAAAAATTTATAAATTTATGAAAATAAAACAACTTAGCTTGCTTTATTTAATAAAATAAAATTATAAAACTGTAAAATATAAATATAAAACTAAAAATTTAAAAATATATAAAAGAAAAGTAAATGTGCATGTGAAAAGAAATTAAAATATTATTTTTATAGGTGTTATTGCAAGACCACATCATTTTTTGCTATTCAAAATGACCTATTTTTATAAAATAATTTCTTTCCCACCTCATTTTCGTAATTAACTTTTCCGTATTATTAACATAAAAAAAACCCAATTATTCTCCACAAAATTTGTTTGTATAAAATTATATTTAATAAATTGATAAGGTATAAATCTATATATATTATTAATAATAAATAAAACAAGGCTCACATGCTTAAAAATAAAATTATTTTTTAATTAAAAATTAATGTGAATTGAGTTTTAGTTGAGCTGGCAGTATTGTTATTGCAATTAACAATAGTAAAAATATTTGAATTCGATGGGTTTCGAGCCAACTCAACTTATTAAGGTCAGATTTTTTATTTTTTATTTTTTATTTTTAGAAAATTGGGTTTGAGTTGGGTTGAGTCAGGTGAAATTAGAAAAATAATCGAGTTAGGTCAGGGTCAGGTTTGAGGTAAATTTGCCCAGCCCTACCCTAGGATATTTACAAAAAATGGCCCCTAATATATATACATATATTTAATTTTTGATTTTTGCTTTCAATAAATAAATATATTAAGTTTTAAGTCTAAAATTAAAAAATTAATCTTATTTGCTTCAAAATAAAAAAAATTAATTAAATTCAGATCAGGTCGGGACGAAGCCAGACCTCCTATTAAATTTTGGGTTCGAGTTTAGGACAGATTTTTTTCTTCAGAGTCGAGATCAGGGAGGATTGATTAAGCTTCGGGTTGGGGCGAGCCAAAACCCGCCCCGCTCTGTTGCCATCCCTAGTTGTAATAACCTGAAGGACATGTATTTGAATGTGCTTAAGCAAATAATATCTTTCATTATAGGATTTTAGGGATAGTTATAGGTAATTTAAGTATTAGGGGTGATATCGGTTCGGTTCTCGATTTTTCCACATTAACTTTTTTTATTTTTTACACTTATTTTGATAAAATAATATTTGTTTTATGGCTTTTGAATAAGATTTGAGAAAATTTTAAGGTCTTTTTTTCATAAATATTTCTACAAACCAATAAATTTTTAGAAACTTTTAAATTATTTTCATTATTTTAAATATAAAATATTTATTTTTGTATCATAAAAATTAAAATTAAAATTAAGAAGAAAACAAAAAGACAAAATGGGTTTTAAGATTTTTTATCGGATAAGTTAGATTTGCTGAGTCGACAAAACTAGACATGGCATGTATCCTGCCTGCAATTAAACTAATGGGGCTTTTGTCTCACTACAGTTTAACCATCACTGCTGATTCAGCCGATACCGACATCTGCTACTACAAGTTCAAACAAACAAAAAAAAAGGAGTAAATTTTCTCTCTTTTTAATTACCTTTTACTCGAATTTATATATGATTTTTCAAAAATATACTTTATATATTATCGTATTTGGATGTTATACTCACTTTAAAAGCTATCATGCACCACTTGTAAATCATTCTATAATTTGCTATGAAAACGGTCATTTTCCTCTCATTATCATCTCTTTGGTCCCCATCTCCTAATACTAGTCATGTACCAAATGTAAACTATTCTATGGTCCTTCACTCTTTTTCACTTTGTTCATATCAAATATTTAAAAGCTGGTACAAGTATCTTTTATGTTCGTTTTGTGATTAACAGAAGTTAAATTTTTTAGGGTTCATGGCTGCTCAACTCAATAATATTATTTTTAAAGTTTAAATCCAAATTCTCCTTTTAAGAGTAAACTCAAACCTATTACTATTATATAAAGAGTAAATTACACTCAATATTACTAAACTATTAGTATGTTTATGCTTTAATCATTCAACTTCAAAAAGTTACAAAATAGTCACTAAATTATTCGAAAGTTTTCATTTAAGTTATCAAGTTGTTAAAATCATTATTATATGGTATTTTCTGTTCCCAACGTCTGCTCTAATTGAAAGCTCTCTTCCCCTTTTTATTCTGCAGTTATAAGCAATTAAAACAATAAACAGTGATGCTTGGAAGTCATGTTGCTTGTATGGATAATTAGGATTTGTGGACTTTGAAAATTATGTTTATGAAATGTATCATGTATGGCTAATATTACATTTTGGTTGCAAAATTTTCTTAATATGTTGTAAGCTCTGTATTCACAAATTAGCTCTTCTTTTGTGTGGTTCCTACATTTCCTTGCTTTTTGGTTTGACAATTTCAACAATGACATGTGATTATGTTGGACTTGTATGCTTTTTCTTTTTAGCTCATATTTGAGGTTTGACATGTTATTAAGTTAGTAAGTTTATCTACTTGCATCGTGTTAAGCTATTGAAATTAACTATTAATGAAATAAAATCAAAGATACACATATATATTTGATCTGGAACTCGTATATATTTGTTAATGTTGACAGTTGGTCAAGAATTTTGGGTTTACGTCTGCTGCATCGCCTTCGGTAGTCCTCTGCATCGTTGTCGGTAGCCCTCTGCTACATCTCCATCGGCATCCCTCTTCTACACCTCCGTCGGCATCCCTCTGCTGCTTCTCTAGTTTTCTGCCATCCAATTTGCTTAGCTTCAATCCACATTGACTTAGGTAAGGCTTTGGGTCCTCCATTGTGGTAATTGCGATGACCATAACTTTCTTCTTTCTTCTTAGATAGTGCAGCAGCATACCTGCACTTCCTCCAATGCTTGCCTCTTCTAGCAATGCTTGTTTCAATACTTGAACACCATACAAAAATGCAATTAAAATCGTAAATGTGAGACTTCTGAAGTTGGTGTTTATATAGTATAATTATATTATACTTTATCTGTTAAAAAAATTGTACTTATCTTATCAAGCACATGTTTCTTCTATTTTTTTACAAAATGCTGATTGATTGGTTAACCATTATGGTTGTATCAAATTTTTATGTTATAATTATATTATACTTTATCAGTTGAAAAATTATATACAATTTTTATAATTATTTATATAACTCTTAATAAATGTTCATCTTAGTTTATAAATTTTCAAGTTTATTATTGTACATTTTGAACTTGTGGATTTTTTTTTTTTTTGCAATCAATTAGTTGCACAATTTCAATGTAATTTTGCTATTTAAATATTCACATGATTTTTCAATATATTGACTAAAAAATATTAATTTATTATATGATTAAATACTGTTTTCTTGACTAAAAGTATATATTTAATACTAATTAAATTTTGGTATTAATAATGATTGATTTTAATATTTAATATTTTTAAAATGTATCAATATATTTTTATCAATATAATAATATTTATCATTATTTTAATTTATTTTAATATAAATATCAAATTACTATTCTTTTTTTCCAAAAAAAATTATTTAAAAACTTTTTAAAATGAAAAGTTACTTTCTGTTACTCATCAAATTATATCCCATGCCTTGTATATATTTCTAATAATAAGTAATGCATCATATTGATTATTTTTTTTATATTAATAATGTTTGATTTTAATGTTTAATATTTTTAAATGTTTTTAAGACTTCTAAATATTTTTTTATCAATATAATAATATTGACCATTATTTAAATTTATTTTAATATAAAAATCAAATTACTATTCTTTTTTTCCAAAAAAACTTGTAATAAGGTTGGGTTTCATCCATTTCCTCATTTGCAAGTTCAATGTAATTAGTTAAACAAAGTTTCAATTTAGGTTCGTCATTACTGATTGAATAGTTTATACTTTAGTTGCAATATTATCCAAATCCCATCTCAGGATAAGTTTTTAAATATTATTTAATGCATAACTTACATAATACATAACTTACATAATTTAAAGATCAAATTTTATAACTTATATAATTTACATAACTTACATAATACATGAGTTACATAATTTAAAGATCAAATTTCATAACTTACATAATTTACATAACTTACATAATACATGAGTTACATAATTTAAAGATCAAATTTCATAACTTACACAACTTACATAATACATGAGTTACATAATTTAAAGATCAAATTTCAAAACTTACATAATACATAACTTACATAATACATAACTTACATAACTTAATTATACTTATAAATAAACAACTTACCCGTGTAATTTATTGTAAACTTTAGATTTCAAGAACTACGAAATGGATAGGAGTTGGATGAATTTGTCAAGGGTAAGCAACGCCTATCGGAATGGAGTACAAACTTTTCTAAATTTTGCATTTCAAAATGCAAGCCAAGAGAATATGATTCTTTACCCGTGTAAGAAGTGTGGCAACATCAATTGGCATTTTCGTGAAGTTGTCTACGAACATCTAATTGTTGATGGCTTTATTCGGGGGTATAAAAAATGGATTTTTCATGGTGAGTGTACATCTAGTGGAACTTATTCAACGATTAATCCGTCTTATCCTGATATTGATTACCACCAGTATGTTAGACAAGACAACATGGAAGGTATGTTGTGGGATGCATTTAATATGCACAGCCATGGTGAGCAATCGTTTCCACCTGACTTTATTACATCCGATGATTGTGATATTAGTGGAAATGTTTTTTGCGAAACAGGAACAAGTGCACCTGATGAGGAGCCAAATGAAGAAGCGGCAAAGTTCTACAATTTACTTAACTAAATGAACGAAGAACTTTACGAGGGATCAAAATATTCGAAATTGTCGTTCTGCATTCGTCTATTTCACTTAAAATGTTTGGGAGGGTGGACTGGAAACTCTTTTACAATGTTGCTAGAGTTTTTGAGAGAGATGTTTCCGTTTGCAAAAATCCTGATCTTGTCAAGATATGAAGAGACTAATAAAATATTTGGGCCTTGGGTACGATAAAATTCATAGTTGCTCAAATGATCGCATGTTGTCTTGGGTGATCGGAAGAACCAACCATCTTGTCATGTTTTTATGTAAGTCTCGTTGGATGAATGGGAATACAGAAGATGTGAATGCGGATGAAGGTGGGGCACAGTTAAGAAAGAAGCCAGTCAAGGTTTTGCGATATTTTCCCCTAATACCAAGACTTCAAAGGCTTTTCATGTCATCAAAAATGGCTGATTCTATGAGGTGGCATAATGATCAATGAATCGATGATGGATTATTAAGGCATCCTGCTGATTCTTTAGCTTGGAAATCGTTTGACAGTAAATTTTCGAGCTTTGCAAGCGATCCTCAGAATGTGAGGCTTGGGCTAGCAGCTGACGGCTTTAATCCTTTTAAAATCATGAGTACTTCGTACAGTACTTGGCCTGTAGTGCTTGTTCCTTACAATTTGCCTCCATGGATATGCATGAAGCAATATTCATTTATTTTATCAATGATTATCCCTGGAGAAAAAGGTCCCGGAAATGATATTGACATCTATTTGCAGCCACTTATTGAAGAGTTAAAACAATTATAGTCGAGTGTTGAGACATATGATATATTGAGAAAGGAGAACTTTAATTTACGTGCAGCTTTGTTGTAGACAATTAATAATTTCCCGGCTTATGCTAATTTATCGGGTTGGAGTACTAAAAGGCGTTATGCCTGTCCTTGTTGTGCTGCGCAAACTTGTTCGAAGTGGTTGTATAATGGGAAGAAGTTCTCTTACATGGGCCATCGTTGGTGGTTAGATGGAAATCATAAATTTAGATTTCAGAGGACTCTATTTGACGGTACTGAAGAGTACAGAGGAGCTCCTGAGCAAACCGTTGGATCTGAAATCTTGTTTATGTTAAAAGATATCATCTTTAGTTACGGGAAGATGAATCAACCACCTAACACGCAAATAAAGAGAAGATCGAAGGATGAATCTGATGATGAATCTGACGAAGAGGATGATCCTAATGAGGCGGAATTATGGAAAAAAAAGAGAGTATTTTTTTTGAGTTGCCTTATTGGGAGCACAACATTTTACTCCACAATCTTGATGTCATGCATATTGAGAAGAATGTCTGCGAGAACATAATTGGGACAATTTTGAATGTCGATGGAAAATCAAAAGACAATCTTCAGAGTCGACTTGATTTAGTTGACATAAGAATTCGGCGTGATCTTCATCCTCAAGTACTTCCTAATGGGAAATATCGGTTGCCACCTTTTATTTTTTCAATGTCAAAGAAAGAGAAAGAGGTGTTCTGCATGGTGTTGAAGGATATAAAGGTCCCAGATGCGTATGCGTCAAATATATCTCGATGTGTAAGTCTTAAAGATCAAAGATTATATTCATTGAAATCACATGATTACCACATCTTGATGCAAGATTTACTCCCAGTTGCTTTACGGTGCTGCATGTCAAAAAATGTGACGTCCTGTATAATTGAACTATCCAATATAATGAAAGCTATTTGTGGCAAAGTTTTGGATGTTGAAGAACTTAAGAAAGTACATGATCGAGCTGCTTTGACTTTATGCAATTTGGAGAAGATCTTTCCACCTTTCTTCTTCACTCTTATGGTGTATTTGGTAATTCATCTCCCTTACGAAGCAATACTTGGTGGACCGGTTTTTTATCGATGGATGTATCCTATAAAAATGTGCTAATTTATTTGTCAAGTATTTATTCATTCGCCTCTATACATTTAGTTACAACTTTTGATAAATATTGTATATCGTGTTTAGGTTCCTAAGCAAATTGAAATCTTATTGTCGCAATAAGCCTTATCTAGAAGGATCAATTGCTGAAGGCTACCTGGCAGAGGAGTGCATGACCTTCTGTTCTAGATATTTAGAAGATGTTGAAACACGATTAAATAGACCGACTAGAAATGCTGGGCTCAATGATCATAACTTGGCCGAAACTTATTTATTCCAAAGTTATGGAGAACCAATCGGCAAAGTTGAAGTTGCAGAATTAGATGATATATCGTGGATACAAGCACATCGATATGTACTTTTTCACCACGATTTAGTTGAACCGTTACGCAAGTAAGTTCTAAAATTTCCTCACATATTCGTCATTTTGATTTGTTTATCTTCTAACCAATTAAACTTGTTTTTAACATAGTGAGTACAAACAAATTTTGAGATCTCGTGTACGCTCTCGAAGATTACAACATCGAGAGATTAATAAGTTATTCACAGAATCTTTTCATGAATGGTTAAGCCAAACAGTATGTAATTAAAGTTAATAAGTTACATATAATCGCGAAATTTAGTTAATCAAATAAGAATGTTTTTACATAATACATTTATAATTATTCAATTTACTTTCGATTCAATAGGTTTGGAGTGGGAAGGACGTTAATGACGAAGTTAAATGACTTTTCCAAGGTCCGAACAGAGTAATAAAAAGACATAGTGCCTTCCTCATCAATGGATATAGATTTCATACAAAGTATCGAGAGAATGAGGAGAACTCAAAATTGTGGAGTTGTTGTTAATTCTTCAATTACAAGTTATACTAGTGCTAGGGACAATAATCCAGTTGAGGGTAATGTAGAGTATTACGGACTTCTTACCGACATTATTGAGTTGGATTACTATGGCAGATGGAAAGTTGTCTTATTTCGGTGTGATTGGGCTGATGTTAATACTGCTCGAGGAATTAAAAAAGATCAATTTGACTTTACAATGGTGAATTTCTCTAGCTTGATTCACACTGGACAACAATTGATGGACGAGTCATATGTATTTTTCTCTCAAGTGAAACAAGTTTTTTATTCAAAAGATCCAACTGATGAGGGTTGGTATATTGTACTCCGGAACACCCCTAGAGACTTGTTTGACATAGGTAATGGAAGTAGAGATGACATCATCGAAAGATCAGAAACATTACCTTTTCCAGAACAAAACTTAGATGAAAATATCCCTAGTACTAGTACACAACATCAATGGGTTCGACATGATGTGGATGAAGATATTTACGAATATTGATTTAGTAAGATTTTACGTTTTTTTAATTATATGTAATATTATAATTTAATCTAGATCATGTTATATAATTTGACTATTTTATATGTACTATTATTGTTGTAATTTGTTACTAAAACTTTAACTATTTTATGTGTATTGCAGGAAAAATGTGTAGAAGAAGATTACGTGATTTAAGTATTGTCCAGAATACTCCAAATTTGGAAGAAGGAAATAGTGAACAGCAGACAGTTGTTGGATCTTCGAATGTGCCGGAGACACTTGACGAGCCTGAAGAATTTCAAAGTAATGTTAAGTTTATTTTACATGTGTTGACTTTTATTATTGATTTATTTGTAATTTGATTGATTTATTTTACATCCTTGGATCCGACAATCGGGTTGGGTGTGAGGTGTCACATCACCAACTTGGTCAGGAAATTATGAAAATGTCCTTTTGTAATTAAAAAAGTTATACTATTTGAGGGTATTTTAATCTTTTCATTTTAACAAAAAAAAATCAATTAAAATATGAATATGGTGGATTTGAACTTGTGTCAATTGGAGTACTAAAACCTTAAATGTAACACCCTTATACCTGACTCGACCGTCGGGTCAAGGTATTAGAATGTTACATTTGTTGCTAGAGCAACAAACAGTCGGATTCAATATATTTTAAACATTTACCTTAATCAAAATTGGGTCAATATGTATTTTCTATATACGTCATAATGATTTTCGAGCTCTATCTAGTTTATAATAGTTTTCCGAACAGTCTAGAGTTAAATAGGGACTAAATTGTAAAGTTTACAAAATTTTTCAATTAGAAAATAATTTCTTCTTGCTCCCAGGGTTAAAGTATTGATAACCTTGTCTTGCATCGATACCATTTTGAGCTTCTATGTTTAGAAAAAATTGAACAAAGATAAAAAAGTATCGATACCCTTAAAAAAGTGTATATATATATATATATATTAATAATGTATTTGATTGAGTTGGTGTCACAATTAACTTGACACTGACTCAAAATTGATGACGACACCATGATAAATAATTTAATCTTTTTTTTTTCATTTTAATAGCGTACATATTTTAGTGTTATTATTAATTAATTTCAAACCATAAATTTCATTATTTATTGTATATTATTTTTAAACACGCATTTGTGTTTTAAATTTGTGGTTTCCACATACATACGCGTGTGATAGGATTTCTAGTATCTATAATATTGTTAATTGAGTTGGTGTTACAAGTCAACCTGTCACTAACTCACAATTGATGATAATACCATAATAAATAATTGTAGTGTATTCAGTATTGTTTATCTGATATATTTATGTATTTAAATGTCGTTTTACCCATAATTAAAAGCATACATTTTAATATGTTATTATGATTAATTAGTTTAAACCATACATTTCATTGTTTATTGTATATTATTTTTAAACACACATCTATATTCTAAATCTGTAGTTTTTACTTGCATACATGTGTGATAATATTTCTAGTAATTTTTATAATTCACAATTTTAATGTAGTATTTTTTAATATTTTAATTATTTTTAATATATTTATGTCATGTTTTAATTAATTTTATAATTTACTCAAAAGAGACATTTTGCCATGTAATACAAGGGGAAGGATAGGCTTGTCTCGAGTCAAAATGATAAATATATATATATTTGTATTCTAATTATTTTTATAATTATTAATTAAAGATTTTTTTTTTGATAACTACTTATATTTTATTTTCGTATATTTTTAATAGGTTTTTTTCTCTCATGCATATGGTAATTTTATTAGGACTTAATTCACAAGTGGTATTCTTTTTTTCTTTTCTTTTTTTACATATCTACTTTATAATATTTTACTATAAATATTTGGTATCACTTCAAATCTGTTTTTTTTATATATTTAATTTTTTTATGGAATATTGACGGTTCCAGAATGATGTGAGTTCGAGTATACTAAAACGCATTATCTATCTATTTATGAATTGTAAAAGAATTATGATTAATTTTAAATATTTTATAAAAAATAAATATAATCAAAACCTACAATAAAATTATTAAAAATATATTATTATTTCTTTTCATTTAAAAAAAAGAAAAAAAAAGAAAAAGAAAAGAGAAATGTCTTTCTGGTCTACATTTCTTCAAACCCTGCCCACGGTTTTGACAGTTAACTAGCGGCAAGCACGTGATTTAAGTTAGAAAAAAGAAATTTTTTTTATTATCATGTTGTTATTTTTTATTCAAAATATTATAAATTTGTATCATTCTTTCATAATTTAATAATTTATTTTATACATAACAAACAATAGAGTAGTAAGTAACAATTTCATACCTTAATCGTGATTAGTTAAAATCGAATTGAATTATATTTTTATAAAATAATAAAAATTGATTATATTTTAAAATATCAATGGAAAAAATTTAAAATTTTTAAGAATAATATTTAAAAGTTATAAAACAAAACTCATTTAATTTAAATAAATTTAAAATTTAAAACAAAAAATTAATATAAAAATATTGAACCGAACCAAATCGAATTATAATCTAACATTTTTCAAAAAAAAAAAATATAATTTACCTAATCATCTGTAATATTGAATTTTATTTTAATATACACAACCTATAGTTTATATTTCTCCCCATTGTCAACGAGCACCAGTGGTCTAGTGGTAGAATAGTACCCTGCCACGGTACAGACCCGGGTTCGATTCCCGGCTGGTGCAACCTTTGTTGAAGCTGTGACGATAGCTGCGCTCAAGCGGAGCTTGGGTTCTTCGCAAATGTCTGATTTCAGGACGATATTGACGGCGCTTCTGAGCTTCTCGGTTTTTTTTACTAAACTTTGATGTTTAGTAGTCTCATGCACAGCAAATCCATGGACCAACTGAAGCAAATCCGCTGCCAAGCCCTAACAAGAACACCCATTTTTTTTACTCAACTTTGATGTCTTGTATAAATAAACTTGGTGACATAGACCATGTACTCAAACTGTTCGATCAAATTCCGAACCGAAAACTGTCTTCCTTGGGAACACAATGACCAAAGATTACTGTAGGATACAACACTCGTTTTAGATTTCCATTAAATCTTTTGTGTGTTTTGGGTATTAAACTTGTATTATTTGTCAAATTATATCATTGTTAGGAGAGGAATCAACTTACTCACTGTAAAACTTAAAGTAGTTTTACACACTTCTTTAATTATTTATATGATTTATATTTAATGATCCAGCCGTTAAATATATCAATATAATTACACTTATTATGCATATAAATTTTCAAATTTGTTCTTCCAATGTGCTCCTATTTTATCTCATGATATCTATTATAATGACTCGTAACCATGTTGGGAAAATCAGTTAAAAAAATGATTTTATAGTTACAACGAAAGTTATAAAAAATTTCAAAACCAAGCCCTCTTATGATATTTATAGTAATAAACCCCAATCAAAATAATATATGTAATTTGTGCAAGATGGATTTAGTTGATCCTGACTTTGTACTGAAAGACCTTTGCTATCATTGTATCACAAGTTGTGTCAACTGTGGAATCGAGCAACACGGACCCAATCACAAAAAAGAAGAAGAAGATCTAATTACTTTCAATAGAAAAGTAAATTCTCTCTATAAAAATCAATAATTATCATAATTCTCAGAAAATAAAATTTATACTAAGTAAATAAATCTCACTATTTTTTGACAAAATAACTATCAATCTAATAGTATGAAGTGTCTTTTTAGGTCAACTAGTGCTCTCTATTTATAGGGAGAACTACAAGAATCCTAATTGAATACGATCTTAATAAATAATACTATTTAAATAGAAAATACAATCCACTCTAACTAAAGTAGGGAGGGGCAGTGTACCCTTAATAATATTACTAGGGTTATTGTGATCACACAAGGACTGAGTTAAACTTTTTATGTATTGGGTTTAATTATAGGTGTTTCTTAAACTTTAGACCCAACATTTTATAATTTAAACAAACTTAATATTTATTTTTAATATGTCAAAATAAATATTATTTATTCAATTAATTTCATTGATTAAATTAATTTTACATTTTTACAAACATGTCTATAAACATATAATTGAGTATGTTCACGAACAATATTCATGAATAATAATAAACAAACAATATAGATAGATATAGATGTAAAGGTAAAGAAGTATAAATTTGTATAATTATATTATAAATAAAATAAGCACGCAAACAATAATAATATTATTAATTATATAATTATTGAACAATAAACAAATTCTAGCCTAGCTTTAAATGATTTATTAAAGGAACATTAAATGAACATAAATAATATTATTCATAAACATAAATGAAATGAAAAAATTTTGTTAGTGTTTGATTCGTTTAATAAATTGACTTCAAAATTTTGTTCATATTTGTTTATTTAGCTTGATAAATGAATAAAAATCGAATTGTTTATGATTTGTTCATCGTACACTCTGTTAATTTACATCCCTATATTAGCTTGATAAATGATAAAAGCCGAATTGTTCATGAATTGTTCATCATACACCCTGTTAATCTACATCCCAATATTCAAGGATCATATCTTAGCATCTGTAACCGAAAATATATCAAACAGCTGCAGCGATGGAAGACTAATGTAGTAAGAATGATATCATATTCCAGTATAAATATTGTAGCTATTCAATATATATATATATATATAGTAATACAGGAGCTACAAAAGAAATAAAATTTGAACATTGCAACAGGTTGATCCCAAAATTTTCCTATGAAGTACTGGTTAGACTAGAAGATTCAGGTGGAAGTTCAGATTGAACCTGAATGTCTGAAATTTCGGGGGCCGAGTTTTCTGTTAACTCTGAGGAGGGCGTTTCAGTCACACTCGGTGCCGCAGCCTGGATAATTTCCGGTGGCTTAAACTTGTTTATGTAGTAACTAAGTGTTGGTCCAGTATATTCGGCCGTCTTTACCGGAGGTGAGTTCTTGCCAACTTGAAGGACTATAGATGAAGCTGCAGCAACAAAGATAAGGGCGAATCCGGCAGCAACTGCAGCAGTATTCTCAGCTCCGTCCGCTGAAGAACCGGCATTTCCCGAGCTTATCGCACTTTCGGCTACGTAAACTGCAGGCTGTAGGGAAGGAAAAAAACACACTTTGCTTAAAACATAAGTTATGCAGGTAATTGAAAGATCTAGAGACTACCAACCTCTATTGAATAAATGTTGGTCTGCCCCGCGGTGTCCTTTTCGACATAGCCGGTCCAGCCCCGTCGGCGAGGCGGAAATGTCCCGACCACTTTTGTCTTATCCCCAGCTAACCATTCCACACTCACCTTCCCAACCTGTTCAAATCTAATTATTTAAGTACCTATTTTACTACTATATCAATTGCCTAATTATATCAAACTATACTTGCTTTGTAATTTATGCAAGACAGATGAACAACTTAAAGAGGTAGAGCTAAACTCAGGAAACATTGACAAGCACTAAGAGAATTGAAGTGACATCTTCTTTTTCCTACAAAGGACGTCTCCATTTGAGGATGGGAGAAGAGGTTACAACTACAAATACTCATCTCTTAAGGGTAATTACATAAATCAAAGGGACTAAACTCCCAAAAGAAAAGAAATATTAAACCACAAGAATTATTGGCCAAAACCAGAATATGCACATACATGTATATAAACTAAAAAGTCTTTTAACTCAAAGAAAATAAAGAGCAAATAAACACATTCATGCAACAGAAGATTACTGGAAAAAAGAGATGTTGAGACCTCTTTATCTGGTGCACATTCCTCTTCATTACAGTCATCGGGTTCATCAGAAGAAGCTCTAACAGTGAAGAAATGGAATTGCCTGGTCTTGTTGTTAATTTTGGAACATTTCTTCAAAAACAACAAGTTTGGGGAAGTGAAGGCACAGCTGTTGGTTGATATCATTGCCTGTGATGCAAATGCCATGCTGGGGTTGGAGGAAACTGAGCAAAGAGATTTGGGGGGGCTGTTTTAATGGAGTTTGTGGTGGTGTCTGGTGATGAGTATTTTGTGGTGAGATTTTAAGGATTCGGCTGTCCATAAACTGTTGCGTATGGTGTGGTTGTATGTCGCACGGATCTGCTCACCAAAAATATCTCTCAACTTTGTACAATAACCATGTTAATATTTGGGCTTTTCTCACCGTAAAATTGGCTTGGGCCTAATATATTTGTATATATACACCATTTTTACTGTGAAGTTCTAAAGTAAATAATTATTACCACAAAATTTTCTCTATTATATTTTGTATTGCATCTTAATTCTTTTACTGAAAAAAATTGCACAAATTAGTCGTCATATGTTAAATCAATAAGTAAAACAATTCATCGTTAAAATTTATTGGTTATCTATAAAGTATAATAATAAATTTAGTCCTCAATCTTTATATATTTATTCAATTTGACTCCAATTCTTTTATTGAAAGTAAATTAATTTTTTTTAAAACTAGTAATACTAAAAGATCAAAAAGGCTTTAATAACAAATTAGAAAAATCAATTAAAATCTTTTAAAATTTAAAAAATACTTAAAAATCATAAAATTATAAATAAAATTTATAAAAAGAAGTTAAAAAAATTTAATGTTATAATTTTTTATTAAAAAATAATAATACCGATCCATTAAAATTTAATGGTTATAATATTTTTAACAAAGTTGACCCTACTCTTTTATTGGGTAAGTATTTTTATTTTTAAATAAAAATTTTATAACTTTTTTTATAAATTGTGTTTATAATTTTTATACTTTTTTAATAATTTTAAAATTTTAAAAGGGCTTAATTATTTTTTTTAAATTTTTTACTAAGGTCTTTTTGACCTTTTAGTTTTATTAGCTTCAAAAATATAAATTTTACTTCCAATAAAAGAGTAAGGAGTTAAATTGAATATAAGTGTAAAGTTTAAGGATTAAATTTGGTATAATATCTTGTATATAAAACCAAAACAAACATTTAACAATACAATTTTAACGGAGCGATTGTTTTGCTTACTCATTTAATGTACAGGGGCTAATTTGTCCATTTTTTAGTAGAAGGACTAAAATGTAATCTAGGATATAGTAAAAATAGTTTTGTGGTACTTTTACCGATCCTTGGCTACATCGGGTTAAATGTTTAAATATTATACTTATTTATACTATTTATTAAGTGTTACTAAGTTGGTGTCACCCTCGACTAAGTTACTTAGTTAAGAAATTACGAATATGTTCTTCTATAACTAAAATGAGTTATATTATTTTAGGGTATTTTAGTCTGTTTTGGCAGCTTGGTTGCAATTTAGTGGCTTGACCACATGTATCCGATTTGTCAGTTTTAATTGCAAAATTTTGGTGGCACTGTCCACAGTTATCTATTGGTGTAATTTGGCTAGACGAGTTATGGGAGAGCTTTATTTTAGTGTGCAGCGGATATGGGTATGATGTTTTTTGATAAATCTACATTCTGATTGGTTTTAAAAAATACATCCTTTGCGTAGCTCTGTTCTATTCTGGTCTGTCCTGTTCTGGTGGGTTGTGTTGTTTTGTTATATTAACATGATGACAACATCTGTGATATTCTGGTCTAGAGGTGTGCATGGGCCGGGCCGGGCCCATAAAAAATTTCGGCCCGTTTTCAAGGCCCGAGCCCAGCCCGGCCCGAAATGTGGGCCTGAAAATTTGTCCAAGCCCAGCCCGAGAAAAAAATGGTAGACCCGAGCCAGGCCCGGCCCGATCATATTAAATTTTTTTTACTTTTTTTATTAAATAAAAAACTTTAAAATATAATAAATCAAATACATTTAAAACATAAAAACAAATATTAAAACAAAAAATAAATAAATAATGAGACTAAAATAATTATTAAAATAATACATAAATTAAAAATATAATAAAAAGTAATTATATTAAAATTGAAAAATTGAAACAAATTAAAACTAAATTAAGAATTAAATTATATTAATAACAAAAGTTTTACAATATCAAAATAACATCAAAACAACAAAAAAAGTAAAGTAAAAGTACTAAAGTTATTTAAAATTAAAAATAAAAAATTTTAAAAAATTAATATTAAAATCGGTCGGGTTTGCCCGCCCGCCAAAAAATCTTACTCGAGGCCCGCCCGTTTTCTAAACGGGCCTCGTTTTTTGTCCAAGCCCATTTTTCGGGCCTATATTTTTACCCAAACCCTCCCATTTTTCGGACGGGCCTTCGGGCCTGGCCCATGCACACCTCTATTCTGGTCTGTTATATTTTAGTTTTATACTCACTATTAAGTTTTTTGTGTTACTCTGATTTATATACTATGTTTTGTTAATTGCAATTGATGTTGATTATACATTGGGCTTTATAGGTCATATTTTGGTTTTATCTTTGTGTGTTCAGGTAAGTCTCTGACTTAGGACTAGACGGCGTGTGAGAGCTCGATTTGTTTTGCAATAATATAAAAATGCTTTTGATCTTCTGGGTTTATAGTCTGTTTCTGAGCTTGTATTGGTTTTTGCTAAATTCGTCAGTGGTTGATAATTTTTAACGCGAAATTATAAAACAAACTCAAGTCAACAAAATGAATTTCGATTTTCAACGTTAAACTCTAAAAAGATTTCCTGCCACAAATCAAGTAAAGTTTTGAATATTTTCTAAATAATTGCTGAAATCATTTTTTAATACGTTAGTATAACTCGTCCAGATTCGGCAAGAAGACACATAGAATGTATGAGAAGAAAAAAGAAATAGAAGGTTTGTGAAAGGAAAAAAATAACCTACTCAGAGGTTAATACCATCGTTGAGCAAAACAAAAGACATAAAACAAACAAAAAAAAAGTTTTTAAGGTTTCATTCTCAAACATATTATTTTATTTTTTATGAATATACTTTTGATCTTAATGACAATTAAATGATATTTATATTTATAATAATATCAAAATTTACTTTAACATTTTAAGTTTTATTTATTTAAAATTTTGCTTCTCTTATCTTTTAAAATTTAAAATTAAATTTGTACTCACTATTATAATAGATATCTAATAAAAAAGTTTTTTTTTCTTATATTACTACATTAATTAATGAAATTTTATTATAATTTAGACTAATTATTATTTAATTAACAAATACATTATTTAATAAATTTAAAAAACAAAACAGGTAAATGTAACTAGAAGTACATATGAAATGCTTTTGTATGTTATATTAGATTAAAGATTGAGGGTAAAAAAAAGGCTAATAAATATAAATCCTGATGCTATATAAGTATTTAAAAGGGTTTTAGTCTTTTAATGAAAAGAAACCAAAACCACCTGCAGTGGCGGTTTGTTTTCTGTATTAAGCAAAAATCAATCAAATTCCAGAAAACGCACAATATTTTCATCTATATGAAAAATGGGTCTTAAGCAAGAAGATATACTCAATAACAACTCCAAGAAGTAAGCTTTTGTATTGGTTTTCTCTTTCATTTTTGTATCATTTTACGATATATAATTTGATTTTGTTTGATTTCTGTGTTAAATTTTTTTTTCTTGGGAAAACCCACTAGCTTAAATGTTTCCGAGATACCAGTGGACAAGCAAAAGCTTGCTGCTCCAATAAAATCTGCTGTTGACAAGTTTCAACTTCTCCCTGAGTTTTTAAAGGTGATTTTTTGTTAATTTGGTATTTATTTTTTATGTGAAGATGTTTTCATTCTTGAACTGAATTATGGGTTTTGGGCATTTTTGTTTCTTATTATAGGTTAGGGGGTTAGTGAAGCAGCACTTGGATTCATTTAATTACTTCGTTAATACCGGAATAAAGAAGATTGTTCGTGCCAATGACCGGGTTGTATCCGATGTTGATCCTAGTATTTACCTCAGGTTTGAAAGCATTTTTGTTTATGTTTTGGTGATGATTGCTATAAAATATATTTTGCCATCTTGCCGATATAGGCTCCATTTAAATGTTTTCATTTTTAAAAAAGAATTTTTTTAGAAGAAGCAGAATGTAATCTTTTTGAACAATTAAAAATAAATAAAAAAAGGTTCTTTTGGAATGATCACATACTACTTATTTAATTTTTTGTATTTGTTAATTTCAGATGTGTTTTGGCTTAACTATTTGCTCGTTTCTAATAAAATTTGAGGAATTTTCTTTTTAGTAACATTTGAGGGAGCAAAAAGCAGGTGGTGGGTTAGTGATAATAACAACCACATGGAGCCTTAGCTGTTTTACTGTCATGAATTAGTTTGGTTGCCTTGTATTTTGTTCCTTGATGTTCTGGTTATGACTTACCTGTACGGGGAATTAAGTTTCCTATGGTATAATTTTGATTTTATTTTTCTGATCTAGTTCATTTGTGATTTGTGTTGCTGTGCAGGTTTAAAGATGTTAGAATTGGTGAGCCCTCCATGACTGTTGATGGGATTACTGAAAAAATTAATCCCCATGCGTGCCGGTTGTCGGAAATGACGTATGTACAAATGATTTTTCCTAAATACATTAGTAATTTTCTAGGTTCAACTATTTCATATAGACATTGTTGGAGTTTGTTATTTTTGTGGTGTTATAACAACTGAAGCTTTAAAAGGAATAGTGAGTGGTACATATTGTTCTGTTTTGTCTTATTAATACGCTGTTAATTTTTAAGGTATGCTGCACCGATATTGGTTAATATAGAGTACATTCAAGGGAGTCATGGGCAGAAAACTAGACTAGAAAAGGTACATCAGATGCTTCAATGATGTGTGTATGATGCAGAATAATAGGTGCTTTTATGTAATACAACATCTGTTCGCTGCAGAATGATCTTGTTATTGGAAGAATGCCCATCATGTTAAGGAGTTGCTGCTGTGTGTTACATGGAAAAGATGAAGCCGAACTTGCGAGGCTTGGTCTGTGTTCAGTAAATTCAAAATAATTGTCATTGCTTTTCTCACTTTCTTCTTGTTATAATATTTATTTTTATTGTTTGATATTAGGTGAGTGTCCTCTTGATCCTGGAGGGTATTTTGTCATTAAAGGAACGGAGAAGGTAATTCAGACCATCTTTGTTGCATACATATCTGTTTGCTTTGTTCTTCACTTGCTTCACATGCCCACAAATATGCTCGTTCGCTATAACATGCTTTTAGTTTGACAGCAATTGCCATTCATAATATTCAATTAATATTCATGATGGGCCAGAAAATTGTAGTAAAGTATCTGGTGAATCGTACATTGAATGGATAAAAATATACGACATTAGTATTATGCTAATTTTTGCAGTTCTACCTCTTTTGATGTAGTATTTCGAATGGACCCATCAGCAAATGATCTTGATATTTTCTCTCTGGATTGTCTGATAGGATTTTGTTTGGATGCAGTGATGATATAAATGTAGTTACAAATGTAAATGTACACACTAAATCCATTTGGTATTTTTCATCCTAAGTAATTTCTTCTTTACCTTTTCATTTCAATGATTGGAAGATAACTTCAAAATCGAATAAGAATAGTACATGTAAAATTTTGTTGCTTTAAGAATAATTCATATCATGGTTCTTGGAGTTATGATTGTTTTTGTCTTTTCACTTTAAGTACTTGTTTTTCACCCAGGCTCTTTTTTATGTGCATTCCGAGTTTGATTTTCCTGATATAGACATATTGACAGCCGTATTTGTTGATACTCTTTCTTTTCGATCTCTTCTCGTTGGAACTGAATTTTATTTTTCTCTTCTCTTGTTAGTCTCTTGTTTTCCAAATATTTATTGTTCTGTTTCCTGATAGTATCTTATCATTGTAATGTCATGATTCTGCCAATGTCTTTCAGGTGATTTTAATACAGGAACAACTCTCCAAGAACAGGATAATTATTGATGCAGATAAGAAGGGAAAGTGAGTTGTTCTTTCAATTTTTTATGACTTGCTAATGATTGATTCCTCCACTTTCTTATCGTGTGCAGTACTAGAATTTCCTTAGTTCCATATATAACTCTGCTTGTAATAGTTATCGTGGGTTGTAGAAGAGTGTAAAGTAGGGGGTTAAAGTCTTCTTGTTTGTCTAGTTGGTTCTTGAAGACTTTATGTAATCTGTCATATATTTTATTACTTGCTAATGAACTTACAAAAAAATCAGAGATTTTATTAGCAAATAATCAATTAAAATGGTCTAGCTTATGGTCATTTAGCATCGCTGCCTGATGGAAATATGTTTTGAAGCTCATAGAAGGATTGGGAAGGAAACAATGACTTCTATTGATGCACTGCAGTTTTAGTACGTAAAATTTTATATTGCTTTATTCTGCATAAAGTATTTATGCATTCAGTTTGGCATATAGGATGAGCAAGGTCTTGTTATGGACTTATTGTTTCAACCTGGGACTAATCTTTTTATTGTCATTCTACTCGGTTGATACATCTATCTTTAGCTGTATTAGTATAGCTATCGCTTTGTTATAATAATTTCCTTTCCTATCAATTTTCTCATTGTTTGTATTTGTTCTAATTTATGTCAGTTCTACTTGATTCTTTTTTTTCTCTGCCCCCAGTATAAATGCATCTGTGACAAGCAGTTCGGAGGCAACAAAAAGCAAAACAGTTATTCAGATGGAGAAAGAGAAGATATATTTGTTACTCAACCAATTTGTGAAAAAGGTCTTGTTGCATCTTACTTTCTCTTCTTTTCTTTTCCCCCCTGAAGAGTTATTAGTGTTGCATTACTAGACTTCAGTTTTTGCTGAGTATTGTTTTCTCACAGATCCCTATTATGGTGGTCATGAAAGCAATGGGGATGGAGAGTGATCAAGAGGTGGTGCAGATGCTTGGGAGAGATCCTCGTTTCAGTGCCCTTCTTTTACCTTCTATAGAGGTAAGCTATATGGTTAAGGGTGTGTTGTTGTTCATCATTTGTATTATTTAAAAGAATGGTAAATAGCTTCCTGAAAAGTCGTTTGCAAATAGCTTGAATGCTTATAAAAGGAATATAAGGACTTTAAAAATGTATATATTTCTTATTGAAGGGATAGTAATAGTTTGATTGATGAAGTGGAAGTTGAGGGAAGAGCACTTGAATGGTTTATCAATTTGCTGGAATGCATCAATATATAAGAGCAAATTTTGTGATTGGATTACAAAAATGAAGCTAGAGATAGAAAATGACTTAGGTAAGAGTCTTGAAACTAGGATTCGATTTCTGAACTCCTATAGAGATCTTATGCAGATCATTGTGAGATTCTTTATCCGTCTCAAGGTTTCTCAAGAAAATTGAGAAGTTTTCATGCGTTGTTACTTGGGACTTGGGTGTTAGTGTCGGATAGGGATATGTATCTGACATGAGTACAGTTCATATTTTTTAAGATTTCCATGTATTTAGGGGGTCATTGGACAAACCCATGGTTGGATATGTGTCAAACACAGGTACTTCAACAAAAATGAATGGTCGGAGCAACATAGGTCTCAAGTCCACCCTCTACTATAAAAAGCTATATAGTTTGTAATTATACTGACTTTAGATTTCTGAAATGAAATTCAGTTTTCCGTCATATCTCCTCTGTGTTCCATAATGTTTCCTCTCTAGTATTTTTGTGTTCTTATAATCTTGCACAAGCACCTCCATTCTAAAACCTGTACTTTGTACATATCTATCCCTTCTTACCCTGTCATTGCATGTCTGATATGTGTCTAATAGTTTTGGCATTCCATTAAACCCTGTTCAACTCCTATCTAGATCAGATGTTACCTAACTTGGTAATGTGTCTACTGCTTAGCTGCAAGTTAGTGCATGCAAAATCCTAATTAACTAATTTCACAATTTTCTTTTTGTGAGCCATCTTATTATTTAGTCATTAAGCATTGGCGTCATAGAAATGATCTGCATCTAGTATTTCAGTCTTGTAACATGATGTGTGCCGTCAGGGTGTTGTTTAAGAGTGTTTTATGCAACGTGTTCTGGACTATTCTGGAGTTATTCTTGTCTTTGGATAGTGATGCTTTTTTAATTTATTTATTTGTTCTTTTCTAGGAATGTGCAGGTATTGGCATATATACCAAGGAACAAGCATTGGCCTACCTTGATACGAAGGTTCAATACTCTTGCTTACTTTTGTCATAAAACTTATGAATTTAGCTTTTTCTATCTAGATTTCAGTGGCCACATGGAACCTTATTTAGATGTTTATAAGTTGGTTTTACTTTAATTCTAATCTGCAGTTTTTGTTAATTTTATGCAATGTTTTAAAAGTGAAAATTCTGTGAGGCCTTATCAGCTTAATGATCATGTCAGTCTTGAAGTATGAAAGGAAGTGGTGCATAAGTATTGAACTTTTACTCTTACGGCCTCTATTCTTTCATAAGGCTCCTTATTTTGCTGGCTGTTGGTAATTTACTTTTAAGGTAACAATTAAGCTTGAGCCAATCATTATGGTTGGTCCATTTGCATTCCCAACTACAAGGAGTTTCTTAACTCCATGAAGGTTTCTGTAGTTTTTGAGGAGTTTCCATTTCTTTTTGTGGTGTTATTCTTTTACCCTTCTTCTCTTTATTAGGAAATCAACTAATTTATGAGTTACAATTAACTCAAACATTTATAATTGCGCTTGTTCATTGTTTAGCAGTCGTTTTAGCTGAACCTACGGGTTTTTATTTTTGAGAGCTTTCTTGTTAAAGTCAGAGCCTGTTTGAAGAGTTGATGCATCATTCAGTTTGTGGGTTTTCCCTTTTCTATATAGTTGTTGTTGTACGATGTATATTGTCATTTTTGTGCCAATAATTCTGGTTGGTTCAAGTTTTCATGATGATTGCTTCCTTTTGCAGGCTAAAAGGCCTTTATATTATATTATATTATATTCATGCTCATTGTTCAGCTGTAGTTTTAGCTGAACCTACTGGTTTAAGTTTTTTTCCAAGAGCTTTCTTGTTAAAGTCGGAGCCTGTTTGAAGAGTTGTTGCATCATTTAGTTTGTGGGTTTTCCCATTTTCTATATATTCATTGTTGTTGTACTAATATTATATACATACCATTTTCATTTTTGTGCCAATACTCCTGATTGGTTCAAGTTTTCATGCTGAATGCTTCCTTTTGCAGGCGAAAAGGCCTTTATATGCTAGTTCGGCATCTGACCAGGTTTTTCTTACTCTTTAGTCTTTCTCTGAATAAATACCTGTTTTTGCACATGTAGATGCGATTGAGAGCTTTTCATCAATGGCAATGAAAAAAAAAATCTATGATTCCAGCATTGTTTTACTAATTTAAGTTAATGAGTCAAATTATCTATATTATTTTGTTTTTTTGTAGGATGGGAGAGCTTTTTCTATTCTTCGAGATGTGTTTATTGCCAATGTTCCAGTAGGTTTTGTTTTAGTTCTCAAATGACAGTATTTTGGCATCAACAATTGTTTTACATTTAATTTTCTCCTTTTAGGTGCGCTGCAATAATTTTCGTCCAAAATGTTTGTATGTTGCGGTAATGCTGAGAAGGATGATGGAAGCAATCTTAAATAAGGATGCTATGGATGACAAGGTAGCTATTCATATAGTTGAAAATGTTTCCTTTCAGTAAATTACCCTGGAACCCTTAGGTTGAAGATATTACACTCAGTCATTAATTGGAAAAATTATGTTCCATCATAAAGAAATACCTTTTACATTATGATATAGTCCAATCATTAGAATTCTGAAGGCTTCCGTTAGAATGATGACATGGAAAATGATGATGAAAATACCTTTGATTAATGGTAATGCAAGATGCTGAGATTAATCTAGTGGTCTGTGTGGAAATTGTTTGATAAAATTCTTCAAAGAAAACAATAGTACATTTGCCTCTACCCAAAAGTGAATGCTCTTCAATTTAAAGATCTTCAGACTTTTGGGGAAAAAAGGCCAAGCAAGGGAGAAGAAAAATTTGGTGTTTGCATCAATGGGATGAACGACTACCTGGAGACAAAAGAAATTACCCACTAGTACAACCAAACCTAAGTCCTCTCTTTACGACTGACATTGATGGAAATTCCTTCAAAACTATCTTTTGATACTGTTTGCTGGGCAGTCTTGCAATCCTCCAATTTAATTTCTGTTTATGTCTTCCGATTTCAATTAAAGTTGTTCATACAGTTTCTTATATTTGTACTGTTTGACTCTGAATTCTGATATTCTTTTGTTTGAAAGTGGTGAAATTGCCTCTTTAAATCTCTTGCAAAAGTATTCTTTTGCTTGTATCCATTTAAACAACAATTTTAATTCCAGAAATGGGCATTTTAGTAATTCCAAACTCTGTTACTAATGTTAGCACAATTTCTGTGGGTTGTTAGTTTTCCGTACTCATGTACTTGAGTGTAATGACAGTCAAACTCAATGATATTTTGGTAAATACCCTTCTCTTTTTTAGCTTTTGGCAAGTGTGAAGTCACTACTAGTGTGAACTGATAGTTACCCTTATTATGTAGCTATGTAACGAAGAAAGTACTCGGAAGCAAACAACAGGAACTCCATTGCTTAAATGCTAGTTCATCTAGAAAAACAGCACTAGAAGCTCTATCCAATTAAACCCATGCCAATCCACTCATTTAAAACTCCAAAGATTACATTCTTAACTTTACTGCAGCTGCTTCTCAAAGTTGCTACTGTGTTTAGTCCTTCCGGTCAAAGTGCTCTATAACATTTTTCTATTCTAACCATGGTCACCCCTGAGCGAAGAGAAAGACACGTGCCTTTAAGATAAACCAAGGTCATCCATCAGACAAGTTTGCTGCAATTTATTGTTATAGTCCTTTTTCCATGTTTATCTTTCCAAGGCAAATGAGGTGTTGTGCTGTGTCATAGGTGCTAGCTATTCAGGCGTTTGAAGAGCTTGTGGAAGCATGAAAATTGATGGAATTTTACAGTCTGATATATGCAAGCTTACTTGTGCGAGGTCTTTAAATGGTTTCCTTTATTTTGTAGGATTATGTGGGGAACAAGCGTCTTGAGCTATCAGGACAATTAATCTCTCTTCTTTTTGAGGTATTATTCATAATTCTGCTTGTTCCTCAAAACTTATTTACATTGCTATGTAGTTCTCAATGTTTTCAGCTGTATTCATTGACTTGTTAATGTAATAGGATCTATTCAAGACCACACTTACCCAGGTTAAGAAGTCGATTGATGGTGTCCTATCAAAGACCAGCAGATCTAGTGCATTAGACCCTTCTCAGGTAAGTGGCAAAAATAGCTATTTTCAAGGCAAGCGCTTTTGCCAATCCCAGTGTGATTTTCAAAGTTTTGGGAATTTCTTAGCTTTAAATCCTGTCTATTATCATCTCAGATTTGGAAAAGCGAATCTATTTTGTATTGGTGGTAGGTGGCTGTGGAGTTAAGGATGTGGGGAGGGTGTTAACAAGGAGAGTTGGGGTTGTGAAGAAAGATTTTTTATGGTGAAAGTATCTCCATTGAGTCACATAATTTGCTTCAGCTTAGGCTTCTGTAGATTGTTTAAAAAACTTGAACATGCTAAACATTGAACGACAGTTGAGTTATTGCCCTAGTGCTAACAAAGTAACAATGGGCTGAGCCAAGTATCAACTGGTTGAAAGTCCAACTAGTGTGACTGTATAGTTTGAGTTGTAATTGGTTTCACATCTACAGCATAACGAACTGGAATCAATGCAAGCACCAACTAGCTTGGCTGTGTAGTCAGTCCTAGTTCTGTTGGTGTTTCACATTAACGACATGAAGAACTGGAATCTCACCCATGCAAATTGCCCCTCTTATTTATACATTATTCGCTATTATGAAGAGAAACATACATATTCCTCCTCCTACCTAGGAACTGCCTAGGTTTTTTATTTGACTAAAAAAATAAAATCTTGAACTCAAAAAGAGAAAGAAACTGTAAAAAGCTGGTTCTACATGTAAATGCATGCAAATTGCTCCTATTATTTATGAATTATTAACTATTATGAGGAGTGTTATGAGAATAGGAGCAGATGAAGTTTTACAGAAAATAACTTCTTGTATTTACATCTTAAAGGTAAACCAGTTTGTACAAGTTACATAAGGAAAGAAATCAAATAAGATAAAAAATAAAAATCCCTAAGATTATGCTAGAACATTTACATAATATTCTCTAACGCGAAGCATACAGAATCATTCTTCCACCAAGGATTTAGCATTTAGGAACCCCTAGGTTCCATGAGACAGTTCTTGTTGGATTGAAAATGTAAAAGCTTAAAAGAAAAGAAAACAAAAACCTGTAAAAGTTGGTTCTACATATAAATATATGCTTTAATCTCCATATTCATTTTGTTTCGCACTGATTTGTTCTTTTTTCCTTTAGATCTGTTTTCCAGTTTTACATTTTAGTTTCTCAATCCATTGTAACCTTTTTTTTTCTTTAAATTTGTAGTTTTTGCGTCGTATGGAGTTCATCACTGCGGGGCTTGAAAGGACCCTTTCTACTGGAAACTTTGATATCCAGCGGTTCAGAATGCACAGAAAAGGCATGACACAGGTATCTATCATCCTCTCAATTGGTTTTTATTGATCCATTTTTCTCCCGTAAGTTCTTGGTACAATCTCAATTGATGGAAAATCTTTCACTGATAGGTCTTGGCAAGGTTGTCCTTTATTGGAACTCTGGGCTTTATGACAAAAGTCTCACCGCAGTTTGAGAAATCTCGGAAAGTAAGTGGGCCGAGGGCCTTACAACCTAGTCAGGTGAGTGTGATGTCTCTGGATTCATTCAAAATACATCAACATGGATTATTCACTAATAGTTACTTAAGTTTTTTCAGTCTGCTTATTTTTTTTCTTTTATTCTTTTCTTTTTAATTTTCTCTAGTGGGGAATGCTTTGCCCTTGTGATACTCCAGAAGGTGAAGCTTGTGGTCTGGTTAAAAACTTGGCTCTAATGACTCATGTTACTACTGACGAGGATGAGGGTCCATTGGTTTCTTTGGTATGCACTTATTCATTTGAAATTGCTTTTGTTTGTGAAGTCATTGTCATAGTAATAGCGTAAGTCTAAAGTAAATAGCGAGGATATACTTCCCGTTGATATCAAACAGTCTTTGGTTCTAAAATATAAAAGTTCGGTTTGCTAATGGAAATCCATTGGGTAACAAGATACTATACTATCAAGTATTACAGGTGTTTTTGGTTTGATTCAGTTTTTTAGTACTTCATCAACTCTAACCACATGGAGCCTCTATGTTCCTTAATGTGAACTTATCTGTTTTCAGGGTGGTTAATTTATTTATAGTTTCATCACATTAAGTGATTTCTAATCAAAATAGAAAATATCTGCATAGCTTAAAGAAATTTGATATAAGGAAAAACAAATTTCTTTCTGAGGATCAATATGTATTTCTTGAAATAATATGAGAAACTATGAAGTAGAGAACTTGCTTGTGTAGTATTTACTATGAGAAAAGAACCAAAAGCAATTTGATGTGTATTTTTGACTTTTTAAAACCCCACTTATGAAGTTAAATACTCCATATATAAAAGGGGAGATTTGATCAGAAAAGAACTAGAATGGTTCAAGAAGAAAGCAAAGAGAGGAAAGAAATTCAAAAGAAGCACCTGGATATTTAAAGGAAGAGAAGTTCACTTCAAAAGAATGAAGTAGTGGGGATCTAAATTGAGTAAAACTAAAATTAGTAATAAGTATTAAGTCTTTTCACACATTTGGTTTGTTAGCGTAATATTCAATCAATAGCTTGAATTAGAAAATAAACATCATAATTGTTCATACAAGGTTAATACATGGCTATCATATTGCATTTAAATCTCTTATTTTTATTCTTTGATCAGAAAAATTCAGTATTCTTGTTGACATTTTATTTTACAATCTAAAATTGTTTTGTTCATTTGATTTTATTGTATGATTATAATTTTGAAAGATATTAAAATTTAATTAATTAATTAATTACATAAGACATTATATTTGGTTAGATATTTTACTGCAACTTGTTTGTAACTAAATTTAGAACAAACTGAAAGAAAAGAGTTATTTTGCATCTCAAACTGAAAGGATGCAACCAATTTTTAGTCCTCATCTATTTTTTGATACTACTTAGTCCTTATCAATATGCCTAGTGCTATCATTATTTTGCCTATGTTTTCATTTCAAATTCATTGTATTTTTTTTTTCAATTACAGTGTTATTGCTTGGGTGTTGAGGACTTGGAGCTACTATCTGGAGAAGAGCTTCATACGCCAAATTCATTCCTGGTTATGTTGAACGGGCTCATTCTTGGCAAACATAGAAGGCCACAGGTGCTTCTAGTGTTCCTTTGAAGCCTAAAACAATTGATATCCAAATTTGGAAGTCACTCAATTAAACTGAAATATAATTAAAAACTGGTCTAGACTGTTGGACAGATTGTTTTGCCCTTTGATGCTTGGAAAAAGAAAAATGAAAAATAAGATGGTGATAAAAGGACTTCCTCAGTAGAAATTTATGTATTAATATGCAAAGGCAGCTCAGTCAACTTTAATCTCAATCACTTTGCTGTCTTTTACCTATGTAATGTTTCTTTTTGTGCTTGATTTAAAGGTATACCCTTCAAAAAGTGTTGAGATTACAAGTTCATCCTTGCTACTTTTGTAATTGTATCTACTTGCATTAAATCACTGTTGTACACTAGTGCATACATGTTACTGTTTTTTCATGTCCTTCCTTACATTTTTTCCCAACTAGTAACTTCGTAAGTTAATAAGGATAAATTAATGTTGTTAGTGCTTGTTTGTTTGAAATTCTGGGCCCTTCTACTTTGGTATGATAGCATGTTTATTGCCTGCCTCATTAGGACGAAATACTTGGTCGTATCCTCATTATATGGCAGCTCTTTTTCAGGTTGGAAGGCTTCCTTTAGCATTTGATGAACTTCTCTATTTTGTTCAACCTGCTTCTTGATGAAAATAATATTTTCTTTTAAGTCTTTTAACAATTATCTTATATTCAGAAATTAAAAAAAAGTAGGAACTTCCCTGTCGTTTTTCAATTCCTAGACATGCATATTTGTTTTGTAAAATATATGCATATGTTTATTAATTTTGTTCCACTAGTTCCGTAATATTGTCTCCCCTTTATGTAGCATTTTGCTAATGCTCTGAGAAAGCTGCGAAGAGCTGGCAAAGTTGGCGAGTTTGTGAGCGTCTTCGTAAATGAGAAGCAGGTAAAATATTCTTCCACTTAAAAGCTATGTAACTAATTTGCATGTGATTATATACCTTTTCTTTCAGTTTGCATAATCATGCTGTCTAGTCTTAATAACCCTTACACTCATGCTAAGGTCTAGATCAGCTTGTAGATTTATCTTTGCTTTACACCAGAATTATGATTGTAGTTCATGTTTGGAATCAAAGCTGTAATGTTTGCTCGTGTATAAAGATAGATTATTTATTTGCAATTGTCTCTGTTGGTTTTGGATCTAACAATCATCCAGTTGTGCGCTATACTCTTATATTGTGTGTTTTACAAGCATGTATGGTGCAGTAAGTGTAATTAGTTGCTGATCCAACAACTAATGTAAAGAGTCATGTCCAATTTTGATCCCGTGGTTTGCTCCGTTTTCAAGGAAATGGAATATAACGTGAACATGTAAATAGGTTTGATAATTAAAAGTTTTCATTATCATATACTTCTTGGAATGTCTTTGATGCAGGAGCATCTAAATTAGTTAATTATTTACTATTTTATTTTAGTTATAGGAGTCTATTTGTATTAAAAATTATTTCATTAAATATTTAATGAGTTAGTTGATTAGGCTAAAACTCTGTGTGATTCGGATAGGACTCTTAGTAAGAGTTCTAGTTTAAATAATCTACTAGAAGGTAGGATTGTTCGAGTTTTACCATAAATAAGCTGTAAAGTATTTACAGCCAGATTATTATTCTTATTATTTTCTTTGAATTAATACAAAAACTAGAGGTTTTCTATAACCCTAAGTTTTCTAGAGTTCCATCTTGCCTATTTGTTTGTTCAGCTCTTTTATTCACTGCTGTTTTCTCCCTTAAACCACTTCAATCTTGTATAGTGAATTGTTAATTTTTGTTTTATGGGATATAGTTCTGTAACTCCCTTATCCTTCCAAAATCTGATGTAAGGGTGGGTTGAAGAGAATCCTTTGAGCTGCAGGTACTATTTTGAATATTTAGCTGAAACAAGTCTGGTTGATCTCTTTCTCACTTTAATATTGTCCCTGATAGAAGCTTCATTATTAAATTTCTGGTCGCCTTGTCAGTTGTATTCAGATATTTGTTGGTATTCATGTGTATGTCCGTGTATTTTGTAATTTTCTAAATAAATATGTTTAAGAGGGTCAGTCCAGGAATTTGAAATAAATGGCACCTCAATAGATGTTTAAATCCTCAGCTGTCATGTGGAGTCTAATAGATAACAAATATACAGTCCAAAGTGTAGAAGATAAATTCTTTTATCACATTAAATAAGTGGTGAGATTCTATTCGGAGAAACTGTGAGGTATATGGTTAATCCGAAATATTGACAATTGCTCCAAAACTGGCTCCAATTTCCAAAATGGAGAAGATGAGATAAAAATATTATTTTGGGAAAGAAGTCATGAAGCTTGACCCACATAAAAACAAATTTATGGATGATTTCCTTTCCAAAGGCCAGGTTCTTCACATCATTACTTGATATGCATGCATACATCCACACATACGAATTAATGCTGAATCCCACTGAGTGCATGTTCTATTCTAATCCCTTTCAAACAGTTGTGTTGCTGTCTCCATATCTGGTTCTATTCGTTTTCTATGATCATGTTGAAATTGGACTAGAGTGCAGATGTGACTAGTGGTTTTCATCGTGGATGTTCTAATCTAATCCCTTTTGAATCATCACATTGCTGTCTCCATATTTGGTTGTATTCGTTTTCTATGATTATGTTGAAATTAGACTAAAGTGCAGATGGGACTAGTGGTTTTCATCGCTCCTGTGTACTGTATTTTTTTCTTATATTTTAAATTTTTACTGATCCTTGAGATTTAAAAATATTGATCAGCGGTGTGTTTACATTGCTTCTGATGGGGGTCGAGTTTGTCGACCATTGGTAATAGCTGACAAGGGAATATCAAGGATCAAAGAACATCATATGAAGGAGTTGTTGGTAAGAGTTATGTTTCCTATTTATCCAAAGAGAATACTCTTGTTTAAAATTTAATTGTAAGTTTTGTGCTTATTAAGGATGGAGTGCGTACTTTTGATGACTTTTTAAGTGATGGATTGATTGAGTATCTTGACGTCAACGAGGAGAACAATGCTCTGGTTTGTTTAACCTAATGTTTTAGAGGTTTTTCATCTAGTTGCTTCAATTTATAGACAGTTTAATTTTAACAACATGATTATCTGTTTAGATTGCTTTGTATGAGGGAGAGGCAACACCTGAAACAACCCATATCGAGATAGAGCCTTTCACAATTTTAGGTGTTATTGCGGGGTTGATTCCTTATCCTCATCATAATCAATCACCAAGAAATACCTATCAGGTTTTTTACATCACTTTCTGATATCTTGAACTTGACATAGTTCTGAACTGTAACTTTGCTTTTACCCTCTCTAAATGTTTCTGTATTCGTAGTGTGCAATGGGGAAGCAAGCAATGGGAAATATTGCATATAACCAGGCAAGCCGTATTATTCAGTATTCTGTTAATATATTTTTTTCTTTCTAAAAGAGTCCATGTATTCCACTAAATATGTAATTCAGTTTCTTGAATTCGAGAAGAAATTTATGAAGATTTTGTCAGTCTAATACAAGCATTCACTGTTTTCCATAATCTGATATTGCACTGTGCATGTTATATGCTCACGTATCAAATAAACTCCACTTTTGTTTTCTGAAAAATATCTATCTTAAACTTGAGATGGGTTTTTGCCTCAAGAATTTTGAGGCATAGGGTTGTTAAAAATAATGGTTACTCTCCTAATGATGCAGTTAATGTCAGGTCTGCTTATGTGTTTGCATTTTATTTGTTGATTTCTGTCTCCTTAAAGTTCATTAAGATATTTCTGTTTTTTTTTTTTTTTTTTTTTGTGACACCTCTCCCTGCTAGATATTCTAAGTTTTCTATTTCATCTTTTATGTTTGAGTTTAGCTTGAGACTTCTGTCCATATGTTTTTAGCTAAATTTTCTTTATTCCTGGCTGAGGTGGTCTCTTTTGTGCTGTAGTTGTGCCGGATGGACACATTACTTTATCTATTGGTGTACCCTCAGCGGCCATTATTGACAACAAGGACAATTGAACTGGTCAGTAGTCTGCATATTGTAGTGTATGAGCACACCATTTTGTACTGTAAATTGACTGTCATGGCTTTCAGGTCGGATATGATAAGCTTGGAGCTGGTCAGAATGCAACTGTTGCAGTCATCAGTTATAGTGGTTATGACATAGAGGATGCAATTGTCATGAACAAGTCTTCTCTAGACCGTGGTTTTGGTCGTTGTATTGTCATGAAAAAGTATACAGCTTTTTCATCCTTATGGGGGCTTTTCTTATTTTTCTGATTAGAGCTTGTAATCCTGCATGGCTTAGCAATTACATATTATCTTCTGTGTTCTCTGTTGAGCAGGTCTTCTAACGTTATTCAAAAATATGAAAATGGTGCAACCGACAGAATTCTTAGGCCGCAGAGAACCGGACCTGGTTCAGAGAAAATGCAGGTACTGCATTCGCTACATTTCCTGTTTGGACGAATGAACTGCCGCATTGTCAAGTTACTGGTTTTTTAAGCATGTCTTATGCTGCTCAAACAATTATTTGTTTGTTGAGATTACATCTTTCTCTTTTTCTGTAATTTCTCACTATTTTTTCTGTAACTTGTGTCCCCTTCCAATATTGATCTATAGCAATCTAGAATTCTGTTGGTATTGAAATTCCTCCTTCAATATGGTGGATAACAAGTTGACAATTAATTTTGGAAGGCAACTTTAATAATTTCTTTTCCAAATTACCTTTTAAAAGATGACCTATTAAAATTAGACACTTTGAATCTTTTTTCATTAAAAGAGATGGCTTGGGTAATAGAACCCTCAGGATTTTTATTTTCTTACCAAAGGGGTCTGTTAATAGTTGAAAGAGGAAGCTATATATTTTCTGAAGTTATACAGAACATAACTAGGGTTCTAGGACTGTTTCACATCTTGACTCAGAAAACAATTAGACGCGTGAATGGTCTGGTTTACTATAACGTGCTTTATATCTAAGTTACTTTAGCTCAGGTGTAAACATTGGATGTGGATGTGTTCAACACAAGTATGTTCAACTTTTTCCGAAAATTTCCATGTATACGGAGGATCTTTAACTAGTTCAATTATATTTAAATGAGAATGCAATGCATGTAAAGTTTTTACTGGTCTCTTAGCAACTAGTAAATAATGGACATTTGTCTTTGAGTTTTTAATGTGCTCTCCTTATGCAAAGAACACTTTTCATATTCAAAGAGAGGTAAGGCAATATTATTGCTCGATCAGTTTGAGTTTCTAATGGTGAAAATGAACTAGCTACCTCATAATATCCTTCGGAAAGCCCCTTTTTCTTGCCTCAGGTGGATTCCTTTGCATATAAAAAATTAGTGGATTCCTTTGCATATAAAAGATTAACTTTTTTTCTCTTTTATGCATCCCAACTCTCAAAGTAATGAGTAATCTGGAAATATAGCTCATTATTAGTAATTTTTGGAAACTTAGCATGGTAACTTTCTATGTGCAATCACTGTTTCTAATTTTATTAGATTTTTCTTTTTGGGGAGGGGGGGATGATTTCCGTTAAATTACAATTGTGAAGTTCTTTATGTAGATATTAGATGATGATGGAATTGCTTCTCCTGGGGAGATTATTAGACCAAATGATATCCTCCTTAATAAGGAGGTCCCTATTCATACAAGAGGGACTCGCGTATCTTCAGACTCTCTTCCAGATAGGTAAGTTATTCATTTTGATTTTTCACTAAGCCTCTTGTTGATCTTGTGTTGCTATGAAAAGTTTTTTACCAATTTCTATTTGCAGTGCCTATAAACCTGCAAGGCAATCATACAAAGGTCCTGAAGGAGAGTCTTGTGTGGTGGATAGAGTTTCTCTTAGCACTGATAGGAACGGCAATCTATCAATAAAATTTTTAATACGTCATACTCGTAGACCTGAGGTAGGTAATATTGATTTGGCTTCATTATCATTTTAATATTCTTCCTCAGAAAAGCAGGGTTGACCTTGTTTTCTTTTTGTTGCTCCTTTAATATGTATTTTTTTTTTTCAGCTTGGTGACAAATTTAGTAGCAGACATGGCCAGAAAGGTGTCTGTGGTATTATCATTCAACAGGAAGATTTCCCCTTTTCTGAGCGTGGCATTTGTCCTGATTTAATTATGAATCCTCATGGTTTTCCAAGGTAATAATTTTTTTGTTTTATTCATACTATTATGATTTGAATGACTAGAATCTAAGGCATTCACCCCTATCTCAAGCTCCTATTGGCTAAAAAACACAGTTTCTTGGACTGATAAACACCTGAGAAGGCATTCACTTGTTACTATTTCTCTCACTTTCTTTTCTCATTGAGACATGTTGTGATGCATGAACAACTAATTACTAAATAACACTGTGGGTCAATTTAAGCATGATTTCCCTATCCCTCTCTACCCTAAAGGAAAATAAAAAAGGATAGGTGGTCACCTTCATAAATCACTTGTTATTTGTGAGCTCTACCTTATGATTTTGCATTTAATATATAGCATCACTGTACATGTCCAATAAAGATGCATAAACAGCCAAAATAAATGACTGTTTTTGCTTATTTGGGTCTTAAGAAGAAAAGTGTTTTTGGTCTTACAAAATGATTACAGTGAATGCTTACAAATGGGAAGGGAGATGGATCTAACAAGAGATCTGTTTTGGGGTGGAATGTGGTTGGTTGATTTTATGGATCTAGGCAACTTTAATTTGTTTTCTGATGCAAGTTTTGATGTCTGGTTTTTGGTTCTTCAACTATTGTCCTGGACCTCATAATTTTTATGTATACCTCAATGAAAGAGGATATACATTTAAACAACATAAAGTAAAATGCTGCCAACACATCATAAGCTTTTTGTTCAGAATGTTATGGAATTTCATTTCATTATTGTATTATGTTGCTAGCTTTGCTATCTTTCAACTTATTGCTTGATGCATGTTACTGCTCTTTTTTGTTTTTGTTAGTCGAATGACTGTAGGCAAGATGATAGAGCTTCTTGGTGGCAAAGCTGGAGTTTCATGTGGTAGGTTCCATTATGGTAGTGCCTTTGGCGAGCCTAGTGGTCATGCGGATAAGGTTGAAACTATAAGGTTACTTACTACCTTCCTTTCCCTGACCCTTCCTCTATATCGTTTCATTTCTTGCATAGCAAATTTATTATATACTCTTGATCTTTGTCAGTGAGACTCTTGTCAAGCACGGTTTTTGCTACAACGGCAAGGACTTCATTTATTCAGGTTTTGCTGCTTACTATCCTTCCCCCTCTCCCCTTTTCTTGAAAGTTGAAGCCTACTGCAGCTGTCAAGATTACTAGAGTTACGTTTCCTATTTCAAATGATGCATCTGGAATATGTCTACACTTATATAATAAAAGAACTAGAGTTTCAAACTCATTATTTTAAGAGGTCACAAATATATTGGATGCATTGCTAGAGAATAAGTGTTAAGAAGCTATCTTTATTGATACCCATCTTGAATGATGTGGATTAATCTGTTTCAGTATCACTGACAATTAAACTGACAGTAAGTTATGGTACAATATCAATATGACTGAATTTATTATTGCTTACCAATATTGATGCCTGTCTGATTATAGGTGATATATACAGAAGAATAAAACAGAATTTAGGATTGAAGTAACTGGAGATTAGAGAGGGGGCCCAAGAAAATGCAACTATTTTGTTCTCTAAAACCAGGCTTTTCACCATCAAAGAATGTGAAATTCCCTTTCAATCGTCGTGCACAGGATTGCATCTAGAACAGTGATATCATTATATAATTCATATTTTAGGTCCTTCATTTGAACTTTTTGGTAACTAAATGCACTTCCAACTCTAGTAGAATCTGAAATGATCAATTCCCGAGGATTTTTGCCTCTGAATTTAAAAGGATGGAGTAGAGAAGATAACAAATTTTCCATGTACTTGAAGGGTTCTTGGGGGTTCATATCTCTATATGCATGTCCTGATATTCGTTCAGCATGCGTGTCAGTCACAGTTACTGCAAAATAGGGAGTTGGAGAACATAGGAATGAAGTGTAACTTTTACCATTAATTTTATTGTTCTCTATCGCTTTTTAACGCATCTTCCCAGATTGATTTGTGACCTTGGATAATTCATCGAGAGGCTGGAAACTTATTCTCTGTTTTAGATATTCATTATTCTGATTTAGGTTCTTAAAATGATATAATCCTGACATCTGCAAATTTTCTTCAGGTATCACTGGTTGTCCGCTGCAAGCATATATTTTTATGGGACCAATTTACTACCAGAAGTTAAAGCATATGGTCAGCTGTCATTTCTTTATTCTAATGTACATCTTTATTGAGTTAAACTTGAATCACAACAAAAAAAATTTATGGTTATTTTCTTTTGTACTCTGTACAAACTGATCGTTGGATTCTGGGACACGAGATGCATACCTTAATCTTTTTAAGGTTTCCATTTATTTCAAGAGTCCTTGAAGGATCATATCCCTATATCCATGAAGGATATCTGTTGGAGATAGGTACTCCAAAAAAAAAAAAAAAGAAGGGTTGGAGTAAGATAGGGGTTACTTAGGGCTGTTGGCATAACTGCCTTAGTTTTTGTGCTGCAATGATCCTCGACATAATAATGTACAAAGTGCTTGGTTATATCCTAAGGATAACACTTTATGTGACACCATGTACCCCATCTACAGCTTGACTCTGTGTTCATGGAGCAGCTGCCATAACTTCCATTTTTTGGTCCATTTATTCTCCCCTTTATTTCTTTCTTTGACCAAAGAATTAATTCTAAATATGAAGTTTTATGTGCCGAATTCTTCATAGTTTCCAATCAAAAAGGAGAAAAAAAGGAAACAAATTCAAGTTTTTTATACAGGAACATTTAACCTTTTCCTTAAGTTCTTGAAAAAATCTTTTATGGATTGCTAGATACTCAAGTCCATGAGTAACTGAAGCCATGGAACAGCCAAAATTCCTCTTTGATTTCTTTCTCCTTCTCTTCTCCCTCTTTTTGGATAAAAATAAGTAAGATGGATACCATTTATACCAAGCTAAGTGGTAATGTTTGAATACCATTTCAAATAGCTGTCTATCCTCGCTTTTGTTTTAAAGCAGTGACTTTAGTTCTGTTCTTCAAAACTAGCCTGTTCATTTTCTCTCATATCAGATATCTTCTTGTATTTTCTATTCTTGTATTTATGTCTATTCTAGGCCAGTGGGGTGGGGGTGGGGGGGGTGGGGGTGGGGGTGGGTGCCTTGATCTCAATAGTACCTCATGAGAAGCTTTTTTTATTTTGCTATATTACTTTGATCGGTTAATGTGTTATCACGGCTAAATACATATATCATTTCATGTTTATCTAGCTTGCTTGATGGTTGTCTAATACTTGCATATTTTCCTATCTAAATATGATATGCCTATTAGGTCCTTGATAAAATGCATGCTAGAGGTAATGGGCCTCGAGTTATGCTTACTAGACAGCCTACAGAAGGGAGAGCCCGAAAAGGAGGTTATTTTCTTACAGTTAGATGATTTTTGCTGTCATTAATTTTTACCTTAAGAAGTATTATTTGTTCTAATAAGTGTGCGCTTATGTATGTTTTCTCCATAGGGTTACGAGTAGGTGAAATGGAACGTGATTGTCTAATTGCTTATGGTGCCAGTATGTTGATTTTTGAGCGCCTGATGGTATCCAGCGATCCTTTTGAAGTCCAGGTATTTGATTATGCTTTAAAATATCAATTTTTACATGCACATACTGTTCACCATTTGTTTAGAATTCTCAAGCAGTGGAATATAAAACAATGCTGCATTGTACTGCTAAAGAAATAGCATCAAAAATAATGCTTGAGGTATATAGTGTATATCATAATATTTTCCACACGTAATTCACTTGAGAAGTAATCCAGCATCAAATCACTCCTGGAAATGGCTATTGAAAATAGGGCCTTTTTGCTTTCTTAAATTACATCTAGTCTCTTACGGCCACAGGTTGCAAAGGTTTTGTGCTTTTCCCAATCGGAAAAACTGAGTAAATTCTCGTTGAAGTTTGCTCATATGAAACATTGTAGTTCAGTTCAAGAATAGCTGTTATTTTCATATTTCTTAACATTGAATGAATCATTACCTGTTATTTATCCGCAATTTTCTGGCACTGGTGAAGTAGGGTGCCTTCGTTTTACACTTCTACTTCTGGGATATTGAGCATAATCAGCTTTGATCTGATAATAACCTTCTTTGGATACAGGTCTGCAGAACATGTGGATTGTTAGGATACTACAGCCATAAGCTGAAAACAGGGATTTGTTCTTCATGTAAAAATGGAGATGATGTTTCAACCATGCAACTACCATACGCTTGCAAGCTTTTAATCCAGGTAGATTCGGTAAACATTTATGTTATACAGATGATGTGTTTGAATTATCTGTGACAGTATTGCAGTAGGACCTGATCAAATAAAATATACAATTTCACTTAAAATTGGATGCTTATTGAAATTTGATTTTTAAATTATTACTCACTTGGTTCTAATAAAATAGTCAACTTTTCACTTCTGTTGTTCGAAAATTTTGAACTTTGACTCATTATTTGAAATTTATTATTGATAACATCTAAAAGAAAATAGTTTCAACACTTTGAATTAAATAGTTTTTAGATATATGTTTTTTAAATTTTAATTAATTAAAATATTTCATATAAAATTTCGGTCAAAGTTTAAAAATTGTGTAAAGAAAGTTAACTGTGACATTTTGATTTGGACATAGGAGTATTAATTAGGCCTGTAATGTAATTTTTTTTCCGAGAATCACCATTCCTATACTGCATGTTGATTCTTACGGTTTAGCATGGGACTTGTTAGTCCCACTCCTACCGAGCACTTGTAGTTGAAAGGTTTCATCTGTCACTCGGACTCTGATATAACTGTCACATACGGGTATGTGCTGGTTTTTGTATGTTCAACTTTTTCAAAGTTTTTTCATGGTATTTGGAGGGCCTTAGGAGGGTGTCATATGCTCTTATCCATATCCAGATATGCCTTGGAAATGGGGTATTTAAAAGAAAATAAACAGTTAGAGCAACATAGTATCTCCTCCTTCGGTCTCTGTTAAAGGGGCAGATAGCTCTTTACTTTACCAACCATTCCCTTTTCCTTGTTCATAGTAGAAGTTACAACGCACCTGACCTGTCCTTGTCCATGTTATTTACTATTTTCTAAAAACATCGAAATACAAAAGGCTTCAGATTCAAGTCCTCAGCCAAAAAGGATGGAAAAAGAAAAGTTAAATGACTTGTGTGTACTTAAGATTTCTGCCCTACATTTTAAAAGAACACTGTTTCTATCGAGTTTGAAATTGCAGTCTCCAAATTCTCCTCTCCATTTTCTCTCTGTTTATTTTACAGTTTCCCCTTTCATGTGACATTTAATAAGAACAAATATTTGACTTTATTTTCAGTGCCTTAGTTTTGAACTTTAGTAGCGATTGTATAAAGTTTCAGATATTTGGATAACGAGTTGGTTTTAAGTTTGTTGTTTGCTCTCGTTATTCTAGGTGCTGTAATATATTCATGACTTAGCTAAATTTCATTCGTAAAGCTTATCAAAACTGCATATGCTTCTTGGATATAAAAGCTTTTAGTTTACTTTTCTTGTATGCCTTCTGGTTTTTCATTCATATTCGGTTCAATGACCATTGAATGCTTTGTTCCTTGACTACATTTTTATGCATTCATCAGTTCTTTGTTTTGACTTTTGTCGTTAACATTCTTCCCATTTCATGGCATTCTACCAGGAACTCCAGTCAATGAATATCGTTCCGCGTTTGAAATTAGCAGAGGCGAATTAATGGTATGTTCAGATGATTTTGTGTTAACGGTGAATCTGAAAATTTGGTAGCTATACAGCAGATGGTTGGGATGTTTTTGGGAGGAAGAATTCTGCACCTTACCAATATGCCCAGCATCAGGTCTGTAGAAATTGTGTTAGGAAAATAGGGAAGTGTTAGAAATGGATTCTCCATGCATGACACTACTATTTTCTTTTTTATTTTTACTGAAATCTTAGCTTGTGCTGTATGTAACTCCTCCCAAGCTAATGTGATTTTGTATTATTTACTTAAAGTGGTTTACAAATATAATCATTTTTTTTATTATTAATAATTTCTTAATTCAAATTTCAATATTCTTTAGTCTAGACCAGATTTGATTATTCTTATCTACCACAGAAAGTAAAAAGAAAAAGAGAGAGGTTAAAATACATTTCTCTATTTAGCTTATGAGGACTCAAATTTGGATTTCAAAATTGTGACTTTAAAATTTATGAATTCATTATTTTTAAATTTTTGGTTCTAGAATTAACATATTTGAAATTTAAGATTTTGAATTGTTAAAAAGAAAACTGCTGCTGTTGCAGCACCATAAGGAGAAGAAAATAGGGAAAAAGCTTACATTTTAGATTAGGTTATATAAAGGCTATACATAAATGATTTTGTAATATTGTGCTAATTAATATTAGAATTATGATATAATTATGCAAGATGTCATAGCTATTCTCACTTCCCTTCAAGTTGGTGAATGGATATTTTCCATCCCAAGCATGCTAATAATATTTTCAAACACAGTGCTTGTCAGTCCTTTTGTGAGTGCGTATGCCAATTGATCTTCGGTTGAAACGAATGGGGTTCATATCAGGCCCCAGTGTAGTCTCTCCTTTGATAAGATGTCTGTTATATCTCAAAATTCGGTTTAATAGATTTAAGTTAGTGAATCGGGTATTTGATTTGGATTTCGGAATTAATTTCAAAATTGTAGCCTAAAATTAGGTTCGGAAAAATGGAATTAGGAGGCAGGAAATCATTTTTCTTAAAATGGGTTTTAGAAGTAAATTCAGTTTTAAAAAAAAAAATTAAGAAAAAGGGATTTAATTAAAAGATGATTAATTTGTAAATGGGTCGAACTTGAGAGTTGCCTAAATTTTACCAAAGTTTTAAAAATCAATTTTTTTTTTTTTAAATATCTGTAGCTTAAAACCAAACCTCCTTCGTGCTTCCCATTTGAAATTTACCAAAAAAATTAACCTCCTCGATTTTTTTCTCTCCCAAACACTTAATTTCCTCTCAATTTTCAACAAAACTATCGAAATCTTTTATCAAATTTTTCATTCTTTTCTAAAGGATTTTTAAGAAATTCAAACTTTAATTTATTTTTCTTCTCTAAGCAAGGTGAGATTTTGTTTCTTGATTCTATTTCTATGCATTTTGCTTTTTCAAGTCAAGCTTTGATCTTTTAAAATGAGATTTTTAAAGATATGATGATTTAAGTCGAAATTGAGTTCTAAGATGGTGAAATTCGGATTCCTAAATTCAATCTCTGTTTCTAAACATTTTTCATCTTATCTTGATATGAAGGTTTCTAATCTTATTTTAACAAATCATTACGATATTTTAAAGATTTAATTATTTTTCCTATTACATGTTCATGTGATGACTTTTTCGAAAAACTTGAATATGATATTTTAAGTGCTCTAAGTGGTTAGGATTTATCCTAAAATGGTTAACAAGATATTTAGAATCAAGTTTAAGAAATAGCAACAAGAATTGACCAAGAAATCCAAGATTTCGATAAATCAAGTCAAATCTTCGGTTTATGAGAGGGTAGTTTGGATCTATGCTTTTGTTGAGATTCTGATGTGTTTGTGGCTGTTAATGACGATGTTGCAAAGTTTTGGATTCATTGGAGCCTTCTTCGAATTAGGCGAATGGCAAAACAAAGCTAATTTAAGCTTTAGGCAAGCATGCGAAAGCGGAAATGATAAGTGGTCTGGAGTTGCTGCTTGTAAGCACATTTCACTGAGTTAATCAGGGGACTAGGGTAGCTTAAACACCTATCCTAGTGTAAGCCTTCTTACTCATTTTTACCTTATTTTGTAAATAGTGTGTCGATGATGTGAGATGTGATACATGATGAGTTAATACAATAAAGATATGTGATCATGTCAATAAATGATATTTGATTTACTAGTTTTATGCACATCTATTTGAACTAAAGGGATTGTGGCTCATTGAGCATTGTGTCGGCACATGTAGTGCATCATTAGTGTGTATGGCAAACATGTTATGTAAGTGTGATAGTGATGTGTATATGGTGAACATGAATAGTGAAAAAGGTGCATAAAACAATAAATAAACTTGTTTAAAAGTGGATATGTGAGTATTGTGATATCTTGAAACCATTGGATAGAGTTGGCATGCCATAGGATTTGAGTACTCACACATATGTTTGGTAGATGGACATTGAGGCTCGAGACATGTTGGAGAGATAAGGGAATGTTGAGCAATGACTTCATTCATTGGACATGTTTGGTGTGTTGGAGAGTGTTAGCTTTATGCTACACTTTGATAGTGATATAGACAAGTAATAGTGAGACGATATAAGAAGATCCGTCCAATGTATTGTGTTCACATACATGTTTCATAAGTCTCAAGAAGCCAACATATCATTATTGAAATATTTGATTATGCTTAAAAGTGTCATGAATGATTGTCTTTAGCATGCTTTTGTTTAACCTTTGATAATGTGTTTCATTGTGACATTCTTGAGCATCCAATGGGCTTAGTAAAGCTCACACTCGTGTTTCAAATATTTTGCAGAGAAATAGTGCTTTTGAGGAGTGTGAAGTGGGTAAGTGGGGTGATCCCTATAAGGTATAAGTGTTGTGTACATAATAATGGTTTTGGAATTTTAAATAATGGCAATGTGGGCTGTTATGTGGGGTTAGATTTTTGGACTATTGATAAGGACTTTAAACATTGGGTTGTAGCTATTTGGATGTTTGTGGTTAATAATGAAGATGTATGACTTGTTTTGTTGAAGTTTGTGTTAAAATTGCATGACATGGCTATAAAGTGATGAAAAGGTTTGAGCATGTTCTAAATGGTGTTTGTAGGGAAGATGACTAGTTAGACATGAGAAATAAGCCAAAATGTATGAAATGGTATGTTTGGTAGTGACCAAATTTAAAATTTGAAGGTTACTAGGCTATTTCTGCAGAAATTACAGATGAAATCATGACGACGTTTGAATGTCTTTGCGACAAGGGATCGGTATCAGGGCGCCTTATGTCGCGTCATCGGGATGAGAGGCCTCCTTCAGATCACATTGTGACGTGGTAAATTGCGTCATCGCAACATGGCACATTGTCCATTCATAGTTGATTTTCTAACATTGCAATTTAGTCCTAAGTTTTAAGTAATACAATTGAAGTCCAACATGTTATAAAAATACTTTGAAAACACATACTTGAGATTTAGATGTTTAATTTTGTAAATTTACAGATAACTTTGTAATATGGATATTTTTTTGATATTTTTTTTTCTTACAATTTAGTCCCCAAGACTCTTACTTCAAAATTAATTGAAAATTATTGATCGATTTAAACTGAATCTTCCAATAATGTTTTTAATAGGGCTTTAGAATTAAAATTTATTTCTAAATTTTCGTTATACGAGTGATTTCATATCTTGAATGTGATATGATGATTTTGCCTTTGATTGCAATCCGATTTTTTTTTTTTTTGTTAGTTGAAGCATGCAATTAGGTTTTGTTGGTTTATCCATAATTATGTCAGAGTCAATTGCATGTCCAGCATTCCTGTTATCAGTTGTGTATGAAAATGTTATGGTGTGATTAGTAGTCATCAATGTGACTAATGCGACATTCTTGATTTGGGTCGAACTGTCCTGATTGGATTTGGGGCGCCACAATGTCTATCAAATTCAATATGCTTTGTTCGATCATATTGAATAGGGTTATGAGCAATACTGATGGCTGATTTATTATCACAGTACAACTTTATGGGTTCTTCCCATTTTATTCTTAAGTAATCTAGAATTAGAGGTGTTCATGGGACGAGTTGGGTCGGGTTCGGATTGGGCTTAAGTATTACATTAACATACTTTATGTTTGCTCAAGCTCGACCCGACCCGAACTATAAGCTTAAAATTTTGCTCAAACTCGCTTATATTTGCAAAAGACTAACCTAAGCTTATTTTAGGCCCGCCCATATTATTTTTAAAAAAATATTTATTTTATTTTAATATATAATAATTTTATATTTTTCTATTTATTAAAATTTTTTATATAATCATCTTAACATTATTTTAATGTTTACATTAAAGTAATATTATATATTTAGTATAGTTTTATTTTTTTAATTTGTTCTAAATTACATAATATATAAAAATAACATAATGTAAAGTATTATAAACATAAAAATGAGTCAGATCGGGTCAGGTCGGGCTTGGTCCTTGAATGTTAAAACCTGAGTTTGACCCATATTTTAAATGGGCCTAATTTTATGCCCAGCCCAATTTTTTAACTCAATATTTTTGTCAAAACCCTTTCAAATTTCAGGTGGGCCTTTGGGATTGAACGGATAGCCCAGCCCATGAACATGCTTATCTAGGATTATTTTCAACCAGAATAGCTCACATATTCCCTACACTATTGATTTGAAACCTGCCTCTGCGCTTGATCTTGCTCTCACGTTCTATTTCTTACTTCTCCATGTTACAAGATTCCCACCTAGGAGAGTACAATAACCAAATGTTGATATTTTGTCGACCAAAGATCTTGCGTAATCTGCATCAATATAAGCTTCTAACATCACGCCTGTGCCTGTTCATCACTTAAACAAAATTTCTCTTCCCGGGCAATTTTTCAAGTATTGTAATATCCTATTTACTGCTTTGAGGTGTGATTCTTTGGGATTGTGCATAAATTGGCTGACCACGCTCATTGTAAATACTATATTTGGTCTTGTGTGTGGCAAATATATCAACCTCCCAACAAGCCTTTGATAGGATCCTCTATCTACTATGGGATCTTTTGAAGCATCACATTGTCCATGATTGAATTTGATCGGCATCTCAACCGGTTTACAACCCTTCTTCCCTATTGTTTTCAACAAGTAGAGTATGTACTTTTGTTGGGAGATGAAAATTCCTTTCTTTGAATGGCTACTTCAACCTAGGAAGTATTTTAATTTTCCTAGCTCTTTGATGTCAAACTCCTTCAATAGACATTGCTTCAAATTGTTCATCTCTTCTACATTATTACTCATTATGATAATATCATTTACATAAACTAATAGTGCCGTAAATCTTCCAGAATCCGAGTGTCTCACGATCTCCTTGACTTTACCTGTATCCCAATGATATCATTACCTTAGCAAACCTCCCAAACCGAGCTTGTGGTGATTGTTTGAGCCCATGAAGGGCTTTCTTCAACTTGCACGCCATTCTCTCTTTAGATTCAAATTTAGGGGGAACTTCCATGTGAATTTCCTCTTCTAGATCACCATGGAGGAACGCATTCTTAACATCAAACGGTTGTAGATCCCACTCAAAATTAACAGCTAATAACAAATGTATCCGTACTGTGTTCATTTTTGCAACATGGGCAAATGTCTCAAGATATTCAAAGCCATAGGTTTAAGTGTATCTTTTGGCCACTAATCTTGCCCTGTATCTTTCCATCGAGCCGTCAGCCTTCTATTTTATAGTGAAAACCCACCAACATCTGACCAGTTTTTTCCCTTTCAGTAATTCAACTAACTCACATGTCTTGTTCTTCTTAAGGGCTTCCATCTCGGTTTTCGTAGCATCCTCCCATCTCTTATCTCCTAATTCCTCAGTTAGATTTTTTGGTATAGGGATAGTATGGGGATTTGTTAGGATGGCTCTATGGTTTTCGAATAGATTTTGATAGGAGATGAAAAGATATAATGGAGGTTTTGTACAAGTTCTTGTTCCTTTCCTGAGTGTAATTGGCAGGTCTTCAGTACTCGTTTTTTTTTTTTTTGTTTGTTTGCTGATTTAATTGGCTCAATACTTGGTGTGACACTGCTGGTTGGTTTGGAAGTGGTTTCAGGAAGTTGGGTAACATCACAAATAGGAGATTGTACCTGTATTGGTCAAGAGACTAGTATTTTCCTCATGGAATAAAACGGCAATGGCAGAATGTTATCTTGATTTCCCTTATCTTTCATCATTTCAACTGATTTGACTAACTTAATTAACGAAGAAGTAGGAGAAGTGGACTCACTATGAACAAATTCAGATGCCATGAATGGTTTTAATTGTAATGAAGTGGGCTCAGAGATGATTATGGGTATAGACTCATCAAGAAGAAACATATCTTCTACTTTATCTTTATTCAAGGTCTCCCTCATAATTTTGTTGAAAAATGGATTCATCTTTGACAAAAGTAACATCAACTGAGAAATTTTTTTTGTAGGTGGATGAAAACATTTATAACTCTTTTATATAAAAGAATATCCGATAAAAACGCATTGAACATGACCAAAAGCAACACACCCAAAAATTTGAGCAATATGATTGTTTGAAGTAGAAAATTTTGAGAAAAATTTTGTGAGAATATCAAATTAGACTTTTGAACACAAGGACATGTGTCGGGAGTCTATTAAGAAGATGGGCAGCAGCTAATACAACTTCACCCTAGTATTGTTTTGGAACATTCTTGTGAAACAACAGTGCTCTAGTTATATCTAGGTGATAGTCATTCTTTCGCTTAGCCACTCCGTTTTGTTGTGGACTAGTAACATATGAGGATTCATGAATAATTCTTGTTTTTTGAAAGAATGGAGAAAGGTTTAGATTGAAATAATCTTTTGTGTTGTCTGATCGAAATCTCTTAATTTTTACATTAAATTGAGTATTGATCATGTTGTAAAAATTAGGAAAAATAGTGCTAACATCATATTTATTTTTCAAGATGTAAAGCCATGTCAGTCGAGTACAATCATCAATAAATAAAACAAACCAGCTAGCTCCAAAAATATTTGGAATGGTAGAAGGTCCCCAGATATCACTATGAATGAGAGAAAAAAGAACAGAGGATTTTTTTATTGCTTATTGGAAAGGAAGAACGTTTGTGTTTGGCAAGTTTATAATCATTGTAATGACAAATGTCAAAAGCAAGACCTTTAAATAAAGAAGGAAACATCAACTTGAGCACTATGAAAGATGGATGATCTAAACGACAATGATGAAACCAAGTTTTCTTTTAGTTTGACATGACAGACTCGAAAAAAAACGATATTGATATTAGATTTTCACCTCCTGTTATACTGCTTTGTTTTTTCAGGAAGTAGAGACCATCTCTCTAACTAGCGCGTTCAATCATCTTCTTTGTGTCTAGTGCCTGAAAGACACAATATGAAGGGAAAAAGGTTACACTACAATTTGAATTTGTAGTTAATTTCTGAATAGAAATAAGGTTTGCAAATAGCTTTGGAAAATGGAGGACATTTCTTAGTGTAAGGTCCTTGTTTATGTAAATATCCCATTGTCCAGCTACGATGTGATGGATCCATCGAATATTGTGATCTTTTTATGGTTACAGCTCGGAGTATAAGAGAGAAAATATTTGGAGGAACATGTCATATGGTCAGTGGCATCGGAATCAATCACCCACATGAGAGGAGAATTTTTTTTGAAACATCAGTACAAGAGGAAGAAGAAATACATGAAAACACCAACGAACAAGTACTTGTCGAGGTTGGCTTTTCAAACAATCCCAAAAAATGTTTTCAGTTTCTCAATTTCTTCAATGTTGAATTCAGGAGCAGATTTCTCTAAATTTTCTTCACTGGTTGACGAAGTACTCACTATATGTGCTTGACTTCAATCATTCACACTTTGATTGGGATTTTCATTGGACCTTCCATAAAGTTTCCAACATCTCTTCTTGGTGTGATGATGCTTCTTGCAATATGTGCAGAATAAAGAATCTCAATTGAATGGTTTGGTTGAGTCCTCTCAGGCAACTAATGAAGGATTGTTGACCTATTTCAATTTTGTGGTTTTGGTAACAAGTGCAGAACCATCTCCCCTTTTGAGGTTCAAGCATAACACTTCGACGTCCCTCTTCAGCGCGTATAATAGAGATTGCCTCATTTAGATATGGCAGGTCCGATTTTCCCAAGATCTGCACTCTTACAAAATCAAATTCAACGTTTAATCCTGGAAGAAAATCGTCAATACAATTTTTTCCACAAATCGCTTCAGAATTGTAGCATCTTCGCTGTAGCGCATTTGGATGCATTGATAATGATCCATCTCTTGACATAAGCCTTGTAAGAGACTCGAATATTCAGTGACAGTTCGAGTCCTTTGTTTGGTTCCGGAAATTTTTGTCTTAATTTTGTAGATTTGTGCAGCATCATTAACCTTGGAATATGTCTGTCAGATAGCATCCCAAATCTCCTTGGCAAAAATTTAGGATCGTCCTACGAAGGACCTGTGCCCATTAAATGGCTCAATTTTCCTCTGCCCTTTAGAAAAGTGCAGACCAATTGTGACCACTTCAAGTAATTATTCCCATTCAATCGATATGTTGCTTGAATGTTCTATAAATCTTCGATTGTAGCAGCGACAGTATTTTTGAATGTAGTGGCACTCGTGACAGGGCTGGTGATTTTGACAAAACTTTTGGGTGATCCAACATGATTAATTGAATAAAAAATATATACAAATAAGGAAATATAAGAGAGAAAGCAACGACGATTGAGAGGAACAGAGAAGATGGTGCTCAATTAGGTATGGCCAGAGAAAAAAAAAACTTCAAAGTTTATTAAGAAATATTCAACGACTCTGATACCATATTCAAAAGAAAACAACTGTTGTTGCAATTCTACTGTTGGCTGTAGCAATCGTGAAAAAGAAAGAAAAATTAAGGAGAAGAAAATAAGAGAAAAATAAGAAAAAAAAAACTTATATCTTTACATTAGGTTACATAGTCTATTTATAATAAAAAACTATACACAAATAAGGAAATATATGATATAATTCTGTAATATTGTGCTAATTAATCTAGAACCATGATATAATTATACAAGATATCATGGAATGATGATATAAGTGTGCAAGTTATCCACAAACATGAATTAATCTAAATTCATTGTTTTAATAATTTAAATTTAGATATAGATTTCAACTAATTCTTTTAAAATTTTAATTATTTAAGAAGATTTTAAACATTATTATTTGAATCGAATTGAATTTATTAGTTGGATCAGTTGATTGGGTGATTGAATCAAATTAATTATATATATTTAGTGTTTTTATTAAAAATCTATTTTCAGATTTTTTATAATTAAATTAATATAAACTTTATATAAACATAGATATTATAATATAAATAATAACAACAATGTTAAAAAGGATCTAAAACATTAACTCTTAAATAATATGAAGAAATTAGAATACTTTTGAGACCAAAAGCGCATAACATTATGACCTAAACTAATGTACAAATATATACTATATTGATATCATATACGTAAATTGTTGTTAGATTGATTGCATTGAGAACCAATTGGGGTATCAGTCTGGAATAAGGGGTTAGATTGGTTATCTCTTAAACCAGTTGTATTGGTTGAATCGGTCGAACCAATTTTTATTCATTTTTAAATATTTTTATTTTAATAATTTATTCAATTGAACCGATTGAATCAGGTACCATTAGACTAACAAGTTCGTCTATTGGTCCGATTCTGAAAAACCTTAAGCTTCGATGATGATATATTATAAGTAAAAATAACTATTTATTGTTTGAGTTTTAAAAGAAGTGCGAAAAAGGAAGAGAATAAAAAAGTTTCCATTGCTTTTAAATCATGCTAGATTTTGAAGATTCTAAGTTTTAAAATGGATTTTGAAATCCAAAATTTAACTATTATGAAACAGGACTTGGATTTGCACAAATTCAAAAACAACTTTTTATTTGTTATCTAAACAAAGAATTTAGATTTTGAAATTCAAATCCAATTTTCTTGACCCAAATCTTGGTTTTCAAAGAATCGATTATAACAATTCAATTTTAATTGTAATATCAAATCAGATCATTATATCCATTATAGCTAAGGGTAAATTACATTAGTAGTCACCTAATTATTAGTATTTTTTTAATCACCCAATTATGAAAAATTACAAAATGGTCATCCGATTGGTTGACGGGGGTAGTTTTTAAAATTGGCATAAAAACAACTTTAACCCTCAATATTTATACATTATGTCATTTTAGTCTTGATTCTAAAAATTCTAACCCTCAACATTTACACAATATGAAATTTGAGAGTATTTTTTTTATACAGTTTGACTTTTCTTTATGATCTTTTCACTTAAAAAGTTAAAGAAATAAATTTATCAGCTAAATTTTATTGAAAATATATATAAAAAAAATGAAAACACCAAAAAATTCAAAATAATAATTTTCTCTTTTCTCATTCTTTTAAAATTGTAACCCTCAATATCACAAAAAAAAACTGTAAAAAAGGACCAAATTACTCAATGTATACATGTTAAGGGTTACAATTACTATTATATTATTGTTTTAAAATTGTCACTATTAATCAACTGGTGATAAAAAAAGATAAATTAAAAAAAAAAAAAAAGAAGAAGCTAATAATTAAATGATAAAAAATTACTATTTATTGAGTAACTAATCATCACTTTCGAAACTTTAATAGTGAGGACAAATTCTAGTAACAATAAAGGCTAACATGTACCTCCTTTCCTTTTCTTAATTTATTAAGGTTGGGTTTGGTTGAATATTTTATTATTTATGTTCGTTTTATGGTTTATACTTTATGTTTGTCGTTTTTTTCAATAATATTATTTTAAAGTTTTAGATTTGTATTTTTTTATTAGAAATGTAATATGTCTTGCTACTGAACTTAATATTTGTTTATAAAAATTAATATTTTAATTAAATAAAAATAATCCTTTAACTCTTATATATATATTTTTTGTAAAATTCTATAATATATTTAAGTTAATTTTTATATTTTAAATATAAAATATTTATTTTTTACATAAATAAAAAGATAAAATTCAGTCCCATTAAAAGAATTACGATTTTTTAAGCACGTTTTGAATTGATTTTGAGAATTTCCACGCAGATATTTATATACAAAACCCTCAGCTACCATGTGATGTATGCCAGACTCACTCTTCTCAATTGTGTGCATTTAAAGTATAAATGAAATATATATATTATATTCATTATATAAATAAAACAAAAATTAAATAAATAACTGATTTTTTTTAAAAAAAAAAGAAAAACTCTTCCCGGTCAAACTTTAGGTGGATTTGGATGGGCGGTGCATTTACCTGCAATTAGTGTAAAAATAGCAGTGGTAGTGAGCAATACTTTAGTGTGAAACAAAAAGTAAACTAAACGCATCACACCATAACTAATCACCCATCCAAACTCACCCTTTATGTAGCAAGAAATACAAAGAAAGAAAAGGAGGAATATGAAAAATGAAAAGAAAATTTAATTATTCTTTGTTGTATTTTCCCCATTCACTTGAATCACATATTTAGTATTTCATATTTTATCAACTTGACTCTTATTTTTTGAGTTAAATTTAGTAATAACTTTTCAAAAAGAGTTAGTTCACTTATTTTAACGAAAATACTAACTAAAACATTAAATTTTTAATGAAGGTGTGGCATTTCATGTATACTTAATGCTGACATGACACTTTTTGTTTTATATATCAGATGTAATAAATAATTTAAAAAATAAAAAATTCTCAAATTAAAAAAAATAAAAAAATCAAAATAATTAGCATAAAAGACACATGAAAAGTTCATGTCATTCGAGCTATCATGTTTAAACATTGAAAGGATAATGATCAAATTCGACATTAATTAAAAAATAAAAATTAAATTTAACTCAAAAAAATAAAGGTTAAATTAATGAAAGATGTACATAATAAGAGCTGTATTTATTATTATGCCCAAAATAAATTTTAAAATTTACAAAACCAAGATAAATAAGTGAGATAAATGAATATATAATTGTATTTACTATTATGTCCTTTCTGAAACCTTGCTGTCGAAACCCTTTTTTATTTTAAAAGCAATGGGGATCGACTTTAAAATCGAGGGTGGAGTCGCCACCAATCTTTTGATTTAGGTGTGATTGGACCACCTATTAAAATGCCTTATTTAATGAAAAAAAATTGGTTTAGGTAAAGAAAAAAAAAACGGGTCGGGAGTCGGTTACATATGAGGAAGGGTTAGCACCCTCATAACGCCCAAAAACTGGTACCAAATTGATTTGATGCTGTCTTTTAAAAATATTTAAATAGCTCAAATTGGTGATCGAAAATCTCTCGTTCCAAAGACATGCGGTTTCATACCCAGTACGATTGGATATGATCCCTTATACCTTTAAGATGCGATCAATTTTCGACTTTTGAAAAAAATATAAAATAGGTTATCTAAATATTTAGTTCTCCGGGAAAGTCATACCCAGTACGATTGAGCACGACTCTCCCAAATTACCCAAACTCTAGATATTGCCTTATTTCAAAATTTTGAATAACAAAAATTTAGAAATCCGCTTAAAAAAACATGTTTACTTATTTTAAAATTGATGAAATTTTTAATACATTGTAAAAACATATGAAACAATATATTCAAAATTCAAATAACCTTATTTAACAATCATTGTAAAAAACAAAATTTTTAAGCATGGATAATGAATGATTAATATAAAATATCATGCATAATTATAACACAAAATAAAATGATATACAAAATATACATGAAGAATTATATAATATATATAAGTTAACACATTTGCATAAAACTTGGGATATATATTTATTGAAATAGTTATTATAAATTTCAAAAAATTCAAATCAAATTATGTATAAAATACTTAAAACACAAATTTATTCAAAAAAAAAAAAGATAGTTCACAAGATAATTTAAATAAAATACTAAATATGAAGGTATAACCATATATGATTTGAAATAATATACAAAGAAGTTTATGAAACCTTGATATACAAATAAGTATTAAATATAAAAAAATAAAATTAATGATGTATAAAAAAATGAAGTAAATATATAAATTATATAAGTAATAATATATATATATATATATATATATATATGAAAAACATAAGGATAATATGAAATACAATAAATTATATGATTTAAAAGAGTTCTAAAAAATATTATACACGTAAATAATTTTAAGAGAAGATATATATACATAGAAAAATATTTACATAAAGTTATATGAAAATAATAACATATACCATAGTAACAATAAATTAAAATATGCCATATACGTGTAAAAATGCTAGAAATAATTATATGTCAAAATAACTTTTAATTAAAATATGAATTATAAGGTTAACTTAATTTTATTATAAATTATATACATAATAAAAACAATTAATTACAAGTTTATTAAAATCTATATATATATATAAGATATCAAAGTTTTAATAATAAATGCAAATTAAAAATATATGTTTAATAATAATTTAAATAACACTTAAATCAATGAATTTCTAAAAATATTAAAAAAGAAAATTACAAAATAACATGAAATCAATGATATATATATAAACTAGAATAAACAATGCTACAAATACAACATTAAACATTAAAATGACCGAATAGAAGGGAAAGATTACAAAGCTCAATTACCAAAACAATACAAAATATCACAACCAATGATTGTAAAACTAAGATGTATGTACAGGAAATAAAATAATAATGACAAGATTTAATTGTAACAAAATTAAAACCAGAGAATCCATTTACAAATAAAACAGTTGCAAAATATGGCCAATGTGTCACGCATATGAAATGTGCAGGGACTGGTATTATAAAAATCCCGTCACCCCAACGCCTTATTGAACCGTGGATTAAAGTGAAAAGAGGCACAAATTAATAGGTTAAATTTAAGAAAACAAAGTAAACAAATTAGGCGTAAATTGAAAGCCCAGCGCGATGTGAAGGATTTGATGCGCAGTTTCCCCATTTTGTGAATGGGTGCGCGGATCCTGCTTGCAAAACGGGTCCATGCGCGGGTCTAAAACCCCCTCCCCCTGAACGGCACCGTATTGCCAATGTGCCTTGGCTTTCATTTATACCCTTTTTCCAGAACAAATCCTATCCCTTTTAATTTGAAATCAAACCATTTTCCTAGGGTTCTTTCTGCAGGCAGCAGCCAAATCACCATTAAGTTTGGTGACCAGCGGTGCAAGGCAACACCCGATTCCGTTGTTGTAAATGCTCGATCACGCCTTGAAAAAAATTAGTAAGTATTTTCTTTCTTTTTTACTGCATTTGAAAAGAAACTCAGATCTTATACCATTTTATTTTAAAAAAACAAAAAGAAATTCATGAAATAAAAAGGGTTTGATATTGCTTGACCTCTCGCCCTCACATTCGCACAATAGAAGTATTTGGGGCTCTCATCGGTCTCAGATCATATGAAAAATATGAGTAAACTAAGAGAAAAAAAATAAAAAGGGAAAAAAAAACTGGAAGAAAAAAATGAAATCACCTTATCAATTGCTTTTTTTCTATTCTCTGTATGAGTACAGATACTGTGCTTGTATAGTATATTCTATGAATGTGTCTGTGTGTGTGTAATCATCTATTTTGTGTGCGTAAAAAATTATGGATTACATCACTGGCTTTTATAGCCATATTTCCAAAATAAACAAAATCTAAAAAATCCTATTTTCCTACTGTAATTTGCTGTGAAATCTGTTATTGACTCCTTCTAGTGTCTTCTTTTGCAATCTCAGTTGACGGAGAAGATGATCCGGGGATCTCGCGTGGAAAACCATCTCTCTGGTATTCTTCCAGTATATTCCAGGAGTTGTTGCTGAAATTCTCCTTCTTTTGGGTTCTTTTGGGTTTGGGCTAGGATATAGATTTATTGGGTTATGGACATTGAATTGTTGATTATTGGATTTTATTTTGTTTTTATTATTTTTATTTTTGGTTTTAGTTTTGGTGTAGGCCCGGGCACAAATTGGGTCTTGCACTTGCTATAAAAAAATCTAGTGGGATAAAACTTAACCAACAAAAACAAAATTAGCAAATATCTCCTATCAAACTGATAATGCTTAAATCACGAGAATATTCAACCGAAAAAATGGTTAAATTAGCAAAAAAATGTTAGTTTTAAAAAAAATTAATAGAATTGGCCAATTTTAGAGAGAGGGGATGAAAATGTGTCTAGTTGGATGCGTTTTCAGCTGACTTTGCAAGAAAATGCATCTAGTGGGGTGTGTTTTTGTAACACCCCCTACCCGTATCCGTCGCTGGAATAGAGTACGAGACATTAACGAGGACTACAAAAACACTTACAGATAATTTAAATATATTTTCATAACAACTTGTCTTGATTTCATACTATTTCATATTTAAGCTTTACTCACCAAAGTATTTGAAATATCATCTTTATGCAAATAGTACACATGAGGTACATAATTCCATAATTAAGAATGAACACATTTATCAAACATATTCCACATTCATATATCAATGTCTCACATTTTCATATATCAATAACCGTCATTTTTCTTATTTTTCAGATAATTATGTATAACCATTGATAAGCATGCAACTCACTGTTTCTTCTTGTCAATCACAATTTCAAATGACAAATTCGTGTGAATGAGCTCAACCTCATTAGGTATTTAAATTCTACCATTTTGATTCACATACTCATAATTTACTAACATATCTGTCAAACACAATCTACGAATGACAAAATCACATAATTGAGCTCAATAATAATAATGATAACATTACTTACATTTCTTTTTCCACATGTTACATTTACGACTTACCAACTTGTCCATTCAAGGAACGACTTACGGATTTGAGTACATCATGATCTCAAGCCCGAAGTCTAATCAAGCACATAAGTGCTAAGCGGAAGCCCAAAGGCTAATCAAGCACATAAGTGCTAGACGGAAGCCCAAAGGCTAACTGAAGCACATAAGTGCTAGACGGAAGCCCGAAGGCTAACTGAAGGACATAAGTGCTAGACGGAAGCCCGAAGGCTAACTGAAGCACATAAGTGCTAAACGGAAGCCCAAAGGCTAACTGAAGCACATAAGTGCTAGACGGAAGCCCAAAGGCTAACTGAAGCACATAAGTGCTAGACGGAAGCCCAAAGGCTAACTGAAGCACATAAGTGCTAAACGGAAGCCCAAAGGCTAACTGAAGCTCACCAGAGCTGAACTAAAACCCCAAAAGGGTTAACTGAAACTCGTATGAGTTAACGAAAGCTCGTAAGAGCTAAACGGAAAGCAAACACGAGAATTCGCAACAAATGCTGAATCTCGGTTTACTTGGGTAATTTACCATCAATTCATCTTTTTCACTGAAAGATTGTACTTATTTCCTGCGTTTCGTTCCTCCAAAATTCTCAATTCAATTTCATAACTTTTGTACATAATTTACTTATTTTCAACAATTAACATACATAAATATTAATCACCATTCATAAAATAATAATGAAATTTAATAATATTAACAAATGGTCACCAAATTTAGTTATATAAACTCACAAGTTCGATTTTTATATTATAGCGATAATCATAATTTCATAATAAATATTCCAAATAAAACATTATATCGTTTCTAATTCAACACTTATCGATTATAATCAGGCATGTGATCAATTTATACACGAGTCATTCATATATTTTTGTATATTTTCCTCCTCCTCCTCTCCATCCACATCCTTAATATAAACAACACACTTGTAGGTAACATTATCCATAATTTTCATTATCTACTTATGTGAATATTCAAGCTGTCCATCTGTGTCATAGTCACTAAATTATTTATATCTGGAGCTATATAACTCCAAATTAAGTTCCGCTAATTTTTCCTGAAACTAGACTCATATATATTCTTACCATAAAATTTTCATAATTTTTGGTTAAGCCAATTAATACAGTTTATTCATTGAAGTCTCACCTGTTTCAGAGTACAACTACTCTGACCTCTGTGCACTACGAACCAAATTTCTCCCTGTAAAGAATTCCAACGACCATGCCGTTTGTTTACCTTAAAATAGACTCAATAAGGAATCCATGCATGTAAATTATGACTCTTAATAATTTTTTTACAATTTATGGTGAATTTCTAAAGTCAGGACAGGGGATCTCGAATTCATTCTGACCTTGTCTCACAAAACTTATCATATCTCATGATTTACAGTTCCATTGCTTACATTATTTCTTCTATAAGAAACTAGACTCAATAATCTTTAATTTCATATTTTATTCATCCTCTAGTTCAATTTCTACAATTTTTGGTGATTTTTCAAAGTTAGACTACTGCTGCTGTCTAAAACAGTTTTAGTGCAAAATGTTGATTTCCATTTTGCCCCAAATTTCACAATTCATACAATTCAGTCCTTGCTCAATTAACCTCTAAATTAAGATAATTTTCTCAAATAATACTTTTACTAAACATTATAAGTTATTTCATAACTATTAAAATTCAGAATTTCCACATAACACTCTAACTTCAAATTCTTTTACACTTAGGTCCCAAACATTCACTTTCTATTCAATTCTTTCAATAAAATCAACATATAAACAATTTAAAGCTATAATTCCATGTCAAATCATCATATACTTCCAGCACATATTCATAGCAACTTTCAATTTCTTTCATGGAATCAAAAACTAATGAATTCAACAAGTGGACCTAGTTGTAAAAGTCACAAAAACATAAAAATTTCAAGAAATAATCAAGAATTGAACTTACTTGCAGTAAAAATATGAAAAACCAGCTTGAGGGAACTCTTTCCTGGTGTTTTTGCTGATGAAAATGCAGAAAAATAAAGAGAAATCTAGATAATTCCACTTTAGTCCTAACTTTATTAAGTAAATTTTACAATTTTCCAATTTTGCCCTTAATTCTCCTTGTTTTCTTGCTGATTTCATGCCCTTGTTGTCCAGCCCAAATAGACCTTGGGTCTATTTTCCTTTTAAACCCTCTTTCTTTTATCAATTAAGCTATTTAATCATTTCCTACAATTTTGCATTTGATACAATTTAGTCTTTTTGTTCAATTAATTATCAGAACTTTAAAATTTCTTGACGAAACTTTATACTAACATATTAACACTCCATAAATATTTATAAAAATATTTATGGCTCGATTTAAAATTCCCGAGGCCTCGATACCTCGTTTTTTATTCTAATTATTTTAATATTTATTTTTAGTACACTATTCACTATTTCAAAATTTTTCCTAACTTCACATTTAATTTATACTCACTAAATTAATAATATTTCCTACTCATTTTTCGGATTTAGTGATCTCGAATCACTGTTCCGACATCACTGAAAATTAGGCTGTTACAGTTTTCCTGCACAGCCAGCAAAACGTGTCTAGTTGGAAGCGTTTTCATTCTGACGAGGTCGAAAAGTGCCCCTTGCTGGACGCATTTTTTCCCAACGGTCGAATTCCCCAACGACCATAAAAATAACTAGTTTTATTTCTATATAAACTGAAGTATTTTTCTCATTTTTTCATTCAAATCCATTTCTATCAATTCTCTCAAGTTTTTAATTCTACAATTTTAATTAAAATTCTCTTAAGTTCATCTTGATTTAATAATGTATTTCGATTTTTATTTGTTTTAATTGAATTTTGTGATGACAAATACTCTTATTCATTTGGATGGCAGCCACATTTCCGCTGTCCAATTGATAATGGTAAAAAAATATTTCTAATATTTATAATTTTATTCAAGTTCATAATTAAGTAGTTAAAAAGATTAAACTTATTTTTTTTGTTTTTTTTTTATAATTAGGTCGAAGATCAGATTTTAGAGATATATACACAATCTATTTTCGAGGCCATCGCCTATAATTGAACGCTACTTGGAAGATGCGAGATTCTTGCACATGTCTCGTATGCTTGAGGGTGTAAATTGGACCCTACACTTATCAGTGCTGTAATACCCCGGAAATTTTTACAGTAAAATATTATCCGTGATATAGTAAAATAAGGAAATAAAGTGACAAAAAGGGAATTTTTGAGTTATGTCAATATTGAGAAGTATATTATGATATATTAATTCAAGAAAGGACTAAATTGCAAAGATGAGAAAAGTCTTGTTGCACAAGAGTAAATACTCAAAATTTAAGGGGCTGAAGTGTAAATATAAAAAAGTTGAAGGACTAATAGTGCAAATATTTTAAGGGTGGAATGATCTAGAAACCAAGAAAAATTGATGAATTAGGACCAAATTGAATAGGTAAAAAAATTATGAGGGACTAAATCGCAATTTTACCAAATTAAGTGATGACTCAAGGATGGAATTCTAAAAGATCATGAAGGGTAAAATGGTCAATTAGTAAGAGAGAGAATTCTAGAATGTAATGATTATGTTGATGATATTTTAAATTAATTAATTAGATAAATATTATTTTATTAATATTTTTATGAGATGTTTATTATTATTATATTATTATTTATTTAGTATAAAAGGAAGGAAGATGAAGAATTAACAACACATTTCATTTCCCATGCAACCAACGTTAGAAGAGAAGGAAAAGAAAGAAATTTTGTTTTCTTTACAATTTGGTCCTTCCACCAAAATTCACCATTTTCACCTAGAAATCAAAAGAATTTCCATAGCTACTAGAGAGAAAGATAACAAGGAGATGATGGGGAGCAAGAATATCAAGTTGGATTCAAGAAATTGAAGCTGGAGGAGAGAGAAAATCAAGTTAAAGATTGAAGTCAATAAGAAAAGGTAAGTACATCAAGATTTCAATATGTTTTTAAGTTTGTTATTATTAACAAAGCATGGAAATAATGTTATAGTAGAGCTTTCTTACATAAGGTCCTATGTTCTTGATATGTTAGTGAAGAGAAAATAAGAGAAAGTGATGAGAAATGATGTAGAAAAAGAAAATAAGGGTGTTACAACATGGTAATTAATATCTTGCACTAAAACAGTTCTAGACAGCAGCAGTATTCTAACTTTGAAAAATCACCAAAAATTGTAGAAATTTAATTATAGGATGAATAAAACATGATATTAAAGCTTATTGAGTCTAGTTTCTTATAGAAGAAACGGTGTAAGTAATGGATTTGTAAATCATGAGATATAATGAATTTTGTGAGACAAGGTCAGAATGAATTCGGGTTCCCCTGTTCTGACTTTGGAAAATAATCAAAAATTGGATAGAAATAATTAGAGACTTAAATTTATATTTTTAGAATCTTGAATGAGTCTATTTTCAATAGAAACAAACGGGAACATCATTCGAATTCTGTATGAGGAGGTAATTAATTTTTAGTGAAGAAGGGCGAGAACTGTCAGATGGCAGAACAGGGGTAAATTTAAAGAATAAACTGTACTTATTGGCTAAACCAAAAATTCTGAAAATTTTATGGTAATAAGATATATGAGTCTAGTTTCATGGAAAATTAGCGGATCTTAATTTGGAGTTCTATAGCTCCAGATATAAATAATTTAGTGACTATGATACAGATGGACAACTTAAATATTCATAAAAGTAAATAATAAAAATTATAGATAATATTACTTACAAGTGTGTTAAATACATTAAGGATGTGGAATGGAGAGGAGGAGGAGGAAAATATGTATGAATATTCATCTAACATGGCTAATTTGCATGTTTTAGGCTCAGGGACTAAATTGAATAAAAGTAAAACTTTATGGGTAATTTTGTAAAAATGTTAGAAATGACCAAATTGCATGAAATGAACTATTTTATTATTTAAATTACAAAATTGAATAAAATTATTAATTTAATTCAAGATCGGGGGAAAATATGTTTTAGGGATTAAATTAAAAAGTGTTGAAATTATGGAAAATTTTGATATTTTATAGAAATCATGGATTGTTATCAATATATATGAGAATAATAACTGGAAATAAGGATTAAATTGCAAGAATTTTATTTTCCTGACCCTAAGGATGAAATCGTCATTAAATAAAAGTTTAAGGGCAAAATGGTAATTTTGTCTAGAGCATTAATTAAATACATTAGAATATGAAATGAATGAAAATGATGATCAAATTTATTTATAAAAATCCGGACGACTCAAATAAAAGATTTGATCGTGGAAAAGAAAAGATATCGGATTAATAAAATTATAAACACAAACAAGTAATGAGGTAAGTTCATGTAACTTGAATTATATTCTTAAATGCTTGAAATGTATGTTATTGATGTGAATATGATTGGAATGTTCATTGTATGAAAATTTATAAAAAAAATTGATATATTTGATAAAAATGGGAAGAAATCTCGGTTGGATGAAAGGAAAATTCGATGAATCTTTGAAAAGGAATTGACGATAAAAAGGATCTAGCCCGGACGGGTGATCCTATCCTGATATAGCCCTCCCGAAGAATATGTGGAAAATAGATTTAGCCCGGACGGGTAATCCGAATTAGGGTCTGAATTTAGCCTGGACTAGTAATTCAGATCCAAGCTCATTAGAGTAATTGTCGTTGTAGGGGATTTAGCCTGGACTGGTAATCCCGACAATACTCTATGAGTTTATATTACAGGGGATTTAGCCTGGACTGGTAATCCCACTGTAAGGATGAGGTTCGCGGGAGTGTGCTCTCTGATATGAAATGTGTAAGACCATGATTGAAAGATACCATGGCAACCTGATATGAAATGTGTAGGACCATGGTTGAAAGATACCATGGCAACCTAATATGAAATGAATAAGACCATGGTTGAAAGATACCATGGCAATGTGATATGAAATGAACAAGACCATGGTTGAAAGATACCATGGCAACATGACAAAAAATGAGTAAGACCATAGTTGAAAGACACTATGGCATCATGTCAAAGATAAATAAGATCGTGGATGAGAGACGCGATGACATCTATTGAACAATTGATATTCAGGTAATATGTATTAGATGACGAATGGTTATATGAAATAGTCGTGTGAAATGTTTACAAGAACTGGTCATATGGAAATATATGTACAAAATAGTTGTATGAAATAATTATGAAGAGAGATAAAAGAAATAAGTATAAGTACATGGAATATAATTTATGTTAAGTTTGATATAAGCTATTTCGGAATAAATATACATAAAATATATGGAAATGATGGAGCATGAAATATTGATATAATGAAATGAATGATATATGCTTATGAAGAAACGGTAAGAGCATGATATGTTTCATGACATGTACATATATGATTATCTTTGATATATTGATACAATGAAATTATGTAAGTTGAGACTATTATTAAACTCAAGTGCGATACGTCGAGAAAATAGATATATCAATGTTAAATTTATATGAAATATGTGCAAGTATACTAATAATGTTGCTGTTTGATGCTTATACAAGTGTCAAACTGTTGATTGAATGGTAATATATTTATTTATATGATGCATTGAATCGGTAAGTATTTAAATTTTTTTTAGTGATCTGTAAATGGTAGTAATGCTTCGAAACCCTGTTCTGGCAGCGGATATGGGTTAAGAGTGTTACAAGTGCATTGGTCGAAAGATGGAGAACCGAGACATACACATTCCATCTTCCATGTGGTAAGTGTACAATCACACTTAAGAACATCCAAATATAGCTTGGTTTACTGGTGGATGGGCCAGTCGTTACGGGATTAGTGGTCGTTGGTGATTGGAGCGACATTTGTGAGCAAATATTAGGCAAGGTGACATACAAGTTTTTCAGTAGTAGATAGAGATGAAATGGTTGCAAGAAAATTTCCAATATATCCATGAGAGTTCGAGTCCCCTTGAGAGAGAACAACATGCCCAATCGTACATCCTGAGGTTAATCAAAGGTGTTCTAATTCTCGATAAATCTCAAACTCTTGTACATTTAAGGTGGCTGCGACAACACGTCGACTTGAAAGAAGCGAGCTGACATAGTTGGGGATCAAAGGTGATGTTAAACTGAGAGATGTGTCGGGTGACACAACCACAAAAAATTAAAATTGGTGGTTGAGTATTCCTTCTGCAATTATGAGCATGGTTTCGGCTATCATTTTTACATCTTCGAGCTGACTACCCTTCTATTTTTCCACTCGTAACAATGAAAAATTAATTCAATAATATAGTTATTATAATATTATTTCATTGTTATATTTTTGAAAAAAAAATTATTTGAATTGGTGGAACCGTAACTTGAATTATATGGGACTACTCGATGAGCTCAAAGATATTCAACTACTATTAGATCAACGATTGGAAGCCAAAGCTAATTTTTTTTAAAATTTTAAATTATATAATATTTATGTAAAGATTTCAAAATTAATATTAAATAGATAATAAACTTTATTATTTCATACTATAGTTTGAATGGACGTCATACTCTATTGTGAGAATTCAACAATGCATCCCATTCGAATTCTTGGTCAATCCAAATATCTTGCACATAAATGTGCCGTTGATAGTTTATGCCACGATGGAGATGCATTGCCTACATTAGCCTCTTCTAATTCTCGCTGAATGGGTTCATTCGAGTTTTTCAAAATCTTACTTGAATGAAGCGGAATTGCTTTAACTTTTTCCTTCCCATCCCTACGAGGGTTGTTTTCTATGTTGCTTGGAATGTTTATACCAAATTACCTTTGGATATCACTCTTCATGCTCATCATCGGGTTCATTTGGTCATTTAACTCAATCAAGGGTTCACTTAGATTGTCTAACATCCTCAAAACCCCCTTGGTCATAAATAATATGAGATAAAATCTTAGTGAAATAAGGTATAAGATTAAAGAAAATGAAAGTTGCAATATATCAAAAGAGCGTTAAATCAAGAAGCATGACATGATGTATTAAAGAAGGGACTAAATCGTAAATATGTGAAAAGTTTTTGGCTCCAATGTAAATATTCAAAATTTAGGGGGTCAAAGTATAAAAATGAAAAAGTTGAATGACCAAAAGTGAAAATAATCTAATTTAATAAGATATGAAATTGGCATGCAGGGACCAAATTGAATAGGTGAAGAATTGTAAGGGACTAAATTACAATTTTACCAAATTAAGTGATGATTCAATGATGAAATTTTGAAAGATCATAAAGGGTAAAATGGTCAATTAGCAAGAGGGAGAATTCTAGAATGTAATGATGATATTGATGATATTTTGGAGATTTTTTTAATTAATTAGTTAAAAATTATTTTAATAATATTTTACTTAAATATTTATTATTTTATTTAGAAAATGATAGTATAAAAAGAAAGGAAGGATGAAAGAAATTTATCATCCTTCCAACTTGAGTGAAAGGATGAGAAAAAAAGTTTTTTTTTCTTTACAATTTAGTCTTTTGCCATGAAAACATACCTTTTTACTCAAAATTGTTGAAATTTTCCTTAGATATTAAAGATAGAAGATGAAGTAGTGATTCTAGAGAATATGTTCATCAATTTAGAAGTAAAAAAATAGTTGATGAAGGTGGAGAAAATGAGCAAAAAAAGGAAGAAAAGTGGTGAAGATGAGAAATGCATGGAAATGAAGAAGAAATGAAGAAATTCTTGACAAATGAGGTAAGTTTCATACTAAACCTACTCGTATTTCAATAGATTGAGTTAAAGATGTTTTGAGTGAGATGTATGAAACATGTATTTAATCTAAATACTAGAAATAGAAAGTATTTGATGAAGAATAGAGACTTAAAACACTAAATTCGTAAGAGAAAATGTGATTTGTATGGTGAAAAGTACTAAGATTAAGAAATGAATATGTAATCTACACAGAAACATAAGTGTCTAAATTTTATAGTAACCAAAAGTATGGCAATTATGTGTGAATGAATGAAAGATAGTGCAAAGAACTATGGAAAAGAATATATTTTTTTCATTAAAACAGTTTGGACAGCAGCAATGACTAAACTTTGAAAATTCACCAAAAATGATAGAAATTTAGTTAGAGATTGAATTAAATATGTAATTAAATATTATCGAGTCTAGTTTCATATGGAAGAAATAGTGAAAGAAATGGAATTTTATAGTTTGAGATATATTAATTTTTGTAAAACAAGGTCGGAGTGGATTCAGGTTCCCCTGTTCTGACTTTGGAAAATCATAAAAAAATAAAAAAATTAGGGTTTTAAATTTATATGTTTAAATTATTAATGAGTCTATTTTCAATAGAAACAAATGAAAACATCATTCAAATCCCGTAATAAGAGATAATTAATTTTTAGTAAAAAAAGGTTAAAGCTGTCAACAAGGACAAATTTGAAGAATTTACTATACTTATTGGCTAAGTCATAAATTCTGAAATTTTTATGGGGAAAAGATATTTGAGTCTAGTTTTAAAAAAAATCAAGCAGATGTTAATTTCGAATTCTGTAGCTCAAGATATAAATAATTTAGTGAGTATGACTCAAGTGGACAACTTTGATATAAACACATAAGTAAATAGTGGAATTATAGATAATGTTACATATAAGCATGTTATATACTAAAAGTTAAAGATTCTAACAAATATATACATAAAGGATGTGGAATGGAGAGGAGGAGGAGGAAAAAAAAATATGAATATATATATAGTAGATGAATTTGAAATGTTTCGAAATGGTTGTAAGTGATGGAATGACTAATACATGTGAGTATGTTTAAACGAATTGATAAAATAATAAGTGAATAATTATTAATTGATGTGGTATTGAATTCTTTGTTAAAATTTTAGGAAGAATTAAATTGATTGGCACAATTTAGAAATAAATATGAAATAAATGTAAAGTGGGTAAACTACTTTTGAAAGTGCAAGTCCTCCAATGGTCTTATTTGTAAAACTTTAATATTTGTGTTAATTTTAAATACTTTGTTATCTTTGATTGAATATCATGTTTTTATGAGAACTTGATATTAGAAATAGATGTAAGTGGATGATATGTAAAATGAAGTGGCGGTTATGACATCTAAATATATATTCAGGTAATGATATAAAAAAATAAATAAATAAAAATAAAGTGTAGAACTTGTAGGAAAATGGAGACGATGTCATGATGACAAGTTCGCCATGTTACGACGTGGAAACCCCAATGTCGCGTTGACAGTTCAAAATATTTTTATGAACTATACAATTTGGCCTTTGATTAATTGTGGATGTTTTAATGAGCTCCTTTAGCTCATAATTAGTTCTACTGTAAATTCAATTATTACTGAAATGAGTTAATGATTTATATTAATTAAATAATATGATACATTGATCTGAAATTTTCAGTAGTTGCTTCGGCAACGAATGTGACATCCTGATGCCTTGACTCGGCAACCGGGTCGGGTATGGGGGTGTTACAGATTGCACTTGTCTAATGTCTGATTTCATTGACTGGATCTCTCCTTCAATTCGATCTAACCTTTGATCACATACAGCATGGTCAGCCCCTATGGCCTTTTCCTGAGTTATTTGCATATAAAGAGGTTGGTAGGTAGGACTTTACCGATTCTGATTCGAGTTGCCCCCTCCTTGATTTCCACCCCCATATTAGATTTGGGTGGTCCTTCCATCTAAGATTATAAGTCATGGAGTATGGGTTTCCACCCCTATTTCCCACATAATTCATTTCCTCAGGTTGGTTCTCAATATATTGACCATAAATGAGAGCTGATTCGTTTATCACCGGTCTAGTAGATGTAGTCATCAATCGGTTAAACTTGTCCAGCTTTTGTTGATACTTTTCCTCCTCGTGGATAGCTTTGGTAGTGGGTGGTTTTTGGCTGTAAGTAAATGTAACACCCCCTAACCCTAAACCGTCGCCAGAATAGGGTTACGAGGTATTACCGGACATATTAGACAGCTTACGAATAATTCACAATTAATATAACATTCATAGTAAAACAAATAATTAAGTCCCCATGTTGGACTCTCAAAGTCCAAAACACGTATTAAAAGTAGAACGGGGCTTGTTCGAGTATTCTTAAATTTTTTTTGTAATTTTTAATTTTTTTTTTATAAAAATTTCGATAGTATTTCAGCTTATTTTTACTTAAAACCCCCTACAAATTTCAAACCAAAACAACTAATACAAATGTTTCAAATTCACCTAACTGATATTTATATCATTAAAATAATTTTAACTTAAATAATTATCATAGCATCATTCAAAATTTGATTGAAAACTTCATTCATTTAACAACTTAATGTTCATGTGTCAAAATATCATACACCTTTCTTACCATTTCATTTAACCATTTAAACCTTATAATTCATCCTTCACAACCAAAATAATATACATATTTAAGTGATCACACAACACCTATGTACATGCCACTTTTACCCAAAAGAAAATTTCATCACCAAGTTTGTGTTGGAGTCGGGAATGTTCTGGATGTTGAGTCGGGACACTTGACTTCTACTAACCTGCGCACGGAAACAACCGTACGCTGAGTATGAATATACTCAGTGGTATTATCATAATTCAAATTATAATAGCAATAAAGAATTATAATTACCGAACATGTAACTATCCAATTTCTCAAACATCAATTCATTCTTAAACTTCATTCATTAGTAATAACAATACAATTTTTAACTATTCTTCAATTTCCATCATATATATCATGTAACAATTTCAATCACTACATGAATATTAAATTCATGCCTTTCATTCTCAATCTTCATTTCAATTCATAATTCAACTTTCTCATTTCTTTCAATATTTCAATAATATAATCAATCAATTTATTTTAAATTTCTCATTTTACATGTTCACCCTATTAACAGACCCGGACTTTGACGGATACACGGATTCCAACCCAAACACACCAGTACGGCACATTGTGCCTAAAACGGTACATAGTACCTGATCAGTATACGACACATAAAGTGCCTAAAAAGACACACGAGGTGCCTAAAATACGACACATAAAGTGCCTGGTCAGTAAAGCCGGCAATTCCCGTACTCTTCCAAATCCTATGGCATGCCAATTATATCCGATTCAGCCCGACTAGTTAATGGGGTATTCCATATCACTTTTCAATTTCAATTTTAACTCAATTCAATACACTTTTCCATTTCAATCCATAAGCAATTCAATTTCAATACATGTTCATCATTCAATTAAATTTTTATACAATTCAACAAATATACTTACCTTATAATTTACTTACCATATACATAAATTAAATTAAACATTTAATGAATAAATAAATAATTTGAATTATAGTAATACAAACCCGAATTTTACGATTACTCCTCGATAACTTTCTCCTTTCCTTTTCATGCCAATCCTTCAGGTTCTTTGTTGGCTACGAAAATAATAGTAATTTACATTATTATTTACAGTATTAATTAAAATAAATAATTAAATTTCTAAACAATTCCTACCTTATTCCCAATTTAATCCTAACTAAACTTACTTACTTTCTTAATCCAATTCACTCTCTTTTTCTATTCAAATTTTGTCTAAACTCATATTTAACTATAAAATTTCCAGCATATTTTCTTAATTTCGAAATTTCTTTAATTTAATCCCTGCAACATAAAACTTATAGCCTAGTTTTCAATTTAATCCCTTAATTGATTCTAACTTAGAATTCATTCAATTAAATCCCTAATTCCATAATTTGTCCAACATAAACTCTATTTAAAAACATGTGAACTCTTGAACTATCAACTTAATTTCATCAAAACCTTGTTTTAAAGCTTCTAAAACATCAAAATTAAATAGAAAGGACTTAAATGACTTACCAATCAAAGCTTTAAACCTTAAACTCTTAGTTTTTCCTTTTTTTTTCTTTCCCCTTTTCTTCCTGCTCTGTTTCGAATGTCTCTGTTTCTTTCTTTTCTTTGTTTCTTTTTATTTCATTCTTTTATTTACTTTGTTTATTTAATTAACATATATTATAATATATTTATTTTAAATATTTATTAAGTATTTAATTATATATACAGAAGTGTACACCATCAATACCATACATTTGTCACCATTTATTTTATTTTTCACACAAAAAATCTAATAATTTAATTATTTAATTAACAAATATCTTTTATAAATAATAAATATCTATTAATACTTAAATACAAGCATTACAAGTGTATGTATTTTTTTTTAATACACTTGTACCCAATCATTACCACACATTTGTCTTACATTTATTTATTTATCATATAATATCAATTTAATAATAATAAATACATTAATATTTACTTAAATAATAAGCAAATACATACATGTATTACAAATGTGTGTATTATATTTATTACACTTGTATTTTATTTTTGCCATACACTTGGCACTCTTTTTGGCTTATTTACTTATTTAGTTCTTTCAATTTTCTTTATTCTATAATTAAACTTTCACACTTCATTCAATTTAATCCTTTTATCCAATTATCCTTAATTTAAGCTAATTCACTTAATTAAACTCTAATTAACCACTCGATTAACTTCGTAAATATTTTTAATAAATATCTACGAATCTATTTTTCAGAAACGGAGATCCGAAAATACACTTTTTCGATAACTGTAAAATTCGGGTCATTACATTAAACCTTTCATTTGGCCATATATACAAGTTCATAGCCATGTCCTCAATCAATTGACAAGCTCACTCGTAATTATTGTTTATAAAGTTTGCTCTCCATGCTCCATCCAAACTGGACCTTAAATTACCATCTAGACCGTTGTAGAACATTTACATTTGCAGCCATTCTTGCATACCGTGATATGGACACTTCCTCAGTAGTAATTTGAAGCATTCCCATGCTTCATATAAAATTTTCCACTTCTATCTAGCTGAAGTTTACGATATCAAGCCACAATTGGATAGTCTTACTGATGGGACAGAATTTGTGTAAGAACTTTTCCTTGAGCTTGTCCCATATTGTAATTGAATTGGAGCCTACGAATCTAACCAAGAGAAAGAGTTAACAACTAATAAAAAAGGGAACAACCTAAGACAAAAAGCGTCATCAGTGACCTCATTAAATCTAAATGCATCACAAAGTTGGAGAAATCATTTTAGATGTTGGTTTGGATCCTCCATCATCGTCCCACGAAACTAAAAATTATTCTGGATCATTTGAATCATACCCAATTTAATTTCAAAATTGTTCGCATTGATTGTTGGCCTTTCGATACTACCTCGCATAATATCTAGATTCAATAGTGTATAATCACACAACGAACATTCTTCTTGAGCCATGGGTGGCTCTATCGGTAAAGCTGGTTGTGGTGGTGGTAGTGGTTGTTACACTGGTGGCTCTTCGTAAAGCGAATTATCACATGGTGGATCAGCTACAGCAAATGGGTTATTTTAGATTCATGTAAAAAGAGACCTTGAGCGATAAAAGTCAATTTGATAGTCCAACTTTGATGAGCTAAAATTCCTATGAGAAAAAATTAGAGAACTCAATTCAAATTGAAAAAGTGAAGAAAGAAAGAACCTATAAAAATGAGAGGAATGATTTAGTTTTCACTATCCCTAACTTGAATTTGTTTGGCGGACTTGTTTCTTTCTTTAAGAAATTTGTTGATCCTTTGAGAGGAGCTCAATTAAACCATTTCACCTATGATAAAAATTCTTTCTCGTTCGGCCAAATACAAGATTCGAGGATGAATCTTTTTGAGAAAAGAGAAAATGATACACATACAGACAAAGTAAAATTTATTAAATTCTATTCATCAACACTATCAATTTTAAAATATAAAAAATTAATCGACTTGATATGACTTTTAAATAGGATCCAAGCATTTCACTAATAACTAATTCCTAATGAGACAAAATATAATACTAATACAATTAAGATAGGATGGTAGTGGACAAAAAATTTCACTATCATCATACTACCCATTTTTTCCTCGTGCAATATAAATAAAGTAAATCGATTTAGGTGGATAGTCATTGAATGAAAGGGGCCTCACCCTCCCAATTTTCAAAAATATCTTCATTATATAAACAAAATTTATATTTGTTTAATTTTTATATTTATAAAATTTTATCCATCTACCATTATTTATAATCACTTTAAACAATTTGGCTCATCTATCATTAATTAATATCAACATAAAAATATTATCCTTCCACTATATAAAAAAAAGGGGAAAATATTTTAAGTTTATTAAGGTTTTTTTTATTTATTTTTTTATATTTTCTAAAATAAAACTCCACTTAGGTTCTCTCTATATAAATATTCACCATGGTAAAGCAAAAAAAAATAAAAAAGAAAAATTTTAAATTAAAATATTAAATAATATTTTTTATTTATAATATCTTTATTAATTATGAAAAATAAATTTACAAGAATTGTTTAAGGTTGAGCTTATTGGTCATTCATTTTAAAAGCATTATTTAAAGTTAAATTATGGTATAAATATGATGCGGTTGAAAAATAAAATTATTTAATAAAGATATTTATAAATAATTTATATAAATAATAAATGATGTTTTGATTAAATGATAAAATAAAAATGTAAAAATAAAAATAAAAAGGTATGGGTTTAAATTTTATAGTGTATTTATTTTTCTAATTTTTATATAAATTAATAAAAAAATCCTCCAAATAATATAATTTACTTTGTAAAGTAAAGATATTTTCATCTTTTCTCGATTAAGTTGACGCCCTAACACTATTCAACTGAGGGTTTTATAATAAGTATTGATGTAATAAAATATAAAAAAAAATATTTGTAGGTTACCTACAACTAACTACTTAAAAGACCTCATTTAAAATTAAATAAATAAGTCGATTGAGTTTTAATTCAATTGGCATGAGCATTGTTGCCAATGCAGGAGGACGTGGGTTCGTGTGTGTTGAAGTGCATTATCCTCCTATTTATGGGTTGAGGAGGGGCTATAAGTAATTCTAGGCATCGTGTCAAAGTTATTAACTCAAAAAATTAATGGGATAAATCTCAAAATTATATATGAACTTTAATTTAATGTGCAATTGTATACATGAACTTTAATTTGGTGAATTATACACGTAAAACTCTAATTGTATTTCAAATGTATACTTAAAACTTTAATTTTAAAATATAAAATATAAAAATAAAATATTTTATTTTATTAGTTATTAAATTTATTATGCTTATTTAGAGATTTATGAATAATAAATTAGTTTGCAAGACGATTTGTTTTGAATAATTTTATTATAAATTCTAATCATATCTGTTTTTTTTTTTAACACAATGTCTAGAACTACCTATCCCTTTCCAATCCATAAATAGAAGATAATGCGCTTTAATACACTCGAACCCACATCTCATACCAATTAAATTAAGACTCGATTGACCTGAAAGAATATTTATTTTAAATATATTATTTTAAAAGTCTAAGAAATTGTTTAACAATTTTAACAAATTTGTATAAAATAAAGTTCTCTTCAAGTGAATTGATGCAAATATTGCTATATATATATTGGAACAATTTTATTATAGGTTCTAATCATATTTGTTCTTTTTGAGATAATATCTAGAACTAACCATAACCCCTCTCCAACCCATAAATAGGAGGATAATATATTTCAACACACTCGAACTCATATCCTCTTATATTGACAACAATGCCTATATTAATCGAGTTAAAATTTAATTAACAATGTTGTATCTATTTATAAGTAATCACATGAATTAACTCATTTAAATATATTATTTAATAATAAATAAATAAAAAAGCTGGTAAGCAAATCTGATACCCATCTAAATCAAATGCATGTGAACATTTAGAACAAATCATTTAAATATATCATTTAAAATTGTACTCTCTTTTTTTTTAAACATTTTACCCTAATTATTCAAATCTTAAATTGACTTATATAATCATTTTAAAATAAAATAAATAATAAAATATTTCTTCTTTCGTATAAAATTATAATAACAAATATATAATATTCCACATAAAATAAAATAAAACAAATATATATATATATATATATATTCTTACATTTCCTCTTTTTTTTTTTTTTTCTTACCTTTCCCTCTCCACGGCGAAGTTAAAAAATTATTTTAGAAGTCAAAAATAAATAATAAATTTTTAAAAAATAAAATATAATTTTATTATTATATTAATCTATGATTCGATAAAATTTAAAGAATTTTTATTGCAAATTTACAATTTGGGTTAAGGGAGGCGAGGATTTTCGCCTCTATATTCTGTTTGGTATAAGAAATATCAATCAATACGAATCAATACAATTGATATCAACCAAAATTTGTATCAAAATAAAACTTAAAGTTTTTTATTTTTATTTTGATTTACTATTAGAACAGAACGTTGTGGTTGATACGAGGGATACCGAAACGAAATTATCTACCATGTCTCTCACTCAAAAAAAATAAAAATAAAATAAAAGGACACGTGTCCATTGATGGAGACTAAACTTTTGGCTTAACGCAAATAAATATATGACATCTGAAACGTGAATGATAAACCTTTTGGCTTTCAGGTACCATTTATTTATTAGGGATATTACTTAATTTAGATTGACTTGATTACAATTAATAAAAAGTAAATTTATTTACTAAGCTTAATTTAATTAATTACATAGTTCATATATTTCAAGTTATACAATTGAAATACTTAACTGGGTCCACACGAAGTCAAATATGGAGTCAAGACACGAATTCTAATTTAAATAATCAAAATTAAATAGTATTTTTGAGATATTGAAATCATGTTTCGAGACACATTTTTCTTGTTTTCTACCTTTAATTTCAGAGTTGATTATCTCAAAACATGAAATTCATTGTCTCGATAAAAAAAAAAAATCAAAGTTAAAAGACCAATATAATAGAACTAAATTGAGACTTATTTTGAGACATAAATTAAATATTTTCCTTTTATTTTTTAAATGCAAAATAAATTGTTAGATTAAGTTGCATCTAGCTTTAGTAGATGTGATAATTGGCTTCACTTTTAAAAAATAACAAAATATTATTTCATTCATTTAAATTTAAAAAATAAAAATATTTTTATTAAATAAATAATAATTTTAACCAAACAAAATATATTTAATTATATATATAAATTATTAAAAACCCTACTTGACTCTAAAATACATTGCCTTACATAAAAATAAAAAAAACTTGTGAAGTTGAAAATTTGTTAGATTTTTGTATTTTAGTAGATATTGAGATTTAGTGTATATATTATATAAAAAATTAGTGTATGCACATAAAAAGCTTTAAAAAAAATTAGTGTATGCATACAAAAAGCTTTAGAAAGATTTAGTGTATATATTTAAAAAAAATTATTTTAATTGTTGATACTTTTAAGGTTATTTGGTTCATGAAATATAAGATTACTTTTGATAATAAGATTATTAGAATAAAAGATTACTCAACACATTATTGAGTATGTTATATATCATCTTGTTTGGTTCATTTGGTTGGAATGTAAGATTTTGTTGTTTGGTTGATGAAATGTAAAATTACTTAAGCAATGTTGAAAAATATGAAACTGGCAATTTGATGCTAGAAGGAATGTCCACTCCCTGCCCACCAAATCCGTGTGGAGACAGTTTTCATATTTAAATTATGGCAATTTATTGAACATTATATGTGGGCTATGTTGATTACATAGTGAATATCTAGCATATTATGAAAGATCATATTGCTTGGGAATATAAATATTGGTAATTGATTTGGACTAAAATTCCCCAAAGCAATCCCTTATATTGTGAGCTTTGGATTGGATTGTGATTCTGCTAATGAACTACCAAGAACCCATATTTACTTCATTTGTCATTATTATAATGTATTACTCTTACGATATTACTATTTTAATGGGATTGTATTAGATCTTCGATTACAAGCAAGTTTGGGAATCAAAGTCTATATATATGAGAGACTTGTGTATGCAAATGTACGGAGAGTTAGACACTTAATCTGTTCTTGTGAAAATAAAATTGTAAGACTATTATTTTATAGTGAAACTTGTTGTTGTGGTTTTACTTATTGTGGTCACAGGTGTGATCATAATGGTGAGAGTATTGTGACTTCAAAGTACAAGGGTGAGGGAAACTATCATGACGTGTATGATTGTGTAGATTCACTTTGTAATTATTGATGAAAATACATATTTCTCACTAAGCTAGGCTCCACAGGCGTAGGAAAATTAAACTATGTAATCATCTTCTTGTGGCTTGTGTGATTTCTATTTTTCCATTTAGTGCTTAGAGGAGTTCTTACCAACTCAGGCACCAATTTGTTTGTGCAGCTTCTGTTCTTAGCTACAACCTTTTTACTAACAATTGGTATCAGAGTCTACCATTTAAAGTAGCTAGTGGGGATTCGGAGTGTTGCTAAGATCTAGATATAAAAGGTTCATCCACATCAAAACCCCCTATACTCGAAGTTGAAAATTTTGCCTAGTGGAAAGCACGTATGAAAGCCAAGTTATGTGGCTTATCAAACCAAGCTTAGATGCAAATGTTAACTTCGAGATTTGAAGGCTTGATTATGCAATAATAAGAGACAATAAAAGACTTTTATGCCAAGTTGTGTGACTTATCAAACCAAGTTTTCACATTAATGACTTATCAAACCAAGCTTTCACATTAATGGGGGAATCCTTAAATGAAAAACTTGTGAGAAAGGTGTTTAGATCTCTCCTTGAAAGATTTTCCATCAAGATCACTGATATGGAGGAGGCCAAGAATCTTGAACAACTGGTCATAGATAAGCTTATTGGTTCTCTTCAAACCTTTGAGTTCAATCTAAATGAAGCAAAACATAGCAAGGGAAAAAGTGAAAAAGAAAACATTGTTTTTCAAGTCAATGAGGAAATGCCCACTTTTCAGAATTCTACCTTGAAATATTTTCAAGAGTAAATAGCCTTACCCACTTAGAACTTCAATAAGATGTTCTAAAAGTAATCAAGGAGATTCAATAAGTTAGAAGCTAGAGCAAACATTTCCAAAAACAAATAAAAAAATAGTGTTCAAAAAATAACTTGAGAAGGATAAGAAAAAAAAGTGTGCAATGCTATGAATGTCAAGGGTATGGACATATCCACTTTGAGTGTGCTAACACTCTGAAGAAAAAAAAGAAGAAGAAAAAGTAATTTTGTGTTACATAGAGTGATGAGGATTCCTAAAGTGGACCTGACTCAGAAGATGATCACCAAAACTTCATTGCCTTTACTACTAATGCTAGTAATGAGAATTTTGATATGAAGTCAAGTGGTGAAACTGATAAAGACTTATAAAGAGATATTGGGTAAATGAGAATTGGAGTGTGAGATCAACACTTAGTTGTCTCAAGAAAAGAAGTGTTTGGAATATTTGAATGTTGTTTTGACCAAACAAGTGGCTGTTAAATACGCTATATTGGCAGGAGAACTAAGCAACATGGTAAAAATCAAGAAAGAACTAGGTTTTACAAAGTTAGTGCTTAAAAAATTCAACAATAGTAGCAACAAGCTTGATGATCTATTGGTAGAAGGGAAAAGGGATCCAGATGGGCTTTGTGAACAAGGGAAGAATATTCAAGAAAAATCCATTGTATTTGTGAAAGCCTCGGGATCAAAGGAAATAGGAGAAAGTTCCAAACCTATGGTGGTCAAGCCTCTTAAGAAGATTGTTCATCCTCGTAAAGTTATTTTCCATTAGTGCAATACCCCAAGCCATATAAGACCTCGATGCTACAAGATGTTACATGATTTGAGGTCGACAAATTTGGTGCCTAAAGGAGTGCCCACGCCATTGCTGGTAGAGTGCAAAAGCAGGTTTGGGTGAAGATGGAGACAAAGTGCATGCTAGTAGCCCATCACTCTTTGAAGTCTAAAAATGATGGAACTTGGTATTATGATAGTGGCAGCTCACAATATATGATAGATAATCAATCTCATCTTATTGATTTTCGAAGCCAGTATTGTTGGAAAGGTGACTTTTGACAATGGGAAGAAAGGTCAAATTCACGACATATGAAATTCCTTATACTTTATGAAATGTCTTATATATTATAATGTTTGGAAATGAATTGGTAGTGTTTTGGGTCTAACTAGGTGACTTTAGGGGTCATTTTTTGGGTCTTGATAAATTTGTTTCGTTTCAAGTGGCAAAATGTATCGATACAAGTAAATTAGTAGCCAAAAATGAATAGTACTAGCTAGATGTATCGATAGAAATGTACCCATTTGTACCAAAAATTTCCAATTTTGCCACTTGTTCACACTTGATTTTTATTTTTCCTGCACACACATGCCGTCCAACCCAATAATGGGTGTTTAATTGCCTATTTAGTCCTCCTTTAATTATTACTAGAGCTATTTAATCACATTTCATAATTTTGCACTTAATTCAATTTAGTCCTTTTTACCCAATTGACTACCGAAACCTTAAAATTTCTCGATGAAACTTTAATACTGACTTACTAACACTCCATAAATATTTCTAAAAATATTTATGTCTCGGTTTATGAATTTGATGTCTGGATACCTCGTTTTCAACCCAATTTACCTGATTAATTCTTTTAAAATCACAAAATTCACTAATTCAAAAATTCTTTTAAATTCGCGCTTGGCCCATAGTTATTATTTATTAAAATTTCTAAACTTATTCATTGGATTTTATAATCTCGAATCACTTTTTTCCGATACCATTGAAAAATTTGGCTGTTACAACCCATTTGTACCAATACAACTGGGTCAAATAGAGGTCCCTCTCCTGTTTTGAATTGTTTTGACCCCAGGAGACTCGAACTTGGTCTCGGTCACCCTTGAACACCTAGAACTCATTTAAAATGTTTCTAAAGTTTTTTTTAATGAATTGAAAGTGATTTTAATCAATATGAATGTTTTGCACGATTTGATAAGTTCTTGGTGTTTATATTAGATTTTAAATAAAAGCCAGTTCGAGTTGTTTCAGTAACGAATGTGGTGTCTCATATCTGAACTCGGCGATTAGGTCAAGTGTGGGGGTGTCTAAAATTTACTTCAATGGAAAATAAAACATAATAACACAACTTCATTAGACCATATGTTGAAAATATTCACTAAATGCAACAACAACAATATATAATATAACAATTCTAATGAATTTAATAATTCTTAAAAACAAATAATCCAACAAAATTAACCCTAACATACTATAATAACAACCATACACAAGAAACTTGTCTTTCTCATACCTTACATAAAACATACTTAACAATAGTAACAACAATAATAACATAAAATTAGCTCCAAAAGACTTACGCCTCGTTTGGTTACTAGTGCAATAACATAAGGAAAAAACTTATTTATTGCATATGTATTACAATAGCTAGACATAAAATAAAGAATAGTTAGTGTATTTTTAAATATAAAATTAGAAAAATGAGTAAAAACTCTTGTAAAAATTATGACCTCTCCAAAATAAGCGAAAATTATTCCTTCTCTATTCCAAAAACAAGTCATGAGAATGGTAAATATTACCAATTGAATTAGTTTATTGCTATCTTATATACTAAAACATGTATAAAAAATAATACTCCTACCCAACGTAGCATTACAAATTTATCATCAACTTTTGACAAACCCAAAAATAAATTAATATTGGCTAAAAGAACTCATGACAACTTTCATACCACTAATTCATAAATTCTGGGGAAAAAACATTGAATTGATTAACTGGGTTCTGGGAATTTTCGCAAATAGCTAGAATGATTTTGAGAGGATTAGATATGAGATGATTTTAAGAGTTATTTAGGAATGATTTTTCTTTTGTTTTTACAAGGAAACTATAGAACTTATATGAAAGGGGAAGGGAATGGGGCAGCTTAAGTTTGCATGGTGTCGACTTCTATGAATCACAAAATGCCTAAACTAGATATTTGTAAAAGTAGAGATCTTGTTCCATTACGTCAAACCTCTATTTGTAGCAGGAAATTAAGTACAAATTCTTGAGAGGAAAAGGTTCTCAATAACACTTGTGGGTGTTGAGTTTATAATAATGTCTTTTCATATAAAATAAATAAGTATTGAAATTATCTTAAAAAATATATTTTAAAAAATAACTTTCAAAGAAACCAAAATAGGAAATAAAAATATAAATAAATAAGAAGTTAAAAGAAGTTTGCTAGAGCATTTCGTGGTCAAAGTATTTAAATACTTAACAAAAGAGAGAAAGTACTTTTTTTTTTTTAAAATCAATCAAATATGACCATCTGTAAAAAAATCTAAGCCTAAAGATCTGGTTGTTTTAAATGTATAATTTTCAAGTTGGAGCTAAATTCAAATTTTAATTTTAAAATTTAATTCAAGTTTTATTTTTAAAACTTGAGTTTGATTTGAAATAAAAATCAAATTATTCTGATCAATTTTGATTAGACTCATTTATCCGAAAAACATTAGCTTGATTCTCTTCATATTCGAATCCAAGTAAAATTATTTATATTCGAACTCAATTTTAAAATTAAAAAATATTAATTAAAAAAAATAAAATACTCATTTACTCATATCATTTCAAAATATTAAAACTAAATTTTAATAATTTTAAAATATCTTGGGAAGTGGGTTCGAATTGTTAAAATGCATTATTCTTCTATTTATGGGTTGGGGAGATGCTATGGATAGTTTCAGACATTGTGTAAAAAAAAGGAGAAGATATGATCAGAACTTATAATAAGATTGTTAAAAAAATATTAATTAAAAAAAAGCTTGATTACTTAAAAAAATTTAAAATACTCAAATTTGACTTTCCCATATCATCTGAAAGTTGAAACCAAATTTAAATAATTCAAATAATTTCAAAATACCGCAAGAAGTGGTTCAAAGAGAATTCTAAACCTTGGAGACATTGGGAAGTCTTCCTGTAACACCCCCGAACCCTTATCTGTTGTCAGAACAGAATTACGGAGCATTATCGGACCTTTCAGACCAAATACGAACAATACATAAATATTCACACAACTAACTTCGTAAATATTTTTAATAAATATTTACGAATCTATTTTATAAAAATAGAGACTCGAAAATACACTTTCCGATACCTATAACTATCGAGTCATTACACTTCCTTTTGCATCCTATTTCGTTTCAGAATACTATAAGGGAGGTTAATGATATAGTTGACTCCTTTGTGGAATTAGGTGTATCCATTGCCGTTCTTTTATTATTCAAAAACATTTATTTACTACAAAATAAATGTAGTACTGATATCTCATTTTCATTGAAAACAACTCTTTCTTTCGACTTTCAGACAACTAGATGAAAAGCATTTGTGGTGAGTTGAGCAAGAATATAACGGGCACTTGTTAATGTTATCCCTCAGAATTGATGAACCTAAATATTATCACATCATAATTATTCAGCCGTTATTTACAGCTAGAGGTGTTTATGGGTCGAGTCGGGTCAGGTTCGGGCCTATATAATACATTAAAAATATTAAAAACATCAAAATAAATATTTTCTAACAAATTAAAAATAAATTTTAAAAAATATGTAGACTTAAATAACACTAAGATAGATGCAACTTAACAAGCAAATACCTTTAAAATAATTAAAAAATTAACAAATGCTTTTAAAATAATAACAAAATTAACAATAAAATAAGTTTTATACAATATCCAAACAATAACAACAAAATAGTAGTAAGATAATAATAAAATGGCAGCAAAATAGGAAGAAAACAACAAGAAAATAACATTTAAAAAAAAGCGCTGATTTTTTTGTCCTTTAGTGAATTTGGGTCGGGCCGGGCCCGGGCTAAAAATACCTTACCCGAAGCCCAGCCCATTTTTTAAACGGGCCTTATTTTTTATCTAAATCTATTTTTCGGGCCTATATTTTTGTCCAAACCCTCTCACATTTCGGGCGGGCCTTCGGGCTGAGTCGGGTAGCCTAGCCCATGAACACCTCTATTTAGAGCTGATTGGATTAGATTATATTAGATTTGTTGAGCTTAAAATTGGTTCGAATTGTGAAATTCGAGATTTTCTTTTTCTATTTTAAATATATAAAAAAATATTTTTTTTATTTGGCGAATTTAATAACAACTTGAACTCTGAAAATGATTTGGTAGCAATTCATGCATGTCCCGCCTAATTTGGTGAAAGAAAATATGAAAACAAGATTCTCTCATAATTTTTTCATATTTTTTTATTTTCTTATAATCTTTTTTTAAAAAAACTTCCTTAAATTTTTTATATTCTTTCCTAATTTTGTACTCCTTATAATTACCGGTGATCTCTCGTGATTTTTGGTATGTTCTCAGAAATTATTTTATCCTTACAAAATTAAGTTTTGACACGAGAAATTAATTTTCTATAAAAATATTATTTATGTATATCAATAAATTTAAATATTACGGGGGAGTACAAAATATTGGTTAATATTAATATTTTATTTTATTTATTAATATTTTTAAGTTATTAGTATATATAACAATTTTATTAGTATGAAAAAAAATATTATTTTTATATGAAAATTTGATATCTCATGCCAAAATATCTAATTTCCAATGCATACCAAATGTTAAATATGACTCCTATTTTCAGTCAAATTTGAAAAATAGTCTTTCGGTTAAACTCTGTTTACTTGTTTCAATCAAATACTGATTAGTTTAGATTATTTTACTATTATTTGACTTATGAATTTAGCCTATAAATAGGCTCTTTTACAACCTTAGAAAAAATACACCCATTAGAGATTAGAACTCATAACACATTTAGAGAATTTTGTGTTTACGTTTTGTGGGTTCTTTGTTTTCGGGTTTTTCGGGGTTTAGTTTTTATTTCCATCTTTTGTACTCTTTGTTCTTTGGCCATTATAGTAAAATTATCTTTGCTTGTGGTTTTTTTATCCTCTTTGGAGGGGTTTTTCCACGTTAAATTTGTATGTTCATTTTCTCAATTTTTTCCGCTATTTTCTTGTTCGTTGCTTAACCAGGTCGAAATCCTAACACCAAAAAATTTGAAGATATAGCAAAAGAAATATGAGGGTACCCAAAAACATGAATATTGGTTTATTTTAAATCTCTTGTTTTATTTATTTATTTTTCAATATTAATAAATTTATTAGTATATATATAAAAAAATTTAATATTATTACCAAAAATTGATTTCTTGTGCAAAAACCTACTTTTGGAAACATGCCAAAATTCCGAGAGAGTACCAAAAACTATAAGGGTGTACGAAATATTGGTTCGTCTTAAAAAATGTACTTAATTCCTTTAATTTATATTAGTATATTTAACAAATTTTATTAGTATATAAAAATTTAATTTTTAATGCTAAAAATTAATTTTTAGAGCATACAAAAAAAATTATGAGGATTTTAAAAAAATGAGGAAGTAATAAAAATGGAATACTAATAGTATGCAAAATATAATATTTTATATGAGGCATGTACTAAAAATTAGAAAGGAATAAATAAAAATGGAGTACCAAAAATTACGGGAGATTATAAATAATACTTTTAGTACCAAATATTAGTTTTATTTTTATTTAATAAGACTCTTTTAGTCTTCTAAATTTATAGAAAAAGTTATTTTAGCCATTTATTTAATTTTTCGTCTTTTTTAACTTTTGAACTTGTATTTTTTATTAAATTAATTCAAAATAGATGAAAAAATTAATGTTTGTTAATTTTGCTATTGTGACATACACGTAGATTGCCATGTGGATTATATGTAACCATTTAATTTTTTTTAAATTTAAAAAATATATTAAAGATTATTCTTTTAATAATTTTTATACTTTTTATTTTAGTTTAGAAATTAATTAAATATTAATGTGTTATTCGTGTGGTAATCTACGTAGTTGTCAACAAAGTAAAAAAAATATAAACATTTTCATTCATTTTGGAGTAATTTGATAAAAAAAATATAAGTTTAAGAAGTAAAAAGACGAAAAATTAAATAAAGGGTTAAACTATTTTTTTATGAATATTTAAAATTAAATGTATGATTCAAACCTGTGATTTGATAATATCAATGCATGCATGAATTGATAGAGTCAATTTAAGAAGGCGTAACCATGCAAGTTTCTATATGTACCCCCCCCCCCTCCCCCTCCCCCAAGCTAACTCACAAGCCGATTTCATTTTTTAAAGGAAAATTGCCAATTTCTACCTAACAACAACTTCAATGGGCAGTCCCCAAATCACTGAAAACCCCACAATAGCTGTTGATGAGGATGAAGAAAATGGAATTAGCGCAGAGTGTAAGGAGTTGATTCATGGTTGTCGCAAGGAGAAAGGTTGGAGAACTTCATTCCTGTATGAGTTCCAAGGGTTCTGGTGTCAACCCAAAGAGATTGATGCCATACTTTCTTTTCAGAAACACTATCTGGCAAGAGACTCTGATGTAATCCTTGCTACCATTCCTAAATCAGGTACAACATGGATCAAATCCTTGACTTTTGCCATCATGAACCGTAACAATGTCCCCGTTTCTGATGGAAACCACCCCTTGCTTGCTTCAAACCCTCATGATCTAGTACCTTTCTTTGAATACAAGCTTTATGCCAACAACCAAAACCCCAACCTCTCCATTCTTCCCAAGCCTAGAATTTTCGCCACTCATATTCCGTTCGGTTCGTTGTCGGAATCGATTAAGAGTTCTGATTGTCGGATCGTATACGTATGCCGAAACCCTTTGGACACGTTCATCTCTTCATGGCATTACATCAACCAACTGATGAGGGAATCCCGACCTCCGATCCCATTAGAAGAAGCTTTCGACATGTATTGCAAGGGGGTGATCGGGTATGGACCCTTTTGGGAGCATATGCTAGGGTATTGGAAAGAAAGCCAGGAGAGGCCGAGTAAGGTTTTGTTCATGACATATGAGGACATGAAAGAAGATGCCATGTCCCATGTGAAGATGTTGGCAAATTTCTTGGGCCTCCCTTTCTCAGTTGAAGAGGAAAAACAAGGTTTGATAGAGGAGCTTGTGAAACTATGTAGCTTCAAGAAATTGAAAGATTTGGAGGTCAATCAAAATGGGAAATCAATTAAGAATTTTGAAAACAAGCACTTGTTTAGGAAAGGAGAAGTTGGAGATTGGGTGAATTATCTTTCCCCTTCAATGGTTCACCAATTGTCCAAAATTATGGACGAAAAATTAGGTGATTTTGGCCTAAAATTCAAGGTATGTTCAACTGTACCTTGATCAACATGCAGTTGTTTAATGCATGGTTGGCCATTCATCTAAGTTCCTTTGAAAATGTTAAAAATATCTAGTTTCAATAAGACTAGCTACTTTGTGAGATCAATGTTCAAAATGGTAATGGGAGTGTGATGTAATGTTATTTTATGTTTGTAATTTCAATAATAATTTTGTAGAATAAAAAAAATACCATTAATCTCTAGATAATTTCTTTTAAAATGTGGAAATTATTTTTTATACACTTTTACTTATAACTCTTCAACCCTTAAATCAAAAAATATATACATTACTCAATCGGTATTAGTATTATTACCAATGTAGGAGACCGTGGGTTCGAGTATGCTGAAATACATTATCCTCCTATTTATAGATTTAAGAGGGGTTTATGAATAATTCTAAGCATTGTGTCAAAAAAGAACAGATATGATCAGAACTTATAATAAAATTATTTAAAAACATATATATACATAATTGAATACACTCAAACCTAATATAAAATAAAGTAACATAATTTGAATCTATATCAAATAAATATTTGATAAAAAAACTTTAAACATGGCTCCGGATAAATTTATATCTTGACTACACTTGGTTTCTCAAAACCATTGGGTATGTATACGTTCGATCCCTCCATTATGACTTCTGAAAATTTAGCACATGGAGAACAATTATGATATGCTCGCTCATATCAAATAAATAAACAAAATTTATGGTTATAATGATGCCAAACATTTTTTGTTGACTATTGAATTCTTTGTCTAGACTATGACTTGATTATAGCGAATAAAATATTTAAATAAATAAAATCTAATAAATATTGTATTTAAAAAACTGTTTTTGTTGTCGGTTGAATTTTGGTTCGATTGGTATAGATATTGTTGCTAATACAAGAATATGTGAGTTCGAGCGTGCTGAATTAATCTATATTAATTGAATTAAGACTCACATTGAGTAAGCAACGTATCAAACCAATATATGTAAAAGCAGGTACTTGGTTAGTCACATTTATGAGATCACCTGTGATAAAAAAGGCAATGAGAGTGTCCTACAACATTAATAATGTTTTTTAATATAAATACTTTTATTGTGTTAGTGATTTTTATTGCATTTATTGTATTATTTTTTAAAAATTATTTTTAAATAAAAAATAATTTTTAAAAAATATAGACGTGCTGAGTTGAGTCCGAATTTATCTTTTTTAAATTGGGTCAGCCTTAAAAAATTGGTCTAAATACATTGCTTACACCTAGTTTAGTCCATGAACACCTTTAGTCTTTACTCGAGTACACAAACATTTTAAGCAAAAATTCAATGTGTTATCATAATATTGCAAGTGACTCTTGTAATCTACTACACATCATTAAAATTTTTTATTTTTATTTTGAATATAAATCTCATTATAGATTCTTATCATATCTGCTCTTTTTGATACGATGCCTAGAACTAGGCATAGCTCCTCCAACCCTTAAATAGGAGGATAATGCGCTTCAGCGCACTCAAACATAAGTACTCCTACACCAGCAATAATGCCAATGCCAACCAAGCTAAAGACTCAATCGACATTAAAAAAAATTATTTTAACTAAAATTATAACAATTAATTGATAAATGCTATTTTTAAAAAGGAATGATTTAAAAGCATTTTTAAAAAATCAAATATTATAATTTTTAAAGCAAAAAAAAAGTTATCAATTTTATTTTATTTTTCAAAATACTTTAAAAATAATTGATCTATTATATATTTATATTATCTTCTTTGAATAATGTTGAATATATTATAAAAATAACATTATCGTTTTTCAAGCATTATTACGAGTGTTTGTTATAAAATACCTAAATATTCAAAATTATCAATTTAAATAATTAAAATTTAAGATTCCAAATCGAACTACATTATACATTATTAAAATTTTTATTTTTTATATTATTTAAATATATGTCGCTTAAAAAGTTACAAATAAATAATATCGTTCAAGTAGAGTCTGCTACCTTAGCACACTTTTGTCTCCACCTCTGGCAAGTGGTTTTAGGTTTTTCATTGCGTTTTGTCCTTTTTTGTGTTTTTTTTTCTTTAGTTTTGTAGTCGGCGCCTCTAAGGCTAATTTTGTTATACGGTTGTTGGTAGAGGTGTGCATGGGTCGGGTTACCCGGTCCAGTCCAAAGGCTCGCCTAAAAATTGGTAGGGTTCGGGTAAAAATATAGGCCCAAAATATGAGTTTGAACAAAAAACGAGGCCCGTTTAGAAAACGGGCAGGGCCTTGGGTAAAACTTTTTTGGCCCGGGCCTGGCCCGAATTATATACTAAATATATATATTTTATTTTTAATCATATTTACATTTTATTTTTAATTTTAATATAACCACTTTTTATTATATTTTCAATTTGTGTATTGTTTTAAGAATTGTTTTAGTCTCATTTTTTATTTGTTTCTTGTTTTAATATTTGTTTTAATATTTTTAAATGTATTTGATTTATTATATTTTTAATTTTTTAATTTAATGAAATAAGCTAAAAATTTAATATGGGCTGGGCTGGGTCGGGCTCGGGCTTAACAATTTTATTCCGGGCTGGGCAGAGCTGGGCCCAGGCCTAGAAAATGGGCCTAAAATTTTTTCTCTGCCCGGCTCGAACCCAGCTCGACCCGGCCAATGCACACCTCTAGTTGTTGGGTAGTGCTGTCTTCGCCTCTGGTCTTTAAACCTACAATCATGGAAACCGAATTAGCACAACTGACACTCAATGAGGAAGAAAAAGAGATTTTGCAGATACAGATAGATCCAGGTACGGAAAGAGGAGTGGAAGAGTTTCAATTAGTGGTGTGTTTCTTAACAGCCAGTATAACCCATTTCCCAGCCTTGAAAAGTACTATGGCGAATTTGTGGCACCCTGTTCGTGGGGTTCAAATTTGAAATCTGGGGGAAAAGAGGTATCTTTTTCAGTTTTTTCATATTATGGATATGGACAGGGTTTTGAAGGGCTCACCATGGACTTTCAATAATCACTTATTGGTGTTTTACAATTTGAAAAGGGGGGAAGATCCACTAGAAGTACCACTAATTTTTTTCTCCTTTTTGGGTACAAATCTACGATGTCCCAATTGGTCAGTTTTTTGAAAATTTAGCAATACAATTGGGTAATTTTATAGGGGTTTTTCTATAATATGATGGATCAATTCTGGGAAAAGAGAATCGCAATTTCATGAGAGTAAGGGTACAGATTGATGTTAGGCGTCCTTTGAAAAGAAAGAAGCACATTTTGTTTTATGGGATATGCTCGTATGTTAAATTTAAGTATGAACGTTTATCACTTTTTTGTTTCTATTGCGGACGGTTAGGGCATAGCGACTCTTTCTGTGAAGCAAAAATGATGTTCGGAGTGGAAATTGCTGAAATGGGCTGGGACTTATCATTGCGAGCACAATCTTGAAGAGCTTTATCAATGAATAGTATATGGCTATGAGAAGAAGGGGAAGGAAAACGGGAAGGAGGCTGGAAGGATAATCAAGTTTTGGAGACTAAAACATGATGTGCAGATAACAAAGAACGAAGTGGAAAAAGTATTGATCCAATTCTGGGTTTGAACTTAGAATGGGGAATGTCATTTCTTAATTAACGAAAGGAAAAACTTTAGATGGATCAGGTGCAAACTGCTATAGAGCATGATTCGGAAGATGGTATCTTAGTAAGAGAGGAGGGAAAGAAATAACATCGGGGGGAGATGGAAGACCCAATAGGAAAAGAAGAGAGCGGTAAAGAAATGGTAAGGAGTAGGAGAATGGTGGATTCTAATTCTTTTTTATCAGCGACTGCCAAGAGGCATGCTGATCGAGCGCAATGAAAATCGTAAGTTGGAATGTCCATAGTTTGGGGAGCCCACGGATGATTCGAAGACTTCGGCATTTGCTGAAGATATATAATCCCCAAATAGTCTTCTTTATGGAGACAAAGCTTTATAGAAGACAGATGAAACGAGCTCGTAGAAGCTGTGGTTTGTGAATAGTATTAAGGTCAACTCAGAAGGTACTAGAGGAGAACTGTGTTTAGCATGAAAAGTTGATGTTAATATAGTACTTTGAAGTTATTCTAAAAGACATATTAATGTGTTAGTTGAAGATTCTGAAGTAGGATTCAAGTGGAGATATACGGGGTTTTATGGATCCCCTTATGCACAAGATAGAAACGACTCATAGGCTGTTTTGAAAAGTTTAGCTTCTAATATGGATCTCCCTTGGTTTGTTTGTGGAGATTTGAATGAAATTATGTATGGCTTTGAAAAAAAGGAAGGGCTGCCTAGAGATGAAAGAATGATGGAACTATTTCAAAGAACTTTGGAGGAATGTCAACTGAACGACGTGGGGTTTTCTGGTAATTGGTTTACTTGAGAGAGAGGTAATTTACCGAAGATGAACATACAAGAACGATTGGACAGAGGTGTTGCCAATACAAATTGGATTGCTAAGTTCTCAAAGGTGAAAGTCTAACATCTAGTATATTCCTTTTCAGATCATTGTCCTCTTCTAATTAACACAAGAATGATTGAAGAACGGCTGTAGAATAATACTTTCAAATTTGAAGCTTGGTGGTTATTGGTGGATTCTTTCTTAGACTAAGCTAAAATTTTGTAGGAGAATTCAACTGGGGAGTTGCTGCAAAAGCTGGAAAATTATAAAAAAAAAAAAAGACTGAAACAATGGGCTGGGCAAATTCAAGTTAATAGGAAGAAAATAAAACAGTTCCTAATGGAAAAATTATCTGAATTATCTGAAGCTGAACGAGATGACAGAAATTTAGCTGAGTTGATTGATACGAAAATTGATTTGAATTTTGAGATTGAAAAGGATGAATGCTATTGGGAACTGAGGGCTAGGTTGAATTAGTTAAAATTTGGCGATAAAAACACAACATTTTTTCGCAGTCAAGCAACGTAACGTCAGAGGACAAATTTTATTCATAAGTTGCAAAATGAAGATGGAAGAGAAATATAGTGCTTATTCCAAAAATTACCAGCCCTTTAAATATGACACAGTTTAGGCCGATTAGCCTATGCAATGTGCTTTATAAAATTCTGGCAAAGGCTATAGCAAATAGATTTCGAGGAGTAATTGAAAAATGCATTGATAGAGCTTAGAGTGCCATTATGCTAGGACTACTAATATCATATGATGTGTTGTTAGCCTATGAAATACTGCATATGCTTAAACAAAAGAAATTGAGAAAGAAAGGGTTTATGGCAGTAAAACTTGATATGAGTAAAGCATATGATAGAGTCGAATGGAATTTTCTAAAGGAGATAATGGTACAAATGGAGTTTGCTTAAAAATGGGTAGCTGCTCTCATGAAATGTGTAACAACTGTCTCTTATTCAGTGGTCATCAATGGGTATATTAAAGAACATTTTCTACCAACCAGAGGACTTCGACAAGGTGATCCTTTAAGTCCATTCTTATTTCTTTTATGTGGGGAGGGTCTATTGAGCTTAATGAGACTAATAATGAATGGAGGTTTTTTCAAAGGCATCAAGATAAGTAAGAGTGGCCCACAGGTATCCAATATTTTATTTGTCGATGATTGCATTTTATTTAGGGAGGCAACAGGCATGGGAGCTAATTTATTTAAAGACATCTTACGTGAGCACAGATTTTGTTTGGGTCAATCTGTAAATTTTGATAAATTAACAATATTTTTTAGTAAAAACACATCGGAGGATGATAGACAGTTGATTGTCAATTTATTGGGGGTCCGCAGTTCAAACGAGCTAGAGCATTATCTAAGGCTATCGAATATGGTTGGTCGGAGAAAGATGGAATCTTTCCAAAATTTAAAGGACCGAATCAAAAAGCGTATTGATAACTGGAGTAATAGATTTTTATCTCAAGGAGGAAAAGAAGTTTTTATCAAGGCCAACTTACACAATGGCTTGTTTTCTATTACCCAAAGCTCTATGCAATAAACTCGAAAGCATCGTTGCGAAGTTCTGGTGGCAAAAGAGACAGGGGAAAGGGGGAATTCATTAGTGCACTTGGAAAAATCTTTGTTTTTTAAAAGAAAATAGTAGTTTAGGTTCTTCAAAATTTTAGCTAATTTAATATTGCGTTATTAGTCAAACAAGGTTGGCGTCTTATTAACTATCCAAATTCTTTATTGGCCAGAGTTTTAAAAGCAAAATATTATCCGTAATCAATTTTTCTAAATGCAAAGTTGGGAAATTTACCTTCACTCACCTAGAAGAGTATTTGGGCAGCTAAGGGCCTTCTCTAAAATGGGCTGTGCTGGAGAGTGGGTAGAGGGGATAAAATTTTAATCTGGAATGATAGTTGGATTCAGGGGATTGAGACACTTGAAGGGCAAAACAAATCAAACAATGAGGAGTTAAAATTAGTTTCAAATCTTATTGATATTTTGAACAGAAAATGGAGAACAGATTTGATTAATAATACCTTTCAAGCGGATATTGCTCAGAAAATCATGCAGATCCCTCTTGCGGAGACAGACCACTTAGATTTTCAAGTCTGGAAAGGAGAACCGTCTAGCGAATACTCAGTACGTAGTGCCTATAAATTATTACAAGATACTTCTTCGGATCCTAGCAATTATTTAATACAAGCCGGAATCAAAGATTTTTACAGAAAACTTTAGAATCTACAGCTACCCTCAAAAATCACAATCACTATTTGGTGAATTTCCTCGGATTTCATTCCTAATCTAGCTAATCTCAGGTACAGAAGAGCTCTTTCAAACGATAGATGTCCCCGCTGCTGTTCCTGGGCCGAAAATAGTCTCCATATAGTTCGGCAAATTTTACATCTTTCCTAAGTCATTAATAATATGAGTTAAAATATATGTGAGTGGTTAACCTGGGTTTTCAAGAAAGGTACTGATGAACAATGTCAACTTTTCTGCTATGCTTTGTGGTTAATCTGGCTTTCCAGGAATCAATTTATTCACGAGAGGAAGAGCACGACAAAAAGAGATCTAGCACAAAGAGTACAGAAGTATATGGAAGAATATGAATGAGTGAGAGCAATGAATATTCCTTTAAATACCATCAAAAACCACAGAAATCAGGAAGACATACCGAGAATAACGATTCAGTTTGATGCAGTATTCGATAATAGAAACTTTAAGCCAGCAATGGGTCTAGTGGTTTGGGGCTTGATGGGTGAACTACTGGTCTCAAAGTCGACTCTTCACAACAATGTTTCCTCCTCATTTGCAGCAGAAGCATATGGATGTTTTGAAGCCATAAAGTTAGGGACCTCATTAGGTATGCAATCGGTTAAAATCATGGGGGATTCCAGAACAATAATCAAAAAGTGCCAAATGACATCAACAGACAAATCAGTGATCGGAGCGATTATCAGAGATATTCAGAATATGAAAACTTGTTTTCAAGAAATTAACTTTCAGCATATTCATAGATCAGGAAACTTGAAAGCTCATAGAATCTCAAAGAACACGCTTGAAAGAGGAGAGATTACGTACCTGTTGGGAGAAGGGTTGAATAGCCAAGCTATCGTTTCGGAGGGCTGATGGTCACAATGCTCAGACTGAAAGAACACTTTGAGAAAAATGAGTTCAAAATCAGATAGCAAATAATGTTTATCTCCTTTGAAAATCGCTATCGTCAGAAACGGATAGGATTTTGAAATGAAAAGATGAGCAACTTAATGGAATCCAGCCGTTTGAGTTGACTGGGGTAGATAAGTAGGTTTCCTATTTTTTCAGTCTCATTTATTGCTTTTCATTTTCTTCAAGTTATGGTTTTTTTTAATTTTTTTTAAGAGGCTTCTACTATTAAAATGTATAGTGAGGCGAGTTCTATTTTTTGTTTTTGATGTAGTAGGCCTGAGTCCAATTGGTTTGTTGAGCCTCATTTATTTTTTATCTTCAAAAAAAGTACCCAGCCAATTTAATTTAAAAAAAACTACATTATTCGCCTTTATTGTATGATAATTAAATAATTAAGCATATAGTATATTCCATTTAAAAGAAATAAAATTATCCAATTTAACTATAAATTTATGTATTCCCTTTACTTTAATGTTTTAAGTTTTTTCTCATTATTCCTTACATTTGCGGAGTTTAGTTTAATAAGTAAATTCACTATCTTTACTAATATAGCAATCTCACTTTTGTATCTTAAAGACCTAAATCACTCAGATCTAAGTTTCCCCCTTAAGAACTTAGGCTATAAACACAAGCTATTTACTTTTAAATGCACTCACAAATGTGTTCTTCAATGAACAATAAAAGCGCTCTTAATACTTAGTACATAAACCTATACAAGTTTCTTAATATATAGAAGCTCTCGAGACTTGCTAACATATTATAGATCAATTACAGTCTAATCCCTTAAAAGAAACAACTATAAGATAGCTAAATACAATATCTAATAAATACCAATGGAAAGAGGACTATCGGAGATTCGTTATTCAATGTTATCTCCATCTGTTCTCCACAATCCAAGGGATCTGATTGTTTGGTCTAATTCGATCCAATCTTCAAGGAAAGTTGCTTTAAATGAATTGGTCTTCAAAGTTAGGCTTGCATACATCCAAAATATCATTGTCATTCAAAGCTCAAAGATTTTGTTTCAATAAATTGCCAACTTCAAATTTGGCAAGTATTTGTCTGTCATGGTGTTGATGAAAGTGGCTCCTAGCCAGCCACTCAAAAACTTGCCTTAACAATCTCTCTCTTATGCAATTTTTTTTAACAAAACCAAACAAGCCACAAAGCTGATCAACAAAATAACTCCACCTCAATACAATCCTCAATCCAACATACCCAACTTAAAGCATAATTAAGCATATTAACCATCAATACTTTGTCTAGAATTTGCATTAATATGCAAAATACTGTACTTATGTCTAAGTAAGGTGTGGATAAGTAAATATGCACCAGAGTAAAATTTTCCAACCAATTGATAATATTCAAACTTTTCAATTTTACAAAAATGTAAATGCACTAGAAATAACCAAAATAATAGTTAAAACTCAGAAGCAGTGAAGCAATTGTAAGTCTTGTTTCCTTCACTATCTCTACTCCTCTCTTTTGTTCAAAATATGTGCTAAACTCTTACTTTCAAATTCATAACATACAAAATATTCATTTCATTATCTCATTTCTTTCTTGAATCTATTGATTCGTTTCATTTTCATATCGACCTTCAAGGCTCATTTTATCCAGTTCGTATGATCTTTTGTATGCTATCATTTGTCACATTTCACATATATGTTTATGATATACCAATTCCAATCAACATTTCATATCAACTATCATTTAGCAAGTTCATATTTTATAACCTCTATTAATCGAACTGCGATTTAATACAGATAAACGAATCATCCAACCATCACACCAATTTGGCACCCCGTGCCTCATTGATACGTTCAAAGTAAAAATTGTGCATTGTGCCTCATCTTTATAATTGAAGCAATATGTGCCCATATTGGATCTGGTGCTCTAAGTGTAGTATTTTCGTCAATATACACTTGTACTTTTTTTGAACAAATTGGTTAATAAAACAAATTTATTGATTACATTAATATACTTTGTATAATTGTCCTCATATGATTTTTGCACGCAAAGAAAAATAAAAGCAAATGTTGCTCATTGGTTATCTATTTTTTAACTAATACTAAGTAGTATTACGTGATCGGATCATAATACTAAAAGACAACTTGTATTAGTAGACGAACTTAAACATGTCCTTAGTCTAATAAAAAATTAGCAAACCAATTAAAGAATAATATGGCGTCTATCAAGTCCCAATTAAGGAGATGCCTTTTCTTGGACACCGGAGTGGATGACTCCCATAAGATAGAGACATAGATATGACTGACTGGACTAATAGTCCATCGAAAAAAACCCAAGCAAAATAGATCTTGATTCCGTTTATGGATTTATTCACTTCTGACATTCATAGTGTGATATACTTAAATCATGAGTGGATAGCAGACTATGTATGCATGATTCTTACATTTTAATATAAGTAAAAGCTTGAGTTCAAATAGATAAGGAATCAAAAGCTAGTGTGTTGGGTGTAGAACTTCAATAGTATGTAGCACCATTCACAACAGTGGAATTCATAACCCAAAACATAGGTAAATGATATCTTCTCATTGGCATTACATGGTTGATGAAAAGTAAACGTGGCCACAGGTCGTCCATCTTTGTGATGGATGACTTGATCACTATTTGATAGTGATTGACTTTTCGTGAAGGAAGATGTAATAGTTACCATGAGATAAAATAGGATCATATTGGGATAATGGATATTATCCTAAAGAGATCGATGATATCCTATGAGGGTGACACATTTATGACAAGTTTATTAGACAAGCACTTAGTAGTTGCTTTCGTAATGGTATGTAGTTGGGGAGAACTCAATCATGATATTATAGTGGAATGACTTCGTGACTAAATGAGTTTATAATTAATAGGTGAAAAGCTGGAACTTATTACAAATCATTTGAGCCTCAACTTCATATGTCTAATCAGTCCCTTCGCTAACTCGTTGAAATCAGAAATGAATTACGTGTTTGAATGGAAATGAACAAAATGAATAGAAAAAGATAAATGGGAAACATTCAAGAATGATTATGGTTTTCCCCGAAATGGAGAAATGGAATCATTTGGAAATGAATGTAGGTTTCCAAAAATGGAAATGGAAATGGAAATGAAAATAAAAATGGAAATGGAAATGGAAACTTGCAATCCTATATAGGATTATTTAAAAACTGATGGAAGAATGAGTTTACGTTTTTGAATTGTTTTGAAGCCCAAAAATGAAAATAAATCATTCGGTCATAGTGAACATATTGAGTTGTGACATATTAAACGAATTTTCTCGAAATTTTATCGAGGGTAAAATTGTCAAAATTTTATTAGGGTAAAATTGGGGTGAGAAAATTATTTAATATGTAAATATTAAAGTTTATTTTGAGAAATAGAAAAACTAAATCGAGTTGGATCATAATACAAAGTATTGTGTCAAAAAGACCCAAGAAGTACTCGTAAATGGACCCAATGTGTGAGAGGCCCAAAACCCATCATATAACATGAAAGGAGCTGCAACCCTAGTAGAAATACAATGGTGAGTCGTTCACCCCTTTCCTACTCTAATTAAAATAAACATCTACAACTCTAAAAGGGTTCTGCTTTCTTTTATAAATAGATGGTACACGTAGAGCAATTAACACAATTTTTGAGAGATTGTTATTCTATCAAAAAATAGAGAGAATTTATTCTCAACTTATAAACATATTTTTCAGAATAACAATTTTATCGATTTCTATTAAAGAAGAGAGAATTTTAATTTTCACCCCAAAAGGAAAACTTTTTCTAGTTACGTGTTTTGATTCAATTGGTTCGAGCCCACACTCGAAACAAATCGTGATACGAGAATAGTGAAAGAGATCGTTTGGTTGAAATCCGGAAAACATCAAGAATTTGCTTATCCAAAAACATAGGTATGAATTCGATTAAGGTTTATTACTATAAATATCACAAACCAGGTCGATTTTCAAAATTTTAATTTTTCGCTGTGAAAGAAAATCGTTTTTAAACTGGATTTTTTCCTTCACTCCATACCTCATTGGACATCCGAAGTAAATATTAGCTCTGCGCCTCATCAGTAAAAACTAAAGTATAAATCCGTACACAAATCTAATCATGTGGCATGCCACCTAAAACCAACTTTGTCTACATAGTTAATAGGGTAACTAATGAATTGAATACATATATGTTCGTATTCATAACTCATAATTCATATCATGCTCATTTATGCTATGTTCAATTCAATTCCTGGCATTCTATATCATCATATGCCAATCAAATCATGAGACAAGAAAATACTTACCTCAAATAACCAATTTGTAACATATCATGTATATGCATATGTTGAACTCAAATCATAAAAGTACAAATCGTAGTTTTCGTTACTTGTCTACAACTCTCGCTTTTCTTTTCTTTAAAGATATCTCAGTATGGTATTTAGCTACATTAGATATTCTATTATAAAAACAATATCAGTTCACACTCAAATCACATTAAAACACAATATCAACATATTTTTCTTTTTCTTTCTTATATCTGGGATACTCATATTTTTCAATATCTAACATCAAATCAAAATTTGATTTCACATCCTTCCATTAGGGACCTTATACTTTCTATCCATAGCATAATTTCATGATAGTTTTCAGTTTACCTAATTTAGTCACTAAAATCACAAAGTTATCTAACAAGTTTTGTAATATCCTGATTTTGGGCCTAGTCGGAATAGTGGTTTTGCGACCACAAAATCCGAGATAGAAATAATTATTTTATAATTATTTTGATGTTTATGATATGATTGCATGATTGTGTGAAAATTTCGTGATGAAATCCTATGCCTAAAGTGCTTAAATTGAAATTAGGGACTAAATCGAATAAGTTACAAAACTTGCATTCTAGAAGTTTTTAGTATGAAATTGTTTTGAAATATTAATTAGGAGGTCTTAAATAGCAATTTTACCAATTTCTAAGTTTATGGACAAAAATTGGACATGGATGGAATTTTTGGAAAGTTTAGTAGTAAGGGCATTTTGGTCATTTAGGGGTAAAATGAATTAAAATACAAAATTAAAAGCCAATTTTGCTCATCTTCAACCCCATGGCCGAATATAGCAAGGAGAAACCATGGCTAGGGTTTTCAAGCTTCCAAGCTCGATTGTAAGTCCATTCTAGCCCGTTTTTTCAAGTTCTTTACGTTTTTGGAGTCCCGGTAGCTCGATTTAGCTTATGCTAGCAATAATTTAACCTAGGGTTTATATTTGGAAAAATACCCATAGGTGAAATTTGTGTATTTTGGTGTTTTATGATAGAATATGAGGTTTTAAATTATGTTAGACAACTTGTGCTACTCGGTTTTAAGTGAAAACGAGCAAAAGGGCTTAATCGGTAAAAATACCTAATAGTCATAAGTACATGTTAGAGTGAGAATTTGATGTTGCCATAGAAGGGAAAAATGATCAGCATGTCATAAAAAATAAGAAAATAGGCTGAAGTTTAATTTACGAGCTTTGGGGCAAAAGTGTAAATATACAAAAGTTTAGGGGCAAAATTGTAATTTTTCCAAAATATGATTTTGGGTCAATTTGAATAATGTGAGTCCTAATTAGACTATATTTTAAATTATAGAGCAAGGAAAACTGAAATTCGGGCTAAAATGGGGAAAATACCAAGTTGTGGACGAAATGGTAAAAGTAGTCATTTTCGCATACTAGGTAAGTTCATATGTAAATGTTGGTAACATAGTTATTATTTTAAATATTTTTATGTTATTTAAATGATATGATAATTATTATGAAATATTATACTTGTGATAATTGTTTGATAATATGTCAAATTATGTGATATACTTGGAAAATATGAAATACTACCGAGTATCGATATCGGTATTCCGTAGAAGATGGTTAAGACACATGATTGGGAAAAAGGTCCCGTTGAACCTTAGGAATGGATTAGGATACAAGTGACATGTCAGTGGGATATTTGGGCATCCGAACTCGTTGAGTTGAGTTCGAGTTCACTTATGGATGCAAATGTCCGAACTCGTTGAGTTGAGTCCGAGTTCGTGAGATGTAACTAGGCATCCGAGCTCGTTGAGTTGAGTCCGAGTTCACTTATGGATGCGAACGCCCGAGCTCGTTGAGTTGAGTCCGAGTTCGCTTATGGGCGGGTTACATAGTAGCTTGGCTACATATGTGGCACTTATGTGCAAACTTTCCATGTATCCGAATTATATTCCGATGTGTTCAACGGGTAAAGTTCTACTCAAATGGAGGAATACTCAAGATGAAAGGGATGTATTGGTAAGTGTTGTGAAATGGATACTTTGAACAGGTATGTACTTAACCCTCGGGTTGAAAAATCGATATAACAACAATATGGTAAGATGATAAATGAAAATATGATATGAATGTCTTGGTGATGATTATGCAAATGATGTTTTATGTTTGCTTATATGGTTATGTTACTTGCTATTTGCATGTGAACTTACTAAGCATTTATGCTTATTCCCTCCTTTTCATTCCTTGTAGTGTTAACAAGCCAGCTCGGAAATCGGGAATGGTCGGAGGCACGCTCACACTATCCGTATACCATCTTGGCATAATGGCTTGTATATTTTGAGTATGGCATGTATAGCATTATAATCATTTTGTATATATGGTCTTATGATATGGTTATTGAGTAGTATAAAAATGCTTGGTAATGATTAGCCATTGGAATGGCTAATTATGATCATATTTGGTGTTATGTATGTCAAATTGCTAGTTAATCCATGGAAACCATGAAATAGGTAAAATTTACCATAAAATAGATTCAGACAGCAGTAGTGATGTGAATTTGAAAAATCATTAAAAATAGTATAGATATAATTAGATGATGAATAAAATATGGAATTGAAGAATTATGAGTCTATTTTCATATGGAAGAAACGAAACAGGTATATGGATTATATTTTATGAGATGTTTAAATTTTTGTGAAACAGGGCCAGAGCGATTTCTGGATCCCCTGTTCTGACTTTGGAAATTCACCATAAATTGTATAAAAATAATTAGAAGTCATAATTTATATGTACAGATTTCTTATTTAGTCTAGTTTTAAAAGAAACAAACTTAATAGTCATTGAAATTCTGTACAGAGAGATATCTGATTCTTAATACACAGAGGTCAGAGCAGTCGAACCCTAAAACAGGGGAGACTTTAACTAATAAACTGTACTAATTGGCCTAGCCAAAAATTCTAGAAAAAAATTAGTAAATAGATATATGAGTCTAGTTTCAGGGAAAATTTACGGAATTGGATTTTGAGCTTCATAACTCGAGATATGAATTTTTAAGCGACTATGATGCAGTTAGCCAGCTTGTCTGGAATTTCTAAAATTAAATTGTTTGAGCTGTTTAAGTAATGAATTAAGTCTGTTAACACCTCGTATTCGACTCCAGCGACGGTCTCGGGTACGGGGCATTACAAGTTTAACTTAATTTTCAATTTAGTCCTTATCATAAACTAAGCTTACTAACTAACAATTTCTTCAAATCAAGCTCAAGATCATCGATTTCACTTTAATGACAACTTACTAAATATCTAACGGTTGAAGAAATTGATACATGGGCTAGCTAAATCAAGCTGCCATGATCATGAATCTATAAAAACTTTAAGGAAATAGCTTTGTTACCTTGAACAATTCAATGGCCAAATGTTTGGTTAATAGCTTGAAGTTTCTTTCTTTTTTTCTAATGGTGGGACCGTTGGAAACTTAAGGAAGATGATTATATGTTGTCATCTCCACTTACATTAGTATATGTATATATATACACTTAGATTAACTTGTAATTTAACCTAATTAATTCTTAATCTTAGCAATTTAAATATACTTAATCCATTAATTAACTTACTAATTAAAAATGAGTGAATTTCCATGAAATTCCACTAACTTAATTCAATTTAACGGTTAAAAATCATTTTGGTCCTTTGGATAATTGCTAACTAGGTCCTCAAGCATTTTCTAAATTAAAACTCAATAGCGATTAGGGTTTTACAATTTAGCCCCTGAGCTTTAATTAACGATTTTCTCGGTTAAATTACTTAAACTATCTTTAATATATTTTTAAACTAACTCTATTCATCTTCCTATTTTATTATTATGAGAGCCCCTGAGCTTTAATTAACAAATTTCCCGGTTAAATTACTTAATCAATCTTTAATATATTTTTACACTAACTCTATTAATCTTCCTATTTTATTCTTACAAGCTCGATTTAAGAAAATGGGGTTCCAAAACCACATTTTTTAACGCCAGCAAAAGTTGGGTCATTACATAGTACATAGATCAAACTAATAAAAAATTATACAAATATTAAAGTGGTAATTTAGCTACATTGTATGAGCCAAAAGCAATATTAAGCTACTTTGGGTAAAAATACAATAGAGGCCCTTGTACTAGTTGTTAGATAGCATTTTTCTCCCTCTACCACAAAATGAGCAAACTAGTCCCTGTATATTAAATCAAAAGGCAAATTGGCCCTTTCTGTTAAAAAAGTCATTCATTTCTACTATTAAAAATTGGCATGGCTGACAGAATAACCAAATAATGACACATGTCGTGCCACGTGTACCTCATGCCGATGCACATTAACCATTTTTTAATAGTAGAAATAGATACAATTTTTAATAGAAATAACAATTTACTCTTTGATTTAGTGTATAAAAACTAATTTACCCATTTTTAAAGTAAAAGGAAAAAAAATACAATCTAACACCTAATAAAAGGGCCTCTATAATACTTTTACCACCTCACTTTGAATTATTATAAAAATAAAAATCTTCAATAGAAATCTTTTCTTGATTTCCTTCCTTAATAATAGCTTTTATGAATACGTAATTAAATAAAATGGTACAGTAATTAACAATATTTCTAAATTAAAATCAATCAAAGACTAATGCTCTCATTTAAATAAACATTATTTTCTCATTTATTGCTAAAATAACCTAATTTTCCGTGGAGGATCAATACATAATTTGACGTACCCAATTGTAAACCCATGGTTTTTTCTTTAACTACCAAATCGCTAAAAAATATAAAGTTGCAGGACCGATTTACATAATAAACCCTAAGTTACATACCATATCCTTAAACTCTTTCATCCAACCCTAACAAAAAATATGCTAAGTTCAGGGCCAGAATTACCATCAGGATTCATCATGTAATAAGTTTCCGAATCTCTAGAATTAACGACTCGTTCGAAATGTGCGCGCATGTAAGTCAGTTCGCCGTCAGGATTCTCCGTGGCTTCGGCCGGTATAACCCCGGCGCCCATTGAAATGGGATGCAACGTTTGCATCACCATCAAATCTTCATCTGTCGGATCTCTCTTTACACCATAGCCTGATTTTTTACCATTGCAATATAATGTCCATATTGGCTCTTCAAGGATCTTGATCTTCTCCGATGGACGCTTTTCGCATTCGAGAGCAATCCTTACGAGTCCTAATCCCATATCTTGGAGGAGTTTCCCTGTATTTATTGCGAGCTCAAGGATTAAGATAGGGAGGCATTTCGAGTTTTCTTGGATGGCGAGGTTAACCCTTGCTTTACGGTACCCAAATAGAGTTCCGGTCATCCGTGTACCTCCGTGGATATGGCTGTCGTGTCCGTGGAGATTGATTGGGATTTTGCACACAGGCGTTATGATCGGAAATGACCTGAAAACGGAACGAAAACGCCTAAACATCTTGGAGGATTTCGAAGATCCTTTCTTGTTTGATGGTTGTTGAAGAGAAACTGGTGGTCGAGATTCCGGTCGAGGACTCGCCGGAGAAGTTGTAGTAGATGTATCATTGCAAGGTGATATTTCGGAAGGACTGTTTTGAGCTGCCATGGATGGTGGAAGGAGGGCGCTGTGTGATGATTGGAGTTACGAGTGGAGCATATATATAGTTGCAAGTGTATGGCATGCACGTTCTTCAACTTCACTTAATGGGAACTTATTTAAATTATTGTTCTTATTATTTTAAGTAAATTAATACTGACTTATGGTTAGGGTTTTTAGTTTAGTTAACTAAAAAATAGTTCCTTTTTTTTTCACTTATTTTTGGAACCACTTAAAAAGTGTTAAAGCTTGACTATATCCATCCATAGTTGTAAATCATTTAGCTCCAACAATATTTTCTTAAAAATTAATTTAATTATTAAATATTATCTATAATAAATTAACAATAAAATCGATGCATTTAGTTCATTTCGACTTTTCATATAATTATTCTATACACTGTTAATGAATCTTAAAAGGTTTTCATATAATTATTATATATATTGTTAGCAGAATAAAAAAGAATTCTACAAATGAATTTAAGATATTGTTACATCTATTTTTTTTAAGTTTTTTTTTTATTATAAAAACATATGGTAATATCCTAAACCCATTCTTGTATAGCCTATACATTATATATTTTATTAGAGGTGGGAGTTGTTTAAACCCGAGTTTTGATATTCATGTTAGATCCTAAACTTGATGTCAACAAAAAATTAAGCAATTTAAGGCTTAATTTGGATGGGCGGTGTGTTTATCTCTGGCGAGAATAAAAACAATAGTAGCGGTGAGATTAGTTACTGTAGCGATGAGATTAGAAACAACGGTGAGATGTGTGTTTGTATTCAAACGCAGTTGCAGTTGTGAGATGAGCGGTGTGATTAGTTATTGTAGCGATGAGATTAGAAACAACGATTAGATGTGTATTTGGATTCAAATGTAACTGTAGTGATGAGATGAGGAAATAAAATAACTATTAAGGGTATTACATTAAAACTTATATACAATAGAAGTTTTAAAATATTTATTTTTATAAAATTATTAAAAATATGTGAAATTATAATTTTATTTAATAAAACAATATATATGACAATATTTTTATAAATATTTTAATTAAATGTTTTATCATCATTTAAAATTATTTATTATATTGTTAAATGATAAATTATTTTTACAGGAATTATTTTTAATGATTTATATTAAATATTAAATAATATTATATTTATATAAAAAATAATTTAATTAAAATAACTGCTACAATTAGAGGAAAAAGAAGTTGAAAGGGTAAAAAAGAAATTACCCCATTCCACTGGAGATTTGTATTTCCATGGATGGCCTTATCCCCCAAACAAAAATTGAGAACGGGTGAGGTGTGTTCTTTCAACTGGTGGTCTTTCAAACAGCCTCATCAGTGAGGTGTGGTGAGATTAAAGGTAAATTCTTCTACAAAAGTCAACCCACTTAATGTAAACACTGATACAAAGAGACCCATACTCGAGAACTCCGGAAGGCATTGGTAATTAGTTGGCCGAAATTACGTTCTATCCAAACAAAAGCTTAACAAAGGACAAACTTGATAAAACTTAATAAATTTATTAAATTTTCATTTAATTCAAAAAAAAATTCAACCACACTTAAATTTAAATCTTAAATAAAAATAACGATTTTCTCTTAATTATCTATACTATATATAAAGTAGCTGATTAGGTTCGAATCACGAGTCAACTCGACATCAACTCGGTTGTGAAATTACTAAAATATTTTTACTTTAAAGGGTAATTAATATTATTATAAAAGTATTTTTCATCTTTATCACACTTTTATATAAGCTTATAAAATAACTAAAAAAACATTATTTAGGAACCAAATACAAGACCAATAAATTCGTATAAAAATTTAGTTATATTATTTGTTTTTAATTTGTAAAAAAATAAACACATTTATTCACCTGCAATATAAAAAGGTATTTAAGAAATTTCATAATTGAATTGGTATCTGGTTGACCCGAGACACCAACTCCATAAAACATTTGTTGGATATATTAATAGTGGTTGCCTTTAACTCGACAACGATATTTCTATTATTTTTTTCTCCACAAAACATAACATTTTAATTTTAATTTTTAAATATAAATTAAAAGCATGTGATAGTTTTTTTTTTTTTTCCATTCCCATAATTAAAAAACTTATATATATAATTTCCATTTTCTTTGAAAAATAATACTACTCTCCATTTCTCCATCGTGCTTAGAAGTATATCTTTTAATAAAACAGATTCTGAGTAATTTCTTGATCTTTGATTGGAAGGATTCCAGCCGTCCATTACTCAGATCTTTTTTTGTGTTTATTATAGAATGATGGTCAACGTAATCAACGACTTTGAACAAGTCTTACATATTTCACACTTTATTATACTACATCAAAGTAGACTTTTACTAAAGTATATTTTTAAAAAATAAAAATAAAAACTTAACATTGTACCATATATTATATACATAGCTACGAGTTTGGAAGAATTTTTGAATTAATAAAATATTTTTTATTTTTTATTATATTATTAAATTTATATTTGAAAATAATTATAATTTAATTTATAATTATTAGTTAAAAATTTTGCACTAATTTTAAAATAAAGTTATCATCTGAATAAAAAAAAGTTGTGATAAATTATAATTACAATTACAATTTTTAGTTAAATTTTTTTTGACTTAAAATAGAAGTTGTGCAATTATAAACATGAAATTTTGATTAGATCCAATTCTTGTAAATTATTAATATAATTATTGATATAATATCATTTTGTGTTTATATATTGCATACATAAATAATTATATTTAACCAATATAAAAATAACGTAATGTATTTATTTCTTTAAATGTGTATGATTAAATTAAAATTAAAGTTTCAAGTATACATTTGAACCACAATTAAAGTTTCACGTGTATAATTGCACCGAATTAAAATTTATGTGTATAATTGCACATTAAATCAAAGTTCATGTATAATTTTTGGGATTTATCTCTTTTATTTAAAACAAGTTGTGCTAATTTTATTAATGTGGAAATAGAGTTATTACTTAAATACAATTTTAAGCCTCTTATTTATCACTTAATGAGTGTTAGATTTAATTATGGTAATTATTTATTATTTTGATTAATTACATAAAGTAAAATTATATTGTATGTTGAATAAGTTAAAAATGCTTTAATTATAATTTGAAAATTTTATATTATAACAATTGAATTTATAAGTTGATATATTTTAATTACATTCCATAACTCATATAAGAAATATTATTTTATGTTAATTATTGTAGTTAAAATTACAATAATTTGAAAATTAATTAAATACGAAACGCGTAAAAACACATGCAACACATGTGACATAAGAATCTAGCTTAATATATATATATATATATATATATATAAAAGCACAAATTTGAAAAAAAATTTGAATGAATAAGAATACTATTTATTTTCCATCATATTACTAAATTAACTTTAAAAATAATTATAATTTAATTTAGAATTATTAGTTAAAAAAATTGTGCTAATTTTAAGATAAAATTATTACTTGGATAGAACCTAATAATAAAATATAGAAAAAAATGTGAGATACTTATACTTATAATTATAATTATTAGTTAAAAAATTTGCCTACAAAAGTTGTCTTAATTTTATTTTTTTAATTATGTTTATTGATGTAAAATTTAAGTTTAGCTTTGTAAATAACATTCGGTAATTAAGCATATTTAATCAAGTATCATCTAAGAAAAATTATTGGTAAAAAATAGAAATTTTTAGCATTAATAAATTAGAATTATAAAAAAGAATGAAAAATTAAAGCTATGATTCTTCGAAGAGGCAATATTGAATTATAGTCGAACAACAATGGCATCAGAGAATGGTTGAAGATTATATTAATTGATGATGAGATAATATGATATTCTGATATATATTTTAATTTTTATACTATGTGAAACAAGCGCTCTTAAACCTGTTTATTTTTTTCCTTTTATCTATTTGTTATTTGTTTGGTGCAAGTGAAAAATGTTTTGTAGATTTTTTTTAAAAAAAGAAAGTTAAATTTCAACAATTTTTTAATCATTATTATTAAATATGTTTATTAATTTAGTTCAATTATCTTTTCTATTTATCATGAACTATTATTATAATTGCTATATGTTACTTTACCTATTTTTATTTTATTTTTTCAAATTAAGATTATAGTTTACTTTCTTATATAGTTCCAAATTTGTTATTATTTAAAAACTAAGAGAAATTATCATTATAAATTATAGGTAACAATAATTTAAAATACGTTATTTAAAAACTAATTAAAAATTAGACGCGTAAATTTACATGCAACACATGTAACATTAAAAACTAGTATGTATAAAAGCACGAGTTTGAAAAAACTTATGAACTGATGAGAATACCCTTTATTGTTAATTATATTACTAAATTGACATTACAATAATAATTTATTTGTATTATTATGTGATAATAATAAAAATAATATTAATTAAATATTAATTAATAGTATATTAATGTGAAATTAATTAATTTGGTCATTTCTTTTAAAAGTTATACTTAAAACATAACATAAGATATTATTAATTAGTAAAATTATAAATCTATAAAATAATTTAATATATGCAACATTCAAAAATTTCCAAATAGACACGTGGCACTATTCCGGTAACGGATATGGTGAATGTTTGAGAAAATTTGAAATTTCTCTAGATAAAAGGATTCTTGTTATAATAAAATGATTTTGGATATGATAATTAATGGAAATAATTTTAAAAGTGAAATTGTGATAAGAGGACTAAATTACAAATTTTGAAAAGTATAAGAACTAAAAGTAAATTTGGCCAGAAAGGGAAAATAAGAGTTTTATTGTCTATTTGTCAGGAGAATAAATTGGAAAATGAATTGGTATGGTGAAAATCAATTTTAGGACTAAATTGGAAGGATTGAGAAATACAAGGATTAAATCGTAAATTTCCTAATTTTGCCAAAAGAAAGGAAAAAAGATGTAATTTTTACCATATATTGATTTATATTAAAGATTATCAATGAATTATTAGATATGAGATTGATAATTGCCTATTATTAAGAAGAAATTGTACAATGAGTTAAAATGGGTAAAAAGGTAATTTTGTCATAAAAAGGTAATTAAGAAGTCTCATGTATGTCCTGTTATGTTATAATATGCACACATCCAATTATTTGTTATGCAGTTGGATTGTTTAGTTGATATCAGGTGAATCCCAATCCAAGACATTGGCAAGCAGTTGAGCATATACTCAAGTACTTACGGAGAATGAATGATTATATGCTTGTATATTCTAGAGAAGATCTCACTCCTATTAGTTATACAAATTTTGACTTCCAAACATGTTGGGATTTAAGGAAATTGACATCAAGTTGTGTTTTTTGTCCTAGGAAATAGAGCCACAGTGCGGAGAAGTGTTAAGTAAGGTTGTACTGTTGACTTCACTATGGAGACCAAATATGTATCAGCTTTTGAGACAAGAAAATAAGCAACATGGTTGCGGAAGTTCCTTACAAATCTCGAAGTCATTCCTGGTATGGAAAAAACTGTTACAGTATTGTGACAACATTGCAACAATAATTAACACCAAAGAAACCAGAAAATACAAGCGAACGAAACACATTGATAGAAAATATCACATCATATGAGAGGCGATAGTAGATAAGATAATGGATATAGTCAAAGTTATATCAAAGGACAACCTTGCAAATCTGTTTACTAAGACTTTGGTGGTTAGAAGTTTTGAGAAATATGTAGAGGAATGGAAATGCAAAATATGACTTATGTACTCCACTAAGGTAAGTGGGAGATTATTGGAGTCTAGTGCCCTTAGTGTAGTGATATCGTCTTTGTACTTTATGTACTTGTAATATTTCGAACAAATTGGTTTATATAAATTCCATCTTTATCATTAAAATCTTTTGTATAAATGTCCTCGAAAGGTTTTTGTATGCAAAGCAAAATCAAATCAAAAATTAGATCATTGATTATCTAACGTTAACTAATACTAAGTTGCATTATGTGGTCCAATCATAATATGAGAAGACAACTTGTATTAGTAGATAATATAAATGAGTTTGTAGGCTAATTGAAATTGAGCAAGTTGATTGAATGACTATTATGTCTTTTATTAAAGTCTAACTGGTGAGATACCTTGTTTTGGGTATTAGAGTGGATGACTCATAGAAGATAAAGACCTAGATGTGATTGATTGGACTGACAACACATCAAACAAGACCCAAGTAAAATAAATCCTAGATCTATTTATGGATTTATTCACTTGTGACGTTCTTAGTGTGGCTTACCTCAATCTTGAGTAAGTGATGGACTATATGTGCATGACTCGTATACTTTGATGTATTGATAGCCTGAGTTCAATTGGTAATGGAGCCGAAAGCTAGTATGTTGGGTATACAACTTTTGCATGGCATAACCTCACTTACAATAGTGGAATTCATAACCCTATAAAGGGTAAGATATCATCTCATTTTCATTACATGATAGATGGAAAAGTAACGTGGTCATGGGTCATTTGTCTTAAGACAAATGATTTAATTACTATAAGTTAGCAGTTTACTTTTTCATGAAGGAAGATGTAATAGTTACCATGAGATAAAATAAAAATCATATTGGGAAAACAAATTTATCCCAAAGAGATTAAATATGTTCCATAAGGGTAAGACACATACGACAATATCATTGGACGAACAATTAGTAACTTGTGTAATGGTATATAATAGTAAGGGCTCAGCTATGATACTTTAGTGGAATAACTTTATGACTAAATAATGTTGTAATTAATAGACGAAAAGTCGAAACTTAATTACAAATTATTTGAGCCCTAGTTATATATGTCCAAATCGATCACTCCACTAGCTCGGTATAACCTTGAAGGCTTACAATAAAATTGATGATATGAAAAATATGAAACGACGAACTAGAGAAATAGGTCGCATGTATCACTATTCGCATTGAATGCATTTTCTCGCTATAAACAAGAGATGACTCGAGAATTAATTAATGTATTCGAATTATTATTTAATTAATTTACAATTAAATAATTGAAATTCGAAGTGGAAATTAAATTAATTAAGTCATCATAGTCTCATGAGAACAAGTTAATTAAATTGACTTGCTTATAGATTCTAGTATGGGAAAGTCATTATGACTTTAATGAGATTAGAATTGAGTTGAAAAAATAATTTAATTAATCTATTTAATTACTTTAATTAATTAAATGAATTAAATGAATTAATAGTTTGAGCATAAGAAATATATTTATTGAGTTGAATAAATTATTTGTGTTTACATAATGAGTCTCATCTAAGCTAGATTTAGAAGCAAGGGGTGAAACTCTAATCCTAAAAAGGGTGTGTCACCGCCCCTTACATGTACACTCTTTGTGTGAGTCATGTACTCATGTTTCTTATTAAAATAGTATTATTTGGTTATATCTTTTTTATTGAGACTCTTGTTATTTTTCTTTATAAATAAAGATTAATGGCTAAGTCAAAAACACGCTTCTCTACATCGAAATTCTGTCAAAATATAATTTCAAAATAAATTCTATCTTTTGATAGAATTTGTCTTTTGTTTCTAGCCTTGAAAGTTTCACAAAATTTAATTTCGTTAATTTGCAAATAGAGATCACACTCTAACAAACCGAGGTTAAAATTAGTAGAAAAGATAAAAGTGGTTGAAATTTGAGAACGATTAAATGTACTTGATCCGAAAGCATAGGTATAATTCGGGTAAAAGAAATTGTTATTATAAATATCATAACTAGTTGGTTTCAAAGAAAATTTCAAAATTTTATTATGCTTTTTTTTCACTATTTTCAAATCGATTTTACAACACATTATCACAACTAGTTGGTTTCAATGAAAAATTTAAAATTTCTTTCTGCTTATTTTCACTCTTTTCAAACCGATTTTCCAACATAGGCAACTTCGGAGAAATACCAATCTAAAAATTTAATGAGAATTGAATCGAAATTGCGAGGGTGTTAGAGATAAACTTGGTTCAAGAAGAACTGTTCTAGCATAAAAAATCTAACACAGCTAAATTATCGGAGGCAATAGGAATACCAACTATTTTCATAGTCGTGTCTCTTCCCGGCATCAACACAAGTAGATAAATGCTTTGAAGCTGCAGGACGGCAGTTGGTGCTACGGTAAGGGGAAATTACAAGCGACAGTTATCTCCTTTTTTTTCTGAAACTGTATAAAGTAGATGGGCCTTGCATGAGGTGATACCCTATCAAAGCATGTTTTCCAATTCTTCATAGAAGTGAGTTGGATAGACTTCGGTGTAGTGTTACAATGAGGAGGCAGAAAGCGCATTGTTTGAGATGGCCTCCCTAAAGGCACCAAGAATCAATGGCCTACATGCACTTATCTATCAAAGTTAGTGGCCCGTGGTATGTAATTCTGTTTTCAAAATGGTTAAAAGAGGTATTTATTGAGGGTAGGTTGGAGGAGTTTTTGAACAAGATGCCTTCGGTTTCGACCTTCAGTTTTTGTACGGTGCCTTATAAGATTATTACGAAGTTGATAGTTAATATATTGAAACCAATCATATCAAAGCTAATTTGGCCTATTCAAACAAGTTTTTTTTAGGAAGAAGCATCACGAATAATATTATTATTGCACAATAGGTCTTTCACTCGATGCAGAGAAATATTCACAAATCTTGGTGTTTATTTGGGAATGTCGTTCTTGCATAAAAGAATCACTAATGGGACATTTCAATTTTTAATTGATTCGAAGCAAACTAATTGTTTTCGACACCAGCTTATTGTCAATGGCCAGAATAGTGATTCTTGCCAAATCGGTTTTACGTGTCGTACCTAGCTATTTCATGCAAACACTTTTAATTCCAATAGGTGTAGTGAATGAAATAAAGAAGATTGTGCGCAAGTTTATATGGGGTCTTCCAATGGTAAATGGAAGTTAACTCTTGTTAAGTGGGATACCTGCTGTGAACCACTTGAAAAAGGTGGTTTGGGTTGCATCAATTACCTGTATAGAATAAGTCATTTCTGTTAAAATTAAGGATGGGCTTTCTCACTAAAAAGGATGAGTTACGGGTTCAAGTTCTTCGTAGGAAATACAGAATTGATTAGCTTTGTCCTCTGAATCTAATTAGAGAAAGTTGTATGGCGCTCTATGGTGAAGATTAATGTTGATGGGGCAATTCATATCATGCATAGCTGGTCGTCTATGGGTGGAGTAATACGCGAAGTGAAGGGCCAATGGATAGTGGGGTTTCGAAAGCTACAGGTATAGGAAAAATTATAAATGCAAAACTTTGGGCAGTCTTTACTGGTTTGGAGTTGGCATGGAGCAAAGGGTTTAAGAAAGTGGAAGTGAAAAGTGATAATATGCAGGTGGTAAGACTCATTAATAACACAGGTTTAGCTGCAATCGTGACTGAGTATGGTAACTTGCAAGCAGAAATGACAAGTAAAAGTTCTGAGGTGGCATCTTATTTGGCAAAAAAATGGAAAAGAGATGTCAAACTTAATGCCACATCATCACTTTAACAGTCAACATTGGTCAATAAGATCTTTTTTAATATGATTTGGTAGTTTAAATATCTAATAATTGAGTGTAAGAAAAACAAGGGCTTAATTGATATTTTAAAAAGGTTCGAGGATTTTTTGAACTTTTAAATCTAATTAAAATTAAAAAAATGTTATAACGATATATTTGGTTCGCTGAATACTTTACTAAAAATATGATGGTAAATTTTGAAATAAACCTATCAAATAAAATGTTAATTTTATTAATTTTAACATTTTTAGTAATATTTGTTATTAATAAAAGCTATTTACTGTTAACAAATATGTAATTTAATCTATTTATTTTAAATAAAAATAAAATAATATATTCATCTCAAAATTAGTAGATGTATAAATTTAAAAATAAAATTTAAACATTTAATATGTATTTAAATTAAAATATAATTTTATAGCATTTAAAATAAATTTAAAATGAAATACTTTATATGATTTTGCGGTGAAAAAAGTATTATATAAAAAATAATGAAATAAATAAGAAAAAAGAGGTAATTTTGACTCAGATAAATTTTAATTTTTTAATTACATGGGAAAGTTACTTACTTATAATTATTTAAAGGAATCACGTTGACATTCCCATTATTAAGGAAAATAACATTCTTAAAAGGGGTGAAATAAAAAAAATTGGGTTAAAATTAAATTATATATTTTTTATAATTATAAAAATGTAAATTCACCATTTTAATAGTTTATATTTTGATACTTTTTAAAGGATTAAATAAAAATTTTATCATTTTTAGGACCAAAATGTAAAATTATTATTACTAATTAAAATTTTATCAATTATAAATGACCTAAATGATTCCATTTTAAGGGACTAAAACTATTGCCAGCTCCCTAACTTCGCCCCTAATTTTAAAAAAAATATAATAATTTTTAACATATTAAACCGAAAATTATTATCCTACTAAATAAATTCCTAAGAAAATAATAACTTTTCATCTTCTAAAATGCTCAATTTCTTTTATTTCCTCCTAAACACACAAACAAAAAATTTGATTCCTCTCTCTTTATTTCTCTTTCCTACCTTAATCTAATCATACAAAGAAAATATAATTTTTAATGTTTTTAAATTTTTTGATACATTATTTTTTTACTTCATTTAGTTTTGTTATAAAAAATCAAACAACAAAAATATACAAAATTATAAAGTTTTCACTGTTATATTAAAATTTATATAAATATAAATCTAATGTGATAGACTGATGATTAAGAGTGTTGATTATTCTTGGTGTAGCTTAAGTTTGAGTTGTGTTAGTCATATTTATTGTTTGCTTTTGTCTCTAAATTTTAGACATAAAAGAATTTAAATCCAGGAAAAGAAAAAAATGATTTTATTTAAAATTTAATTTTAAAAATATAAATGCTAATATAAAATATTTATTTAATTTATTAATTAAAAATAACAAAATGGAATTACGAAAATAACCTAAATTCAGATTAAACGATTTCTTTAACCAAAAAAAAGAGAGGAGAGGAAAGGATTTCAATTTTCCATAGTCCCTTTACTCGTGTACCTTAACAACATAACGACGTTTTCTATGCTAACAAGCTCATTTACTCCAAGCCTAGTGGCCACCATAAAACTAAAATCCCCAGCCCTCGACCGCCGCCGCCGTCTCCGCCACCCTTAATTCGGAGCTTAAATTTTCACAGTCCACAACAGACGTTGTCTTATACACTGTTTCCATTATAATATCTAATATATTCAAACATTTCATGTTCAGTTTTCCAGATTATTCTTGCTAGGCCTGAGTCTTCTTCATGATGGTAAGTGTAACCCTACTTTTTTTTTTTAAATAATGTTTATATTTTTGGTGGTTTTTCTAAATTTGCAACCGAGATTTATGATTATTAATTAATTTTCCAGGAAGCATTCAGGAAAGCCATATTGCAGGCTGGCCCGCCGGAAACTTTTGCACTTAAGACGGTTCAAGAGGTTATAAAGCCTCAGGTATTTTTGAATTTTTGCACTGTTTATAATTCCTTTATTTAATGAACTTCTTTTTACTTTTGTTTTTGCCGTTGCCTTTGTATGAATCTTCCTTGCAATTCTTTGGTTTATGTATTGCTATTATTGGGCCTTTAGAGTAATCAATATCGATTTATGCCATATTTCTCATTCATATGTAATAATTTATGAAGTGCGGTGGCAGTGGAGGTAGAGATGGTAAAAGGCTTTGAAATTGGGTGTTAGAATCGTCTATTGAGAAACAGATTTTAAGCTATCAGTTTGGGAAAAATAAAATTGGACATATGCATTTCGAGATTCTCATGAGATACATCCCCACGGTTATATGCTTCACAGATTTTAACATCTATAAATTGTTATCATCTCTTGTCCGGAAAAACCAAGTTCAGCATTAAGCTAGTCTTCTGTGAACTTTACAAGTTTGGTGCCGATTTCCTTGTTATAAATGGTGCCTGTAAGTGAACCTCAGACTGAGTTCTGATGGCATGAGTTTAATGATGTTTTGACTTAGGTACAGATAAATTACATATATTCCGATGATGTCATTCTTTTGTCTTCTTTTTCTTTTTTGGTTGGCATTGCTTAGTTTCAGTATCTTGGTGATTGAGCATTTCTCGGTAATTTGCTTCTTTCTTATTATTTTTCAACAGAAACAAACAAAGTTAGCTCAAGATGAAAACCAATTATTGGAGAACATGCTTCGGACCTTGCTTCAGGAATTGGTGGTATGTAATCATATCTATTACTGCATTTATACAATTCTTTAGTCATTCTTTCTATATATACATATTCTCGGTCTTTAGCAAGTGTGCATTATGTAATCTTGTTTTACAGGCTATTCATTTTGGATATTTATCAGTCATTCTCTTTAACTTCTTCTAGGTTGAGTATACACTTTGTTAACTTCTTTTTCTTTCTTCTTTTTAATTTTTCTTATATGATATGAAAGAAAAATAAGCTGATGCGGTATAGCTTATTAAACAATTAAAACTCTAAAGGATGGATGGGGCTTTAGTTTCTTAATTATCTGTGACAATTGTAGATTATGCTATCCTGGTCCTGGATATTGGGCAACTCTTAGCAAGCTGTTCCTTAATCTTGTCTTTTGTCTTTCTTCCATGCTCAATCTTCCATTCAGTTTCTCTCTTATACCAATTGAAAAATGCCTTACGAAGTATAATCTTTGCTAGAAACTTAAACTTAAACTTGCAACTATTGCATGGCATTGGAACTGTCATTCTTGGTTCTGTGCTATTGCTACCTGAGCATGAATTGTGTTACTTTTGAATATCTTGATTGGCAGTGGATATGCTGTCTTTTCAAGTGATGCAAATATTTACTTACAATTAGAAAGCATGCATGTCTGTTTCTTTTCCGTTTGAATCCTAAGACATAAAATGATGGGTCACCATCTACCCTTTCTCCATCTTTAAAGTTCAAAAAGTACATCAGGCTAGTCAAAACTGGCATATTTCCTCTTAATAAATATTAAAAAGAGAGACCTTTTCTTATAGATGATTTCATTTTAGTTAGGAAGGTGGGGAAAGAGTAATGTAAAATATTGAGAATCAACTGTAGTGGAAGTGGATATGAGTTTGGAAATAATATTTACTGAATTGAAGTGGGATTTGACTTTGATGATAAGTTCCACTTTCAATATAGCAATTTATGCCCCTGTAAATTAGCTTAAGTTTGTCTGTTCACTAACATGAACGTTCTTACTTTTTCTCATGTGCAGTCATCTGCAGTACAGTCTGGGGAGGAGATAATGCTGTATGGGAAGTCAATTGATGATGTGGATGAAATGCAGGGTGTAATTCCACGACTTCTAGGTTTGTGATTATGCTTTCCAGATAAAGTTTTCATATCCGTTTTTTGTAGCCACTATAAAATTCAGTATTGCAGTTTTCATTAAATTATTTTACCTTCACAAATCTCCATTAGTCTATGATTTAACGTTCGAAATTTAAGTGAACCTTAGGGAAGTTGTGATTTCTTCTAAACTGTTTAACAGAGTAAAATTTATATTTACTTTCAAGTTACTGACAAGTTCAAGCATAGGGCCATAGGCAGGAAGATAGCTTGTTAATGCTTCAACGGTGGAATTTAACTCGTGTAGAAGAATTATGATAAACCTATGCATACAGATAAATACATTCGAATATATAATGAAGGTTTAGGCTCAAGGAAATTAGGTTTGAGGTCTATAAATTAATTAGATTGTGGACCAGGGTTTTAGGTTCTGAGATTTGACATTGAATCATTGGCTGGAGTTGGGAAGTTTGGTTAATTGACTTTTTTATATCACCTTTGCTGCATTATGGTGCTTCTAAGTTGGTAGGAGTTGGTCTCGTCAAATTTGAAGAGTTTAGGGTATAAAAGACGCAAAACAGAGGTTTCAGTGATAGAAGAGGAATATATTAAGTTTTGTGGGCCTGTTTCTATGTTGTGGTTTGTGAACACTAACTCAGATCTCAACTTAAATGAGTAATAGAAAATTATAGAAGAGCTAGAAGGAATAAAATAATGGATCAGACATCCTAAAGTTCTCTGAGATTCTAAATTGACTCAAATCCGGTTACAGATCATCTTTAATATATCAGAAATAGAAATAGAAAATAAGACCTAGCCCAAGCGAAAGAAAGACCGTATAAAGGTCTCGTTAGCTTAATTTGACTAAAGTAGGGAAGAATATGGGTCATAAATCAGAATAATAGGTCTGCTTCATGGCAGAAAGTAACCAAAATCTCTTGCACTCGGAATTCAGATAAACCACAAAAATGGCAGGCTAACTGCTCAGTGACCTACAATGTAATACCTTCTTCTGAACCAAAAGGATATTTTTATTGTTTGACCCATGGACTTAGCTCTTGGTTTGTGGGGGTGAAGGATAATGAGTCTATAACCTAGTTGCATATGCTCGACTATCAGCTATTTAAATTCCTATCATTGCATTCTCTAACCAGTGGTAAGTCAAGCCCCACATCAGACTAGCTTGTTAGTTTATGGTGGTGGAAACTGTGGCTGCATATCTACTTAAAGTCAGTTTACTTGATACCATCTCTTGAACCAGTGAGCTTTGCTTGGTTACTCCCTAATCGAATATGCATGTTTAAACATATACAGATAAACCCACATTCAACATTCACACCTGAGTCCGAGTGACATGTGTTCTGTCATTTTGGTTGTTGACTTGGTTGTTCATTTCCATGTTCTAGATTTTATTGAATAGTTGAGTATTGGGGAAAAAAGATACGTTCATAGATATACTTGTAACTCTAGTCCCTATCCATCACCCCATTTTTTTCTAACTTGTCAATTGTTTCAGTATGAACATTTCATCTACATGGGTAGTCAGACAGAAGCTTGCCTTTGAATTGATATGCTGAAAATAATGTGATTGTTTGATTACGAATCAGATTCTCAGTTTACCTATTTCATTTGGTTAGATGTTGTGCTCTATCTTTGTGAGAAAGAACATGTTGAAGGTGGTATGATATTCCAACTTCTAGAGGACTTGACAGAAATGTCTACAATGAGAAATTGCAAAGACATTTTCCGTTATATAGAAAGTAAGCAGGACATCCTGGGGAAGGTGCGTTCTTAAAATCAATTCAGGTTTTTGGTGCTGTCTATAGATGTTAATTAAAAATCGGGAAGTTCTCATTCCTTATTGGTTCACTACACTCCCTATTAAGTGGTGTCCATGTCATGCCACAATCAATATTTATTCAAGAAAATTGATGCCTGCACTTTTTTTCAGCAAGAGCTTTTTGCTCGTGGAAAACTTGTCATGTTGAGAACATGCAATCAACTTCTTCGTCGACTGTCCAAGGTATGTCTTAAGAATTTCTTTCTTCCTACATGTTCTCTTTTGACAAAGCAGTGTTTAGTAGTGAGAAGAACTTCTCACCGGTGTTCTTATACATGTATGTCATGCTCCTGACTTACTATTGGTACACTTTCTACATTAGAATTTGGAGAACTTGTTCCTTATCCGTTTCTTTGAAAGAAAACAACAACCATTTTCAGATCCCGTTTTGAATTCCATTTAGCTACTATTTAGATTTTGTGGTATCAGGTAATATTTGCTTGCTGATTCCTTATGGCCAGATTTATTTAGTTTCCATTACCTAATAAACTAAAAACGTCATCATGCATGAAGTCCCCATCTATTGTGGCATATGCATGACCTGTATGAACATCCAACTCAGCCAGAGGCAGTATTTATATTGGTTCCAGTAATCTTGTTGGTCTCTCTCTGGCATTATATTGTCTTGAAAGTGACTTTCTCCCTCTCTAGCCTTTTGTTTTTCTGTTCAAGTGTATAAGTACACGGTTTAAAAAAGAACCTGCTTGATACCTTCTGTTTATCTTGTTGTACGGTTTGTCTATCTCTGATATCTAGAAAATATCGATCTCTTTGTTTCAATATATCTGAGAATTCTAGAATCATGCAGAAGCAATCCATCTAAGCAGTCAGGATATGATGATGAATTTCATTTTATATAGATTTATAAGTTTAATTTGAAAATTTATTGTGATTGGCTGTTACATTAATTATGTCACATATTATTTTTTCTCTAATCATGAAAATAAGTTTGTAATGGTAATTATCGTTGTAAAATGGCAGTTCTTAAGCAGCATTTACTTTGATCTGGGTACATCAATCCTGAAATATGCTGTTTATCTGTTTCTCTAATTCACTGTAACTTGACTTTATAGGCAAATGATGTGGTATTTTGTGGGCGAATCCTAATGTTTCTGGCTCATTTCTTTCCATTATCTGAACGTTCAGGTAGTTGTTTTATTCAGCTTCATTCTACTCTTCAATTGTTATTTCTGCTGCTTACTTTGTGCTTTCAAATAATGCTTGCAGCTGTGAATATAAAGGGAGTTTTTAACACATCAAATGAGACAAAATATGAGAAAGACCCACCTGAAGGTGCTTTTAACTCTGGGTTTGCATTTTGCGTGCAAAATTTTTGCATGTTTTGCCCGTCAATGTCAGCTTAAACTTTAATTTATATGTTTTCATTCAGGCATTTCTGTTGATTTCAACTTCTATAGAACCTTCTGGAGTTTACAGGTTAGTTGTGCTACTTTGAACTTTTGGATGTGGATCTTAGCTTTTCTGAGTCTCTTAGAATCTTTATTGTTCAAAATAGGCCTAAGATTAGCTTTTTGCTGATATAAATAAACTTCAGAGCTGCTGGTCTAGGTTATGTAGTCATTAGGTAGTATAAACTCTCTGGTATAGGTCAAACTCCATTATTTTTAACACAGGGAAGAGATATAGTTCACTTTCTGTGCATTGTAACAGGGACAGATCTACGTAGGGTCTTGTGGGGGCAAATGTCCCACTGAACTTTTAAATATTGAAAATTCAAAATTTTAGTAAAATAATAAATTTGTCCCACAGTTAAGGTTTCTGATTGAAATAACTTTTTTGATCCCACAACAGTGAGTTTAATGAAAAGGACCGTTTTACCTCTACAAAATTGAGAATTTTAATGGAAATGACAGTATTTCCCTTACAAAATTTTAAAAATAGTTTTCCCAATTAAAATTCTGAGCATATAAATTTTTCTCGAGTGAAGCATAACTTATTTTAGCCTCCCATTATTGTCTAAGAAATGTGAAAAAAATTATTATAAAAAGTAACTAAACATTTAGATAACTTTTCCCCATTGACCTGAAATCCTGCATGGTGAACTGGTAACTTGTGTGGGAACTTCAATTGCTTTATGCCAAATACATGGGTTTAGATTCCCTTGAGTTTCTGTTTTAGGAATTAATACTAGTTCTAAAATGGTATCCCACGAAGGTTCTATTTTTTAGCTGTTTTAGAGGATCCAGCCCTTGTTCTTCCCAGCAAGGTTTCTACTGTTGCACCAAAGAACAAAGTTGCATCCTGGATAAATAAACATTTATAAAGATTTCATCATTCTTAATCTGATTATCTTATTGAACTTAGCTTTCTGATTTTTCAGGAATACTTTTGCAACCCTGCTTCCCTTTCAAATGCTCCTATAAAGTGGCAGAAATTTACAGCTAGTTTAATGGTATGCCTTTTATAAGCTCTGAATGAGGGTTATTTTTTATTTTAATCTTCGTGGATATCAATTTCACTTTGTTGCTCAGTTATAAATCTTGTTCAGCCACTGGGTATTGATTCGTGCAGGTTGTGTTGAATACATTTGATGCACAGCCTTTGAGTGAGGAAGAGGGAGCTGAGAACAATTTGGAGGAAGAGGCAACCACTTTCAACATCAAATATCTTACAAGCAGTAAATTGATGGGCTTAGAGGTGAGAAGCATTCAGAAGATAAGATAATTTATTTATGGCAAACATACTTATTTAATCTGTTGCCCTTTTGAAACCAGTTAAAAGATCCAAGTTTCAGGCGCCACATTCTTTTGCAGTGCCTCATACTATTTGATTATCTTAAGGTAATAATTTCTATGTTTGAAATAATTCATGTATTGAATAAGATTTTTTTTCTTCCATCCATTATAGTAGTTGATAAATTATTTGTCTTTTCTGCTAGGCCCCAGGAAAGAATGATAAAGATTCATCTGAAAGCATGGTTAGTAATTTCTTTATTTTTTATGTTGTGTTCTAGGCAATCTGCTAATGCCCCTCTACTTTTTCTTAAACTTAATTCCAGAAAGAAGAAATTAATTCTTGTGAAGATCGAGTGAAGAAACTACTCGAAGTGACTCCTCCGAAGGGGAAAGATTTTCTTCATAGTATTGAGCATATATTGGATCGTGAAAGGAATTGGGTAAGCTTGAGTTCTTTTATGTTTCTAGATCATATCTTTGGCATTGTTAGGGCAGTCACTTATTTTTCCTGAGTCTTTTTGCTCTTAGGTCTGGTGGAAACGCGATGGCTGTCAACCATTTGAAAAGCAACCAATAGAGAAAAAAACAGTTCATGATGGAGCTAAGAAACGGTATGCTGAATGCAAGTTAATCTTCATGTTTATCATAAATTTCCTCAAACTTTGAGGTGTGTGTAGATGAGTATTCATTCCAGGAGGGTGCAAAGAAAAACATATTTCTTGCTCAAAACTTTTTTGTGTTTCTATTATCCAATTAGCCCCCTACGTTTGGTGATACTCTTGTTCTGGTTAATTAATTTTGTTTACATAGTTCAAATATTTGTCATGCTTGTGGCCTATGTCCGTGTATTCTTATAAAAGATATATCTTCTCCAATCTTGTTACAGTCGGGCAAGGTGGAGATTGGGGAATAAAGAACTCTCTCAGTTGTGGAAGTGGGCAGATCAGAATCCGGTGTGTACTTACCAACTCAATGTTTTATAATTTTTCTACAAAATAAGAGTCAAACAAACTGTTAACCCCCCCCCCCCCCTTTTAGTGAAACAATATTAACCATATACTAGACAAACTTATTGGTAATGTTGTGTGCTGTAACTTAGATCCATCGCTGACTTCTATGTTGCTACAAATCTTATTTTCCTTCAAATACCCATATTTGACATATATCCCATGAACAAGGGAATTGAGATTTGGTCTTTCAAATATATGTAAAATCATGATAAAAATTTAATGCATCCATGTTGGGTACACACCCATATATGTAACACTTACCCATAGGTCAGAGTAACATATGCGTGGAATTTTATGTTTTGGGTGCTTCTTTGCTTATCCTCCAAATAGTTAACTCATAAATTTTCATGGCTTTAATTATTTCATTTTCTTTTATTACAAGTATTTGTATTAGCTACTGCTACTATACTACAATCGTGAGCGGCTTTTGTTAAGAAACTGAAAAGCTTTCTCAGTTAGTTCTTGAAAAGTTTAAAAGCTATAAGATTATTTTTTTATCAATTTGTGATTTTGATTAATAAAAATAGTTGAAATGCGTGGGAATGATGTCATGGAGATTTATGGTAGTGATCCTATAGTTGTAGTTTAAAAGTATGGGACATGAAAGAGTTGTTCTGTTAATATCTAGAGTCATCTTTATGATTTATATTTTCTTTATTTCAATTTGAAAGGAACAAAACATGTTCCTCATGATATAATTACCTATTGGCAAGGATTATCCATGACATGTTGGACTCTTTAAGATTCCATGTCAATTATATAAACTTTCTGACATGCAGTCAGTAGCATAAAAAATTTAGAGGTTTGGTCACCAGTAGCCACAAGGGTAGAAGAGGTCCAGTCATGGATTTACTCTTAATAACATCTGTCATAGGTTCTTTCGAGATTTATTCAATTGGAGGCCAAATTATCCATTAGACCTTGTCCTGTGATTTTTGTTTTCTCTCCTGTTGGTTTTTGTTCCTGTTGCTACATAACAGTTCTCACATACAATTACTGCAACTTTCGAGTTTTAAATGGCATTGGCATTGACTATTTCATTGCACTAGCCCCAATTCCAAGTATTTAATAAGACTTTGTATCATATATTCTTCAAAGAGTTTAAAGTCCAGGGCTAGATCTGTATGATTGGAGTCAAAAGAGCATTGATGTCATTTTTCCCTTGTGTTTCTGTGATGTTTAGTTGTTAACTACTAATTATTTCTTGCCGGGGTGCATTAGTTTTATGTACTTCTAAATCTGCAAAATCTATTTTGGCATGTCCAGAATGCTTTGACAGACTCTCAACGTGTTCGAACTCCTACAATCTCAGATTACTGGAAACCCTTGGCTGAAGATGTAAGTACCCTTATCTGGTTCCTTAAAGTTGAGACTGATAATTTCTTTCAACTTTCTCTTAGTTCTTTCATGTTAGGAGATTTTACACGTCTTTCAACTTTTCTGTGATGCTGTTGTTTTATTTTCAGCACATAAGCTTTTAGAAAAGTAATAATAATCTCTTCCTTGAAATTACAGATGGATGATTCTGCAGGAATAGAAGCTGAATATCACCACAAGAATAACAGGGTGAGTTTTGCTTCTCCGGACTTTTTAATTCTCATTCAGACCCATACCTATACCCTTACCCATATATAGACTTGTAATATAGATGCATGGTGCGTGGTTGGATTGATTATTATTAAGGACATTGAAGTTCACATGATATGCTTAAGAAACTTAACCTTTGACATTTTTAGGTAAACTGTCCAGTCTGTCATAGTAATTGGATTGAATCAATATATTAAGTTATTCAATAGATGCATAAATGCACTCATTCTTCATGCATATGGTTTTACCATTGGTATCAACAAACCTGCCAAGATTTCTTTTCTTTAAATAAAACCTCCTAAGATTTCCAAATGTTTATGCATTTAGACATCAAAATGAGATCAAACTATCATAACCAGTGTAACCATAAGATGTTATATTGATCACTTTTCCATATATATTTATTCATGGAAGTTTACAATTTTTTTTTATGCAGGTTTATTGCTGGAAGGGCCTTCGTTTTTCTGCTAGGCAAGATTTAGAAGGGTTCTCAAAAGTAAGTTATGTTGCATATGAAGAGTTCTTACATATAATTAGGTTAAATCACTGATCCTATTAAAATTTTTGTGGTGGTTATTACAGTTTACCGAACACGGTATTGAAGGAGTTGTTCCATTGGAACTTCTCCCCCCTGAAGTGCGATCAAAGTTCCAAGGTAAACCTAGTGACAGGTCGAAACGTGCCAAAAAGGAGGAGATGAGGAGTGCTTCACATCAGGTTGAGGAAAGTCAGGTATCTCTTTGGGAACTTTATCTTTCCATGTATTTATCATCTCTGAAAATAGGAGTGTTTGACCACTCAGGACTTCTAAACTGCTTAATCCAGATGGTTGGAACATAAAAGATGCCTTTCAATCTTATTTTCTTTCTATTCCTCATGTTCATTGTGACGATTTGTGCGGAATTTTTCTATTATATATCTGCTTGGGGCTGGTATTTCATAAATACATGATTCATAGAGGGTTAACTATAGGCTTATCATACAGTGTCACAGAAGTGAGCCAAAAGGATGAATATTTCATACGCTGTGCAAGTTTTTTTTTTTGTTTTAAATCTTTTCCCTTATTTTGCTGTCATCTTAGATTGCAACACCGGCAAGTGAGATTGAGGGAGAAGGAATCAGAGCTGATGCAGAGGCCTCTGTAGCAGTGATGGATACGGATGTCTCAGCTGCAACAGGAAATAATTCCCAAGGGGGCACCCCAACCCCAGAACCAGATGAACATCAAAAGCAAAGCCCTGATACAGATGTTGGACAAGAAGCTGGGCAATTAGAAGCAGATGCTGAAGTGGAGACTGGGATGATAGACGGTGAGACAGATCCAGAAGCTGAATCTGATCATGCAGGATGAGATTCAACCTTCAAGGTATGAAGAAATAGTTTCTGCTTTCTAGTTGTTCATTAAGGGTTCTTAACACTAGATATTGGGGAAAAAAAAGGAGAGTTGAGTGTTTGACTGAACTTGATCCAATTTTGAACTATAAGTTCTGTAGTTATTGTTCTCAACCTCAATTGAATAACTTCCTTACATATTACTGGTGCAGAGAAGATTATGAAGTTTCCGAGTTGCTACATTCTACGTAGCAATTTGGGGTAAAGATTATTATTATTCTGTACACCGCCTGTCGAGTAAAAAACTTCACAAACAAACTTTAAGTTAATATCAAATGTCTTTTTTAATTATTTTATTATTAATATTTTACTACACCCCAAGTACAAATGGTATATCTTATACCTCCATGTGGAGTTTTTTATTCTATTCACGGTGTATCAAATAATAATACGATATATATACTCTCTTTATTCATTGCATTACAAGTGAAAATTTGGTAATATATAATTTCTTTTTTTATTTTTATTTTTTTTAAAAATTAATGAATCAATTTGAATCATTCGAACTCAATTTTGTTTCTTTCTTTTTATTGAAAAAAAATACTGCACAAATGGTTTATACAGTTATTATGTTAAAAAATCATACTATGTTAATATACTAAAAGAGCCATTAAACCATTACATTCTATTTAAACAAACCCTTATATTATTTTTGTAGTTAAATAAGTCTTTAATTTTAATATATAGGCTAATCTCATGGGTAAAAATCAAGGGACTCTTATGGGCAAAAATAATAGATTAGGGACTTATTTAATTACAAATATAAGAGCTTGTTTAAATAAAGTGTCTAGTTTAAGGGTTTTTTTAGTATATTAGCCTATATATTATCATACATAATTTTCTTTTCAGTTTTCAATTATGATACACTTTATGAGTGAAAATAGTAATGTAATAATTTTATGAAAAATAACATAAAATATAAAAAATTATAACTATTAAAATAAAATTTAATGATTTTTAAATTGATTTGTAAGACCATGAAAACACAATTTCTTTTAAAAATTTATTTCTAATCAATTTCAATAAAAATGAAATTCATATAGTCACAAAGAAAAATTCAAATGAGACTCAAATAGATTATTAAAGCTTCAATTTAAACTACTAGTTTACATACTCATGCATTATTGATTAATAGTGTGTATTATTTTAAAATAAATTAATTAAAATTTTTAGTTTATAATATTATTGTTTTAGAATTATAGAAAATTTTGTTTCTTATTTTTCAAATAAGTAATTTATTGCATGATATTAGAGTATGAATATACACATGTTAGACTGTAATTTTTGGTTGCACAATTTAAATTATTTTTAATACCCTTAATGGATTGTGAAATATATTTGTGATTTGAATGTGATATATGTTTCTCAATTTTATTATTGGATCGTGTAAGGGGTATTATAAATTTGAGTTAATTTGAAGCAATAAAAATAAGAAATTCAATTATAAATTTTGATACTATAAAATGTTATGTTTATTTAATTACAAGTTAGTTTGAGTTGTTTTGGTGATAAATATGGTTTCTTACATTTGAATCCGATAATCAAGCCAGGTATGGAATGTCACATATTATTATGATGATTATATCTATAAAATAAATTAGAAAAACATCATAATATAAGATTGAATGGATTATTATTGGCAATAATGAAATTAACAAGGGATAATCTTTTAAGTCGTGTTAAATAGAATATTAAAGGTAAATTTCATAGAAATATAAATGATTTGAAAATTCTTTATGCTATAATCATGTTTGAATTGTAAAAATTGATTTGAAATAATTTTTTAAAAAATTTATAAAAAGGGTTAATATTTTTGAATTTGTCTAAAAGTATTTAGTTGTACTTAAATTTTCTTTTTTAGTTGGTACCACTATATTTTGTCACACATATTGTCTCAATTTGTTCAAAAAGTACCTAATTGGTACTTAAATTTGTCCAAAAAATTATACTTTTTAAAATTAATTTATATTATTTAAAATATTTTTAAAATTTTAATTTATGTCCCCCACGTATCATAATGAGAGACTACCGCATGTTACTATAAGATTAGCCATCAATGTCACGTTAACATAAACTAACGATGTTAGTATGAATGTATCAACTTGGGTGAGGAATACGAATTCAGGTATCCACTAAATATTTTTTTGACAAATTTAACCTTACATATAATAAGTAATACAATATAAAAAACTAACAAATAGAAAAATAAATAAAATCTAACTAACGCTTTGACCCAAGTGCACCTATGAGTCGAGCCCCCTATTTCTAGATTCAGCCCAGTACCACTACCCATTAGAAACCAAGTACCCGATATCCACCCACTACCCCTATCCACTACAAACAAGTACCCGATATCCACCCACCATCATCCAAACGGTCAGCCAAACAAAGTAAAACTCAAATCCACTGCCGCAGCAGAGACACCATTTTCGTTTCTTCTCAAACTTTTCTTTTCCTTCAATTTTGTCTAATTTGCTTCCTTCCCACTGCATCCTTGAGCTAGCTTAATCTTGTATACGAGGATTATGAATAAAACTGTTGGAGAGATTTGAATCCTCAACTTTTCTGAAATTTATAACTTTGAGATCCACTGCTAGGGTTATTAACAAATATGGAAGACATGAAGTCTTCAGTTACAACTTCTGGTGGCACAGATGGCGATGCTGTTGAAGCTAGATTCAATGCTTTGTGCAAGGTAGTGTTATGTTCTTTTCAGTAATATTATTTCAAGCATTTCTTTTCTTTCTTTTTGTGTGTTTATGTTCTTTTTATGATTTCCAGAATGGGTTATCTCTGGATGAGAAAGCTTGCTCAAATGCTACGAAGCTATTCAAAGAAACAAAGCACCTTTTAACGTCAAATGTTTCAGCAATTGGGAGCGGAACGGTAGATTATTTTTATTATTTTAACTTCCTTTTATATGGAAATTACTAAAGGGAGTTGCTTTCTGATTAACTAACTTTGTTGCATTTATTCTGGATTAGCTGGAAGAAGCAGAGCGATTTTGGTTTTCATTTGTCTTATATTCGCTCAAGCGGCTGAGTGAAAAGGTTGGAGAAAATACGCAACATGAGTCTGATGAAAGTGGGTTTTCGTTATGCCAGATATTGAGAGCTACAAAGCTGAAGTATGATACTGTTAATTTTGTGTATATAAGGGTAATTTTTGTGATCAATTACTGTTTCAATGATGGTGAGTTTATCTTATTTTTGCAGTATCGTGGATTTTTTTAAGGAGTTGCCTCAGTTTTTGGTAAAAGCTGGTCCCGTTTTACGTAACATGTATGGTGAAGATTGGGAGACTCGACTTGAGGTATTAAAGAATATAGATTTATGTTTTCGCTTGTTTTCTATTTTGTCTATATTTTTTAAAAATTGTACGACCATGTCACTTCAATCTGACTATCTGCTTATGGTACTTATATCAATTAGGCTAAGGAGATGCAGGCCAATTTTGTGCACTTGAGCCTTCTAAGCAAGTAGGTACCCTTCTTTTATAACCTAGGTTATAAGATGATATGTGCAAATAGCTTTGTAATTGCATTAGCATTTCTTCCCTTATCATTAATAGGACTACAATTTGCTAAATTTGATGGGTTAGCTTTAAATGCACGAAATCACACTAGTGAAAAAGGTATATTGCTTTTGGTTCGTCAACTTATGTTCTACAAGGGTTAGAATTGCAGTTTAATTTCATATTTCGTCTTGAACTTTGTCTGAAATTTGCAAGGGGAGGCCTAATTATGGTGGTTTTATCAAGTATTTATCCTCCACAAAGAAAAAAAAATTGTGTGTGTGGGGGGGGGGGGGGGGATGTACTGTTCAGGATGTGCATACCAAAGATGTTGGAAAATAAAATAGGATAATGATGTCATACATCCATACACGTGTCCTAATTATAAAAGTAACTGGTCATGTGCCCTTGTTTATGGCATGTTTTGACTGTTGTCTTCTCTAAATGGATAATAAAGTTAAATTTAAGATAGTGATATAAATATGAAATTCTCATTTGCGCAGATTGCAGAATTATATTTTAAATAATACATTACACAGAATTTGTACTACGCATGTGATAAATTTTTATTTTTTTCTTCGAGCAGCTGTATCCTCAAAACCTCATTTTTCTGGTTACTTTGTATAATTTTGCATTTTGTAAAGTAAATAACATTTGCATCTTGCTGTTTAATGGTATAAAAAGGTCATACAAGCGTGCATTTTGGGAACTCTTCTTGACAATTGATGCAAATATTGAGAAGCAGCAAAATGCTACCAGTTTGCCAGATTATGTATCGGAGTGCCATCGATTTGGATGGTTACTGTTTTTGGCACTCCGCGTGCATGCATTCAGTCGTTTTAAAGACCTAGTGACCTGTGCAAATGGTTTTGTTTCTATACTGGTCAGTTACGCATTTCTTTTGCTTTACTACTAGTTGATTTAGGAAGACAGACCTGGTTTCACTAAGGAATAAACATGTCATCTCTTTCTTCTGGTGAAATATGTTCTGATATTATTCGTACATATAATGGCTTAATTTAATAATTATCAAATGGAATGCAAAGGTAGAGAGTTACAATTACATGTGCTTCAAAAGATTCAACTCAACTATACTGTTGTCTTTGATGCACTCTATTCTTGTACATTCCTAGCACATTGAGCAATAATGGCGAGGTTAATGTTTTCTTACCTTTTAATGTGATTGTCGACAGGCTATTTTGATTATACATGTTCCTGTTAGCTTCAGAAACTTCAAGATCAATGACTCTCCTCATTTTGGTAATTGTCTGCTATTTCATGGTATTTGTGATTCTTCACTGGTCTTTATCTTTTATTCTGTCCAGTATTCTTTACTGGTGTTTAGTCGTTGCTCTTTTACATTCTTTTTATTTGCCTTTCCTGGCGGGGATAAAATTGAGGCATTCCTCATTCTTGACTTCTTTAACATGTAATCATTCAGTTAAGAAAGGTGACAAAGGTGTTGTCGACTTGCTTGCGTCACTTTGCAACATGTATGATGCTTCAGAAGATGATTTGAGGAAAACAATGGAGATGGCCAATAAGTTAATAGAAGACATATTGAAAAAAAAGCCATGTCCAGCAGCTGAGTGCAAAACTGAAACACTGGAAAATATTGATACCGGTTCGTCAAATAAGTCGTGAATGCAATTTTGGCGGCATGCTTTCGTCGGTCGGTTTTGCTTCTAATTTATCTGATCTTCTTTGATGCAGATAGCTTGATCTATTTTGAAGGTTTAATGGAGGAACAATCTCTTTCATCCAGTTTGAAAATTTTAGAAAAGGATTATGATGATGCAATTTGTAATAAAGGTGATCTGGATGAGAGGGTGTTTGTAAACGATGAAGATAGTTTACTTGGTTTAGGGAGCTTGTCTGGAGGGTCTATGAATGTTACTGGTATCAAGGTCTGTTTCAAAATTTGAGAAAATGTATTCTACTTTTTAGTTTTTATGCTTTACTTAGCGGTCAGTTTATTTAAGAAAGCATTTATTCTGTTTTGAGTAGAGGAAACTTGATTCAGTAGCTTCACCATCAAAGTCGATCTCAAGCCCACTGTCTCCTCAACGCCCTTCTGCATCTCATGCAAATGGTGTTCTTGGGCCGCCAAATGCAAAGATGGCAGCTACACCGGTCAGCACTGCAATGACAACCGCGAAATGGCTTCGTTCTGTTATTTGTCCACTTCCTTCAAAACCCTCAGATGAGTTGCAGCGTTTTTTATCATCTTGTGATAAAGATGTTACCAATGATGTGATATGTAGGGTGCATATAATATTGGAAGCAATATTTCCTAGAAATCAAGAGTGTAGTGTAACTGGAAGCCTTCAGAGTGTAAACCTGATGGATAATATATGGATGGAACAACGAAGACTGGAGGCACTTAAGTTGTACTATAGGGTTTTGGAAGCTATGTGTACTGCAGAGGCCCAAATATTACATGCACCTAATTTGACCTCTTTATTAACCAATGAGAGGTTTCATAGATGTATGCTTGCTTGTTCTGCTGAACTCGTGCTGGCGACACATAAGACTGCCACAATGTTGTTTCCTACAGTTCTGGACAGAACTGGTATTACAGCCTTTGATTTGAGCAAGGTGATAGAGAGTTTTATTAGACATGAGGAGTCTCTACCAAGGGAGCTGAGGCGGCATCTAAATTCTCTGGAAGAGAGGCTTTTGGAGAGCATGGTGTGGGATAAAGGTTCCTCAATGTACAATTCTTTGATAGTTGCAAAACCTGCCCTATCTGCTGAAATAAATCGTCTTGGCTTATTGGCAGAACCAATGCCGCCTTTGGATGCAATTGCGACACATATAAACTTTTCTGGAGGTACACCTCCGGTGCCTTCTTTGCAGAAGTATGAAACATCAACAGGGAATGCTGGTAGCTCAATCTTAGGTATGCAACATTGTTAGCTTAATTTTAGCAGTTATATTTTCAGATATGGAGAAACTGTGACCAGCATGCCAATTTTCTTGTTTAACGCAGTAACTTGTGTTATCGGATTTTATTATGGTTCTTTCTCACAATGTATTCTATCCTGAACTTAATTTACATTGTCATGTTACTTTTGTCAGGACAAAATGGGGATGTCAGGTCTCCCATGAGACCTTGCACGGAGTTGAGGAGTGTGTTGGTTGAACGGAATGCTTTTACATCACCAGTGAAGGATCGTCTATTAGCATTAAGCAACCTTAAGAAGGCTCCTTTGCAATCTGCATTTGCCAGGTATTGTAGGGTGCAAGTTCTAAGGAAGTGGAGACCTGTACTAATTGCTCTGGCTTACTGCATTTTCTTTTTGGGTACTTTTTTTGTAGTCCAACACGCCCTAACCCTGGTGGTGGAGGAGAAACATGTGCGGAAACAGGAATAAATATATTTTTTAGCAAGGTATCAAAAATGAGATGAATTAGACTTTTTTTTATGAAACTATGGTGTACCTTAATACACTTTTAACTAGTTCAAAACTTGAACCTCCTAGTACTTGATTGTAAAATGTAAATCTACTGCGATATAATTTTCTTGTGGCAAATTGCCCACAAGTACTTACTATTGAATTTGATTTAAATTCAGTGGTTGTCATCTACTACATGTCTTACATTTTGCTTTTTTTTTTTTTGCACCGCCCAGATTAATAAGTTGGCTGCTGTCCGGATTAATGGTATGGTTGAGAGGCTACAACTGTCTCAACAGATAAGGGAGAGTGTGTATTCTCTTTTCCAAAAAATACTTAACCAGAGGACTTCTTTGTTCTTTAACCGTCATATTGACCAGATCATCCTTTGTTGTTTCTATGTAGTCGCGAAGGTCTGCGCTTCTTATGAGATCATTTTAGCCGCAGTTAAATTTATCTGCACTATTTCCTCTTACTTCCTAAACGAATGACTTGCAGATATCTCAGTTGCGCCTGACTTTCAAAGAAATTATTTGCAACTATAGGAAGCAACCACAATGTAAGCCACAAGTTTTCCAAAGTGTATTTGTTGACAGGTCATCTGCACGAAGAAATGGGGTATGATATCTCATCTCCAGTTTCTTTTCTCCCTCCTTTTCGAGGAAATTTTAACCATTTTAATGATATGTAAACAGAGAACTGGGCAGGACAATGTTGATATCATTGCATTCTACAACGAAATATTCGTTCCTTCCATAAAGCCTTTGCTGGGAGAACTTGGTTCTGCTGGAACAACCACAAGAACGAGTAGAGTTGCTGAAGCCAACAATAGTAATGATGGTAAATGTTTCATTTAGACCATTATTGTACCCAGGTTTCAGTTTTATATTCTGTTCTTGCTGCATCTGCAGGCTATCTAATTTTACTTGTTCTATCTTCATTTTGCCTAATTAGGTACATGCCCCGAATCTCCTAAAGTTTCTCCTTTTCCAAGTCTCCCTGATATGTCCCCAAAGAAAGTATCTGCAACACATAACGTATATGTGTCTCCATTGCGGACATCCAAGGTACTTAAATCTTTTTTTCTTTTTTTGGTCTCTCCATTGAGTTGACTTTGAGTCGCCAGTTTTCCATTTAGTAGAAAATCAGACTCGTACATTTAAGATTTGGCCAGCCTTCTAGAGCAAACAGGAAAAAGTTTAGTTGATTGCTTAGAACTATTGCCACTCAAGAGATGCTGCACTTTGTCCAAGATGCAGCACTTGTAAAAGACCAATAGAAGAAAAAGATCCTTTAAAATTTCCAATATTAAGTTCTATGAATCTTGTAGAAAAAGTTGAATCTCGGGTTATGACTCTTGATTGACTGAACAAGGTATGATAGAAAATTATTCTATTTTTAGCTTTTGTTATTTGAATCCTATGTTACTCGGGCTCTCAGGTTTGAGTGTGTGATATGGGAATGTTTCTGGGATGGGTATGTTCAGAATTTTCTAGTTTTTTCATATATCTGGAAGGCTTTTTTAGGCTATATCCTTGTACATGGTTTGATATACATGTGTATAGATACATGAGACTGGTGTCTGAACATGGTACATACAAAAAAAAAAACCCGAAGAGTCTGAGTAATATAGTTGGAATTTGTGGTTCCATAGGAAAGTAGTATGTGCCGTTGTTTATTAATTAGATCTTGTTTTCATTTACAGATGGATGCTCTAATCTCGCATAGCTCAAGAAGCTACTATGCTTGTGTTGGAGAGAGTACTCGTGCCTATCAGAGCCCTTCGAAAGACCTAACTGCTATCAACAATCACTTGAACGGGTATTCTTCTCCTCTCCCTGGGTAACCATATTTTTTTTAAGTATAGAAGTTCTTGGGTGAAAGTACCTACAAAAGCCTTCTATTATCGGGATTGAATCAAATTAGTCTCTCTACTATTAATATGAATTCCTATATTATTAAAAAGAATCAAATAAGGCTAAAATGCAACGGAGTTAACATTTATTGATTAGACAATGATATGAAAATTAATTTTTTCATTTACAGTTCTACTCTAAAAAGAATATTTCATTTGCCATTAAAAACTTTCAAAATATAACTTAGTTGAGTAGAAAATGACATTTTTTAAATAGTAAATATGAACTCTGTTGAAATTTGGTCTTAATTGATTCTTTTTAATAATACAAAGACTAAATTGATCTTAGATAGGCTAATTTAATCTGGTCCATATAATAAAGAGGACCTACCAAGTACATTCACCAAAGTTATCGTGATGTACTTAACTAATGAAGCTGCCATTTGCTTTGTTGCTTCCAGTGGCAGGAAGATCAGAGGGGCACTCAACTTCGACGATGTTGATGTCGGCTTGGTTAGTGATTCTATGGTTGCAAATAGCCTTTACCTGCAAAATGGGAGCTGTGCATCCTCATCCGGTGCACCTTTAAAATCCGAGCAACCAGAATCTTAGCCCAGCGTGCTCTTATTCCTTGTATATTCTGCCCCTCTCCTGTATTCTTGTTAGATCGTATGTATGAATGTAAGTTCATCACACGAGGTACGTATGAGTGGTGTGTTACTGTAGAATAGCCGCCATCTTCCCAATGTGTTCACTGATGTTAGCTAACAGTACTTTGAAGCTTGGCCTAACAAATTGAATAAAGCTTTGCCTTTCTTTACCCGATTGTAGCCAAATAGTACCGCTGATTGATCATCATTTATATCGGAATCACAGTGCTCCTTCAAGGGGGTAATTTTCTTTGGGAATGTTTTAGGAGATTTTTAGAGGTCAATTTCTTTTTTAACAGTATCTTCTAAGGTAAAGGTGATAAAGGAGGGATATAAATATATGACTTGTATCACTTGTCATCTTAAATGAATGCAAATGTTAATCTCTGTAACCATTCACGTGATAGTTAACTTATATGTCACACAACAACTAAGAAATTTTAAAAATTTGAAAATATATAAAAATATTTTTATACTTTTCAAAATAATTTTTAATTTTTAAAATGATTTTATAATTTTTTAAAATTTTTAAATTTAATTAATTATTGATGGGACATACATGTGGATGCAATGTCAGTAAAGTTAATAATTTTTTTTATCTATTTCTGGCGATTTTGCAAATAATGCTAGTTAAAAAACTAATTACATGAAAAAAATAAATGGAAGGCTAAAATAATTTTAATTTATTTTGTAAAGTTGAAGAATCAAATAAATTATTATGCTTAGTTTATTTATAGACACATAATTCAAATTATCATCTAATTTTAAGATTTTAAAGAAGTTATCTAATTATCTAAAATGTATAATCTATATTAAATTTTAAATATATATTTAGCTTCGGTTTATATACATTTTAAATTACTTTTTTATAAAAAATTCTAATTATCTATGTAACATTATTTAAGTTAAAATAAAATTTTAACAATTTTTATTATCATTATCTGACTGCAAACATTATTAACTTAATTTAAGATTTTCTTATATAAACATTATTTGAGCTAATTTTATAATTTTGTAACAAGTTAATTATTATCAAAGTGTTACATTACATATTTAAAATGGATTAAAGTTTCACTTTACAATATTATTAATAGACAAACTTTTATTAATTGTTATAAACAAGAGATTAATGATAAATTATTTTTTTATATGTAATAATTTTTTAATGAAATGTGTGTGGTAGTTAATTTTTTAGTTATTAAAAATTAGTTTGATGATATCTTTAAAAATATGGGAAGTTTAGGTTTAAGAAAAACATAATGTTTTATTTAAAAATGGGGACAAATTTAAATAAATAAAATTTTCATGTGCATTGCAAATGTTACAAAATTAGTTATATTAATTTTATAATGAAAATATATCATAATTTTATGATGTCACATATCAGTTTTTTTAACCTTCTTTTATAACATATATTAGTTTTTTAACCGTGCCATGAATGAATTGATTCAATTTAGACTCCTTTTTTTTTTCGACAAATCCTATCTTCATATTGTTTCAAAAATATCCTTATATAATTCATTTTTGAATTTTGCAATGTTTCGTTGGGGGTTCAACTTGTATAAACAACGGGAAAGAAGGAATAGACAAAATTTTGACATAAATATTTACGTGGAAAAACTACTTGAATGCACGAGAAAAGAAAATTTCATTAATGAGCAAAACCGAAAGAGTACAAAATGGAAAATCAAAACAAACCTGCAGCCAAAATACAAAGTTCTTACAAAATTCCCATAAAACTCTTATTTTCCCTCTAAATTTTGTATTTTCTATATATAAATCCTAGTGTTATTATGGACTTTAAATAGGCTAAAATTTGTGACTTAATATGACTAGAATTGTGCTGAAGACATTAGAGTTTAACTGAGAAAAGTAACTCTGCTTTGCTGTAAAACACGGATGAGTTATTTGGGGAAAAAGTCGTGTTGTCCTGACATCATATTCACCCTCGTCATGATGTCAGAACCTCCTCATCGTGACGTTAGAAGCCTTCTCGTCGTGATGTCGCCTGTTGGAGATGTTGCAATTCTGACGTCCTCGTGTTGTGATACGGGTGACAAAAAGTGCTTGAAAGGATCTGAAAAATGCAATGTACACTACATAGTTTTTAATTAAATCCGTAATTCAATACTGATAATATTGGAATAAATCCCTAGATTTCTTTTTTTTTATTTTATTCAATTTAATCATTATTGTTATGTTATTTTTTTTTTATATAAATCATGTTGAGGTAGTTATGGGTGCTTAGAGTAGTGCTCACTGCTATTTAGAACTGCTTACCCTCATAACTTGTCATATTTAGAGTTGACAATTTTTGTAAAAAAAATTTATTAAGCTATGATCTTTACTAATAATTTGGATGTGTGAAAGCCCATCTATAATATCCAAATCGATTATAATAATATACTTTGAAGATTGGTATGGATTGGATCAAGCAAATTGTCTTCCCTAGTTTAAGGAGATTGGATCAGATTAAGTAACTTAGTAACATATAGTGAAAATTAAAAGACATATCTTGGACTTATTGAAGATATTCTCCATGCTGATTATCTTGCTTTATTGATGGGAAGATTGATTCTAATTGATCTAGTATGTTAACAAATCAAAAGTAGTTTAAATACTTGAGATATGTATAGGTTATTCGTAGAGAGATTAAGCACTTATTTGTTTAGTAAGGAACTTGTAATTCTGAGTGCATTGAGTGTCATAACTAGTGAATTACTTGGTTTTCACCCTACGTTTCAGGAAGAAAACTTAGAGGGGAGAAATCTAGATCTTAGTTGCAAAAGTGAGGTTACTAATTTGGTGAGTATTAGTACTTATAATCACTTGTTGTACAAATTGTTAAGGTAGTGAATTATCTCTTTGGGCAATACCTCATAGACATATGGAAATCGAACTACGTAAACATATCATTGAGTTCATCTTTGTTCTTCATCAGTGCTTGAAGTAGTTGGCATTACTCGTAGCACTATTCTTTTCTTTTTCTTTTTTTTTTTCTTTTTTTTTTCGTAAATATCATTGTAAGTCTTAACAATTGGTATAAAATACTCCCACTTAGCACATCTAGTCAAATTCTTGGTGTTGATATTTGCTTGAAATGGAAGGATCATCAGCGTCCCTCCATGTTAGATGGTGTGAACTATGCCTACTGAAAAACTAAAATGATAGCTTTCGTCAAGTCTATCGATGAAAAAACCTAAAGATTTGTTGTTACTGATTGGGAGCACCCATTCACTAAAGCCTCTAGTGTCAATACACCTAAGTTTAAGTTGACCTGAACCACTAAAGAGGAGAAACTTGCTAATGCGAATTCAATGGCTCTTTATGCAATTTTTTTTTGTGGTGAAGATGCCCAATAATTCAATAAGATTTCTAAGTGTACTATGCCAATGAGGTTTGGATATCCTTGAAACAACACATAAGGTTAAAAATACAATTATGTAATCAAAGTTGCGAATGCTAACTAGTAAGTTTGAAACCTTAATAATGCAGGTAAATGAGACAATTGGTGAAATTTATTTTAAACTTTGTAATTAATCTAGAAGGGGTAAAAGATTCGAAGAAGTGATCGATGTGGGTAGGTAAGAGCTCCGATTCCTCTTTAATTTAAAAAGTGTATATTTATATATATTAAGTCCTTCATTTTGAAACTTTTGGCCCCCTCTAGGTGGTTGTTTGGGCTCCCGTTTCAAGTCTAGTGCAAGTATTTGTTTTTCTGCTTTCATGTTTAATAATTAAAGTAACAAATAATATATATATATATATATATATATATATATATATATATATATAAAATAAGGTACACAAGCCTATATAGCACCAAGTGGCATTTCTGTCTTTTTTATTTAATTTTTACAATTTAAAAAAAAGAATTTAAATAAAATTATCTTAACTAATTAAATTATCTCCTTTACGTCTAAATATATATATATATATATATTAGATTAGATTTTTATATTACATTAACATTTATTATCTTTGAATTTCAATAATCATAAATCAATTAAATTTAAATTTTAAATAATAATCATCTTTTAATTTAAATACTAATTTTCGTGATTTTTTTTTTAAGTTACAACTTTCATTTTGGGGTGTGCACTTTTGTTTTCTTCTTATAGCTTTTTTTTTCTAGATAAAAATGTTTACCTACACTACGTAAAATAACATCATCAATATCAGAAGGCTTAGAAATTGATTCTAAACTTTTATGCAGAGGTACACAAATCATGTTATTAGCACTGTTCCCTCATTCTTATTGACATAACACATGAATGAGAAGTTTACAGCTATAGTGTTCCCTAGGCTAACTTGGCCATCGGTAATTTATCATGAAGAAAGCAACAATCAAGTTGGTGGAATCCAAAAACTAAGCAAAAACTGGAAACTCAGATTCCCACTAAAATCCAGTATTTTTGGTAAGGAGAAAACAAGCAAACCATAGAAGGATTGGCATTGTAACTGTAAAGGAACCAAAAACAAAATTTAATCCAACTTGCATGTTGATTTTGAGGTTTTGGTTTTTCCAAATCCATGATGGAATACATTTTTCATAAAAATATTCAGCATCAAAACTCTGGCTCCCAACAGTAAGTCACAGAAATGTGGGAGAAGATGCGCCACCTTAGCTCAACTCTTTAAGCAGCACGACTAGTTTCAGGAACAACATGAATGTCAACGCTTATTGGACTTGGAAGACTGCCTAGTATGAGCTTAGAACATCTAGGGACACTGACAAGAGAGATAACCAGCCTCTGGAGGAGGAAACAACTCAATCCACCTTTTGCAAGCAACAATGCCAGCGGTGGTAGGATGGTCCTCCCGTTGGCAATACCTATCTAGTTCATGTTGTTCTTGAAATTAGTTCTACTGAACTAAATAATAGAAGATAATGTGCTTTAATGTATTCAAACCCACATCCTTTTATATTAATAATTAATAATACTCATATCAATCGAATTAAAGTACAAATATTTTTTTAAGAGCTAAATAATTAGTTATGAAATATATTTTATTCTTTTGAATATCACATTTTATAATTTACACAAGCAATTGGTTTAAACTAATATGAAAATCATATTTTACATATTTTATTTTCAATTATTCCAAATGTTTTAGTGAGATAATAATTTTGTAACATAAAATGGTGTACGCTTATAATGTAAGGTGTATGGCTTTACGTGCCTAAGCATCAAGTGACGTGGTCCTACAGAAAAGTCTCTGTGGATGCACTCATCCTAACATTTCACTCACATAAAACGACACAACTTCTTACCGCTAAACGACACTATAAAAAAAACCCTTTCAGTGGGCCCCATACTCACACGAGTCTACCTGACACTATCTCTTCCCAATTTTCAAGACTCCGACAACTGCTCGGCCCAACTCACCAACTCTCCGTTAAGTTCACTGTGACGGAGAAAACGCGAATCCTTTACCGATCTTTTCCAAAGCAGGAATCTCCGTTACGGCTAGATGTTAAAGGATTTTGGCGGTAAAATCCAATGGCGGCAACAGTACGCGTCAAAAAATAATTGGCTAGCTATGAATGTCATGTGCATGGTGCATGTCCATCATGATGTTATGTTGGTTAATTTTCCCGCGCTAAAGAGGGAAAGATCCTTCATTGATAGGGTTTTCCACAAAAAGAAGCCCAAGGTTAAAAAGACAGAAAATATATAAGAAAAAAGGGGAAATCTTAGGATCCTTGTTCCTAATCCAAATTATTAAAGAACGATTTTTTCCCTTCTTCTTTCTTCTCGATCCCTTAAAACGCTATGTTTTGGGCGAGGAATTTGAAGCTAGGTTTTCTGGTTTGCTGGATCGTTAGATCCGAGATCTCAACCTAATTTCAAGCCTAAATTTTGTAAGGTTTCTTTGAATAATGTTTTATTTTTTTCAACTTTTTGCTTGTCACTCTTGAAAAGTAGTTGGCCATTTCCAGAAGTATAAATGATTTTTTTTTACTGATTATTACTTTTTCATTGTATAGTAATAGCTAAAATTTTTGAAATGTTGCCATAAACTTTTATTTTGAGGCGGAGGTTTAAGTTGCTGTTATGTATTTATAGATTTAGCTAGTTTAATCTTGTATATGCTGATTAAGAGTAAAATTGTTGGAGAGATTTAAATCCTGAACTTTTCTGAAATTGATAACTTTGAGATCCACTGCTAGGGTTATTAATAAATATGGAAGACATGAAGCCTTCAGTTGCAACTTCTGGTGGCACAGATGCTGATGCCGTTGAAGCTAGATTCAATGCTTTGTGCAAGGTAGTGATTTGTTCTTTCCAGTAATATTATTTCAACTATTTCTTTTTTCTTTTTGTGTTTTTTAGTGTTATGTTTTCCTGATTTCCAGAATGGGTTATCTCTGGATGAGAAAGCTTGTTCAAATGCTATGAAGCTATTCAAAGAAACAAAACACCTTTTAACGTCAAATGTTTCATCAATTGGGAGCGGAACGGTAGATTATTATTATTATTATTATTATTATTATTATTTAATTTTTAACTTCCTTTTATATGAAAATTACGAAAGGGAATTGCTTTCTAATTAACTAACTTTGTTGCATTTATTCTGGATTAGCTGGAAGAAGCAGAGCGATTTTGGTTTTCATTTGTCTTATATTCGCTCAAGCAGCTGAGTGAAAAGGTTGGAGAAAATACGCAACAAGAGTCTGATGAAAGTGGGTTTTCGTTTTGCCAGATATTGAGAGCTACAAAGCTGAAGTATGATACTGTTAATTTTGTGTATGTAAGGGTAACTTTTGCGATCAATAACCATTTCAATGATAGTGAGTTTATTTTAATTTTGCAGTATCGTGGATTTTTTTAAGGAGTTGCCTCAGTTTTTGGTAAAAGCTGGTCCCGTTTTACGTAACATGTATGGTGAAGATTGGGAGACTCGACTTGAGGTATTGAAAGAATATAGATTTATGTTTCCGCTTGTTTTCCATTTTGTCTATATTTTTTAAAAATTGTACGACCATGTCACTTCGATCTGACTATCTGCTTATGGTACTTATATCAATTAGGGTAAGGAGATGCAGGCCAATTTTGTGTACTTGAGCCTTTTAAGCAAGTAGGTACCCTTCTTTTATAACCTAGGTTATAAAGATGATATGTGCAAATAGCTTTGTAATTGTATTAGCATTTCTCCCCTAATCTTTAATATGACTACAATGTGCTAAATTTGATGGGTTAGTTTTAAATGCACGAAATCACACTAGTGAAAAAGGTATATTGCTTTTGGTTCGTCAACTTATGTTCTATAAGGGTTAGAATTGCAGTTTACTTTCATATTTCGTCTTGAACCTTTCCAGAAATTTGCAGGAGGCCTAATTGTGGTGGTTTTATCAAGTATTTATCCTCCATAAAGCAAAAAATTTGTTTTGGGGATGTACTGTGCAGGATGTGCATATCAAAGATGTTGGAAAATAAAATACGATAATGATGTAATACATCCATACATGTGCCATAATTATAAAAGTAATTGGTCATGTACCCTTGTTTATGGCATGTTTTGACTGTTGTCTTCTCCAGATGGATGATAAAATTAAAGTTAAGATAGTGATATAAATATGAAATTCTCACTTACGCAGATTGCAGAATTATATTTGAAATAATATATTATGCAATTTGTATCGCACATGCTATAATGTTTTTTTTCTTCGAGCAGCTGTATCCTCAAAACCTCAAATTTGTGGTTACTTTGTATAATTTTCCATTTTGTGAAGTAAATAACATCTGCATCTTCTGTTTTGATGGTATAAAAAGCTCATACAAGCGTGCATTTTGGGAACTCTTCTTGACAAGTGATGCAAATATTGACAAGCAGCAAAATGCTACCAGTTCGCCAGATTATATATCAGAGTGTCATCGATTTGGATGGTTACTGTTTTTGGCACTCCGCGTGCACGCATTCAGTCGTTTTAAAGACCTAGTGACTTGTGCAAACGGTTTTGTTTCTATACTGGTCAGTTACGCATTTCTATTGCTTTATTACTAGTTGATTTAGGTAGACACTTGGTTTTACTAAGGAATAACATGTCATCTCTTTCTTCTGGTGAAACATGTTCTGATATTATTCGTATATATAATGGATTAATTAATAATTATCAAATGGAATGCAAAGTAGAGAGTTATAATTAAATGTGCTTCAAAAGATTCAACTCAACTATGCTGTTGTCTTTGATGCACTCTATCCTTGTACATTCGTAGCACATTGAGCAATAATGGAGAGTTTAATGTTTTCTTACTATTTAATGTGATTGTCGACAGGCTATCTTGATTATACATGTTCCTGTTCGCTTCAGAAACTTCAAGATCAATGACTCTCCACATTTTGGTAATTATCTGCTCTTCATGGCTGTCAAATTTTTAGATCTGTCCTTTTCAATAAAGAGATTACATTTGTGATTCTTCTTTGGTCTTTATCTTTTATTCTGTCCTGCATTCTTCACTGTTGTTTAGTCCTTGCTCATTTACATTCTTTTTATTTTCCTTTCCTGGTGGGGGTAAAATTTTGGCGTTCCTCATTGTTGACTTCTTTGACATGCAATCATTCAGTTAAGAAAGGTGACAAAGGTGTCGACTTGCTTGCGTCACTTTGCAACATGTATGATGCTTCAGAAGATGATCTGAGGAAAACAATGGAGACGACCAATAAGTTAATAGAGGACATATTGAAAAAAAAGCCATGTCCAGCAGCTGAGTGCAAAACTGAAGCACTGGAAAATATTGATACCGGTTTGTCACATAAGTCATGAATGCTATTTTGGCAGCATGCTTGCGTCTGTTTTGCTTCTAATTTTTCTGATCTTCTTTGATGCAGATAGCTTGATCTATTTTGAAGGTTTAATGGAGGAAAAATCTCTTTCATCCAGTTTAAATATTTTAGAGAAGGATTACGATGATGCAATTTGTAATAAAGGTGATTTGGATGAGAGAGTGTTTGTAAACGATGAAGATAGTTTACTTGGTTTAGGGAGCTTTTCTGGAGGGGCCATGAATGTTACTGGTATCAAGGTCTGTTTCAAATTTGAGATAATGCATTCTACTTTTTTAGTTTTTATGCTTTACTTAGTGGTCAGTTTATTTAAGAAAGCATTTATTCTGTTTTGAGTAGAGGAAATTTGATTCAGTAGCTTCACCAACAAAGTCGATTTCAAGCCCGCTGTCTCCTCAACGCCCTCCTGCATCTCATGCAAATGGTGTCCTTGGGCCACCAAATGCGAAGATGGCAGCTACACCTGTCAGCGCTGCAATGACAACTGCGAAATGGCTTCGTTCTGTTATTTGTCCTCTTCCTTCAAAACCTTCAGTTGAGTTGCAGCGTTTTTTATCATCTTGTGATAAAGATGTTACCAATGATGTGATCTGTAGGGCGCATATAATATTGGAGGCAATATTTCCTAGAAATCAAGAGTGTAGTGTAACTGGAAGCCTTCAGAGTGTAAACCTGATGGATAACATATGGATGGAACAACGAAGACTGGAGGCACTTAAGTTGTACTATAGAGTTTTGGAAGCTATGTGTACTGCCGAGGCCCAAATATTACATGCACCTAATTTGACCTCTTTATTAACTAATGAGAGGTTTCACAGATGTATGCTTGCTTGTTCTGCTGAACTAGTACTGGCGACACATAAGACTGCCACAATGTTGTTTCCTACAGTTCTTGAGAGAACTGGTATTACAGCCTTTGATTTGAGCAAGGTGATAGAGAGTTTTATTAGACATGAGGAGTCTCTACCAAGAGAACTGAGGCGGCATCTAAATTCTCTGGAAGAGAGGCTTTTGGAGAGCATGGTGTGGGATAAAGGTTCCTCAATGTACAATTCTTTGATAGTTGCAAAACCTGCCCTATCTGCTGAAATAAATCGTCTTGGCTTATTGGCTGAACCAATGCCACCTTTGGATGCAATTGCGACACATGTGAACTTTTCTGGAAGTACACCTCCGGTGCCTTCTTTGCAGAAACACGAAACATCAACGGGTAATGCTGGTAGCTTAATCTTTGGCATGTAACATTGGTAGCTTAATTTTAGCTGGTATATTTTCAGATAGGGAAAACTTTGTGACCAGTATGCCAATCTTCTTGTTTAATGCAGTAACGTGTGTTAATAGATTTTATTGTTGCTCTTTCTCACAATGTATTCTATGCTGAACTTAATTTATATTGTCATGTTACTTTTGTCAGGACAAAATGGGGATGTCAGGTCTCCTATGAGGCCTTGCACGGAGTTGAGGAGTGTGTTGGTTGAACGGAATGCTTTTACATCACCAGTGAAGGATCGTCTATTAGCATTGAACAACCTTAAGAAGGCTCCTTTGCAATCTGCATTTGCCAGGTATTGTAGAGTGCAAGTTCTAGGGAAGTAGAGACCTGTACTAATTGCACTGGCTAACTGCATTTTCTTTTTGGGTACTTTTTTTGTAGTCCAACACGTCCTAACCCTGGTGGTGGAGGAGAAACATGTGCGGAAACAGGAATAAGTATATTTTTTGGCAAGGTATCAAACCATGAGATGAATTAGACTTTTTTTATGAAACTATGGTGTACCCTCGTACGCTTTTACTGGTTCAAAAATTTAGCCTCCTAGTACTTGATTGTAAAATGTAAATCTACTTCTATTTAATTTTCTTCTGGCAATTTGCCCACAAGTACTTACTATTGAATTTGATTTATAAATTCAGTGGTTGTCATCTGCTACATGTCTTACATTTTGCTTTTTTTTTTTTTTTTGCACCGCCCAGATTAATAAGTTGGCTGCTGTCCGGATTAATGGTATGGTTGAGAGGCTACAACTGTCTCAACAGATAAGGGAGAGTGTGTATTCTCTTTTCCAAAAAATACTTAACCAGAGGACTTCTTTGTTCTTTAACCGTCATATTGACCAGATCATCCTTTGTTGTTTCTATGTAGTTGCAAAGGTCTGCGCTTCTTATGAGATCATTTTAGTCGCAGTTAAATTTATCTGCACTATTTCCTCTTACTTCCTGAACGAATGACTTGCAGATTTCTCAGTTGCGCCTAACTTTCAAAGAAATTATTTGCAACTATAGGAAGCAACCACAATGTAAGCCACAGGTTTTCCAAAGTGTATTTGTTGACAGGTCATCTGCACGAAGAAATGGGGTATGATATCTCATCCCCAATATTTATCTCCCTGCTTTTCGAGGAAATTTTAACCATTTTAATGATATGTAAACAGAGAACCGGGCAGGATAATGTTGATATCATTGCATTCTACAACGAAATATTCGTTCCTTCCATAAAGCCTTTGCTGGGAGAACTTGGTTCTGCTGGAACAACCACAAGAACGAGTAGAGCTGCTGAAGCCAACAATAGTAATGATGGTAAATGTTTCATTTAGACAATTATTTTACCCAGGTTTCAGTTTTATATTCTGTTCTTGCTGCATCTGCAGGCTATCTAATTTTACTTGTTCTATCTTCATTTTGCCTAATTAGGTACATGCCCCGGATCTCCTAAAGTTTCTCCTTTTCCAAGTCTCCCTGATATGTCCCCAAAGAAAGTATCTGCAACACATAACGTATATGTGTCTCCATTGCGGACATCCAAGGTACTTAAATCCTTTTTTCTTTTTTTGGTCTCTCCATTGAGTTGACTTTGAGTCGCCAATTTTCCATTTAGTAGAAAATCAGACTCGTACATTTAAGATTTGACCAGCCTTCTAGAGCAAACAGGAAAAAGTTTAGTTGATTGCTTAGAACTATTGCCACTCGAGATGCTGCACTTTGTCCAAGATGCAGCACTTGTAAAAGACCAATAAAAGAAAAAGATCGTTTAAAATTTCCGATATCAAGTTCTATGAATCTTGTAGAAAAAGTTGAATCTCGGGTTATGTCTCTTGATTGACTGAACAAGGTATGATAGAAAATTATTCTATTTTTAGCTTTTGTTATTTGAATCCTATGTTGCTCAGGCTCTCAGGTTTGAGTGTTTGGTATGGGAATGTTTCTGGGATGGGTATGTTCAGAATTTTGAAAGCTATATCCTTGTACATGGTTTGATATACATGTGTATAGATAGATTATACATGAGACTGATGTTTGAACATGGTACATGCAAAAAAAAAAAAAAAAAAAACCGAATTGTCTGAGTAATATAGTTGGAATTTGTGGTTCCACTGGAAAGAAGTATGTGCCGTTGTTTATTAATTAGATCTTGTTTTCATTTACAGATGGATGCTCTAATCTCGCATAGCTCAAGAAGCTACTATGCTTGTGTTGGAGAGAGTACTCGTGCCTATCAGAGCCCTTCGAAAGACCTAACTGCTATCAACAATCACTTGAATGGGTATTCTTCTCCTCTCCCTGGGTAACATTTTTTTTTAAGTATTGAAGTTGTGGGGTGAGAGTACCTACTAAAGCCCTCTCTTATCGGGATTGAATCAAATTAGCCTCTCTATTATTAATATGAATTAATTTAATTTTTATAATATTAAAAAGAATTAAATAAGTCTGAAATGGAATGGAGTTAATATTTATTGATTAAAAATTGATGAAATTTATTTTTTTCATTAACAGTTCTGCACTAAAAAAAGAGTAGAAAATAATATTTTATAAATAGTAAATATGAACTTGTTGAAATTTGGCTTTAATTGATTTTTTTTAATAATACAAAGATTAAATTGATCGTGTATAGGCTAATATAATCCGATACATATAATAAAGGGACCTACCAATTACATTCACCAAAGTTCTTGCGATGCACCTGACTAATGACGCTGCCATTTGCTTTGATGTTTCCAGTGGCAGGAAGATCAGAGGGGCGCTCAATTTCGACGATGTTGATGTCGGTTTGGTTAGTGATTCTATGGTTGCAAATAGCCTTTACCTGCAAAATGGGAGCTGTGCATCCTCATCCGGTGCACCTTTGAAATCCGAGCAACCAGAATCTTAGCCCAGCACGCTTGTATTCCTTGTATATTCTGCCCCACTCCCGTATTCTTGTTAGATCGTACGTATGAATGTAAGTTCATCACACGGGGTACGTATGAGCGGTATGTTACTGTAGAATAGCCGCCACCTCCCCAATGTGTTTACTGATGTTAGCTAACAGTACTTTGAAGCTTGGCCTAACAAATTGAATAAATTTTTGCCTTTGCCGGATTGTAGCCAAATAGTACCACTGATCATTTATATTGGAATCACAGTGATCCTTCAAGGGGGTAATTTTCTTTGGGAATGTTTTAGGAGATTTTTAGAGGTCAATTTCTTTTTTAACATTGTCTTAAGTGATATTTTGGATGGATATAAATATATTACTTCGATTGTTTGCCAAATTACTTTAAATGAATGAAAATGTTAACATTGTAAATGTTGATGTAGCATTTATATGGTACTTAGCGTATATGTCACATTAATAAATTAATTTTTAAAAATAAAAATATATTTATAAATAAATTTTATACCTTTTAAAATAATTTTTAATGTTTTAATGATTTTTTTAAATTTTTTAAATTTTTTAAATTTTAAAAAGTTAATTAATTATTAATGTGGAATTTTAAATTAGCAAAGTCAAAAAAAAAAAAACGAGTCCTTAGCATTAAAATTTGGCCAAACATTTCCTTGATTATGGATAATCCACTCTCAACAAATAATTAATAGTATGTACATCAAGACATTATTAAAGTTATATTATTAGATTATCATGTGGATGTCATGTCACTAAAATTAATAAATATTAATTTTATTTATTTATTTTGAAGTGATATTACAAATAATATTAATTTAAGAGTTAAAAGTGTTAAAAAATAAATATAAGATTAAAATAATTTTTTTTATAAAATTGAAAGATTAAATAAATTATTGTAATTTAACCACACATGAGACAATAACTATTAATTTAAAATGCACTTTTAATTCAAATTATTTAATTTTAATTTTTTTAACAAATTATCTAATGAATCATCTAATTTTAAGATTTTAAACAAGTTATCTAATTATCTAAAATGTATAATACATAATAAATTTTAAATATATATACATTTAAATTTCTTATTTGTCTTGGTTTGTATACATTTTAAATTATCTATTTTTTTTATAAATTTTCTAATTATCTATGTAACATTATTTAAGTTAACTAAAATTTTTCTTATATATTAGCGCATCGTAAACATTATTTGAGCTAATTTTAAATTTTTTTAAAAATTAATTATTATCAAAGTGTTATATTGCATATTTAAAATTATAAATATGGGTTAAAGTTTCATTTTATAAATTATCTTACTTTATTGTTGGGAAGATTGATTCTAATTGATTTAGTTTGTTAACAAATTGAAGGTAGTTTAAATACATGTGATTTGTATAGGTTTTTCATAGAGAGATTGAGCACTTATTTGTTCGGTAAGAAACTTGTGATTGTGAGTGTATTGAGTGTGATAACTAGTTACTTAATTTTCACACTAAGTATCTGGGGGGAAACTTAGAGGAGAGAGACCTAAATTTTAGGTTCAAAAGTGAGGTTGCTAATTTGGTGAGTATAAGTACTTATAATCACTTGTTATATGAGTTTAATAAAGTAGTGGATTATCTCTCTAGGCAAGGCATCGTAGACATAGGAAAACTAAACTACATAAACATATTGTTGAGATTATCTTTGTTCTTTATTAGTGCTTGAAGTAGTTGGCACTACTCGTAGCACTATTTATTTATTTATTTATTTATTTATTTTGCAAATATCATTCTAAGTCTTAACAATTAGTATTAGAGCCTCCCACTTAGCACATTTAGTCGAAACCTTGGTGTTGATATTTACTTGAAATGGAAGAATCTTCAGTGTTCTGTCCCTCCATGTTAGATGGTGTGAAGTGTGAACTATGCCTACTGGAATGCTAGAATGATGGCTTTCGCTAAGTCTGTGGATGAAAAATCCTAGAGATTTGTTCTTCCTGGTTGGGAACACCCATTCACTAAAGCCTCTAGTGCCAAGACACCTAAGTTTGAGTTGACCTGGACCATTGAAGAGGAGAAACTTGCTAATGCGAATTCGAAGGCTCTTTATGCAATTTTTATGGTGAGGATGCTCAATAATTCAAGAGGATTTCTAAATGTACCATTGCTAATGAGGTTGGGATATCCTTGAACAACACATAACAGCACAAATACAATTAAGCAATCAAAGTTGCAAGTGCTGACTACTAAGCTTGAAACCTTGAGGATGCAGAAAAATAAGACAATTGATGAGTTTTATGGCAAACTATGTGATTTGTCCAATCAAGCTTTTGCTCTCGAGAATGATTACTCAAACTAAAACTAGTTAGAAAGGTTCTTAGATCTTTGCTAGAAAGGATTAGGATCAAAGTGATAGTCATTGATGAAGCAAATGACTTTGATATAATGTGTATTGATGAGTTGATTGAGTCTCTACAAACTTTTTGTAAGACCCTATACCCGACCCGATCGTCAGGTCCGAGTGACAAGATGCCACATTCGTCACTAGAGCGACTATGATCATTTCCATTCGAATTATACCACTAGTTAATCAAATTCAATCAAAACATGCATTTTAAATCTATTCAACTTATATTCAAGCCATTACCATATTTTGACCAAATATATAATACCTAAAGAACCATATTTGTTATAGTTCATACGTCATTATTTTGCTAGAAATTAGTAGAATTTATTTTTAAGAATAGATTCTATTTTCTAGGAAAAACGTACAATTATAGGTTATAGAGAGAATCTAATTTCTCATTGAAAGTAAATAAAAGTTTTCATTATGTGATTTGGTTCGTGTTGCTCAAGCCCACACTTGAAGCAATTCATTGTTCAAGAACAACGATGAAGGTCATTTGGTTGAAATCCAGGATCAACTTTAGTCCACCTCACACAAAGCATATATATAATTTCGATTAAGTTTATTATTATAAATAACACAACAGGCTCGGTTTAAGAAAATTTTTAAACTCTCATTGTATATAAAATGATTGTTTTCTAAATCGATTTTTCCAACAATAATGCCTTGAGGGTGTCATGAAAGAATGGTCAAATGATATATATTATAGATGTTACGAATCAGTTGATCTCATGCACATTTTTTGCATGTTAATGTTATGTTTTATTAGTTTACAAATTATTTGATGTTATATTTTGAATCCAAATTATATTAGCACCATTAAGTTTTAATACTTAATGTATAGATGTGTTTGTTTCTGTGCGCAGATGTCGATCAGGTGATGTCTTAGATCAAGGAATTCGTGAAGCATCCAAAGGTCTTCAACTCAGCTCGGACATTGTTCATGCATCTTTTGTCTATAGTTTGTTAATGGCATATACCTAGGTTGAATTGTGGGTTTTATATGCTATTTTGGTATATTTGGTCATATTTTGGATCTATAAGGTCTTAATATTAAGTTTTGAATCTTGATCATGTTGATTGTTGTTAGTTTTGATGTCCCAAACTTTTGATATAACAACATTTAATATTAATTTTATATGTATTATATTTCCTAAGTCATTTGGTGAAAATATGGTTGAAAATTTTATCAAACATTTTCAAAAACTTGAAAAATACTCAAAAATATGTTTTAAATGTGTTTTAATTTATCAAAATATTTTTGGGTTAATACCAAAGTGTTTTAAGGTGTTTAATAAAATGGTTTTTATGCACTTTGGTATGCAAGTCTCGAGACACACGGCTATATGTCTCAAGACACAAAAACTTCAAAGCAAAATTTTGCTTCAAGAGCTACAAGTCTAAAGACATTGGGCAATATGTCTAGAGACAATTAACAGATTGTATCAAGACATAAGCCTGTCAATCTGTGAGACATAAGCCTATATGTCTCGAGACATAGCTTGCCAAAGACTGTTTTTCAAACTTGTCTCGAGACATTGTGTCAGGTCTCAAGACATCTTCTCTTTGTTGTAAAGATTATACTTAAGGTTTTTAAGGTATAAAACCTTAAGGGGATAAGAAAGGTTCTAGTTAAGCCATAAAAATTAGGGGAAGGTTCTATCTTAGCTTTGTTAAAAAGAAAAAGGATTGTAAGGGTTATGTCTTGTCCTTGAAAGGTATCAATTCAAGTATAGTGAATTGAGAAATCTTTGGTTGAGGTATGTCAAGAGAGTGGAGGTAGGTAATTGGGGCGAAACCACTATAAATCAAATTTTCCAAGCTATTCTCCCTTCCTATTCTATTTTGGAATAGTTTGTAGAGAATTTTTAAAATACCAATTCACCCCTCTTGGTATTTTTGGGCCTAACATACCTAACAAATAGGCTTATAATCCTTGATGTGTTAAATGTGTTTAGGGTGGTCAATTTGATGAATTTATTATTTGATATCATGTTGATATGAGTTAGTAATGTATTGGTTACTTTTTAATGAGTTAGAAAGTGTTTTATAGGTAAAGCGACTACTTGGTATCGAGACATTAAGAACATGTCTCGAGATACCTAAACATTGAAGCTAGAGGTTTGAAACATGAGAACTATGCCTTGAGACTTGTCTTGAGACATAAGAGGTTAAATCTCAAAAAATGAGCCCCATTGTCTCGAGATAACTTAACTTCGAAGCAAAAATAAGGAAGTATGGGAAGCATGTGTCTCGAGACATGACTTCACTGTCTTAAAACACATTATTCAATTTTGATAGTTTGAGTTTGGACTTGAATCTTGCCTTCGTGTTTAACCCATATGACCCGTGTCACTACAAATGGGCTCAATTAGTCTTGATTAACTGTGTATCATTAGTATAACATGTAAAATTTGAGTTTATGTCATTTTTTCTTTTAAAGTTTGATAAAAATTAATCAAGATAGTCTGAGTTGCTCCGGCAACATAATGTGACATCTCGCATTCAGATCTGACAGCTGAGTTAGGTGTGGGGTGTCACAAAAGAAATGATGACATTGCCTTTTTTTAATTGGTATAATAACACACTTTATCTTCAACACTTATACATTATAAACTTTGGTTCTAATTCTAAATAATTCAGCAAATTTAACCCTCCACATTTATAAATCCTATCAATTCAGTCCTTAAACACATCTTCACCATAAATCGAAATTATAAATCAAAAAATTCTAAAAACATTCAAAATCGCACCAATGATGAAATCTAAAAAAATTATAGTGAAGGAAGGAAATGTCCATTAGAGAAAATTTGCAACATTTATTTCAATTTCAAAAACAAAATGAAAAGTGAAACAAAAGAAAATTTTAACCAAGCGGATCAAAACTCCACTTCTTCATTTCCAACATTTCTTTCAATTTCTATTTTGGCTGTAACTAGGGTATCCATCATCAGTAGCAGTGACTATTTCTCTTGTCGCAGGTGCTTTTCGAAGAGGTAAATGGCTGGCTATGAAATGTGCTCCATTCCCATGGGTAGGGATTGAATCACTGACCTCATGGTTAAGGGATAAGGTAAATGGCTGGTCATGAAATGTGCTCCATTCCAACACTTATTTCAATTTCAGGTACTTATTTCCCTTTCCAATTCATCCTCTTTTTCTCCTATCGAATTGTTTCAAACAAGAAAGCAAATATTTCAAAACAAAAAATTGTGAACGCCATGAACACTCGCAAGATTCTTTAGATGGAGAGTAAAGGAGTTTAGCTTTATGTTTATGAACTAGCAGGTTCCTTTAGGTTAAAATCCACCTTATTTCATTGTTGGTGTTCTTAGAATTTTGATTATTTGCCAAATTATAGTTTATTAATTTGTTTAATTTTGCAAACCCAAGATCATATACGTGTCAGTGGTTCCTTTAGGTTAAAATCCACCTTATTTCATTGTTGGTGTTCTTAGAATTTTGATTATTTGCCAAATTATATGTTTATTAATTTGTTTAATTTTGCAAACCCAAGATCATATACTTGTCAGTCTTCATTGTCTCTAATGCAAATCAAAATCGGTGACCAACTTGTAACGTTTTGAAATTGGTTGACTGAAGTGTTGAGTAACCAAAATCATATAATTGTCGCTCATCTTTGCACCATTATTCCCCAACCTGATAATTCAAATAGTATTAACAACAACTCACAACCACAATCAAAGCAAAGCAACCAAAAAAAAAAAAAGGGAAAAAAATCTACTTTATTAGTGAGCCCAAAATAGGTCTTACAAATGCAAAGAGCCAAAATAAAATCATAGAGAAGAGAATCAAAATATCACAAAAAAAAAAAGACTCAAATTTACCAAATTTAGTTAGGAGTTAGTCGAAGAGTTTCTAGTGAGGAGGCTTAGTCCAAAAGGTGAAGGAGAAAGTCTTGTTGAGAAAAGGAACATATTAAAGTCATTTGCCCATCTGATGAAGATGGACAGAGGTTGAAGAGCTTCTTCTTATGGCTTCAAGTTTAAATCAATTATGTTTTATGCCACTTCAAGGAATATTAAACCATAAAGTTGAAAAATAAAGGAAAAAAGATCAAGTTTAGTGTGTTTCTTTGCTACAGGAAGAGCTGGACGGTGGCACAATTACTAGTATACAATAAGTAACCTTGGGTGTATTTCCATAACCAACTTGTCACTTTTTAAAACTAAATGACCAAAGTTTAAATTTACTAATATTTGAGTGACCTTCCGTAAGTTTACTTTTTGATAAATAGTAGGTTAACAACCATCAAACATATGTTAGTAATTTAACAACTCAATGACTTTAAAGGATGATTTTTAAATAGTTCAGTGATAAATTTGTAATTTTTTAAATTAAGTGATCAAAGTATAAACTTGCTAGTAATTGAGTGATCTTAGATGTAGTTAAAAAGAGAGATTATTCTTCACTAACATTGTCTCAAAGGTTGAAACCTATATTACTTTTCATCATTATTGTTTGAATCATGCCGGATTGATCGGTTAGACTAATTGGATTGAGAACCAATTGAGGTATCGATTCAAAGAGTAGCTTTGAACTGATTAGATCAAAAATTAGTATAAATCAATTGAATCGACTAAAACTCGATTGAACTGACTAAAAACCGATTAAACCAAAAAAAAAATTAATAATTTTTCAATCACACCAATGGCGAAACCGTTACTTTTAATCTCAATTAATTAAATTTGAGTTCAAGTGAAAAGGCTTTCAAATCTCGACGGCGCCACCGGAGAGATCAAAGCCTACAAACCCAGAATCTTTTACTAGAGCCAAAGTTCTTAAACAGTGAGAGCAAAAAGAAAAAAGAGAGGCGCGTGCGGCGGCGATGATGTCCGGAGGCGGTGCTGGCGGAGTGGAGTGGCACGTTAGGCCACCGAATCCAAAAAACCCAATCGTATTTTTCGATGTAACCATAGGTTCTATCCCCGCCGGTCGTATCAAAATGGAACTCTTCGCTGATATTGCCCCTAAAACCGCCGAAAATTTCCGGTCCTTTCACTTCCCTTCTTTTGTTCTTTTTCCATAACTATTTTTCACTTTTCCAAATTTCTATTCTGATTTTCAACTTTTCTTCTCGTCGTGCAGGCAGCTATGCACTGGCGAATACAGGTTCACTTTTTTTTTCCCTTAAAATTTTTTGTTATCTTCATCAAAATAAATAATTGCTACTTACTCATTTTATTAATTGGATTGAATATCAGGAAAGCTGGGTTGCCTGTTGGTTATAAGGGTTGCCAATTTCATAGGGTTATTAAAGATTTTATGATTCAAGCTGGAGATTTCCTCAAGGTTGTTACTCTACTGTATTAGATTTCTTTTTGCACTTATTATCTTAGCCACTTTGCTCCTCCATGTTAGTTCTGAATACCCAGAATTAGCTTCTTCAAGAATTTTGCAGATTATGAACTCTTTACTCTTTATGTATCTGGGAATAATGATTTTGCGGGACTCCTTTTAAAGCTAGATTATTTCAGAATTTAAAGTATTGGCTTGCTGACTTGAGAGGATGATATGATTGAAGTAGATTGTTGTTGTTTTTTTCTGTTGTTACGTTCTTTGTTAAATGACCATTGTAGCGTGGATGAGGGCGCAAATATCCTTAATAAGGATTGTTTTCACCCGAAAATTGGAGTGTAGTGTTTGCCAAAGTAATGGAAGGTCTAGCTTAGATCATTAAAATTTGATTTGTTAAACATAAAAGATGCAGAAGAGCTAAGTTACTGTTTATTTTTTTCTGTCTTTCCATATTTTTGAGGGTCCTTAGAGGATCATATTCCTGGCCCAAGTCTAAATGTATGTCGGACATGGGTATCTCAAGCAAAAATAAAGAATTGGAGTAAAATATTGCAGGAGTATTACTTTTTGTTGACAATGATGATGCTATTTAGACCATTTTCTCCAATGTTATGTATTAGTTACAGTGAAATCTTACATTGCAGGGTGATGGTAGTGGATGTACTTCCATTTATGGGCACAAATTTGATGATGAAAATTTCATTGCCAAACACACTGGTCCTGGTTTGCTATCAATGGTATGCTATTTTCTATATGGTATTCCTTTAGCTATATTTTCTTTTTTCAGTTTTCTCTAAACTTTTCAAACGAAGATTCTTCATTTTTTGTAAATACCTTTTTGATAAAGGAAGGTATAGAAAGCATTGACTTCTTTGATTTTGGAAGTGATTGAGAAAACTTAGATGTGGGAGGTTCGTGGGAAAGGATTTTGTTGCCATATCTCGATAATCTTTGTGAAGTGCCTTAATTTTTATAGTCCTCTTCCAGTCCCCAATATTCTATATCACACCTCTGTTTCGTTGATAAACTGGTGATCTTTTTTGTACAACTGTGATTCGAACCCAGGCCAATAGCCCAGAACTTGGGGTTCACAACTGGTGTTAGATTCACATTCTCTTAACACTGGAGGGAGAAACAGAAAGAAAAATATGAAGATACTAGAATATTATGGATAAGTTCAATGAAAATTTATTAATTGCATATCTTTTTCTGTTTCCATTGCAGGCAAACAGTGGACCAAACACCAATGGTTGTCAGGTAACTTACTCTATCTCTCTTACTTACGTAAATTTTACTCGGATTTTGGATTCCTGTCTAACATAGGCATGTTCAGTTTTTTCTAAGTTTTTCCATGTATTTAGAGGGTCATATCTCAATTACCATGTCCAGAAATGCATCTTACACTGGTGTTTGACTTGGGTACTTCAAGAAAAATGAGTAATTGGAGTAACATATGCTTACATACACATGCACACACATGCAATTTGATGATGTAAAAGAATGTCAATGTCCTTTCATGCCCGCGGCATTGGTATTGATCAAGCATCTCTATATATTAAAGGGGCACGGGAATTATTTCTCTGGTTTGTCCAATCCCAGTCTTGTGAATTGAGATTGGGTGGAAGCATGGCTATTGCAAATTACATCAAGCCTTTGAGTGCTTTTAGTTAAGATTTCTAAAGGTTCTTGGTAGAACTTCTATCATCTACCGTTATAAACTTCTCGGTTATATTGATTTCAGTGTTTATTGACTGCAGTTTTTTATCACATGTGCAAAATGCGAGTGGCTCGATAATAAGCATGTTGTATTTGGGGTACATTCTCAAACCTATTAGTGCCGAATATATCAAGATTTCCTACCTTCTATAAAGTTGAAGAATATTGTTACTTCTTCGAACTAACAAATAATTTGTCTGTGGTCATGTAGAGGGTGCTCGGAGATAGTCTTCTTGTTGTTCGGAAGATTGAGAATGTGGCTACAGGACCGAACAATAGGCCAAAACTACCATGCATTATAGCTGAGTGCGGGGAAATGTAAACGTGATATCAGTAACTCATATGCTGAAGACTAACCACAAATGTTTTAAAAACCATTTTAGAGTTAATTTCCTCTAGGTCTGTTGACTTTTTATACTGGGGTTCTTTTCCCCCTTTGGCTCGAAATATTTGATTACCAATATATTGCTGGCATTGGAGGTTTGATGAATGTTCGTATAATAGTGTTAAATGCTTGATTTGAATGAGATTTTAAGTAGGCAGTGGACATGATTGGATTAGTAATTTTTGCCATTGAGTTATTGTATACTATTCTGGTCAGGCAAGGCTAGTAGATTTTTTTACTGTTGTTTTATCATGAAGAAAACACAGGTTAAACTTTTAAAAAAGCCCTTGAACTAGTTTGCTTTTATTAAGTAAAACCTACCCTTTTTTTATTATTTGTACTTAAGATAGCTGTTTTTTTCAATGAAATGTCGATTTATGTTAAGGGCTTATTTAGATACCAATCAAAGATTAAAAACCTATTTGGGTAGATATTAAAGTTTAAGGGTTTATTTGAGTTTGGCTTAATGACAAATTTGGCCACAAACGTTTGCATGTTTGTCAAAAATGCCTTAATTGTATTTTTGAGCCTTTTTTTGTCATAAACATTTGTTGTTTTTTTCAATATGTTTTTTTCTGATGGATTTAATGAAAATTAATGGAGATGATGTGAAATTTCATTTGTGAAATATTTCTAATGAGATATAATTTATTAATTAAATAACCTAATAAGATAATTACATGTGAAAAATAATAAAATAAATAATACATTAAATTAAAAAAATAACTTTTAATTTCAAGAAAATAAAAGTAATTATCTATAAAAAATTAACTCAGTAGAAAAATTTCTTAGTATATGAACATGCGAAAGATTGAAACCTTTTGAAAGAAAAGAAAAATTGAAACCTTCAATTTATTTGTTAAATCTGTTAGAAAAAACAAATTGAAAAAAAAAAGAACAAAGGTTGATGGCAAAAAAAGTTCAAAAATACAATTAAGACCCTTTTGATAAAATATGCAAATATTAGTGGCCAAATTTATTATTAAATATTTAAGTTTTAGTAAAACTATAGGGATTTATCTAAAATCCAAATAACTTAGTAAAGTAGGGTCTTCTTAATATATTAGCATAGGCTGAATGATTAACTCCACTATCAAGAGAGTTAAAAATTTATCTTAAACTTGGTATTATTTTATATAGGTCCAATTATAATCACAAATATAAAAAACTAAAATTTGTAATTTGTAATTTTTATTATGCTATAATTTTGGTATCTTTTTATAAATTTTATAAAATCGAATTTAGTTCATCAAATAAAGCTCTCTTTATGTACGACTTGTAAGTTGCAACTTGATTTTTCATGTTATACTTTAGATGAATATTTTGACTTAATTAAGACATGTTATCACGATGATAGTGGTGCCACTTTATCATGTTCATAGTTTTTGTCAAGATGTTCATATATAGTTGAAAGAAAATTACTGTTAACCTTTTAACTACAAATAATTTTTTTTATTCTTAGACACTTGTCAGCATACAAATGACATGATAATAAAATAATAAGATAACTATCACATATAAAGATGAAAATTATTTAGACTAACTAATATCATTATAAAAGTAAATGATCAAATTATGTCAAATTAAAATATAAAGACTAAATATCTATTACGGATATGTAGGGAAATCGAAATTACAATTTTACTAATATCTTATAATTACTAAAAAAGGAGAAACAAAATCATATCATTAGTAAGTCCAAATAATTAGCATCGTTAATAATTTTGGTAGTTAAGGTGGGTTTAAGAAAAAACATATTCTAACCTATCATGCCAAAATGAATTTTTTTGATAAAATCGTTCTTTTAAATCCATGTAAAAAAGTTTAATTAGGGTAGTCAACAATATTAACGACTATCTTTTTTTATCTCGTGTGATACATGGTTTAAGTTATATTTGTCAACTTTAATATTTTATATTTATCTATTAAAAAGTTGTTACAAAATCCTGATCATAAATATTAAATATAATACTTAATTTGTATAAATGAAAAAAATATAATACTTAGGGTGGGTCTGGATGGACGGTACGTTTATCTATGATTAGTGTAAAAACAGCGGTGAGATTAGATACTGTAACGACACTGTAGCGTGAGATAAAAAGTAAATTAAACGCACCGCACCACAACCTACCGCCCATCCAACGCACTTCAACGCACTCATATCCACGTCCTCTTGCATTGACAATAATACACATGCCAATTGAGTTAAGATTTAATTGGCAAGTTGCATTTATATATAGGTTATAGATATTGTAAAACTATTCAAAAAATTTTTATTGAAACACGATACTTAGGCACTAATATTTCAATTTGATATCATAATATACGACACAAAACAATATTAATATAGTCAGGGCCAATTTAAGAAATTTTTTTAGAGTGGTCGGAATTAAGTTATATTCTTTTAAGATAGTAACATTGAAAATTTCCCATTTTAATAGCTTATATTTTTATAATTTTTAAAGAATTAAATAAAAATTTTCTCATTTTTAAAAGACTAAAAGTATAATTTCATCATATATTAATTTAAAATTTTATAAATTATAAAAAAAATAGAACTAAAAATTTTCATTTTAATGGAAAACCTTAATAAAAATATAAAGATTTTCATTTTTTTATTAAATCTTAAATTTAATAATGTTAACATATTGATTTGATTTTTAAAATTCAAAAAATATAAAAATTAAATTCTTGAAATAAAATTATAAAAATTAAATTTCGAAATTTCGAAAAGTATTAAAATTTATTGTAAAATTTAATCTAAAACATAATATATTTTTAAATATATTTTTTTAATAAAATAAATTATATAAAAGAAGTATTACTTCTAATTCTAGAATTAAATAATGGTAGATAAAGTAAAAAAAATTCAACCTACTCCTCAAACAAACTTTAAGTACAACGTCATTTTGAAGGTCTTCGGTCTACTCGACCGTTTGAAAGTGTACGACATAACACTGTAGAGAAAAGACCGTCCCCGCAATTGCCGCATTCTCTCTCGAAGGTGAAGGGCATTTCAGTCAACACGAAAATGCTTAAATACGTCCTTGCGTACGTCATCATATGTGATCTAACCGACTGTTCTTATTGTCCAAATCACCCACGTAATTGATATGATTTTTTAGTGTTTTATTTAATAATTTCTTTTGACTTTTAAGGACAATATGGAGAATTATTATTGTACAAATCTGCTCAGAACCTAATTCAGTTTCTTTTATTGAAAAAGTCTAAATTTGAATTTCACTACAAATATTTACGTTTGATGCAAAAAAGTAAACTATTATCCCATTTTCATAAGATTTTTATTTTGGGCTTCGAAAATCAAAAGAATAGTCGTTAACAATCGTTTTTATTTTAGTCACTTAACATTAATTTAGGGTTACATAATGTTATTTTAGGTTTATTTTAGTCATAAAATTTTAGTAAGTTTTCATTTTGATTACTCATTTTCTTTTTTAGAATTAATATTATTTTAAAAGAAAACTGAGTTTTTATTGGGATTTGAGTTATTCAATTGCAAAAATGAAATCTAATTTTTTCATGTAACTCAATTCTTAGAAAAAAAAACTCAAGTTTTTTCATGCAAAACCTAGCTTTTCCCTTTTTAGTATAAAAAAAACTAAGATCACTTCTAAAAAATAGAGGAAATTAAAGAGATGAAATTGTTTTGCCTTGTAAAAACCCATGTTTTTTCTTATAAAAACCCGAGTTGTCGAGGTAGTTTATGAGGAGTGCTTGAGAGTAATGTCCACTGGTGTTTGACATTGCTCAAACCTTATAACTTACCATATTTGGTGTTAGTAAATTTTGATAACAAAATCTATTGGATGTAATCTTTGTTGATACTTTGGATGTATGCAGAATCATCCATGACATCTAAAACTATTATAGGAATATATCTTGGAGTTCGCTTTGGAATGGATCAAGCAAATTGACTTCCCTATTTTGAGGAGATTGGATCAAATCGGGTAAACTTAAAAACATATCTTGAAGACTTATCTTGGACATATTGAAAATATTCACTGAGCTTATTATCTTACTATTTTGTTGGGAAGATTGATTCTAATTGATTTAGCATGTTAACAAATTGAAAGTAGTTTAAACATTTGAGATTTGTATAGGTTTTCTGCGAAGAATTTTAAGAAGTTATCTGTTTGGTGAGAAACTTGTTATTATGAGTGCACAGAGTGTGAAAATAAGTGAATTACTTGGTTCTTAGCCTAAGTTTTCAAAAGGATAACATATAAGAGAATAATCTAGATCTTAAGAGCAAAAGTGAGGTTGCTAATCTGGTGAGTTTTAGAGTTTGTTATTACTTGTTGTACGAAGTGTTAAGATAGTGGATTATCTCTTTGGGCAATGCCCAACAGATGTAAGGAAATTGAATTGCATAAACATATCATTATGTTCTTCTTTGTTCTTCATCAATGGCTAAAGCAACTAGCACTACTCAATTTTATTTGAAAATATTGTTCTAAGTTCTTTCATTTGGTATTAGAGCCTACCACTTAACATATCTAGTGGATTTCCTCGTGTTGATATTGGCTTGCAATGGCAGGTTCATTAGTCTTTCATCTCTCCATGCTCAATGGTACAAATTATGCCTACTGGAATGCTCAAATGATGACTCTCATCAAGTTTATAAATGGAAAGGCCTCAATATCTGTTCTTACTAGTTAGGAGTGCCTATTCACTATAGCCTTCGATGTCAAGACACTTAAATCTAAGTTCACCTAGACTATTGAAGAGGAGAAACTTGTCAATGCTAATTTCAAATCTCTCTATGCATTTTTTATAGAGTAGATGCCTAAGAATTCAAGAGGATTTTTAAGTGTACTATTGCCAATGAGACCTCGGATATCCTTGAAATAGCACATGAAGGTACCAATATGGTGAAGCAATCAAAGGTTCAAATGCTCACTACAAAATTTAAAACCTTGAGGATGTAGGAGAATAAGACAATTGGTGAGTTCTATGCCAAACTTTGTTATTTGTCCAATTAGGCTTTTGCCTTTATAAATGAGTATTTGAATTCTAAACTAGTAAGAAAACTTCTTAGATATTTTCCAGAAAGGTTTAGTATCAAAGGGATAAAGATCGAGGTAGCAAAGAACATTAATCCAATGTATATTGATGACCTGATTGGATTTGTGCAAACTTTTGAGATCAATTTAGATGTGATAAAGAATAGCAAGATAAATAAATAAAATGACATTTACAAATAATTAGAGAGTGCCCAATGATCAAAGCATTTTTATAGAAAAGCTACAAGAGTAGATAGCTTTATTAACCCAAAACGAGTGGAATTTGAGTAATTACTGACAGTCTATTTTTCATACGACCGATATGGACATTATTAGAAACAATGAAATCGACGACCAGACTTATTAATTCATAAATATAGATTAAAGTTGATAAAGGTGAAAAGATCATTAATGGTGAACATAATGCTGTAGGAGCTTTATCTGACCACTAAATGTTAGTTCTTTTCTACCTTATCTATTTATTATTTTGAATTTTTCTATTTCTGCATGGAATTTTCAATGGTGTGCAGGTCGTAAATTTTCGTGCATTTTTCGGGAGTTTAAGCCAAATATTGTCGGGCTCTACAAAATGAGAGTCAATGGGGGTAAAGCTGACTTAATCATTGAGAAACTTGGCTTTGATTGTTTACATCGGGTTGTTCTATTGATTTTTCAGGAGGAATTTAGATTGGATGGAAGGAGTCTATTTAGGTTGAGGTTATTAGAAGTCATCCACAATTTATTTTAACGAAGATTTCTCTGGGAAGAGTTGAGATCAACTTTTTATAGTGAGAGGATCCATTGGTTAGCAATTTGAGATTTTAATGCTATCCTCTTGGATGATGAAAAGAAGGGCGGACAGGTCGTTGGAAGGAGATGTTCTTCATTTTGTAATTTTATAGATTTAGCCAATCTCCATGACTTAAGTTTTCGAGGCCTAGAATTTACGTGGATAAGAGGAGGAATTGTGGAAAAATTGGATAGGGAAATATGTAATGAAACTTGGTTGTCTACTTTTCCTAACAGTTTGGTGACTCATTTTCCAATACTTAAATCTAATCATAGGCCTCTTATTCTTGCTACCAAACCAAAAGTTTGTTATTATAAAGGGCATCATTTCGAGTTTTTGGCAGGATAGGTTGAGCATCCGGAGTTCACTGATTTTGTTAAGGAAAATTGGAACTATAATGGGCATATGGCGGAATCTCTCAATTATTTTACTTCTAGTATCAAGATTTGGAATAAAGAGGTTTTTGGGGACATTGGCACTAGGAAAAAATCTTTACACATAGACTTGCAAGAATTCAGAGGGAATTGGATAGGGTGCATTCTGATCATCTTTTACATTTAGAGATGGAGGTGCATGAAGAGCTGGAAAGTGTCTTACATCATGAAAAGTTTCTTTGGAAACAAAATACGAGGTGCGATATGTTGAATTTGGGATATCAAAATACCAAGTTTTTCCATAGACTTACAAATGAGGAAGGATAATAAGATCAATGCCTTGAAAAGTGGTAATGAATAGTGGATTTATGAGGAATAGGAGCTCAAACATGAGGTGGTTACTTTTTTCCAAAAATATTATGGTGAGCAACCAAACCAGTTGAGAGACCTTCCTTCAAGTGCCTTTCTTAAGCTTGATGATTATGAGATCCACTTTTTGAGTCAGTCAGTTATGAATGAGGAAATTAATAGGGAATTGTTCAATATGGCCCTCCTGAAAGTGCTCGACAATGATAGTTTTCATGCCCTTTTTTTCTAAAATCAATGGGAGCAAATAAGGGGCTCTGTATGTGATTGGGTTAAGGGTATTTTTGTAGGTAACCCTATTGATTCGATTTTAAATAATTCCTTAGTTGTCCTAATTCTCAAGAAAAAGAGTTAAAAATTTTGCTCAATTTTGACCAATCAGTTTGTGTTCAGTTCTTTATAAACTGGTTATAAAAATCATCGCTAATTGTTTCAAAGTGGTCTTACCGAAGATAATAGCCCAGGAACAGACAGGCTTTATAGATGGCAAAAATATCACTGACAACACCATCATCACACAGGAGGTCATTCATTTTATGAAAAGTCAGCAAAAAAACAAAAGGTGGATGGCCATCAAAATAAACTTAGAGAATGTTTATGATCGAGTTCGGTGGGAGTTTATTAAGGTTTCATTACAGGCTGCAGGTATCCCAATTTTCCTTATTAATGTAATCATGTATGATATTACAAACTCCACTTTGCAAATCCTATGGAATGGTGTCCCTACACAAAAATTTAAGCCGGCTAAACGTGTCTGTTAAAGTTTTCCCTTATCTCCACACCTTTTTTTCTTATGTATGGAGTGGCTTGGTCATAGCATTCTTGCACACATTGATTCTAAAAATTGGGATCCGATCAGATTGTCTTGTTTGGGTCTACCTCTTTCTCACCTATTTTTGGTCGAGCTAATGTTCAACAAGTTGAGATTCTTAAAGGTACATTGGAAAGATTTTGTGAAATTTTCGGACATCGGATAAATGCACAAAAGACGAATATTTTTTTCTCCAAGGGGGTTGATGATGAGCTAGCTTTAAGAATTAGCAATCTTTGGGATTTCAAAAAGTGAATAATCTGGTATCGTGCTTAGGCGTGCCACTTTTTCATGAGCGAGTTACCAATAGCACCCTAAGGTTTATGGTGGACAAGATTCGATGTAAGTTGAATAGTTGGGATATGCGAAAGCTCTCTCTAGCTAGAAGGGCCACTCTTGCTCAATCTGTTATTTTATCGATCCCAAGTTTTTTTGTACAGTCTATGATGATCTCTAATGGTATTTGTGAAAAATAAAGTGCTTGGTAAGGTAGTTTATTTTGGGGTCTTTTACTAGTGGAAAAAAAATGAAGCTGGTTTGCTGGGAGTATGTTTGTCAGCCACGGCCTAATGGTGGTTTGGAATTAAGACAAGTTCAGGATCATAACACTGTCTTCATGATGAAAATCATGTTTCAAATTGTTTTAGAGCTAGAAGCTCTTTGGGTTCATGTCCTTAAGTCAAAATATAGGATCCATAATGGTATACCGGAAACCTTGAATCAAAGTAATGGTTCCTTCCTTTGGAAAAGCCTGTCAAAGGTATGGCCTCTAATTCGAGAAATTTTAATTTGGTCAATGGGAGATGACAATAGTATTAACTATTAAAAGGACCATTGGATTCCTACTGTTGGTCATTTTTGTAATTTTATTCCATCTCATTCTAACTTGGTGATGGATTACCCACTTAGCGACATGGTTACGGATGAAAGATATTGGAATCTTGATATATTCAGACTTTAGCTCCCAAACAAGATCATCTAGAAGATTGTGGGGGTCCCCCCGCCGTATTCAACAGCTGGTTCGGATAGTCATTTGGGGAGGATCTACAACAGGTTCCTTCACACTCAAAAATGCCTATGGGAGAATAAGAGGTGGGTTATGGAACACAAAAGAGATAATTTGATAGATTCTGTGGAAATGTTAAGGTCCTCAGAGGGTTAAATATTTCATTTGGCTTGCACTCTAACAACGTCTGCTTACTAATGTAGAAATAATGAGGAGGTGTATTTGTACCAATAATTCTTGTGGGTTCTGTCATTACGAGCTGAAAGATGTGATGTACGCTTTAAGAGACTGTCAAACAGCTAGAAATATCTGGAAGCTTGTTGTCCTTGATGATAAGATGTCTCTATTTTTCTCAGGAGATCTCTATGAGTGGTTTGTGAAAAACCTTCAAAATCTCCATCAGATACGATTAAGAGATGTTGATTGGCAATGTTTCTTTGGTCTTACTATGTGGCGTATATGGGAAAAATGCAATCTTCTTTTATTCCAGGGCATTCCGTGGAGTGCCAATAAAATTATTAAAGTCTCCTATAGTTGAGCTAAACAACATGCTCTTTCTAATAATAAGGCAACAAAGGAGGCCTCACGAATATCACCACCACTAACGTCTCTAGACAATAATGGGATTTACTTAAGTTCAAATGGTGTAGCCAAAGAGGATATAGGTTTTGTTGTAGTTGGGAGAATGTTGCGGGATCAAAAAGAAAGATGGATCCTAGTGTACAATAGGTATTTGGGAGTGTTTTTTTCTCTGTTATGGAGGCCAAGTTATGGGGCACCTTAGATGGATTAATGCTTCTTTTGAAGAGGAGCTATGATTTTGTGATAATCCAAACTGATAGCATGGAGACAGTTCAAGTTATTCAAGATCAACTTTGATAAGGAGAATTCAAATTCACCAACTTTTGTCTAGAATTAGACATTAGGACGTTCGACAAATTCCGAGAGAAAATAATGGAGAAACCGATGGAATTGCTAAACTAGTTCAAGCCGAGGGAAAATAATGTTAGTTGAGAGAAATTAGAGTTTGATTCATTACAGCCTATTATTTTTTCCTTTTTGGTTTAACAAAAATGGACTAAAATCATTACAAATGGAGTAAACTTATCGTAGATGATATATTATTAAGGTAATATAAAATTACCTAAAAAAAAATAGGTGGTTTGAGTGTATTATCAAATTTTGACATAAGAAAGTGACTTCGAAATATAGTATTACCACCAATTTATCTTTTTGATTTCGTGAATCAAATGTGCTTTAACCTTCCTTAAACCAGAAGCAAAATGAAAGTATATTAGTTGGAAGAATAAATATTGGCTTTTAATAGTTATTGACTCCATTTATTAACCATTGTTTGAGATATAGTAAATCCAAATACGATGATTGAATAAAACATTTATTTTTTTTTAAAAAAAATTGACATTGCTTCATTGTGAATGGCACAAAAGTGGATATAATTAGGCTTTTATATCAAGACAAGAACGTCGGTTGTTTTTTCCATTCAAAATCTCTGGAATCTTGTCTACGTAATTTCCTTAACTTTAATTAGCAAATAATAATCATTAATCACCAAAAGTCATATTCATAATTTTTTATTATTGTTTTGATACAATAATTAACATTATCTATAATCCCTTTTAATTCTTAAATAAAAATATAAATATTTTTTTTTAAATTACAATACTTAGGAAATAAAATTCGAATAACGAACACAAATCACGTGACTTGAATTCGGACTATATTTGAGACAATAAACATTTTTGACTATCAAACCATCACATGAAGTTCAATATAAATGTTTTTTTAACACTTACATTAGTAGCAACATTAATTATTATTATTACAGCTTTAAATTAATGTAGTTACGTCATTGATGATATTACAATCAACTATCTATATATATATATATCTACTTTACTACATGTTTTAACGTAAGACTATACGATATTAGAAAAATAAAATAATTTGTTTGTCATTGAAGTTTGATTCAATGGTATAAATTAAGACAGATAATGTATACCGTTCCCATTACATATGGATTAAAGAAATTGCTAAATGGTCTATAACTTGACTTATAGAAGTTTCTTTTATTTCTATTTTGTGACAAGTATTTCAACTTTATTTTAAAATTCACTTAGTTTAATCAATTTATTTATTCACTTTTGTTTTTTTTCTTTATATTTATTTTATCGCTTGAGGTGTTGTGATATATTTTTCTGAGTATCGCGACACTGGCATTGCGAGGGGGACAAAATTGGATTAAAAGGGTAGTCTTTACTCACCCGAACCACTAATCACCCAAGACCTGTGTAGGTGCAATTTTGGCAATGAAAATCCATCAGATTGTAGCCTAAAACAACCAAATTTGGCTGAGGAGGAGAGAGGCACACATTAGCTTAGTTTTAGTCTTAATTTTCTCTAGATTTTCTCTTAGTTTTTCTGCACTATTTCTAGAGTTTATATTTTCTCTTCTTCTTTCTTAGTTTTAGAGTTTATTTTTTTGCATTTACTTCTTGTTCTTGATGTTCATAGTGTTAGTTATAACTGTAGTTTAGATTTATTTACACTTTCAGTCATTGTACCTTGGTTGTAAGATATTTCTAGCTTTAGTTTAATGTATTTCAGTTTCTTTTACTTTTAATCAGTTAAAATTTGTTACTTTTATGTTTATTGCTTTCAATTTTCTTGTTGAATTCTTTTAGTTTCATGTTTTTTAAATTTTCTTGCATAAAAATCCAAACTTTTATATTTTTTTAAGCTTTATTTTAGTGGCTTCTTTGCTTTTCATTTTCATGTTCATTCTCTTTATACATGTCCAATAGGTCTCTCTGATAGCTCGTAGAAACTAAAAAATAAATTTCATGTAGAACCAAATGGATAGAAATGAATGGAAATGATGAAGTAAGAGAAATGGGTCACATTCACAAATAAATGTATTTTCTCGCTAAATACAAAAAATGACTTGAGAATTAGTTTAATATTTTTAAATTATTGTTTAATTAATTATAATTAAATAATTTAAGTTAAAAATGGAATTAAACTAATTAGTCATTATGAATTTATTGAATAAGAAAATTAAGTATATTTTCTCAAAGATTTTTTACGGTAAAGTTGTCATGGCTTTAATGAAATTAAAATTGGGTTGAGAAAATTATTTAATTGAGAAATTAATTTAGTTAATTTAATTAATTTAATAAATAATATTTATTTTGGAAATAGAAACAAGTATTGGGATGGATTATATTATAAAGTGTTGGGTCAAAAGGTCCAGGAAACATATATAATTGGACTCAATACCCCTTATGTACATGACAAGATGACAACTCTAGTATTTGTTAACTAGGGCATGCCACCCATCCCTCTCTTAATTGGATTAGAAGAGTGTTTTCTATTTAAATAATATTATTTTAGAAGGACTTACTCAGTCAGGTATCATGGGTTCTTCACAAAACTCAATCATATCTCCCTTTTCGACCTCAACCATGAATTGAACAACTCATAGGGAAATTTCTTGCACTTCTCCCCCATAGGATCACTCAAACTCAACTGCAATGCAGCTTTTAATTGCTCATCGCACAAAGCAAGCATCGTTATTATTGTTAGAGACAGTCAAGGCTTGATAATTTCGGGAGCCAATGCGCAAGTGGTTGTTTTATCCGAACTTACGACCGAAGCCTTTTCTCTAAGGCTAGGTTCTCGACTAATTCGCCTTTACAACTGACATAATACCATCCTAGAATTCGACAACAAATCCTGCATTGATACATTGCTTGGTATCAGGACACTCATTCAAAAGTTGCTTTCATATTTGATGAACTCCTTCATTCCTTCTAATTGTAGCTACTCATTTTTTTTTCTCTTAGGGAAGGTAATAGGGCTTGTGATTGGATTGCTAAGCACTCATGTATGGGACTTGTTCGGAGGATTGGATTCTCAATCTCCCTTTGAAGCTACAAGACCTCTTATAACTTCCTCTTTCGTAATGAAAAATTGATGATTTTTTAATACAAAAAATAACTTGTGTTACCCAATCCTCCGTTGCCCATTTCAAGCTCCACCCCCAAATCCTTTATTTTTATGAGACAATTGCAAAATTTATTTGTGATATAATTGCACTCGTAAAAAATAGACAATTATAATTATATTTTAAATTTCTCATTCACAATTGAATGCTTATTATTGCACTTTCACAATTTAATGAGTTAAACTCTCGTAAAAGTATAGTAAAAGTCTCTATATTGTATTATAATTATATTTTAATTTTTTTATTAAAATTAATAAAATAATTTTTATACATTATAGAAAAGAGTAAAAAGTTTAAAATTTTAATTTGTTTGTTCCATTAATTATTAATAAGTAAATTTACTATTATTTTTAAATTTAATCATAAGTATCGGTCCAAAACTAATTATATTTGGGTCGAAAGTAAAACCCTTTCAACAATAACGATTTATTAGTAAGAATAAATTTAGTATACAAAATTTTAAATGAAATAGAAAATGCCCAAAGTTCTGACAATATAAAAAGAAAATACCTTAAAATATTGATTAGGAAATGATAAGATGTAGACAAACATAGAAGTTCTAGAAAAGGGAAAATTTGGGAAATTTAAGATAAAGCAATGCTGAGACAGCAGCCACACTAAAAGGAAACCCAAAACTTTTGCCGTACCAATGCTTGTTAACCACATTAAGATTTTTTCCCTTAATTTCCAACCAAAAGTCCAATTTTTCCGAGTCACAAGAGTCTGCGCACGTGTTTTTATCTTTTTCTTCTTTTACTTACAATCAATCAAAAAACTAAAATATTAAACTTTATTATTATCTAAATAGGTGAGGTGATAATTATGTCTGATACCCTAATTAATAGTCGGGAGTTCGATTTTCACATTAGATATGAAATAATTTTAAAAATTTATAATTAATATATATTTCTTAATAGACCTACATAATACGGAGAAAATTAATTTACATAGATATAAAATGAAATTTAAAAACTTATTTAGCAAGATGTAAGAAAGCTAAACCATTGTCCCTTTCAAAGCTTAGCTAACCCTTGTGTTTTAATGATAATTTAATACTAAATTTCCAATCCTTTCTTTCTTGTAACCTTCCTTTGTCAAAACTTCCTTTTTATCTTTATCTCCTTCCTGGAAACCACCTTTCACACCAACATAAAAAAAACCCCAATTTTTGAATGGTTATATAAACCCTAAAAAGTGCTTATATTGTTTCGCAGTTCAACCATCATACCTTGTTCACTTTCTCTCTAGAAACTACACTTTCTTTCCCGGATGGATGTACTAGGCGTTCACCAAATGAAAAGCAAGAAGAAGCAGTTTAAGAGGAGAGATTGTAAGAAAGATATTAAAGTGGTTTATATTTCAAGTCCCATGAAGGTCAAGACATGTGCCTCACAATTCCGAGCTTTAGTGCAAGAACTCACCGGGAAAGACTCTAATGCCGCCGTCCGCTTCATGGACAATGACGACAACGTTTCTGATCATTCTCCTGCCTATTCCGATTCAACGGGGGTTGATCGTGTTCTTGAATTGCCTTTAGCAAATTCCAATCACCAATCTATGTTTGAATCATACGATGAGGGGAGCTTCTGGGGGATGTTTACATCTAATTTGTTTCATGATCCTTCTCAGCTAGACACTTTCAGAAGCTTTGGATCAACTTAATTTTTTTTTTTAAATATCTATATGTATATATGTAGTTAATTCTAATATAATATAGGCTCTTAGTCTATAATTTATGGAATACATATATATTGGCATGCACTTATTCATTCATATTAATTTATTTGAGAGTTTCTTTTATGATCAACTTTTCACATTTATTTTTAATTAATTGAATGGTGGCAGCATTCCATAATTATATGTATAGGACAAGTTGAAATGTACATTTCAGCAAATTATAATGTAAAATCTAATTAGTACAATGCACAACGATTTAAGAAATAGACAAAATCGACATAAAGTGTATAAATATATGTCCGATCAAATTACAATGTAAAATTCAACTAGTAGAATGTACAATGGGTTAAGAACTAAACAAAACCAGCATAAAGCATATACGTAGAAAGGAAACCTCACACATTATAATTGCAATGATGGAACTTGAATCTAGCCCTTTAAATTTTGAGGTCTCTATCTTTACCAATTATGTCGAGGATTTAGTGGCAAACCATGATTATTTTTTAAATTAATATTTTTAATTTTTAAAAAATTAGTTAATTTGACACATCAGCATAGTCAACAAATGTTAGTTTTTTCATCTATTTACAGGGTGATTTGACAAATAATACAAGTTCAATGGATAAAAGAGACAAAGAAATAAATAGAGGGCTAAAATGATTTTTTTTGTAAAGTTGGTGGAGCAAATAAGTCAGTATGAAAAATAAAAAATGGAAGGGATTCACTTATACTGATGTAAAACTAAAGTGGTTTTACACTCTTCCGTAACTTTTTATATGTTTAATATTTTAATAATCTAATCGTCGTATTTATTGTCATGCTCCATTCATGTAGATCATGCATGTCAAGTTTGACACAAATTAAATTTTTTTAACTATTTATTTTATGTAAAAAAAACTTTCAACCTTTAAATATATATTAATATAGAGAATATTTTAGATCGATATGATAGAAATATCCAATTGATTCAAAAACTTACATATATGACAGTACAAATATCTTAATAAATTCAACAGTTGGATTGTTAAAATTTTAATTGTATAAAAAAATTACAGAAGAGTGTTAAATCACTTTAATTTTACATTAGTGTAAGTGGATTTCTCTTTAATAAAAAAATATAAATTTGTAAGGCTATAATAACAGTTTAATGAGATTATATTTGATTCCCCGATAGTGCATAAGTTCTATACAATATCACTTAAACTACAAATTATCACTGAAAAATTAAGTAAATATAATTAAAAGTTAATCTAATTATTATTTTTTTTATAATTTTCTTCTCCCTCCCATGTATAGACACAAAAATAACAAAGTTGTACTATTCACATATGATTTTACCTTTTATCTCTTAATCTCATTTTAGATGATTATAGAGTTTACTTTTACTATTCTAAATCTTCATCACATAAGAAAAGCAAAAACTATCCCATTCCAAAAATAGAATGGTGTGAATGTCAAAGCTAAAGCAAACACCTTCAACTCACCATTACTTTGAGATTGTGGGTGAGATCTTCCATTCCTTTCACTTTAGTCTTGTAGTAATAGTGAGATTTTGGAATTTAGTGAATTGTAAAACTTTATCAATACACAAAGAAGTGGAGAAAAAAATTATAAAAAAGAAAATTAAGATTGATTTTTAATTATGTTTAATTAATTTTTTAAATATTTATTAAAAAAATTTCTCATTAATGAAATAACAATTCATCATTAAGTGATGATATAAAACTTACATACCATCTGTTGAATAGTATGATAATAGTTTGGAGGAGTTAATTTGTTGAGAAAGTAGTTAAGCAGTTAAATCAGTTACTTAAGCTCTTTGCTTAGCTTATAAAATCGAGTTTATGCACATTGTAATGGATGATCTGGTTCAATACACAAATGAGCTTCTTTTCTCAATTTTCTAGTTATTGGTTCATTTCTCTATTTTGTTTCTGTTTTGCCTGATATCTCTGGTTACCTTCCTCGCAGCTATCGCTGGATCATTGACATTTCTACATGGTATCAGAGTTATTGTTTTTCGACCGGTAGATCTATGATTACTCATTTTTATGGATCCACCATCAATTCTCGTTGTTACTTAGGTCAGTTCGTCTTTTACAAACAAGAAAATCAGTGTTTGTCCTAATGATCACAATTTTCTTCTTTGGAAGCAACAAGTGTTGTTTACGATTCATGGTAAATTCATGCTAAAAGCCTGGAAGGTTTTCTTGATGTGATCTAGGTTGCACCACCGCGAGTCATCGTGTTCACCACAATAAAGGCAAATTTCAATCCCAATTTTCATAGGCACAAGAAGTAGGATTGCGCTTTTGCTTCTTGGTTGTTATCCACCATCAGTCCTCATATCTTGCCCAAATTGGTTGGTGCTGAGACTTCTCATTTCATCTAGAGTACATTAGTGAGCTTTTTTTCCACCAGTACAACCACCGAAGTCATTAATCTCTATTGTCAGTTGCATATCATGAAGAGAGTTGATCTCTTGATATGTGATTATATCACAAAAATCAAAGAAGTATATGACACACTAGCTGCTTGTGAAAATGCCACAACTGAAGTTGAGTAAATTGCCACAATCTTGAAAGGTCTACCATCTAAGTATGATTCATTTATGGCTATTATAACTTAATGTAAGGAACCCTATGACCTTAAAAGTATGATTTTTGATCTTATGGATGTTGGATCAAGGCTAGGAGATTCTTTGCGTGTTCCTTTGAGCATCAACAATTCTCAGTTTTTGGTGAACAATTTTGATCGTTTATCAAGTAATACTCCTTACTTGTCTGGTTGTAGCTATGTACAACAGCGCGTGCCTCATGCTTCGAGTAGTTATGCAGGTAGAATATGGGTTCAATACAATAATCAATTGCAATGCCAGCTATGTGGCAAACTTGGACATCTTATAGATCGATGCTTCCATCATTTGATCAAAACTTTGTTGAGGTGATAGCTCAAGCCTATAGTCTTAGGCTTGTTTTAGTTGCCGGAGTTAACTCATGTGCCTTTTCTGAGCCTACAAAACAATCAAACTTTTCTTTTAAGGGTTATTGTCCGTATGTACCTGCTAACCCTGAAACTTATTGATCTTATGTATCTGCTATGATCTCTTCCACTAGCAGCTAAGTACAAGGGTCCTATTTGTCCATTAATGCAATACCTACTAATAAGCTTGGTCAAGCAAATTCAGTGACTGCCATTGTACGATTTGTTTCCTTGTTTTCCTGACTCCAGTGCTACACATCATTTGACCAATGACATTGCTCACCTTCATGTCTGCTAACCTTACTCCGGTCAAGTATGGTAACCATAGGTGACGGTGCTTCTTTAAATATTTCACATATTGGTTAGCCTTTCTTTAAATCTACTTCTCGGTAGCTTATTTTGGATCAATTATTGCATGTTTCTAATATCACCAAGAGTTTATTATATGTCAATAAAATTGCTAAATATAATTTGGTGTTTTTCGAGTTCCATCACTCATTGCTTTGTTAAGGATGAGGCTACTGGTGAGGTTCTTCTTCAAGGTCTTGAAAAATATGGATGATTGTACACATTTCTTACTGAAGAATGCTTTTATGAAGTTGTTTCTACTCGCAAGTCTCATTTACCTTTGGCATCCACTCAAAAAGTCTATAATACTTACATCAGTGATCTTGAAGATCAATCTCTTATTTTCGAATATTGGTTGTGGCATTGATGTCTCAATCATCCAACTGAAGTTGCCCAGAGTGTGGTCATGTCCTCTTGTATTAAATGTATTCATAAGAATAAATAATGTTCTTCTTTTTGTGTTGCCTGTCAATGGAAAAATTCACAAATTACACTTTTCTTCATCAAACACTGTGTATCACAAACTGTTTGAGTTAGTGGAAATTGATCTTTGGGGTCCAGCACATGAATCTTCCAATGGTTTTCTTTATTATATCTCATTTATTGATGTATACAGTAGGAATTATTGGTTATACTACTCCGAGCAAAGTCCGAGGCCTTTTAAGCATTTCAATTATTTTAAAAGCCTGTATAAAATCAATTTAATAGTTTTATTGTTGAGGTTCAAACAGATTCAGAAAGAGAGTTTCGAGGTCTTTATTCTTACTTGACTGATTGTAGCATTCAATAGTCTAAAATTTCATCACTCATTGTCTCCAAATGGAAAAGTAGAGAGGAAGCACAGACATATAGTGGAACTTGGCCTCACTTTACTCACACAAGCTTCTTTACCTTTTAGATTTTAGTCTGATGCATTTCTAATTGCTATGTATCTTATTAACAGGCTTCCTACAAAGGTTCTTGGCAACATTTCCCCTCATAAGAAGCTATACAACCATGCTCCATTATGAGTTTCTATGGGTATTTGGTAGCTTTTTTTTTCCTGATATCTGCACTTTGAACAGGTACAAATTGGAGCATCGAAGTATGCATTGCACCTTTTTGGGATATAAGCCCATGCATCATGGGTACAAGTGCATGGACTCTCATAGACGGGTCTTTATTTCACAACATGTAAAGTTTCAGGAACATGTTTTTCCTTTTTCCAAAAGAAGTGATTTTTTATCTCATTAGTCATCAAGGGCATCTCGTTTTGTTTCATCTACTCTTCCAGTAGTTGAGCCACCAGTCACACACACTCATATGTCTATTGCCAATCCCAAATTGTCCTATTCTATTGTTGTTAGATCATCCTTGTAACACCCCTAACCCGTATCCGTCGCCGGAGTAAGGTCACGAGATATTACCGATCAATACACATCATTTAACATACATAAATCATACATTTATGCATTCATACTCAAATACCATTTAATTACAGACACATTATCCCTTATAAGGGCTTATGAGGCCTTAAACATGCTTTAAAAGTGCTTCGAAACTAAACTGACAACATATGAAAATTTTGGAAACTTAGAAAAATTTCAACCAGACAGGGGTCACACGCCCATGTGAATAGGCCGTGTGCCTCACACGGATCCAAACACGCCTGAGTCTCTGACTATGTGGAAACAGGGCATACATACTGACTTGTATCACACGGTCGAGAATACGCCCATGTGCCAGGCCGTGTGAAAACTGGAGGGTAAACTGACTTAGCCACACGGCCGACCACACGCCCGTGTGTCTAGGCTGTGTAACTCACTGACTTGATTTCTAAGTATCATCAAGGACACACGGTCATATACCATGACCGTGTGTCACACACGGCTGAGATACACGCCTGTGTCTCTACCCGTGTAGACAAAAATAGGCTATTTGTAAGGCCAATTTGTCACCTTAACTTCAATGTACCTACACAAGGCAAAATGTACAATTTCCATACACAAAAAGGCAACCAAATCAATCCCAATTCATGCCCAATTCATGCACAACAAATACAACCATTTCACTTACTCAAATATATGCCAAAACAACATGATCTTTAAACTTAATTCATACAATATATTTACCAATTTAATATTCACAACTAAAAACCATCCTCAACTCAATCAATTTATCACTGTAATACATACTATTTAACTAGCAATTTGACATATAAATTCATACCACAATAAGACCTTTCTCAATCTTTCATCCACCAAAAATCAAATAACCATTTTAACTTCCATAATGTCTTGGTTACAGCCATGCCAAAGCAAACCATCTCACAAGGCATTATAAACATCTTACAAAAGTCATTAACAACCATTTCTAATAGCCAAACACACATCAATGTTAACATCATTTACAAGCCAAATCTCATGGCTATAATCATAACCAAAATACCACATCTAGCCTATACATGCCATATACTATAAATGTATAATTCAAAAGTACCAACTTAGTTATTTGATAGTGCGATGATGTTCCCGACGACTCCCGGATCCGAGCTAGCCTTGATTCACTATAAAACATAGAAAAATAACATGAAGTAAGCTTCATAGCTTAGTAAGCTTGTATGTGAATAACTTAATTCATCTAATAAATGCAAATCAACCAATTACACATGACACAACCATATACACATTAACTACAAACCTTTCTCATGTCTCAAAACATGATCAAATACAAACTCATCAAACTTTCACTATTTAATACTCGAATAGGTTATGCACGTACCTTTATCGCCTCGTACTAACCTCTTTCTCAACCACATCATTCGTTTACCTGTTGAACCATTCGGAATAGAAATCGGATACTCAGGAGGCTCGTACAATAAGTACCTATACCATGGCCCATAGCCAAATCAAGGTAACTTATCCGAAGAACTATTATCATGGCCCGAAGCCAAATCATCCGATATGCATGGCCCGAAGCCAAATCGGTAAAATACACACCCGAAGTGCTAATATCATGGCCCGAAGCCAACTCAACGTATCACTTACGAATTATGCAATATTAACAATTCATACATTATCCATAATCATGTTTTAACAATTTATGCAATATTAAAGCATTTTAACATACATTTATAATGTAATCATCACATACGAACTTACCTCGTATTCGGAATTGATGAATTGGGTCGACTACTCGATAACCTTGCCTTTCCCCCTATCTAAATTCGAATTCTTTCTTTATTGATCTATATGAATTCAAAATTAACTTATTTATTCATCTACTCATTCAATGAATCCAAAAATACACATTTGGGTATTTTTACACATTAGTCTCTAAACTTTCGCATTTAATCAATTTAGTCTCTATTTTACAAATACACAAAATTCACACAATTCAACAAAACCCATGCTTAGCCGAATTATTTATAGGTCCCTAGCAGCCCAAAAATTTCATTTATTTCACATTTCAACCACACAATTTTCACATTATACAATTTAATCCCTATTATGTATTTTCATCAAAAATCACTTAACAAAACATGTAAAACTATCATCAAGCTTTTATATTTCAATATTAAACATCAAAGAACACATAGATTCAACAATGGAAACCCTCAAAATCTTTAACAGTTTTGAAATATAAGGTACAGGTACGAAGCAACGATCTCAAAAACATAAAAATCATAAAAAATCGAGCTCAAAACACTTACCAATTAAGCTATGAAGATTTCGAACCCAAATATACATAAAAGTGGTGTTTTTCACCTTGGAATTTCGGCAATGGAAAAAAGAATGAACAAAAATCATGTTTTGTTATATTTTTATTAACTTAATTACATAATTACTTATTTACCCTTAATGAATAAACATAAAAATTTATAATGCATGTCCATTAATGTCCATTAACACTACCAATGGTCTAATATCATCATAAGGACTTTTAATTTAATTAATCATAGCAATTAAGCACTTTAAACAAATAGTATGCAACTTTTTCATTTTACGCGGTTTAATCCTTTTTATCAAATTAACCAACCAATCGATAAAAATAGCTCACGAAATTTTAACACATATCAAATAACATGTTGTAAATACCAAAAATAATATTAAAATAATTTTTCAACATCAAATTTGTGGTTTCAAAACCATTGTTCTGATTTAGCTAAAATCGGGCTGTTATAATCCTCGTCTTGCCCATATGTTTACCATGGCTCCTCTACCCGTACATCACTAGTCACTTTTGACACTAATTTGTAGCAAGATGAACTATCTCAAGATGTCTATTTTGATGCCAGAGAAGATTCGGTAATAGAGTCTACACAAGCCAAGACTTCCTCCTTTATATCAGCTCCCATAGTGTCCACCAACACTCATCTTATGGTGACTAGTAATAAAGCAGACCTCTTCAAGACTAAATCACATCTTGCAATTGTTGATGCGAACGTCCCACTAGATGTTCATACTGCCTTGCAATCACCTAAGTGGACAGTTACTATCATGGTTAAGTATCAAGCACTTGTAGGTAATGGTACTTGGTCGTTTGTGCCTTTGCCATCAAATCGAACTTCAATTGGGTGCAAATGGATTCTTAAGGTCAAGAAACATGTTGAAGGAATGACCAAAATGCACAAGGCAAGGTTGGTTGGGAAAGGCTTCTCGCAAGTTGCAGGCTACGACTATAAAAAAACCTATAGCTCGATTGTTAAAACTTTCATAGTCTATGCTTTGCTACCAGTGGCATTAATGAATAAGTGGCAGATTCATCAAGCTGACATTAACAATGCCTTTCTTAAAGGTGATTTATTTGAAGAAATGTACATGGTATAACCTCTAGGATTTAATAAAACAACTTTAAATGGAATTCCTTTAGTATGTAAGTTACACAATGCGGTGTATGGACTGCATCAAGCACTTAAGAGCTGGTTTTCCAAATTTAAAGACCACCTTGGTGAATTGGGCTTCACAAAATTACAAGTAAACTCTTATTTATTTGTTCTCCAAGACAAAGGTACCATGTTGTATCTTATTGTGTATGTCAACATTTCAATCACGGAAAATTCTCCAACAGAAGTGGATCAACTTGTACAAAAACTCAATGCTAAGTTCTTCTTAAAAGATCTTGGCTACTTTGTATACTTTCTGGGCATTGAAGTAAAAAAGTTTGGCAAGAGGCTTGTGTTGAGCCAAAAATAGTATGTTTCAGAACTATTACAAAAGGAAAACATAGTGAATTACAATTCAACTCCCACACCTATGGTTGCATCACGAAAGCTTTGTAAAGATATGGGGGAGTAATTTGATGATCCTCAACTCCATCGAAGCATTGTTGAAGCATTACTTTATGTTTGTCACATAAGACTTGATATTTCCTTCAGTGTTACTAAAGTTGATCAGTTTATGCAGTCACCTTGTGTTGAACACTGGATTGCAGTTAAACGTATACTTCGCTATTTACATGGAACCATCGATTATGGGTTGATCATGTCATCCTCAACTTATGGTGCTCTGAGTACCTTTTTTATGTTGACTAAGGGAGTGGTATAGATGATACAAGGTCCATTTCAGGTTATTGTACATTCCTTGGGGCTAACCTCGTGTCATTGAGTTCGAAGAAGCAACGTTCAGTTTCAAGATCTTGATTGGTTGTAAGTGGGTATACAAAGTTAAGTATAATTTGGATGGGTCGATGGAACCTTTCAATGTAAGGCTGGTTGGTTAGGGGTTTACTCAGTACCCGAGAATTGATTATCATGAAAATTTTTCTCTGGTTGTTAAACAAGTTATTGTTCGAGTTGTTGTTGCTCTTACAACTTGGTTTGATTGGCCCATGTTCCAAATGGATGTGTATAATACTATTTTACAAGGGGATCTTCATGAGGAGTTGTATATGACTCTTCCATTGGGATTTCACACTTAATGGGAGACTTATGTTTGTCGATTGCAAAAGTCTCTTTATAGTTTGAAGCAAGCTTCTCGGTAATGGAATATCAAGCTCAATAGCTTTTCTCAGTAATGAATTTAGTCAGAGTAAATATGACTTTTCAATTTTTACAAAGCAAAAAAGAGATAAGTTGGTGATCATGCTGATTTATGTTGATGATTTAATGATAGCAAGCAATGATAATGCATTAGTGAAGGAGCTTAAAATGATTTGACATCAGAACTTCAAGATAGAGGACTTCGAAAATCTAAAGTATTTTCTTCGTATAAATGGGATAAAATCATAAGGCAGGAATTGTTTTGAATCAACAAAAATATGCGATAGAACTTATTTCCGATGCTAGTTTAGGTAAGGCAAATAATGTGGTTACTCATTGGGAGCAAAACCAAAAGATTACAAAAGTTTCGGTTGTTAGTAATGACAGAATCCTTGAAGATGTCACTATGTATCAAAGGATGATAGGACAATTACTCTATTTAACGCACACTAGGTCGGATATCACATTTGCAGTATAGCACCTCAGTCAATTTATGCAACATCCCAAGTACAGGCATTATGAAGTAGCCATGCGAGTTATAAGATACATAATAAACGAGCCAGGGTGTGGATGAATTGTTTTTCCTGCTGAAGGTTATTTACAATTGAGTGCTTATTGTGACTCGAATTGGGCATCATGTCCATTCACGAGGAGATCGATATCTAGTTTTTGTATTAAATTGAGTGATTTGTTAATCTCATGGAAATTTAAAAAAAAAAAAACATGGTTTCACATTCATCTGCCTAAGCTGACTATAGGAGTATGGCAACACTAGTGGTTGAGTTAGTATAGTTAAATGGGCTGTGTGAAGAGTTAGGGGTCAAATGTCAAGAATCAGCAATATTATATTGTAATAGTAAAGCAGCATTGCATATAGCCACAAATCCAGTGTTCCATGAAATAACCAAACATATAGAAATTGATTGTCACTTCATAAGAGAGAAAATTCAAAGTGGGTTGCTCTACACTAAGCATGTTACGAAAAAAGAGAAATTAGTTGATATCATGACCAAAAGTTTAAGTGTACAACAACATGAATATCTTGTATCCAAGTTGGGAGTATGAAATATTTATAACTCACCAACTTGAGAGGGAGTGTAAAGAATTAGTTAGATAATTTGTTACTGAAATCAATTTGGAGGTTAAGTTTTTTTCTTTTCTCTTGTATATATAAACATATGTTAATGCGATATGGAGTATAATTCTATTCATCCAATCCTCTGGTTATCAATTCAACAATATATAGTATCTAAACTAAGATATTTACACAAAAATGGAGAGAAATAGTTGGTAGCTAGTTTTTTTGACAAGTGATATAAAAGTGAAACTTGTTATTAATTAAAATATTTATATATTAAGTATATAATATTATTAAATAAATTAAAAAGATATTTTATCTTTAATATTTTTATTAAGAATTTAGACAACTACACTTTAAAATAGCATATTATGTTTGTAAATAATTAATGGTTGTCTTTTGCACATTGTAGTTTATGTTATAATTAAATTGTTTGTTACTAAATTAGCTAGTAGGAAATATCTATGTTATTAATAGGTATTTCATTTTATAATGATTTTTCACTAGATTTATTTAGAAAATAGTTTTAAGATAATAATTTTTTTGAAGAGAAATTCATAAGATTATACAATTCGAGGGGAAAAATAACAAACATTCGTTATACGCGTTAAAGGACAAGCTCCATCAACACAATAAAAACTTCAGTCTCAACATCAATAGAACATTATGGCACGTTGACAATCGGTTCTATCACAACTCAAGCACAACATATCAAGAGTGATTGCAAGCACTTAATACAATAAGAAAATCAACCGTGGATGGTCTAAAGCAGCGGGCATAAACCTACAAAAGAATCGAGCATCTACCAAACTAGAGGGGACGGCAACAAAACCAACCCTAAAATTACTCGCAAAAGCAAGACTAAAAGGCATACTACACGAGTAGACAAAAATTTCTATAAGTGAAGACTTATTAAATAATGAAAAAACAAACAAAAAATATATATAAAACTTTAAGATAACACAAGTATAAACAGACTCATGAAATCATTTATTATTTTGAAACTCTCAAAATAGAAGTTCTAAAAATTTAAGGTAATGTCGAAAAATCTATTTAGTTTAAAAATAAATTTAGTAAAAAATATCAATTTTAAAAATATATTTTAAGAATAGAAGTTAAAACATATTAATTTTATACACATATTTTAAAATATATAATTTAAGGAATGTAAGTTTGAAAACAACATGTCTAAATTTTGGAATTATGTATATTCTTATTATTTTGGTGGATAGTTTTTATCAATTACAACTTATTTTAAAATTTAAATTTTATTTTAATTTATATTTATCATAATATAAACATTTATGTAACCTATCAAATTTTCAAGTAAATGATTGAATATGAAATATTGACAATATTTATCACTTTTTTGAATTATAAATTTCTTATTAGAGTTTTTGTATAGTGTCTAAAAATAATGCATCTTAAAAAGTTGAAAAAATAAAATACCAAAATTAGTTTCATTTTATTTTACATGAATAATACATCTTATGATATATTGACAAAAATGGGTGAATGGTTGAGATTAAAAAATAATTTGTCAATTGAGTTTTAGTTCGATTGGTATAGACATTGTTGTTAATGTAGAAGGATGTAAGTTTCAGTATGCTGAAGCGCATTATTCTCTGATTTATGAGTTGAGAGGGGTTATGGATAGTTTTAGGCATTATATTAAAAAAGGGTAAATATAATCAAAAACTTGTAATGAGATTATTAAAAAAAAAACAATCTTTTTTTTTTAGCCAAAAAATTTGTCTTACTTTTTTTTTCCTTTACCTCTACACGGAAAAGTAACTTTCCCACCACTTATCAAAGAATAAATTTCCATTATTTGTAAGAAAATAATTTTTCAAGTAAATAACTTTTTGTATACTAAATATTGGAATTACATTCCAGCAAATTAAATTCCTCAAAAAGTCCCTAGTTCAGAGCTTTTTATATAGTTTTTTTTTGTTAATATGTTATAAGTCCTTATATTCTTCATAAATTTAGAATTTAGTTTCGGTATGTTTATTTCTAAGAATTTAGCCCTTCTATTTTTTAAATACCAAAATCCAAGTCCAATAGTTAACATTGCTAAATTTATTCTGTTAAATTTAAGTTCATTTAACGTCATTTTTTAATTATATGGTTATCAAGTAAGTATTCTTTTTTTTTTTTTAAATTTCAAAACATCACGGCAATAAATTTAACAAAAGAAATTTAAGGTTATTAACAATTTGAGGTGAATTTTGAAATATGAAAAATAGAGAGATTAAATTTGTAAAAATAAATGTACTAAAACTAAATTTCAAATTCGTAAAAAAAATATATGGACTAATGACATATTTAAAATTTTTTTTTACAGAAATTCTCATTTCTGCAAAAATATTAGGTGGAGGAAATTTGTTGCTTTAGAGAAAACTCCTATGCCATTTTGGGTTTTGATTAAGGACTGGGAACATCTTCTGTTTTTATGTTAAAATTTTATTTGATACTATTCTAGATTTGTGAAGAAAAAAACTAAAATTTCAACCTCTAAAAATATTTAGAATTTAATTATCAAAAAAATTAGAATTTTTCATAATTTTTAAACTAAAAAAAATTTATAGTTGTAGTGGTAAAATATATTATATTATTAAAAATAAAATTTTTGAGAAAAACAAAAGAGTTTATTCTTATTCTCAATAAAACGAATATAAAAAATACATTAATCATAAAAAAAAAATCCAAAACTTTAGTGAATATTTAGAAGGAAAGTTGGGCCAATATAAGAAGATGGTAGAAGCCAACAAAATCAGGTGGGCTTGGGAAATTGATGACATTGACTGCCCATCGCAAGCCGAAAAGAAGATAAGAGCCCAAAACTTGGCTGAGAGGATAATCTTTTTGAGGTTCAAATTTAATAACTAAGCCAAAGATCATGAAATTATAAAATCTTATTATTCATTCAAAAGAATTAGGAAAAGAAACCAATTTTCTTATCAAGTGTATTTAAATAAATTCGATTTGTATGAAATTATTAATTTTAAATTATAAAATTATTATAAATCATTTTTTAAATTATAAAAACTATAAATAAAGAAAAGAATATTTAAAATAAGTACGAAATTGAAAGTTTCTATGAATACGAGTATTTTCAATAAATCAAAATTTATTATCCATCAACAACAAAAACTAGAGAAAAAAATAAGGAGAAGGAAAAAGGGATAGAAGGGAAGGAAAGCCTAAGGGTGAGTTTGGATGGGCGGTGCATTTACCTGCGGTTAGTGTAAAAACAGCGGTGGCGGTGAGATTATATACTGTAACGTGAGATAATAAGTAAGCTAAATGCACTGCACCGCACCCAATCGCCCATCCAAACTAAGCCTAAGTCGACCCTAGTTTAGCTGATTTGGCACAAATCGACATTGGGTTAACCAGGTTGTGACAAAGCTGACTTCACTTCTCTTTTTCTTTTTTTCTCTCAATTACTCTTTTCTCTCTTGATTCCATGGTTTTATCTCTTTCCTAGTTGTGCCTCCCTTTGAGTCTAATCGTAGTGGATTTTACTGGTTTAAGTAAAGACAAAGCTAAAAATATTGTTAAGAGGGGTCGAAGTGTACACACATGTATAAAGATTTATAACCAAATTTTTTTATTAAATATATACTTTTTTATTATAAAATATATTATTCACAAAGTAATTTGTTATATTAAAAAAAAATCAAAGAGCTTATAAGCTAGGTCAATTTCTGGATAAGGAAAATTTGGTCTTATCTAAACTTTTCTTAATCTAGGCATAAATAATTTGAGTATGAAAGATTAAATTTTATATATTATATATAAAATAATACAAACAATACATAATTTTTTCATTTTTTTTCCTTTAAAAGTTATGGAAGTAATGAGTATGGTGATAGTGATGAGATTTTGTTTTTTGTTTTTCTAACAAACAATTGTTAATTTTCTTGGTAGTTTTTCAGTTTCTAGTAGCATTTTGTAATCTTTTGAAATGTTTTTTTGGAGCGATTCTCTATCATCCATGGCTATTTCTATGGTGGTTCCATTGTAGATGATTTGGTTCATGGTTGGAATAATTTCATTTAATAGAGATTTAGTTGTAGAGGATATTGAGGATCCAAATGATTCTCCAAATGCTAAAAGATGGGTACTTTATAAGCTTTTGCATTTTAGACTAGAAAATCGAGATGCTCTTATTAGTATGCTACAATCAAATAAGAAATGTAACACTTTATTACTCGACCCGATCGCTAGGCCTGAGCAACGGAATGTTACATTTGTTACATGCCAATTTTGGCCCAGATACAACAAACCTATTTTACATTAATAACCACTACCCAAAAACCCCAATACCCGGAGCTCAATTACCCCAACCCACTAACCCAATTTTGACCCACCTAAATTTAACCCAAACCTTAAATGTTAATAGCCCAAATAATACCCAAACACATGAGGCCCAATCCTTTGACCCAAATTCTGACCTAGGGTTTCAGTTTCTGAAACCCTAAACATGCCTAGCGCCGAACCTACCCCCACCTGCCCTTTGACACCAGCACCGGCCACCTGCTCCACCGCTCGCCCATCCCCTGTAAGGACAACACAGAAGACGTGACAGATATATAAAAAAAAGTATGTAAATAGGCTATAAAAGCCGAAACAAAATCTGGAAAAAAAAGGATTTGGAATACAAATATTAGCTTCCTAGATACAAGCAAAACAGCAACTCAAAAGCAAGGTTTAAACTCCAAATCTAAAGATCTAAACGCTGAGAATCAGATTCGACCTTAAGGTGATTTTTTTTATCACTATTTATTTTCAAGTAATACATATATATATATATTAATAACATAAAATATAAAAAAAAAAACAAAACAACAAAAAAAGAAACAAAAAAAAGGAATTTTTTTACCTTTTCCGGCCACCGGCGACGGTCCGGCGATCGGACCGGAGCCACCCCCTGGCCGGAGTCCCTCCCTTCTCCCTCTTCTCTCCTTTCCTCTCTCCCTTCTCTCTTTTTTTTCTTCTCCCCCTCACAAATGATTTTTTTTTCTGAAAAATGGCCTATTTATAGCCCTCCAAAACGACGTCGTTTTGGAGGCTGCCCTTTAGCCCCAAAATGACGTCGTTTTGGCTATGCCCGACCCGACCCGATCCAAACCCGCTCAGGATCCGCGTGTTTTTAAGCGGAAGGGCTATTTGCGCGTTTAGCCCTTCCGCTTTTTCAGGCTTTTTCAATTAAGTCTTTTTACTATTTCAATTTTGGCCCATAATTTTTCGCAGTTTTCAAATCAGTCCTCGTATAGATGCTGCGTTTTAAAAGCAAGGAATAATTGTTGTTTTAGTCCCCTCGCATTTCACGCGTGTTCAAAATAGTCCTCTTTTCTCTATATTTCTTTCAATTTCGTCCCAAAATTATGTTTTATGTTCGATTTAGTCCTTTTGTTAGTTTAATGCTTTATTTTCAATTTATTTGTTTTCATTTTTATGTCATTTACTTATTATGATGTTATATTTATTATATTTGTGTATTTATTATATGTCTTAGTGTAATCTTTTATATATGTATGCATATGTAATATATTTATATATTATATTATATATATAATTTTTTTTATATTATATATGTATGTTTTAATATTACGTTATACACATATATTTCTGACATTATTAATTATATTTTCGTATGTATATATTATTATATCTATTTTATTCTTATTATAAACATTATTGGTATTAGTACACATATTTTATTATATAGGTGTATATATTCTTTATGCATAGTATTATTGTAATTACTTCATTTTAATATTATTTTTATATTATATTTACTTTTTATATTTCAATATTATTATTATCATTATGTATTAGTATGTGATCTTTTATAGGTATATATATGTATATTTAGTACACTTATGTATTATATTATATTATATATATATATATATATGTCTTTATACATTATATGTATTATATTATATTATATTATATATATATATATATATATGTCTTTATACATTATATATACTTTTAATATTACATTTTATATATTGTTATGTATATTTTTAGTATATATATATTTGTGAAATGTATTCAAATGTTTTTATTATTATTATTTTTAACATGTATATATTGTATATATATATTTTAATACTACCTTATATCTATATTTTTATACATATATTTCAAATATTATATATTAAGTATTTCCATTATCCTTATTATTTATACCCATGCACATACATATATATATAATGTATTAGCAAGTTCATTTTATACTGTTGTCATTTCTAGTATATGTATATTATATGTATTCTATATATTATGTATATTATTATTTTCATCATACATATTGTGCATATATTGTTAAAATCATGTTATTTGTATATTTTATTACATATGCATATATCTTTATTATATATATAGGTATGTCTTTATCGAAAATTAGTATTTTTATGTTTTTTACGTTATTAGTACATTTGTTTATTTCTACTGTATTTATTATTAATATTAGTACACCTATTTCATTGCACATATATGTATATATACTTTTCATTGGTATTATTTTATTCATTATTATACATGTATACATATATAGATTTTTTAGTATTTATTATAATATTTTTCCTGTTATTCATATACGTTCTTTAAAATATCATAGTCTTCATGTATTTTATTATATATGTATATTGTACATGTTCATTTCAAATATATTATGTGTATATATATATTAGTACTTATATTTAGCATTCTTATGTAAACATCTTTCATCCCTATATATATATATATATTTCATTATATATATATATATATGTATAAGTATATATATTGTCTTCCCATATTTGATACTGTCGTTACATTTAATATCACATGCATTGTCATTGTCTTTAATATTATCATCGTATGTATTACACGCCTCGTTGTATTTCAAACTATTATCTTTGGTTTCCCGCCTATTTTTATATATTAACTCGTTGTCTATTATTTTAAAATGTTGATTCGTGTCTTTATTTACTTCAATAATCAAGGCAATGTATCGATTTAAACACTATGTCATCGATTTCATCGCTATGTTGGGTGAATATCGATCGACTCATGTTAAAACGGTATGTCCTTCTCAAAAATAAAAAAAAAAGACTTAAAGATTTCTCGTGTTTTGATTGGATCACGATTCAATGTTATCTTAAACTTGCAATTTTGAAAATCAAGACAACGCTTGTTTAACAAGATACCAATTTTGGGCGTCGCGAGGGTGCTAATACCTTTCTCGTGCGTAACCGACTCCCGGACCCTACCTTACTCTGATTTTGACCTAGACCTAAACTCGGCCTTCTTTTGTTTTAAAAATAAATTTATTAGGTGTCCGATCACACCTATAAAAAGGATCGGTGGCGACTCCCCTTTTATTTCAAAATCAAACTTCAGTTTTCAAGTTTTCAATAAACCGCCACAATTAGCGACCGAAAGCAAATTTTTTTACGTCGCTACAACATTAATTATCGAAGTAACCACAAACAAATCATGCTTAAGTTATGTAATTTATTGATAATAAATCAAGAAATTACATAATCAACATGAAATGCAATCATTTTTTGGGCTTAGGACGACCTTACGGAAGCTCTAAAGCTAATTTAAATTTGAAGGACTAAAATGAAAAGTTTCAAAATACAAGACCGACGTTGTGATGTGAGGGAGTTCCTCGTCACGACGTGACCTGGAGCTCAAATTCGTCCTGACAACCCAAAATTTGGCGTGGCAATGTAGATTCTTCATCGCAACGACATACGAATAACGTCACGACATCATGGGCTGTTACTGCAAACAAAACTTACTCAAAAACCTACAATTTCCAACTCCCTCCAATTCAAGCTATTTGCAACTCCAAAATGACCAAATGATAAGTATCTAAACATTTTGACATATCCAACTACATTCAAAACATATGCAAATCACCAAATCCCATTCAACCAAAGGCAAATCATGTCTAACATGGTACACCACATACCTATTCCAAAATTCAAGTTACATATTTATGTACACATTATGCTTAACACACCAATCAATTAGGGTCATAATGATAAACATAACCATTTTCCACATTTTCATGCCATTTCACTTACCTATCATCCTATTACACCATATCAAGTTAACTATGTACCATATTTACTTATCCAATTCACCCTTAAGCATATCACAACACCCTATTGTTCACAAGATTCAAACAATTACCATTTATCATATATATATGTACACACACAAACATATAAAATATAAAATCATCTTCCAACTTAACATAAATACTTATAAAACCCAACAGGTACATGCAAACAACATAACAAAACATCACCAACATGATGAGTTTGGGATCTCTGTTGGATGTTGATATCAACGAGTGTTCACAAGCGAAACCTAACCTGTGCATGGAAAACAAAACCGCACACCAAGTATGAACTCAGTGGTATTTCTATAATCCAATCATTATAAAATAACATAAGTCATTCAAATGCATGAACTAAAGATCAAATATTGGTATACAAGTTATCATGTCAAGTATAACATTTCTCAAGCTCATTATCCCAATCCAACACAATTCACTAGTATATAAACATAAACCATTTCATTTCATATCACATTTGAAATCTCAACCATTAGGTACCACATTTCATTTCAATTTTCAGCCTCATGAATTCGAAGAACTTAACCAATCATCTTTTCAACTTATTTCACATATAGTTATTCTATTTTACATTTTACCTCTCTATTAACCTGACTTGGACTCGAACGAATACACGAATCCAACCAATCACACCAGTTTGGCATCTAGTGCCTCATCAGATAAATCCGAAGTAGTAGCTTGCGCCCAATGCTCATTGGTATAACCAAATTATAAGTGTGCCTAACACTAACTGACTTGTCATTGAAGTAACCCTGAACTTTTCCTACCCTATGGCTTGTCAACTAAATTCGACTCTGGCCGAACAGTTAATAGAGTAACCATTTTTCGATTCCATTTATAAGCCAATTTTTTAATTCCATATCACAATTTCATCAACCAATCATCCATTCATATATATGACAACAATATTAATCTCAATATAGATTCAATTTCACAAATATAACAATATACAATATTTTGGCACTTATTCAATTTAGTCCTTTATCACAACTAACAAATCAATCGAATCCATTCAACTCAATCTATCAATTCTAACTTGCCTTATGATCTCACAGTGCAAAATTAGTTCATAAATGCAATAATTAAAGTGATTCGAATTATAGAAATACAAACTATAAATTCTGAGCTATTCGTCGACAGTTTTGTCTTTTCCTTTCTTTTTTAAGGAATTCGAGTCGACGTTAGCTACGAATTAACATAAACATACCCAATCATCAATATACAAACAAATTCACACTCAATTGAAAATTTAAGCAACTTTTACAATTTATTCAATTTAGTCCCTAAAACCGAGACTAACATAACTTTCAATTTAAAACCCTAAATTTCTAGTTGATTTCTCTATAGTCCATCTAGGACCTCTTATTTTTCATTTCCACCTTAATTTTTGAAATTTATGCATTTTATTCCCTGTTAAACAAAACTATAAATTTTCTTCACAATTTAGTCCTTTTTCAACTCTAAGCTTGAAAACTATCAATTTAACAATTAAAACTTCAAAGACTCATCAATGGAACTTCTTAAAATTTTAACAATTCTGAAAAATAACATACTGGTCAGCTAGATTAAGCTATTGGGGTTTCAAAAATATAAAAATTACAAAAAAGAATAGATTAAATTGACTTGACAAATTTTGGAATTGAAATTGGAACCCTAAAGCCAAAAGTTTCTCTTCTCCTTTTTCTTCTTTCGGTTGCATGAACAAATGGGAAAGTATGCTTGTTTTATTTTTTTCACTAATCCCGCACTAACTTATTATATTACTTATGTTTTATTTTGTTCATTTAATTATTTTAATTATAATTTTATAATATATACACATATATTATGCTATTTTATCTTCCAAAATTAATTAAATAGTGGTACAATTGCTACTTAAGACCCCCATTTAAGTTCTAATTGAAGTTTCTTTAGTAATTGCACATTTACTACTTTTACAATCTAGTCCTTGTACCTTGATTAATTACTAATTTGATAAAATTACCTATCCAAAATTCAATTCACCCATAATATACCTCCAAAAATATTTATGATATCGATTTACGAAAATGGGATCCCAAAACTGCACTTTCCGACACTATTTACTTACAGGTCGTTATAAGAGGCTTTCAAAATCTAATGAATTTCAATCATTGGATGATAGTCTTACTATTATTAAGTTTGGTCTAATATATGATAGAATCAATGTATTAGAAAGTGCTCATTGATCTTTTGACAAGTATATTTTATTATTTCAGAATTATAATTATGAACTCAGGCTATTTGATTATACCAAAGGAAAAACATATTTTAGAGTAAGGGTGTATGGTTTACCTCTGAAGTTTATGAAACAAAACATGGCTGAGATTATTGATAATCATATAGGTAGATTTGTTGCTTTTGGTCTAAACTAGAGCATATTGGTTGGGAAAGTTTATCCGCATCTGAGTTGAAATTAATGTACAAAATCCATTGTTGGGGCTTATTTCTTTAAAAGGGGCTTGTGGAAAATCCATTTAGGACATAATCAAGTATGAAAGATTCCCAATATTCTGTTATATTTATGAATACTTGGTCAAAATGATGTTGAATGTGAGAATTCAAGGGATTAGGGCACAATTTCTAATGATTATCAACAATATGGTAACTAGTTGAGAGCGTCTCCAATCAAAAAAGGGATTCGTTATGCATTACAGAATTCATTAGTAAGAAGGCCAAATGTGGATGTTGTGCATAAATTATTTCTTAAACTTGAGCCCATTTTGGATAGGATTACTTAGGATACATAATCTTAGCCTTCAAATATCTAGGCTTTGATTCAATTTGAAGTACTGAAAGGTTCTATACTGCATTATATTTAAGTTGAGTTTTTAGAATTAACTCTAAAAGATTTACCTACTAAAGATGTGGATACTTGTTCAAAGCTAATTCAAGATGTTACTATGTCAATTGACGATTATATGGATTTGGATTCTAATTTGGTTCATGATTAAGTGGATTTAGGCTCTAAAATGGTCTATATAAAGTAACATAGGATTTGGGTTTGCATCCTCTTTATTTAGAATTTTTTTATCAATATTTTAATTAAGGATTTGCCCAATGTTAATGAGGGGTTCGTAGTCTTATGATACAATTGTTACTCCATATTCAATATCTAATCTTAGTTTAAAAGGTTTTAAGAAGGAGAAATCTATTGATATAGGGGCAATTTTGAAATGGGTAGGAACATGGAAAAGGTATAGTAGAAGTATTACTACAACTTCTGTTATGAATGGTTTAGTTATGGGCTCTAAACCTTTTACTCATATTCTAATCTGCCACAATCTAGGCTATTATTTACATCCCTTTTTCACTAACTTTAGCATGTTTAATAAGCTAAATCAAGACATTTTAGTATATATTTATATTTTTATCATTTGATTTAGTAAATTATGTTTTTTCTATAGTTTTTACAATATTTTGATATCTAAATAAGGTTATGTGGCTATATAAGATGGATCGGGAGCTAAAAGTGCACATTTGGACTGAAATTGATGCCAATATCGCAATACTAGAACACCAATGTCGCGACACCGAAGACAAGCAAAAACAAAGCCCTGGGGCGAAATTGCCACATATGTCGCAACACCGACAATCGGATGTCGCGACACCGATTGGATGTTGCAACACTGGAGTCGGATGTTGCAACACCGCTTCTATGCGACCAAAAATTATTGTGTGCGTCGGTTGAGATTTTTAAGGGCAATTAGGGGTCTTTTTACAACTTAAAACCCTAATTGCAATTATAAATGAATGGGCACTTTAGTCTTTTGATTTTTGTCTATATAAATTATAACCAGATTAAAGGGGTGTGGAACAAATTACACAGATTAGATTTCAGACTTTATTTCGCTTTTCATTTTTTCTTTAGTTTGTTTTATGTTCGCTTAATCGGAAGATCCTATTCCGAAGTGAGACTGTAGTGAGCGGAGATTGTTTTAGAACTACTCTTTTGCATCGATTAATCTATGAGCATTCTTCATCTCTTCTTTTATTCTGTTATTTATATCTCTTTCCTTAGCTCTGTTAATTGAATGTTTGTGTAAATATTAGAATAAGTTTATGCTTTATACATATCTCGCATATTTCAATTGTTTTAGCCTAATCAATTAAATGAATAATATGGTTTAATCTAGATTGGTTAGATTAGATTAAGAGTACGTAAACCCTAGAAAGTAAAATAGGTAAGATGAGGTCGAGAGATAAGTCTGCCAAGAATCCCTTAATCTATCCCGATATAATATGTGAGGTCGGGAGATAAGTAGATTATGCTAACTCGTTGATTTAGGTAGAGACTAGGAGGTAATAACTAGGTTAATTACTAGCTAATTATTTAAAACCCTAAACTGGAATTTAACTAATAATTAGATGATGCAATTGGATCTAGGCTAAAAAAACTCGCGTTGTCGAAACTAGGAATAAGAGAAGTGATAATATTAACTGAAGGGTTAGCTTTAGTCTTAATTAATTTAATTTGTTTATCAATATTATCTTGCTTTAGAAATTACATTACTAATTCGTAATCAAACTATATTACAACCTGACCTGTTCGCTTGTAGAAACTGCATTTAATTCTTATCTTTCTGTTTTTGCAATATTTACACTCTCGACGTTTGCACGTCGGGAGGCGATCATCTTCTATGATAATGTTTAACAATACAAACTTTACAAAATAAATATGTTAATACTATACAAAAACTAAAAAATAAATATTTTAGATATATTATCCCTATATATTGTTACACTAATGCATAAATATGTCATATGTAATTTTTTGAACATAAATAAACATAGTAAAAATGTTAAGTGGCTAGTTATTTGCTTCAAACAAACAGGTAATATGCTCCAACAACTATGTACTTTGATTGATAAAATGAAATAGAACAAGTTAATATTGAAAAGAGGACACTCTTCCTAGCATGCAAACCCTTTTCAAGAAAAGCAATCTTAACTTTGAAACTCTCGCAAATCATCTCTATTTTATTGGCACTTTCTACCATCAAATACGAAACATAACTTAAAATGTTTGAAAAGATCATAATTTAAAATGTTTGAAAAGATCGAACAACACTAAACGAATTTATAAAATGCTTTTAACAAGAAAGGTTTTTTTGAAAATTTCTATAGGATAAAACTCTCGAGGATATAAAATTAAAAAAAATATTTATAGCGAAAATAGTTTCTTTGAAAATCATCGGAGATTTCTCATATTTTATTTCATTTTGACAATTATAACATTTATCTAACGGTCTAATATTTGTTTCTTTAAAATCAACAGTTAAGATTTAAAAAAATCAAAACGAGAATGTTGAGTCAACGAGTCGTGTGGCAAAAGTGTTGACTCACCTCAAATGTACTTTTCAAAAATATATTTAAATCAATTAAAAACATAAGTAATCCGCAAGTATACGGGTCAAGTTATAGTATAGTTTTGTTTACAACTAAATACACAAGTGTTCTAAAGATCGTATCCACATGGATGGTAACAATTACCAGATTTATCTGAAAATATTAATTTGCTAATCAAATGAGTACCAATCTAATTGAATTTCAAATTATCAACGCAGGAAAATTCTATTCAAGTATACTTAGGCAAATCAAAATTCTACTTGAACTAAATCGACTCTTTTTCTTTAAATTATCAAATGCAAGAAAACTACGGATTGTTGTTTTGTTGAACATTAATTGAACAACACATACAAGTGAAGAACAAATATATTGTTATTCTTAAGATAACTTGGTAAGACAAAACCAATTTTTACACAACAAAATCACCTATCAGTCTCATTTGTCTAAATCTTTAATTAGAGTCATCAATTCTAACTTAATTAGTTCATCGATTCAATCAAACAATACAGTTAGTCATTACTTACATATATAAATCATCTCAATTAACATTCAACTTCACAATAAGCTATTACACAATTCAACTCAACATAGGATTAACAAATACAACATCCACAATTCCAATCATCAACTCAACATAGGATTAACAAATACAACATCCACAATTCCAATCATCATCTCAAATAAGTGCAAAGATTAAAAAGGAAAGAGTTTAGAAATTTTTATTCATGGGCAATGAAATCCACAAGTTGAAAATGTTGATGCTGATCTTTTATTCTTTCATCCAAGCTCCAAAGATAAGAGTTTCCTTAGCAAAAACAACAAAAAAAACTAACAAAAACTAATAAAGAAAACTAAATCTCCAATTTCTAAGTATTTTCTGTTTCATATCTATATTTTCTCTTCCTCTCTTTTTCCTTAAAAATCTAAATAACTATGAGTATTTATAGTAGAAGAGTCTAAATTTATTAAATGACAAGTTTAACTTAGCTTTAATACAATGTTGAGGCATTATGCTTGACGTTGCCTTCAAATTCCATTAAATACCCATTTGTAACCATTAGTTATTCTTAGTAGTTGGATCAATGTCGCGATATTGTACCTCACAACATCGCGAATTGACAAACAACTTCTCATCTCCTTGTAGCATCATGTTAATGTCATGAATTTAGTTAACGATGTCGCGACTTTTTCTGGTAGAATGCTGCGATGTAAGTATTTGTTTAAGAGTCTTTTAACACCTTAATGAATAATGTCATGTCATCGACTTTATGGTACAAGTTAGTGAGTTAAGTCATGACATCATATACTATAATGTCACGACATTGTCATATTTTCCTCAACAATGCCTTCAAGTTTATACTTGTCTTCAATCACTTCAAATTTAGCTCTCTAACATGACCATTAAAGCACCACATTAGTTCTATTTCATTCAAAATATAAAAACAAAGCTAAAATCAACGAAAATAACATTAAAACACTAATTACTACTAAAATATAAGAATCTAACTAGTGACGCTAAATTGACTCAATTTGACTAAAAAACAAGCTTAAGAATGTGTTATAATGAACTATTATGCTTATGAAATTGCATCACATCATAATTCTTGCACATTTAACTTTTTGCTTACCTTTAAGCAAAATTACCATTGCAACAAAACACGCATAAAAAATTGTTTTTTAGCACATATTTATTTCCAAAAGAATACATAAATTGTATGCAAGCCATTCAGCCACGAGAATTCTTATATGAACAAGATGGATACAATGTTACGTTATTCAAAATGAAATACATTTTAAGTAGTCAAACATGATCGGCCTGCCAAAGATGGTATTATAAGTAATCGAATGATCGACAATGAGGAACTCGACCATCTCAGTGGTGGTATGCTTGTCGTTGCCCAGCGTCATCAACAATATAATAAAGCCTTTTACTGATACCGATGGGCTGGCAAAGCCATACACCAATTTTATCTTTTCCAGTGCTGGAGTTTTAAGGCCCATTTGGTAGAAAGCTTTGGTTGAGAATGTCGACAGAGCTTATTGTGTCTACAAGAATTATCATTACCTGAAATGAGGATATAATGGTTGAGACCACGAAAGGGTCATTACCCTTAACATCCAAAACTTTTCTCTCATATGCTTTTAAGAACTGGAATTGCTAAGGAGAGAAAATCTTTGGTTTTTTTCTTAGGGGTCATAACGAACATTATGTTCCAGAGATGAACCTTTCGCTTAGACTTGAAGGTGGCCTGTTTTATATTACCCCTAATCAGGACGTCAACAACCCCTTGCATAAGCTGCTTGCTTTTATCATCTCTTCAAGTATTAGATGGTCCTACTTCCTTATTATGGGACCAATTCATTGGTGTGGTTCATGGGCCAGAAATTGTTTCAAATGTCCTTGCCAGATGAATGACTCAATTGTATCCTTAGGGTAGATACAATTCTCTGTACAGTGGCCTGAAGCATTGTGAAATTGGTAATGTTGGTTGGAGTTATTGTGGTACTAGTTTGGAAGCATTAGTGGAGGGGCCTCCAATGTCCTTTGATGTGCCACTTAGCTCAATATATATGACGGGGAGGATGTGAGTTTGTAGTAAGTCTAGAAGTGGTTGTAGGGGCCCTCTTTCTTTGGCTTTGTCCACTCCTACCCTTCCATATGGGTCTTGAATGATTAAAGGAATCAACAGTGGAGACCATTCACTATCCTCTCTAGGACTAAGTAGCATAATGTCTATTCCCCCGTTAGCTTATTTGTAGGCAAGCCCGTTTTTGTCCCCCATAGTTACATGGAAAAGATAAACGTTGCAGAGATTAAGGGTTTTGACTATGAGGGGTGAAAAGTCTAGTGGTGCCTTGCTATATCTCATCACTCTTTTTAAATTGGTGGGCAATCTCTTAGTAGATGGAGAGTTTGTCTGGTGGATTATTGACAATCTTATACTCGATGAACTAGTAGGTGGTACTAGAAATAAAGGCCTAAATAGCTAGATCATTGGAATCTCCCTTGGTGATTACTGTGGTTGCATTAAATCTTTTCACAAAATCACGGAGGGATTCCCCCTGTTTTTGGTGGATGGACATTAAATGAACCAAGGACTATTTAAGGTTCTTGTTGGCTAAAAATTGACTCAAACATGCTGGCTAGTTGGTCGAATGTGCAGATGGATCCTCTCGGTAGAGACACATACCACGCCTGGGCGGCATGGGTAAATATCATAAGAAAACTCGACACTTGGTCTCATCAGAGGCTCCCAAAATGTTCATGTGATTACTGTAGTGGGTTGAATGGTCCTCCAGATCCCCCAAACCACTATAAGAAATCTTGGGAAATTTGAAAGATGACGAAATGAAAGAAACATTCTAAAAAAATCTTATATTATCTAAATAAGAGATGGTAATAAAATTACCCTATATTCTGAATTCTTGTCACTATTGAAAATTTAAGATAAATCGTTTAAAGTAATATTTGAAATTCAAACAAAAAAAAGTGATTCCGAAATCTTACATTATCTTATAAATGTAAATTTTTTTGAGCTAAATACCTTTTAAGATAAAATAATGATTTACATGTGTTTGGGTTTGAATCCGAACACCTATAAAATATTCTTTTTACCAACTTTTAACTTCACTTTTTTTTTTATGTGAAGAAATTATTATTAATTTTATAAAAGATGAGTGTATATTTTTATTTAATAAAAATTCAAATCGAAATTATTTTCTCTAATTATAAAAAAAACCTAAAATAAAAGGGGAAAAAAAACAGAAGTAAGCAAAGCGCAAGAAACGGGTTGGTGAGAGAGAAAGTCATAACTTCTGAAACTCAATTAAAAGTCACCAAAGTGAAAACAGCTTCAACACACTCTCTTTCTCAGCAGCCAAACTCTACCCAATTTTTATTTTAATATGTATATTAAAAAGAAAATAAAAATCCTTACTTCATAAAACCCTCATTTCTTTTCTGTTAAAAAGCCCTTTCTTCCTCTGTCTCTCTTTCAATTTCTCCCCTTTTTTTTCTTTTAGTTTTATTAAAAATATTTTTTTTTGATCTCTGTCATAAACCCTGATTTTCCTTTTATTGGATCTGTCATTTCCTCTCCTCTCTTGATTATTCCTGTACAAAAAGATTTTTTTTTTTATAAATTGATGTTGTTAAATCCCCTGTTTGGTTTGTGAGTTTTTTTTTTCCTTTCTGTTTTTACTTTCTGGGAAAGTAAAGAAGGAGAAAAAAATGAAAGTACCTTGTTGTTCAGTTTGCCAAACGCGTTATAACGAGGAAGAGAGAGTTCCTTTATTGCTTCAATGCGGCCATGGGTTTTGCAAAGAGTGTCTTTCCAGAATGTTTTCTGCTTCATCCGATGCTTCCTTGCCCTGCCCCCGGTGCCGCCACGTGTCCCTTGTCGGTAACTCTGTGTTGGCTCTGAAGAAGAACTATGGGATTTTAGCTCTCCTTAACTCGAACCCGAACTCGGCTGGGTCCAACTCCAGGAACGATTTCGATTGCGATTACACGGATGATGAAGGAGATGATGATGATGAAGGGAGGGAGGATGATGATGAAAATGGGGATTTCTTCCATGAATTGACAGGTGGTCGGATTAACCGCGGGTCTCATGCTTCGAGTTCCGGAGGTGCTGCCGCTGGATGCGGACCGGTGATTGAACTGACAGCTCATCCGGAAGTGAAGTTGGTTAGGAAGATAGAAGGGAAAGGGGAAGGGAAAGGAGGGAGAGCAGGAGTGGAAACCTGGGCGGCGGTAATTAGTGGGGCCTATGGAGGCGGAGGAGGAAGGCGATGTAAGCATAAGGTGGCGGTGAAGAAAGTAGGGGCAATGGAAGGTATGGATGGAGAGTGGGTTCAAGGTCAACTTGATAGTTTGAGGCGCGCATCAATGTGGTGTAGGAATGTTTGTACTTTCCATGGAGTTATTAAGTTGGAAGAGAGTAATTTGGGGATTGTTATGGATAGGTGTCATGGATCGATTCAATCTGCAATGTTCAACAATGAAGGGAGACTTACTTTGGAGCAAGTTCTAAGGTTTAATTTTTATTTTAATTTCGTTCCCTTTTGTTGTTTATTGATTTCATGATATTTTGATTGATGTTCATTGTGTGAAATATTGTTGATTTTTTTGACTTCGCTAGATGTTGTAATGTAAATCTTAATTCTTTTTGCTAACAAAACATAAGATTGCTAGGCTGTTTGTAAGCCACGGAAAAATTGTGTTATTTGCCAAGATTTTTTTTTTCTTTTCAAGGCTGAATGAACCTTAAGTTTTGATCTTTCACATGGCGATATTCTTTATTGTGTTCAGAATGTAGGTTTTCGTTGAAATGCAAGCAGATCTTTATGTTTTATGTGTATTTTTTTTGTTTGTGTTATTCAGATAAAAATGCTAACTCGTACTGAATTCATGTCGCCTTTAATGAAGTAGATTAAGATATTGTGATTTCAAGGGAAGTGCTTTAAGTTTTTGGTCTTCCATTGTAGATTTCATTTATGTACGCTGAATGAAACTTTACACTTTTGGGGAATGATTGTATGATGATCAATCTATTACCACGGAGGCTAAGATGGGTTTCTGATATCTCAAATATTCAACTATTCTTTTTACCTTCAGTTCTAATGTATGTGTGCAAATTCTTTGCAGAGGTTGAAGGAATAAAATATTTTAACTTTAACCTCTTAACTTTGAATTCTTTGTCAAAGTGCTTGTTGACTTGACATATTTTGGTACTAATACTGCCTGTGACCTTTTTAACCACTATGTGAGTTTCGATGGATTACTGTTACTTGGGAGTTTGTTACAAGTTGCTTCCTATCTGATTATGAATGTCAGATGTGGCAAATGTAAAGTCAGCAATAACCAAGTCTTGCTGCTTAAACCTCCCCTCTTAAATGTTGTTGCCTTTGCCAAGGATGCAGAAGATGTGCTTGAAGAATGTTGTATATTGGGGAAAAAGTGAGGGCTATTTTGGTTTTGTTTGGTGATGTTGGCCAGGGTTGTGGGGAAGATGATTCCATGCTTTAATTTTAGTTAGAATTTGGATAATTCTTCTGTTAGACACACTTAAGAAAGTATTTTGTAGCAGATGGTGTCTTGCATATCATACTTTCATTAATAACAATGTTAATTTATCTTAGTTTTGAGATTCCTTCAAGTTTTAATGTCTTGCCAAATGATTTTTGGCCGTTTTAATTGAATAACAGCTTTTATCTGAATATTGCCTAGTTGTTTCTCCTGTTACTTAAAATATTTTTGATAATTTATGAAATAGACCACTTGGCTTTTCTAATCCTACTCTCTTTCTCTTTCCCTCTACCTTCCCTTTTCCTTCAGCTGCAGTTACATTGTAAATACCATTGCTATTACAGTATGGGCTAGACCGAACTTGTCCTTTTCCAATTACCTTTAAAATTTTTACTTGTTCTGCCTTGTAGTAACTGGTTAGATTGGTGTCTCTTTAATCCAACAGGATCTGCAACTAAATCAATGAATTTTCAAAGTTGACATTTTTTAGGAGTGAATAGTTGTCTTTGGGAGAAATGGTGGAACTAATATTGTTTCTTGGAGAGAGAAAGTAATTGGTAACTTTATTTATTTATTTTTTATTATAGTAAGAATGCAATTGCAAAAATGCTCAAGAATATAGGCAAAGGTCTCATCAATATGAAATGTCAAAGACAGTGGATCGATTTATGCATGAATTATACGTTTTTATTGACTATAGAAAATTTTAATTATAATATCATGCACGGGAAAGATATGTGTTGCCTTATCTTTTTCCTTTGTCATCCTTTTTAATGTTTTTATGCTTAGAATTCTTAAAATTTGGTATCAGAGTTGGTGTTTTTATGTGCAAAATATGATTTTCCAATTTTTTTATTTAAAATTTCTTTTTTGATGTTAAAGTCTGTTTGCTATTTAATTCTATTTGTTGGCTAATTATAATCACATGTGGTGTTATTTTGTGACTTTAACTTTTTTCATCCTATCGTTTGCTATGCCTGTCTTTAGCTTATATGATACCTAGATAATTGACTGTTATCATGTGGCTGTAATCTTTTCCTTGATTTAATGAGTGTCTGCTAATTGCAGATATGGAGCAGATATTGCACGAGGGGTGGCAGAACTTCATGCTGCAGGTGTCGTTTGTATGAATATAAAACCATCCAATCTTCTTCTGGATGCAAATGGTCATGCTGTTGTTTCTGATTATGGACTTGCTTCAATTCTAAAGAATCCTGCTTGCCGAAAAGCACGAGCAGAATGTGATTCCTCCAAGATTCATTCCTGCATGGATTGCACTATGCTCAGCCCACATTACACTGCTCCAGAGGCTTGGGAGCCAGTGAAAAAGTCTCTGAATCTGTTCTGGGAGGATGCAATAGGCATATCAGTAGAATCAGATGCCTGGAGTTTTGGTTGTACATTGGTGGAAATGTGCACTGGTTCCATCCCGTATGTGGAGCAACCCAATTTTTTTTATTTTACTTTTTTTGTTTCTTTCTCTTTGTGTATACGTTTCCATGTTTTGATAAATGTTCCAGTTTTGTTGTAACACAAGCTGAAATTCTTTATGCAGTTGGGCTGGTTTAAGTGCAGATGAAATCTATCGAGCTGTTGTTAAGTCTCGGAAACTGCCTCCACAATATGCTAGTGTAGTGGGTGTTGGGTTACCTAGGGAATTGTGGAAGATGATTGGTGATTGCCTGCAGTTCAAGCCATCAAAAAGACCCACATTTAATGCAATGTTAGCAATATTCCTCCGTCATTTGCAAGAGATACCACGCAGCCCTCCTGCAAGCCCTGATAAGTAAGAAAATTTTAATTGTTACCCATGTCCAACTTCCTTTTATCATTGTTTGTGATGGCTAGATAATAGCTAATTCCGCTCTTAAAAGCAGTTTAGCGTTGGTTATTCATTTGTGTATTTGGCCATGTTAGGACAGAGTTACAGTAAAATTATTAATAGCTTTTAATAAATTTTATTGGTGCATGTGCAGTGGCTTTGCCAAATTTCCTGGATCAAATGTAGTGGAGCCACCAGCTGTGGCTGACTTAGAGGTTGTACCTGATAATCCTAACCTTCTACATCGACTTATTTCTGAGGGAGATGTGAGCGGTGTGAGGTTAGTGCATTTTATTCTCTCATTTTGAAGAATGATGTCTCTTATCATATATTTCATATGCCCTTTTCTTTGTTTCTACAGAGATTTTCTTGCAAATGCTTCATCAGGAAATAGTGGCACCTCAATTTCGTCACTTTTAGAAGCAGAGAATGCTGATGGACAAACTGCTCTCCACTTGGCCTGCAGGAGAGGTAGTGCTGAACTTGTTGAGGCAATATTGGAGTATGCTGAGGCAAATGTGGATGTTTTGGATAAGGACGGGGATCCTCCTCTTGTCTTTGCTTTAGCTGCTGGATCTCCAGAATGTGTCCTTGCTCTTATTAGGAGAGGCTCTGATGTTCAATCTAGGTTAAGGGAAGGCTTTGGTCCTTCTGTTGCCCATGTTTGTGCATACCATGGTCAACCTGACTGCATGCGTGTAGGTTTATGTCAATCATATATATTTGCGGCTCTTTCTTGCTTGTTTCCAGTGGTTGAGTTATCTGGTTTGTGTCTCTAAATGTCTAACAGGAGTTGCTATTGGCTGGAGCTGACCCTAATGCTGTAGATGATGAAGGCGAATCTGTTCTACATAGAGCTGTGGCCAAGAAATATACAGACTGCGCCCTTGTCATATTGGAAAATGGAGGCTGTGCATCAATGGCTGTCTTGAATTCCAAAAACCTGACGTATGTAGTATGCTGCACTAAACCTGTATGCTTAGTTTTTTGTTTTTCTAATTCTCTTGCTTTAACCATATCAACACTAAACTGCAAGGTTTTTTTTCCCCTTCAAAAGTTGCAAGTGGTCAATGAAGCACTTCTAGGTTGTAGCTTTTCTGTTTATGTAGTCTAGGATCTTGTAAACTGAATTAGTGATTTGACTTAGGGAAGATAACCTGCTTTATTGACTTTAGGTTAAAAGTAACCAGATTTCATTTCATTTAATTTTCTTATTTTTTTCAATGTATACTTTTTCGCTGATTTTATTTATTATTTTGTAGCTCGTTTCATTTTTTATAAATACATCACATTTTTTATATGTTGCCCGTTGAGTTATTCGTCAATTGGATGTTGAATTTGAGAACACCGCATGGTAAGATAATCTTGAAATTACAAGTAATCGATGATACTTTTGACAGTCTAATGCCAAGGACAGATAACTGGTCAACGATCTCATTTCTCTATCAAGTTGGAGGCAGATGCCAATGTAATATTCATTCAAAGTGATTCCTTGAGAAAGAAAAAAGAGTCTTAGACATTGTTTGATCCTTTCATCTACTGGATTTGTGGTTAAATCTTAGCTTACTTGTCTTTTTCTCAAGCTTTTCCTTTTTCTTTTCTTTTTTTTTTTTTGGGGGGGGCGAACATAAATTTGCCTCGAGTAAAAAGCGGAAAAAAATATGAAATAGAGCAACTTATTCCAACCTTTTTAACCCCTTTGCTATCTGTGTGCATATAAATTATCACATTTTGTTGGATTATATGACTGCCAAAAGTTCTTGGCATTTAATTTTTCACATCCTTTCCTGCTGCTCAATGCTTCTTTTTGACATTGTCATTAGACCATTGCATTTGTGTGTGGCAACATGGAATGTGGCTGTTGTCAAAAGGTGGGTGGAAGTTGCATCACCAGAAGAAATTGCTGAGGCGATTGATATTCCCAGTCCTGTTGGCACTGCTTTGTGCATGGCTGCTGCTCTTAAGAAAGACCACGAAATAGGTAGTTCAGACCTCTTGGATTGTCTTCTTTTAAGTTAATGGTCAGAATTTTCACTCTTGGAAGTTGTCTCTAGTCAGTTGTTCACTTTAAGCCCTGTTCTTTGCAATATCTTTAATTTAAGCTATGATATTAACATCATCTACGAATTGCTAAACAAGTTTAGGTATATCATTTGCTTCCTTAAAAGGCTATAAATGTGGCATTTTCTTTAAGTCACTAAAGAAGCATATTTATTAATTTATTGTTTGTTATGAATTGTGGGATTTTGTTGTTCGACTATCGAAATTTCATCAACTTACTATGTTGGCTATACATTGAACTAGGATTTTTCATGTGGTTTTCTTTTTTCACCAAAAATTTCTAGGATTTTATGTAAACATGCTTTGGCTGCTTGTCACTTTTTTACCTTTTTTGAAATCCTATTCCTAGTTGGTTACTGAATAGTATTGGAATCTTCATAACTGTATGATTTTTATTTTCTCAAGGATTTTAATTATTTAATATTTAGTTTAATACAAGCATCGATGCCAAGGTTTAGGCAATGAGATAACCTTTCTTTTCCTGTTATATTTTTCTCTCTGTTGCTACAGTGTTCTGGGATACATGTTACAACATTGTTATCATATCCTTAGTCACTTACATGGTCTTAGATGATTCTCTGTATTTCTTTAAGCCTTTAAAGTATGATCCATGTTTCAGGCAAACCGCAGCCTACTAAATCCTTCAATTGTTTAGTTCCTATCCTTGAATGCCTATTTCCATACCTTGGTTTACTTCATTTTTGCTTGACTGTATTACGTACATTTTCTTAATCTTATGAATTTTTATTATTCAGTAGTCATAAAACTATATTGGTTTATAAAACTGCTTGTAGAGGGTAGGGAACTGGTGCGCTTATTGCTTGCAGCTGGGGCAGATCCCACTGCCCAAGATGGTCAACATGGGAGAACAGCATTGCATACTGCTGCTATGGCTAATGATGTTGAATTGGTAAAAGTAAGCTACGTTACTTCCTTATTATGAGGAGCACTTATTTGTTATTCTTTTGTCAGCAATTTGATTCCTATTCATGCATTGATGCCATGTCAACAAAATTCAGCCAGACTTTGGGTTTATGCAAGTTCTCTAATTGCAAACTGATGAACAGATAATTCTTGATGCTGGAGTGGATGTGAACATCAGAAATGTGCACAATACGACACCTCTACATGTAGCTTTGGCCAGAGGGGCAACATCATGTGTTGGACTGCTTTTATCTGCTGGAGCAGATTGTAATTTGCAGGTTTCTACCTTCATTACTTAAAAAATCTTTGCCATGGAATGCTTCTGCATGTTTTCTCCCAAATGAAGTAAATGGATTATTGACATTTTGCTATGACACAGATAGTATTTAATTATATTTATTCTTCATATGCATGATCTAGGCTTCAATTGTGTTGGGGGTTTATGCTTTATTTTTAGATGGTAGTTTGGGGTTCACATATTTAGTCATTTTTCTGATTATCTTGGTCTGAAAGCAGTTTGATCTAAATTATAATGAATAACTCTTCTAATTGAAGAATAATGTAAAGCCTCTACGAATCAAAGAATTCAGTGCTTAGATTTTAAATAAACATAGTTCTTTGGTTCATAACCAATAATGTACAGACACATTAAACCATATACAAGTAAATTGAAGTATTAGACGTGGAATGGCTAAATTAATTGCATAAATCTCTCAGTTAGACTTGCTAATTGAAGTTTATGCTGGAGGAACACTTGGTAGATGAAGCTTAAATTAGATGCAGAATAGGCTGTGCTTACTTTTTCCAGTTTGTTGTGAGGTATGCTTTTCTTGCACAGTGTCTTAGCCGCAATGTGTTTGGGGATGGTGTGTTATCATATGAGATATTTTGGGAAGTACGTCTTCTTGGAGTTTGTGGTGGAATTGGAGGTTTTAGGTTTTATGGTTATTGAGGGTGGTATAAGTTTAGTCTTGAGTTAGGGTTTTGGATCGATTTGAGGGAGAATTTTTGATAAATGTGAAAACTAGTGTGTTAAGTTGTAAAGGTATGATTGGCATTAATTGATTGGAATATTTGTACAATGTTTTTGGTCTTGGATATGAATATGTTTAAGGAGGATTAAATTTGGATTTGTAAAAAGAAGTTAAGAAAATGTTTCCTGTTCTGAAATTGCTCAAGGATAAACGCTTTTCAAGTTCGGGGAATTTGGAAAGGAAAAATTGTTGGATGGGTATCTTGCTTTGAATTGACACTTCCTTTTGATTGATTAGTGCTATGTGATAAGATTTTTATCTTTTGAGACTCATAACTAGAAAGAGAAGTTTTTGCTCAGACAAAGCAAATGATTTTTGTTAATTGAAGAACCCTTAATTCAGTCATTAGCTCTTCTTTGATGTGGTGCGAAGGAAAAAATTGTATATGTTACAAGTTTCAAGTAGTTTTCTACTTTATAGTTCTTCAGTTAGTGATGAATTTCAAACACAGCAAGCAAGAAAATTGGCGGTTTTGGTTTTTTGATTAGGTGGAAAGTCCTTAGTCTAAACTGTTCTATTACTTCATACCTGACACTAGTCAGCAAAGATCCATATTTACTTTGTATTTTTTCCTAGTTTAGGTCAAATGTAGTTGCATGTTTGACATTGATACGTTACTTCTTTTTGAAGTTTTCTCTAATATTTTGAAGGTCATGGCACAGAATGGTTCATTTTCAATTGTTTGATTTGTTAACAACATATTTACATTAAGAAAATTAAGGTTCTGTTTGCTTGGTGCTTTTGCTATTTGGTATTTCTTTTTCCAATAGAAAGTGAAAATTAAAATAAAAAATGAACTGAAAACAAGGGAGAAATGGCAGAGTAAAAAGCAAAAGAACTCACCAAGGAGCCTAAGTGTTGGAGCAATAAAATGAAAATTAAGAAGCAATCATGTATCTAAACTTTATGTACTTATGCAGTAGTTTGGAAAAAAAAAATGCATACAATTGATTTAATTGATCTATCAAGTGATCGTTGTATCCTAATTGCCTTTTCTATAGGATGGTTTATGCTAAAATAAAATAGGATTAAAGAAATTGTAGTTATGCTTGAGATAAATGATAAATGTTAATTTCTGATATTGTTTAACAAAGGTTGTTAGGAAAGGCATTCTTTCCTTCTTGCAGTCCACTTATTCGTAGTGCCTTTGCTCATCACCAGGGTGATGAAGGCGATAATGCTTTCCATATAGCAGCAGATACTGCAAAAATGATTCGTGAAAATCTTGAATGGCTTATTGTGATGCTGAGAAATCCTGATGCTGCTGTTGAAGTTAGAAATCACAGGTCAGTCATGGTGAATCACCATTGATTCTCTTCTTTTGTTCTTGAATGTATGCATGTCTTTTTCTTTGGTTTAATTTGGTTTTTCGGCTGCACATTTTACACTGTAGGAATCTATATGTTGGATCCTTATTGTTACTAACTTGGTGTTGATGCATATGATCACAGTGGCAAGACGTTACGTGACTTTTTGGAGACACTTCCCCGTGAATGGATTTCTGAAGATCTAATGGAGGCATTAATGAATAGGGGAGTTCATCTGTCTCCTACATTGTAAGGAGAAGGCTTACATAAATTTGCATTCATTTTCATACATACATACATACATACATCCGTACATATATATATAGTTCCTTTTCCTTTTATTATGATTCTTGTTTTTGTGATCTTACTCAGATTTGAAGTGGGTGATTGGGTGAAGTTCCGAAGAAGAATCACTACACCTACATATGGGTGGCAAGGTGCAAGGCATAAAAGTGTTGGGTTTGTGCAAAATGTGGTGGACAGAGACAATCTTATCGTGTCCTTTTGTTCTGGAGATGGAAATGCTCGTGTATTGGTAAATGAAGTTGTAAAAGTGATTCCTCTGGATAGAGGGCAGCATGTTAAGCTTAGAGCAGATGTCAAAGAGCCAAGGTTTGGATCAGTTTAGTTTCTAATTCGTAGTTTGCTGTTTCTTTGGTCTTTAAATATCCTTGGACTGGGATATGGAGGCGCTTAAGCCCTAAGCTTTCCCATTTATTACCTTTGGGAACTTTTCCAAACCCTCGATAAATATTGTGTTTTCTTGGAAGGTGTATGTTATTTCCTTGGTGTTTGAGAACTTTTTAGTCAAATTCGGAAATTGCACATTTAATCTTAGGATTGTTGAAGTATTTAGTTCAAGTAGGATGATATTATTTGTGATCTTTTTAATCATAATATATCTAAAAGTTAGTATAGACATATGAAGATATTTCCCTGTTATCTTCCCGGAGTAAAGGTAATTAATATCAGCGTAATGTCTCCATTATTTATCTTCTCTCTCTTTTCATAGGCATGATGTTTTCAAACTTTTTCTTGCTTGGTTTCATACATTGTATTTTTGGTTCCTTTCGTTGAACTTCACTGCTGTAGCGGATACTAATGATCTACTTTTGTTTAGAAGATAGCCTTGTACCCGGATGGGTACTTCCTTGCCTTGATGTTACTCTTTGTTTGTTACCTGTCAAAATGAAAATGAAAGGGTTTAAGCTTGCTCACTCATTTCAATGTTTATGCAAGAGACTAGAAACCATTACAGCTTCTCCAGAGATTCATGTTCTTAATTGTACAATTCATACATTAGATGCCAGTGAAATACACTGTTAATCCACTCATGAAGTTGTACTTCGTCCTTTTGCATGTGTGAAATCCTGTAACTGAACTGACTAGCTTGATCATTGATAACTAGTCTGTCTATTTTCAGATTTAAGTTTGAGTTAATAAATAGAATTGTTCTATCATCAGGTTTGGTTGGCGTGGTCAATCACGTGACAGTATTGGAACTGTCTTATGTGTTGATGAAGATGGAATTTTACGTGTTGGCTTTCCTGGAGCTTCTAGAGGATGGAAAGCTGATCCTGCAGAAATGGAAAGAGTTGAAGAATTCAAGGTTGGGGATTGGGTTCGTATTCGTCCAACTCTTACAACGGCAAAGCATGGATTGGGATCTGTCACACCTGGGAGCATTGGTATAGTATACTGTATTAGACCGGACAGTAGTTTATTGTTGGACTTGAGCTATCTTCCAAATCCTTGGCATTGTGAACCAGAGGAAGTTGAGCCTGTTTCTCCGTTCAGGGTATATAAGAGACTTCAAATTTTTTTTGTTATCAATGGTGTTGATAGAGCTTTTCTATCTATTTTTATTCTTATTTTGTCTTGAATTGAAACTTGTTTTGGACATAAAGAAGTAATCTAATGTTTGATTTTATAGATTGGTGACCGGGTGTGTGTGAAGCGGTCTGTTGCAGAACCAAGATATGCTTGGGGTGGTGAGACCCATCATAGTGTAGGAAGAATTAGCGAAATAGAGACTGATGGGCTTCTTATAATTGAGATTCCTAATCGACCCATCCCATGGCAGGCTGATCCCTCTGACATGGAAAAACTTGAGGATTTCAAGGTATCTGCTGTTTTTCTTAATACAGCCATTGAACTATGCATTAAGGGGTTTTTCATTGGGCTAGATGCTTGTGAAATTTAATGAATTTTAATTCTGTATATTTACTGTTGTGAGCAGGTTGGGGATTGGGTTAGAGTAAAAGCCTCAGTACCCTCCCCAAAATATGGATGGGAGGACATTACACGTAACAGCATCGGTATAATTCATAGTTTAGAGGATGATGGTGATATCGGTATTGCATTCTGCTTCAGAAGCAAGCCTTTTTGTTGTTCTGTCACTGATGTGGAGAAAGTCCCTCCTTTTGAAGTGGGACAAGAGGTTCATGTGATGCCATCAGTCAGTCAGCCTCGACTTGGATGGTCAAATGAAACTCCAGCAACTGTTGGAAAAATTGTTAGAATTGACATGGATGGAGCGTTGAATGTAAGCATGCTGCTCATATTTGCACAAATTAATCCATTCTGATTTGTTCTCTATTTGGAAGCAAGTAACCTGGTCTTCTGTTGTTACTTGTTCTTCATACTTCGCAATTTTGTTTTCATTTTCTTTCCATTGCCTTCATTGGATGGCTCAGAAAATGTTGGAGCATTATATCTTTCATTGCAACGTTGTCGTTGTATCATTGTTCGGGGAATGCATATGTAACAGACTGTTTTTCTTTGTGCTCTGCAGGTGAGGGTGTCTGGCAGGCATAGTTTGTGGAAACTTTCCCCGGGGGATGCAGAAAGGCTTTCGGGATTTGAAGTGGGTGATTGGGTCCGTTCGAAGCCAAGCCTTGGCACTAGACCAAGCTATGATTGGAATACCATTGGGAAGGAGAATTTAGCTGTAGTGCATAGTATTCAGGATACTGGATATTTGGAATTGGCATGCTGCTTCCGGAAAGGGAAGTGGAGTACCCATTTCTCAGATGTAGAAAAGGTTCCAAGCTATAAAGTTGGGCAACATGTTCGGTTTCGAGCTGGGTTAGTTGAGCCAAGGTGGGGCTGGAGAGGGACTCAATCTGATTCACGGGGCATTATTACTAGTGTTCATGCGGATGGGGAAGTGAGAGTTGCTTTCTTTGGTTTGCCAGGCATGTGGAGAGGAGATCCCGCAGATTTTGAAATTGAGCCGATGTTTGGAGTGGGAGAGTGGGTGCAATTGAGAGAAAATGCTAGCTGTTGGAAATCTATTGGACCTGGTAGTGTTGGTGTTGTACAAGGAATAGGGTATGAAGGAGATGAATGGGATGGAAGCACCCTTGTCGCATTTTGCGGCGAGCAGGAGAGATGGGTGGGACCCACTTCCCATCTTGAGAAAGTGGACAGACTTGTCATAGGGCAGAAGGTGAGAGTAAAGCTCTCGGTGAAGCAGCCAAGATTTGGCTGGTCAGGTCATAGCCATACAAGTGTTGGAACAATAGCAGCAATTGATGCCGATGGCAAGTTGAGAATATACACTCCAGTTGGCTCCAAAACTTGGATGCTTGACCCATCTGAAGTGGAGCTGATTGAGGAACAGGAACTTTGCATCGGGGACTGGGTTAGGGTTAGGCCATCAATTTCAGTCCCGACTCACCACTGGGGAGAGGTAACTCACTCGAGCATCGGGGTAGTGCATCGAATGGAAAATGGGGACTTATGGGTGGCATTCTGCTTTATGGAAAGGCTATGGCTTTGTAAGGCTTGCGAGATGGAAAGGGTCAGGCCATTTAAAGTTGGCGACAGTGTGCGGATTCGAGAGGGGCTTGTAACCCCAAGGTGGGGATGGGGAATGGAGACTCATGCCAGCAAAGGTCAGGTAGTTGGGGTTGATGCAAATGGAAAACTAAGGATTAAGTTTCAATGGAGGGAAGGGAGGCCATGGATTGGAGATCCAGCAGACATTGTACTTGATGACAACTTTGGCATAACCAGCACCTCATGAAACATTGCGTAGGCTTGTGTTTTGGGTTCATTTCTGAAGCTTGGAGACTCCAGGTTTTGGCCTCCCAGCTCGATTAGAGAAGCCAGGGAGGTGTGAACATTTCCACTGCATTGTGTAAACATTCTTGCTCGACGCACTATATGGATTGTGGTGGGAGATTGAATTACAGGATTGTTTATTGTTAATAATTAGAGAAAGAGAGAGAGAGAGAGAGAGAGAGAATGAGAAGGATCTGGCTTGCGTCACTGTTAATTATAGGGAAAAAGGATACGAAAGCAGCCAATGAAAAACAAAGTAGCTTTAGGTCTTGTATCTCATAGATCTGATATTGGTAGTTTATATAAAGCTGCTGAGGTATATATATATATATACAGAGATGAATATGGTCATTTATTAAATGTTATTTTGTACAAATTGAACCTTATAATGTTTCAGGGTTGTTTTTATGATAATTGGAGTGGGAGTACCATTAAAGTTTTTCCTGAGTTTGGTGGGTGGGTACTTATAAGACTTATATTTGCACGCGCATATTTTAATGTGATTCGATCCATGAATGAATTGGGCTTATAAGGGAGAACTTTTTATCAAATGTCAGTTCAAATCTTATTTTTTATATGGGTAAGAAAGAAAATCCTTTTTATTGTGTATCAATTTCATTATCATTAAAATTATGTTTACTTCATTATTTTTAAATAAATGCTTTGACCATTTTATTCTCAAGAACTTCGGAATTTTGATCTTTGAGCTTTAATGCTTTTTTTTCTTTTCTTTTCTTTTATAAACAACAATTTGTGTTTTATCTAATGAATAGTACTTTTTCCTTGTGTTTTATCTAACAAGTTCTAATGAATTATAAAAAAAATTATAGTTTTTTAATATATATATAAAATATTAAATGTATATATATTATAAAAAGTCATTTATTGGTTCCTTATTTTGAAAATTAATCCCCAACACTATTGGGGTAAACTTGAATTAAGTAACGAACAAGAATAAATAGAGAAAAATTAGACACAAATATTTAGGAGAAAAAATTCCTGTGAAGGGTATAAAAAACCACAGGCAGAAAAAATTTCACTAAAACGACAAATAATTGAAGAGAAGTACAAGATGGAGAATTAAAACAAACCTAAACCCAAAATACATAGTTTTCCTGAAATTCCCACAAAATTCTCTTAATTGTTGTTGAATCAAACTTTCCACAGTTGATAAAAGCCTTATTTATAGGCTAAAATTTGTGTGAATATATGACAAATATCCCTAGAATAATTAAAGTTAGACTAGGAAAAGATAGCGGGGTTTAATTAGGAGAAGAAACCCGGTTTAGTAGGGAACATGTCACCACATCATGACGTCATTTATCGACTTGTCTGGACGTCACATGTCGCGTCGTCAGTTTCTTCTCATCAGGCCGTCGTGTGTCGCATCGTTAGGACGTCAGACGTCGATTTCTTCTTGTCGGGACGTCGTGTGTTGCATTGTTGGGACATCGAATCTTCATTGTCACAACGTCAACTCTGTTTCGTCCAAAATGCGAGGCACACTCCAGAAATCTCCACCTTGACTCCCATTTTCGCAATGCCTTTTTTGCCGAGCCTTGGTATAGGCATAATCTTGATCTTTGTCGGATGCTTACCAAGTTTAAACAGTGCTTGAACTTGGAAATTGGAAGACTTTTTGTCATCATATCAGTTGGGTTGTTTTCTGTGCCAATCTTGTGAATATGAATATCTCCTTGAGCAATCACCTCTCGAACAAAGTGACATCGAATATCTATGTGCTTTATTCTTTTGTAATGCATCTGATCTTTAGTGAGATGTATGACACTTTAGTTATTGCAATATACAATAGTCTTGTCGTTTTTATCAACCAGCACCCCTAATAGACCTCTCAACCAAATGGCCTCTTTTGCAACCTTTGTGATAGCCATATATTCTACCTTTGTAGTTGATAATGCCACAGTGGCCTGTAAGGTGGCTTTCCAGATAATAGTGCAATTGCCGAAAGTGAACAAATAACTTACAGGAGATCTTTTTTTTGTCTAAGTCTCTTGCATAATACGAGTCTACGTAGCTGACTAGACCTTTTGAACATCTTTTGAATTCCAAAAAAGCATTGGATGTCCCCCTCAAATATCTAAGAATCCATTTATGGCAGTGTAATTTTTTCGGTTTGGCCATGTATTTACTTACTACACTAACAACATGTGAGATATTGGGATGAGTACAAACCATTGCATACATTAAACTTTTGATTGCATTAGAATAAGGAATTGAAGACATGTACCTTTCTTTGTCTTCAGTTTATGGTGATTTTGAAGCCAAAAGTTTGAAGAGTTCAACTAAGGGAGTATTAACTGGTTTAGAATCTTGCATTCCAAACCGCTCGAGAATTCTTTTGATGTATCTCTGTTGTGATAGAAATAGCTTTCCAAAGTGTTATCTCTTGAAATTTCCATCCCTAAAATTTTCTTGATTACACTAAGATCATTCATCTTGAACTTATAGTTAAGCATGATTTTAAGTCGATATATTTCTAAATGGATCATTGACCGCAATTAACATATCATCAACATAAAACAACAAATAAATAAATGATCCATCATCTAAACGTTATAAATACACAAAACTGTCATACTTGCTCTAAATGAAACCAATACTTAACATGAAATAATTGAACTTCTTATACCACTGCTGAGGAGACTGCTTCAAGACATATAAGAAAAAGGCAAACATGATCTTCCTCGCCTTCAGTCTTGAAGCCATCATGTTATTGCATATAAATGTCTTCATCCAAATCCTCGTAAAGGAATGCAATCTTTACATGTAGTTGTTCCAATTCGAGGTTATATAATGCAACAAGGGCTAATAATGCCTGAATGAACGTATGCTTAACCACCAGAGATAAAAAATCATGGAAATCAACTCCCTCTACTTGGTTGTAGCCCTTTGAGACCAACCTTGACTTATACCTAGTGTCGTTTTGATTCGATCCTATCTTCTTTTTGAACACCCATTTACAACTAACTACCTTCTTTTCAGTTGGTGGTTTCATGATTTTCCAAGTCTTATTCTTTTGAAGAAACTTCATTTCTTCTTCCATAGTAACAAACTACTTGCTAGAATCAGAAGCACGAACCACCTCAGAGTAATCCGAAGGATTGGACAAATCAATGATATCAACAACACTAAAAGCATATGCTACTAAATTTTCGTGACAAAATCTTTGATGTGGTTTAATTTCACGTATTACTTTGTCATGTGCTAATTCATAATCTTGAAGTTGAGATGTAGGGGTCTCTAATTAGGATGGAGTGGATTTGAAAACCTTTTGTTGCATCGAAGAGATAGTCAGTTTCATGATTTCTCCGTGACCTCAAGATGTGACGATTCTTCTCGTTGTGACGTCGAGCTTTGTGACATCGCCGTATGTTTTTGTTTTCGGCTCCACCTTGCTTGAAGCACTCAATTTTTTGTGTTGTTTTGGCTCGACGACCCTTTTTTTGAAAGAATCATTGATGTTTCATCAAATGTAACATCTTTATTGACGATGATCTTACTAGTTTCTAGGAACCATAACTTATAGCCTTTTACCCCAGTAGCAAAACCCAGAAAGATACATATTATATCCCTTGGTTCAAGTTTTCCCTGATTGACTCATGCAAAAGCAAGACAACCAAATACTCTAATGTTAGAGTAATTAGGAGGATTACCCAACCATATCTCTTTAGGAACCTTTCCGTCCAATGCTCGATGTGGAGACCAATTCACCAAATAACTTGTTAGGTTTATGGTTTCTTCCCAAAACTCTTTTTTTAAGCCTGTGTTAGAAAGCATACATCAGACTTTTCTCAAGTAACGTTCTATTCATTCTTTCAGCGACACCATTCTGCTAAGGGGTACCAACAACTTTACGATGTCTTTCGATTACTTCCCATTTGCAATAATCATTAAACTCAGCTGAACAGAACTCAATACCATTATCCGTTCTTAACCGCTTTATGGACTTCCCAACTTGCTTTTCTAGTAAAGTCTTCCACTACTTAAAGATCCCGAAGGCTTCATTCTTGTGCTTTAGGAAATAAATCCAAACTTTCCTAGAGTGGTCATCAATAAAAGTTAGAAGATATTTGCTACCTCCTTTGGAGACGACTGGAGCTGTACCCCATAAAGCAGAATGAATGTAGTGAAAGGTGCCTTTTGTCCCGTGCATTGTCGAATCGAAGTTGACTCAAGTCTACTTCCCATAAACGCAATGTTCGCAGAAATCTAACTTTCCAACTCTAGTGCTTGTGAGAAGATCTCTTTTACTCAAAACGGTCATACCTTTTTCGCTCATATGATCTAGTTGCATGTGCCATAATTGAATTGATTTAGAATTCGTAAAGAGGGAATTTTGTCGCATCGTCGCGATGTCATAGGAGTCCTCGTTGTGACGTGGCGACAATTTCATCTCTACTTCTGTAATTGTTGTCGCATCGGTCACCATTGAACTTTACAAAATGTATAGGCTACCGATTTTTTGTTCTCTCATCAAAACAAGAGCTCCACGAGATACTTTGATGTTGTTTGACTCTATAATGATCCTACAACCATTTGATTCTAAGATACCTAAGAAGATGAGATTCTTCTTCAAATCAGGCACATGCTTGACATATGACAGTGTTCTTATAATTTCATCGTGCATCCTAATCTGAACCGTGTCAATACCAACTATCTTACAGGGGGAATTGCTCCTCATAAGCACAACTTCACCTTCAACTGAACTATACATGAGAACTATCCATGTTAGGACACATATGGTAAGAACACCCTGAATATATGATCCACTCAGACGTAAGCTTAGACCTTTCAGTCGTAGACACCAATAACAAATCATCTCATTTTTCCTCGACAACACCAACATCGGCTATATCAACCTTCTTTTTCCCTTTCTCGTTGCTTTCAGCGGCCCTCTTATTTTTATTCTGAAGTTATAACTTCCTTAACACAACACCTTTATTGCTCTCTCAAAAATAAGAAAAATCAATACAGGAACCAGTAAATAAATATGGTAGTGGAAAAGGCAACGCTAGAAATAATCAACCAAAGCTTAGAAGGCACACCATCACAATTGATATCACGTTCGGACTTTATAAAAATTAGGGGACATCTTGTTTGGCCTCTTAACACTTTTTTTTTTTAAACTCTTTCAAAATTTATTGATTTCGAACAACCCTCAATTTCCAAACTAATTAAACCCACCCATACTCGAAACGTATCACCATTGCAACATATTTGACCCACCTTTTCAAGCACCCATGACATTTAAATGTCAACAATCAACCATCGATATACTGCATCATTCTCCTTCGACTTCACAACTAGCACCAATTTCATCAATGCTTTGCCTTCTACTACATCGAACCCACCAATTGTTGTACCAACCACACCCACTCATTCCATGCTCACTCATTCAAAGACAAACCTCAAACCTAAACAAGTTCACGTGGCCATACATCCTTCACCTACTTATATTCCTTGCACATTCAAACAAGCCCATCAACAATCTCATTGTTAAACCACAATACAAATTGAATATGCAGCTTTAGTTAAAAATCGAACGTGGGACTTGGTACCTTTTGATCCTTCAAAGAATGTGGTAGACCATAATTGGTTTTTTGTATTAAACATCATTCTGATGGTTCCATTGATAGATGCAAAGTTTGTCTAGCTGTTAAAGGCTTCACCAAATGACTCGAGTTAGATTATCAATCTACATTTCGCCAAAAATGCCTTCTTACAGGGTTGGCTTTAAGAAGAAGCCTACATATGATAACCTCCTCACTTTGAGGCATTTGTATCCAACACATGGTTATAAGTTTGATAAAGCTATTTATGGCCTTAAATAGGCACTTATGCTTAGCATATTGAATTAATGAATTATCTTCTCACTCATGGGTTTATAATGATACAGTCTGATTCCTTTCTTTTCATATTACATAACTCTAAATTTAGTACATATGGCCTTGTTTATGTGGATGATATTATAGTCACCGGTAATCAAGCACAAGAAGTTCGTTCTATCATTTGCACTCTCTTCTCGAATCTCCTTTAAAGATCTTGGCCCGTTACACTATTTTCCTGTTGTGGAGGTTGTTTTAGGTGTTGATGGTATTTTCTCTCTCAGCATAAATGTATCATGGATTTGTTGCAGGGATGTTGATATAATATATTGTAAAGGTGTGCCTACCCCCGCGACTTCTACGGTGGACTTCTCATCCTCTTTTGAAGATAACTTTGTTGTTGCTTCTCTTTATAAACGTATAATTGGAAGCCTTCATTACGTGTCTTTCACTCAGTCCGAGTTATCTCAATTCATGCATTTGCCAACCAATCACTGGTGTGCAACCAAACGTCTTTTGCGTTATCTTCAACACACATCTAATTTTGGAATTAAGATTATTGAGAAGATAACCACAAACTCATTGCATATTCTGATTCTGATTGGATTGGCGAACCCATTGATCGAACCTCTACAACTAGCTTCATAATCTACCTTGGTAACACACTTATTTCTTGGTAATCCAAGAAGTAAAGGTCTGTGTCTCGGTCATCAACTGAATCTGTTCTATTTTTTATTTTACTTTTTTTCATTTTGATTTTCTATTTCCAATATAAGAAATGATTAAACTTCCAAGGTTAAAAAGAAATCTGATAACTTGCAATCATTCAAAAATCCACCTCTACAAAGAGTTAACAAAACCCAGCAAATTGGACCTACCTTCTGAACTCAAAATGCATCAGAGGTCAGCAATATAATACCTATAAAATCAATGAAGAAGAAAGAGAGGAAACATTAACACTATTTTCATCACAAACAGCAATATTTTCTATTTTTAAAAAAAGAACAGAAAAAAATACAAAGTACAGGTATGGGGCTTGCTGGAAACTGTCGCCGATTAGGAAGTCGTCTTCCTCTTTTGTGCAAGCCACTTACAAAAACCATACTCCAAAGCCTCTTTCATCCATGCATGCCTACAATTCTGAATTGCTTGTGATATGGTTAGCCAACTTCTTATACGAGTGCTTTGCTCCGGCCATGAATTTAATTCCTCCTTTACCAACAAAGCAAACATTGCTGCTTTACATAATCCTTCAGGACTGAATTCATCTTCATGAGTTTTGCTCTTAAAATTATAATCTCCTACGAAATCCTGAATAATAAAAAAAAATCAATCAAAAGCCAAGGCAACAATCTTAAATTCTAATCCTATGAAGTATTGAACCCCCAAAACATACAACATTCAAGTACCAAAGACGAAAATATAAATATAAATAAAAACATTCAACTAGCCTTACTTTCATAAGCTACTTGAGTTGGACTAAAATAGACTCCAAATACTCAGCTCGAGCAGCTTGAGCTATCGAATGAGTCAAATTCAACTATTCTAGTGCTTGATGGAGTAGTTCATGAGACTAGTCAAGTTTTTTGTTTATTTTAATATATATTCTATTTTTAGTTAGTATTAAAAAGTTTTCAATTTGAATTCGAGCTCTTGTACAAATAATCAAGCTTGAATTTAAGCATGGGAAATCAAGCTTATCTTTTATTGTGCATGTAACCAAGCAGGCTCGATAAGTAGAATCTTTATAATTTTGAATCAAGAACGAGCTTTAAAAATGAAACTCGAGCATAACTTTGAGCCTAAATTTTGAATCAAGTTTGATCTCGAGCTTCTTACAACTTGAACTCAATTCAGCTTTGATTACACTGTCGTATCACAACCTTAGATTAAACAGTAAGTAAACAATTACTGAAGTATAAGAAGTCAAACAAGAAATAGCATGTCGTATTGGAAAGCTTAATATTGACAGACTGCGCCTAGCGGACATAATAAATTAGGTATGGAAGAAACTTTAATTCAATGCTAATTTCATCTGCATTCCTATTTCCTGGAGTCTTTGGGTTTGAGTATGCTAAATGTATTCTATTATGTTACTCAAATTCGGCTGGGTGTGAGATACGAATATATGCCTAACATAAGTGTTTTAATTTTTTTTTCAAGTTTTTCAACTACCCATACATCACACAAAAACTTCAAGAGAATGAAAAGCTGGAATAACATAGCCATGCACATCTGAGACTTGGTTCTTGTTAAAAAAAATGTTTTGGAAACATTTGAATGTTACTGTCATATTTGTGTTACTTTTTCGAGTGTCTTAGTAATCTTTTTGTGTCATGTTAATACCATGTTGTATATGATATTTGCTAGGTCTATAGTTTTCTCTTCCCATCCCCACTCTAAACTCCTCCCTTTCCCTAGTTAGCACTTAGTGTAGTAAAAATAATAAATCACTAAAGGACTAATTTGAGGTAAATATTCCCACCATTGTCATTTACACATTGATAATATTAGACACAACACGAAAATAATAACTAAAACACTACATGACATGGATACACAGATATCTCAAATCTATATGATATGAATAATGAATTATCAAAGAATCATAATTTATACAAATATAAAATACTTTAAATAATAAATCACTGAAGGAACACAACACAGATTGTCATCGACATATTTAACCTTTCTAAATTGCACATTTAGCTAGTATGCCATTCTACCAATCAGGGAATTGGGATTCCCAGTAATCTTACTCAATAAGGTTGATGAGATAACTAATTCAATGATATGCAGAGATTTATGCTAAAAACTTCAAAGCATAAAGAAATGAATTAAAATTAGAAAAATGTTATAGTTTTCACAATCTTAGAAAGATGTGAAGGAAATGCATAAATAGAACCAAGAAAATAAAATATCTACCAATAAATCTCCTCGGACTCCAGCTTCTTCAATTGCTTCCCTCACTGCAGCCTCTTCGACAGTTTCATCATTCTCCCAACCTCCCTAAAATCAGAGAGCAAAAATTCCATAAGAAAATATTTTATAAGTCCTCTTTCTTTGAAGATGTAGAGAACAAGAAATCACAGAAACCAAACACTTAATTTAACTCCATTTAGGTTAACTATCTCCTTTATACATCTATCATGTTTTTCAATGGCAAGGAGACCTATGTTGCTCATACTCTTCACTTTTCTTTTAAGTACTTTTGCCTAACTGTTGGGCATGGTGCATATCTCAACATGGGTATGAGGATATGATTTACCAAATACATGGAATTCTTTTTAAGAAAAAAGGGTTGAACATAACTGTCTTTAGAACTCAAACCCGAGTCAGATTAACATAGACGGTCAGGAAGTAAAGCCAAAAAAATTACTACAGTATATGCTGAACAAAACACAACTTTGTACCTTAGGAAACAAAAGACCTGGTCCGCTAGTTGAGTTGATCATCAATACTTCAACCACATTTTCAGAATTTTCATGGTGTGACTCATCTAAACATCTATACCTAAATGGAATACACCTGCCAGGAGAAGAACAAATTCTTAGTACATGGAGCTGAGCCTAGTCAAGAACAAGATTTTTGCAAACGTCAAAAAGGACACGAATTGTTCCCATCACATTAAGAATGAATCAATTTAATCTCTATCCAAACGAGCAAGCAAAGAAGGGGACAAAAAAAACACAGATTGAAGACTTAAAACAGCCAAGTCACAACATCATCACCAAAATCTGAGAAAAATAAGACAAAGAGTGAGGAGTACCGTTAAGTAGCATCTTCAATAGGTTGTCTTATTAAGACTCAAGGCTGTCCTATCCCTAGGTCAATTTACTTTTCAGGTAATTCCACCAGAACTTACCCATGGGCCCGGTCGGGTTGGACCACAGCTTGGAACTTTTTTTTCTCTCTTGTCCAAGTCCATTTTGGTCTCGTCTAGTCGAAAAGCTCGAATTATCATTCATTATAATATTAAAAAATATAAAATATAAATAAAAGAATTATTATTAAATAATAATTTGAGATGGGCTGAGCTGAACTGAACCAGCCCAAATTACAAATACCTTATCCAAAGGCATAGGCAGATATAGTTCCACCATAAAACTCTGGTCAACTTTCACTGTCATAGTCGCATAGATTAAGCTGTTTGATCAACCAATAGCAAAGATGAGCTACGAAAATTTTTCTCTAAGACCATTCATAACTGTTCATAGTTTCTCTCTTTCAATTTTCTTCCCCTTTTTTTTTTCCTTCATATTGTTGGAGAAACCAATAAAAACTCTTTAAACGATAATATAAATGCTCGCCTACAGACAAAATAACAGTTCCCTTCTTCCTCATGTAGTTTTTGAAAAATCACTGGGTCTCTTTAAAACACCATTTCAAAGTTAAAAAAGATTGCCACTCATATACAGATAGAAAATGGAACATAAAAAAACATAAACACCAAAAAAGTAAAATATATCCATTTTCCATGTTCGTGCTGAGAATGTAATAATCCATTTAAACCTCAATGGACCATTCATATAAACAGAAGGCAATAAGTACCTGTTTTCCACCTTAATCCAAAAAATGTGAAAAAGCAATTCAAAGCTTGAAAATTACATAAATGTAAACAGAATCGGATGGGCATCACACACACACAAACACTCATATATATGTATTTATATATAAATCATTTGCTATTTTCATGTAAGTAATTTACTTGACAAGGCATTTCAACTGTAAAATACACTATTCATAATTTCATATACCAACATAATCAATGTATAGATACTATATACAGCCAAAAAGAAAACATACCCATTTGCCAACTCCATCCTAGGATGGCTATCTAAACCATTCAGAACTTGAAATAAAACATAATATTTTCCATAAAAAAGAAGTAAAAGAAGCAAAAAAACATTTTAACCTTAAAAATGCATCATTCATAAGCACCAGATACAAAGTAAGAAACAAATTATTTTTCTATCTTGATCCTAATAATGTAATAAACCACTCCAACTATAAATACTATATCATTCAAGCAGATAAAAACAACCGTAATTTAATTAATGAAAATTCCGAAAAACCGACATGAACTTATGTTTTCCAAATCTAACTTACATTAATAATGTATAGAAATAATTAGAATAAAAACATACCCAGCGACAAGCCGATAGCCGTTCTCGTACCTTTGCTGAAGCCGACCTGTACGGGCCACTAAATCCGACATAATATTATGAAAAATCTCAAAAAAAAAAAAAGAAGAAGAGGAAAATCCTCAAAAATATCAAATTCTCCAAACTTCAACAAAGGCAATCTTTCTTATTCAGACGCCTCATTGGATTGATGTTTTTTGGATTTACAAAAATGCTCATGCTTGTACCAGGTTCATCCATTGCTGTTAGCACTGGATTTAACAGTGACGATCAGTGCCACGAAACATCAGCCAGTGGCTGAGATTTTCTCGTATTTTTTAATTTTAATTTTGATTTTCTTTTTCTTTTTTTGAGGTGTAATTGTGATAATCATGAAAAAGAAACTCTTAGCCTCGGGAAAAAGGAAAGACAAGAAGGCCCGAGGTGAAGCGCTAAGAACGGATCAGACGATTGGCGATCAAACTCACGTGAGTGAGACAGTCACAAGTGCACCTCCGGGCTACCCGCCCCGTCCGAAATTCGGAGGATCTAAAAAATATTTTTTAAAATTTAAATTTAATTATAAAAAGATATAAAATATCAATTAAAAAAGTATTTTTTAATGATAAAATGAATTTTTTGAACGACTCACATCAACATAAAAACAAGTTTGGATTTAATTTTTTTAAAATCAAAACTCGATTCTGCTCATCAAAATAAAAAAAAAATTAATTTTTACAATTTATAATTACATTTCAATTGGAAAATAAATAAATTTATATAAGATGGGATTGAATAAATTCTAAGTGTAATTAGATTAATAAAAATCTTAAAAGAAAAGTGAGGTTGAGAAAACACCATACTCTAACTAAGGCTAAGTTTGGGGTCGCGGTGCGGTGCGGTGTATTTAGCTTACTTTTTATCTCATGCTAAAATATCTAATTTTACTGTCACTGCTGTTTTTATACTAACTGTGGATAAACGCACCGTCCATCCAAACTCACCCTAAGTGATTTAGTAAAAAATTATTTAAAGAATAATTTAAAAAATATATATTTAAACACCGTTAACCATTAAACCACTTATGGCATTAGAGAAAGCGCGAAAGTGACACTTGTGGAGCTCCTCTTTTTCATTTTAAATTACTTTCTAACTTTATAAAAAAAAGTCGATTTAGTTTTTATTTAATTTTCACTTTTTTAATTTTCTAATTTATTTTGTTTATCGAATCATTCCAAAATGAATGAAAAATTAACGTCTATGAAAAAGTTAAATAAATTATTATGTTCTAAAATACAGTCATTTGTTACGAAAAAAGTAAATAAAGATTATCTATGAGGTGTATGGTAATTGCTCACTTCATCCCTTAATTATGAGATTGTGAGTTCAACTCTTACCTACGAGAATGGAGTACATTATATGATCAGTCGTTTACCTCTTTAAAGAACACCGATTTTACATTAAGTATTAAAAATTCATTAATTATGAGTAAAATATGAGTTAGCGGAGGAAGCTTCTCCATAGTTCTCTTCGCCACCAATTCTTATGAAAAAAAGAAAAGACTCTCCTTGCCATGGGTTTGTAATCCAATTCAAGCATTTAAAAAAAAATTGTAGCTAATTTCGTCCCTGAATTATTGTTTTTATTCTATTCTGGTTATTAAATTATTGTGTTTATTTTATTTTGGTCACAAATTATTAATATTTCAATTTAATCATTAAATTTATCAAAATCGAATATTTTGATTACTTTTTCTATTAGTTCCCGATAAATGAGGGATAATAATTGGTTTGAGTTTTTTTATTGATCAAATAATATATTTAGTACTTCAATGTGTACGATCGTCGGTATACCTTTGGCGCAGTAGAAAAATATTCTGCCGCCCATAGACTAGATATCCATGTAAGAGGAATAAACTAAGACTGAGAAATGACAAAAAAAAATTTTACCTCTGATTATCTGAAAACAACACTGGTTTGACGTTGATTACTACATCCGTGCCACAAACCACAACTACAACGCAAAAATCTCAGCCTCTATGTAATCCACTCGGATGACAACGATAAAAAAAATCTCTTGGAATACTTCAGAGAGAAAAACGAAAACATGTTTTCTTTTTACTGCTAATCAAAAGATAATATTTCAAGTAAAGAAATAAAATTGAGATATTTTTCCCTTGTGGTTTTGAATAGCTATTAATCACTAAAAAGAATATTAGGATGTTATCTTTAACACATGATTTTCTCATTTAGTTACGGAGATATCAATTCAATTTAAATTCTAACATAATCCCCTAAATAGAATTTTATTAAATACAATATTTAATAAATTCAAAAAAGATATATTTATAAATTAAAATACGTGAAATATATTTTTTACGTTATTTTAATTTAATCCGCCCTCTCTCTATGTATACATATGCACATAAAGTATGTACATATATTATAATTAATTTTTAATATTGTCAAATTAAATTAATATTTGAACATTTTTATAATCACTTTAACTTTTATGATGTGTTAAACATAATCCCAACGTTCATTACATTTTGATTGTTCCAACTAAAAGTTGTGACCCTATAGGATCTTGTAACATTGACAATAATATTAAAACAACTCCTATGTTACAAACAATGAGTGATACCTAGTAATGCATTACTACTACCTAAGCTATAAGAAGTCGTGGTTCGACATGGATTTTTGTGATAATATGATTATGTAGTTTATTCCTTTGTCCTTAATATCTAGATTGAACACATGTCATGGAATAGTTACACTTGTATAGTCCAATCTTTTATTTCTTGATTCTCAAGGAGACTAAAATAAACAAATAAGTGTGATATCTCATATCAACTCTGTACACACCAAATTTGGCCCGGGCCAAAACAATAACCCAAATAACCTCAAAAATTAAACCCAAAACCCAATCAACATATCCCAAACCTAAACCCAATTACCAGCCCAAATTAAACTATACCTAACCCACCTAAGTTAAACCCACTAACCCACCACAATAAAAACCCAAACCTAAGCCCAATTTCAAACCCTAGCGCAATACCTAAAACAAAAAAACAAAACAAAAAAGAAAAAACCCTAAAAAATTTAGCTAGCCGCCGCCCCTGTGGCCAACTGCCCTCTGCCATCACCTGTGGCACCACCTGTTCCACCGGCCATGCCCTACAAAAACGAAGTAAACACGCAAGGCAGAAGAAAGATAAAAAATCGTGTAAATGGCTTTAAAAAGACAAGCCAAAGTCATTTTGTAACATTCGGCAACTTTTGGAAATACAAAAGCATTTGATTTTTTTAAGCAAAACCGTGAATCTAGCAACACCAAAGCAAGAGAACAGTTCCAAATTGGAAACCAAAATATCAGAAATCAAAACCGAAAAGCGTAAGGTGATTTTTATTTTTCTTTCCTATTTTTGAGTCTATTCCCTCATATATACACATATATTAAAAGTATAAAAAAATAAAATAAAAAATATACCTTCTCGAATTTTAGGCAACCGTGTACGGTGGCCGACGGCAGTAGTCGATAGTGGTTCCCCTAGCCGGATTCTGGCCTCGGCCAAAGAGAGAGAAATGAGAGAGAAAGGGAATTTTTTTTTGAAACAAGGAAGAAATGATTTTTTGTAAAAAATTTTGGCCTTTTATAGCCCCTTAAAACGACGTCGTTTTGGGGTTGGCCATTAACACCTAAAACGACGTCGTTTTTACTTGGACCGGATTGACTCGACCCGACCCGCCTAGGATCTGCGTGTTTTTTAACGGAAGGGCTAATTGTGCTTTTAGCCCTTCCGCTTTTTTATTACTTTGCAATCAAGTATTTTTCTTTTTTTAATTTTGCCCTGTAATTTATTTTGACCTTCAATTTAGTCCCTCTTGGTGCTGTGCGTTTTGGGAGGAGGGGATATTGCCCATTTTGGTCCTCCCTTGTTATTCGCGTGCCCAAATTGGTCCTTCTCTTCTTTATTTATTTTCAAATTGCCCCTAAACTTCCATATTAGTTTCAATTTAGTCCTTTTTTCGCATCAATTTGTCTAACACTATTATTTTTTTATTTTTATATTATTATTATTACTATTATTATTATATATTAGTGTATATTTTTTATTATATTCATATATGTATTTATATTTATATATAGTATTATTTTTAATTACTTTATTTTAATATTATTATTATGTTATGTTTATTTTTTTTTGTATTTCATTATTATTTCTATTATTATTATTATTATTATTATTATTAGTATATATTTTATTATATATGTATATATATATATTTATATATAGTATTATTTTTAATTACTTTATTTTAATAATATTATTATATTATATTTACTTTTTTGTATTTCATTACTATTGTTAGTATTATTATCATTATTAATATTAGTGTATGTTTTTATTATATGTGTGTATATATATATATATAGTATTATTTTTAATTACTTTATTTTAATATTATTATTTTATATGCCTTCTTTTTTGTGTTTATTTATTTATTGTTTTATTATTAACTAATTTAGCATTATTAATTATTATTTATTATTGTCCTTGTTAACATGTCATCATTTTATTAATCTACAATTGTTACTATTGATAATATTTTATTATTTTTTACTTTGACTTGTCGTGTCATTATTATTATTTCTGTTATTATTCGTATATATATTAATATTATTGTTATTTTTATTCTAATATTGTATTTTAATATTTTTTCATTAATGTATCATCGTATGCATTATTTACAAATTTCTGTTGCGAATAATATTATTTTTTATGCTTTTAATTAATTTTAATAAATAAGGCAACGTACTGAATTCAACACGAAGTCACTGATTTCATCGCTATGTTGGGTGAATATCATTGGCTCGTGTTAAAAACGAGACGTCCTTCTAAAAAACCAAGATTTCAAATTCTCGTAGTTCAATCGGATCGCGATTAAATATTAAATTAAACTTGTATTTTTGAGAATTAAGACAACACGTGTTTAACAAGATACCAATTTTGGGCGTCGCGAGGTTGCTAATACCTTCCTTGTGCGTAACTGACTCTCGAACCCTATTTCTCTCTGGATCTTCGCGTAGACCCAAATTCGGCCTTCATTTTTGTTCAAAAATAATTTTTTAAAAAAAAAGAGGATTTATTAGGTGTCCGATCACACCTAGAAAAAAGATCGGTGGCGAATCATTTTCTTTTTAAAACCGAAATTCCATTTTTAAGTTTTCAAATAATCGCCTCAACTAGCGGCCAAAGCGAAATTTTTACGTCGCTACAGCTGGTGACTCCATTGGGGAACTTTTTTTTTGAGAGTCGAGTCTAGAATTAAACGCGTGTTGTCAAAATTTTCAAAATTCCTTGTTCAAATTAATATTTAGTTGTGATCCTTAAATTTTATTTTTTAAAAGTCATGTATTTGCATCATGTCGTAAATATTCTTCTAACTTGTTTTGTCTTGTTGTTTTTCAGCTCTAAGTTTGTATGGTTTTAGTTTTTTAGTTTAGTTTTTAAATAAAACGTAAAGGTTTCTGAGTTTCTCCCCACACACCGTGCACTTGCATTTTTGCATAACATGAGCTCTCTACCCGGGCTCCGTCCGCTTAAGTGGAAGTAAAGGCTATGCCTTCGTGAGTTAACTCGTCCCTCCGCACAGGCTAGTGAATACTTTCGGGTTACATATGACTTATGCCTTCGTGAGTTAACTTGTCCATCCGCATAGGCATAAGTAAATGTAATCCCTCGAATTGAACTCATGAGCCTGTGATGGGCTACGACCGAGGCTTCGTAATAGTCTTAGTAGACAATAGTACGAACAATTCGAGTACCTGTCTAAGACCGAAACCGCATGTAGTGAACCATATGAGCCACCTAATTAGAGCCATGCCGAACCTCTGTCTGTTAATAGTCACCAAAATAAGTACACGGAAGAAACGCCTCTTGCCTTTCATTTCCTTTACATTTACACTGTTTATGCAAAAGAATTGAACCGGGTAGCTTAATTTGTTGAAGTTTCCATAGTTTTTCTCAGTTCATATTTGTTGTGATTACTAACCAAGGTTGTTTATCATTATTTTTATTTTTCATCATACATCATAGGCATATTGAATAGGAAGGTGTTGATTAGAGATTGGTTGCCAAAAACGGGTTTCTGATGGAAGAATCAATTACACAAGTGACCGAGAAAAATTTTGTGATTCGAGATTGGTCTTTGAAAATTCAAAAAGCAAAAGGGGACGGTTTAACGGAAGGATGTATCTTCAATCTTCCCGAGCAAGTAACTACAAATGTTCGTCAGAATAACTTCGAGGATTTGACTCGGATTTGGAAACAGTGGGATTCAGACACTAGGGGCATCTTTACCGAAAAGTATGGAGATATAGCTCACTTAATCGCCGTCAAAATAGACGAATAACTGATTCAAGCCATGGTTCGATTCTGGGATCCAGCTTACCAATGTTTCACTTTCAATCAAGAAGATATGACTCTGACCATAGAAGAGTATGCTGCCTTGCTTCGCATTGACAATGTACAATTCAGCAAAATATATGTGAAAGAGCCCAAACCGATGACCTTCAAGAAAAAGTTAGTGAGGTTGACGGGAATGACTGATATGTGGGCTAAAAAATAAATAAAGAAAAAGAATGAAGTTAGTTGTGTTCCGTGGTTTTCTCTGCGAGATTTAGTTCAAAACCATCCAGATATTGTGAAGAGAATTGATCTGTTTGCTTTGGCCATTTACGGATTAATTGTTTTCCCAAAAGTTCTTGGGCATATAGAAGTCGCGGTAGTAGATTTCTTCAAAAGATTGAAGCAAGGGATCAACCCTGTCCCGGCTATCTTGGCCGAGACTTTTAGATCTCTAAGTTGTTGTAGGAGGAAAGGGGAAGGACGTTTTATCGGATGAGCACAGTTACTTAATGTCTGGATTTTAAGCCATTTCTGGAAAGTGGAGCGCACACCTTTCCACATGTTTTCAAAAACATTCGCCCCATTGAAGGCTTACCTTAAGAAAGATTGGCCAAAGGATGTCACGAAGCGATCATCGGGTTTCGATTTTTCAAAACTTTTTGTAGAAGAGATAACCTGGAGAGCACCATGGATCCGTCCTTCAGTTCTGTTATACAAATGTAGAGGCCAAGATTGGGTGCCTTTACTAGGATTATGGGGAGGAGTTGGATATGCCCCATTAATGGTTCAAAGATAGTTTGCTTCACGACAGTTCATAACTGCTATCGGAGGATTGTCACAGTCTGAGTTTGCCTTTACAGGTGAGGGTTACATGAAAAGAATCCGAGATATTGCAAAGTCCTGGAAGGAAATTCACCTAATGGAGTTAGCTCTCTACGCCGATACCATCACTCAAGATTATGACATATGGAGACAACGACGAGTGAACAGTCAACAAATCTCACCGACGGGTTATACTTTCCAGAATCCTTTCTCAGAAGAAATGCCATCTGAGCTGGAAGTAGCGAGACATGAATTCGAACGTGAAAAGGCCAAGCTGTTCCGGGATATCAATTCTCTTCAAGAGGAAAACTACCAGCTGAAGATCAGGGTTCAAATTGAAGAATCCAAAATTAGGAAAGTTCAAAAAGAAGCTGAGATCGTGAGAAATGACTTAAGGGACCTTTATTTGGAAAATAAGAAATTAAAAAACACTATAAAAAATAGTGGTTTGGGCAAGTCGTCAGCAGAATGGAAGGAAGAAATTAGCAACATCAAAGGTGGGATGGAATTCTGGAAAGGGAAAGCAAAGAAAGAAGAGGAAAAAGCTGCGCGGGCTATGATAGAGTTAAAAAAGAAGAATGCTGAGTATAAAACTGTGTCTGCAGAACTGATGACTAGTCAGCCTAAACATCAAGAGCTAAGAGGGAAAGTACGAGATTTAGAAAATACACTGCAAGCTCAACAGCAACAGTTGGATAATCTCCTAAAAGCCCTAGAAGAAAAGAATAGTCAGTACGACAGAGACACTCACGCCTACGAAAAAGCTCTCAAAGAAAAAGAAATGCAACTTGGCTTTTTAATCAATGAAATTCGCAAGGTGACTATGCAAGTCGTGTAATCATCAGATGAAGCCGAAGCTCTCAGTTGCCAATTCCCTCCGAGTCAAAGATCAAGCATATCAGATGTAGTCAACCAATTTTGCCTGGGCCCTTTTAAAATATTAAAATAAGCCAAACAAATAAGTCCAGTGTCCAGTTATAAATATTTGGGCCAAAAATAACTTAAACCCAAAATCTCTTAATATAAACTTAACCCGGTTACATAAAGTCTGACCCAATTGAACAGATACTCAAATTCCCAAATCCCCAAACCTAATAAAAATTAGCCCAAATAACCTATTACCCCAGGACCAATACACCCAAAAATAATGTTAGCAGCTAGAGAATGCTAGAATATTCTGGAATAAACCAGAGGGTCAGCTTCACACAAGAGACCCTCGCGCTTGGCCTCCACGTCACTCGGGGTCATCTCTCCTCAAATCACAGTAGTCCGCAAAAAGAACACACGAGAAGAAATGCTAACAGAATACAACAAATGACAGCAAATAAAATGTATTTTATTTTTTATTTTTACTCTATAAATTTGGCTATAAAAGCCGATGATTGTACCTACAAAGGGTTTACGTTTTTTTTACGCACAAGCAAAAGTACGCACGCATATTGAATACCAAAGAGTAAGAAAAATTACCAAGAGGTGATTTCCCAAACATTTTCTTCTTTCATTTTTTAATTAGCATATAATTTAGGTATAGAAATACAAAGAGAAAGCACCTGAATCGACACCAATGAAAGCCTACATCTCATATATGGATACGGGTGAGGATTGAACATTGTTGAATTCGGGTTCATTTTTTTAAATTTCGTTCTGTTTTTTTTAAAAAAAATGGATTTAAACATTTTGCGAAAGAAAAAGAAAAAGGAAAATATCTTACCACATTTTCATGGACGAGGCATGGATCTATTCATGGTGGTATATTGTCGATTGCCAAACAAATTGGTGAATTTGGCAGATGTTAAGAACCTTAGCAGTTTTAATTTTAGGGCTGTGGTTCTTTGTTTGGAAGGTTGGCAGTCTTTTAGAAAAAAAAGGATGAAAAAAAGGGTTTTAAATTCTTTAAGGATCCGCGTGCCAACCTGTTGGAATACCCGGACCCGTGCCTTGCCCTTTTAAATGGTCAATTTGCGCGTTAGGTCCTTCCCTTAGCACGGAGCCTTCAATCGCATCCTGTTTATTTATTTTGTTTTTTTTAATTTGACCTTCTAATTTGTGCGTTTTTTACTTTGATCCGCGGTTCAGTGCAATATTATGGGTGCGGGATATTTTCAATTTTGGTCCCTGCATGTTTGTGCGCATGGCACATTGATCCTATTTTTCAATTATTTCATTTGTAAATTGTTTCTCTTGTTTCAATTTTGTTTCAACTAAGTCTTATTTTTTTTTACTGCACGTACGTTTTTTACATGCTTAATCATTGGTTGTGATATTTTGTGTTGTTTTGATAGCCAAATTTTGTAATCTTTTCTATTTTTATTCTATTATTTTAATAATTGGTGTACTATTTGTAATATAATTCATTTTAGTTTGTGTATGCTATTAGTTTCATGATATTTTGTAATTTCTCTTGGATTCATCCATATATTTAAATGTTCATTAAGTATATTTAGTATTTATGTTTAATCTACATATGTTATTAAAGCGTTGTTGTTCTTATTATATATATAGCTTTCTAATAAATTTGTATTTAATTGTTTTTTAGTTTTAGTAAACGTATAATGTATAATAAAATTAAGTTAATTTTAAATTCATATTTTTTTATGTTATTTTAACATTCAACTATTCCTAAACTTTCTTCATATGTATATCTTATGGTAAAGTTAAGTTAATTTTAATTCATATTCTAACTCCAAGATTGTTTAAATATATAACTATTTCTAAAGGTGTCTTCACATGTGTATAGCCCATATTAAATTATTATTATTATAGTACATGTTATTATGTTCATATAACTTTATGTAAATATTTTTTTATGTATATATTTTCTTTTTAAGTTATTTATATGTATAATATATTTCTTTTTAAGGACCACATTTTAAATTGTACAATTTACTTATTGTATATATTTTCATATTTTATTATCCTTATGATGTATTATTTGTATGTATCATCAATCCAAATTAATTTGTTACATGTAAAATTATGTTACATATTATTTGTTTTAAATCTCCCTTTATAAATATAGTTTTAGGAATATACATCACTAAATTTATGTATTTTGTAAATATAGTTTTTTTTATCGTTTTATGTGTATGATTAGATTTTTTTTAAAAAAATTCGTTACATATATAATTTATATATTTACTTATTTTTTTATACATTATTAATTTCATGCTATCTTCTACAAATAATCATTTCCAAATGTATTTATATATACGCGTTTTATAAATTTGCTATGAACATTATATCTTATCATGTATTTTATTTGTCTTTTATATTCTATATATTATTTAAGTTATCATGCACATTGTAAATCTCTAAATGAAATCGTGTTTAAAGTATTTTGCATATTATTCGATTAAAATGTTTTATTCTATAATATTATTTTAAATAAATCTCTAGTTTTTTTATATATACAAGTTTATCAACTTATAGTATATGTTAATTAATTCGTCAATTTTAAAAATGTCCTATAATATACTAAGTTCTAATTCCATTGCATTTTGTACATATTTTATGGAGAGTTTTATATTATGTCATGTGAATTATTGTTGTATATCATTTTTATTGATTGTTCATCATCCATGATTAAGAATTCATCACCTTTTACTTAAAATAGCTATACATAATTGTGGATTTGTTAATTGCGACTCGTTGTGACTTATATTTCATGTTCATAAATTCTTCCTCATGCAAACGTTTTGATACAATTCATTAAGCATTACATTTTAAAAATGATAAACGCGTTTTGAGCAAATTTCTAATTTTCTTTATCATTCAAAAGTTCTGAAATAAGACAATATCCAATATTTGGGGAATTCGGAAAATTGTGCTCAATCGTACTGGGTATGATTTTTCGGTGAACTAAATATTTGGATAACCTTTTTATAATTTTAGTGTACGAATTTTCAAAAGTCAAAAATCAATTGTATTTAAAGGTATAAAGGATCGTATCCAATCGTACTGGGTATGATACTGCGTATCTTTGAAACGAGAGATTTTTGACCACTAATTTGAACTATCCACGCATTTTAAAAAGAATCATACTTTGAAAAATCTTTTCTTTAAAGAAAAACCTTTTGATATAAGGACAGCATCAAATTAATTTGGTACCAATCTTTGGGCGTAATGAGGGTGCTAACTCTTCCTCATGCGTAACCGACTCCCGAACCCGTCGTTATTTTACATGAACCAAATTTATTTTTCATAGAATAAAATGTTTTAGTAGGTGACCCAATCACACCTAAATCAAGAGATTGGTGGCGACTCCACATTTTTGTTTTCAAAAGTCGATCCCCATTGTTTTTCAAAAAAAAAAAAGGGTTTTGACATCAGAATTCTTATAACGAGTAAAGAAACAAGGCAATGTGGCTAGAAAATTTGTGTAACTGTTGAATCAAACATTTGACGTTCATTCATTCATTTATTGCATGTACATATCACCATAATCATTCACTGAGACTAAAATCGTATAATCTGCAATTGCGACACTCCAAGTCTGGAATCACGTCATTCTTATAGGACGCTCCGAAAAGCTAGAATTATGGAAGTCGAGTTCAATGAGAGAATTGAAAGGATGAAAATGACCTAAAGAGAATTGCAAGAGCAGTTGATCAAGTCACAACAGGAAGCAAGAGATTTGATGTTAAGATCCCAAGAGGAATCGCTCGAGCAAAGAGATCAGATGGCCAAAATGATGGAGATGATGACAGCTTTGGTCAAAGGAAAAAGACCTATGCAGAGCCCTGACACTATAGAGCCTCAGCCAAGAACTAATCATGATCAGGATCCGCTCTATCCCTAAGGATTCACTCCACCTCATGCACATGTAATGCAAAGAGAATGTCTTCGAGGAGAACTGCAATCTTGGAGCAACGACCCGTACCCCCTGCTCATCTAGGGCAGGGTATATTCGTATCGAACCCCGGAGCTAATCCTGCTGATCCCAATGTTCTAGATTTGGATGATCTGGTAGAAATAGACAGATTGAATATGGATGATCATGATGCCCAGGATAAGTATAGAAGCTTGGAAGAAAGGCTCAAGGCGATAGAAGGTGCTGAAACCTTCTCTGCACTAAGTGCCAAAGAGCTTAGTTTGGTGCCCGATCTAGTTCTGCCTCTAAAATTTAAAGTGCCAGATTTTGAAAAATATGATGGAACGAAATGTCCAAAGACGCATCTTGTCATGTTTTGCCTGAAGATGACTAGTTACGTGAATGAAGATAAATTGTTAATACATTGTTTCCAGGATAGCTTGGTCGGATCGGCCCTTCGATGGTATAATCAACTTAATAGAGAAAGGATCCGATCATGGAAAGACTTGGCATCAGCATTTTACGAACAATACAAGCATGTATCCGACATGGTACTTGATCGACTAACTCTGCAGATGATGGAAAAGAAGCCGACGGAGACTTTTAGGCAATACACATAAAGGTGGAGGGATATCTCGGCTCAAGTAGAACCTCCATTGACTAAAACTGAAATAACGGTCCTCTTCATCAACATTTTGAAAGTACTGTTTTATGATAAGTTGGTAGGAAGTGCCACGAAAGACCTCGCAGATATTGTAATATCCGGGGAACTTATAGAAAATGCCATCATGAGTGGAAGGATGAAAAGTTTCGAAAGTTCGAAAAGGGTAACACCCATAAGGAAAAAGAAGCAGAAACCCATATGGTGGGAACTGGGAGCCACCACACTTCTAATCCTTACCCGACCCAGCCACGACCTCGATATCACATGCCTCCAAACTTTTATTATCCTCCCCAAAGCCCTTACTATCAAACACCTCCTCCTTACCCCGTCTACGCCACAGATAACCAAAGACCATTTGCCATGTTCCCACCAAATACCATGCTTGCCCAAAACCAACCCAAAAATGAACAAAGACCGACAAGATCCAATCCTGAAAAACCCCAGTTCACCCCAATTCCCGTGTCATACGAAGAGCTGAACCCAAAACTGTTGGAAAAACAATTAATATCCCTATATTATATGGCACCCCTGAAGCCTCCATACCCAAAATGGTATGATCCTAATGCTAGTTGCATGTACCACGCCGGAAACTAGGGGCATTTTAAAAAATTATCTAGCCTTTAAAAGGAGGGTTCAAGGTCTTATCGATGCAGGAATTTTATGATTTGGTGGTACTGGCAATACGGCTGGAAATCTGCTCCCTAACCACACTGAAGGGAACGTGAGCGCGGTGACAAAAGAAGACAGGTGGTGTGCAAAAAGTTGTATTTCTGAAATAAAGACACCGCTGCGAAAGGTTTGGGAGGTAATGGTTGAAAAATGGGCTGTTCTGTCATTCCAACAGAATTTTCAAAGAAGGAAATATAAAAAGTCAATATTTTTGTGATTTTCATGGGATCTTGAGGCATGACATCCAGTCTTGTGAAGGATTCAGAAAACTACTTCAAGACATGATGGACAACAAGGAAGTCGAGATCTTTAACACAATGAAAGAGGTCAATGAAGGAGAAGTATGCACTTCTGATAATCAATCATCAGGTTTCCCTTATAGTGCTGATCGACCATTGGTGTTTTATTACGACGCAAAAAAGGAGCAAGTGAAACCAAAGATGATAATTGAAGTACCATCTCCTTTCCCTTACAAAGACAACAAGGCAGTACCATGGAAATATGATGTCAACATTATCATACCTAAAGGTGAAAAATCCAAAGTCACGACCGAAAATGTTGGCGAAGTAGGACACTTCACCCGCAGCGGGAGGTGTTATTCTAAAGTGGCCGAACCAATGAAGAAGACTAATGACTTGAAGTAGAAAGGAAAGGCATCGATGCATGAGGCCGAGGTTGAACTTGAGACTCCGTTCGAACAAGAATTTAAAAGGCCTGTGAATGAAGATGAAGCACATGAATTCTTAAAGTTCATCAAGCATAGTGAATATAGCATCGTGGAATAGTTAAGCAAACAAACAGCACGAATCTCGGTATTATCCCTACTGTTGAATTCAGAACCGCATCGGAATGCTTTGGTGAAAGTGTTAAATCAAGCTTACGTAGCAAGCAATATATCTGTCGAAAAACTTGATAGGTGGGTGAATAACCTGAACGCGGATAATTTTATTTCTTTCAGTGATGACGAAATACCGCCAAATGGTAGGGGCTCTGTAAAAGCATTACATATCACAACCCGTTGTAAGGGTTATATTGTACCGAATGTGCTCATTGATAACAGGTCAGCACTCAATGTCATGCCTTTGGCCACGCTTTCTAGAATTCCAATTGATATATCTTATCTGAAGCCTTGTCACTCTACAGTAAGAGCATTCGATGGGATAAGACGAGAAGTCATGAGAAAAATCAAAATTCCTCTAGAAGTGGGCCCCTATATATATGACATCGAGTTTCAGGTCATGGACATCACGCCTTCGTATAATTGCCTTATAGGAAGGCCTTGGATCCACTCTACTGAGGCAGTTCATTCATCTCTCCATCAAAAAGTGAAGTTTATCATGGATGGTCTTTTGGTCACTATTGTGGGTGAGGAAGACATTGTCGCATCTATCTCTTCTGATACACCATACCTCGAAGTAAGCAAGGATGCAATAAAATGTTCCTTCCGTTCTTTCGAATTCATTAATGCTACGTTCGTTGCTGAAGGAAATAAGATTCCCATGCCTAAGCTGTCAAAGAATACCAAGATGGGAATTAAGCTGACTATGGGAAAGGGAGCCTGAGCGAGGAAAGGTTTGGGAAGATATCAACAAGGGATAGTTAGAGCTCTAAAACTAGTGCCCCATAAGGCTCGATATGGTTTAGGGTTCGAACCGAATATGCGACAAAGAAGAAAATAGTTGCAGAAAGATCGAGAAAGGCAGATTGCAAGAGCTTTAGGCCGAGAATTAAAATGGGAGCCCATAACGTACCCTCCTTTGTCAAAAACATTTACGTCTGTAGGGATGATATACCCCGGGTAAGATAATCCATGAAGCACGCTGTTATTAATTGAAAAGGGTCTTCAGAATGTCAGTATAAATGTTATTGATAAAGGAAATGGTGCAATTAAAAATGTTTCAATGGTACGCCCTTGTCTTCCTAGATTCGTTTTGAACAATTGAACTGCTGTGGATCTCCTTGTAGTTTCAAAGTCTTCTCCAGAGTAATATTCAATGTTAACACTCTTCTTTTTGTGTGTCCCTAAGTTATAGTAGGGATTCTTTTGTAAGAGCTTATGGTTTGCTCTTTATCATTTAAATAAACATTAATGGAGATGCATTTTGTCATGGTCTTTTTATTCTCATTAACTTTATATTTTTTCCCTCTTTTCACGGCCTATCATTGCATATATCTCACATCATGCTATTATGCTTGTTGGTCCCAATACTTTGATGCCCTTCTATAGTTTTCTTTTCCATTCAACTTTCAGGTACTCAGATATTAACGACATGAACAAACCCGTTACAAATCTTGAAATCGATTTCGAGAAAGCTATTTGTTTAGGAGAGTTCGAAGCTGAGGAAAATGTTAAAGACTATGTCTCGTCTCCTGACTTACTAAGAATGGTAGAACAAGAAGATAAACAGATTCTACCTTATCAAGAATTTGTTGAGATAGTAAACTTGAGAAATGAAGAAAAGAGGCAAGAAGTAAAGTTTGGGACCTCCATTTCAGATAATACCAAACATGATTTGATCGCTTTACTTCATGAGTACAAAGATATATTTCATGGTCGTATCAGGACATGCCAAGATTGAATGAGGATGTAGTGGTCCATAGACTCCCACTGAAACCAGAATGCAAACCTATTCAACAGAAGCTAAGACGAATGAGACCTGAAATGCTGTTAAAAATAAAAGAAGAAGTCAAGAAACAATTCGATGCTGGCTTCCTACAAGTCTCCAAGTATCCACAATGGGTAGCTAACATAGTCTCAGTACCGAATAAAGACGGCAAGGTATGAATATGTGTAGATTATCGCGATCTGAATCGAGCAAGTCTTAAAGATAGTTTTCCTTTGCCACACATCGATACATTGGTGGATAACACAACCAAACATTCATTGTTTTCGTTTATGGATGGATTCTCGGGTTATAATCAGGTAAAGATGACTCCTGAGGATACGGAGAAAACTACTTTCGTAACGATATGGGGAACATTCTGTTATAAGTTGATGCCGTTCGAATTAAAGAACGCTGGGGCAACATATCAGAGGGCCATGGTGATGTTGTTTTATGACATGATGCACAAAGAAATAAAAGTCTACGTCGATGATATGATCGTCAAATCCAAGGGGGAAAGAGAGCATGTTGGGAACCTCAGGAAGTTGTTCGAAAGACTGAGAAAGTTCCAGCTGAAGCTCAATCCAGCCAAATGTACGTTTAGGGCTACCTCGGGAAAATTGCTAGGCTTCATCGTCAGCGAGAGAGGTATTGAAGTTGATCCAGATAATATAAAAGCCATACAAGAACTACCACCTCCACGCACGCAAAAAGAAGTCAGAGGGTTTTTAGGGAGGTTGAACTACATCGCTCGGTTCATTGCTCAACTTACCAACCAGTGTGACCCAATTTTTTGACTCCTTCGAAAACATAATCTGAGAGAATGGAACGAGGAGTGTCAAGTGGCTTTTGACAAGATAAAACGGTATTTGTCTAGTCCCCCGATGCTAGTACCGCCAACTCCAAGAAGACCGTTAATATTGTATCTGACTGTGTTCGAAAATTCAATGGGTTGCGTACTGGGGCAAGATGATGAGTCAGGGAAAAGAGAAAAGGCGATTTACTATCTCAGCAAAAAGTTCACAGAGTATGAGGCAAAGTACTCGTCAATTGAAAAATTCTGTTGCGCTTTGGTTTGAGTAGTTCGGAGGCTTAGGCAATATATGTTGTATCATACGACATGGTTAATTTCAAATCTGGACCCAATAAAGTACATGATGGAATCACCTGCACTCTCAGGAAGAATGGCACGATGGTAGATTCTACTATCAGAATACGACATAGTCTATATGAGCCAAAAGTCGATAAAAGGGAGTGCAATAGCTGATTTCTTAGCAACTCGAACAACAGAGGAATACGAGCTATTGAGATTTGATTTCCAAGATGAAGACTTGATGTACATTACGGGAAAAGAATATGAGTCATCCAAAGAGAAGTCATGGAAGATGAGCTTTGACGGTGCATCGAATACATTGGGGCATGGGATTGGAGCAGTCTTAGTATCACCAGAAGGGAACCATTATCCGTTCACTGCCAGGTTGAATTTCTTCTGTACCAATAACATAACGGAATATGAGGCCTGTATCATGGGACTTCGTGCAGCTATTGAACGAAACGTCGAAATCTTAGAGGTGTATGGGGACTCAGCGTTGGTGATATACCAAATCCGTGGAGATTGGGAAGTGAGAGATTCAAAATTTGTCAAATACAGCAATCTAGTGGCAAGACTGATTAAGGAATTCAAAGAAATAACTTTTAATTACTTCCCACGAGAAGAAAACCAATTGGCTGATGCCCTGGCCACTTTGGCTTCAATGTTCAAAGCAAACAGAGAAACATAAATAATGCCTCTTCAAATGGGCATATATGAAGTCCATGCACATTGTTTCAGCATTGAGAAAGAGTCAGATGGACGGCCATGGTTCCATGATATCTTAGAATACGTCAAGAATCAAAAGTATCCCAAACAAGCAAACGAGAATGATAAAAGAACAATTAGAAGAATGGCAGTAGGATTTGTTCTTGATGGGGACATTCTGTACAAAAAAGGAAAAGATCAAGTGCTCTTGAGATGTGTAGATGCTGTTGAAGCCAGAAAAATACTTGATGTCCATGAGGGAATTTGTGGGACACATGCCAATGGTTCACTATGGCCTGGAAGATTATGAGACTCGATTATTACTGGCTAACGATGGAAAGTGACTGCATTAGTTTTGCACGAAAATGCCACAAATGTCAAGTTTATGGTGATAAAATTCATGTAGCCGCCCCTTCATGTCATGACTTCTCCATGGCCTTTTTCTATGTGGGGCATGGATGTTATAGGACCCATCTCCCCAAAAGCTTCTAATGGACATCGATTCATTTTTGTAATGATAGATTACTTCACAAAGTGGATAGAAGCCATTTCATTTGCTAATGTGACGAAGGCTGCAGTTTGTAGGTTCTTAAAAAAAGAAATCATTTGTCGATATGGTTTGCCTAAAAGAATCATTTCAGATAATGCCTTGAATTTGAACAACAAGATGATAAAGGAAGTGTGTGAACAATATCAAATTAAGCATCATAACTCCTCACCTTATCGCCCGAAAATGAATGGATCAGTTGAAGCGGCCAACAAGAATATTAAGAAGATTATTGGGAAAATGACCGAGACATATAAAGACTGGCATGAGAAGCTACCGTTCGCTTTGTATGCATATCGCACATCTGTGCGAACATCTACGGGAGCAACTCCTTTCTCTCTGGTCTATGGAATGGAAGCTGTGCTACCCATCGAAGTTGAGATCCCCTCTCTACGAGTCTGAATGGAGTCAGAACTAGAGGAAGTAGAGTGGGTTCGAGCTCGATATGACCAGTTAAACCTTATCGAAGAAAAACATTTGAAGGCAATCTGTCATGGACAGATGTACCAGAAGAGAATGATCGCGGCTCATGCCAAGAGAATTCCACGAAGGAGGACTAGTGCTGAGAAAGATTCTCCCAATACAAAAAGACTTCCGAGAAAAATAGGCACCAAATTGGGAATGACCATATGTCGTAAAGAAGGCTTTCTCAGGTGGAGCTTTGATTCTCACTGAGATGGATGGGAAAGAGTTACATAACCCAGTGAACTCAGATACTGTAAAGAAATATTATGCCTAAAAAAAGAAAAAAAGATCAAGGTGAAAACCCGAAAAGGGCGTCTTGATGAACAAAAAAGGATTAGGATGAAAACCTAAGAGGGCGTCCTAATGAAGCAAACCTGGGCTTAAAGAGCAAGGCGACTTGAACGGTGGGTCAAACGGCAAGGCTATAGTATTTGAAGCATCTCTGAAAGCTCGAAATCTTCTACGCAAGAAGCCATGCTCGAAAAGGTTCTTGATTAAGTAACATGGAAGAGATCATGCGTTGAATATCTAGAGCATTTGTATTTACTGAATGCGATTCCCTTTTCTTTATGACACTTTTTTTTTACTATCCTTGGTTAACCTTTTTGTTTGTCACCTTCAAAATAAATAAATGTGAAGTACCTCTTTTGTACCTACCTGACAATTTTCATGCACCTCATTGTATGGTTTATTTGAATGATAAATAGTAGAATGACATGCTCTAAACAAAAGAAAGGTTGAGCATTACCCGGATGAGAATTCGATAAGTATAAGGCCTCAAAGCAAGGACAAAGTTCAACAAGGGGCAAAAGAGTGGTATCTGAGGAATACAGATTATTCGTAACGTTGGAGAACGGGTACAAAGCCTGAAGAGAAAGTCAAGAATCGAAGCAATGAATGCGGATCATCACTAGAATCATGACGAAAAGAGATGTATGACAAACAAGTCCAAGGCTAATAGTATAATCATATAGGCATAAAGACATTTAAGGCCAACATGTGCATATCATGATAACATCATGCATGACATATACATGTACTCCAGTAGAGCAAGAGGATTTGGCGATAGTTATACTGGATCAAGGAAAAGACACCTGAGTTCCACCAGATGATATGTTTTGGTATTCTGATATTTTTATTTCTGTTTTAAAAAAAAATCAGCTCATATTGCGAGAGGTGAGTTGATCCTTAGGTCACATGCTGAGGCATCTTTAGTTCCCATTTTTTCAAAAAAAATCAACTCATATTGCGAGAGGTGAGTTGAGCCTCAAATCATGCTGAGGTATTTTTAGTTTCTATGTTTCAAAAAAAAGTCAACTCATATTGCGAGAGGTGAGTTGAGCCTTGGGTCACACGCTGAGGTATCTTTAGTTCCCATTTTTCAAAAAAATCAACTCATATTGCGAGAGGTGAGTTGAGCCTCAGGTCACACGCTGAGGTATCTTTAGTTCCTATTTTTCAAAAAAATCAACTCATATTGCGAGAGGTGAGTTGAGCCTTGGGTCACACGCTGAGGTATTTTCAGTTTCTATTTTTTTTAAAAAAATCAACTAATATTACGAGAGGTGAGTTGAGCCTCAGGTTACATACTGAGGTGTTTTCAATTTTTCACTTTCTTCAAAAATTAACTCATAATACGAGAGATGAGTTGAACGTCAATTTGTATATCGAGCTATTTTTGATGTTTGTTTTTTTATAAAGAATAAAGATTAGAGCTAATCGAATATACAAATTTTGCTTCCCTGAAGTTACAGTGGAGCAGGTTGAAATTACAAGTCTGATCTCCATAAAGTTGTAGCGGAACCCTGAAGTTGTAGTGGAGCAGACCGAAGATATCAAACCTTATTTCCTTGAAGTTGCAGTAGAGCAGTGGAGCAGATTAAAGCAAGTCCTATAGCTCTGAAGTTGCATGAAGTGGATCGAAACAACAAGACGCAGTGGAGTAGATCGAAGCAACAAGACGCAGTGGACTAGAACGAGGCCACAAGAAAGAGGGGAACACTAAAGAAGTCAAGGCTCGACGTGGCCGGGCCAAATTGGTCTTTCTTAAAAGTCTTTGCTCTATTCTCGTTACACGATAACGAGCAAAGAGGGGCAGCTGTACACACTAAATTTGGCCCGAGCCAAAATAATAACCCAAATAACCCCAAAAATTAAACCCAAAACCCAATCAACATATCCCAAACCTAAATCCAATTACCAGCCCAAATTAAACTAAACCTAACCCACCTGAGTTAAACCCACTAACCCATCACAATACAAACCCAAACCTAAGCCCAATTTCAAACCCTAGCCCAATACCTAAAACAAAAAAAAAACAAAAAAAAAAACCCTAAAAAATTTAGCTAGCGCGCCCTGTAGCCAATCGCCATACACTTACTGTGGCACCACTCGCCCACCTGGTCATGCCCTGCAAAAAGCAAGCAAACACGCAAGGCAGAAGAAAGATAAAAAAATCGTGTAAATGGCTTTAAAAAGTCAAGCCAAAGTCATTTTGTAACATTCGGCAACTTTTGGAAATACAAAAGCATTTGATTTTTTTAAGCAAAACCGTGAATCTAGAAACACCAAAGCAAGGGAATAGTTCCAAATCGGAAAACCAAAATATCAGAAATCAAAACCGAAAAGCCTAAGGTGATTTTTATTTTTCTTCCTATTTTTGAGTCTATTCCCTCATATATACACATATATTAAAAGTATAAAAAAATAAAAAATAAAAAAAAATATACCTTTTCGAATTTTCGGCCACCGTGTATGGTGGCCGACGACGGCGGTTCCCCTCGTCGGATTCTAGCCTCGGCCAGAGAGAGAGAAATGAGAGAGAAAGGGATTTTTTTTTTTTGAAACAAGGAAGAAATGATTTTTTATAAAATTTTTTGGCCTTTTATAGCCCCCTAAAACGACGTCATTTTGGGGTTGGCCATTAACACCCAAAACGACGTCGTTTTGACTTGGACCGGATCGACCCGACCCGACTTGACCCGCCTAGGATTCGTGTGTTTTTTAACGGAAGGGCTAATTGCGCTTTTAGCCCTTCCGCTTTTTTTATTACTTTGCAATCAAATATTTTTCGTTTTTTTAATTTTGCCCTGTAATTTATTTTGACCTTCAATTTAGTCCCTCTTGGTGCTGTGCGTTTTGGGAGGAGGGGATATTGCCCATTTTGGTCCTCCCTTGTTATCCGCGTGCCCAAATTGGTCCTTCTCTTCTTTATTTATTTTCAAATTGCCCCCAAACTTCCATATTAGTTTCAATTTAGTCCTTTTTTCGCATCAATTTGTCTAACACTATTATTTTTATTTTTATTTTTATATTATTATTATTACTATTATTATTATATATTAGTGTATATTTTTTATTATATACGTATATGTATTTATATTTATATATAGTATTATTTTTAATTACTTTATTTTAATATTATTATATTATATTTACTTTTTTGTATTTCATTACTATTGTTAGTATTATTATCATTATTAATATTAGTGTATGTTTTTATTATATGTGTATATATATATATATATTTATATATAGTATTATTTTTAATTACTTTATTTTAATATTATTATTTTATATGCCTTCCTTTTTGTGTTTATTTATTTATTGTTTTATTATTAACTAATTTAGCATTATTAATTATTAATTATTATTCTCCTTGTTAACATTTCATCATTTTATTAATCTACGATTGTTACTATTGATAATATTTTATTATTTTCTACTTTGACTTGTCATTATTATTATTATTATTTCTGTTATTATTCGTATATATATTAATATTATTGTTATTTTTTATTCTAATATTGTATTTTAATATTTTTCATTAATTGTATCATCGTGTGCATTATTTATAAATTCTTGTTGCGAATAATATTATTTTTTATGCTTTTAATTAATTTTAATAAATAAGGCAACGTACCGATTTCAACACCAAGTCACTGATTTCATCGCTATGTTGGGTGAATATCATTGGCTCGTGTTAAAAACGACCTTCTAAAAAACCAAGATTTCAAATTCTTGTAGTTCAATTGGATCGCGATTAAATATTAAATTAAACTTATATTTTTGAGAATTAAGACAACGCGTGTTTAACAAGATACCAATTTTGGGCGTCGCGAGGGTGCTAATACCTTCCTCGTGCGTAACCGACTCCCGAGCCCTATTTCTCTCTGGATCTTCGCGTAGACCCAAATTCGGCCTTCATTTTTGTTCAAAAATAAATTTTCTTTTTAAAAAAAGAGGATTTATTAGGTGTCCGATCACACCTAGAAAAAAGATCGGTGGCGACTCCTTTTCTTTTTAAAACCGAAATTCCATTTTCAAGTTTTTAAATAATCACCTCAACTAGCGGCCAAAGCGAAATTTTTACGTCGCTACAAACTAATTTGAGCATTGGCAAACTGTGCTAAAGTATACGACTCACGACGTTGAGACAGTGATATCAAGTCTAAGGATCATACATGTAATTATTACTTTGAGAAATATTATAACTATCACATAATAATCCAAGAACATTCTCATGGTGGGTTAGTCCAATATATTGTTCTCTAACATATACTTATGTATTGATTTGATAACACATATTTATAGCAACACTTATTATCAATCAAGCATATATATTAGCCTCAGTGTATTATTGTTGTCCAAATCCACAATAATACTTGACCAAGGACATTTAAGATTGATCATATCATTCTTTGGACATTATAATTATACAGATTATTGAAACACAAATAAATTCTAAAAACAATAATGTGAATGTCTTCATTAATAAATTAGGTAAAAGTATGATATTACAATAATCATATGATTGGTCTTTGGGCATATTCTCAATACAATGTTTATACATTCTATCAATTTGATCATAAATATAAAATATTCAACAAATTAGACTTAAGAGCCGAGAATAATTCTTCTTATTTAAGCAATTCATTATACTCTCATACTAGAGAATTTATGAACAGCTAACAAGAACTCGCATGGGAATTCTGCCAGAACATTTTTAGTATCCACAATTCTAGCTAACAAATGTTTTTTTCTACAAACAAATTCTTGAACTTAGATTTATTCCATTCAAACAAAATAGCAAGGAATGAGTTGGTCGTGTTAATCAAAGACTTATGGGAGTTAGTACAAAAACTCTCGAGAATGTGGTTAAAATTAGGATGCTTAAGCCACATATGATGGAATCTAAACGGGGTGCGCCTCAATCTCCAATCTTCATTACTAAACTTAATGAGAATAGGGCAGTGATCTCAACATGCCCTAGGGAGGTGATTGACAATAGCTTTTAGGTAAAGGAATCTCCATTCTGGATTTGCAAAAGCGTAATCAATCCTCTCTTAGACAAAACCCATTTTATCTCTAAGATTTGACCAAGTGAATGTAGGGCCATTGAATCCTAGATCAATAAGGTTACAATGATTTAGACAATCATGGAACTCATTAACACTATATACAAAGAATAATAACCAGCGAGATTTATTTGCATGTACGTTAATAGTGGTGTGGATTTCCTGTTGGTATCACACAGTTGCTCTATAGTAACCGCAAAAGATAGCCATAATAGCTAGATAGCACCTCGGCGATGAATAGTAGTAGTATTTAACCAAGCATCAAAGGGGAGTTTATCAACAATCCTGGGAACTTCACTTGCCCTAATTTTAGTTTCCGTTATCGCCATGGTATGGGGATTATAATGTCACTGACTCGCGAACAGTGGGAATAAAATCGTGATGCTTCTCCCCTCAATAATTCCATATAAGAAATATCATTCTATTCTATAGTTTTAAATTCTCTGTAAAAAAAAGGAAATAGATATAAGCATAAAAATATTATTCATGTCCATTTTACAGTCTATGTTTAGAGTTTATGGCTGTTTCTCTCAACAATGTAATTAGAAAATCAAATAAAAAATTATTTCCTAACTTTTAATATATATCATACCTAATCCTATAAATTATCTAATTATATTTTGTTATATTGTCAAATTCAACCATCAAAAATCACATGTAACAACATGCATACACATGAATCTTGCCCCAACCAATTAAAGTTAAACAAATATATTTCCCCAATGTCCAAATTTTAATAAAATAAAAAGTTGATGTTCCAATGTTAAATTTAAAACACATGGGAAATTGACACACGCAAGCAAATTTATTATTATGAGCATTTTCATAGGAGGGACAAGGCAACCTAACACCGTCATTGCCGGATGAGCAAAACCTAACAGGGTTTATGGTTGACATCGACCAGCCCTGCAACATGACCAACGACAAAAAACATGAGCCACCTCACCGTCACTGATGAGTTGAGACCAAAGCCATGCTCTCCTTGAAGAACAACCAACCCCATCCAACTCAACCAAACCAAGCACTGCAAGTCGGCGCCGCCATTCGGAGGTCCAAGAAAGCTAGCTACTCTACGAAGGACCAACTTGTAAAAATATGCATGAATAATAAAAATAATAAAACATGGAAATGATGTTGAAATGTATCTCACCCGTCACTATCAGTACGTGCATGGGACGCACCTCTTTCATTGTACTCCATTCATTGAACTAAGTCCATCATGTTCACTTTGCTTCCTCTCCTCTCTAATCACAAGCCTTTGCCCCCTTCCCCAATTCCCCCAATCTTTTATTTATTCATACGAGAATAATTATTAAGTAGGTCAATTTTTTTATTAAGGATAAATCTTAAAATTATACATGAATTTTGGTTTAATTTACAACTATATATATGAAGTTTATTTTTGTACAAATTTATACATGAAATTTTTATTTGATCTAATTTTCACAAATTGCTAACACAATTATTGATGTAGTATCATTTATGTTTATATATTGCATATAGAAATTATTATATTTATCCAATGTAAAAATAAATTGATATATTTATTTCTTTAAATGTGTATGATTGAATTAAAATTAAAATTTCATGTATACATTTGAATCATAATCAATGTTTCATGTGTATAATTGCACTAAATTAAAGTTCACGTATCAAATTTCATATAAATTAAAACTCATGTATAATTTTAAGATTTATCCCTTTGTATTAATAAAAATATTTTAAGGGTAGCTTGTGGAAATTAATTAAATGCTTCAAAAAGAATTTATAATTTTATAAAATTATATTAATTCAATTTAATCAATAAAGCAAATAAATCTAATCAACTCAAAAGTTATTAACTCTAAATAATTCGAATTTAATTGGTTTAATTTTAAATTTTTAATCATTTAAACTCAAAATTATGATTAGATAATCCAAACTTAAGTCATTTTGATTTCACAAAACTCAACAATTTAGGTTTGGAAAGATCCAAATCTAATAAATTTGTCAGCTGATTAGAATTTTTTTTATCTAAGAAATAATTTGGAAATATATATATATAAAAAACCCTACACAATTAGTGACTAAAATGTGAGTAATTTTTTGTTACTTAATTAAAAAAGAGTTGCAATTTGGTCACTGAACTATTCGAAAGTTTACAATTAAGTCAATAGGTTGTTAAAATTGATGGTATATGGCTTTCTTAGTTCGCACTGTCTGCACCAGTCGAAAGCTCTCTTTCCCCTTCTCTTTTATAGTTCAATTTTTTTTTTCATGAAACAGTTTTGGATTTCACGAATCTACGAACCAAAATTCAAACAGTTTTTTCTCTGATTTCTATCACTGACCATCAAATCGGCTTGGACCTAAGGTATGTTCTTCTACTCGTCTATGAGTAATGATCTGTTGTACTGATCGTTGAATCATCACTTGGATCTCATTGGCAGAATTTTCTTTAAAAAAAAAACTTAAAAGTACAATGACTTAAATGAAAACTTTCAAATAGTTCAGTGACTAAATTGTAACTTTTTAGTTAAGTGACCAAAACTAAAATTTACCCATAATTTAGTGACTAATGGTGTAGTTCACCCAAAAAAGAACTAGCATGATCCAGTTATGTATTATATTACAAGGTATTAGGCTCCCAACTGATGTGGATAGCCTAATTTTTTGACACATGGCATAGTCATTTTGTTGACATGTGGCAATTGTTTATACAACTAATTTTTAATCCTACATCTAATATAGAACACTCTCATAGCTCACACTTATACTATAATTTGGTATAAATTTCTTCACTATTTTCATAAGCTCTCTAGAGTTTTTTTTTCTTTAAAAAAAAATATGAGAAAGAGCTTATAGTTTAAAATTATTTATATATAATAATATATTTATATGAAAGATTTCTATTGGTTCGAAAATAAGCTAGAACTACCATTTATTTTATTTTTTAGATAAATTAATAATATAAAAAGATATATACTTTTAGATATAATTTCAGAAATTAAAAGGTTAAAAGTTAATTTTAATCCAACATTGACTAGAGAATACTCTCATATCTCACCTTTACCTTATAAATAAGTGACAATTTCTTCACTATTTTCATTAAAAAGTTAACTTTTATCCCATATTAACTATATAATACTTTCATAGCCCGCTTTCATAAAAAAAAAGTTAATTTTAATCTCATATTGACTGGAGAATACTCTTTTATCTCATATTTACCTTATAAATAAGTGACAATTTCTTCATTATTTTCATTAAAAAGTTAATTTTACTCCCACATTAACTAGATAATACTTTCATAGCTCACTTTCACTATTTTCATTAGAAAGTTAATTTTAATCCCATGTTGACTAGAGAGTACTTCCATAGTTCGCTTCTTCAATGTTTCCTTGAAAAAAAAATTAATTTGAACCCCTGAAAAAAGTTAATTTTAATCCCTCATTGGCTAAAGAACACTCATGCTCTCACTTACCCTATAAATAAATAAATATCCATTTCTTTACTACTTTCATTAAAAAGTTAATTTGAATCCCACATTGACTAGAAAACATTTCTATATCTCACATTTACCTTATAAATAAATACTTTGACTAGAGAATACTCTCATAGCTCACTTCTTCACTATTTTTATTAAAAAAGTTAATTTAATTTAATCCCACATTGATTAGAAAATACTCTCATAACTCATTTCTTTACTATTTTCATTACAAATTAATTTTAATGACTTTAAAAGTTAATTTTAATCCTATATTGACTAGAGAACACTCCCATGCTCGCACTTAGTCTATAAATAAGTGTCACTCTTTTCACTAATTTCATTAAAAAAATTGATTTTAATCCCACATTGATTAGAGAATACTCTCATAGCTCATTTTTCACTATTTTCATTAAAAAAAATTAATTTTGATACTACATTGACTAGATAATATTCCCGTAACTCACTTATTTACTATTTTAATTAAAAATTAATTTTGATATCTTAAAAAGTTAATTTTAATCCCACATTTTCTAGGGAACACTACCATTCTCACACTTACCCTATAAATAAGTGTTTATTTCTTCACTATTTTTATCAAAAAGTTAATTTTAATTTCACATTAACTAGAAAACACTCCTATATTTCACATTTTCCTTATAAATAAGTGACAATTTATTTACTATTTCCATTAAAAATTTAATTTTTTTAATCCCACATTGACTAGAGAATACTCTCATGACTCACTTCTTCACTATTTTTATTAAAAAAAGTTAATTTTAATCCCACAATTCTTCACTATTTTCATTAAAAAAGTTAATTTTAATCCCATATTGACTAGAGAAGACTTCTATATCTCACTTCTTCATTATTTTTATTAAAAATTAATTTTAATTCTTTGAAACGTTAATTTTAATCTCACATTAGCTAGAGAACACTCTCATACTCACACTTACCCTATAAACAAGTGTAAATTTATTCATTATTTTTATTAAAAAGTTAATTTTAAATTTAAATATAAATAAATATTAGTATATGCACTTAAATTGTAGCATGTGTAAATATTTTATATATAAAAATGTGAATTAATTAAATCTTTATACATGTACTAAATTATAGTATGTGTAAATATTTTATATATAAAAATATTAGTTAAATATATCTTTTAATTAAACACAATAAACTCGTACATTTATATATAAGTATTAATTTACACTATTATTAATTGAAGGTGCATTGATTCTTTTATATTTATAATCAATATTACCATCTGCATGTATTAAATTATTTAAATTTATTTATTAAATAATTTATTATTAGATTCAAATTTTGACATATTTTTGTAGCTCTTAGGATTATAACTAACTAAGAATACCACCGTGGATTGTATAATTTGGTTTTATTATTTTAATATGATAATATTCATCTTATAATTATTAATTTTTTTATTAAATTTATAAAAGATTTATGGTTCATACTATTCTTCAATATTAATATTATGTCTTTGTAAAGTTAAATTTCAATGAAAAACTTAAAATGAAAAATATAATAAGAATAAAATATTATTTCACATCAATTATTGATTAAAAATAATAAATACAACATTATAAATATTAAAAAGATAAAATACTTTATACGTAAAATATAGCTCAACAATAACATTGTAAGATATCAAAACAAAATAATTATTAAATTTTTTAGGAGATAATTAAAAAATTAGCAAAGAATAAAAATAATATATTAATTAAAAATATATATTCAAAAAATTTCACAAAACTTTATGTATCCAAATTGCCCATATCTAGTCCTAAAAGAGTTATAGATATGTTATACAATAGCTTAAAAGGTTTTTCACTTTTTATTTTTAAAAAATGAAAAATATTGATAAAAATTGAAATGGGTAAGAAATATGAAACTAAAATGGATAGAAAAAAAAAGAGATATTAAGAATTAATATATATATATATATGTTTCTTTTATTATATATAAAATATTAGAACGAAGTGGAAAATGTATTGAAAAATAAATATAATTTGTATGTAATTTTGTTGATTAAATCTTAATTTGGTTAGTATTAATATTATTATTAATGCAGTTTAAGTACGCTGAAATGCATTTATGATTAGGGAGGGGCTATACGTAGTTCTAGACATTCTGTAAAAAAAACAGATACGACCATAACCTATAACGAGATTGTTTAAAGAAAAAAATTACTTAAAATTACTATAATACCTTTATTAATTTTAATGGCACCCAACAAAGTTGGTTTTATATTATATATATATAGATTTATGCACTAAGTCTATGCATTGCACGAGTAAGAAAACTAGTATATATAAATACAATTTTTTTACTAGGGTCGTTGCCTATCTTTTAGGTGGCGTGTAGTACTTTCCCATAGGATGATTCCAATAAAATGTAATTTTTGAAAATATGATTACCAAGAATATAACATTACAACATTTATTATAGATAGAAAAGTACTAATTAAAATCTCAATAAAGTTACAATGATATGTTTGGTTCAGTATTAAGCACTTTATTAAGAATGTAATGGTAAAATTTGAAATTACCACATAAAATAAAATAAAAATTTTATTAATTTTACAATGATATTTATTTATGTTTAAATATTTTAGAGGCTTTTACACTCTTTGAAATTTAAAATTTAGTCTCTATACTTTAATTTTGAGACATTGAATCTCTGTATTTTTTTATTTAAAAATTTTAGTCCCTTTATTTAATTTTCTTGTTAAAGTTACTGATATGTCATTTATAAAAAAGGTAAAATCCATTTTGTTTAGTTTTCAACTTTTATAGTTTTTTATCAAATTGATAATTAATTCAAAATTACATTAAAATTATATTTTTACAAAAATTAAAAGTTTTTTTTTTGTATTTTCAATAAAAGTATAAAAAGAAGTTAAGCTTCTATAAAATAGTTAAAAAATTATGAAAAAGATAGAAAATTTCCAATTTTTTTTTTAAAAAATAAAATTATTTACTCCTTCAATGGTAATAAGGTCTATTTAGAATTGTAAATGGGCTGAGCTGAGGCCTGATGTCAAAAAAAAAATTCATGCCCAAACCAATTTTCAGGCCAGCCTGACTCACCCATAAAGCTAATTTTACTATTCAAAAAATAATAAAATATTGAAAAAATATTTTTAATAGATGTTTTTATATTTTATAATTAAATTTAAATTTAAAACATATTTTTTATATTTAAATTGAATTCGGGCTGAGCAGGCCAACCCGAAGTACAAAGATCCTTGTCCAAATTTGGCCCAAACGAGGTCAGGCTTATTGGGTTGAGCGGGCTACCCAACCCTTGGAATCTAGTGTAATGGCTCGATTTTTCAATGGTACCGGAAAAGACGATTTCAAAATCTCATTTTCGTAAACTGAGTCAGTAATTATTAAATATTAATATTTACGGGGATAATATAAAAATGTATTAAATTTTAGTCAAGAAATTTTGTCGAATTAATAGTTAATTAAAGTCTAGGGACTAAATTGTAAAATTCCAATATATAGTTTTAATTGTCAAAAGACTTGAGGACTTAAATGACAAATAGATGAAGGTTTAAAATAGCAATTAATCTATTTTGAAATAGGAACTATATGATGGAAGATTCCACTAATTCTTGATTAAAAATTAATTAAACTAATTAAAACATGATTAACTTAACTAAACCAAATTAATTAACATTTAAGCATAGTACAAAAGGGTAAGATGGTGGAGATTTGTCATCTTTTTCTTCTTCTCTACCGTTCAAACATAAGAAACCAAAGGAGAAAGGGTTTGTTACTCCAAAAACATTCGACCATCAATATTAAGCTGATTCTAAATCATTTTCTTGTAATTTTTATGAATTTGGAGTCATGAGAGCTTGATTTAGCTAGTCCATATACCAATTTGTAAAACTGTTAAAGTTTATGAAAGTTTCCCTTATTTATTTCTTGAAAAATTAGGCTTGAAATAGATAGATTTTGAGCTTAGAATATAAAAAGGGACTAAATTGTAAAGTTAATTTAGTTTGTTTGTTGACTTTGTTACACTAGGGATAAAATTGAATAAATGTAAAACTTGTTATGAAGTTATGCTAGAAGTAGAAATTATAAGGTCCCTAATGACAATATATGAAAATAAATTTTAATCCGAAGATAGGAATTGAAAGCTATGACTATCCCGAGAGGAATTAAATTGAATAAAATGCAAAATTTTAGGGGTATTGAAAAATCGAGTTGATATAGGCTCATACATATCATAGCACAGAATGACAATACTTGGTATTGATTGATGATATAAAATGATTATTTAAATCAAGAATCGAATCAAAGTAGAGCTGATTAGGGAAAAGCTAAAATTGCGGATTAACCCCTAAAGTATCCACTTTACGTATTTTGAATAGGTAAGTTCGTATGGGACTAACCACTCTATTTTATGTTTGAATTTATCTATATGTTAGATTTAAATAGAATTTAGTGAATTTGACACATTTGGTTTAAATTGGACTGAATTGAAAAGTTACATGAATATTGAATATTATGAGGTAGTACATAGTACAAATGTAAATTTTGGTTGATTATTGGACTGGTAAAAGAAATACGTAAATGTTTTTAAATATTGATAATGATATATGTATACGAAAATAATACTCGTGTGAACTTAGTAAAAATGTTAGGATATGTATCACATGTCATTAAAGTCATACACGCACGGGATTTTAGATTTCATAGTGATTTGTACTTATTAAATTGAAATCCAAACCATGTGGATTGGTTGAAATTGAAGCTAGTTATTATCCAACTAGATGAAAAGAAAATACTATAAAGTCGTGTTAGACTGTTTAATTGATTAGGGAAACGCATGGCAGCTATTGCATGCATTTTCCAAACCACCCCAAATTGTTGGATTAAGTACTTTGAATGTCGATTTTCTACCTGCTTAAGGTGAATGAATCAAGTTTGGCCCTATCCAATTTCTCAATATATATACATATATATCTTTATATTTCATGTACAATAAAAGAATTGTCTAAAAATATGTGGATTAATATATGCTCTTTTTTTTATAATCATAATTGTCAATATCTACTTACAGTACGAATTTAATCATGTTTGAATCGAAAATGATATTCAGATAAAATCTTTCTAATAATAATAACTTCAAAATTCGAACACAGCTTAAACATTTATTAATGTTTTGAACTACTTTAGGGTCCGCATCAATGTTTGGTAAAATTTTCTTTTAAATATTTAAAATTTGTAAAATTTATTTATGTTTGGACCATTTAAAAATTTACAATTCAATTCGGTCTATTCAATATAAATTTTTTAAGTTTATTATCATTTAAACGAGACTCAGAACTATATATGAATTTTAGTTTAATGTGTAATTTTATATATGAATATTTAATTTGACTCAATCCTCCAAAATTATTAACACGATTATAAATATACAAATAATTATATTTATCCAATATAAATATATATATATTAATCATAATCAAAGTTTTATACGTATAATTATATCATATTAAAATTTATATATTAAAATACAGATTAAATACGTGAATGAATAAAATTGGTCCAAAATCAAATGGTGAATATCTCTAATCCTTTGTGCAGGAAAGTTAGAGAAAATGGAATTATCGGGAATTACCAAATCTAAATTGCGTCATTGCCAATTGGATTAAATACTTTGAATATTGAATGTTTACTAATCCCTCTAAGACCGGACCACTCGCTTCCTTTGGATTACTTTTTAATATTACAAAATCTTTTTAATTTAAATATAGTTATAAAATTTATCAATGATAGCTTACTATGGTTAGTAAAGGTTGAAATTTTAGATTTTAATTATTTAAATTTGAGTATTATTTTATGTAAATTATATGTGAATTTTATCTAAATTTATCTTTTTGTTCTTCTGAAAATATATATTTATAAAAATGATTATTATTTTTGTTGATATAAAGTACAACAATGGAAGAGAGTAAAGAGGAGGTAAGGAGGAATAAGTGGTTGTACTATGGAGGTTGGCTCACCTTAGGAGGCGAAGAGACAGAAAGGAACAAGAGGACAAGTTGATTGCCGGAAGAGAGAATAATTGCTCAAGGTAACTTTAAGGGCTAAAAAGTCGATTCATTCTTTATCACTTGGAAGGTATTTATAGGAGATGTTCTCTTGTTCACTAGTGTGACATAGCAAGATAAGTGCTCAGCCCCATCGAGTGTGTAAAGGATATTCATGGTGGGCCTTATTATGTTATTTATTTGATCAGTATAATGTTGTTATGCCTCAGTGGATCCTAATAGTCTCAAGGATATGTTCACACTTAAGTCGTGTTCACACCCAAAAGCGAGTGCTTAGCTTTTCTAGAGAGTGTGTAGGTAGGTACTCTTTTGATCATAGTGAATGGTCCGATATAACATCTTCTCAGACAGAATCAATAAAGGTGTCAACGTTGTTCATGTTATTAACATGCGTTTAGCTAACGAAGGGATATAAAAATTTTATTCATGTTAGTAGAGTAAAAAAAAAAAAACTCCATAAAAATGTCTACAATGATACTAAGTGTTATTTTAATTATTATTTTACTATATTCTAAATACAAATGGAATTATACTAGCTCCACCTAGAGAAAATTTTTTTTCTATTGAGGTATAAAATAATAATCCTTATAAAAAAATTAATAATATTTTAAATAATACTTGAGATCAACCTAAATACAATTGGACTTGTAAATAGAAAATTTGATCTAAAACTATAGTGAATGAATCAACTTTGGCCAAATCAATTTGTAAATATATAAATGTAAAAAAAAATATAAAAATATTTTTTAATTCTAAAATAAGCATATTTGTAAAAATTTCTATAAAAATTAAAAGAGACTTTAATTGTAATGGTTTAATTGTAATATTTTTATATAAAAAAATAAAAAAATAAAAAAAAACTATTAATATTTATTACTGTATAAAAAATACAATGGATTAATTCAATCACAAATTTAAATAATATGAAATATTTGTTGAATAAGAAAAAGAAATTCCAGATTGTGTTAATTCCTTGTTGGCAATTGCCATGAACTTTCGTCCTTGGGTTAGCAAAGTAAATAATGGACGGCAAACAAATGTCACTTTTTCTTTTTTCTTGATATAATAAACGTGACAAATTAAAACTGTGTTGATTTGTGGAATCAACTTTATTTCTTAGGCCTGTAAATTTTCCCATTTCAAGTAAATTTTACTCCAATCTGTCTATTCTTTTCTATGTACCAAAAAAAGCTTATGTTTAAATACACTTTACAATTTTGAATTGCAATTGAGATTGGGAATTTTATCATTTTAAGAGATATAGGAAGTAGGCTTGGTGTTCTTAAATAGATTAGAACCATAAAAGTTTGTAATATTCAATTCAATTTTAATTTCAATTCTTCGATTTTGATAGATTTGGATTATTTCTAATGGGATATTGATTTTATGTAAGTGACTTTAATCTATAATTTTATTCCAATTTATAACCAATAATTGTAAGAATGTTTGAGCAATGCTACAAGTAGTATCAACTGCTTCAAGGATTGTTGAAGAAAAAAGATGAATACAATAATATGATTATGCAGTTTGGTTTTTCTATGTCTGCGAAGTCAAATTAAGTGAGAAAATCATATAACAAGTGATTTAAATCCTATCACACTTTAGTATAACAACATCACTTTTGTACCTAAAGATTTAGATCACTCATTTCTAGGTTCTCAACCCCTTGAGAACTTAGGTTGTAAACCAATCAATAAACTTGTTTACACTTTCAATGCACTCACAATAACAAGCTCATTAACGAACATATAAGGTGTTGTCAACTCTCAATACAAAGTCTTTAAAAGTCTCTTCCAATATATATAAGAGTTCGAAACTTGCTAACATATTAAATCAATTACACTCAATCCCTCTATTAAAGTGCATCTAAAATTAACATATACAATAAAAGAATAAAGTCTGGGATAAGTCATGAATCTTCAAGATATGTTTCCAAGTTATCCTGACATGATCTCCTTAAATTGAGGAATCCAATTGCTTGATTCGATTCAATTCAATCTTTATAGTTTTGTTGCTCCAAAAGATGGATATTCAAATATGAGCTAGAACACATCCACAAAATCATTTAAGTCATTGCCCAACTGATTTGGTTGAAAGATAGACAACTCCAAATAAGGCAAGTTATGTGACTTATGTAATGCCAAATACAGTGGTGTAACACCCCTCACTAGGTCCGATCGCCAGATCCAAGTTATAGGATGCTACAAATATTAACGAAACAATAATAAGAAAATCTGAAACCCATAGTTCAATTAAGCATTGAATAACTATATAAACTCACACAAATTATGCTTTGCAAAACAAAATCGGGTTTAAATTGAGCTTACAAAAGCTTTAGGATTGACCTGGAATCAAACAAGGACCATTTTGAAATTTTTACAAAAAGAAGGACAATTGAGCAAAACAAGGGTCACACGGTCGTGTACCTAGGCCATGTAACAAGCTATAGCCGTGTAGAACTAGAGTCACATAACCGTGTATCCAAATCGTGTAACTCACTGTGGCCGTGTGGGCCAAATAGCAAATATTCAACAAAAGTCACACGGTCGTATGGCTGGGCCGTATGAAAACTAAATGACCAAATCTATAGTACTCACACGAGCGTGTGGCAATTGGGAACCTTGTGATTTTAGTGTACCCTTTTTTTTTATGGCACAACGTTGTGTCACAAGCCCGTGTGTTACACATGGCCATATAGCTAGACCATGTATCACAAAATAGGTCACTTTGGTGGTTGTTTCAAAACCAACCATTAAGGTAACTTCAAGAATACATATTGGAAACTTGTAAACCTGTTCAAAATATCCCAAAACCATGCCAAATCAGGTCATGTAACATCCTCCTAATGTCTAACCAATATGCCACATTGGCACCATTTCACAAACAAGGTTACACGGGTCAAGTTAAACCATTTAAGCCAATCAATAGGGTTCAATTCCATACTATACAAGTTATACACCAAAAACTACCATTTTACACCATTTTAAGATTCCATAAACCTATGTTACCATTTCACATACTAAATCAAACAATCTATCATTTCAAACACACTATCTCATCCATAGAAACATTCAACATTTGGCCATTCATTTGCCACAAACATAGCTTACCATAATGACATTATACATACATTAAACACCATATTAAAACATCCAAAGCCAACATCATTTTTGGTTCAAACTCATGAACCTACAAAGTAAACACATTTATATTGCAAGTTATATATGCATATCATCAAAACATTCAGAGCAAGCATTACCTATATAAACCATTCTTCTTAACATCCAAAAATAGACACTTTTACAAATTAAAACCTAGATATATGCCACATAATCGAGTTTAGAATGATTAAAAATCTACTGAGACTGAAGCTGGATAGTGTGAGCTCTGTGGTGATTTGATAGACGTGTTCTGTCAAATGTCAACTACAAAAAATAGAAAATGAAATAGAGTAAGCATTAAGTATGCTTATTAAGTTTGTAAGTTTTGAAACACTAAAACTCACCTTCCAACACAGTAATATATAAAGTATCTACTAAACAAATTTCCTGCCAACACATTTCACATACACAAAGTGAGTGTATTACATTCAATCATATAACATTTCATTTCATTTTATACCATCAAATTCCAAGTCATTCCATTATACAACCATATTTTATCACATTATATACATTACCATCCAATCAACATCTCATTTACAATAACTATTTAGCCCGATGAACTGTAATAAACAAATACGGATATTGGAGTAACCACCCAAAACACACCTGATTGCTCAAACGAGCTCTACCACCAATACACACCTGGGCACTGAGTGCCAAGCCTATAGGATAAGCCCTCCAAAACACACCTGATCTTCGTAGAGATAATCAGTAATAGTGGTCTCCATAGAGACAGAATTGATAATTCGCAACAAATTTTGGATTCTGGTACAATCAATATATTCACGTACATCAATCTTATCTCATCTATAATCCCGCACAGTGCTCAAATAACCCTATTGGCATGACACTTGTATCCTATCCTATAAAACGTTCATCCGAACACTTTTAACATATTTAATCATTTCCTTACAATTTAGTCCATTTCTCACCTTTTGTACCATTTTGAATACAATTCAAAACATAGTCACATAATATAAATCTACAATTCAAACACATGCATTACACATATACACATAACTACACAATATGAACTTACTTGGTGAAATCAATTATAGTTGAAGCAGCAGAGACTATTATGCAATTGGTGAGCCATTGAACTTTTATATTCTCTCTTTCTATCCCTCTACTTTTCCACCCAACCAAGCACATTATTAAATATACCAATGTTGTTATGAAGATATTTATATATATTTTAAATAATTTATATAAAATCTTAAGGAAAAAGTGTATGCTACATTTGGAAACATGAATTCGAAAGGTTGGATTTGAATTTCATTTATATATAAACGGTAAGAAAAATGTATTCTAATGACAAACATATTAAGAATGAAATGCATATATTATCAAGGATCTCCTTATACCTGTGTAAAATTGATATGATTTTACACACTTTCATAATTGTTTACAATTAACATTTTAACATCAAGTCATCATATTTCATGTTCCACTCATACAAATCACGCATGTCAAGTTTGGAGTAAATTAAAATTTTTTAACCATTTATTTTATGTAAACAACGTTCTAAATATTAAATTTATATTGATAAAACAATGTTTTAGATAGATATGAAGAGATAAAATTTTCATGAATGATAAGTACAAGTATATTGATAAATTCAACTGTTGAATTATTAAAATATTAATCATAGAAAAAGTTATGAAAGTGTGTAAAACTATATTATGTTAGTTTTACGCTGGTGTAAGTAGATCTCTCTCCATATTTGAAAAGTATAAAAAGTCGTTTGAAACTAATAGTTAATATCAATCAAAGGGTTGTTACGGTCAATTTTATAAGTTAATGAGATTCATGTGAGTGTAAAAAATTTAAAAAAATTTAATTAATTTAAAGACATATAACAAAATCTCAAATCGTAACTTTAATTTAAAAAAAAATCCACATCAAACAACTTTACAACCAAACATCTCACTTTTTTGGACAAAAATCATAAATTAATGTAAACCAACATTTATTATTATTTCCCTATTTTTTTTCATCATAAATAAGTCATAACCAAAAGGACAAAACAAAAAAACACAACATAAGAACAACTTGATAAATTTTTAATTCAATAAAACCCACCAAAAATGTTGAGACAGATATTATTAGTAATTTAATATTTTTATATCTTTGAATTAATTTATAAAAAAGACATGTTAATCAGTGTAAATTAATAATTACACAGTGACATTAACTAGACAATGATTCCAAAATCTTTTAAAAGATTATATAAGTAAGAGCACAATTATAATATAATTAATATACATTTAAATAATTATAATCAAAATCCACATTATAAAAATATAAGTAAAATTTATTCCAAATTAAATATTTTTAATTATTCTTAAAATTTAAATTATTTTTAAAAAAAAGGTTATAGATTTGATAAATGTTAAAAAATTAGCAAAAAAGCAGCAGCAAATATATTGGGATCTGTCTCCTTGATTATGTCTGATTTGGAACAAGACTCGAACCGGATTTTTTATGGTCCAAAAAAGACACCATCAAACTACTAAAATCAACGGCTGAGATTAAGTGAAGCCATCATACAAGTATATAAATAAGATTATATATGTATATATGTCTCAAAATGTTTTCTCCTAAAGCTAAAACCCCAACCCTTTTCACTTAGCCATCCTTTCATATTATAATTTCTTCCGATCGAACTAATATTTGATTTACCGCCGATTCCGGCGAGAAATGATCAAGAGTGTTGAGGGTAATGAGATTAGAGGAAAGCAATCGTACGATGTCAAAGTATTGTGGGCCATTTGGATTTGGCGTAGGGGGATTTCTACTGCTGCTGGCGTTGGCGGCGTCTATGGTGGTTCTTCCGTTGATGTTGCCGCCGTTACCTCCTCCGCCATTGATGCTTCTCTTCTTTCCCGTAGGAATCATGGCGGCTCTCATGTTCTTGGCCTTTTCTCCGGCGGAGGCCGTCGGTGATGTCCTTCATACCGTATAAAAACACTACATATTTTATTTTTATGATTATGTATTTCGTTTTACATTATATTTTTTTCTGTAAACAAAGTTATAGTCGGAAATAGAGAAGAAAAGGAAATGTTGAAATTGGAAATTAGATTTTTAAAATTTGCTGAATCATTACAACTACTTCATTAATTGCTAACTTTAAAATTTTTTTTTTACTAAATTTTGTTATTAATTTTTAATTTAAAATTTAATAATATTTTTTTATATTTACCTTAATTAATATACTATTAAAATTAAATAAAACAAGTTTTTTTTTATAAAAATAAACTTATTTTTTTTCTTTTATGATATATGTATTTTTATTTCATTAAATAGAAATTCTAATTTAATTTATTATTTTTAAATATTTATAAGCTAAACTATTATTAATTATTAAAATAAAATATTTGAATTTTTAAGATATAAAATAATTAACAGTAATTATTAAAACACACTTTTTAGGAATTTTGAATCATATTTTAAATTTTCAATCTTGTGAAGACAATGAGAATCTAATAACAAAATTGTTTATACTTCTTATTACTTTTAATTCTTTTTTATTTTTGAAAAAAACACTACTTAAATTTTTTTTTAAAATTTCACTTTTGTGAGTGTACCCATAAATTAATTAATTATATATAATGGAAGAATTTAAATATAAAATATTTTAATTTTATAAAAACCTCACCTCTAGCTCATGATACAAGCATAATAAAAGGGCTAAAATCGTAATTAAAGTTTTTGAAATCAATTCAAACATCCTCTTAAGTCGATACAATATCACTTAATTTATTCGTTCAAATGAGTCCTAAGAAATTCATAGATATAAATTTACATGATGGTCTCGAACTTTGATACTCAAATAGATCCAAACACCTCCACCTATATTCTTTAATAAACTGATAATTCAAATTAAAAATGTTTAATTCTCAAATTCAGTTCCAAACCTATACGAAAGCAGCCACATTGAATTGTTTTTGAAAATATTACCCAAAAAAGACTAGTTTTTGGAATATGAACAAAGAAAACAGCTGTTTGGAACAATGAGTCAAAAAAGGGTATTTATGATTCCACACCCTATTTTAAAAGACTTAATGCTTTGAAATGAAAGTAGCCTTTGAATTTTGAAAACGAAAGAAGAAATGTTCATTCATTTTGGAAGGCAATTTCATCTAATTATGTCTATATTACACAATATACCTTCAACTATGAATAAGATATAAAATATTAAATATTAAATCATTATACTATAAAAGTGACAAATTATGTATGTGTTGCCCCTGAATTTATTCCTAATATATTTTTATATATATATTTTTTTTTCAAATTGATCGAATTTAACCTTGCAATTTTTGCATTTTAAAATTTCGGTCTAGAACCAATTAATTCCGTTAAGTCAAATTCTGCTATTAGTTTCATAAGTTGGTGATTTAGTTTTAATCCTTATGCTTTTTGAATTTTCTAATTTTAATCCTGAATGGAACCATAATTGTTAAATTCATTAATTAAAATACTCTGACTTTTTAATGAGTACTATGCAGAATTATCAAGCTGACATGACATTGTATACGTAATAATATGTTTATCGCATAAGATTTTAGGAATAGAATAATTTAACACAACAATTTGATTAAGATCGAGATTTTGAAAATGGAAATGTAAATAAGAAATTGAAGAAATGAAAATATTATAACTAAATCTATAATTTATGCTGAATATAGAAAGTAAGATATAAATGATGAGATGAAGAGTGCATAAAATCATAAAGAAAAATATAAAATATGGAAATGGGACCCTTTGATTTTAAACATCTTAAATTCATTGAATTTGTATGGATGGATTTAAGAAATTGAATTGGATTCTACCTCTCCAAGCGAAAATAAAGAAGCAAATTAAACTGTCACAACTGATAGTGATGCTTTGATTTCATCAATTATAGAGGATTCACATCCAAAATTCAATTTTTTTTGGTCTTATTTATCAAGTATTAAAATAAATAAATATATGTTACCCTTTTCTGGTTTAAATCTAATATTACTTAATCAGATCTTTTGATGAAGATGCTTATCTGCTAATCTATACACAGACAATTAATATCTATATAGTCTAGGGTGGGTTCTTAAAACTATTATTATTAGCTCTAAAAAGGCTAAAACAAAAATTAAAAAAAAAATCAATTGAGTTGTTATAAAAACAATTGTACCAAAATGAATTTTCAATGACTTAAAAAGAAATTTTAATTGAACCATTCTTTTAAAAAAAACTATCTGGTTTAATCACTAACAACATTGATGTGGCTTATGGGAGCCACCAGAAGTTGCCACATTATATGCCATGTTCCAGTATGTTGGTATGGCATGTCATGTTAGCTAGAAATAAAAATTAATAAATTAATAAAAGTCCACATACGAAATGAGTTTGGACAGATAGTTTTCTAGATTCATTTTAATTGAGCGCAAGCCTATAAAAATATATATATATATATATAGACAATTCAAAATGATTATAATTTTTTTTTTATAAAAACTAATTAAAAATGTGCTAAAAATTATAAGAATACTATAAAAAATAAAAACGAATAAAAATTAAATAAAGAAACAAAAACTTAGAGAAGAATATGACTTTGTTGGATTATGAATTGTTACTTTGGAGATGGAAGTTGTGGCCCAACTGGCTAGCACAAGGGGATAGAAATACAATGTATTTTCATAAGCGTACATTGGGCCGATGAAAACAAAACTTATACGAGTTTTGAAGATTGATGGTTCTGAATAGTGTTATGATGAAGAGACATTGAAAGGAGTTGCTATGGATTTCTATCCACATTACCAAAGTGGTAGTCAATAGAATGAAAAAGTTAATGCCAAAGCTTATTGCACCAACTCAAAGTTAGCTTCATCGAGGGAAGATGTATTACAAATAATATTCTAGTAGCACAGGAGGCCAACCATTCCATGAGAGTTGGTAAAGGGAAGCAAGCTTGGATGGACATCAAAGTGGAATTAGAGAAAGAATATGATCAAATTCGATGGGATTTCATTGTAGATTCTCTTAGTGATGTAAGTTTTCCAAGGCATCTTGTACAAGTAATTATGAATTGAATCACGATGAGTACTTTGTGAATTGTGTGGAACAAATCTTTAATTGAGGAGTTCTTTCTAACTAGAGGAATTGGGCAAGGAGATCCCTTATCTCTATACATGTTTGTTTTAGGTGTGGAGCTCCTATATGTATAGTATACACAATGTGGTAAATAAAGGACAATGGGCTACTATTTCGATGTCAAGAAAATGTTCATTCATCTATCATTTATTTTTTTCCCCTAACAATCTGGTTCTATTTTGCAAAGTTGATATGACATCAATTGATCTCATTAAGGGCATTCTTGAGCGGTTTGCTCACTTTTTTAGGTATAAAGTTAATGCAAATAAAACTCAACTCTTTTTTTTTTTTGCCTGATCATAATTTGGTGTCACATATTAAGAATTATCTTGTTTTCAAACAAGATGACGATTTAGGTTCGTACTTGGGAGTTCTAATATTTGATAAAAGAATTACCAATAATATATTTTGATTTGTGGTGGATAAAATTAGAAGTAGATTGAATGGATGGGATGTGAAACTCCTATCCATGATTGGAAGGATGACTTATGTGAAGTTAGTTTTACTAGCTTCGCAAAATTACTTTATGCAATCATCGATGCTTTTGGTAGGAATTTGTAATGAAATTGAAAATTTAGCAAGAAATTTTTTTTGGGAAGAACATATTTATCGTGTAAGCCTTAGTGAATCGAGAGGAGTGTTTTCAACCTCAACAAAGTAGGGGATTGGGCCTTCACAACTTACATTTGCAGAACAAATCCTTTATCATGAAACTTGGAATTTCTTTGTTAACCTAGACGGCTACTTTTTGGGTAAATGTAATGTGAAGAGAGTATGGTATGGGTATTGGATGCCCATTTAGCATTAATAAAAGTCAATGTTCTTATATTTGGAGATTTATTTCCAAAATTTAGGAAGATATGTTTGAGAATGTATGTTGATCTATTGGGAATGGTTGTACCGCTAAATCTTGGACTAATGTTTGGATTCTAGATTTAGAGCCATTATTGAATTATGTTTCACACCAAGGTAATGTTAGACTTAAATTATAGAGTTGGGGATAAGGTCTTGTTGAATGGAAGTTGGAGTTGGGGAGTGTTTTCTAATAATTTAGGATTGGAGTTGCTTTACCTCACATAGTAGAAATAAGGCCTTGAATATTATAAAAGGCAACGACTAATATATTTGGAGAAACAATAAGTCTACTAGATTTACAGTAGCTGAAGCTTACATGATGTTTATGGAAGCTTGTTTGGTAGAGTAAGATGATGCATAAAGTCCAACAGTTTTTATGGTTGTTGCTTAAATGTAATGCAACAACTTGATTTTTGTCAATGTCAAAAAATTCGAGTTTGGGCTGGATTTGTAAACCTAGTTATTTCGAGAAGTTAAACTAAGAGATTTGACTGGATTTAGTGTTGGGTTAACTGAGAGTTATTATTTGATAGTTAAGTGATGTAATTATTAGGCTTTAATTAGAGTTAATTAAGTAGGATGAGAGATTAGGACTAAATTGTAAAATTTGCAATATTTTTGGGGAAATTTTACAATTTTATAGAAGTTAATATTTTAAATTTTGAAGGTTTTATAAGGAAACTTCCCAAGGGCCCAATAGAAATTGGACCCTTGATAACTTTGAATGGGGTGGACAATTAGGAGAAATTATTTTTCAAGAGCACATTTTATTTCAAAATTCTCTCAAATCTCTCTCTATAGTTTTCTTCTCTTAAACTTTAATTTCTAGTCATCAATCTTGAAAGGTAAGCTTATTTTTCTAGCAAGATTCTTAATTTCAAGATCAAAATATGTTTTCTCACTTTTCTTTTCCGTTTTCTCCATTTTTGCAAGAATATGGAAGTTGAGAAAGAAAAATTTCTTACTTATATTTTTTTATTTGATTTTTCATTTTCTCAATTATGTTCTTGACTTTTGGGTTAGTGAGAGAAAGTTGATATTCTTTATTTTTTTTTTATATTTTCAAGTTAGATTTGTGTCATTAATGAGTACAGTTAACGATTTGGATTTTGTAATTTGGATTGGAATGGAGTTTGGACTTATTTCCTAGAATTTACCATTGATGAGTGCTTAAGAGAAAGAGAAGGGGAAATGACTTTTCAACAATGATTTTTGTGTTTTTAAGTTAGATTTGTGTTTTTTCAAAAAAAAGTTAGATTTAAGTTCAAAAGAGTGAATCTAAGGTTAGATTTTAAGTGTGGTAAGTTTTGATTACAGTTGTCGAGAGTGGGCTTTGAAGTGAGAAAATGAATCGCTTGATCACATTGCATGTTCTTCATAAATTTAAGAGGTTTTGATTGTTTTGATTTTTTGTACTAACTTGATTTATTATGTTGATGTTGAATTTGAAGAAAACAACTTGGAGAGAGCTCCAAAGGCAAAGGAAAGGAGAGATTATTAAGGCGTGGCAGTTTTTGGTTTGTGCTAACTTAATTCAATTATGTCATATAATATTGATTAAGTAATGTAACTTTGGATTTGATGTTAGTAATATTTATTGCTAGTATAATATGTTAGTTATGTATGCATTTGTATATGTAAGTAAAAGCTTGATATAGTGTTGTGATGATTTCATGGGTAATGCTTTTGACTTGGTTTGTGAATGGGTTGATATAATGAATATGTGATTGATTTTTGATGATGCATGACGATAATTGATATTAATTTATGATATTAAAACATGTTTATTAATAAATATGTTATTAAACAATGTTGATAATGATTCGAATATAGTTGACATGCCATAAGATTTGTTTTGTGAAGGAGAAAGATATGATACTTGTGTGCATTTTATTGGTGCTTGTGGGCATTTATATTTATCATTTTTGTGCATTCTTGAAGTGTTAGGGGAAGTCGTGTTTTTACTCACATTGGTGTATTATGCCCAATTGGAGCTTGTGTGCATTTTTGAAGTGTTAGGGGGTTAATTCGTGTACCCGTTCTTGATCTATAATTGATTAATAGAAGCTAACATTTTTATATGAACCAATAACACAATGAAGAGATTGAATATGAAATGATGATGAATATGGTATATGGAAAGCATGTTGATACCACGTCAATACTTACGTGGTTTCTGAAACACTTGACTCAGACAACGAGATCAAATGTTGAATGCTACATTCGTTACCGAAACAACTCAATCTAGTAATTGATCCGTTGTAACTTGATATGTCAAATTAGGCTCTCCAAAACACTCGAGGAGCTTATTCTCAAGCAATATAGGTGTCTTTTCTATATTTTTGTTAATATTTAGTTTTCACTATTAATAGACGTTTTTGCTTAGTTTTATTCCTTTTGAAACCCAAATTAAAAAAATTATGCCATGGAGGACATTACAAGGTGTTTGAGTTGGTGTAGGGAAATGAAAACGGCTTGACCTTGAGGAAAACAACATTCAACATGGGTGTTGCGACATTGATCCTATGAAAGTTGTGACACTGAGTCCCTTTGCCTCAAGGACACAAAACTTCAACGAGAAATCAACCTGGAGCCTACTATCGAGAGAGTCATGACACCAAGCCTCCAAAGTCGTGATGTCCCTGAAGATGTTGAAGTGAAGAAATTGTGGCCACCACTAGTGATGTTGTGACACCAACTAGTGGATGTTGTGTCATTGAGAATCGTCACAACCACTAGTACATCACTGTCGAGAGTGTCGTGACATCAATGCCCGACAAAGTGAAAAATGCTGCAGGGTAGTCTTTTGTCCAAAATTAGCCTAAGCCAAAACACAACTTTTAAGGGCATTTTTGTCTTAAATATGAAATTACATCTTAGTTGATAAAAGCACTTTTGTTGAAAACTTTAAAAGAACTAACTTTTCTTTCATCTTTTAAGCTTAGTAGCAATTTTCTTTATTTTTTAGGGTTTAGTTCATTAACTTTTCTAAGTCTAGTTGGTAGTTTAGTTAGTTTTTATAATACCTTTTCTATTATTTGCTTTCGTACTTAAACTTTGCTTTGAATTTTGATTTTCATCCAAATCCCTTAATATATTTTAGTTTCATTTGCTTTCCAAAGTATAAAAATAAAAAATTTACTAGTATTTCACCTCCATTGTTGCTAGCAACCACTAAAGAAAATCCTAAGGTTTCTCTTACCTTACTCTTGTGCTTATTTTAATGAATGATTTGAGTATATGTGGGGATGTTATTTGCATGAAAATCATGTTGGATAACTAAATCTATGATGGTTGGTTGATGAAAATGTTGTTTGGTTAGTTTTGGTACAGAGACTAAATTGTAAAAATTAGGCTAAATCAAATAGACTTCAAAATTTAGAATTGATGCCTCTAGGTGAACATTTAGATAGGTGAAACCAAGAGGAGATCCTATCAAGCATCAATTTGGTTGTCTCAAGTTAGTTTAGTGAGGTCTAGAAATAAATCGATCTAAATCGTCTAATTTAGTAAATTAGTGATTGAGAGGTAAATGTGAGCCAATTAGAAGTTTAAGCCTTTTAGACCCCTAATCCAAATACTAATCAACAACATGAAAGTTAAGCAACCGCATGTGTTTCTTGAATTGTTGATTGCTTAATTTTGATTGTTTTACATTTTGTTCCTTCTTAGTGTTAGATAGTTAATTTAGTGTAATTACCCCCTCGATTGTGATTTGATGTAATATGATGCTTAGCAAGTAGTTAGTTAGACTTTATCTTTTTATGCTTTGACTATTAATCACCTTGTCCCTAAACTCTCTTGGGTTTGATCCTTGGAATACTCTAAAGTGTTTCATTATAAGATTAGAAATATTACAACTCGATCTATCACACTTGCAGCATACTGCTAGATTTCTAATTGTAATTGTGTTGATTCATAGCCCCGATGCACGTATACCAGGGCACATTTAGTAATACATAATGATTGTGAAGTGAAATCTCAAAGATAACAAAGTAATTTCTAGCAATTAGAGGTGAATATGATCGATGAGGCCCACTTACGGATGTCCGAGGTCAAAGGTACTCAAAAATGGGGTCAAGGTACGAGCGTTGAGATAAGCCATCAAGTTGTGCAACCATGTCTTGAGACAATGGAGTCATCTTTCGATACATGCCACCTAAAAAATGTAATTTAGCTTCAATGTTTGGGTGTGCCAAGACAATTAGTCGATTGTCTGGAGACTATGGTCCTTGTGTCTCAAGATAAGGTCATTTTTCTCGAGACCCTAAACCTATTTTTCTTAATTTAGATTTGATGTTTGTATGTCTCGAGACAATACTTGATGTCTCAAGACATGTAAACCATGTTTTAAGACCACTGCCCAAAAGTGCACCAAATGTTTAAAAGTGTTCTTGGTGTCTCGAGACACAAGTGCAGAAATGCATAATTTAACCGTTTAAACACATGCAAAGGGTTTCCAAAAAATCCCTAAAAGAGTCTAACATGCAAGCAAGCCTCTACACTCAAGTTTCATGTGCTAGAACCATCCCAAAACATGAATTTCTACACCAATTAACTCAAGATATCAAAATATCATATTGCATGTAAATTATTTGCTAAAACCAAATATGCCATCAAGCAATTTATAAACCAGAACTCATCAACGAATAAACATATGACCAATTGAATTCCAAACAAAGCTAAAATGCCTTTAAAAACACATAAATGACCAAAGCATTAGGTTTATGAATGAAGATCATGCTAGACACCTAGGTACAAGTTGTTTATTACATTAACTTAAAGAAATATAATAAAAATCAACAAGCTAAGTTCTGAGATCTTCTTGGATGCCATGAACACTCGAATCAACTACAAATCTACTGAAAGCCTACACACGATAACAAACAAACTGCACATTGAGTAATGAAACTCAGTGGTACATACCAAGTTGCATAAAAATATAAATATAACATACACAAATAAACTTAGTAAAATAACAAGTTAAAGATCAAATAATGTACCATCAGTAATTCAGCTTTATTATATAATAAAATTCAATTAGAGATTAACCCTTACTAATCAGCCATGAGCTTGGAAGCTTGATGCATGTAATCACACAAGTTCCCTAACACTCCAGTATAACACACACAAGTGTCAATTTAATATGTGCACAAGTGCCCAATAGATACACACAAGTGCCAAGCTTCCACGAAATGACACAACACATCTAATGACAAATCAACTATACTCGAACCTTAATCAAATCAATTTAATAGGGCATTTAAAGGTTTTACATACATCATAAATCAAGATTAACATTTATTATCCAACTTAAACCATTCAATACGTCATGATCTTATTTAATCAAAAGTCTCACCCAATGGGGACTTACCTCAAAACGTTAGCTCATACGAAGTATTCGAAAGCTTTGCAACATAACGATTCCATGGTTATTAATAATAGGAATAAAACATAATCCAGCCAAAGAATTAAACAACACAAACGAGAGAAGTGAATCTGATTTGCAAAAACCGAAAATCATCAATCACTTAACGATCTTCTCCATCCGTTTCTCCTTCGACGGTTCAACGACTTGAATATCCAAACAAGGAATTAAATCAAAACACCCATTTGCACAGCAAAAACACCAAGTTTAAATAAAAATAGGATATGTGCCTATAAGAACCGAAAATTGCATAACTAGAATTCTACTTGATCAAAATCAAATTTCATATTAGAAATACGTTCTTCAGACTCTAAATTATTTAACATTCACTTAAAACATGAAGCCTAAAGTCATCTTCCTCCTCAAGTTCCCAAAATGGCAATATTCCTGATCAAGCCGAATCTCTACCCTAACCCGTTCTTTGATTAACCTGGACTATACCAACCTCAATTCCATTAATATTTAAGTCAAGAATGATTAAAAACGTACAAATCAGAGCCCTAAACCCCTAGAACGAAAATCATGCAAAAATTCAAAGAAATGGAAAATAGTTTCGAAAATCATATTTTGATGATTGGAAATCAAGGTTTGATGTTAGAAACCACTTACCGTTGTTGAAATATGATATAGTAAATCAAGAGTTTCTTGAAAAATACTTGGGAGAGCTCTACAGAAACTTTTGGGGGTTTCCTTGATGTTTTCGTGAAAATAGTCGTTCCCTCCCTTTAGTTTTGTAAAAAGGATTATTTGCTAAGTCGTCCTTGGTGGAATTACCACATAAGGACCTTCTTGATAAAAAAATCATTATTTTTAGAAATCCCGCATTAACCACATAATTTTTTTAAGTTTTACAATTTAGTCATAAAGTCCCAATTACTAATTCTATGAAATTAAACCTTAATTAAAGGAGATGATAAATCGTTAATCTAAAGTGCTTTGTGATGGTTCTTTATGAAATTAAACCTTAATGCCTAATAATCTACAGGGAAGATACACACTGAATTTTCACGTAACACCCTAAACCCGACCTAGAAGTTTAGATTGAATCTTGGATATCACATTGATCACCAAAGTGATCATAAATAAATTTTTACAAAGCAAGTTGTCACCTTGAATCGAAACATTTAATCATTTAAAATTTAAACAGTGAAATTACAGTTAAGTTTAACATATATAACCGGAATGAAAACAAATAAAACTTAAAACGGAACTTGTACCACAGCTTTATAAAACCTTATAGTTCAAAAACCGAACCATAAAGTAGAAACTAAAAATAGGGACTGATAACTTTATTTTTCATCGAGACTATCTGAGACCTCCGCGTTCATAGTCCAGCATCAGAAACCAGAAAAGTACCTGAAAGGGGAAACACTAAGGGGGTGAGCTACACAAGCTCAGTGTGAGTTCAAACGAAAAATAACGTACTTGTTGAAGAGAACTCCAAACGACAAAACAGTAGCAGAATATACTTACAGATATATGCAAAAACAGATACAATATAGAACCAACACCTCAACACACGTAACAGTCAAAGCACACCCAGAATACACAACACAAGTGTTGTTTAGACAAAAAAAAGTACAGACAAACAAATGAATACAGTCAAATACTAAATCCCACCCATCCAACCAACACACCCTCTGTCCCCCGATCACACCCCATAAGAGCTGTTTAAGCTCATCTAACCAAAACACACCACATAGGACCTCGAAGGCCCATCCAACCCTACACATCATATATGTGGACTAAGCCACTCAGATATTAATACGCAGCAGAGCTGGCATATATGCAGTACAGTGCAATGCGGTAATTTGCAGTACAAACATGTTGCAGTTTAAACTACCAGATCAGATAATAGTACGTAGCAAAGCTGACACACATGCATTACAATGCGATAAATCATTGTACGAATGAGTTGCAGTAGAACTACCAGATCAGATTAGAATCAGTCTCCCTTCTCTTCGCAATCCCACCAAAAACTTTACTTTATGCAAGTGTATGTATGCACACAATCTCATAGAACAGTGACACATTAACAGACAGTCAAACAGAATAGATATACACATACGCACACCTAGTTACCCGGGTTCAGAATTAAACATCAGTCACAAACAACACATAAGCAGAGTACACGGTCATAGATGTCGAGACTTGAACACCCTCACTAAAGCTTAGCCAAGGGTCAGAATACACAGACACATTTTTAGATAAAAACATGCACAAAAACTAAAATTTGGTGTCTTAGGACCATACGGCCTAGTGCTCTGGCCATGTGGAGATGCCTAGGCCGTGTGGGAGGTCAAACACCCGTGTGAAGAGGGGCACATAGCTGTGTGGTTGAGGCACACGCCCGTGTGAAGAAAGGCACACGGTCGTGTGACTGAGGCATACGCCCATGTGGACCAGAGACATGGATGTGAGAACGGGCCGTTTAACTCTCTGTCCAATTGTACCAAAGTAGGGTACAAGGTAGACACGGCCATGTGAGGGTCTCACACGCCCGTGTGCCCACCAGACACGGCCGGGTATCCAAAGCACACGCTCATGTGGGATCCCTAAATCTCCAAATTAGCCACACGGTCGTGTGACACCAAATCACTCAAACCCTAAATCCCAAACATACATGCCCGTGTGCCCAGGGGACACGGTTGTGAGGAAATCAACTAATTTCCTCAAATTGGCCACACAGCCGTGTGGCACCAAATTATGCCCGAAATGCCTAATTCCTAATTCCACATGGCCGTGTGAACTGACACACGCCCATGTGTCCATGAAAACTCACGTAACCAACCTGAAAATCGAGCTTTTCTAGTCAATAAATTGACCCCCAATCATAACACACTAAATTTTTAGAGATTACAGACAAAACGAGCCTTATCTGTCTATTTATCGAAACACACGAAACAATTATCGAACACCACATTAAAAACAATAAAACTCAAGTATATTGAAAGAGGTTTGAATCCCACACCTGATTTACAATATAAGACGTTCAGAATCGAACTTGTGGATGAGGAAACAGTTCTCCAAAATCCCCGAGCAATCTCATTTTGAAAAAGAAAATAAAGAAGAACTTCCAAAAAAAAAAAGAAACCCAGAGAAAAAGAAAAGAGAAACATCTAACACCAAAATAGAAAATAAAAGTAAAAATAAATAATTATAAATATTAACTAAAAAAACAAAATAAAAGGCTCTCCAAAAATGCACACCCCAAGACTCGAACCCAGAACCTTGAGATATATTAACACTTACACAACCACCATACTAGCAGGCCCATTCTATCACTTAAACGCGCTACTAAACACAATCGCACACCCTTCTATCTGATCCTAACCATAGAACCCAAATCTTCTAGCCCTAAAATTCGGGATGTTACAACTCTCCCCTCCTTAAAAAAATTTTGTCCCTGAAATTTTCATCTAACAGAACAATGGTATAACACAAGCTACACCATCACGCTCCCGCTGCGCACTCTAGCCCGAGTAGAACCAAATTAAACTTAAGACCTCTTACACACATCCAGAACACTTAACCACTAAAGCAGATACACAGTTGTCCTAACACACACAATTACAATACTTCAATCTAAACGTCGAATCATTCACAATCATACTTGTCTCAAAATCTTCAAGGACACTCCCGAATCCAATGATCTGTGGACCCGCATCGAAAACATGCTTCCACCTTTTTCCAATAATTGTCTGGATGACACTTCTTACAGTGCTCACAAAACGGAATGCTCGTACCACTACTAGCACCCTCTGCCAAACCTTTATTGCAGCTTGAACACGTTCTAACACACTTTGCAGCCTGAGGCTCTAACCTCAACGGACTGTGATCCCTCTTCTTCCCACAGTCTACACACCTAGCTTGAAGCGTTTCACTAGTCCTCCTTATCCTAGCCTCGAACACTTTTTTTAATACTTCTCTCATTACCTGAGTCAATGCCTCAGTACCAAGCTCCAGGTTATCGCTACCCAAAGTTGGCGGAATTATATTGACTTTTGACTTTTGAACAGACTCATGCCCCGAAGAAATAGACAACTCACCGCGATCTTGCTTACCTCCGGAATCCATATCAATCTTGTCGCTAACTTAGAATATCTACATTTTCAGATAACGAACACAATTTAAATACAAAAATCTAGATTTCTAATCTTACAGTTTCGAATTTCTACCTAGACCAGCATCGGAGTCTCAAACAGGTCATTTCTGTAAAACATTCACAAAACACAATCATTCAACTTACTGTGGTAAAGTTTCTCAAAAATTTCTTTTTAAAACCACCACGTGCGCACATGGATACGTAAAAACACAGGCCAAGTTTTTGTAAACCTAGATCTGATACCACTAAATGTAACACTCTAAATCTGGCCTAGAAGTTTAGACTGAATCTCATATGTCACATTGATCACCGAAGTGATCGTAGGTAAATTTTTATAAAGCAAGTTGTCACGTCGAATCGAATCATTTAACCATTTAAAATTCAAACAATAAAATTACAGTTAAGTTTAACATATATAACTGGAACGAAAACGAATAAAACTTAAAACGAAACTTGTACCATAGCTTTATAAAACCTTATAGTTCAAAAATTGAACCACAAAGTAGAAACTGAAAATAGGGACTGATAACTTTATTTTTCACCGAAACTATCTGAGACCTCCACGTTCTTAGTCCAGTGTCAAAAACCAGAAAAGTACTTGATAGGGGAAACACTAAGGGGGTGAGCTACACGAGCTCAGTGTTAGTTCAAACGAAAAATAATGTACTTGCAGAAGAGAACTCCAGACGACAAAACAGTAACAGAATATACTTACAGATATATGCAGAAACAGATACAGTATAGAAACAACACCTCAACACACGTAGCAATCAGAGCACACCCAGAATACACAACACAAGTGTTGTTTAAACAAATTGAGTACAAAAAAACAGATGCACTTGAATGCAGTCAAATACTAAATCTCACCCATCCAACCAACACACCCCTCTGTCCCCCGATCATACCCCATAAGAGCTGTTTAAGCTCATCCAACCAAAACACAACATATAGGACCTCAAAGGCCCATCCAACCCTACACACCATATATGTGGACTAAGCCACTCAAATATTAATATACTGATGAGAAATTGGCGTATATGCGATCTGATGCAATCAATGAGAATTATTTGTACAAATATGTTGCAATTTAAACTACCATATCAGATAATAGTACGCACATGCAGTACAGTGCGATGAATTGCTGTACGAATGAGTTGCAATAGAACTGCTAGATCATATCAGAATCAGTCTTCCTCCTCTTCGCAATCCCACCCAAAACTTTACTTTATGCAACTGTATGTATGCACACAATCTCATAGAACAGTGACATATTAACAGATAGTCAAACAGAACAGATATGCACACACACACACACACACACACACACACACACACACACATACACACACACTCAGTTACTTGTGCTCATAATCAGACCTCAATCATAAACAACACATAAGCAGAGTACACAGTCACAAATGTCGAAACTTGAACAACCTCACTAAAACTTAGCCAAGGGTCAGAATACATAGACACATTTTCAGATCAAAAACACACACAAAACCTAGAATTTGGTGTCTTAGGACCACACAACCGAGTACTTTGGCCGTGTGGAGATGCCTAAGCCGTGTAGAAGGTTAAACACCTATGTGAAGAGGGTCACACGGCAGTGTCTAAGGTACATACTCGTGTGAAAAAAGTCACATGGCCATGTGACTGAGTCACACACCCATGTGGACTAGGGACATGACTGTGGCAACGGGCTGTGTAACTCTCTGTCCAATTGTACCAAAGTAGGGTACAGGGTAGACATGGCTGTGTAAGGGTCTGACACACTCGTGTACCCACCAGACACGGTTGTGTGTCCAAAACACACGCCCGTGTGTGATCTCTAAATCCCTAAATTAGCTACACATCGTGTGGCACCAAATCACTCAAACCCTAATTCCCAAACACACACGCTTGTGTGCCTAAGGGACACAGCCGTATCGAAATCGACTAATTTCCTTAAATCGGCCATACGGCCATGTGGCACTAAATTATGCCTGGAATACCTAATTCCTAATTCCACACGGCCGTGTGAACCGGCACATGCTTGTGTGTCCACTAAAACTCTTGCAACCAGCTTGAAAATCGAGCTTTTTCGGTCAATAAATTGACCCCCAATCATAACTCACTAAAATTTTGAGATTACAGACAAAATGAGTCTTATCTGCCCATTTATTGAAACACACGAAACAATTGTCGAACACCATGTTAAAAACAACAAAACGCAAGTATATTGAAAGAGGTTTGAATCTCACACCTAATTTGCGATCTAAGACGTTCAGACTCTGACTTGTCGATGAGGAAACGATTCTCTAAAATCCACTAGCAATCTTGTTTTAAAAAAGAAAATAAAGAAGAACTTCTAAAAAAAAGAAAAAGAAACCTAGAGAAAAAGAAAAGAGAAACGTTCAGCACCAAAATAGAAAATAAAAGTCAAAATAAAAATAAATAATTATAAATATTAACTAAAACAAAACAAAATAAAAGGCTCTTCAAAAATACGCACCCCAAGACTCGAACCCAGAACCTTAAGGTATACAAACACTCACACAACCACCAGACCAGCAGTCTCATTCTGTCACTTAAACGCGCTACTAAACACAATAGCACACCCTTCTCTCTGACCCTAACCACATAACCTAAATCTTCTAGCCCCAAAATTCGAGACGTTACATTTTAACTTTTTTGAGATATCTTTTCCCTGCATATTATTCATTCTGTTTTTTGGTGATAGACAAAGGCAATACCACTATTCGTTGATCACTGCAGTCGTGCTCATTTTGTTGTTGTATCCTGGAAGACAGCCGACTGACGTTTCTCCAGCACCAAAGAAGTAGCCGAATCTATCTTAAGGAAACTGTCTAAACAAGCCTCAACTACCAGTATGATATTTCAATTTAGTTTTGTTTTCTGTTTTCCAGTTATATATGTATTAAATTGTTCTTGTTCGATCTTCAAATTAATATAAAATTTTTATATTACTGTTATTTTACTAACGCTTATGCAACATATTTCATATGGTATTTACATGTGTTATGTTTTGCCATTTACTTGCCTAATGAAATCATGATTTATTGTGTTAGTTTTCTTGAAATTATATGTTTTAGTTTTGATTTAGCTAATCAAGCAGGTTGATTCCCTCTACCTACAAGATGGATAAAGCTAGATATAAATGGCTCTTCCAATCCGACATCTCTATGATATAGTTCAGGTGGACTACTTAGAGTCTGTCATGGAAGGTGGTTATTTGGTTGTACAAAAACCTACTTATCACATCATCGTTGCATACTGAGATATGGGCTATTTCCAATGGCCTCTCATTTTCTTGGAGCCAAGGGTTCAAGAAAATTATCTTTGAGACAGATAGTTTGTAGGTAACTCGAATGCTCGAGACGAAAGACGAGGAAGATAACAGTCTTGCGCTTGTTCGTAGCATTAAGGGATTATGTGATCAAGAGTGGGAAATTAGCATCAAACATGTACATAAAGAAGGGAATGTCACAACAGACTACTTGCTCATTTGGGGACTAGCTCTTACTTTGATCTTTGCTTCCTTAGAGAAGCTCTTGTTAACATTGTTCTATTTTAGAAATAGAAATAGTTAGTGTAATAAGAAAGTCTACATATCCAGGCTTGCTACTTTTATGCTAAGCCACTAGCCTCCTTTTGATTACCAAAAAAACCTAATTTCTCACTTCTCTTTACTGACAATCATTAAAATATCTGAAAAAAACCATTAAAAACAATATGGTCTTCTTTCTTGAGTTACCGTTCATATATATATATATATATATATATAATATTTCAATGAGCTCATGGAGATCAATACTGAAACATGTTATCTACAAATGCAAGTAGACAGCTTAGCTGCAAATGTTTTTTTCTAAAAATACTACTAGTTTAACCATAACTTTTACAAACCAGTGGCAATCTTTTTCTATAATTACATTGTGTATCCATAACAAGTGGTATAGTGGTGGTTCATCTACAACCCAAAGTGATATAGTAGATGAGCTCTAGAAACTCATAAGTGAAGTGTGTAGCAGAGATGGGTATGACCTTTCTGATAAATTGATATTGTATTTCTATACATTATCATGGGCATTTAGAAAATTAGTTCATGCTAGCAAATAAAAACATCCAAAATACAATATAACCACAAGAAAAAAAGAAACTCATAATAATCTCCAAAGAAATCAAAAGGCAATCTTCAATCTTGATAGAAATCTACTTCAGAATTGGCTTTAATGGTGTTTTACAAGTTGTTTTCTTGAGTATTCTATGATTGCTCACTCCTATCTTCTTATTTTTGTCATATATAGGTCTCAGAATGCCCGAAAAACCCTAAAAATCACGTTTTTTTGTTGTTCAAAATGTAATTATTTAAATCGACTTGGCCTGCCACATGGTCGTGTGGCAACCCGTGTGGCTCACACGGCCGTGTGAAATGGTCTAGCCTATGTGGCTTTTGTAACTCACTTCGATTTTCGAATTTTCACTCCTTTTGCTCTCAAATGTTCTCCTAAGTATAAAAACATAAATTTAAAGGATTAGGAGCATAAAATTCACCATTAACATCGAATAGTCACCCAAAAACGTATTAAGAATGATGCTAAAAACATGTTACTTTTAGCACTTATCAAATATCCCAACACTTAAGCGTTTGCTTGTCCTCAAGCAAAATCCTCAACCAACAATCAAGTTAACTTCTCTCAATTTATTATTTTCACCTATAATGTCTTAAGATAATTTACAAATAATCAATAATCATGCATTGGAAATTCAAACTAAAATGACACTAAAAAATACAAGCAATCCAAGCAGAAAATCTTTAAGGAATTAAAACATTAGGAATTTCCTCTATCTCAATAGTTACTTGAAATTCAAACTCAACAAAAGATAACATCCTTACTAAAGATTCACTCAAAACACTCAAACTGTTTAAGGTTCAAGTAATATGCACTCAATAGTTAAACGAGAAATGTCATTACCATAGGCTTACTTGAAAATCAAATCTCCACCACTATATAAATGAGATGACACACCAATCAAGAGGTCTTAACAAGGTTGTAATGGGGCTTAGGTTAAGCGTATGAAAAATGTCAAAAAAGTTGGTTAAAATCAAGAATCAAACTAGAAAAAATCAATTGCTGAATTAAAAGAATTTACATAAACAAAAAATAAATAATAAAAATGCTTTTGAACACAATAAAAAGTTAACTATTCAAGCTCAATCAATTTTTTCCAATTATCTTTTTTTTATCTTTTTTATCTTTTTTTCTTTTTGCAAAAGAAATTCAGCAAAACAAATTATGAGATATAGTCAAGCAACTAACCAAATCAAATCTCGACAAAAAAAGAGTCAATGAAGAGGATAATTTTACAATATAGATATGGGCTATGGGTTAACATTGATGGGTTAGAAGAAAAAAATGTGTTAGGATCACTGGGTTTACTAAAGGTTAATACAACAAGTAAGCTAATTAAAGGTTGGGGGGGTTAAATCCTAAGTGCCTCTATCATTTCAATATACCAAATCAATAATGTGGTCTCGACTTGTATAACTAAAGCAAGTTCTAGAATAATAAATCAAGTCGACATACTCACCACCAAAAAATGAAATGAGCACGAAAAAATAAATATGTTCTATAGGCTCAAAAGCTCATGAAAATTTATGATTTTGATGTCAAACTTGCAATTTTAAAATTTCAGAATAATTCTTCAGTTCAATGAGACAACCTAAAATAATAATTTCTAAAAAACAACTTATCAAGCTTGACTTTCTCGTGTCTTAAAGTATAAATCATACAATTCACAAAAAATCCACAAATTGTTCCAAAACAAAATCAATACAAACTCCAAATTTAAAAAAAAAAATTAACTTCCATGATAATTGTGAGAAAATTACTTAAAAACAAACAAATAAATTAGGGATTTTATCACATAAGCATAGAAGTAACATTTCCACATTTAAGATGTATATTGTCCTCAATATACAAACAATTATAATAACAAAATAAGCACAGTATCATAAGGGAGGGAGAGAACTAACACTGCTTTAAATATGGATGATTTCTTCAGAATGGTAAAAATTTGAATCGTAGACGATTCTAAATTAAGTATATTTTCTAAGCAAACTAATAAGAAAATATACAAAAATAAATAAAATAAAGAGATTACAAATTAGAAAAAAAACAATTGAAAAAACATAACAAAAAAATGCATAATAAAATAAATAAAATATATAAATCTAGAAAATAAAAAAATAAAAAAAAGGGCTTGAGGTGAGGAGGAACAAAGGAACAAAAAGACAAAAAAAAAAAAAAAAAGCCTTGTTTTAAAGAGGAAAAAATAAAGTACATGGCTATGTGGCCAGACCATGTGAGCCACTTGACCATGTGGAATCACCTAAATCGTGTGTGATACAAAAATAGAGAAAAATAAGCCCAGTAACCAAACGGCCTAGGACACACTCGTATTGAAGTAGAAAATGATTTGATTGGTGTATTGATGGTATTCAATTCCATGTAGAAATTCGCCAAAAGTGTAAGTATCCGCCAATGAGTAGTGTCTATGAACAACTCGTCTGGGATAAACGAAGCAAACTATTTGATCAGAGAAGAAGAGGTAGTATTGTCTGGTAAGATCTGAAGTCAGCCAATGAATTAAGGATGATTCGTTGAGGATGATAAGTGGCGCATAGGTATATATAAGTATTTTGTTTATGTTTCAGGTTATGTTGTATGAATGAATTCGCCAGGAAGGACAAGCTAGAAGTACGCCAAGGAAGCGGAGATTTGAAATATTATACATACAGTGGACATTTTTTAAATGATGGCGTATTGTAAGATTACACTCTATAAGACTGGTTATTTAAACTTACAGAATGTAATAAGTTATAATAGATATGATGCATTATTTTTAAATTTCTCTTTAATAAATGAGATTTTTGATAAATGGATAAGCAATATGTCTCAAGTTAAGTCTGCAATAAGGTTGTTTAGAAAATTTTACTAAGTGAAAATTTTACACTCGAGATTCGGACCCAATGAACCGAGTTGGATTTAGGGCACTACAAATAACATACATAGTTGTCCAAATCCAATATAATTTAATAATTATTTAAATTCTACTAAATATTATACATAAAATGGTAAGTGACCTTTAATAAATCTAATAGTAGAGTTTGACAAAGAAAGAGATATCTGAACAGTTATGGGTAGAAGTTCATTTGCTTAATACATTAGAAGTTCTTGTACTACACATCAATTTAGTATGATTGTGTAGGTACATATTTTTTCTTTCTACAAATACTACATCTTCTCTAAAAGAGAAAGCTTAGAAATGAGGTAGAAAGTGCTATTTACCAACCCCATTTTCTTTATCTAATTAACTAATTAGTCTATAAGAGTTAACCCTTAATTTTTCACCTGCCCTTGCTCATTGTCAATACACAATATCTATACATACACATATAATTAATTAGATTATTCACTAATAATCACCATAAGTTTTCAATTTCTTCCAATCCTTAATGAAGAATCAACTCCTTTATTTGATCCTGCAAAGAGCCTAGCAATTTCCAATTGAGTGTTGGCAATGATCTCAGTTCTTTTGAGGTCCATTTCTCCTCTTTTAGCCTCAGCTTCAACCCTCATTTTTTCAATCTCTTTCATTGTTTCCATCCTTGCTTGTTCTGATTTTAAAACTACTTGTGCTAGCCATTGAATGCTCTCTCCAACTTCACACTCTTCTTTCCTTCTCTTCTTCTTCTTCTTCATCATCGTTGCCATCGTCTCTATTTTCATCTTTGCTTTCTTCGATCTCGGTCTTTCTTTGTCGCTATAAAGAGCAGGTGTACTACTATCTGTCTCCATAGTTATCTTGTCCGATAAATGGTCCGATAATTTTGTTCCGGCTCCATCCTCCTGTTCAAATTGAAACAACTCGAAAACTTTAAGTAAAATCAAGTCTTGGAGAAAAATACTAAAGAAGAATATCAATTTTTAATTTATCAAAATCTAAACACATTTAAAAATATGAATGAATCATTTGGATTGAATCCAAATTCAATTAGTAAACGAAACAAATGGTAAGTTTTCATAATTAAAGATGTTAAAATGGTATCTGAAAAGAACAACTTCGTACTTGATTGCATTGTAGAAGATGTCATGGCAAAAAAAAAAAAAATGGAGTTATAATCATAGGAAATGGACAATTTTAGCTTCTTCTTTCTTTCCTTTTTTCTGACTTGCAATTATTTTTCTGAAAAGGAAACTTAACTTTAGAATTTTACTTTATTAGAACTAAACCATGGTAAAAACTTTGAGTCGATATTACCTTCCTTTCTATTACTATTTTTCTTATGAGGTTCATAGTTGGGTTAATGAATTTTTGAAATTTCGATTATCAGTTAATTCGATTTGAAATTGGATAATTAATTAAATTAATTAATTAATCGAAATAAATAATATAATTATTAACTTTCAAAATTTTTGTAGTGTATCTAATATCTTATTTATTATTTTCACATTCATTTAAAGTTTTTTGACTTATTAAAAAAATGAACATTAGCAGTGTATTTTTTATATGTTTTATACTTATTTTAATTAAAAGACACAAAACATACACATTTTGGTTAATCGACCGAATTAACCGAAATATTTCGGTTCGATTAATGTATTTGAAAAAAATTTCAATTCAATTAACGATTCAAGACTTTTACATTTTGAATAATTCCGTTAATGGTACTTTGATTCGGATATTAACCTACCCAACCATTTGAACACCCCTAAATTTTCTTTATTATATGCTTTCAGAATTAGCTTACACTAATCTTCTAATTAATTTCTAAAATTATATATTTGATGCAATTAGGTATACAATTTTATATCCCATTAGTAAGCAAGATGATCAAACATTATTAATTGAATAAACAAAATGATGACACATTATTAAAAGTAATATTAGGTAAATTTTAATTTTAAAAATTTTTAATGATGTATTATTATGACTGTACATAAAATTATACATCATCAATTCAACAAACATATATACAAAAAGTTAGTTTAGGCCTTTGAATTTATAAAAATTAAAACTAATATGAAGATAAAAGGTGAGGGTTGAAATCTTAAATTCAAGTCATAGGCTAATAGATATATATATATATATATATTCGAACTGACCTTGGGGATCCTATCAATACCATTGGAACCGTGTGAATTTTGTGTAGTTCCAGGAAGCTGAGGAGCCAAATGTGGTGGTGGTGGTGGATGCTGTTGCTGTTGCTGTAGCACCACCATCATGGAGGGCTCTGGTAAAGTCATCAAAGGAGGGTTAGTGGAAATTGGAGTAGCAGCTTGAGGAACCGCTGACGGTTGCAGCTGTGGTGGCAGTAACGGAGGAGGAGGAGGTGCAGTACTGCCACGAAGTAAAAGGTCAAGGCGTGGATACAAAGGCCAAGAAGATCCATCCGCCGTGGCGGACTCCGATCGATACCTTTTCTTCATTGACTCAATCTTGTTCTTGCACTGAGTTTGAGTCTTTGGCGACTTGGTACAATTAGCTCGAGCTGAAACATAGCGAGCCACATCTTCCCAATCATGACCTTTAAGTTTGGCTCTATTTCTAAACACCCATTTGTTTTCGTAAGCCTCAAGCAAGCTTGAAACAGCTCCTTCACTCCATTCATCACGTTTCAGCCTATCTCCGCCACCAGCCGCAGCGGTGTTTCCAGGGTGTTTTTTAGGGCAGGAGTCTTCTTTAGTGATGGAGATGTTATTATTTGAGAGGAGAGATGGGTTTTCTAGGTTAGTTTCTTTTTCCATCTCTCCCCATACTAAGCAAAAAACAAACTCTTCAGTTATAGTTTAGCTGTTAACATTATGTATTCACACCCATCAAAGAAGTTGAAGCTCAAAAGAAAGGCTCAGTGGGGGGTTGTAAAGAGAGAAATGAATGAACCACTAGCATTTGAGAAAAAAAGGTAGGGCTTGGACTAGTGGCCAACCAAAGGGAGAGCTGAGAAAGAGAGCCACTAGCATTAGAGAGAAGAAGGGGGGGGGGGGGGTAGGGAATAGGGAAAGCAAAGGGTTGGGGTTAGGGTTAGTGGGCAACCAAGATAAGTGGTTGCTTTGTCAAATGTGTTGATGATAGTAACTCCTCCTTTAGTTTTTCTTTAAGAAAGAGTGTGTGGGGTGTGTGTTATCTTACATGCAGGTATATTTGGTAATTTAAGGCTCTTGAAGGAATAGGATACCAAAAAGATATTAAAATATGATATAAGATATGCACCAACATACCAAAATTCATATAATATGAAATGTTATTTTGTTAAATTTTATACAAATACAACCTTTTAAACAAAAATATAAACCCCCAAAAAAAGAGAAAAATATATAGAAATGGTCATATCTACTTGTTGATTTTGTATTGGTTAATTGCTGTGGTTGGGTTATTTTGGCTGTTAGCGTCGATATGAAGCCAACCAAGAAATCCACTCCACTGGCCTATTAGAGAATAGAGAAAGGGGCGGTGATAGTGGTGGAGGTGGTGGGTCACTCACATGGTTCTGTCACCCACTCTATTCCCATATCTCATCTTGATTTATATCCGATAAACGATATAATCATATAGTACAATAATATATACTTAAATCTTTCAAAACTTTATGTAAAAATTATTGACATATTAAAATTCTTAACAAATAATCAACCACTTAATTTTTATTTTTTATGTGCATTTTACTATTTATAAAGATTAATGTTTTTGAGAATTTATAGTTGTTTCTTTCTATAATATCATTTTGATGTTCAAACTCGTTAAATCCTTAATTAGCACTCAAGAAATCAAAATTTAAACTTCATTATTGTCATTCTTTTCCCTCAATTTACAATATGTACTTTAAAAAATTATAACAAATCATTTATAATATATATAAAAATACGGGTTTAAAAAAAGTAAATTGATAAGAATACCCTTATTTTTCCATTTTATTACTGAATTGACATATTAAAATATTAAATTACTTAAGTTATAATCATTGTACTTATCAATTATCATTGATTAAATAATTACTATTTATTTATAACTTAATTTATATTTAATAGTTAAAAAATGTTAATGTGAAATATTAGGATAATAATTATAGTTAAAAGAATATTGAAGTAAAGCTAAATTTATAATTTAATAATTTAGATTTAATAATTGAATTTAATTGATAGTTCAATTTAAAAAAAAAAATAGGTTGATGTAATTTTGAGTTTGAATTTAATAAAATTCTAAATATAAAAAAATAGAAAAATTATATATTAATTATTACTTAATTGATATTAGAATTATATATCAATTAAAAGTTAAGTTTAATTCTATAAATAGCATCTAATACTTAGGCATATTTAATCAAGTAGCAACAAAGAACCTTTACCAATAAAAAAAAGGGAGATTGTTAGCAATAATAAGTGTTAGAGTTATGTAACCCGAATTCTTGTTAAAGAAAATACAGTGGCAAAATAGGAGATTTGTGTAGGGCTTAAGGTCGAGGGCCGAAACTCCTTTTGTATTGATTAGAATAATATTTTTTAACCTTTAAATAGATGTAGTCGAAACTACACTTTTATCATTCAGTTTTCAATATTAGTAAATTTCTCCTCCTCTACTCATGATTTTTTTTCCAAAAGGATTTCCACGCAAAATCTATGTGTTTTATTTTTCTTTTCTTTTTTGCTTTGTGATTATTCTATATTGTCATTATCGACGTTAGTTTTAACAATAAGCTAGAAATATCTCAAAAAGAATGAGGTATTAAAACAATAGTTCTTCAAAAGAGCAATATTAAATCATATTCGAACAACAATACCGAAGAGAGAGAATATTATTTTAATTGATTATGAGGTAATAATTTAATTTGCAACATATCAAATTTTTTTATAGTTTTTACAAATGCTTTAATAACAATTAAAAATTCTTTTTATTAGTATTATATTTGAATTATTAAAATATTTTTTATATATGTTAATTATATTAATTAATTATTATTTTTAATAATGTTACTTTTTATTAATTATATGAAGTAAAACTATATTATATATTAATATGTTAAATTGCTTAATTATAATTTAATTTTCTATTATAATATTTGAATCATTAAATAAGTTAATCATTTTAATTATATTTAATAATTAGAACAAAAATATTATTTTACAATAATTAAAAATATAGGAATGAAAAATTAAACGTATAAAGTATCAATTCTGCTATTATCAAAATTGTTTACTTGAGGTTTGTTTTTATTTCTCCACCATTCAATAGCAGATATGCTTTGGTCATCATAGGGAAATATTTGGCCGTCCCCCACCCTTTTAACCCCCTCCTTTTAGTGTTCCTTTTGAGCATTGCTTTTCTTTTTACCTTTTTGTGCCTTTTGCAATACCTTTAGTGGATTCATTTACTGTTAGAGTATAGCATATAAGACTAGAGTTAGGATATAATGACATTTTTTTAAGGGAATTGGTTTGTGGTGACCATGGTTGTATTGGGCATATTTGATTATGGTTGGATTCCCATTTAGAATGTGACACAAGTTGCTTCTATTGCATTCTTCCTTTTGGTCAATTGTTAATACAACTCCTCTCGTTTGGAATTGGTCCTTAGATTCTTATCTTCAAAACCTTATAAACTATATGCAAAAAAAATTCTTAAACATATTGTTATAATGGAATTGTTAGGTGAGTTGTTATCTAAGTTACAATTAAAGAAACAACTAAAAATTGAGAATGTAAATAAAGAACACTTTTGGTTATATAGCTCGGACCCAATCCTACATTCACACGGCCTCATTCAAAGAGTAATACACTATAATTTTGATAATTCAAGATATGGTTTAAACTTAACTTGACTCATACTAGTTGCAGCCTCACTCCCATACAATTATTAAGATTCAATTCTCCTACTAAATTTCCCCTTTAAAACCTTAGTTGCAAACTGTTAAAATAGTTTGTTTACAACATAATTTGCACTCATATAAGTTCCTCAACTGAACAAGTTCTTTTTTCTCTCTAAACTCATATAAAACCTTTAAAAAAGACTTCAATAAATAGACTTTTTTTTATAATAACAATAAATAGACATTTTAGTCTTCACATGTAACATTCCTAAAACCCTTAGTCGTAAGTAATGTTATTTTTGGAATATATGTGTTAGGATTTTTAGGGTAAATAAAATGTGATTTATCAGAGTTAGTAGAGAAGATAGTTGGATACCAGAGAACGTTGAAAAGAATGATGTGTTGATAGAAATTAATCTAGATATAGACTAAATCTTAAGATTATGAAAAGTGTTGGGTTCAAAGTGTGAAATTAAATGTATAAAATGATTAAAATGAATTGGAGGAAAAAGTGGAAGGGCTAAAAGTGAAATATTACCAAAAGTGTATAGTGACACCAAGGAGGGATTGTAGAAATAGAAAATTTTAAGGAGTAAAATGGCAATTTCAAAATGGATAAAATTGAATTAAAATTTAAAAATTAGGTGAAGTGTTGTCATGAATTTTAGCCATTGATTAAAATTATTAAAGTTAGATTTTATATTTTATTATAATATTTTATTCATTAAATAAATTAGATATTTTAATGGAATTACAGACACCATTTGAAGAAAGGAAAAGTTTTCATTTTCTTTCAAGTTTATCCCTTTTCACCATAGTTATTGAACATTAGCCAAAAACTATCAAACGTCCATAAAAATACTTAGTGAAATCAAGTTTCCAACAAGTTAGCAAGGTGATTTTCAAGTGAAGAGGTTGTATTTTCATGTTAGAACAGAGAGAAAATCAAGATAAGATGAAATCATAATGTGACAAGTTGAGAAGTTTAAGTTAAAGTTATCATGTTTATTTCAATTAGAAGTATATGAATGCAACACCCCAAACTCGGCCTAGACATTATAGTCAGATCTGAAGATGTTACTGCAACACATTTGAAAACCCAAAATACGTTTTATTGAAAATATGTTGTTAGCTCTTGTTATGCTAAAATCCAATTTATTAGAAAACATTTATTTCTTAACCAATTTGGTAAAACCATTGATTAATTGTAGTTTTAAAACAACTAGGTTTGCAGCGAAGTTCTTATTCCAATTCAATTTTGAAAAAAAAAATTATTTGTTGTTAGAAAACCACAATTTTGCAAATTTGGAGTGAATCGTAAGAAATACGTTAAAGTATTTAAAAGTGGAAAACAAAACAACAAAATAATATCCAAACTTAAAAATAGTCCAAAACAATCCAAAAATAGAGAAAACCAAACTAAAATAACATATTTAACAAGAAATGGTGTAATCGAGCTCCCATTGCATCGACTTGCCTAAGTCTGAGGATTACCTGAAAGTAATAGACAAACAAAGAGTGAGCTTCGAAGCTCAATGTATAACATATCATCAGATTAACATAATTAATTTTAGACATGTTTTTAGATTTCAATCAAACATATCTCAAAAGTAGAAACAGTGCTAGAACATGGCAAATGCATATTTACAATCCTACCCCCATCCGCTACACACCATCTCCAACTATCCCAACACACCAAATAGGATACTAAGTACCCTTCTAGCCTTACAACCACTTAGTGTTAGTATGACACTTTTTAGAATACTTGCAGCTTAGCTGCCAAATCAATAGGCGATTTATCTCCATTTACAAATATACATGTGGCTGTGCCACCAGATACGGCAAATAATTAAACTGATCACACTTCCTCCATATTACAAATCTCACCCCAATTCACATGCAAAATTATCAGATATCAGAAACACATGTCATACATATTCACATATCAGATAAAAATTATGCTAGCAATAATAGATTATACATATATATTTAGAGCATACTAAGTGTATAACATAATCATCATGCATACTTAAATTGTACTTAACACACCAGATATCATGATTTATAAGTTAATTTATATCATACAAACCCTATGGAATAGGGGTGAGCAAAATTCGATTCGACTCGAAAAAATCGAAAAAAAACTCGAATTTCGAGTTAAACGAATCGAGTTATTCGAGTTAAACGAGTTATTCGAGTCAACTCGAATTTCTTTTTCGAATTTCAAGTTCGAATCGAGTTGAGTTTTCGAATTCGAATAACTCGACTAATTTGAATATCAAACTATAATATTTTACATTTTTACCCCAAACTCCCAAACCTTTTTACTTTTCTCTCAAAATTTTTACTCCTTCCCACTTTCCCCCCAAAACTTTTACTCCCCTTCCATCCCAACCCCCTAATCTACCCAAAATTCATTTCCTACCAAAATTTTACTCTCCCATTTACTTTTTCTCAAAATTTTACTCCCCAAAACCCCTAAAATTTTTACTACCTCCTACTTCCCCCCTAAAATTTTTACTCCTTTCCCATCCCACCTCCCACCTACCCCAAACCCATCCCCCCTAATTTTTTTTTAATATTTTCCCTCCAAAATTTTACTCCCCCATTTACTTTCCCTCAAACTTTTATTCCCAAAACTTTTTATTTTCTCCCTAAACTTTTACTCTCACCCTTTACTCTCAAATAAAAAATCAAAATTATCCAAAAAAATCACTAGACATAAATAGTAATAATTTTATTTATATATACTATTTATATTATTAAATTAAATTTCACATTTTATATTATTTATATTATTGAATTGTTTAGTCATATTGAATATTTATATTAAAATTGAATTATTAATTATGCCATAAAATATTTGTGTTTAAATTTTATATTGGTATCAATTTCACATTTTATCTTTAAAATAACTTTTATTAAAAAAATCAGATTTTTACATTTAATATATTTTTTAATTCCAAAATACATAGTGACAAGAATCTAAAGATAATTGAAACAATTAAGCAAACAAAGAAGCTAACCCTTATATAAAAGATTAATAAATAAATTATGAGGTGATGAAAGTTAATGAAAAATTTGATTAAGGTGGACAAATTTTATTATGGTAGGTGATAGTGGTTATAAGGACCCAAAATTATTTTTTAAAATTTAACTCGAACAAATATATTCGATTCGATTCGATTCGAATTCCATCTCCCTCGACTCGATTCGAGAAAATTTCAAATCAAATTAGGATGATAAAATATGATTCGTCAACTCGATTAACTCGAAATTTTTTCATTCGATTCGATTCGATTCGATTGAACGCTCACCCCTACTATGGAAGTCTTACATTCGACTCGTATGACGAATATAGCCCTAGGGGAAATTTTTAGATTTTGGGCCCATATAGCCTCACACACACCCGTGTGTCTCACACGGTCCAGCACACGGCTTGTCACATGGCCGTGTGTCACGTACGACTTGCCACACAGTCGTGTGGCATTGATAGTTTAATTTTTTTTTTTACTTTTGTTGTTCGCTTTTTTCTCAAGTTTTTGTTACACACCTAGTTCGTTTCTGATGCGAAATTACTCATAAGAATTCTAGAACCTAAATACGTCAAATAAATGCCAATTGAGATGATTTGTCAAACTAGATTCGCAAAAATTAAACATTAATCAAATATATTTTCAACAATCAATAGCCCCCAAATAATAATAATCATTTACCCTTGAACGCAAACAACAACCACCCGATACTTAAATTGCTAGAAGGTCACCTACTGCCTCTTGTTCTTCTCCTAAAAGTGAATTAAAATCATTAAAACTACCCGATACCGACTTAACCCTAATGCCCAAAACAAATATAACAAACCCATATAATAAAGAACGAATGCCCCTTACCCTTAAGATTTGCAGCCAACAGAAGAATGATTAATGCCTCAAATATAAACAATAGTACGAATGAAGAACGAAAGTACAACAAGAAAGGAAAGAGAGAAAAAATTGAAAGGAAGCCAAAGAAGAAGGAAGAACTAATTGCAATAGTAGGGAAACAAAAGAATGGCAACTGAAACAGGAAAAATATTATCATTTTGCTCATGTAAGGATTTGAACACAAGACTAGATAAAGCTAACACCTTACCACTAAATTAATAAGCTCATTCTGATACAAATTGATAGAAAATAATATTTATGCCCAATGAACAAAGATAGACCTAAAGAACAAAAATAACTGAATTTTCCCAAAAAAGATATTTAAACCCATGACCTCAAGCACACATCCAAAGCACTTAACCACTAAATCAGATACTCAATCATAGCAAAATTTAACAAATCAGAAATTTAAATTTTGGGGGCATTACAATGAAAGTGATGCTAGATATGTGTATTGATATGTATACGTTGTGTTCTTGATATGTTAAAGAAGAGTAGGATAAGGAAGTTGATCATAAGATGTTGAAAAAAATAAAACAAATAGTTAAGAAGTGAAGGGAAGCATATTCAAGCAAGAAACAAGTTTTAAAAGAATTCATATTATCATATAAGGAAATCTAATTAGGAAATATGTTAATATTTAACTATGTTAATTATATGAATTGAATGAGTTTATATGTATTCATGAAAGAATGATAATTTATAGTTATGTATGTAAAGTAATCAAGAAAAGTAATAAAGTAATAAAGTGATAAAAGTAATTTAAGTATTTATGATTTGTGATTTTGTCACGACTCGATTTTTAGTGGTGTCAAAAAATGTGGTTTTAGGATCTCTTTTTCGTAAATCAAGTCTGTAAATATAAAATAAGAATATTTATGGAGTTATTATAAAAATATAATAAAGATCAGTCAAGTAATTTAGTCGAAAAGTAGTTAATTAAAGATTAGGGACTAAATTGTAAAAATCCAATCGCTATAGAATTTTAATTAAGAAAATGCTTGAGGACCTAGATAGCATTATCCAAAGGACCAAAATGGTTATTAAACCATTTCTCTTTCAATGTTAGTGGATAATGATGATGATGGTCATTTAAATTAAGCTAATTAAGAATAAAGAATAAAAATAAGTTTAATTAAGTTATAAACATGATTAATTAACAATTAACTTAATCTTAATTATAGTATGTATATTAAACTAAGTGGGAAAAGATGAGAACATCATCATCTTCCCCATTTCTTCACCGTCCACCATTGTTAAAGAAAGGAAGAAACTTCCAACTTTATTAAACTTTCAGCCGACAATTCAAGTAAGTCCTTAAACTATTTTTCTTTGATTTTTATGGGAATTTAATAATAGGAGCTTGATTTAGCTAGCCCATTTATCAATTTGTTCAATTTTCAAGCTTTTAGCATGTTACCATTGTGGAGAAATTGATAAATTAGGCTTGAAATTTATAGTTAATAAGTTTAGATCATGATATGAACTAAATTGTAAAGCTAATTAAGCTTGTTAGATAACTTTATAATATTATGGACTAAATTAAATAAATGGAAAATATGTCATAAAATTTGGATATAAATAAGAAGTATAGAGTCTCTAATGAAAGAATGTAAAGTCAGACTTTGATTTGATGATAGATATCGAAAAGTATGCATATCCCGAGTATAGAGACTAAATTGAATAAGATAAAAATTATGCTTGGCTTTGTATTTGAATGTTAGTTCGATGTAAACTGATATTTTTTCTATTACTGAATTATTGAATGTAGCTAAAGACGACGTCAGGTCGTCATGAGAGAAAGGAAAAACGAGAGTCGTTAACGAGTGACGAGAGACATTCAGTTTGTATTTTTATAATTCGAGATCATTATATATATATGCATATGCATGTTGACTGCATGAGTAGATATCAAGGTAAGCTTATATTTCCGTATGGATTGATTCATATTAAATGATATTGAATATCGAGAATTTGGATTAAATTGAAAATAGTGGAAACAAGCATATTATAACTTGTTAAATGATTTATAATATGGTTGATGATGGAAATAGATATGGAATTATGATATTGAATATGGAATGATATGTAATTGGATATTGGATACTCTACTAACTATCTAGAATAGAGTCGAGTTTAGTTGGCATGCTATAGGATCATCAGAAAAGTGAAAACCATTGTTGTCGGGCCACCCGGGATGGTAGAATTTATAGATAGTGAAAGTCATTATCGTCAGGGCACCCGGGATAGTAGAATAAGCAGTTGGTTAAAGCCATCATTGTTGAGCCATTCAGGATGGTAGAACATTTGAATTCTAAAAGTTATTGTTGTCGAGCAACTTCGGATGACAAAGTAAGGTAAGAATCATGAAATTTTGATATTGTCAATTGGTATGAATTGTAATGGAAATAAACTTATTTTTTATGGTTAAAAGTTTAGCATGGAATATTTATATTGAGATGATGATTCCAATATAGTATGATTGGTATGAATGTATATACATCTTATGAAAAGGTTGAAACTTGAATTATGCTTTGATTCCATTTGTATTATGTTAATATTTTCACTTTTATCACTTGAATTATGAAAGTACCATTGAGCTTTATCACTCATCAAATGGTTTGTTTATTCCCAGCATAGGTATTAAGGAATCTCAAAGTCTCGAGGAGTGATTCAGCATCCAAACTGCAGCTCTCAACTCAGTACAGTTTGTATACTTCCTTTACATTTTGAAATATGGCATGTACCTAAGGTTGAGTCAGTTTGTAGTGTGAATGGTCATGTTAAAACTTAGAATGGTAAATGTAGATTTGAACTTAACTATAAGATTGTAAAGGTATCTCTATAGTTAATATGATGTTAAAGAAGTATGTTATGTAAATTGTAACGACCAAGTTTCCAGTGGTGTCAGAAACTGCAATTTTAGGACCCTGTTTTCATAAATCGAGTCCATAAATATTAAATAGAGATATATACAGAGTTAATATATTGATGAATTAAAATATTTTTAAGTAATTTAGCCGAAATTGTTGTTAATTAAGGTCTAGAGACTAAATTGTAAAGTCCAATCACTATAGATTCTTAATTAGGAAATGGCTTAAGGACTTAAATTGTAATTAACCAAAGGTCCAAAATAGCAATTAGACCATGCACAAATAAGAGATAATAGAGGGTAATGAATCATGTTGATTAATTAAGTTAAAAAAATTAATTAATGTAATTAAGCTTTAATCTAAGTATATATAAGTAAAATAAGTGGAAAGAGAGATGAAATACCATCTTCTCCAACTGACCAAGTAAAGAAAAAAGAAAGGAGGATGCCATTATTAAGGATTTCAAGCTTTTGACCATTAAATCAAGTAGGTCATTAGCTTTTTTTTTTCTTTTTGCTTTTCATAGAAATTGAATCATGAGAGATTGATTTAGCTAGCATGTGTACTAATTTGTAAAATTTTTAAAGTTTTATAACGTTACCGTTGTTGAGAATTAGATGAAATTGGTGTCAAATTGTTAAAAATTAAGCTTAGATTAAGAAAAGAACTAAATTGTAAAGCTTAATTGTTGATTTTGTACATTAGGGACCAAATTGAATAGATTGAAAAAATATTATGAAATTTTGGTAGGACTCGAAAGTATGAGGTCCCTAATGAATATATTTGAAATCAGATTTCAACCTAAAGCTCTAGATCGAAAGTTATGCTTGTCTCAGTTTTAGGGACTAAATTGAATAAATTGCAAAATATGATTGCCTTTATAGTTGAATGTCATTTGGATGGGATTTAATATTGTATTATTGTTGAATTATTATTCGTAGCTAAAGGCATCAATGAGCCATTGAGAGGGAAAGAAAAAGACAAAAGCCGACAACAAGTGATGTGAGCTTTCGGTTTGTATTTCTATTATTTAAGATCAATTTAATTGTATATTTATGATTTTTTGCATAGTATGACATTGAGGTGAGTTGTCAATGGTTATTTGAATTGAATTGTTATGATAGAGATTGAATACCGAGACATAGGCTAAATTGAATAGAATAGAAAGTTGTATGACTTACTTGATATGTGATGATTGGTATGAAATCATGTTCAAACATGTTATAAATGTTATGTAATTGTGAATTGTTGTTGAATAAAGAATATTGGTGTAACACACTATACCCGACCCAACCGTCTGATCTGAGCTACAATGTGTCACATTTGTTGTAGGAACAACTACGATCAAATTATATCCGTTGTAGTAATATAAGTATATGATACGACATATAATTATCATTGGGTCTTATATGAGCTTACAAAAGCTCTAATGCTAACCCGAGATCGAGATAGGATAAAATTGTAATGTTGACAAAACTTTATGTTGGTGTCGTGACATAGGGAGTTCCTCGTCGTGACATGACATGCTATTTTAGCCTTGTCATAGCAACCAAGTTTAACATCATAGCATGGGATGATATCTTGATCTCGTTGCAACGAAACTCGCACGACGTCACATATTGTTTCTACAATTTCTATTGAACTTCAACTTGCAATTTCTCATTTAACCACTATGCACATTCATCGCAATAATCAGCTAACCTATACAATACTCAAACAACAATTACATGAACTACATCACCTTAAACAATTACATGAACTACATCACCTTATTCAACCATGAACTAATGTCATAACACCGATAAGTTGATTATCCAACATAATTCGCTTAAGTTCTAAACATACATGCCTATTCACCAAAACTGATCACATTTACTGCAATTAATACATACCAAACCATTTGATTTAATCATTCATAATTTGCATCCAATTGACCAATTCCATATATCAAACTTTTACTCAAAATTTCACATAGGTAAAATATTATGCCAAAAGTGACTCAACTAGGTACATGTCACACTATTAATAAAACGAAAATATACAAACTTTTTTTAGTTGAGGATCGATTGCTAGATGTTGGATCAACTGCTCAAACTATCGAATAACTTTTATACCTGCACATGGAGAAAAAATTCATGCGTTGAGCAGATATGCTCAGTGGTAATTTTATAATTCAAGATAATATAAACAAGTTTAAATATGTACATGCATTCAGTTCAATTTTCAAACTATTTTCATTCCATTCATACCAAAACACTTTCATTTTCATAATGACAAGTACATAACCAATTTTACACACTAATTTATTATATATGCATGCAAGTTTACCAATTCTCAACTTCATATACCATTGAATTAATTTCAAATACCATTTCTAATTACATACATTTTCATTCTTTTTTTTTCATTCTTAACATATACACGTACATATGTCTCATTTCATACTACATATCATTCATTCTCGAGCCTATTAGTTTATTAATACATGATCGGCCTCTCAGGGCTCGTTTTAGTCATTTTGCATATTGCCACATATTACAATTCAATTTCATTAATCAATTTACAAGTCATTTTTCATTTATCATGTTTATAACCATATTAACCAAACACGGACTCACAATGGATGCACGGATCCATTACCCCTGATTGCCCAAAAATGATGACTCTATGTATAAAATATACCACCACAGGTTGCCCGACGACGATGGTTTTAATCAGTAATCTGACCCTATGACATGTTAACTATATTCGACTTGGTCTAGCTAATAGGGTAACCAAATTTTTTTTCATTATAAACATCATTCAAGTTATGTTTAATCATGTCCAAATAATCAATCAATTTATCAAATCGTCATATAAACAACTTATATCAACTCAATCCCATATCAATTATCACATATCAATAAATTCATACAACTTTATATTCTATTCAATTTAGTCATTGTCTCAATATTTAATCTAAACCATAATAATTCAATTAAGTAATCCAATAATGAATCACCTCGGTAGTATATGATGCAAATAAAATTAATATGCATTAATTAAATTGGTCCTGAATCATAGAACTACAAACCGAAGTTTTGAGCTATTTGTTGTTGAGTTTCAATTTTCCTTTCTCTCTCGACAGTTTTATGTCAATGTAAGCTAAATAAAATCATAAAACATTTAGCATTACCAATTTCCATTCAAATCAAGACCAATCACAATATCAAGTATATTTTATAATCTATTCAATTTAGTCCCTAAGACCGGGACAAACATAACTTTCAATTAAAATATTCGAACTGAAATCTAATTTCACAATTACTTATTAAGGACCTCTTATTTTTTATTCCTGCAAAAATTTCACGTCAATTTTACATTTTATTCAATTTGGTCTCTAATGTACGAAAGTAACAATTAAACTTTACAATTTAATCATTTTCTTAACCTAAGCTTAATTTCTATCAATTTAACACCTAATTCTTCAAGAAATCAATAATGGAAACATTCTAAAACTTTAACAATTTTACAAATTGATACATGGGCTAGCTAAATCAAGCTCCCATAACCTCAAATCTATAAAAATTACAATAAAATAACTTAATTGCACTTACCAATTATAGTCAAATGTTTCAAAGCTTCAACTAGGTTTTTCTTTCTGTTTCCTATGGTAGATTAGTGAAGAAGATGATGATATTCATCTTTTCTCACTTTCTTTAATATATATACTTTAATTAAGCATAATTAATCTTGTTTTATTTAACTTAATTAAGCTTAAATCACATTAATCTTGATGTTAATCAATCTAAGTGGATTCTCACATCATCATCTACCAACTATATAAAATCTATGGTTTAATTACCATTTTGAACCCTTGGTTAATTTCTATTTAAGTTCTTAAGCCATTTCTTAATTAAAAATATATACAGATTTGACTTTAAAATTTAGTCCCTAGGCACTAATAAATCACAATTTTGGCTAAACTGACTATCCAAATTTCAATCCATCTATTACAAGCTTGAATTATAGAAATGAGGTCCCGGAACCGCAATTTTTGATGCCACTGGAAATTAGGTCATTACAATTGGAATGTAAATTGAACTATATATAATGAATCAGAAATTGGTTATCTTATTAGATGTTCAAACCGAGTCAGATATAGTTGGCATGGCATAGGGTCAGATTATTGATTGAAAATCATCATCATCGGCCAATCTGCGGTGGTAGATTGTACATATAGTGTCATCGTTGCTGGGCATCCCGGGGTGACAGAATAATTAGATTGAGAAAACCATCATTATCGAGCAACCCGATGTGGTAGTATATACTTGTATAGTGTTATCATTGCTGGGCAACCGGGGTAACGGATCCACATATCTGCTTTGAGTCTATGTCTGGTTAATGGGGTTATAAATAAATGAATTAGAAAAATTGAAAACGAGCCTTGTGGGCTGAATGAATAAAAGAGCTAATAAGCTCAAAAATTATTGAAACGTGATAAAACAAAATTAAGTAGTTATCTATATGATTAATGAATGTATGTGGTTAAGTATATGCTTAAAAATGTGGTTTGTATGTGAATAAGTACTAAACAACAAATATTGATATGAATTGACTATGTAATAGATAGATTGGATAAGAAATGGCATGATATGTATGAGAAATATGGTAGTGGAAGCTTTTGACATGAAATTTGCATGTGAATTGATTTAAAGTTAAGTTGAATTAGATGTATGCATTAGCTTATACTTGTTTAAATTGACTTGAATCATGAAAATACAACTGAGTGTATTTGCTCAGCATACGACTTGTTTTCTCCGTGTGCGAGTATAATAGATTCCCAATAGTTCAAGCAGTTAATTTAGCATCCAGCAAGCGATCCCCGACTTAATAAAGTTTGTATAATCCTATTTTTGTTTTAAGTGTGGCATGTACTTAACTAGAGTTAGTTTTGGTATAATAATATGTTTTTGGTGAAGATTTGAACTAGAAGTTTATATATAGAGAGGGAGAGAATTGGTCATATGAATGTAGTATGTAATTAATTTAATGTATGGTTGAAATGTATAAAATGTTGATGTGTTCATAGCTTAAATGATTAAGCATATATGTTAAAGGTTTGAATGAATTGTACTAGGTAATTTGGCATCGGTACACCATTGATCAAGGTGGTTAAGTTCATGTTTGAATAAAAAAGATCGTATATTTTGGCAAAATATGTGTTGTAGTTGTGTATTTGGGATGATTTAATAATTGCAAGTTGTTATCAATTTGGTATCCTTAGAAACAATATGTTACGTCGCGACGTCGAGCTTTAGTCGTTGTGACAAGATCAGGTCACCATGCCACGACGCTACATTCAGTATGTTTTGTCACGACAGGGAACCCCTAACGTCGCGACATCAACTTAAAATTTTGTAAACATTACAGTTTAGTCTTAATTTGACCTTGTGTTAGCTTCAAAGCTTTCGTAAGCTCATATAAGACCTAGAAATAATTACGTAGTGCTTTATATAATTGTTTTACCTATAATTAAATGTTTAATGTTGTGAATCAGATTATGATTTGATCGTAGTTGCTCCAGCAATGAATGTGGCACCTTGTAGCTCGAACCCGACGATCGGATTAGGTATGGGGTGTTCATAAATGATCATACAAGTATTGAAAGGTAGTGTTTTGGTATGTTGGTGCCATGAGTGAAATGTTGTAAGGCTCATGGCATATATGTTTATTTGTGTCAAATTGTTATTTGATTTATTATTTGAAGCTTAGGTGTTAATTTGGTTGAAAGCTAAGTTGTGGTTTATTGGATTTTGTCAAATAAATGGTAACGTTGCAACGATAAGATCTCAACGTTGCGATGTGAAATTGTCAATGAGTGGCAACGCAACTTGGAACCCCAAAAGTCGTGACATGAATTTGAAAATTTTGAAAATTTTATGTTTTAGCCCTTAACTAGTCTCAGGTTATTATAAGAGCTTTCATAAGATCGTATAAAGCTTGTATATGATTGTAAATCCTGTTGTAATGATGTTTTGAACTAAATAATATGTATTAGCTGTTAAATTGAATTGAAACTGATTGTAGCCACTCCGGTAACGAATATGGCATCCGTAGCTCGGACTGATGAGCAGGTGTGCGGTGTTACAGATTTAGTATTGTGAAGTTGGGACTAAATTTTAAAAAATATTAAGTTTAATTATGTCAAGTTATAAGATATTGTTAGTTATATGATAACGTAATTAAATAAGTATGAATGAAAATAATTATATGTGATTATTGTAAAAAAAGAAAAGAAAGAATGATAAAGTGATGAATTAAAGAAAGGGATATAAATGACCTAGTAAGTTATGATACATGTGTAGTTATGAGAAAGAAAGAACTTATTTGTAAATGTGGTAAAAATGAATAGAAAATATGAAAATTATGAAATAGTGATGTCCTGAATATTATTCTTGAAATCTTGTGTCAGTGAAATGAAAAACAAGAAGATGATCAGCTTTTATTATGAGGTTGTTGGGGTTCTTCTCCAATATAGAAGGACTTACAAATGGGCCTAAGGCCTAAACTCAACTTTTATAGGTTTAATTTTGTCAATTTGTGGCCGATTTTTTAGTATGAGATTTCAACGATCTAAAATAAGTTTGAATATCAAATGTTATATTTAAATATTATTTCTATCATAAAAGTCTCAAGAATTGACCAAATTACATTTTTACGATAAAATTACCTTTTTGCCATTTCTTACAATTTCATCTCAAATTTTAGTACTTGGACCAATCCAAATTCTTAATTCATATTTAACTCTTAATATAGGTCCTTAAGTGGTGAGAATTACAGTTTTGGCCTTCTCTCCGTGAAAATAGGAAAATTACAATTTAATTCATATACTTGCCAATTATTTCAATTTAGTTCCAAAAGTGATTTTCATCTCACCAAATCATTTTATAATCTATTTCTTATACAATAATTCATAATGATTCATATTTTCCTCTTTTGAATGACTTCACACATTAGCCTTTATACTTTTCAAAATTTATGATTTGTTCATTTTTGTCATATTTTCACTTTTGCAACTCTTTTCATATAATTCCTTCTTCAATATCAATGTTCTTTCATAAAATTTCTTATTTGAGTCATTCCATTAAATTTTTTCATTATTTTCTTGGTAATAGAACTCGGAATTATGTCACATGTCATATCGAAATTTTCGGGGTGTTACATAGCTCTTCTTAAACATCTATAAATAGCCTTTAGTTTTCAAAATGAAAGGCATCTTGTAGGAAGATCAAGATCATTTTCTTGTTAATGTTTATTTTGTGTTCTTCATTTTCTATTCTTCACTATCTTTGTAAAAATCTTAAGTTATTCATAGTTGATATGTCCTATTCATTACTATGTCCTATTCATTTAAGATTGAGTTCTTTAAGTTTATTATGTTCTTCAAGTTTTTCATGTTGAGGTGAAAGGGTGACAACTCTTGGCAAATACAATGTAAATTCTATACTCATCACCTAGGCTAAAATGAATTATTATTCATTTGTTATAATCACTAGATTTTGTCACGCTCAAGATGTGGTGAAAACAATTATGTAATATATTTATTAAGAATTGATGTAAATATTAAATGTTATTTTGGTTGAAATGGTAAAGTTGGGAGATGTTTCGTGTCTTGGATTCAAATCCCGTGCATGTATTTTTTTTAATTTTATATAAAAAATACGCTTAAATTAATATTTATTTCTGTATTAAAATAAGACTCTTTTAGTAATTTAACAATTGAATTGGGACTCGATTATGAGTGACACCAACTCAGTCAAAATATTTATATATAGTATAGATACTTGCAAAGCAGTGGGCTTGATCTATTGTCAACAATAGACGACACAATGAATGCATAAATAAATTAACTTTTATTTATTGTATACATATAACATTTTTAACCCTCTTCCACTAAAGTGAGATATGAAAGTAGTTGGGTTGTAAAATCTAGTTGTTAGCAAATATTAAGATTGAAAACTTTATTAAAATAAATGTTATATTTAAGAATTTACTCTTGTTAATATAAAGGAGATGCATAAAATTTATTAAATTGAAATTTCTTGGACAACTTAAAAGATTGGTCTTAACTTTTAGATGTCCCATAACATTAGTAAACTAATCATAAAAACCCAAATATGAAGATATAATTCTATTACTGCCTCCAGTCTCCACATTCCCAAAAGTGGGTTTCAGTCAGGTCAGGTGCAGCGCTCACGGGCCACGCCCAACCTCGAATTGGGCACATCGAAAAGCACACGATGGTTCTGTTGCTGCATATTGGCTATCACATTCAGCACTGAGTTCACGTTGTCCGGTGCCGACGCCATTGCCAAGCATGTTATGCTGCCTGCTGTGCTGTGGATTAGTAGGTTCTCTTGTGGCAGTGTTACGTTCATGCCAGTGAACATGAAAGTTATGGTGGGCGCCACGATGGGGACCGTGTAACATGTGTCGAACCCTCCCAGGGATGTCACATTGGCCACCTTAACTCGCCTTCGGAACGCGTTCCGGACGGCTACGTAGGCTGGTTCTACTAGCCGGGTGAAAACAGTTCCTAATTTCAATACCAAAGTTTAGTGTGTTGCTTAAACGCAATCCAATAAGCTTTTATTTATCCAATAAGAACAGGAGAATACCAGAATCAAAGATGGTCCCAGCACCAGTGGAAGGGTTGAAAGCCAATGCCTTTGGTGGGATATCGACAACCCTCCTTCCAACCCTAATTCCAATCAAATTCACAAAGTAGAGTGAGGGTCTTCTAGGGTTCTTCAACAATTGGGTGTATTTGATCCTAATAGGCTGACCTTTAGGCCCAAGTCTCAATGACCCAGAAAAGTTTGGTGACCTAAAGCTAGGCAAGCAGTATGAGAATGTAGATTTGTACAAATGTTGGGTTTGTGATAGAAGGGACAATGGGCCACGACCCAACCCCAATAATCCCTGTTGTGGCACTGACTTCCCCGTTGTCTTTTGGAGACAACCAAATGTGTAGCTTGGGATAGGGTCTGTGGCTAGGGCCACTGTGTCCCGCGACAGGTTTCCTGCTATTGATGAACTGCCGTATGTCATGTTGAATATGCACGCGCTTCCACCGCAAGTGGGATTTGGTACCTGAAATTATCACATGATATGAGATTGTGTTAAATAAGTTTACATTTTTGGTTGAGAGTATTCATCTCATATACCCCTCATGCATGTCTATGAGTTGTATCATAATTTTTTTTTCCCTATGTTGGCTACACAACTTTCATTTTAGCTAGAAGGGATAATTTCGAGCCACAATTAACTTACGAAAAGCTTCATTTATGATGTTTTTCTTATCTAAAAGACTTGAGCTTGAGATCCTATTTAAAAAATATTAATTTTTTTACTACTTGACTCAACAAATGTTGGTAGTTAAGAGGTAATTTGGATTTAGAAAAATTTTGAGTTTGGAAATAAAATTGTGGCGAAAGAAGTTGTCATTTTTAGTACTCGAAAAAACTTGTAGGAGTAGAAGGCTTGGTTTTTTTCCCTTTTGCTAACTTTATCCGAAAAAAACAACCGTTTAACGTTTGCTTTTGGGTTAAAAGCAGCTTTTGACTTCGCATTGCTTACAGCCTTAATCAATATTTGTGAGGCACGAGACAAGCGCGTGAGAAGTGTTAATGGTTGGAGAAATGAAAGGGATTACCTGCTTGCATTGAGCTGCATGGCAGCCAAGGGTGTTGAAAGTGGTGGATTTAGCAGTGTTAAAAACCTTAGAAGAGCAGCCAATGCAGCCATTACAAGGTATCCAAGCAGCATCATTGCTAGTATCCATGGCCATGAGCATGGTTTGAGGTGGGGTTCCTATTTTAGCCCTCACGATATAGGTTGGACTTTGCACAATCTGCCTGCCTGAAGCTATTGGCACCACAGATTTCCCAGCCACCAGGCTGGACAAATATTGCAGCCTGGCCTGGTCCTTGGCTAGCATTGATAACATATCCTCTTCCCATGAGAGTGGCTTTGAGGGTTTGAAGGGTGAGCATTGACTGTAAATGTGGAACACTTGGAGGGTTGAGCCATGGTCTTGGATGTCACATTTGGGATTCAGGCCTTGTGCTACGGAAATGAAGAGGAAAACTAGACAAAAAATTTGGGTTTTCATAGTTTAAGCTTTTCTTCAAGGTTTAGGGACAGAGAGTGTGGGGAGTGAGTGTGTGTCTCTCTCTATATATGATATAATGTCAAACAAGATTAAAAAGATGACATGTTCATGGTGCATTGTAAAAAAGTTAAATTATTAAAAAATGAAAGATATAAAGTATTTTAAAATTTTAAGTGTGGGTAAAAATATTATAGAGATCTTTATAATAAATGTTAGATTACATTTTATTTCTTTATATAAAAAGTGAATAAATTAATTTATGTACTATAATCCATTTGCTTTTTGTAGGCTATACCTCTATCCCTACTTCAACAATTCTACCTTGAAATAGAATCTACCTTTACTTGTAATCTTTTTCAATAATATTTTATTTCATTCATAATAATTGCTTAATTTATATTTTAGTTATGTGACTTATTTATAGGAGTAGAGTATATTTTATGATTAATTATTTACTTATTTAAAGAATACATATAATATAGAATTTAGTTACTACTTCTAATAAAGAATACCCATTTTTTGTTCAAAAATAATAAGATTTTATATTGAAAGTGAAGAAAGAGATTTTGGAGCATGATCTAGGACATGCTTTATTGGAAAATCTTTAAAGAAATGTAGTGCATTATGGGAGGAAATATATAGTTCATCTTGGGGACTAAACAAATCTCAAAATATGCTCATTGAATACTTCATTTTTGGATTTTTCTTGAGATTTATATTTTATTTTATAAAATATTGATCAATTAGATGATCTTATTTGTATTTATTTCAAAAAAATAAAATTATTAATTTATTAATATTAAATAAATATATCCATTCTAAATACGTTAAATATAATTTTCTTTTGATGAATTATAATAGGAGAGTAACGCTTTGATAACAACGAAATTAACACAACTTGAACTCAAATCATTCCTGAAGCAATGAACATCCTGACCATTAGACTAACACGAATTCTAAATATGAAACTTTTTTTAATATAAATAATGAAATAAGATACAATATTTTTAATAAAATGATTTCATAAATCAAAGTGGATATTAATTATGAGTTACGCTTAATTTCTTGTGTAATGCTGCTAATTAACTATGGCAGTTTAATAGAAAATTTAAGGGGGGGCTGACTGCCACTTTAAAGCAGCAAAAAAGTGGTTTCTGTCTGTCACTGTCATTGATATGATAAAATATTTTCAATTTTTAAAAACAATAACAATTGAGTCCCTACTCCTTAGAGAATGATTTGGTTGCATCATTTTTTATAGCTAACTTAAGGGAGGAAACTTAGGCGTAATTGAGGGGGCACAAACAATAAGAAAAATAGAAATATCTTTAGGGAAAATATTTATTACACTTGTGGTCTTTTTAAACTCTATAAATAGATTGCGGTGATAATGATTATCCTACAATATATAATTCAGCATTAAGTATCGTTATTATTATAGCAACCAGGAATATATATAATTTAGTGTATTTAAGCGAATTTTTTTTTCAATTTAAAAGTTGAGGGTTTATGAGTTGTAGACATCGTATCAAAAAATTTATAAAAAAAATTTATTAGTATTCATATAATTTATTAATTTAAAGGGTAAACTATTTAGTTAGTCACTCAATTTTTAGGTTACTTTCATTTTAATTACTCAAACATTAAATTTTTAATGGCGTTTAACTGTACATGCCGCATTATGCTTACACTTTCATTTTAGTCACTTAACTTTTAGATCGCTTTTGTTTTAGTCACCCAAAAACTATCTTTTTTTAAAGTATTGGTTGGGGTTAAAAAATCAAGGTTTAAAGTGAAAAAGTGGTAGAAGTTAAAATAATACACAAATTGTCAAATTGTAAACTCAAAATTATAGTAGCAACTCATTGACATTATCAATGGATAAAAAAATTTCAACAATTTATTTAATTTTTTTTTGATGTTTTGAAATTATTTTCAAAAATCATCATTGAAATTTATTTCCTTTAAAAGCCAAAAAAAATTGAAATTAAGTTATATATTTTTACGATAGCTAAAATGCAATTTTACAATTTTAATAACTTATATCTTTATAACTATTAAATGACAAAATTTTATCATTTTGAGGGGGCCAAAGTGTAATTTTTTATCATTTTGAGGGGCCAAAGTGTAATTTTACCTTTTACAAAATTAAAATTTTGGAAAACTTAAAGGGCCAAAAGTGTAATTTTATATTTTAGGGTGGAGGGGGCGAGTCCCCTGCCAACCCCCTTGGCTTCGCCCCTAGTCTATGAAACCCAAATTTCTTTTGATTATATGATCTTCAATCTTTCATACTAAGCTAAAAGTAAAGGAAAATCATTACAATTATTTAAATTAATTAATTTTATCTTCCATTCCAAACAAAACTCATAATTTTTTTCATCAACTTTTAGCTTACTATGGAAGATTCGAGATTATATAATTAAAAGAGACTTAAATTTCGTTGACAAATTAAATATGAGTTGATTTCATTAAGGATAATCTAGAAATATAAAATAAAATTTAAAAGGAGATTAAATTAATTAATTTTAATATTATAATAACAAATTGGTTGACATTATCAATAGATAAAAAGTTTCCAACAATTTTTCCAATTTAGTTTGATGTTTTGAAATTTAAAATTTCAATATTAAAAAATTAAAATTTAGAATCTCGGCAATGGGCTAAACAAGTACAAGTTGACAAATTTTGTGTATTATTTTAATTTCTATAGTTTTTTCACTTTAATTCTTAAATTTTTATCCCAATCAATATTTTAAAAAAATAATTTTTGGATGATCAAAATGAAAGCGACCTAAAAGTTGGGTCACCAAAATAAAAGTGTAAACATGATGTGACGTGTTTAGCTAACTGCGGAAAGCGTCGTAAAAGTTGAGTGACCAGATTACGAAAATTTCATTTTAGATAACTAAAATGAAAAATACCCTAATAATTAAATGACCAACAAGATAATTTACCCTAATTTAAATTGCATATCATCACTAAGGGCATTGCAAAAAGGCTTGTTTCAAAAGTCATTATAGGGTTTATTTATGTAAGCGAAATAGAAGTAATGAAATAACCCAAGATTTAGATGGAGAAGGGATTTCCCCACATCCGATTTTATTCCCTAAAAAGAATGAAATAATCATCCATTGCTAATTATTGCATGCAGTTTTAATAATCTTAACTTGAGATTGCCAATTCTTTTCTCCTCATCTCAATCATTTCTTATGAGAATTTTACTAAAGACTCATAAATGATTTTAATCGAAAGGCATATCCAATTTCATTACATGTAAATGCAAATCTTTATATAAATATTTTTATATATAATTAAATCTAATAATATTTATTATTTAATTACAAAAATATATCTCATGTTAGCTTAGATTAATTTTAAACGATAGTTAGAACTTACGTTTAACACTTAAATGACATGAGTTCAAACCCTATCTTTCCCTCTCCTAATATATACGATGCATAAAAATCCGACTCTCCATCAAATATATTGAAATAATGAATAAAATTAATGTTACTACAAATAACATATTAACTAACCTTAAAAAATGCCTAGGATTCAAACCTTCTATACAGAAGAATACCATAAATCTTCATAAAATGGAATTGTTATGTTGTCTATTAAGTGGAAATGTAGTTATCAAAGCATTGGCTTGTTGCTAATTTTGCAGAGATTTTTCTAATAATGTCTTGTGCCCAACACTTGGCATCATGATGGATGGTGAAATATTCTTTTGTATTACCATGGTGGAAAGCTGACAATGGACTTCCATTTCCTTTAGTGCTAAAGGGAATAACCTCCTTTGCTATTTATATATTTCAATCTTATTGTATATGCTAATTTTTCATCAAAATATCCCAATTTCTATTAACAAATTTTGTAGCTTTCATAAATAACCTTAAAAAAATTCAATCGTTTCTAAGCATAATTTGTTAGACTTTGATGATTACATTTAGGTAATCAAATGATAAATATGCATCCAACAAATCAATGAATTTAAAAATAATAAGACAGAAGCATAAAAGATGAAGGGTTTGCTATTGTGTCATGGAAGTAAAGGTAGACTTGGATAAATTCCTCATTTAGTTTAGTTTAAAGATGGCTATTAGGTAAAGAGGAGGGTGATTTAAAATCAAACGACTCTATCGTTTGTAGGGTCCTTTCTCATCATGAGAATTCCTTCTTGTTTACTAAGTTTGTTCATCTTTGATTGAGGTAAGTTTCATCTCAAGATAGGTTTTCTTCATTGACTTTAAGTCTCAAATAGGAATAAGTTTTCTTATTTTTGGAACACTTAGGTTTTAAATATTCACTTTCCTGTTTTCTATAATTAGTGAAAGTATAGAAATAGATCTCATTGTTAGTTTTCAGGTAAAGATATGACTATTTTGTTTGATTTGGATAGTGTGTTTTGAAGATAACGGAGACAAAATTAGAAGGGAGGCGATTATCAAACTAAAGTATTCTTAGAATTCATAGTAATAAAGAGAATTATCTTAAATCAAGTTCTAAACTGAAAATGGGGTATTAGTTATTTTAATAGGAATATGGCCAATTGATGCATTGTTGTATGTTTGTTTGATGGGGAAATAATGATGCAATTTCATTTAGATTATAAAGTGGATGAAAACAACTATAGATGAAAGTCCCTAATTGATTATAGGTTTTCTGATCTAATTCTAAAGATGGAGGGGTGATTCAATTCTAACTAAGTTGGATTTTACGACTATCAAATTTTGGAGTCAAATCCATAATCTTCTTATGGATCTAGTAACGATTAAAAATGCATAGATCATTAGTGGAAGGTTGGAAAAGTCATTCAAAATGATGGTTTGATGGTGAAGGCATTGGTAGAAGTTGTATCGGGATTTTGAATTGATTTAAAGATAGTGAAACCTCTTATTAAAGGACTTCAATTTCTAACACCTACCAAAGGGAGAGTATGAGCAACAATCAAGCATGAAAAACTTTATAATTTCTATTACAATTGTGGCTGTTGAGGACATAAAATGAAAACTTGTAGCATCAGATTGAAAGATGGTGTTAAGGATGAGGTTATTCTAAATTATGGGGATATGACGAGAGTATCAGGTCAAAAGTGTTGGTACTAAGTTAGAAATAGGAAAGGGGGAAATGTAAGGACTAATAGGATGGGTAGAATAGGTTAGAATAAGGAATACAAAGGAGGATAGGGAGTGGGAAGGTTGACTAAAGTAGTGGAATTAAAAGGATTGGGGGAGAATTTTAAGAGGGATGGGAGGGAGAGTACTGAAGGAAAGGAAATTGAATGATGGGAGACGATGGGGAAGAGTGGAAGTCTCAAATCAATCTTGAATCAACTTTATTTTGAATAGATTCCAAGTTCCCTGATATCTAAAATTGCCTCAAACCAAACATATATTGAACCAAACATATATCCTTTAGTGTATGGATCTAGTTTGAACAAAATAGATATTCAATTTTTGCTAAATAAATCTTCCAAGATAAATTGTGATTTAGCCTATAATAACATTTTTCCTAAGCTTAAACAAAACCCTAATAAAAACTTTGAGCATATACCTTTTATACCTAAATTAGTGTCTATCAAAATACAACAAAATCATTCATTGAAATTACCTCTTGTCAAACTTTGAATCAAAACTGAAACCTTTATAAAAATGTTGAACCATCCTCTCAGAATATGAACCTGAACTAACCTAATACCCAAAGGAAAGAGGTAGAGAAAATGGATGAAAAGGAAATTCATAGTGAAGTTATGAGTTTATAAACTCATCAACATTAGCAAGATGAATTGTTTTAATTGCAATCTAAAATTAATCATTTAAACAAACAATCTCGCAAACGACAAGTTGCGAGTTGATAACACATATGTGAGTATTTTGTAGATGTATCTACCAAAATCATATAATATCAAAACCATCCACATGGTGGATGAATGTGCCCACATTCATTTCAGAAATGCAAGACATTAAATCTCGACTTTAACTAATGAGTTATTAATAATCAATTCTCATTAAGAACAAACAACATATGAGAATTCTTTAAATTAAATAATATTCTGGTTCTTTAACGAATACATATATGAATTCTCAATTAATTTTCGCATCATATATGATCCAGGATGATCTAACTAGTCACAACAAATAGTAAATGTATTTGTATCAGTAAAATTTTGGTTTACTTTAACATGTTTTTCAATTGTATTAATAATGTCAATAAATTATGACAATTGATAATTTTATTATTATTCTTTTTACTTTGTATCTTTATATAAGCAGTATTATGACATTTATTTCTTGAAATGTCTAAATCAATGTGAAGTCTATAATGTTCTTAATAATAATGACCTTATTCTAGTTTATTGAGTCTTAGCTTAATTGACATCGATATTGTTACCAGTGCAGGAAGATATGGATTTGAAGGCACTCAAACGCGTTTTGTCCTCTTATTTAATGGTTGAAAAAAGATTATAACTAATTTTAAACATTATATTAAAAGTAATAAATACTTTATTCTAAATAACAATACATAATAATCTTTCAAATTTTAAGTTGTGAAACCTACTTAATTCTCAAACAATTGAAGTCATTTTTTAAGAAGCAATCCATCACACATCCAATATCTACATCCAATTTCAACATGGGTAGTCTCTTATCATATTTTAAAACTTTTGTGCAATCTCTTCATATGAAAATTTAACATTAAAATAAGTAAAAAAAATGTGATTTATAGTAATAATTATGATTTCTTATTAGGTAGTAATTTTGGATCTTATAGTGTATCCATATGCAATGAAAATTGCACAATTAAACTATATATTAAGCAATCATGATGAAATGACCCACAAGGATTTGGGGGTCTTTTTCATAATATTCTTTGCTTTAGTGTGATATTTTAAAAAATAAAAAATAAAAAATAAAAATAAAAGTAAGATCTTGATTTAACCTTTTTTTATTTTTTAGAAAACAAAGGTACAAATGGGGGAAAATATATTGGAAACTTAGATAATGGAAGGGAAAAAGGGGTGATTTGCCTTTACGGGATGTTTGTATCACATGGGGTTTGTATTTATACATCTTGCCTTTCACGTTGAGATGTCTCTTTTTTATTTTTTTTTTAATAATAAAAAAGTTCAACTAGAAAACAAATTACGAGGTGAATCAAACTCACGTTTAGCAAAGTCAAATATTTACCATCTCTTTGTCTACATTATCAAATTTAATTTTAGGTGATTATTTTTAATACGATGTGTTTAAATTTTTTTGTCTCATTTTATAATATTGTTACAGTATTTAATGTTATTTTTATCGTTATTTTTACACTAACTGCAGGTAAACGCATTGCCCATTTAAAGGGGCCATTAACCGATTGAGTATTAACTCGATTGGTACATATATTATTATCAATGCAAGAGGAAATAGGTTCAAATGCGTTGAAGCGCATTATTCTCCTATTTATGATTTGGACAAATTATTGATTTGTTTTTAAAAAAATACTATTATCAATTTGTCACTTTAGGATAATAATGACAATAACAAACTATACATGAATTTGAAATTATTTGGTTATTCAAATTTTGAATTTAAGTTGTAAAATTTATTTGATAGATTTTTTAAAAATAAATATGGAATAAAATTAAACTGTTTGATAAAGTAATTTTTAAAATTTTAAGGGTAAAGTATTTAAAGGACAATGTTAAAAGAAATAAAATAGAAAGAATTAAAAATATTCTACCTTAAAAGAGATAAGTCAAATGTGCTTAAAAAATTAAATTACTGAAAATATTTTATCTAATCATTTTACACACTTTTTTTTCATTGAAAAAAAAATTCTACCATTTTCATTTTATTATAAACTATCAAATATGATTAAAAAATTGAATCACTGAAAAAGTTAATTTTTATTGATTTAATTTTTTTCAAAATTATCAAACAATGCCTTAGGGTATGTTTGGTAATCTCAAAAATTAAATGCTAAAAAAATAAGTACTTAATTTTATAAACACTGAATTCATACTATAGAATTATTTTCGTATATTAGTAAAAAAAAATAAGCGTTGACTATAATATTTTTTTTATAATAATAAATCTTGATTTTTGAAAACATATTATTTCCTTTATTTTGAACAGTTTAGAATAAAAGATAAAATTTGAATATTTTAATTTTTAGTAAAAAGATTTAATTATACTATTCAATTAAATTAACTTTTTTAATTCTTATAAAATACAATAATCAAGTTAAAGTGAAAAAAAAAATTATCTCAAATTTCGTAAAATAAAGAATAAAAAATTTGTTTCCAAATGTAGTAGGAGGAATGGACCACCATAAATTGTGGATGGCCAGGCCTATTGCTACAACATGAAAAGATGTGCACCACTCATCATGTATTGATTTTATTGCAACATTCATTAATGTACCCCGTACAATTTTTTACTGAAAATAGAAGAATAAATGCACACTTAATTAAGAAATATTGTTGAATAAATTTTAGGAAAAATATTACAATAAATCTTGATTAAAAGATTACATCATATTTGATTTATCTTAAGTCTTATAAGAAGTTAGTAGTAAACAATGATATGACACTTGATCACTAAAATTTAAATGAATATTATTTAAATATAATTAAATATTAATTTTTAAGAAGAAAAAAATTGATTTAATTAGGTAAATACGTAGTCTTTAAAATGAAATGAGGGTTTTAAGTTTTTTTTTTTCGAAATTTAGATAAATAGACTGTTTTTTGAAGAGAGAAATTGAATACACGTACTGGGAAAAACGCTTTTTGAATTTTTTTTTTTACAAAACACGTTTTCTTTTGATACATTAGCTCATTTGGTTAGACGATCAAATAATAGTGATTTCATTCTTAAGTTTCAGCTTTAATTCCTCTTCTAGGCACAATTGTATTTTTTTTATTTCATCTTGTTTTAAGTTTTTTTTTTTAATTATGAACCCTATGTTATTGTTTGATAGTTAAGGGTGTTTATTGTCCTAAGTATGGCCTGAGTTCAAGTTGTGCTAATTGCATTTGTTATTAGGGTTTTGCTTTGTTATTGTTGTTCACCAAAAAAAATATTTTTTAATTAATAACTCTTTTATTTATATAAATAAATTTATAATTATATAATTATATAATAAAAATATTTTTTATATTTACCATTATGTTAAATATATTTTATTTTTAAAAAACATCATCTAATTTTTTATATATTTTTCTTTATATATAATATTTATATGTCAAATATTTATTTCTCTACTTACATTGTGGGTACGATGATTTCTAATATTATAAAATCAAATAATTATTTCAAGTATCATTATTATTTTTATATGTAAAATATTTCAAATATCATTGTTTAATTTTTGAAAATATTTTATGTTTTCTATTTTAAAAATTAAAAAAAAAGCATTTGATAAATAAAAAATTATTTTTTATAATTTAAATATGAAAATATGTTTGGTACACTATGTTTTTTATAATAGAAATATAAGTAATAAAATAAAATAGTTACAACATTTATATGGATTCATGGTCAGAGATTTTGATATTTAAATATAATTGAAAAACTATTTTTTGTATTTAAATTTTTTATAGAAAATTTTTAAAAAATTCAGCCTCTTATTTTCTAAGAAAATGAAAACTAAAATGGTGTTTATTTCCTAAATCAAACAGCCTAAATTTAAATATAATTATGTTAACCAACTAAAGTAAACACCATTGTTTCATATTAACCTTATTATTACATTTATTGTTACTGTTATAATAAACGTGGTGGTAGAATGATCCTAAAGAAAAAAAAATATAGATTTTACATGAAAATCCTTTTAGGAAAAAATCACAGGTAAAGGAAGAGAAATTCACTAATGTTGAAAAACAAACGATACAATAGGAGTTTTAACTACATCTATTAAAAGGTTAAAAAATCATATTTTAATCAAAGTAAGATAGAAAAAGAATAGTTCTATATGGATTCAACTCTAACCTACAGCCCTCAGTGTTCCCACAGATCTTCTTATTTTGCCACTATATTTATTTTTTCAACAAGTGACGAGATTGCAAAACACACCATCTTTAACTGCTATTATTATTATTATTATTTTAATTACAATATATACAATCCAAAATAGATGAGTCAAGAAATTGGGAAGTGTTTACTCTTAAGAGTAAAAGTGTAAATACAATAAAATTTTCTGCAGTTTTGGGCCCATTTAATCAGAAAAATTAAATTACTTGGAAGTTTCCCATAATGGATTTCAATGTCATCAACAACTATGTATATGGCTTGAAGGAAGTCAAGAAATAAAATATCTATATATATCACGAGCAATGGAATATAAATTCTGTTTAAAAATTATTTATTTTATAAAGTAAGTTTTATTATTATGGTGTTTTTATCTTATTATATTTTAATTAATACATACTTACAATGTAATTAAAAATTTTAATGTAACAAATCTATAAAAAAATAAATAAAAATTGTGACTACAGTTGAAATGATAAATTTGAGATAATTAAAATTTTAATGTTTTAGGTTTAAATATCGGGATTCTCATTTATATATATATATATATATATATATATATATTTCTAGGTTTATTAAAATATAAAAAGACATAAATACCTTCAAGATGACATTTGCTATTTTAGAAAATAAAAAGTATTTGATAATTTGATAATTGAGTTGAGACCCGATTAATAAGTGACACAAATTTAATCAAACCCTTAATAAATAGTATGAATAAACCTATAAAAAAACACACATAAAAATGGTAAAATTTTAGTTTTGACTCTTTATTATACTTAAATTTTAGATTTAATCTCTATACTTTAACTTTTAACATAATTTGGTCACTCTATTTTTATAATGTAATTAATTAGTCCAAATAGTTAATACATTTAGCTTTTCGATTACATTATTACGTGGTTATATATAATTTGAATGTTTTAATACTGACACGTGGCTTCCTATGTTTTTAGGTTTGCATTGTATATATATATATTTTTACATTACAAGACAATGGTCAAATTTCAAATTTGGCCACTAAACTAAGTTGAAACTTGAGATTTAATCTATATACATCATTTCTTCACATAATTTGGTCTCTCTATTTTTATAATATCATTAGGTAGTCTAAATATTTATTATTGTTAATTATTTCAATCAAATTGCTTACGCCAAATTTTTTTTTTCTTAAGAACACTATTTCAGTAAAAATTATTTTATCATGACGAGTTGGAATGAGAGTTCCTAAGAAAAATCTTAAAAATATTTTTAATGTTATTTAACCATGTGAATATTTTCTTTTAAGTTCAAAATGTCATACTAAAGAATGTAAAAGAAGAATTTTAATAATGGTAACAGCTGGACTTAATTTTTTAAATTCAAAAAAGTACATTTACTAAATTCTAAGTGTATAAGGATTTAGAACATATTTTAACTTAACTATAAAAATAAGATTATTAATATCACGTTAAAATTGTTCTTAAATCCGTGTTGCTATTATCAATAAATGTTAAGTGTACTAGTAAGTTACATTCTACTCCTAAGAAATAAATACAAATTTTGAATATTGGAGACAATATTATTGAGAGGGGACAATTATGAATCCCGAACATAAACCATATAGAATATAAAAGATATGTAAAAAAAAATCGCGTCATTGTTATTACTATTATCTACTTAAAAAGTTAAATTATTTTCTAAAAATATATGAAAAATAATGAATCCCAAACATAAACCGTAAAATAAACATAAAAATATGTAAACAAAAGAGCACTTACAAAATGTATGATCAACATTTTCTAAATCCGTTTCGTAGAGACGAAAATTAGACTCTATATCAAGTCCTCTTCGATACAAAACGCGGATGTGCTCAAGCAATTGAACAGCAGAAGCCAAATAAAGAAATGAATTCGATCAGGCACCGGAAGTTTCCAAACCCATCAACATCTGTCCTTCCAAACATTACTACTGGCATAAAAATAAAAATACACCCTATTTTAACATTCCTATTTTTACCTTGAGTTTTTGGTTTCATTGATGATGATGGTGATGATGGGATATAACGTGAGCACATTAATTGAGCGGTGAGGGAATGTGAGGTTCCCACTTCATTTTGCTTTGGCCGACACTTTGTCACCTGCTGGCATGCATCAGTATTGAAGCTTTAGAAGATTATCATATCACTTCCATGGCTTTCTTTTCTTTTCCTTTTTACATGCTTATTCAAATTAATCACGAGCTGATTTATATGCATTAATTTTAAGTCCTTAGGGAAAAAATTATTTTATTGAGCCCTTAATCATCCTTAAAAAAATCAATTAGTCATTTTATTAACGGAAATTATTAATTAATTAATTTAACTGTTATTTTTATTAACGTGACAAGTGATATAGATGTGACATACTGATATGTAATGTTATGTCGGCAAAAATTTTAAAAATTATATGTTGATGTGGTACGTTATGTAAGTAAAAATAAAAATTAATAATGTATACATCTAAAATGAATCTGGACAACCATTTGTTTAGATTCATTTGAATCTGAACAACTATCCAGATTCATTTAAGATGAGTATAAAATTGTTAATTTTTTTAAAAATTATAAAAATTATTAAAAAATTAAAAAATGTTATAGAAATTTAAATATTTAAAAATTATAAAAAAATAAAAAATATTAATAAATTATAAAATTATAACAAATTAATAAAAAAAAGTGAGAGGATCCCATGAAAGAATTCAAAATTATGAAAGGTTGTAAAAAATTGAACAGAAGTGATGATAGAATTCAAAATGAATAAGGTGAGGTGAGAGAGAGAAAGATAAGAGAAAGAAAAGGAAAAGAACAACGAAAATATAAAGTATACATAAGGAAATTAGCTATTGATATTTTTATAAATTATAATTTTTAATTATTTTTTAATAATTTTTTACATATTTAGATTTTATATTATTTTTATAATTTTTTTTTTAAATTATAGTTGTACACTCATCTTGAATGAATTTGATCAAATAGTTATCAAGATTCATCAAATAGCTGTCCAGGTTCATTCTAGATATATATATATTAATTTTAAAATAATTTTTAAATTTTTTACAGCACAGTTTGACATGTCAACGTACCGTGTCGGCATTGTTTGTCACGTAAACAAAGTTAATAATCAATTTGGTTAAATGATAATTTTTGTTAATGAAATGATTTAGTTAATTTTTTGGAGAGTCAATAAAAACCGGATATAATTAATTTTTTTTCCCTAATTTAAGTTTTTACTGAAAAACCTTTTTTAACATGAAGTCTTAATTTTAAATATTCACTTACATTAAACCACATAATATGAATCTAAATTTAAGTAGCGTCAATTGTAATTCATAAAAAAAATCCACTTAATGATTTATATATTGATTTGATTTTCCTATTATTTTTCATATTTTATTTAACTTGGATTGTGCACGTCACAAGTCAACTAGTATCTTGAGCGAGATCAGATCAACTGGAAATATTGTACGGGCAGAAAAAATTGATTGCAGAACAGAGAAATCTAAGTTAAAAGCACAGGAGCTTTTCCATTATTATCTTTTTAGTCTTTTTGTGAAGTGGTCTGTTTTGCCTTTTGCTACAAAATTTTCAAAGTTCCAAGAAAAAAAATAAGATTTTTTTTTTTTTTTTTTTTGAGAATTGGAGTCTAATAGATGTTAAGTAATTTTTTGTTATATCTCGTTAAAAGAGAATAATCGAATATTTTTTCATGTTATTATTATTTATGAAATTGACTCTACTGTTCATGGAAGTAATATTCTGGGTGAGTTCTAAACATATTAGATATGTGTACTGCTCTTTCTGTTTGTTACACTTTGTGCCCTCGCCTGCGAACTCTTCAATATATGCAAATTGGAACTGCGAACCATCCTTACAATCTCTCCTGATGAACTTCATCTACAAGACCTGCACACATCTCATTGATAGAGCCTTATTGGGAGTAGGTAGGCGATACGAACCTCATCCGAGTTTCGGGCCACCAAATCATAAATACATAACATAGAGTTTTGTTGTGAAGGAGAAGCTGGACCAAGAAGAAATACACGTCAGAGGAGAATTCCTAAGAACTATACTGATTTTGTCATGGGGTTCAGGTCAGCAGGGGCTAAGGAACATAAGATAGCAGATGCTTATTGAACAACTTCCCTGAGAAATATATTCTAGTTCAAATCCTGATCGATGGGTTTTGCAGGCTGATCTGTATTTTGCTTTTTACAATATTAAGGAGCATGACCGACTCACCATTACTTCTTTTTATCTTCATTGAGGTGCTCATCAAACGCTTCCGATTGAAAGATATGGAATCTCCGGAGGGCCAGCTCGCAAAGCTTCAGCAGCTCTCTGCTGTGAGTGAATACAGATCCCGTTTTGAGGCCATCACCAATCACACCCCGTATTAAAACAACAGTGTTGATTCATAAGCCCACCGAGTTGGAGGTTGCCATCGGCTTGGCCCATTTGCATGAGAAGGGGTCTCTTAAGCCTTCCATGGGCAATAGCAAACCGCTTTTGCCTACCCCAAAATCCCTACCATCGCCTTCTTTTTCGACTAACACCAGTGGCTGCGCAAAACCTAATATTATTTTTGATGACTTGTAAATATACTTAAGAAAAATTTCTTTCAAATATTATTATTTTAATAACTAACAATAATTTAATTTATAAATATTTCAAAATCAATAAATTAAGTTAGAAATTTTATATAATGAAATAAATACCTGAAACTAAAAACCTACATATACCAAAAAATAAATGTATTTTTATAAAGTAACTATTTTTATTAATTTTAATATTATATAATTAACTTATTATTGTTAAATATTAAAGTATAATATTATTAATTTTTATTCAAATTATTCGAAATTAAATATGAATTACAAATTTCAACAAAAAGAAATCTAATTTTAGTGGTGAAATTGAATTAAATAAGAGTAAAGAGACAAAATTCAATATAGAGTTAAAATATAGTGGTAAATTTACAAACTATGGTAGCTACATGCAAATTTGCACATTAACCCCAAAATACTTATGCAAAAAATAATTATATATTTGAATAGTTTTATATTATATATAAAAATTCCAATAATTTTTAACACTAATTTATATATACAAAATTTGAATATAAAAATAATTAATTTGAATTTTTAAAAATTGAATATATAAAAATTAAATATATGAAAAATCATTTTAATTTTTTTTATAAATTTTCAATTCTTCTAGAATTTTTAAAATTTTTTACAATTTTTTTACAATTAATATATATGTCACGTGTCATCTCCTAATGGGTGTCGTCAATTAAGTAGTCAAACCAATCAACTAATGATTTCTGTCAACGGAAGGGTTTAGTTGACTTTTTTTTGTCATTAATGACTTAATAGGATGAATTTTTTTAAGGGTTCAATTAAATATTTTTTTTCATTTTTTCCTAACAGTTTTTTGATTCTTAAACTTAAAAATTATGAAAATCATAAAAATATGTATTAAAATGTCATAAGAAATCTAAAAAAATCATTTAAAAATAATAAATTAAAAATTATGAAAAATTTTGTCAAAATAGTAGATTACACATATAATAGGATCAAAATATCATACGTTATTTAAGTTAAAATGAAATATAATAAATATATATATGTAATAATATTTGATACACTATCAGGGTAATTTTTAGACTCCACAAGTAAGTTAGGAAGTTGACAAGTGTCATATAGTGAAATAATCTTCAACTTTTAAATGGGAGGATAAACGCACTTTAACACGCTCGATCCCACATCATCTTGTGTGGTAACAATACGATGTCAACCGAGCTAAGACTCAATCAACAAGAATAGTTTCAAAAAATTTATAACAAGACAAAATGTGAATATAAAGACACATGGACAAAATCTAATAATACATAGAATATTAAAAAAAAAACTAAAAAAACTATTTCTTTTCAAAAATTGAAATTAGAAAAAAATGTGAAATTTATTAGAAAAATTCATATTCAAAATCAACTTGAATAAATGCACATCCAAGTTTATTCCATCAAAATTCAAAAAAATTTAAAATTTTAAGAATTTATTTTGAAATTATTATCTTTTAAAATTAAATATATAAAATTATTTAAAAATTCTAGTCTAAAATGAATTTGGACAAATAGATATACATATTCATAATTTTTTTTTTATAAATTTTTATAATTCTTTATAATGTTATAAATTTCTTTTTTTTTATTATAAACTTTCAATATTTTATTGTTTTTATATAATTAAAGAAAGTTAAATTATTTGACAAAATCCAAGCTTGAAGACTAATATGTACTAAGAAAAAGTACATAAACTAAGTTGAAAGGTTTCCAAAGTCAATAACTAAATATTATTTTATTTTGGGTTAAATATAAAATTGATATTTGAATTTATTTATTTCTCCTATATTAATTCTTAAAGTTTTTTTTTTTTGTTATAAATTGATATTTGAATTTTTTCTCCTTCAATTAATTTAATACTTTTTTTTAACGTCGTTAAATCTAAAATAGGTGGTAGAACAAAATTGTAACATGTGGTATAATGACATCATCATGATGTTATAATTTAAAAAATATATTAAGAATTAATAGCAATAATTTTAAAAATTATTTTCATTTTTTTCTTATTTCCTTCCTTTTCCCTATTTTTTCTTCTTCTTTTTCCTTCTTCCTCTTATCGCTTTGCCTTTTTCTTTTATGAGTTCTTTCAGCATTTTTGGATTGCTTTGAAAAGAAATTTAAGAACATTTCTAGGTTCATTTTTTTTCTTATTCCTTCTTTTTTTCGATAATTCATGTCTTCTTCCTTCTTCCTCTAGTCACTTTGCCTTTTTCTTTTCTGGGTTCTTTCAACATTTTTGAATTGTTTTGAAAAGAAATTTAAGAACATTTCTAAATTCATTTTTTTTCTTATTCCTTCTTTTTTTCGATAATTCCTTTTTTCTTCCTTCTTCCTCTCATCACTTTTCTTTTTTTCTGTTTTTTCTTGGGTTCATCCAACAATTCTTGGCCAGAACATTAAAACAATAAAAATTTGTAATAAAAAATTTGTTGAGTTCATTCAACATTTCTGTACTGAAAAGAAAAATTACAAAGCTCATCAATCCATTAAAACACAAAATCTAGAATGTCACAAAACACATTAGAACACCCATCAGCTCATTAAAAAAATCAAGAAAAATAACACCACTAACAAAACCCATTAAAAAATTAACATAACAAACAAAATTCCAAATGGTGAGAAACAAAAAGAAAATGATGAGAAACAAATCAAAACCAAGGCTCATTTCAAGTTTTTGGGTTTTTAAGATTTAGGCCATGGTCCACGATTAAAGTTTCATGATTATTCAATGGTGGTGGCTCAGTTTGATGTTAAAGAGTAGAGGCAGTGAAGCGATGACTAGAGACTTTGAAAACAAAATTAAAGTAGAAAAAAATAGGAGTAGAAGCAATAGAAAGAAAGGAAAATTGTTCTGTGCTTCTCCGATCGATGAGGAAACTGAAACAAGCGCAAGGTGATTCGGCGGAGGACAATCCCAATGGATAAAACTAGTTGAATTAAATTTATCGATACAACTAATTGGATTAGAAATTGGTTAGTATATTATTTTGAAATAAGATAAAAATAAGTTGACATCGAATTAGTATAGATCGATTGAACCAAGCTAAAAAAATTAAATTGGATATTATAAAATTTTTAATATTTTTTCATTATTTTTAATAATTTATTTGATTTGAATTGGACTGACTGAGAATATGTGGTTGATCCCATTAATAAAGATTTTTGTTTTGACTTAATGCATATTTTAGCTCTTAAAGTATATTGTTTTTTACACTTTGGTCCTTAAATTCATATTTTATAAGGTTGTGTTTTTTAATTTTTTAATTATTTATTAGAATTTTTTGGAATTTTTAATAAGTTTTTATAATATTTATAATTTTTTTACCATTTTTTTATAGTTTTATAAATTTTTCTATTTAATGATTTTATTAAAAAATTAAAAAATTAAATCAAGGATTACCGCGTGACACTATCTAATGAATATGTCAATTGATTTACGTGGTTAAAAATGAATTGAGAGACTTATTTTTTTTAATTAATGAGAAGGGCTGAATTGAATTTGAATTAAGCTGAAAAACTTAATTAGGATATAAGCTTAATAAATATATAAAAAATCTTACTCTCTCCCAGATATTCCAGATAGGAAACTCATCCTACCAAAACCGCTTTGGTTCTAAAGCTCAAACTGCAGCAGTCTTTTATGAATAAACTGGTCAAGAATTTTAGCCTAAAACATTGGTTCAAAAGGCTAATCTGTTAAAAAGTAAGGCAGTCAAAGTAAAATGACATCCACGGTCAACATTAAAAAATATGTGGTAATTTATGATTTCTTTTTGGGTATCGTTTAAATTTATTTTAAAATTTATATTCGGAATTTTTAACTGTTTTTTTAACAATATCATTTTTAAAATTTAAAATTAAGTCTCTCCTTGAGAATGTAATGTGTCTTACCATTATACACTTAATGATGGCTAGAAAATATTGGAAGGCGGCTCCCGGAGATAAGCCACCGATCACCGACACTAATAGAATCTAATTGCTCAGCAAGAGACATTATATTATAGAATTTTCTACTTCGGCAGAATGAATAAATGAGTATGAAACTTGGCTTCTTTTGGGGTTAAGTTGGAGTAAGTAAACAAATAAAGGGAACCAAATTATAAATAATAAAAAGATGTTTCCCCATTATAAGATGTATGAGAATGATGATGGGGGTTCACTGTTTTGATATATAATAATGTATATGGTAAGCCAGCAGCCACCTTCATGGCAGCTTTCTAATAATTTCGTTTTCATTTTCTAGGCAAAATTGTGTGCTGGACATGACTTTTATGGTGGACGGCTTTGTATTATTAATGAAATGGAAACATTCCAAAATGAGGGCAAGAGCTGTTTGACACCCACTCACACATTTCATTTCCTGATCTCAGTGTATGGTTGAAATAAACAGAACCTATAGCAGCAGTTTGCCAACAACAGCGGAAGCATCCCTATGGAGTTTGGGATAACTCTCTTAACATTCGAATGGCTTTTAAGCAATTTCACTGCGGTATGACATTTTACTATCCTTTGCCATTAATCAACATGGAACCTAACCTAATCCCTAGAGTTTTAGGCCTTATTTAGTATTGTTTAAAAAAAATATACTTTAAAATTTTTAGTTTTTTTTCTATTAAAAATGTTTAATTATTTTTCACCCCTTCAACAATACGATATTTTTTTTGTGCTTAATTACAAATATATTAAAATCATTAATTAAAAATAATTTTTTTTAAAATAATACAAATGTGTTAATATCCAATTACAAATATTTAATGTTTATATTTAATTATTTAAAATGTAGTTTATATATATTCAAATTAAATTTTATAAACAATTAATATTTATTACTTAAAAAATTTAAAATTTATATTTTATATATTAAAATATTAACAAATTATAATAAATTATTTTTATATTCTTACTAAAATATAATAATATTAACTAATTTAAATATTATTTAAATATATATTTATTACTTGATAATATCATATCTAAAATAGATATTTTATTTCTTAAAAATATTTTTTGACATTAATACCAAACACTAAATGTACTTTTTAAAAACAATTTTTTACGTCTTTTTAAAAGCAATACTAAACTAACATTTAGTCACAAGCCCATTCGATGACCATGCTTGCACATTTATTCTATCTATATATATATATATAAGAAAGGTTAAATTTCAAAAGTAGAAAAAAGATAGAGACTAGGAGCATCATTAAACCTACTATCTATCATCTCTATATCACTATTATAGTTTCAAAGCAAATTCCAATTGCCCAACTCAAAGCTAAATTAAATACTTTGCTTTTCAACTGTAAATTATATTAATGAGTTACTTTTTTTTTTTTGACTATTTATGGAAAATTAGAAAATAATCATTTAACTATCTCATTAATTAAAATGAGTATAATAACAATTTTAACCCTCAATATGTATACATTATACTAAATTACTCTTGATTCTTACTATATCCCAACCCCAACAACGACACATGGTAGGACATGGTACAACATGTTAAGGATCCCCCGTCGGATGCAACTCATTAATAACCCTCCAATTAGCACCCTTTAAGGTGACCCTCCGTTTAGGACCATATGTAACTAACCCTTCGTGAATCCCTTTAAGCCATCTTAAAAACTATCCATTATAAACTTTCTACATGGACTATTAAGAGACCACTAAAGCGTAACAACCTCGTATAATCTTTGTAAGGAGAAGGTCAAAGTAAGATCACATAGTACCATAGATGGTGACAGCTAACTTGTAACGACCTTGCTACCTAGTCAACCACACAAGCAGGCCTACCATTCGTATTGTCGATTACATGGCACAAGCATATAAGGGGTAACCCCTTTATATAACCCAAAGCACGAGGGACAAGGGATCCATCTTTACCCACAAGAGAAACCTAAGTATTTCTCTTTGTCACAAGAGAATCGGCCCTCTAGTCACCACCACTTTCTCCTCCTTATCTCCTTCTTGTTACACACCTATATCAACTATTCTAAAAACATTGAATCCTCAATGTTTACAAATTGTTAATTTGATCCTTTTATAGTTTTACTTTTCTTTATGGCCCTTTCCAATATTATCCTTCCATTTGATTTGATGAAAACAGTAGCAACAACAAGAAGAAGAAACAATATGACTCAAAATTTAAAAAATAACCAATTCAATTGCTTGAAATAAAAGGTACTCGCTTCGTTAATTCAATCCAATTACAAGTTGAACAGCTTAAAGAAAATTTAAAATTTTTTTGAGCATTGATTTGCTTCATCAATGACTAGTAGCTTAAGCTAACAAAAAATGAATTAATTACCATTGAGAGACTTTAGTCATTTGAAGTATAAGAAAAGCAGTGTATTTGAGGATTGTGTAGTTTAATAATAAACAACTTTAAAAAAAATATATATTTCTATTTTACACATTGTATATTAAATTATATTTTCACGTAAACAATACGATAAAATTAGGCAATGCATAAACAACGAGAACTATATTTTAAAAAAAATTAAAAATAAATGATGCAATGTATACATGTTAAAGACTAAATTTTTTATGAGGCAAATTTTAAAAACTACCACTCATCTTCCTATTAAGCATTTAACTAAAAAAAAAAAAGAGTTAAATAATTAATTTTATAAATTTTTATAGTTTGAATGTGAAAAAACCCCTACCGGCCATCAAGATAGTTTAACAAGAAAAATGCCTTGCCCAGTTTAGGGAAAAAAAGCCTTTACTGATTATTCTATTTCTGTGGTCCAAATCTCACCATTAATCTCCGATTAATCAAATCAAATTATCGAAACTAAAAAAGGAAAACCCACCAACTCCAATCGTCATCGATGAATCATATCCCAAACCATTTCATCAATTTCCCCTCCCAAATCTCATCCTTCCACCCTCCTATATAACCCACATAACTAAGTTAACCTGAGGGAGACGAGAAAGTTGTAAGATATAAGAGCAAAATGGAAGCTGTTGTAGCATCGAAACCAGTGATTAAAGTTGCTGCCATTTGTGGGTCTTTAAGGAAAGCCTCTTACAACAGAGGCTTAATTCGAACCGGTAAATAATTTTTCAGTTTGGGTTTTGGATTTTGTTTTTCTGGGGAATATTGATTTGTTTAGTTTCTTTCTTTCTTTTTTCAGCTTTGGAGCTTACCAAGGAGTCCATTGCTGGGATTCAAATGGAATACATAGACATTTCACCACTTCCAATGCTGGATACAGATCTGGAAGTTGATGGCAAGTTTCCCCCTGCGGTTGAGGCTTTCAGGCAGAAGATTTTGGACTCTGATAGCATCCTTTTTGCTTCCCCTGAATACAACTATTCTCTTACTGGTATCTTCATCCCCTTCCCCCAATGCTTTCCTACTTTTTATTTATTTATTTTTACTCTATCTATGGAACAGTGTCTTTAATGTTCATTTCATTAACGACTTTATATCTGCATTTGATGTATAAATCTATAACTTCTCAAATGAATCAGTCATTTATAATATAATCACAAAGTATAGGTTTATTAATTATATATGCACTCCCATCATCTCAAATATAAATCCATCCCTTATATATATATATCTATATATGAAGTTGTATGGTTTGGATACTAGACAGTTTACTAGGATAGGATTTATCATTTTTAGGATTCCTTGTAAACATCAAAACAGTCCATTTCACATTACTTCATTATATGCACCATTCCAGCGCCTCTGAAGAATGCACTTGACTGGGCTTCAAGACCACCAAATGTATGGGCAGATAAAGCGGCTGCCATCGTAAGCGCCGGAGGAGGCTTTGGTGGTGCGCGATCACATTATCATCTCCGCCAAGTTGGGGTTTTCCTTGATCTACATTTCATCAATAAACCCGAGTTTTACTTGAATGCGTTTCAGCCTCCGGCAAAGTTCGATAGCGATGGCAACCTTATTGACGAGGATTCCAAGGAGAGAATGAAGCAAGTTCTTCTTTCCTTGCAAGCATTTACCCTCCGACTCCAACCTAAAAACTGAGTAAACTAATCCAGTGTTTCAGTCTTTTCCCAATTCTTCCATTGTTATTGTGATGGATTACAATTTGCTGTCATTTTTAGAGTTTCTTTTGAAATGGTGTTCTTATGTACTAATAATAACAAATGCTACTTGTAAGCGTAAATAACGGTTTAAACGTTATAGTGCAACGGAAAAGATCGAACATAAATACCTCTAGCTATTGTCTGAACCAAATGCCAAAATTCAAATGTTGTTACACCACTGTTGAGCACGTCAAACCATCGATGAAGTCGTCAAATTTAGTCGTACGAAAAATTGAAAACCGTCAAAGTCTTCTAAGCATTCGAAAACTTCAATAGATAGAATATTTTTAGAAATTTAATTTTGGTGCTTAAGGGCCTTTAAGCTAATTTGTATTTATAGTGGTGGTTCTCCATAAAAAAACTATCAATCCCACTATCACACAAACATCCACTACCCCAAAAACAAGTAGCGAGCAACAAAAGTGGGGGGCATGGGAAACGTAGGAATGACCTCACAAACCATAAGGAGTTTCAACATTTTTCCATTTGGTTCGCATTGTCTATAAAAACTTAAAGCCAAAACATAATGCTCGAATCATGACAATATTCTCTCTTAGAATTTGAATAGTATCTTCCATGTACCACAATATATTATGTCTTAATGTTTTAGCCCAAATTTCTTAATAAATAAACCTAATATTTATTCCAGGTCCAAACTTTAGTGACATTTCTCAAAATAATCAAATTAATGTGCGCACAAAATATGAGAAACATCAAACTTAACAGTGTTTCTTTATAATCGTTCTTACAACAAAAATTTACAAGGTGGGAAAAGTCTCATAGTGATAACATGATCTTTAATTTTGTGTGGTGGTATGACTTTAGTCAAACAATCAACTAACATCTGTTCAATGTTAATGTGCTCAATGATCACTTTCTTTTCTTTAACATGTTCCCTTATGGCTAGATACTTAATGTAGATATGTTTACTTTGACTTTGACTTTTGTTGTTCTTAGCCATAAAGATAGTAGTTGAATTGTCACAATATATCATCAATGATCTAGAAATCGAATCCACAAGTTTAAGCCCAGAAATGAAACTCTACAATTATATTCCTTTTGAGGTAGCCTCAAAACATGAAACAAACTCAGCCTCAATAGTGGAAGTAGTAGTTAAAGTCTTCCTGATGCTCCTCCAAGATATAGCTCCGCTAGCAAACATAAATATGTAACCTAATGTTGATTTATGTGAATCAACACAGCCGACAAAGTCTGAATCAGAGTAGCCAATCACCTCCAAATTGTTTGATCATTTGTACATAAGCATGTAGTCCTTTGTCCCTTTAAAATATCTCAAAACTTTCTTTGCAATTTTCCAGTGGTCAATATCTAGATTACTCTGATATCTTCTCCACATTCCGATTGCAAATGCAATGTCAGGTCTTGTGCAAACTTGAGCATACAACATGCTTTTAACAAAACAAGCATATGGAATATTTTTCATTTGTTCCCTCTCAAATTCATTTTTCGAGTATTGGTTCAAATTGAACTTATCACCCTTCACGATAAGAGCAACACTCGATGAACAATTTTTCATCCAAAATCTTTCTAAAACTTTGTTGATGTAGGTCTCTTGAGATAGACCTAAGATACTACGATGTCAATCATGATAAATCTTAATGCCAATGGCATAAGACGCATCACCCATGTCTTTCATATCAAATCTTTTAGAAAGAAATTGTTTCACCTCATGTAGCATACCCTTGTAATTTGTTGCAAGTAAAATGTTGTCCACATATAGAATAAGAAAACAAATTTTACTCCCACTGACCTTCTAGTATATGCATTGATCCATGATATTCTCAAAAAAACTAAACAAAGAGATAACTTCATGAAATTTTAAATACCATTATCGGGGGGCTTATTTCAATCCATATATGGACTTCTTTAGCTTGCATACCAAGTGTTCACCATCACTAGAGGAGAATCCTTTAGGTTGTCTCATACATATCTTTTTCTCTAGGTCACCATTGAGAAATGTAGTTTTCATATCCATTTGTTGCAACTCAAGGTCAAAATGAGCTACTAATGCTAACACAATGCACAAAGAATCTTTCTTAAATATAGGACTAAAAGTCTCAATATAATTGATTCCTTCTCGTTGAGTGAATCCTTTTGCAACGAGTCTAGCTTTATATCTTTCTATATTACCACTAAGTCTTTTTTTTTTGAAGACCTATTTACATCCAATGGCTTTTACACCTTCATGCAACGACACAAGATCCAAACATCATTACATGGAATTCATTTATTCTTTCATAGCATTGTACCACAATTTTAACTCTTTGCAACTCATAGCTTATGAAAATGACTCAGGATCATTCTCAGCTTTAATATTATAGTCAGACTCTTGCAGATACACAATATAATCACTAGAAATTGTTGATTTCCTTTCTTTGGTAGATCTCCTCAATGTTGAACCAACATTTTCTTGTGGGTCATGTTGTTCAACTGGTTGTTTAATAATTTCCAAATTTTCTTGAACAACTTGGTTTACTAGAGTGTTTTTAGTAGCTCATGGATTTTCATTGATTGGTTGTTCAACATCTGGTTGAGCTTGAGGGGTGTTATGTATTACAACCAATCTCTCACCTGAAGTAGAAGGTTGACCTACTAGAATTGTGTCCTGATACAGATTGCTCCCACTAATTGAGTCATTCTTAAGAAATTTTGTATTTCTTGATTCCACAATTTTAGTGCTATGAGATGGATAATAGTGTAACAGCCCGATTTTGGGGCTAGTCAGAATAGTGGTCTCGGGACCACAAATATGAAGTCGGAGAAATTATTTTATTATATAAATAGAGTCATAGCATGTTTATAGTAGTGCATGAAAAATTTGGTGAACTAATTTTAACGTTTGTGAGCCCAATTGCGAAAAAGGACTAAATCGCATAAAATACAAAAGTCCTAAATTGATAGCTAAGGTGCCAAATTGCCACGTATCTTAAATTGAGGGTTTTTTAAGTGAAATTAGGCCATTAAATAGGTGATGACCAGCCATAAGACAAGGAAATCAAGGAAGTCAAATATTTGGTGAGTTAGGTGGCTTATTTTTTACTAAAATAGAAATAAATAAATAAAGATGATACAATCCCTTTTTCCATCATCTTTCTCCACCTATTTTCAGCCATTTTTTGGGGTTTTGAACTTCAAAATTTTTAGAAACTTGAAGAACTCACAAGTAAGTGATTTCCACGTCCTTTGTTGATGATTTTTGCATTTTTGAGACCCTTAAAGCATGAGCTTTCAAATGAGGAGTATATGTTACAAAATGATTAAGAGTTTAGGGTTTTTCCATGAATAGATTTGTAATGGTTGCTTAGCTTTTATGGAAGAAAATGAGTTTTAGTAGTGTAATAGACAACTTTTGTGAAAGGTGTTAACATAAAAACACCTAAAGGGGCTATTTTACACAAGTTGAAAAATAGTTGATAAATGTGTGAAATAGAGAGAATTTGGAGTTGCTATAAGAGTAAAAAGAGTTCATCTAGACTTAAGATGAAAAGAAATTAGATAAAAATCGATTTTTGAGCATAGAGGTAAAATGGTCATTTTGCCAAAGTCTAGGGGCAAATGGTCATTTTACCGAAGATGTGAATTTTTAATTTCTTAATTTTATTTAGTGATTAAATGAGTGCATTTTGCTATTATAGATCAAGAAATATCGAATCCGAACCTAAATCGGAGGAAAGCTAAGCAAACCGATTAAATCAACTAGTCGCCATATTTTGTAATCCGAGGTAAGTTGTATGTAAATAATACAACTATAATGTTATTATATGTGCTTGAATTATTATAGCATGAATAACTTAATTTTGAAATTGAGAATGTTTAATGATAATCAAGATAGTAGAATTCCCGTTGGATCTTTAGGAAGTAGATCGGATATTCATGCCATGACATTTGAGTCATTTGTGTGTAAGCCAGTGTAAGACATGTCTAAGACATGCATCGGCCATATTAAGAGAGCCAGAGTAAGACCATGTTTGGAACATGGCATTGGCATTGAGATGAGTGCTAATGTAAGACATGTCTGGGACATGCATCGGCTACGAAATGATAGTCAGTGTAAGACCATGTCTGGGACATGGCATCGGCACCCTACCCACGTTTGAGGCTTAATGAATATCCGGTAGTATTCTGAATGGTTCAATGGTGGAAGTTATGTTCTTAAGCTAATGAGAAAAGTATAACCGTGTTGTAAGTGGCACAGGTACCTAATTGGTACGCGTGAGATATGAGTTCAACATATAATGTGTGACTTGTATAGATGGTAATGAGTAAGTTATGCTTATGCCTACCTCGGTGTTATGAGCATGTTGATTATTGATAAATTGTTGTTGTGTACTTACTTACATGCAACTTACTGAGCTTTTATGCTTACTCTCTTTCCTTTTCATTTCCTTATAGTGCCGCCTAACTAGCTCAAGGATCATCGGAAGTCAGAGATATCAATCACACTATCAACTAAAGTATTCGGTATAGTTGGATTTATATTTTTGAGTATGGCATGTATAGGACTTAGACTTCATTATTTTGTGTCATTGAGGATTGGCCATATGTATTGGCTTGGGTTAGAAACCTTTCAATTTGTATTAAGCCTTGAATGATGGCTAAATTTCATTTTGAATTTATAAAAGATGCATTATCATGGGTGAATGAATGTCTATTGTGGATGATTTGATTATAGAAACTATGCTTGGTTGGTATGGGTTGGTATTTGTATAGAACTGCCTTATATTGTCTAATAGGCACATGAGCGTGTGTCTAGGCCGTGTATGACACACGGTCTGCCCCATGGGCATTTAGATCTGCCGGGTGTCCCTTGCACGTAAAAATTTCAAGTTAGTATACATGGTATTAAACACATGGGCATAGACACGATCGTGTGTCTCAACCGTGTGAAGGACACAGTCTAGCACACGGGTGTGTGCCTTGGCCGTGTGATATTTTGAGTATGCTGACGTCAAAAACATAATGTCCATATTTTCGTACACGGGCTAGGACCTGGGTGTGTCGTAGCCATGTGAGGGACACGGGCCATTGACACAGCCGTGTGTCTGGCCGTGTGAAAACCCCTGTAAGTGCAAATTAGAAATTAATTCTGTACGAGTGTAGGGCACGGGCGTATCCCAAGGTACTTAGACCGTGTGGGCCACATGGGCCATCAGCATGACCATGTCGAAATGGTCACACGGGCGTGTACCCTGTTTTAAAGAAAAAAATTTAAGTAGGTTTAAGGACCTAGAATAGTCCCGAATAATTTTCAACGATCAATTTGGGGCTCGTAGGCCCATAATAAGAAGTTTATAGTAGGAATTGAGAAAGTTTTAATTCGAATCGAGTCTCGGTAACTTGAGATTGTTTGTATGCATGAGATCAAGTTAGGTAATTACTCGTACCCTGCCCCGGCGTGGGTTGTGGGTATAGGGTGTTACATTTAGTGGTATCAAAGCTATAGTTTAGTCGGTTCTAGAACTAACCCAGCGAGAGTACGAGTCTAGCTATACATGCCATAACTATATATTGATAGTGTGATGATTTTTGACGATTATAAATTATGTTTTTATATAGTAAATGGATCCTGATAGAGCCACGGCAGATGACATGGAGAGTAACGCGCCGACTCCCACCGAAGGGACCGCGCCAATAAAGAGGGAGCCCGTAACTATGGGCCAAGGCAGAAGGGCTAGAGAAGCCTACCTCCGAATGATGGACGCTTGGCACATGGAGTTTGTTCGTGCGAATCTGAACACTCTACCTCCCCCACCTCTTTCGATTCCTCAGTATGCCCCGGTAGCTCCGTAAAACGCAGACATGTTTAGAAGAGAGAAGCCTACGGTAGATAAGATTCGAAAATAAGGGGCTGATGAATTCTGGGCTAGCATAGATGATGACCCGAAGAGAGTAGAGTTTTGGCTAGAAAATACAATTAGGGTATTTGATGAACTATCATGCACACCTGAAGAGTGCGTAAAATGCGCAGTGTCACTCCTACGGGACTTACCTTATCAGTGGTGGAACATTCTCGTGTCCGTCGTACCGAGAGAAAGGGTTACGTGGGAATTCTTCCAGGAGGAATTTTGAAGAAAGTATATTAGCCAAATATTCATAGACCAAAAGAGGAAGGAATTCCTAGAGCTAAAGCAAGGCCGAATGTTAGTGACAAAATATGAACGTGAGTTTGTGAGGCTTAGTAAGTATGCACAGGAGTGCGTATCTACATAAGCCACCATGTGTTAGAGGTTTGAGGACGGGCTCAATAAAGATATTCGAGTGTTTGTTGGCATCTTAGAGCTGCGAGAATTTGTAGCACTTGTTGAAAGAGCCTATAAGGCTGAAGAGCTGGTAAAAGAAAGGAGAAAATCGACTTTTGAGTCGCGGGATTCAAAGAAAAGACAGATGGGGAAATCACATCGATCCTCATCTAAAAGATCGAGAGAGTTCACTACCCGATCGAATGCTTCAGTGGGGTATCCGAATAGGAACAAGAACTAGCGAAACACAACTTCTAGAGCTTAGACCATTTCAGTCGCAAGCGTCGATAGCACTCGGCCAAATAGGCCAGAATGCTCGCAATGTGGTAGGCGTCATTTTGGTGAGTATAGAGGGAATGAAAGGGGCTGTTTCAAGTGCGGATCATTGGAACACTTCATCCGTGATTGTCTCGAGTTGGATGAGAGAGAGAAAATAAGATGTGAAAGTAAGTAGTGCTCCTTTGAAGGGTGGACCACAAAAAACCCCGGAAGTAAGGCTAGCAGTAGAGGCACGCCAAGAGATGCTACGGTGAGGTCCGAGGGCAGAGCACCTGCAAGGACTTACGCTATACGTGCCCGGAAAGAGGCAGAGTCTCCCGACGTGATCACAAGTACCTTTTCTATCCGTGAAATATCTGTTGTTGCTTTAATTGACCCGGGGTCTACTCTTATATTTGTATGGATTTGATACCTCATATAAGTATGCTTGTAGAGTCCACAAAATTCGTAATAAAAGTGTCCAATCCTTTAGGCAAATAGGTACTAGTTGATCAAGTATGTAGAAATTGTCCTTTGACAATTAAGGGTCATTATTTTTCGACTAACTTGATGTTATTGTCGTTTAATGAATTTGATGTAATCTTTGGGATGGATTGGTTGACTTCTCATAGTGTTGTAGTGGACTATGGGAGAAAAGTTATTGAGTTGAAATGTGAAGACGGGAATGTTCTTCGGGTTGGACCTGATGAGTCAAATAAATTTCCTGTAATAGTATCATCTTTGACTGCTGAAATTTTTTTGAGAAAAGGATATGAGGCTTACCTAGCTTTTGTGCTAAATACTTAAGTGTTTGAGTTTAAGATTGAATCAGTGCCAGTAGTTTATGAGTTTACAGACGTGTTTCCGGAAGAATTACCCGGATTACCTCCAGTGAGAGAAGTTGAGTTTGGGATCGAGTTGGTCCCTGATATGGCACCCATCTTGATCGCTCCATATAGAATGGCTCCGAAGGAATTGAAAGAATTGAAGGTACAGTTACAAGAGTTAACGGATAAGGGCTTTGCGAGACCGAGTTTTTCATTATGGGGTGCTCCAGTACTCTTCGTGAAAAAGAAAAAGGGGTCGATGAGGTTATGTATCGACTATAGACAGCTTAACAAGGTAACAGTGAAGAACAAATATCATTTGCCAAGGATCAACGATTTGTTTGATCAGTTGGAGGGAGCCACCGTGTTTTCTAAGATCGATATGAGATCTGGCTACTATCAGCTAATGGTTAAAGTGCAAGATGTGCCGAAGATTGTGTTTCGGACAAGATACGGGCATTATGAGTTCCTCGTCATGCCATTTGGTTTGACTAATGCCCCGATGGTGTTTATGGATTTGATGAACTGTATTTTTTAGTCGTATTTGGATAAGTTTGTAGTGGTCTTTATTGATGACATACTGATTTACTTGCGAGATGAGGGTGAGCATGCAGAGCATTTAAGAACGGTTCTACAAACTTTGAGAGATAAGCAGTTTTACGCCAAGTTCAGTAAGAGTGAATTTTGGCTTAAAAAGGTCGGATTTCTAGAACACATTATGTTGGTTGACGGGATTATAGTGGACCTGAGCAAGATCTCGACTATTGTTGAGTAGAAATCACCGAGAAATGTGACAAAAATTTAAAGTTTTTTGGTTTTGGTCGGATACTACAGACGGTTTGTAAACAGATTCTCTATGATAGCTACGCCGATGACAAGATTTTTGCAGAAAGATGTCAAGTTCGAATGGACAGAAAAGTGCCAACAAAGTTTCAAAAAACTGAAGGCTTTATTGACCGAAACCCTGGTGTTAGTACAGCTAGAGTCGGGTAAGGAGTTTGTGATATATAACGACGCCTCCCTAAATGGTTTGGAGTGTATGCTTATGCAAAAAGGTAAAGTCATAGCTTACGTTTCAAGGCAACTGAAGCCACTTGAGAAGAACTACCCGACGCACGATTTAGAGCTAGCAACCATTGTGTTCGCGCTAAAAATTTGGAGACACCATCTGTATGGTGAGAAGTGTTGAGTGTTCACTAATCACAAGAGCCTTAAGTACTTGATGACTCAAAAAGAGTTGAATTTGCGGCAACGCTGATGGTTAGAGCTATTAAATGATTACGAGTTGGTGATAGATTACCATTCGAGAAAAGCGAACGTCGTCGCTGATGCATTGAGTAGAAAATCGTTATTTGCATTGAAAGCAATGATCCCCAATTTGGCCCTGTCCAAAGATGGTTCAGTTCTAGCAAAGTTGAGAGCCAGACCGATGTTTCTGCAAGAGATTCGGGAAGCTCAGAATAACAACAGTGATTTGCAAGCCAAGAGAACTTAGTGTGAGTCGGGAATTGAATCAGATTTTCGTATTGGTACCGATGGATGTATAATGTTCAAAGACAGAGTTTGTGTACCCAAGGATAATGAGCTTGTTCAAAAGATTCTGAGAGAGGCACATAGTGGTTGTTTGTCCGTCCACCCGGGCAGTGTGAAAATGTATAACAACCTTAAGAGAATGTATTGGTGGTCGGGTATGAAAAGAGACATTTCAGAGTTTGTGTCTAAGTGTCTATTGTGTCAGCAAGTAAAAGTTGAACACCAAGTACCTTCGGAAGGCTAAACACCAAGTACCTTCGGGTATACTTCAGCCTATCATGGTCCCTGAGTAGAAGTGGGATCGAATCACTATAGATTTTGTGACAGGTTTGCCAGTAACCCCGAAAAAAAAAGGATGCTGTTTGAGTTGTTGTGGATAGGCTAACAAAGTCGGTACACTTCATACCTGTACGTACCGACTACTTCCTTGAGAGATTGACCGACTTGTACATTTTCGAAATTGTAAGACTACACGGGGTGCCCATATCGATTATTTCAGATAGAGACCCGAGATTTACCTCGAGGTTTTGGAAAAACTTACAAGAGGCATTAGGAACAAAGTTAAATTTTAGTACAACCTTCCATCCGTAAACCGACGGTCAGTCAGAAAGAGTAATTCAGATATTAGATGATATGTTATGGTGTTGTGTCCTTAAGTTCCAAGGCAGTTGGGAAAAGCATCTACATTTGGTTGAATTTGCCTACAACAACAGTTATTAGACAAGTCTGAAAATGGCGCCTTATGAGGCTTTGTATGGGCGAAAGTGTCGAACGCCTTTATATTGGACTGAGCTCAGAGAGAGTCAGACTTACGGAGTCGATTTAGTCAAAGAGATTGTAGAAAAAGTTAAAGTGATTCGTGACTGCTTGAAGACCACCTCGGATAGACATAAATCCTATGCGGATTTAAGACGAAAGAAAATTGAATTTTAAGTCGATGATAAGGTATTTTTGAAAGTGTCCCTATGGAAGAAAGTCCTCAGATTTGGTAAAAGAGGTAAGTTGAGTCCTCGTTTCATAGGGCCTTATGAGGTTATCGAGAGAGTAGGGCCGATTGCTTATCGATTGGCTTTGCCACCAGAACTAGAAAAGATTTATGACGTGTTTCATGTGTCCATGTTATGTCGATATAGATCAGACTCTTCACATGTGATTGAGCCGACAAGGGTTGAGATTCTTCCAGACATGACTTATGACGAAGAGCTAGTCAAAATTTTGGCTCGGGAAGTCAAACAGTTAAAGAACAAGAGTATAACACTCGGGAAGTCAAATAGTGGTCTCGGGACCACAAATCTGAAGTCAGAGAAATTATTTTATTATATAAATAGAGTCATAGCATGTTTATAGTAGTGCATGAAAATTTTGGTAAACTAATTTTAACGTTTGTGATCCCAATTGTGAAAAAGGACTAAATCGCATAAAATGTAAAAGTCCTAAATTGATAGCTAAAGGTGCCAAATTGCCATGTATCTTAAATTGGGGGTTTTTTAAGTGAAATTATGCCATTAAATAGGTGATGTTCGGCCATGAGACAAGGAAATCAAGGAAGTCAAATATTTGCTGAGTCAGGTGGCTTATTTTTTACTAAAATAGAAATAAATAAAGAAAGATGATATCATCCCTTTTTCCATCATCTTTCTCCATCGATTTTCATCCGTTTTTAAAGGTTTTGAACTTTAAAATTTTTAGCAACTTGAAGCACTCACAAGTAAATGATTTCCATGTCCTTTGTTGATGATTTTTTCATTTTTGAGACCCTTGAAGCATGAGCTTTCAAATGAGGGATATATGTTACAAAATGATTAAGAGTTTAAAGTTTTTCCATGAATGGATTTGTAACGGTTGCTGAGTTTTTATGGAAGAAAATGAGTCTTAGTAGTGTAATAGACAACTTTTGTGAAAGGTGTTAACATGAAAACATGAAAACAGTTGATAAATGTGTGAAATAGAGAGAATTTGGAGTTGCTATAAGAGTAAAAAGAGTTCATCTAGGCTTAAGATGCGAAGAAATTCGATAAAAATCAATTTTTGAGCATAAGGGGTAAAATGGTCATTTTGCTAAAGTCTAGGGGCAAAATGGTTATTTTACCAAAGTCTAGGGGCAAAATGGTCATTTTAACAAAGATTTGAATTTTTAATTTCTTAATTTTATTAGTGATTAAATGAATGCATTTTGCTATTATAGATCAAGAAATACCGAATCCGAACCTAAACCAGGGGAAAGCCAAGCAAACCGACTAAATCGACTAGTCGCCACATTTTGTAATCCGAGGTAAATTGTATGTAAATAATACAACTACAATGTTATTATATGTGCTTGAATTATTATAGCATAAATAGCTTGATTGTGAAATTGAGAATGTTTAATGATAATCGAGATAGTAGAATTCTCGTTAGATCCTTAGGAAGTAGATCGGATATTCATGCCATGACATTTGGGTCATTTGTGTGTAAGCCAGTGTAAGACATGTCTGGGACATGCATTGGCCACATTACGAGAGCCAGTGCAAGACCATGTTTGGAACAAGGCATCGGCATTGAGTCGATTGCTAGTGTAAGACATGTTTGGGACATGCATCGACCTCGAGACGTAAGCCAGTGTAAGACATGTCTGGGACATACATCGGCTACAATATGATAGTCAGTGTAAGACCATGTCTGGGACATGGCATCGGCACCCTACCCACGTTTGAGGCTTAATGAATATCCGGTAGTATTCTGAATGGTTCAATGGTGGAAGTTATGTTCTTAAGCTAATGAGGAAAGTATAACCGTGTTGTAAGTGGCACAGGTACCTAATTGGTATGCGTGAGATATGAGTTCAACATATAATGTGTGACTTGTATAGATGGTAATGAGTTAGTTATGCTTATGCCTACCTCGATGTTATGAGCACGTTGATTATTGATAAATTGTTGTTGTGTACTTACTTACATGCAACTTATTGAGCTTTTATGCTTACTCCCTTTCTTTTCGATTTCCTTATAGTGCCGCCTAACTAGCTCAAGAATCATCGAAAGTTAGAGATATTAATCATACTATCAACCGAAGCATTCGGTATAGTTGGATTTATATTTTTGAGTATGGCGTGTATAGAGTTTAGACTTTATTATTTTGTGTCATTGAGGATTGGCCATATATATTGGCTTAGGTTGGAAACCCTTCAATTTGTATTAAGCCTTGAATGATGGCTAAATTTCATTTTGAATTTATAAAAGATGCATTATCATGGGTGAATAAATTTCTATTGTGGCTGATTTGATTATAGAAACTATGCTTGTTTGGTATTGGTTGGTATTTGTATGGAACTACATATGTAAGGGTGGCAATGGGATTTGGAAAATAGCCTTATATTGTCTACATGGGTAGGCACACGAGCGTGTGTCTAGGCCGTGTATGAACACGGCCTGCCCCATGGGTGTTTAGACCGGCCGGGTGTCCCCTGCACGTAAAAATTTTAAGTTAGTATGCATGGTATTAAACATACGGGCATAAACACGACCGTGTGTCTCAGCCTGTGAAGGACACGGCCTAGCACACGGGCGTGTGCCTTGGCCGTGTGATATTTAGAGTATGCTGACGTTAGAAACAGAATATCCATGTTTTCATACACGGGCTAGAACACGAGCGTGTCGTGGTCGTGTGAGGGACACGGGCCATTGACATAGGCGTGTGTCTGGCCGTATGAAAACCCCTGTAGGTGCGAATTAGAAATTAATTCTACACGGATGTGGGACACAGGTGTGTCCCAGGGTGCTTAGGCCGTGTGGGCCACACGGGCCATCAGCGCGACCTTGTCGAAATGGTCATACGGGCGTGTTACCCTTCCACACGGGCGTGTTCCTGTTTTAAAGACAATTTTTTTTAAGTAGGTTTAAGGACTCAGAATAGTCCCAAATAATTTTCAACGGTCAATTTAGGGCTCGTAGGTCCATAATAATAAGTTTACTGTAGGAATTGAGAAAGTTTTAATTCGGATCGAGTCTCGGTGACTTGAGATTGTTTGTATGCATGAGATCAAGTTAGGTAATTACTCGTACCTCGCACCGTCGTGGGTTGCGGGTATATAGTGTTAGAAGTAGAATTTGTATCCTTTGGACCTTGCGGCATATCCAATGTAATACTCACAAATGGTCTTTAGGTCTAGTTTATTTTCTTATCGGTTATAAACTCTTACTTTAGATGGGCATCCATATTCGTACATGTCGCAACTAGGTTTCCAACCTTTGAACAACTTAAAAGGTGTCGTTGGGTTAACCTTGGTTGGAACTTAGTTTAATATATACAAGACTATTTTGGAGCTTCAACCTATAAGGACTTAGGCAACTTAGAGCTACTAAGCATACTTCGCACCATATCTATTAAAGTTTAGTTTCTTCTTTCTGCAACACCATTCTTATCAGGTGAGCATAACATGGTGTATTGGCCAACTATACCATTATCTTGAAAAAACTCTGCAAATGGACCATGTGTTTGTCTATCCTTAGTGTATCTACTATAATACTCACCATCTCTACCGGTTCTCATAATCTTGACTTGCTTACTGCATTGAGCATTGAAAACTTTAAATGTTTCTAATGCTTCGCTTTTGTGATTAAGCATGTAGAGATACGTGTATCGTGAGTAATCTTCTATAAAAGCAATGAAGTATTTTTGACATTGCACATCTATATCTGGGCAACATATATCAGAATAGATGATTTTCAATACGATCAAACTTCTCTTGGAACCTTTTTTTGACTTGTTAGTCTACTTGCCCTTAATTCAGTCTATACAAGTATTGAAATCAGTAAAACCTAAAGTACTAAGTTCCCCGCCATTTACTAATCTCTTAATCCTTTCAATGGAGATGTGTCCTAATCTCCGGTGCCATAAAATAGAGAAATCTTCATTTATAACACAATGTTTAGTACCATTTTGAACGTGCATAACATCATAAGTGACATTATTTTGCAAATTAAGAGAATAAAGACCATTAGATAAAACACAATTTCCAACAAGTTTAGATTTATAAAATAAACTAAAACCAGTTCTTGAAAAACTAAAATAATACCTAAAGGGTGTAAGTATTGAAATATAAACTAAATTTCTAGAAAAACTAGGAATATAAAAAGCCTTTTCTAAAATTAAAACAAAGCCACTTTTAAGCACTAAGTCACATGTTCCAATTGCTTCCACATACAACTCCATCTTTTTTCCTGAATAGATGTGTCGCGTAGCTCCCGCTGGTTCCCCTAGGTTTCTTAATCCTTGTAAGGAATTTGAGATATGAGTTGTAGAACCAGAATCAATCCACCATGTGTTATAATTCACATAAACCATACTCGACTTAAAGCAAATAAGTGAGATTGATTTACCTTTCTTTTCAATCCAACTCTTCAACTTGACACAATCCTTCTTTAAATGTCCATTTTTTTGCAAAAGAAACACTTGATCTCTTTCTTTATGTTAGCTTGAGGTTGCATTTTAGCCTTCCCCTTTTGCTTAACTTCAATCGTCTTATTTTCTTAAGCAATTGTCAATTCACTTTCTCCAATCTCCAGTATGAGTCTAGCCTATTCCTGATCACACATGGTTAAAAACTCATAGATAGACCACTTATACTTATGTGTGTTATATAAGATCTTAAATGGCCTATAATGAGGTGGAAGAGTGTTCAATATAAAATGCACAAGGAAAGATTTTGACATTTCAACCACAAGTGCTCTTAATCGAGTTGCTAAATCTCTTATCTTATTCATGTGATCACGCACACCTTCCACGGTAGTGAGTTTCATTGATGTGAATTTCATGATTAGGGTACTGACTAATGACTTTTGAGAAGTTTTGAACTGTTTTCCAATAGCCATTAATAATTCTTGGACATTCTCATATTGCCCAATTGAGCTATGAACATCAACAAGAACCTTACTCTTTATGAACATGATACTTAAGCGATTAGATCACTTTCGTTTTTAATACAAAGCAAGATTAACTTGAATGCTGGTTTCAGTAATATGTGGCTCAGATTTCCTTATGGCATAGTCAAATCTTAAAGTTCTTACTAGTTAATTTAGAGATATCTACTATATTACCAGACATAGTCACAGGTTGTAAAAATGCAAAATAAATGAACCTATATGCTTAACAAAAATTTGAGGGAAAATAAATTATAATTTACTAATGCAAATTATGTCAATAATGAATCTAGTGATATAAAATTTGCTTGTGGATTAAATTTTTAATTCAATTAGATCCATTTTATGGTAGAATTGTTTACTATTCTTTTGATAAAAATTATTAAATTCATTTTCATAATTCCTATGGGTAACTATGAAAAGTCATTTAATAATTTTATCTTAATAAATTATGTAATGGGATTTAATACCTATGCTTTCTGTATGTGATTTTTAAATTTAATAATTTTATTTAACTAAAGATGTTGTGGCTAGTTTTTTAACTAAATAAAATTATGATAATCACTTAGCTAGATATTAATCCTTAAATTTTATTCAAGATTGTTGCTAAGCCATTATGCAACATCTAATGTCTATAAACTTTATAAGATCCTTACTACAATAAATAATTTCATTTAATTAAAGTTTTTGTGGCTAATTCTCTAATTAAATAAAATTATTTGGATCCTTAGACATATATTGTAAATTTTTATTGCTAAATACCTTATTCAATAAGTCTAAAAGTTTTTATGCACCTAAAAAATTTACGAAACTAATAACTATATAATTCACATACAACCATTTCTTCAGACACATAAAAAATATTCAAACAACAAATTTCTAAAATTTTTCACTATATTATTTATAACATAATAAATTTTAAAAATTTCAATTTAATAAAATCCAAGAATTTTGCAAAAAAGTTTGCAACAAAAATTCTCAAAAAATGTTTAAAAAATAATTCAAAGAAACATGATATCATTATTTTGAGAAATTTGTAAACTTTTAAAATCGGAGAATGCAGATTAATTTTGCTCTGATACCAAATGTAAGTATAAATAACGGTTCAAACGTTATAGTGCAGTAGAAAAGATTGAACATAAACACCTCTAGCTATTGTCTAAATCAAATGCCAAAATTCAAATGTTGTTACACCACTGTCAAGCATACCAAACTACCGACAAGGTTGTCGAATTTAGCTGTACTAAAAATTGAAAATCGACAAAATCTTCTAAGTACTCGAAAATCTCACTAGATGAAATATTTTCGTAAATTTGTTTTTGATGCTTAGGGACCTTTAAGCTAGTTAGTATTTATAGTTGTGATTCCTTATAAAAAACCACCAATCCCACTATCACACATACACCCACTACCACATAAACAAAGTAGTGGGAAACAAAAGTGGGGGGCATGGGAAACATGGGAATGACCCCACGAACCATAAGTAGTTTCAACATTATTTGGACAAAGGAAGAAGCTATATGCATTTGATTGTCCACTACCTTTTAAGCAACCACACTTAAATGCATGCTACTTCAATTATTATTATTATTTTTACAATATTTGTGTGTGAAATATATTTGGATATATGGAGGATATACATATCCTCAAAATATATGAAAAATACTTTGAGAGTGCTTATGTTGAGGGCCAATGCTGTTGAAATCAGACTTGCTGGATTGGTCAGACTGAGAATCAGTCGGTACATTGATCTGGAGTAAGATGAAAAATCAATTATGTAACACCCTCTACTCAACCTGATCGTCAAGTCTGGGTTTCGGATACTACACAAATCAGGATGTCTTACCACTACTTTTTGTTTCAGGTTCAATTACATATTTAAACAACGTAGGTTCGAAAGTATAACTAAATTTACAACTCATTTTATACTAGGAATAAAAATTTAAATTAGTGATTCCTACGATTGGTTACAAATTTTGGACAGAGGCTCAAAAACACTTGTAAGTGACTTGAACCTTGAGGCAAAGCCTCTACGAGTGCCCCTTTATACACATGCATAGCTGCCAAGTTCGCCTAGCACTTAGTAGAGTCTAGCTTGGTCCCTCTCGCTTACTGATTCTTTTTAATTAACCTACATTCAAAGAAAAATCTTATAAGTTCAAGGGAGCTTAGTGAATTCCACATATAAAATTTTATAAAAGGGGTGAGATGTTCAGTACAAAATTTATCTCTCTGATAACCATATTCGATATTAATGGCGGTTGACACTTGTTAACTGCCCAAGTGATTTCTATATTTGTGGCCTTTCTTAGAGTTCAATGTCCTCACTACCTTGGAGTACTAGGGCTTACTGGAAATGTCGAGACCCTTGCTCTGTCAAAATATCCCCAAAGAAGGTTTCTTAACACATGTAGTTCCTACTTTAGAAGCTCAACGAAATCCTTGCCTTTCTGCTTACCTAGATCTGACCTCCGCTTCCCTTATCTTTTGGTGGACTTTATTGGCTAGCCGGATTTAGGCATATACTTCCTCTCAAGGGGACTCGATTCAGTCTATTCAACTCTTGAGCTTACCTTTTTCCATAATCTTAATATATGTTCACGACAATGTACTAATGCATACTAAACCATGCCTGTTTACTTTGCATGGAATCTGTAGCTTCTCTAGCAGGCTATCATATGCGTATATTATGAGTACCTCTTTATTTAAGGAGCCTCTCTTCCTTTTTACCTTAACTAGGGTTGGTACATAACCTTAGCATTTCTTTCTATTTTGGTTGTCCACCTCTCTTAACACGCTGACTCATTTCTTAATATGACTTAAGAATCCAGTCACCCACAAACTCCACTTTCACTCTTGACTTTCTTCATGATTTGCAGACTTTCCAATTACAATCCTCATGTCCTTACACCTTGGAAGACTTTCCATGTTATAGTTCCAGTTGACTACCTCGTGTTTGATGTCCCGATGGACTACCCTGTGTTTAGTATCCAGATGGACTACCTTGTGTTTAGTGTTTCAGTGGAATACACAAGGGATGCCATAGCGTCTTTCAACTATGGTCTTACTCATTTTTATCATGATGGCATAACATCTTTCAACTATGGTCTTACTCATTTCTGGCGTGTAACCTCCGATCAGACCCATGACCCAACCATGGTATTTCATATTCACTTTTCCCATTGCATTCCTTCAATTCCTTTATTTCACTATTCCTAACCTTGGTGCGTGAACACCGCAGTGTCCCCTTCGCAAGGCCTAAAGCTTCACTCATCACGGGTGCATATAAAATCACTGTATGACGATATCTAACATAATCACCCATTTTCCCTTCCTAAATTTGTCTAATCCTGACAATGTTTCCCTTACATGCATTACATGCATTTTATAAATGAAACATCATAGATCATGCCTACTAAACTAAAATGACAGATACTCAGAGACCCATGTTGGCTTTCAACATAATTAGCATTTTAGGGTTGTAGTGTAAAAACTCACATTATTCTCTTGCCTCCTTAGCTTAGCTTCTTCTAACGCTAGAGCCTCCTTTATCTTGGTAGTTAAGCATGGCAACCATGTATCAGTTAAACTAAATGTGTTCAACCCTTAAGACCCAGATTCTACGATTACCCAGAAACCTTGAGTTTTCTTACTCTACTTTTTTTCTTCAATCCAAAAATTCAGAGGGATAAGGAAACTTACCAGTTCTCAATTGTAAGTGTTAGAGGAGGCTTTGGTGGTGCATGATCACACTATCATCTTCGCCAAGTGGGGGTTTTCCTTGATCTTCATTTCATCAATAAGCCCGAGTTTTACTTGAACACGTTTCAGCCTCCGGCAAAGTTCGATAGCGATGGCAACCTTATTGATGAGACATCCAAGGAGAAAATGAAACAAGTTCTTGTTGCCTTGCAAGCATTTACCCTGTGAAACAAACCACTCTTTCTTTTCTCAATTCTTCCATTGTTACTGTGATGAATTACAATTTCCTGTAATTTTGGGAGTTTGTTTTTCTTTGAAATGTTGCTGTTTGAAACTTGTAATCTTATGTACTAATAATAACAAATGCTACTTCGACAGAGGAAAAAATTATATATTCCATTTAATGAGATTTTTGAGTACTTAGAAGATTTTGACGATTTTCTATTTTCCGTACGACTAAATTTAACGACCTCGTCGGTGTTTTGACGTGCTCGACAGTGGTGTAACAACATTTGAATTTCAACATTTAATTTAAGTAATAACTGGAGATATTTATGTTTGATCTTTTCCGTTACTTTATATTATAAACTATTATTTATGCTTACATTTGATACATATTGGAATATATATATTATTCAACTTAATATTTGAATATATTTAAGAAGTACATATCCTAAAAATATATTGGTCACTTATATATATTGGTTTGTTGGTTAATCAAAATACGTAATACACTAATTTCTTTTAAAATTTTCTGTTAGTAATAAATTCAATGAATTATATTTTATTTAGATTTCTTTTCAGAAAAATAAAATCATTTAGTTATATAAAATACTTATATTAAATCGAATAATTTAATTTGTTGAATTACATAAACTGATAAAAAGATCAAATTACCCTATTTTAATTGACTTGGGTAAATAAATTTTTGTTTTCATCATTTAATTAAATAAAATTATAATTTGATCATTAAATTATTTTAAAAAAATTATTTAAGTCATTAGACTATTAAAATTTATGTTATATGACTTTCTCAACTGACATCAATCTATGAACCAAAATTTAAATTGCAACTTTTTCTTTTCTGTATTTGTCATTGACCTTTAAATTGACTTGGATTGAAGGTATGTTCTTCTATTTTTAAACTCGAGCTCGATTAAGCTTGTTTATCAAGTTTGTACTCGAGTTTAATTCAAAAATAAACTTAGGGTTAAGAATATATATTGAAGGCAATAACATAATTTAATAATATAAAAATATGTAAAACTTGATAAAGCTCACAAGTTATTCGAGTCAAATATTACTAAGTTCAAATTTAGCTCGACCGATAGTTTGAGTTGCTTAAATTCGACTTAATAGTTACTAAATAGAATTCAATTTTTTTAAATTAAACTCGAGTAGTTTATCAACACTTATATCTCGTGTACAAATTAATTCCCATTGCGGTTGGCAGGCTGAAAGCTAATTGAATTCCTCACTTCTAGAACAGAAACCAGTTTATTGATTATTCTAATCCAGCAGTCCAAGTCTGACCATTCATCTTCAAATGTTGAAATCACACATTTCACTAACCCTATCCTAGTGAATGAATCACATCCCAAACCATTTCATCAATTTCCTCTCCTAAGTCTCACTCTTCCACTCTCATAATTACTTTACCCAGAGGGAGACGAGAGAACTGTAAGATATTAGAGAGCAATGGAAGCTGTTGTAGCATCCAAACCAATGATTAAAGTTGCTGCCATTTGTGGGTCTTTAAGGAAAGCCTCTAACAACAAAGGCTTAATTCGAACTGGTATGTATTTTGTCAGTTTGGGTTTTGGATTTTGATTTTCTGGGGAATATTGATTTGTTTAATTTGTTTTTTTTTTTCCAGCTTTGGAGCTTACCAAAGAGTCCATAGATGGCATTGAGATGGAATACGTAGACATTTCACCACTTCCAATGCTCAACACAGATTTGGTAGTTGATGGCAAGTTACCCCCCGCGGTTGTGGCTTTCAGGCAGAAGATTTTACAGTCTGATAGCATCCTTTTTGCTTCCCCTGAATACAACTATTCCCTTACTGGTATCGTCATTCCCTTCCCCCAATGCTTTTCTCCTTTTAATTTTACTCTATTTCTATGGAACACTTTCTTTGATGTTCACGTGATTATGAATTTGGAGAAAGGATCTTTTTCCAGTAGTTTAATCCATCAACATTTTCATAAGCATTGAACTATTAGAAAGAGATAATATCTCTGTTTCATACAATCCATTTCTGTGAATTTTGTACTTTGGAAACTGTAGACAGTTTATTAGGATGTCTCATTTTTGGATTCCTTTTAAATATCAAAACACTGCATTTCATGTTACCTCGTTATATGCACCATTCCAGGACCTCTGAAGAATGCACTTGACTGGGGTTCACTATCACCCAATGTATGGGCAGATAAAGCGGCTGCCATCGTAAGCGCCGGAGGAGGCTTTGGTGGTGCACGATCACACTATCATCTTCGCCAAGTGGGGGTTTTCCTTGATCTTCATTTCATCAATAAGCCCGAGTTTTACTTGAACGCGTTTGAGCCTCCTGCAAAGTTCGATAGCGATGGCAACCTTATTGATGAGGCATCCAAGGAGAAAATGAAACAAGTTCTTGTTGCCTTGCAAGCATTTACCCTGCGACTCCAACCAAAAAACTGAGTAAACAAATCACTCTTTCTTTTCTCAATTCTTCCATTGCTACTGTGATGAATTACAATTTGCTGTAATTTTGGGAGTTTTTATTTTTTTGCTTTGTTTGAAATGCTGCAATTTGGAACTTGTAATTTTATGTACTAATAATAACAAATGCTACTTCGACTGAGGAAAAAAAATCTATACGCATTTCACCGTCAACTGCCTTGTAAGCGGGCATACCATAAATTTATGATACTTCGAATTTTTTTTTTCAAATATTAGTGTTTGATATATGAGAAATTATTTTATGGATCTTTTTCCACCACATTATCCATAGTCTTTTTTTAATTATTTAATGATATTTCAGCTTTTTTTATATAATTGCTACATAATTTTGATAATTTTTTTACCTTGAACCTTTAATTTAGTACCCTAAACCCCGTACCTTGAATCCCGAATCTGAATCCAATTCGAGTTTAAGGTTCAAGGATCATTGTTCGAGTTTAGGTTTAGGGTTCAACATTTAGGGATTGAGGTTTATGTTTAGGGTTTGAGTTCAAGGCTTAGGGTTTGGGATTTTGAGTTTAAGGTTTAGGGTTTGAGATTAAGGTTTGGTGTTTAGGTTCGAGCCCAAGTTTAGGGTTTAAGGTTTATTATTTGGGTTTGAGTTTAGGGTTTGAGATTTTTGGTTTGGGGTTCTGGCTTGTTCATAAGGAACATTTCTAATTATTTAATGACATTTCAACAATTCTTTCCATGTTATTGATACATAATGTGTTGTTTAATGTTTATTTCAATTGAGAAAGAGATTATGAGTAACATGAGTAGGTAAATCCTTTAGGGGAGATTAAGAAGTGGATGTGGACGTGATTAACAAAGGATTAAGGGTTTCCCGATAAGATTAGTTGGTTTAAATTACGCGTTTTTAAACCTTAGGCTTTACAACCTCAAGAAGTAATCATAGGTTAAACAAGGTTGGGAGATGAGTTTTTCCGAGTAAATCGTAATTTATCTTGGTTGAGAAAGTGAGATCGGGAGATAAATGAGTATCAACAAAATATTTAATTAGTTAGAGGCCGAGAGGTAATCATTGATTAGTTAATAGCTAATCCACCCTAAAACCTTAATTCAAAGTTAATTAAAACCCCTAAAATGAGTTAATCTTCCTGATTGGTTTTATCGGTTTAGTCGTTTATTTATTTTATTGCTTATTTATTTTAGTTATTTAATTTGTAATATTCAACCATTTTATGATTTATCGTAATATAAAATTCAATTACTTTTAGACTTATTATTGTAGAGAGATTTTCTATAGATTTTAATCTATCCTCCCTCAGATACGATCTTAAAAATAATTTCATGTGTTCCATTGTAATACAAATAATATATTACAATTTAATTCCTATACTTGCGGACATCGCTACTTAATTTCATATATATTTGGTGTAGTAATTTTTAGTCAAACGTTCACATGTTTGGTGGCGGTCAAAGGTTTAATTGCTCTTGTAGGTCTTCCATGGTATTTTCATACTCAGTTGTAGCTACGAATGCAACTTGTGGTTCTTTGTTCTTCTCTATTGTTCCTTTGCTCTTCCTTGTCTCTTAAAGATTCATCTTGAATGTTTGCAACCAACCAATGGATTCATCAATTCTCATTGAATCTATGTCTTTTTCCTCCTCTATAGAAGTTACTTTGATTTATGAATCATTCAAGTTGATACTTAAGAACTATTTTGATTAGTTTAGCATTTGGATATTTTTCACTAAGGGCAAATGCTTGATTTGTCATATCACATGATTCTACATAGAACCTAGATAAAGATTCATCCTCCAAGATTCAAGGTCTGAAACTTTTTTGTCAACATCTAGAGCTTGGACCACTTGATAGTATTGGTTCCTTTATAAGTAGTTTTAAAGATTATCCAATATTCTCTGGTAATAGGCACTTTAAGATACGTTTGAACTCTCAGGATCAACACCATTGAAGATCACATTGAGGGCTTAGAGTTTGAATTGGCCAGCTTGTCATTATCACAAATCCTAGTGACTTTAGGCTTTGAAGTCTTTCCACCACTCATATTAGTTATTAATGACTCCCAACCAGTCAAAATAAATCACCGAGCTTTCTCATCAATGAACTAAATAAACGCCCTTATCTTTGCCTACCAATAGGCATAATTTGTGCCATCTAACGTAAAAGGGTCTCGAGATTGATGTACCTTCCATGACTTCATCAAATCAATAACAAGATCTTCAGTTAGTTCATTGAATTTACCTTCCAGTTGTACGTCCAATTGCAACTAGCCTTATTAGCTAATAGAGCAAAAATATAAGATTGACATAAGAACTGGTTATGCAATTTGAAAACTTCTTATGTCTGTAAGGCCTAACTGTGAGAGTAATTCACTAGACTACTATCAACCTGCAATGCATGAGGTGATTTAAGTTCAACTCACCAAGTTGCAACCTCACTCCTATACATTAATTAAATCACTCTGAGCTCTAAAACTTTCATCTTGAAAGCTTAGTTACAAACTGAACAAAGAGAACATTTTGCTTACAACAATTGTGCACTAAAATACGTTCCTAACAATGAACAAAATAAGTTCTCTCAATCTTTTAAAATAAGTTCCAAACAATGAACAAGATAAATCATTCCTACGTGGACTGCCACTTGTGCACTACACCAACAAGTAATTAATTTTTTAAATTTTTAAAAAAAATTGTTAATGTGACATACACGTCACCAAAGTTAACAAGCATTTTCCATCCATCCATTTTGAGGTAATTTTACAAACAATACAAGTTTAAAGGCTAAAAGAGACGAAAAATTAAATAAAAAACTAAAATAATTTTTTTATAAAATTAAAAAACTAAATATATCATTATTCCATTTCAAAAATAATTTAACTAAACCTCCACTTCTAAAAATCTACTATTCTCCTTTATAATATTTTCCCCTTTTTTTTTCTTTTTTTTTTTTGTCTTTCTTACATAAATCAAGCAACAATATAAAGAGAAAAAAAAAAGAACTAATAAAGTAAAGTTTCTATTATTAACATATTTTGTTGACCTAACTACTTATCACTTGTAAGCTACTCAAATCTAAATTGGGATTATGCCATGAAGAAGTGGCATAGCATTTATTCAATTTTTCTAGCAAAGTCTAACCCTACATGATTGACAATATCAACTAAAAAGACATGCTTTGGATGCACATTTACACCATCTTAATAGGCAGTATATATCAAATCTTGAAGAATCGATGCCTTGGACAAATTTGTCAAAGAGTGCTGCCATTGAATTTGTAAATTTAATGCCCTCAAACTCTTAGCAACCAATGAAGAATATGCTTCCTCCAACATCTTAGTGGGTATAAATTTATAAACCATAGCCTACCTAATCAAATATAAAGCATAGACCAATTAAAAATCTAGACTTTAAATCATTTAAAAAAAAATAAGGGCAAGGATGTTGTGTTTTAAAATTTCCATTAATACAAATATCAATTTTATTTAAGTTAGATTTATTTAAAAAGTTAATATATATATATATATATAAAGTATTTAAATTTTGTAATTTGTATCTATTTAGTAATTAATTTTTTTTATCTACCTTGTACCTAAATTTGAAAACTATAAATTAAGGGGTACTTTTTATTGATACTTAACTAACATTGATAGAATATGGAATGATAGCCAATCGAATATAGACAAACGTCATAAAAATAATAAAAAAGGAAATTTATTTTTTTATTTTTCATGTCTAATCGACTTGAATTTTATATTTTTTAATTAAAATAACAATTTATTCATGTTCATTTTGATTTTTTTAGTAATTTTATATTTTTTACAAATTTAAAAAAGAACAATAGTTTTTTCAAAAATAAAATCTTGTATTTAATTTTTTTCTATTTTTCTATTTTTTCTTGAATTTTTGGATTTTATTTTTTTTATTTCAAGTGCACAATAAATATAGACAATTTGTTGTCTAGATACAAACGAATCCGGGCAGTCATTTTTGGCTAGGTTCATTTTGAACTTTGTATTTCTTTAGTAATTATATATATTATAAATTTTAAAAATAATATCAAAATATTTTAAAAAAATTAAATTTCATGTTATAAAATAAATTCTAATTTATTACTTAAATTATTTATAATAAATTTAAAATCTGAAATTTATTTTAAATTTATTACTTAAATAATAAAATTATATTTTAAAATGATTTATAATCATTATTTTATTTAAAATTTGGAATACAAAATATATTTTAAAATTATTTATTACTTAAGTAATAAAAATTAAATTTATTTTAAATATGAAATTTATTTTAAAAATATTTCATATTATTGTTTTTTGAAATTATTAAAAAATATAAAATTACTAGAGAAATACACATTCAGAATGAACCTAGACAACTGATTGTCCTGAGTCATTTAAATTTGGATAATTATTTGTCCAAGTTCATTGTGTACGTAAAATCAATAAAAAATAAAATTCATAAAATTCAATAAAAAATATGAAAACTTAAAATTAAAAAAAAAACTAATTTTTTATAAAATACAAGATTTTATTTTTTTAAAAAAAATTATTGCTATTTTTGAAATTATAAAAATATAAATTTTTTAAAAAAAAACCTAATGAACCTAGACAAGATGTTGTCTAGGTTCGAATGAAATTGGACAATCTTTTGTCCAGGTTTATTTTGTATGCAACATAATTTTTTTTTAATTTTTTATTTTTCAAAAAAATATTATTTTTATGACACGTGGCAACATTCTATTGACTGTCAACTCAAAATCTAAAATGTTAGTCAAGTACCAAGAAAAAGTACCAACTTGACTTACGATTTTCAAGTTTAGATACCAATTATGTAACCTCTCCAACCTGGCCTAGACATAAGGCCCGAATCTGGTTGATTACATTGGCCATCAGAATGACCTAGTAGCAATCAAGATTTATAAAACAGATAATTTAAAACATTTATTTATTTTAGAAGAAAATTTAGTCTATTTTAGAAAAACTCACAAGTTATCAAAAACGATTTAATTTAACTTTCCTAAGTAACGATAACTACTTTTAAGAAAGCTTAGTTAATTTTCTATTTATCTATTAATCAAAATTTATCTACAATCTAGCAGCAGAAAAGTGATATTCAGTTTAGATTTAATCTGATTATATGCATAAATAATTAAAACCATATTTCAGTATCCTAGAATTAAATCAAAAGTCATGCATGATTTTTAAACCCAATTCCTAAGTCCCATGCCACAAATTGAAATTAAAACATTACAGTCTCCGAATAACAAAAGTATCAAATGATAAATCTCAAATACTTCATAAAAACAAATTCAAGTCGAATCCCTTCGAGTTTCGTGTCCGCGTCCTAACCTGGTGGGTTATCTGTAGAGATAATTTTTTTTTTAAAAAAAAAGGTGATTATAAAGCTTAGTGTAAGTTCGATCATAAGAAAATCGAAACAAAACATAAGACAAAACACATGAATTAACAATTTTGAGAATAATCACCATCGTAAAGCACTTTAAATTAAAGGTTTTTCATATCACTTCACTGCACTATTTCAGAAATCATAGTTTTATATGCACATGCTTATGAATGGCAATGCAATTTCAATATAATAAAAGAAGGTCCTACCCAGCTCTGCTACACACTTCACTTATGAGTTCCCCAAAACTCATCTACCATATCGCTCCGGGTTGTAGATAAACCACTGTTGATTTGCAGTTACAGCCACTTGTTGTGGGTGCACAACATATTTGTAGATTAAACAAACTACCACTTGGTTCGTGATTGAACCACATTGTTTGCAGTTACTGCCACTTGTTGTAAGTGCGCAACATATTTACAGATTAAACAAATTGCCACTCGGTTCATGATTGAACCACATATTTGCAGTTATTGCCATTTGTTGTGAGTGCACAACATATTTACAGATTAAACAAACTGCCACTCAGTTCGTGATTGAACCACATATTTGCAGTTACTGCCACTTGTTGTGAGTGCACAACATATTTGCAGATTAAACAAACTGCCACTCGGTTTGTGATTGAACCACATATTTGCAGTTACTGCCACTTGTTGTGAGTGCACACCATATTTACAGATTAAACAAACTGCCAATTGTTTCGTGATTGAACCACATATGTGCAGTTACTGCCACTTGTTGTGAGTGCATAACATATTTACAGATTAAACAAACTGCCACTTGGTTTGTGACTGAACCACACTGTTTGCAGATTAAACTGCCACTCTTCCTCTGTACATATCATTTCACCCCTATGCAATCCAATATGACAAGCTCAAAATGGATCAATACGGTAACATTTAATTATGCTTTTAACAGAACAATACGATAACATTCAATATGCTTATGACAGTTCAATTTAGTAGAAAATAATATGCTTATAATAGATCAACTCAGTAGCAAAAGTCATGCTTAATAAGTGTCTGGTTTAACGGTAATATAAGGCACACTGCACATACAATGACAAATACATACATAATAGACATATTATTATTCACAATTCATGCAAATATATATAATATTAATTTAGTCAAATAGATCATGAGTTCTAGCATTAATCATATTATCAGGGGCTTAATTGAATAACATAAAACACTAAAAACAGTTCGTGAATCATTCAGGGGCTAAATTGAAAAAATCATAAAATTTTAGGTAAAATTGTAAAATTTGTAAAGTAGGAGACACACAGCATCGTGAAAGGGTTACACGGTCATGTGACAGACTGTGGCTGTGTGAAATTTGCAAAATCAATCTACAAGGGAGACACGGTCATGTTGTAAGTCGTGTGGTTCACGAACTACACTAGGGTTTTCAGGGCACATAGACGTGTGGCTAGCCATATGACCCTATCCCGAGGCACGATTTGCCTTAAATCGCTTGTAAAAGAACACACACCTATCAACAGGATTTCAAACGACGTTTCTTGCGCCCAAATCTAGTCTGATGCACCTAAAGCGGGTCTTTCAAACTACAATTTCACTCAGGTTAACTTTGTTTGCTAAGATTTATCAAGATCTTTCGAAAGATTTAGCAAGAATCATGAAAGATTGATTAGATTGAATGAAAAATTAGCTTTGGGTATAAGTATCACGTAAATTCAATATCTATTCTTTGAAACAAGATGTATTTACCATTTCTTAGCAATGATTAAGGATGTTGTTTGATGATAATTACGAAATCGATAGAGAGAACGATTGTATGAAGGAGTATTTGATTTGAGAAAGTAAAATAATTTTCAACAATTAGGATGAAAATATGGTGTCAAGAAAAGAGAGAAAATAAAAAGAGAATAAATAGAATGATGAAGGGCAAATTCTATTAGGATTTGAAAATGGGCAAATTGAAATTCTAATTAGGAAAAGAAGATAAAAAGATGGTAGAATTCTAATTCTATTGGAATTTTGAGGGAAGACAAGATATGAATTCTAGTTAGGAAAGAATTGGGTCAATTCCTAGGGCTTATGAACCCTAGGGGCTACACTTGTAATTTTCTCAATATTTTATCGAAATTTGAAATTAAAATTAAAGGGAGGAAGAGAGTCAAACCTTGGTCACTTAAGGGAGCTAATACTTTAACCATTGGGCTATTGCCCATTTCTTATTTATGTTAGACACTTAATTATATATTTTTATTTCATGCTCAACTTACATATTCTTTATTCACTTATACATTTACTCAATTTTTTTTTCTTATTAACTTATTTAAGTTTATAATTGTGATAGCCAATTTTAGCCTGGGCAAGTAAAAAATAAAATAAAATTCCAATTTCTTTAGTCCATTTACAATATGTGTGACCCAAATTACTAAACCCAACAGGCCCAAACCAAAACCCTATTAGCCCATTACCTAAACTAACCTTAATAGTCCACTATCTTTATTTTTTCAACAGCCACCAACCCTTCCCCAACAAAGAAGAAAGTACCGCCGCTCATTTCGCCGCGCGCTCGCCTCGCCTTCTCACCAACCACCAGGCCTTTCACACCTCGACACTGCAATCAAATCCAACACAACAACGAGAGCAGCATGCAGAAGAATTAAATAGCTAAATAACAAAAACCATGAAAGGAACAGTTTTTAGATTGGCTTTAAAAGCCAATATCTCTTCTTCGTAAAGTTTTTTTTTACAGGTATTAAGCAATCGAAATAGCAAAAGACCAAAAGGTTGATTTTACTTCCATTTTCGTTTTATGTTCTAAGTTAATATATTATGTTTTCTTTTCTTTTTTTTCTTTTCTTTTTTCTTTACATACGAAAATAAACAAAAAACAAAGAAAGAAAGGGAACTCACCCGGTTTATGCCGTGACCACGCCATCGGAACCTCCTTCTCTCTCGCAAGACTCAAGTCCAAATGGGGGGAAGAGGGGTTTTCTCTCCTTGGTCTTTTCGGGGCTAAAAGGGGAGGGGCCTTCGAGCATGTCTAAACAGGGGCTAAGGGGCCCATTATCGAACCTTCGACCACCGCTTATGACGGCCGGTGCGGAGGTAAATCGTACCCTCGGTGACTAAGAGAAAGAGAGGAAGAAGAGAGAGCCAAGAAGCTCTCTGTATTTTTTTTAAGAGGAAGCTGAAAATGAATTTTAAAAAAATTTTGGGGTGTAAATACAGGCCTGAAACGGTAGCACTTTGGGGTGGCCTTCCCAAGTGCAACATGCACTTTGGGCTAGGGATATTATCCCATTCAGTCCCCGCAAATCCATGCGTGCCTCGATTCAGTCCCTGTTAACCTTCTTTTTTTATTTTTGCAATCGATACTTCAAATTTTGATTTCTTCCAGCCACGCCCTGAATCTTTATATTTTATTTATTTTTTATTTAAAAATATCTTATTATGTGTTATTTCAATATTTTTATAGAATGTTTACATAAGATTGCTTATATGCATTATTTATCTTGGCTTGTTAAAATATGTTGATGATTTAAAGTTGTAATTATTTGTTTCAAACCGTTTCTTAAGCATTATGTATTCTAAATTGTTTTGTATATACTCTATATATTTTGGCTTTCTTTTATGTAGCATTTCAAATCTTTTTATACATGTAATTAAAAAATTGTTTTGTATATTATCTCTTTAAATCTCTTCTACTTTAGATTCTTACTTATTATTTTTAAAATCGACTTCTGTATTATTTATTTAAAATTTTTTTATATATCTTATATTAAACTCTTTTGTTTATTTAAGAACGTTTTTATTTACTTTAGGTTTTTTATATATATCATTTATTTTACATTTTATGTGTATATATATTATTTATTTTAAAACTACTCCTAGGGATTTTCTTATACTTGCTTCATATAATATAGATTTTAAATTTCTCTTACATCATTCATTTTACAAGCTCGCTTCATGTGTCATGCATTTCACATTGTATTATTATTTATTGTAAGATTTTATATATATTATCAATTTCAAATCGTTATATCTATTTTTATATATATACTAATTATTTCTTGGACATATTGTACATCACCTATTTTAAATTTTCTTTTACATATACTTTTTTTAAAATCTTTTTGTGCACATTATTGATATTAAATTCCTTTTTTTACATTATTTATTTCAAATTCATTTCTCATCATCATGAAATTTGTTTTATACTTTACTCATTTCAATTTGCTTATATTTTTAAAATGGTTATATCTTATTTAATTCATTTGTCTTTGATTACTAATGATTAATGCCTAAGTGATATATGTTGTGTGAGTGTTTCCATTGTATGTATTATACTTGGTTTATTCGTATTTTCATCATTGTCATTTGCTTGTATAAATATTGTACTCATGTTGTATTATACGATGCTCTACGATATATCTTTGTTTTATCTAGCCTAAGTTGTATCATACATTAAGCCCAATACATTTATCCAATAAATCATTTTATTTTAATCTAACAAATACACGTCGTTTAAATATCGTACTCGTTACTATTCAAAAACGAAATTTCCCAAATAAGGCAATGTTTTGCGTTTTGGAACATCGAGGAATTGTGCCCTAACTTACGGGGTTTCGATTTTCTCGTTGTTTCTAAATAGCTAAATATCCTTTTCGAGTTTTAAAACACATGAAATTCTCATTTAAATTAAAAGACGACCTTGTGCTCGAGAATTCATGGTATTGTGTCCTAACTTACGGGATGTGATACTCCGATATCTTGAGAATAAGGAAATCTTTAAACAAATCGTTTTGAACCAATTCAAGAATTTTAAAATCGATGTTAATAAAAAGGGACACATTTCAACTCATTCCCGATTTTCAATTTTCAACACCAAAACACTAATTAATCAATTCGGTACCATTTTTTGGGCGTGTCAAGGGTGCTAATCCTTCCTCGCACGTAACCGACTCCCGAACCTATTCTCTTGGATTTCGTAGACCAAAATGCCGTTTTAGTAAACTAAAATTGTTTTGTTAAAACAAAGGTGATCCGATCACACCAAATCAAGATCGGTGGCGACTCCCGTTTTAATCTTCGCTTTCAAACCAAGTCGATTCCTGTTTTCAAAAAATGGTTTCGACAATAATTTTAACACATTCTTATTTTAGCTTATATATAATAATTAATACTTATAGTCAAGTCTCATTATTAATATTTTAATTTATTTTACCTCTTTTTTCAATTAGATCCTAACCAATTAAAACACATTATTTTCAAATTAAATCTCGTAATCAGGTTTCTTTTTAAATTAATTAATATAATAATACATGATTATATTATTTTAATACTTTAGTTATTTATTTATAATCCTAATTTTGGTATCCATTTTAAACTCTCGATTTTTAAATGCTCAAAGATAACCTTATCAATTTAAACTCTCGATTTTTAAATGCTCAAAGATAACCTTATCAATCGGGGCGTGACCACTTTCGATTTTCACAAACCCAATTATTCTACCTCGATTTTTTGGATGTGACAAATTAAATCCAAAAAAAGTTTAGGTATCAACTTTTTGATCTAATATGCATGATAACACCAATGTAAAAATCGAGAAGAATAGGTAGAATGACTTATTTGGTCCTCTAACTTTATAAAAAAGTCATTTTTGCCTTTAATTTAAATTTTTCGCCTTTTTTAGCCTTGAAATTACATTATTTGTCAAATCACCCAAAAATGGATGAAAAAGTTAATGTTTGTTAATTTTGTCGATGTGTCATCCACATGGCAGTCCATGTGTATGCCACGTTAGCAATTAATTAATTTTTAAAAAATTAAAAATTATAATTATAATTTTTAAATCATTTAAATTATTTTTTATTTTAAAAATAATCTTTATAATTTTTAGAAAAAATTAAAATTTAAAAAATTAATTAATTACTAACGTGACAATCCACATGTATGCCACGTTAGTAAAGTTAACAAACATTAAATTTTTTTATTCATTTTGGGGTGATTTGATAAATATCGTAAGTTTAAGGGCTAAAAACAAAAAAACTAAATGATTGGCTAAAATATTTTTTTATAAAATTGAAATGCAAAATAAGTGATTATTAGTAAAAAAACAAACAAACAAAGAATTGATGATGAAATTCAAGATTTGTGTTGAACTATCTAATATTTGTAAGTTTGGTAAACCAAAGAACTTTTAAGTTCATGCTTACCGTATCGTGTTTAGACTACATATACTCAAAGCTAAAAAGAGACCCTTTTTTTTTTTTTATGTCAAATATTTTATTAAAGAACCAAAAGAGGCCACAAATTCTATTAGAGTTGGAGATGAACCACCCAAAAGGGAGACCAAGAAATCACAGTGCACCATCAAACATGTTCTCATAGCATAAAAAATGGATGCAAAGGTGGAGATTCCATGCTCTTTCGCATTTACAATTGCCTAAGCTTATGTTGACAACACATATTTCCTATCAAAATCCTTTTGTCTCCCCCTTTCCATTTGGGCATATGTGACATACAAACAATAATATTTGTGTAAATTTTTTTATCTTAATTATATATTTGATTAAATGATTATAACATATATTTTTCTTTTCAAAATGAGTAGATTCAAACTTTTTTTTTTTCAAATCTATGTATTTAGTGAAATTAATCAACATGATATTTTAATATATTAACATAAGGAAAATTTTAATTAGTACATAAGTATCATAATAGTTTGTCATAATATAAAGAATAGTTAGTATAAATTAAAAAAATTAATAAAACTCTAGTGAAAAAAATGACCAATCAAAATTTAAAGAAAGTTTTCCTTCTCTTTATTGAAAACAAGTAATGTAAGTGACTACAAATTAACAAGTAAAATTATGTATTAAGAAGTGAAAAAATAATAGTCCTACCAATTGAAGTATAATGCATTTGAAATCCTTTCGGGGAAAAACTACGGGTAGAAGAGAATAAAATTTATTATGTCGAATTTGAATCATACAAGAGGAGAGATGATTACGTTTATTTATAAGTTTAAAAATTTTATTCTAATCAAAGTCAAATATAAGCAATGCAGTAAGATTAAAACGCATTATTCTAATCAACACCAAATAGATAAAGTAAGCTTTTATACAGATTTTACTTTTGTAGCCTGTATCGTACCACGAGGGCCCGACCCCAATCCAGTATTTATTTTAACAAGAATTTGAATCACACAAATTCATATAATTATTAGTCATTTTGGAGTAAATTTTATTTTCATTTTTTGTTTAAAACAAATTTGATCATTTTATTAGTTTATTACCAATAAGGGAAAACAATTGACTAGTTTAGTTAAAAAAAATTTAAATAGTCAACTTAACTAATTGGCCTCCAAAATTGGAAAAAGATTCAGTTTGCAATCGTTTAAAATAATTTCACTCAACCTTTTGTTGGAAAAGAAGTTGGGACAAAAAATATTTTTAACAAGGTAGAAGAAGAAGCAAAGTAACGAGAGAAATAACATACAATATTTGTTAACGCTGTTCAGATCAACAAACCTACGTTTGCAAAGTCTATCTTGGAGAATGATTTTATTCAATAATTTGTCTGGTACAACTATTGACTAAAGCCCAAAATACCCTTCAAACACACGGATATTTGCAAACCCAATATTGATCCTAAATCATTACAAATCACTCTCACAAACACCTCACTTACAATCAATGTTTACTCTTCAAAGAGTACCTAAAAAGAGTGTCGAACTACACAACCAAGAATATTCAACAAAGCAACTGAAAAAGGCATTCCAAAACTAAACACTAATATGCGGCTACCAAGCCTATTTATAGGCTAATACAAACAACCCTTTTAGAAGTGTTTTTTGATCAACTTTAAACACTCATTTAAAAGCTGATTTTATCTCTTAAATTATCTCCAATAATTATCACATAAAATCCTTTATAATAAGGATAAAGATAACACTATTCAATAATACAAACTTTTTTCCTATCTCCTCTAAGCTAATCAAATGGAAAATCTTGGACTCCTTATTTTATACGAAATTCTCCTTATTTGTTGGTTTAAACAAGACGTAATCAAGGCCTATGTAATAGTCAAACATGCCAACCAAATAACTTTGACTACACCAAAACTGTTGCTCTATCTATTGTTCAAATATAAAGTGGAACAAATAGTCAAAGTTTCCAACAATCTCACCCTTTGGCATTTTGACAAAACTAACTAGCAAATGAACACTTGAATATTCCCCCTTTTTGGCAAAGATGTCAAATGATCTCCTCTTCACTCTATTCATCCCCAATTATATTACTCCAAGTTGTTTATAAGGGATGAGATAAAATGCTACATCATTAACAATAAGGGTTGTAGCTTGTCGAACAACAATCCTTTTTTTCCACGAAATCTAGGTGAAGTTTGTCTGATATTCGATAATTCTTCAAAATGATTTTTATCAGTTGCAATTGCATGCTTCACAGAAGCACTAATAAATTGTCGATCTCTAAAACTCATATGTTCTTAATCCTTCCTCACCTAAACCTACCTATGTTGCGGTCTCCTTGTTCCATTCATTATTCTAACATGTTTTACACCTGAGCTAAACTTTTTTCCAATCCAACATCATTTTAAAACAATAGAGTCTAATATATCCAGCTTTCCCACAATAATGACATATGATCTTTCTGAAGATCTTTTTTTTTTTTGCCTCATAAGGAGAAGAACCCACATCTTCATTTTTAACAAAAATTGTAGAACTGTTAGGTTTCTTACCTTTATTAATGTAACCAAGTCCTTTATGGCCTGGTTCAAATCTCATTGAAGCCAAAATTTCATCAAGATTCTCATTTTGGCTTCCAAACTTCTTTAAAACAACTTTGGCATCATCTAGCTCTTTCTTGGTTGCTTTCTAAGCATCATCCTTTTCTTGGACCATGATTTTAAGATTTTCTTTTTCTCCTTTGAAGATAATAATTTCTTCCCTCTAGGAATAATTCAATTGGCACAATATTTCCATTTTCTTTAACATATGGCTGTAAACATCATTACCTGAATCTTCTTCTTTATCTATTGTAGAATATGTTAGAACATGATTTGGAATAGAAGCAGTAAAGGCACATTGTTGCTTAAATATTTATCTATATATGAACTATTGGATCTAGTGTCTAAGTGTTGGAAAAAATCAGGTTCGAAAATAATAATTAGCTTAACGAATGCTTTTGATTCGTATTTTGTGTCTAATACGTATCTATATAGTTTATGTTGATAGATAGCATGATCAAGTATTTATTCATTTGAATTACCTCTAGGTTTATTAGTTATTTAACTTAGTGAAATAAGTATATTTGCTTTAAGAGTACTTAAATGAGCTCAACATCAATCTTTAGTTGCATGTGAGATATGTCTTGTATAAATTCAATATTCGATTGTCATGCTTCTTATTGTTCAACATATTTCAAGGGACATCTTATGCATATATTGTGTGTTTGCTTGAGGAAAAATAAAGACTTAAGTGTGGGAGAGTTTGATCTATTGTAATTTGATACATAAAATTAGGCTCTTCATTACACTTTAGGAACTTATTCTCAAGCAATTTAAGTGTGTTTTATATGTTTTTATCAATTTTTAGTTTCAAGCTTTAATAAATGTTTTTGCTGAGTTTTGCGCCTTTTGAGACCCAAATTGGCCAAACTGCATCATGGGGGAACCTAACAATGTGATTGAGTTGGTGTAAAGGGACGATAATGGCCCAACCTCGAGGAAAATATCATTTAGAGTGGGTGTTGCGACACTGATGCCATGGAAGTTGCAACACCTAGACCTTTCACTTTGAGGATGCAAAACTTCAACGAAAAATCAACATGAAGCTCACTGTCGTAGGAGTCGCGATACCAAGGGCTGAATGTTGGAACATCGAGCCAACGTCGAGCCTCCAGAGTCGTGATACCCTTGAAAGCATTGAAGTGAAGAAATTGAGGCCAACTCCAGCAATGTCGTGAGACCGAGATTGAGTGTTGCAACATCGAGACCCCCAATACCCCCAAATTCACCACTATTTTGGGTGTTGCAACACCGCTACCTAATGAGTGAAAAACTACAGGGGCAATTATGTGCCCAAACAAGCTTAAGTCTTTTTTTTTCATTTAAAGGCATAATAGTCAATATTAGGTTAAACATTAGTAGATTATAAATAATACTTTATAAGCTTTTGAAGATAGATTTTGTTGGCTGAACATTTATTCTTTACTCTTCATATTTCTTAGTTTAGGTTTTTATTTTTTTTTTCAATTATTTCTTTCTTTTTCCTTTTATTTTTGTTTTTGTTGTAGTATTTTTGTTTCTTCATTTTCTCTAGAACATTATGGATGGAGATGTATTAAATATTTGCTCTTCATAGGATGTTTATTTATTAATAAGCATTTTCTCAACCTGTATCTTTTATATTTTATGCCTACCATGTGTTTATTAAAATGTTTGTGTGGAATTTAAGTTTAATCATGTGCTGAATTGTTTTATTGGTTGATTGATGAGTGTGTTACTTAGCTAAGTTATTTTCTATGTCTTTTTTGGTTGTTTATTTAAGTGTATTAAATTGTATATTACACTAGAATTGACACTTCTAGAGGAAGATTTAGATAGATGAGACCGAGAAGAGACTCTATCGTGTAGGACTTTGATACACTTGTGTTAAATAGTGAGACCGAGATGAGATCTATATGCCTAAATGAGACCAAGAGGAGAGCTTAGGTGGTATATTTTAGTTTAGGACGAGACCGAGAGGAGATTCCTAGCTAGGAGTAGCAAACAATATAATTATCATAGGTTTATTAGCATAGTTAGTAATCCATGACTCATTCAACCACCATTTCAATCCATTTGCATTGTTTCTAGTAAAAAGGAAGAAAATTAGTTTGATATTTTTATTTGTTAATTTAGATATAGCTCAAATCTTATTTTATTTAAACTTGCACTAATAATTTCTAACTCGATTAGATTAGTAATTGCTTAACTTGTAATAACTTGATAAACACATTACCAATTTGGAAATCCCTTAGGTTTGATCCTTGAAATACCGGTGTGTCCCATTTTTACACTACAAATATTAAAACTTGACCTGCCACAATTGCAGTACACCGCTAGATTTTAATTCTTATTGTGTTGATTCATAGCCTCAGGCACGCACGTTGGGATACATTCATGTGTGTGCTAGAGATCAGACCAATCCGAGAGAATCTCATGTCAAAGCAGTCAAATGAATCATTAGGTAATTTCATGATACATTTAAACTTGGCATTTGGTTTACTAAAGACAATTCAATGTGTTTAGTGTGATTTAACGATACTGACTAGGATGAGAATATGGATGATCATGAAAGCACATATGAAAAAAAGTGTGCACCTACTCAAAGCCAGCTAGTTGATTTATTTACAGAAGCCTTGGATTCTAACAGGTTTGAGAGCTTTAGAAGCTCAGTTGGTGTCTATCGAGCATAAGGTGTGTTGATTGATTATAGAAGGCATTCGCGCGATAATGTTTCATGCCCTTTTGATGTATTTGGGATAATTGTGTTACTAGTTGATTTGATCAGATTTTTGGAGGTTATGAAATAATTTCTGGCAATAATTTATTTTTGATGGGAATTAATTTTTAAAGATATTTCGTTATTCATATCTTGACGAGAACATGATTTACTTGGGAAGTGACAACTTTTCTCACTTTAAATGTCCAACCAAATCTCTGTTATTTGACTATGGCCTGTGTAAAGATCGCATTTGTTGTATAGTATGATAAGAAGCATCGTTGGAGAGGGGATATCCAATCCCCTTGCTGAGAAAACTAATAAGGTAACTGAGGAAGTGTCCATTTTCCCCAAGCACATGACACTAAGAGGTAAATCAAATTACTCTTACACCTCTTGTTTCTTACTTCTCCTTTGAAGTGTCCATTTTAATCCCACCAAGGGGTTAAGAAACTGTCTTATCTTTTATGGTGACACAAATTTTTGGGTTATCTCAAGCTATCCAACAAGTTGTAAAGAAGATTGATGCCTTATTGAACAATCCACCTATACCTGAGCATATTGTTGTTTCTTATAAGAGAATAGATATCTTAACCTATGCGGTTACGACTCAAGTTGAATTGTTCTCTGCCATCAGCAATACCTTAGTCTATATGGCTGGTATCATTATCGAACCATCTTCTTTAGAAATCCCTATAAAGACAATATTTTCACCAAAAACATTCAAGAATTGGTGATAGAGAAAGATAAAACTGAAGAAACTAGTGAGAGTCCTGTTCCTATCAGTACAAAAACGGCCAAAATTAATGCTTCGGATATTGATGTAGAGATCATTAGGGAAATGCCTACTTTATTAGGCCCTGCCTATGCGCGCAAGATGATGACATGTTCGGTTGTGGCAAGTGAGATTACCAACCAATAAAGAAAATGAAGAATGTTAAAGATGAAGAACAAAGTCTTCCTTAATTCTTTTTCTTCTAAGAAGTATATTACTATGCTTAAAAAGAGTTTTATAGAAGAGTAGAATATAGAGGAGAATAGTTTTGTTGGTCATGGCATAGATGAACTTCTTAGAAATAGTTGTTTGTTAGAGTCGCTGAGTTATGTCAAGTCGTGTATCTGTAATGTTGTTATGGAATTTTATGCTAATTTGCTGCAAAGTGTTAAGTGACAAAGATAGTAAACTACATTAGAAGGTATTTGTATGTAGAGAATGATAAGAATATGATTGGCTCTATTGAGGGGGAGAGGTGTTGTTGCTGCTGAGGAGGAGTAATTTTGATATGATGATGTTGAGTAGAAAGAAGAACCTTAAACCCAGGAAGTGCCAACTTCTTCAATTCCCAAGGTCATTCCTTCTGGTATTAATAAAAAGGATAATTGGTGATTTTACTACCTACATGGAGGCAAATGATCAACACATTGCTAGATTTCATACTAAAGCCAAGATTGTGAAAAAGATCAAATATAGGCAAAAGGCTCTTTGTGTTAATCTAATATCCCTTCATGACGAAGAGTAAGTTAGCAATCTTGTTGATCAAAAAGGGGGAGAATGAGAGGAGTTGTTGGTGATAGGGGAGATTCAATTTTACTACTTATGGTTTTTAGGATTTTTTTTTATTACTATTTCTAATGGTTGGATTTCATTTGTGAATAGTTGTTTACTTTGGTTGTATATATTTTTCGTGATTCATTACTGTTGGACTAAAAAGAATATGCTAAGGGGGAACAAGTTATTAATTGTTGTTTAAGCTTCTTACTTTGTTTGTGTTTTGTTCAACAAATTGCCAAAGAGGGAGATTGTTGAAAAATATGGAAAAATTGAAGAAGTGGTTGAGGGAATGCCCACTCCTTGACCAACAACGACAGGCTGGACTGTTTCAATATTTGAGTTGTTGGTAATTTATTAAATCGAATATTTGGGTTATACTAAGACTGTGGATCATATCTAGCCCATCATTGAAGATCATATCACAAGAGGAAACATATATAAACGACCGAATCGAATCATACTTATCTAATCCCTTCGATCGAAGAAGTTGGATTAGTTTGTAACATTGAAGACCTAGCTACCAACAATCTTTATTTACATTGTTTTTTGTTATTATATTGTATTCGATTTATATAATGGTTGTTTTTATGGGGATTGTGATAGACATTCTCTATCTTAGCAAGTCTCGAACAACTCTATATAATTGAGAGACTTGTATAGGTTTATGTACTTAGAATTGAAAACACTTAATTTATTCAAGTATGAGAGCACATTTGACTATAATGCTTTTGTGTTGTGGTTTTACATGTTAAGGTCATAGGGGTGAATTTAGTGATGAGTGTCCTAGTCTTCAAAGGTACAAAAGTGTGAAAATTGTCACTGAGGTGTGATAGACTTAGAGTCACTTGTTACAAGTGTTTGAAGATAGTGGATATTTCTCAGTGAGCTAGGCTTTGTAGACGTAGAAAAACCAAATTACATAAATAAACTTTGATGTCCTTTGTTTTAAATTGCCGTGCTTGAAGGAGTCCGTACTCTCTTACTCACTCCTTCTAACCAGATAGTTTGTATCTCAGCAACTGTTCGACCTAATAAATATAATCTAAGCGGAAAGTATATAATTTAAATATAATAAGAAAATGGATGAAAAAATAATACAAACACAATGCATATATTGCTTTTAAATAAAATTTAAGATGGATTCGATGGTGATAAATCTGACACTACTCCCCTAAAGCTAGTGTTTTCAATTAAAGCAATGAACTTTAAAGTTACGAAGATCAAAATATATTCTTAAATATCCAAAGCTAGAGGAAAGAGAAACAAAAATAAAAACAAAAGGAAAAGGAAAAACCCAAAGAAAAAGAGAGGTCAAATGTTAAGTGGTGCTATACTTTGAAAGTGGAATATATGTATATAACATTAAATAGGCATAGGCATAGGTTTTTAAGGTTTTTCTTTTAAAAAAATAAATATATTTTTTTATTTGTCTAATGTTTGAGCTTTGTGCTATTGTTTAAAAAAAAAAATGAAATAGGGATTTTTTTTTTAATTTTCTAAATTAGGTTCTACACATATTATTCGGAGGAATAGATGCATATTTATGTGATTTATGGGTGTTAAAGATTAATATAGTTTACCATTGTCACTATTTTATTTTTTATTGTACTAAAATTACAAAATCTAGAATTTAGACAAGGAAAAGAGTAATGTACTAAAATTAGTGGTAAATTTGGGAGATTTTCAGACACTAAAAATGGCGATAACATCATTTCCACCCTTTCTAATCTCCCTCCAACTGTTTGGTTTGCTAGACATTTTAGGAGCCAAATTCGGGAATCTGAGGAAATTTGGTTTTTGTTCCAAACAAACCAAAAATTTCCCAGAAACAAAGAACAAACGAAAAAAAAAAAAGGCCCATTCATTTTTCCGAACTTCATCATTCCAACAGCTCCCATTTTCTTTGAATTTTTTTTCTTCAAAATCTGAAAATACCCATTTCTTGAAACTAACCAATCAACACAAAAAGGTCGAAACTTTAAAAAAAAAAAGATTGTTTTTTCTTTCTTTTTTCTTTTTGTGTTGGTTTTCGTTTTTGTAGATTATTACGTTTCCCTCCAAGATTGCCATCTTCAATGTGAGTTTCATAAATGCTTTTCTTTTTCTTTGTTATGTTGGCCTTCCTGAAAACCCTACATTGATGCAGGAGAAAGAGAGAGAAGATATGGATAGAGACATTTTTTGATCTTTGGGTTATTTGGTTGACAGAGAAAGGAATGCAGAGTTTGAACAAAGGCATTGTTTTTATTTGTTTATACATAGAATGAGCAAAAAGCTTGGCTTTAGAAAGGCTCTGGAAACCAAAGTAAAGAAATCACAAGTAGCTGCAAAGAAAAAAGCAATAAGCATATTTACAGCAATGTCTGTTGCTCATGTTGATGAGGAAGAGGCTGGTGCTGGTGAAGTTCGCCATGTTGAAAAAGTCCTTCCAAGAGGCGACTTTTATATAGGGGAATGGCGTGATGGTTTGCCTCATGGCAATGGGAAATATTTATGGACTGATGGTTGTATGTATGTCGGTGGGTGGTTCAAAGGAAAGATCATGGGGAAGGGAAAATTTTGTTGGCCTTCAGGTGCTACCTATGAAGGTGAATTCAAGAGCGGGTTTATGGACGGTCAAGGGACTTTTACAGGTTTTTCAGGAGATTCTTATAAAGGTTCTTGGGTTATGAACCTTAAACATGGACAAGGGATTAAGAATTACTTCAATGGGGATTACTATGAAGGCGAATGGCGCACTGGATTCCAGGAGGGAGAAGGGAGGTACCAGTGGACCAATGGGATTCATTATGATGGCCAATGGAAGAACGGGTTAATGAATGGGAATGGAAGAATGGAGTGGAGTGATGGGAATAGTTATGAGGGTTGTTGGGAGGATGGTTTCCCTAAAGGAAATGGGACTTTTAGATGGACAGATGGGAGTTCCTATGTTGGTGTTTGGAGTAAGGATGTTAAGGAAATGAATGGAACATATAATTCTTCGGATTCTTCAACTGAGAAACCAGATTGGGATCCTCAAGTGGTGTTTTTGGAGTACTTGAAAGACTGTAAGATATGTCCTGGTGAGAAGATGTCAATTTTGCCATCAAAAAAGATGCCACATTGGCCTGGAATGGGCAAAGGGAATGATCAAGGGAGGCCTAGGAGAATGTCTGATGGGAAGTTAAATTGTCATAGTTTTAGTTCTGATATGCATGATGTTTCAGCTATTAGTGAAGGGGACTCCAAGGATGATGATGATGGTATTGAGAGTCTTTGTCTTGAAGATTCTACTTCAAGAGGGAGTCTTCCTCATTTTAAGACGCCCACGAAGAGGCAAGGGCAGACAATATCCAAAGGCCACAAGAATTATGAGCTTATGCTCAATTTGCAACTTGGTATTAGGTAATGCATTCTCCTCTGATATTGAAAGTTGTTTGAATGTCAACATCATGTGTTTTTGGTATTTGCATTGCCTTCTAGATTATGCTTATCAAGTTCAAGAATGCATGCAAGGAATGAGAGTTTTTGTATGAATCTGGTATAGTATTTATTCTCCTTTATGCTTTTGTCATTTTATTTGCTTTAGAGGGTCGGATTCATCACCTGCAGTTCTGTCTGAATTGAAGATTTCTCAATGTTTAACACATTTCAGTATGGAGATATAGTGGTTTGTGTTGTAATCATGCATGTATTGATTCTTTGGTTACATTGTAGACACTCAGTTGGAAGGCCTGGTCCAGTTATATCCCTTGATCTCAAGTCCTCGGCTTTTGATCCCAAGGAAAAAGTATGGACCAAATTTCCGCCAGAAGGATCCAAGCACACTCCGCCTCATCAATCTAGTGATTTCAGGTGGAAGGATTATTGTCCACTTGTGTTCAGGTTAGAGTCTGAATCATCTTCTTGCTCACAACAGATAAATTCTTCTTTGCTGAACTATTCGGTCTTACTCATGCTACAATGGTATAACAACTTCAGGCAATAATGAATAATTTTTATGCAAATGGAAACATACTAAACAATTAACTTTGTTGAATTCAGTACATAATAATAAAACTAGAACTATATGATACGAAGTTGGAACCAATATTATGCGGTTATGTGTAGTTCCTGACTGCTAATTTCTTTTACATTTTCAGAACCCTTAGGAAATTGTTCGATGTGGATGCAGCTGATTACATGATTTCAATATGCGGGGATGATGCCCTTCGGGAACTATCATCCCCTGGAAAAAGTGGAAGTTTCTTTTACTTGACCAACGATGACAAATACATGATAAAGACGATAAAGAAGGCAGAAGTAAAAGTAAGAGTTAGTGTTGTTTCTATTACACTTTTGCAGTTGAATTCAGAAATTATAAGATAGCTTTGCATTAAGCTGCAATTCCTCACTGGTTTTGTATTACAATCGAAACTTCTACGGAACATAAGGTTATTCATCGTACGTCTTATACTCGGTCCCTCAAAATTCAGTACTTCATAAATTTTCAAGTTTTCAGACAATGTTCATATTTACTTGGTGCACAAATTACTTTTGATGGCTGAATAATCCCAAAATTCGAGCATTGCTTTACCGGGCTTTAAATGTTTACTAATCTGAGTGAGGACACTGTCACAGGTGCTCCTAAGGATGCTTCCGGCCTACTATAATCATGTTCGGTCCTTTGAGAACACTCTAGTCACCAAATTTTATGGTCTTCATTGTGTGAAATTAACTGGGACAGCGCAGAAGAAGGTAATGTCAACGTTACAAAACTTTAACTTCAAACATAAATAATTCATCTCAGTCATGAAGTTTCAGAAACCAATCTCATACATTCTTCATTTTGAATCATGAGTCAGGTACGATTTGTTATAATGGGGAATCTGTTATGTACTCACTATACCATTCATAGGCGCTTTGACTTGAAAGGTTCTTCCCATGGTCGCACAACTTCTAAACCTGAATCGGAAATTGATCCGTCTACAACCCTTAAAGACCTTGATCTCAATTATCTGTTTCGGTTAGAGAAAACGTGGTTTGAAGAGTTTTGCAGGTGATCATATTTTCTAATATCCTCTTTTTTTTTAAGGTATCTTCATTTCTTGCAACCTATATTACTTGGACTCAGGTGTGAATGTCACATATGGGTTTGTTTCTGAGTTTTATAGAAAATTATATCATATTAAGCTGCATTTGGCAAAGACCAAACCATTGTAGGATATTGCATAGATTTGAGATCGATAAGGCCTTCACAACTTTTGGGACTATAAGCATGGAACTTTTGATTTTTCTTTTCTGATCCAAGTTTCTCTTCGTGCAGGCAAGTTGATCGAGATTGCGACTTGCTTGAACAAGAGAGAATTATGGATTACAGTCTGTTGGTTGGTTTTCACTTTCGAGAAGTTCCCACATCTCTTGCTTCTGGAGCTGTTACACCTACTGGTTATTTCTAGTGATCTCTGGTATTAAAATGTTTTGTGACTTTGATATCAACGGCTGCTTAAATGAGTAAAGATATGTTCTTGGATTTACTTGCAGGAAATGCAGACCATGAAAATGAAGAAGTTCCTCGGCTATCTCAAACAGGACAGGATCAGCTTGATAGCGAGCCCTCAGGGTACGATGAATGTTCTTGTTTTTGGATGCTCATTTATGTTTTCAAGAGTACTTCATACCTTGGCATATGTCTAAGTAGGCATCATCACTGTCTCCCCACTTTATGAACACTGACATTTATGTTATTTCCAACTATTCATTTTTCTTGAAGTACTTGTGTCCAACACATTTCTGAATTGTTTCACATGGCCATGAGAAGTATTCGATCTAAGAAAAGTTAATATGATGTTTATATGAAGTGATAACAATTTAAGTTACTGATGATAGTCCAAATTGACAACGCAGGGGGTCTTCCATTCGATTAGGTATTAGCATGCCTGCTCGGATCGAAAAGACTGTGAGGAAACCTGAATGTGAAACCCAGCTTGTCGGAGAACCAACTGGTGTATTCTATGATGTTATCCTCTTTTTTGGTATAATTGATATCCTACAAGACTACGATATTACCAAGAAGCTTGAGCATGCATATAAATCAATGCAATATGATCCAACTTCAATTTCAGCTGTTGATCCAAAGCAATACTCAAAACGCTTTCGGGATTTCATTTTCAAAATTTTCGTAGAGGACACTTGAAAACATATATTTGACAAAGATCTTCAACTTAGGACCAATACCCCTCCGTGTACATTTGATCATAATCCGGAGATGCGAGCGCCTAGAAGCTTAAAAGGTTATCGTTCTGATCAACCGTGGAGGATGATTTAAGACCACACTGGACACACCTTTGTAACTCAGGATTAGGTTATCACCCTCTCTTCATCTCCATTATTTTTTACAGTTGCAGATAATATATATATATATATATATATATATATATGATATGTTATAGTGAAAGGTTTAGGTTAACATTGTTAAAACCACAGTTACTAAAGCTTGATTCAAATGTAAATGAATTGGCCAAAATTGGTGAAAGCATACATTGAGATTGCATTCTTTTTTGAACTGAAAATTGTTTACTTCAATGGCTGAAGAGTCTCTGGGTTCAGCTTCAAAGAATAATGTACAGAAAGAGATTGAAAAAAGAAAAGGAGAAGAAAAAAGGCTTTTAGTTTGCTTATATGGAAAATGAAAATGTTTTGTTTCTATTCAATATTTTTTTATATCTGTGCATGTTGATATAAGCATTATTCTTTTGTACTTTAAAAAAAAAAAAAAAAAGCTCATTTGACAAGGATTATAGTTGAAAATAATCCTTTTTAGAGAGTTATCAAGTTAATGATTAGTGTCACTGTCATATAAATCTTGATACTTTTGTATTCATATATATATATATATATATGTATTATTTGTGTTATATCAATTAATTAAAAAAGTTATAAATATTTGCTCTTAAAAATCAAATTTATTCCATAACATATTAAAAAATATAAATATGTCAAAATAAAAAAATGAATGTAAGATTGAGATATGCAAGTTACGTTTGGGTTATCAAATTTTTTTACAGGATTGTATGAAATTGTGATTCTATATCATTTTTATCCTTTTTTAATAAGAGAATATAAATCAGATTTTTATTCTTTGAGTTTCAGATTTTTTTCTCACAAAATTCAAATTCAATTAAAAATGTTAGAAATAAGGAAGAAAAATTTGAGTTGTTATTTTCTTATTGGAGAGGGATAAGAATGACGTGGAATCATAGTTTTATACAATTCTTTCTCTTAAACCGATCATTAAAGAATATTATATTTATTTTTAGGTGAATAAGATATCGAGGTAATTAAGAGATTTTTTCTTAAAAAGATTAGAACTAAAATCTAAGTATTAATATTTAATTAAGATGGAACTAAGTATCAAACCTTAAAATTCAAGTAAAACTTCAAACTTATAACTATATAAATTTGATTAGATTCACTTACACCCTAACTTAATAACTTTGATCCGCAAGCTAGGTTAAATTGATGCTGTCTAAGGTCGGACCCATCGGTTGTGCTAATCACCGCAATTTCATTGCATGGTAACATTAGCATCTCTCCCCACTCCTTATTTGCCACCTCAGATTAGATAAGAAAAAACGCACGCACGCACTCCCATATGTTTTTAGACTTTTGTTGCTTTGTGATTATTTTTTTGTGGCCATTTTAAATTTTTTTTTTTTAATGTTGTAGAAGGTAAATTGTTGAATTTTAAAGAAACAGATCCACCAAAATCAGCTAAAATTTAGACCAAAAAGAATGAGTTCGTCAAGGAGTGTAAGGAAGTTGGAAGTGGTATCACCAGTGCCGGCAGACATAGATATTGCAAACTCAGTTGAACCATTTCATATTTCTGAGATTGCTAAGGACCTTAACCTCAGTCCCAACCATTATGATCTTTATGGCAAATACAAAGCCAAGGTTTTTTTTTTTCCTTTTCACTTCCTTTCTTTGTTTATTTTTGGTTATTGGATTTTGATTTATTTGTGTTCTTTAATGATCGATTTAATTGTTCGATGTTTGGATTTCGATACTGAAAAAAAGCTGTTAAAAAAGTAGAAAATTGAATAGTAAGATCAGCAAAATCTGTCTTTTTCTATATTTTTTTTTTTATTCAGGGCATTGCCTCATCTGCCAAAAGGGAAGCTTTTCTCTTTTATTGTTGAATTCCTTGAAATCCCAGATTTGAGATATGTTGTTTTGTTTCAAAGATTTTTTTTTTCTGGTGTTAAATTCAAGCTTCTTGATTTTTGACTTAGTAGAGATGGAAGTGTGTTGAATGGATATTCAAGCAGTGTAAAAGTACTAGAGAAAGCCATTTTTCTGATATGCTTTTTCCTTGTTTATATTGGCCGCTGAGTTCAGATTTGAATTTGAATTACTTGGTTGATTTGGTCTATAGGTGTTGTTATCTGTACTCGACGAGCTTGAATCCTCCGACAATGGATACTACGTCGTGGTTGGAGGGATTACTCCAACACCTCTTGGAGAAGGCAAGTCCACTACTACAGTTGGTTTGTGTCAAGCTTTGGGTGCTTATCTTGATAGAAAGGTATTCATTTTCATTTTTAGATATACTGAAATTATTCTACATAAGCAAATACTAAATAATATCGTGTTGCTCTGGCGCTTGCCGTGATACAGGATATTTCATTTTACTTATGGAGGGTTTTCTATTTTGTTCTTGACTTCTTTTTTTTGAACTTTAAAATTTCTTATTTTGTTAAACATAGCTCTGAATACTGGCAGGCATGTTTTGATAAAAGAAATATATTTTAGGGTCGCTTGATACTGGCAGACCAATGGAGTTTCATGATTCCTGATGCTTTGAATTGCTTATTTATAAATTAGTTTGTTAAGCAATTTCAATGATTGAAGCTATGAGCTGTCCGTATGATTGGAAATGTCTTTTTCAATCTCCTCCTATATAAATTTAATGTTAAAAGATTTCAAATCCGAGAATTATTGCATTATTTCGACTTTTTAACTATTCCTGATCTACGATGATAGTTGAGCTATGTAGTGAAATATTCATTTACAAATTACAAGTCTACATAGTCAACTTACTAGATGAAAGTTTGGTTTTTTATGGTTTCCTATTCTCCTTTTGCAAGTTATTGTCAAGGGATTACAACTCTTCACTATTTGACATGGATATGGAAGTTTCAGATTTGACAATCTAATGTTTTAACTACTTTAACTGTCTTGATACTATATGTCGCTCTCTAATGTTAGGTTGTTACGTGTCTTCGCCAACCATCACAAGGACCAACTTTTGGAATAAAAGGGGGTGCAGCTGGTGGAGGCTACAGTCAGGTGATCCCCATGGATGAGTTCAATCTTCATCTAACAGGCGATATTCATGCAATAACGGCTGCAAACAATCTACTTGCTGCTGCCATTGATACTAGGATCTTTCATGAGTCTACCCAATCAGACAAGGCTCTTTTTAATCGTTTATGTCCACCAAATAAAGAAGGAAAAAGGAAATTCAGTGATATCATGTTTAGACGATTAAAGAAGCTTGGTATCACCAAAACTCAACCTGAGGATCTTACACCTGAAGAAGTTAAGAAATTTGCTAGGCTTGATATTGACCCAAATTCTATTACATGGAGAAGAGTGATGGATGTTAATGATCGGTTCTTGAGGAAAATCACCGTTGGCCAGGGCCCCGAAGAGAAAGGGATGGTGAGGGAAACTGGATTTGATATTTCAGTTGCTAGTGAAATAATGGCAGTTTTAGCCCTGACTACGTCTCTTGCTGATATGAGAGAGAGGCTAGGAAAAATGGTGATTGGAAATAGCAAGGCTGGTGAACCTATAACTGCTGATGATCTTGGTGTTGGAGGTGCTTTAACAGTTCTCATGAAGGATGCCATTAACCCTACTCTGATGCAGACCCTCGAGGGAACCCCTGTTCTTGTTCATGCTGGTCCATTTGCAAACATTGCTCATGGTAATTCATCTATTGTGGCTGATAAGATTGCACTGAAGCTGGTTGGACCACAAGGGTTTGTGGTCACGGAAGCAGGTTTTGGTGCTGATATTGGAACAGAAAAGTTCATGAATATCAAGTGTAGATACAGTGATCTAAGACCTCAGTGTGCTGTTATCGTGGCAACAATAAGGGCCTTGAAAATGCATGGTGGTGGCCCGGAAGTTGTTGCAGGGAAGCCTCTCGACCATGCCTACCTAAATGAGAATGTTCCGTTGGTTGAAGCTGGTTGTGTGAATTTGGCTAGGCATATTTTAAACACAAAGGCCTATGGTGTGAATGTTGTTGTTGCTGTGAACAAATTCTCAACCGACACTGAAGCAGAAATGAATGCTGTTATGAATGCAGCTATGGCTGCCGGGGCATTTAATGCTGTAATTTGTATTCACCATGCTCATGGTGGTAAAGGAGCGGTTAGTTCCTTTTTCCTATCTGTTAATTTCCATAAAAGTATAGTGCTGCACTCAGAGGTGCATTGTTTAGAATAGCCACTTTGTCTTACACATGACACATCATATATGTTACTCGGACTCAGTGTATCTGACATGGAAATTTTCAGTTTTATAACTTTTCCATGTATTTGGAGGGTCCTTGAAGGGTTGTATTCCCATACCAATGACCAGAAATATGTTGGACATTGGTTTCAGACATGAGTACTTCAAGAAAAAATTAAGAGTCCAAGCAACTTAAATCTCATATACTATTTGAGTAGCTAGTTGCATCTAATTTACGGATTTGGCGTTCAATCTGTTTTCTATATTGCACTCGTGCTATGTCAATCATTTTAAAGAACACAGTAACTTGTTTTGTCGAAGAACTAATGCTCTGTGGTTTCTATCATTTAAATCTGCAATTTCTTACTGTGCTATCCACTCTAGACATTTCTTCTGAATCTGACTTCATTGTTTGCCTCCGAGTCTTTAGATTTCTTTTGAAATTCCTCTGCATCTTTTCCAGTAATTGTTTTACTAAATCAAGAAGAACCTTGGGTCATTTACTTATGTGCTTTTAAACAAATGAGTTAAAATTGTTTCGAGTTTTCTCATTTTGAGTTACAATTGAAGTTTGAACATATCTGTATGTTATAACATATTGCCCTTTCCACCTTTAATCTTATTCTGTGTTGTTATTTTTGAGTTTGTATCTTTTGCTGTAAAAAACTGTCTTATAAAGTTGAGTTGAAGCTTTCACAGATTAGTGTTATTTTTGTCAGGTCGACCTTGGAGTTGCAGTTCAAAGGGCTTGTGCGAGTGGGAATCAGCAACTCAAATACCTGTATCCTTTGGATATTAGTATTAAAGAGAAAATTGAGGCAATTGCTAAGTCATACGGTGCCAGTGGCGTTGAATACACCGAACAGGTAAACTCTTTATAGATCTTTAATCAATATATTCCGTTTCAAAATGTCTTTGATCCTGTGCACATCATCGTTTGAATTTAGATTACTTTGTTTTGGAGTTCTTGCATTTTTACTTGTCTCTTTTTTATGACACATTATGTATACTGAGAATTCTTAAAATGAAAATATTGTGGAAATACCATCTTCTTTGCGTTTCGGGTAGGAAACCAAATAGGCATTTTGAAACCCTTTAAAAGCTTGGTCTTTAAGAAAAAGATACAGTGAAGGAGCTTCTAGGGTTGAGCAAAAAGGAAAACTGATTCGAAACTGTAGCGTCAGGTTTGATTCGGATAAGGACTTTTACTTGTTCAGTTCAGGGTTAAGATCTGTTTGTGGATCATGAAGTCAAAAACCAAAAATATTCGAACCAAATTCAGATATTAGTAACAATAAATATAAAGAAACCGGTCCAGACTTTTCTCTTTGACATGAATAATTCTTTTGCTCTCAAACCAGGCTGAGAAACAGATCGAGATGTACACCAAACAAGGGTTTTCGGGTCTACCAATCTGCATGGCGAAAACTCAGTACTCATTTTCGCACAATGCTGCTGAGAAGGGAGCACCAAGTGGATTTATCTTACCGATAAGGGATGTGCGAGCCAGTATAGGAGCCGGGTTCATTTATCCTTTAGTGGGTACAATGAGCACAATGCCAGGGCTACCAACAAGGCCATGCTTTTATGAAATCGATCTGGACACTGCCACCGGAAAGGTCATTGGTCTTTCATGAAGGCATAGCAGGTTTGGTTTGGTGAGGGCTTCCGGAGTGGGTGCATGAAGCAATTAACAGTTGTTGGTACTTGTGTTCCTTAACCTTTCCCAGTTCTAAATTGTGTTATTTTAATGGTGAAGTTGAATACTTGTGAAGAATAAAATCCTTTTTCAATTTCCCTAATCATCCTTGGATTATTGTAATAATTCACTGAAGTTCATGAGGAGTAGTTTGTGAAGTAATTATGGGTAACACACGTTAAATCTGCCTTGCAATATCAACTTCCCACCCAAATTTACTTTCCTATAAACTCACTAAAAAACCTCAAAATTATACACATTTATTATAGGAAAACATTATATTGAAAACATTAATGAATATATTAAAAAATTCCCTGGTGAGGCCAATGGTCTTGGTTATTTTTTAAGGGTAAATAATATCAGTAAGTTTACGTTTTGAGCACTTTAAAAAGTTATAAAATGATCACTGAACTATTTCAAAGTTTTATTTAAGTCATCAAGCTATTAAAGTTGTTGCTATATGGCCTTTTTTGTTCACATTACTTGCACCAACCGGAAGTTTTCATTTCCCTTCTCTTCTACGATTTTTTTTTCTATGAAACAATTTTGAATGTCACGAATCTTCAAACTAAAATCCAAATAGCTTTCTTCTTCAATTTCTGACATTGACCATTAGATCAATTTGGATTTAAGGTATGTTCTTCTACTCGTTGGTAGATTCTAATCCACCGTACCGATCATCACATCATTGCTTGCAGCTTGCTAATCGAACTTTTAAAAAAAAAAAGAAACTTAACATTCTAGTGACTTAAATAAAAATTTTCTAATAGTTCAGGATTTAAATGAAAACTTTCAAATAGTTCAGTGATCATTTTGTAACTTTTTAAAGTTGAGTGACCAAAATATAAATATACTAATAGTTTAGTGACATTGAGTATACTTTACCTTTTTTTAAGGTTTTTCATTTTATTTTAAAATTTGATACTATTTTGGTAAGGGTCTTTCTTACCTTAATTGGTGGTCGAGAGTTCGATCCTCATCTTGAGTATGGAGCAGCTTCAAAACTCGTGACCACCATCTATCTCCTTAATGGACCTACAAAATTCGAAAGATTAATTATTGAGCTCGCTCCGGAAGATACTTTAAGAAATAAAAAAAAAATGATACTATTTTAAAATATAATAGTTTTCTATGTTAAATGCATTGCACGTGAATTGAACTGTTTACTTTTAATTTATTAAATAATATTTTTACTAATTAAATAAGGATAGGTCTAAATAAAAGTTTATTAATTTTGAAAAATAATTGAGATAATAAGATAATACTTTAAAAGTAATGAAAATAAAAAGCGAGAAACAACCGATAGTGAAATATTATATAATTGTAGAATTCATTTAATACAGTGCATATAAGAAAAAAAACTAGACAAAATCCATACAAAGCATACACATTACAATTACAGATGGAGGGACTCAAATTTGGGCCTACAAGAGTTGGAAGTCTCAGCCTTTATCAACAGCACAAAAACCTCATTGGCTGCTAAATTTTAGTTTAAACTAATATATAATTATAACACTAATTGAATAATAATTAATTTAAAATATAGATAAAAAAATCTAACTAAGTAATAATCATGGTAGAACTAATAATGAAAATATTATTAATAATTTAATTATTCTATTATTAACAATTTTTTATCGAAAATAAAGGTAAAACATGTATATTAGTTTCATATTCATGATTGTAATAAAACATTAATAGTAAAATAATTATATTATATTATATTATAATATATCGCATGATTTTATAAATTTAAAAATATGTCAAACATAATTAAGATAAAATATTAATTTTTATTTAATTAATTTTTTTACTTTAATTTCTCAAATAGAAATGAATTATACTATTGAGTCAATTTGATTCGATGCAATTTGTATCTATTATAAATTTCAATTTAATTATTGTTATAGACAATTTATATTTATTTAATTAAAAAATTTAATGTATTAAAATTATCAAATTAACTATTAGTTTTAAACTTAATGTTAAAACATTAAATACAATATTTTTTTAGTTTTAATATTAAAAACTATTTTTAATATTTTATATATTTTTTTCTAATTTAGAACCAAATAGAAATGTTATTAATTAAAAAAATAAATTCAAATTGTATCAAATATAATAAAATTAAACTTTATGAATTTTGCTCAAAATCAACTTATCTTATTCAGAAGAGATTATCGCATTATGTTATCTAATTTTATGATAGTTTGTTTTCATAAGCGAAACAACTATTGAGATTATTAAAACATGTAATTGTACTATACAAAAATGAAATAAATTAAAGCTCTGATACTATGTTAAGATAGAAGAAAGAAACGAGAAGAGTTGTTTGACTGCTGAGAAAGTGGAACAAGAATATATAAAAGCAACGGATCAAGAATTGATGATTGATAAAAAAACGATAGCTTACAAGTGTGACTAATACACCTTTATATACTGCTATGATAATTGCTGATAATAGCATTTAACTAACTATAGTTTTAATAGATGTTAACTACCATCGTTAACAACCACTCTCAACAATACAATTGACTTTATAATTAGCATCAGCTCACGACTAGGTTATAGATACTAACAAACACTTTCAACTCGATAAGTAATTTAAATATAGAGTAACAATCTTTCAAGCGAAAATTGTTGTTTGATTTCCAAGAAAAATTTTAACAATGGATATCTTTGTAGAAATTTGTTGAATTATTTAGAATTTGGACCCAATTGATAAAATGTATAAGTGTTGAGAACTAATATGTTGTTAATACTGGTTAAAAAAGGTTATGTCATCATTTTCAAGAACGTTTTAATGAAGGGAAACCAAAATAGAATTGAATGAAAACATTAGTGATGAAATTGATAGTTTTTATAGTTTGGTAACCAAAATAAAAACTTCCTAATAGTTTGATTATTAATGGTGTAATTTACCCTAAATTAAATCACTTAATTCTCATTAATGAAATCACAGAACATGCTAATATAATTATATAATTTGGACTTATAAATAATCAACATTTAAGTCTCGAGTTTAGCCTAATATTACTTAAATTGATCCAAAGCCTCGGTCTTGGACTTGCATGAAATTCCTATCCGACATACTTCAGTTAATTATTTATAACTACAAAAATATAAATGAAAACACAAGTTCAAAACTAAAGAAACAATTTCTAGCCTAATTTCTGTCTCTCCATTTGGTGATTGGAGTCACTTCATTTATCCACTATTCAAGACTATCGTGTCCCCAAGTTGATCCACCATGAACCTTCATTGAATGGCAACAATTTGGCCCATTGATCTCTTGTTGAATAAAACCTTAAAATTAAGCTTTAAATTTGTTGGATATTGACCTTGTAACCGGCCCAATTGAAAAACTCAAGTCACCTCATTCTGCCCCGTGCTCACATCAGTTGCAACCATGGTGCCTTCCTGCCGACCTAGTGAACGATAGAAAGAACAATAGCGAGACAAGTAGTGCACAAAACCTAACAACTAATTGGTTTAATGATGTTTGACATCATGTTCACGGTTCGAAACAAAGCCGTCTCATCACTAAAGTAAAATTTGTAGTTTTTCTCCATAAATTGACTAACAATATGACCTGCAAAATCAAGAGTAGGTGGTATGACAATAAGATAGATACATATCTCAACTAACTGTCGGTAAGAATAAGGATCATTTGACTTGCAATCTTTAAGAGTGAAGGTGGAGCCAGCAAGAGAGTGACATATTTAGCTGGAGAAAGGGCCATTTTAGAACCGTAAGAAAAGATTCCAAATCCCAAAAAAATAAAATGACCCAAGTCTTTCACCATAAACTATTTCACTGTTTAAATTGCAAAATACATTGAATATCACTTTCATATCAACATTACAACATCCTCCTCATGCAAGTGGCTTTTATTTCATGTACTACAATCAAAATTTGGACCATCAACTATTGTTGACTTTTTTTTTTTCATCAAAACAATTTTTTGAATTTGAAAAAGAAAACCCAAAATTCCAAATGATTTCTATTTCAGAAAAAAAAGTAATAAATTTAAAATATATATATTTATATATATACACACATCCAACACATACTATATTCTAATACTTGAATTAACCTCTATCAACAAAGTGAGGTTGCAAAGCACTGATCCGGTGGGTCGTCTGAGTCTACAGACAGTGGATACTGACAAATGTACTGAAATGCTTCAATAATATTCAATGAAATGACTACATTAACTAAAGCTGAAGTCCCTTTAAGCTGCAGCATTCACCTTCTTACTTCAATGTCTTAGTAGGTCAATACAAATTATTTTCTTTTTTCTTATATAACGTGTTGGACTTAAATATATTCAATTCTTATATATATTATATCATGTTTGAGTATATATTAGATGTAACTATTAAACACTCTCACTTATAGTCGTGGACGTAATAAATATTATCACCATTAATTCTATTAAATATCACTCTTAAATATGAATCATAGAAAGAGCAAATCCTCAAAACTACTTGTGGTAATATCACGTTCAATTTATATAAAAAGATTTCACATACATAGAATGATGAATTTTTTTTTTATATTTTTGACAAATTATGTTTAATTGTGGAGATATTTAATATAGGCAATATTGCTCTCTGTGTCATCCAATATGTCAAAATCTTTGTCTAATTTAGGGTCTATTAATGGCTAAAAAACATTGGTCCTTAGCTTCTCAAAAGGACATGCAACATCTTTATCAAAGCTTAAAGCAGACAGACATTCAAGTGTATCTATGTTATATTTTATAAAATTTGACTTGCTACTAGGATGTATATTTAATACCATTTGTCAGGGTTTGGTGCAATTATCTAAGATGAGAAAGCGAGATGATTGGTCGTTGAATGAACAGTAAATGATGAGATGATTCAGAGGTGTAAACTATTTATGAAGCTTAAAGATGGGAAAGTTGGATGGATTTAAGCAAACCAAATTTCAAAAGCTTCGACAAACCAATCCTAGCCCATATCTTTTTTAAGTTTTGAAGATGCATAAAGTTCCACGTATGTGTGAAATGATGCCAATTTTGTCAATCTGATTCCATCGCTTTTGGTTTGGTTTTAAATAGTTAGGGAGAATGGAGTTGGCAAAACATGAGTGGGAAAGGGCAAATCATCAATGTTGGACAACTTGGGAGGGATATCTTATATCATCAAACTCTACTTATTTTTACTTATTTTGTTTCATTGTCCATTCGGGAACCTGAGAATGGTTTGAGCCTCTCCTTAATCAATGTATCCATTCATGACAATAATTTATTATTATCATAAATAAATTCATCTACCATCTGGTTCGATATAACTCTAAAAAGTAATAGTTTTAAAATAAGAATATAAAAAATAATAGTAATAATAGTTTGTGGTTATCCCTTTTAATAATATATATTCAAAACTTGAGCATGAGTTTTCTTATTATAAAAATTATATATCTTATCATTGCATCCAATACTTATAGATGCTTAATCATCAAAGATATTCATAATTCCGAACCTACAGTTTCTAGTCCTTTCAATCACAGTGCTAGCATAGTATCACATGGAAATCTGGCAGACCACACGAGGGAAATGCAGAAAAATATATATCAAATTATAACATGATTTTTGACCTCTATAGAGTGGAGCAATGGACCCTTTTCAAAGCTCTTTTCTCTGACTGATTCTAGAGTCTGGGATATATATATATATGTAGAGGATTTGAAGCTATCGTTTAGCAATGTTAATGTATATCCAGTGATGATTTTGGGTGGGGAAAGCCTGCAGAAATATGGTTAGTGGTGGTTACACAGATTTTCTATTCATATTGTCATCCCTTCTACTCTTTGTGGGGATGTTATTATAGGGTTTTTGCATTCCTCACATGCATGGTTTCTAATATGAGAATTTCATCATTACTTTTTCAGTTTTAGTGCATATGCTTATCACTTTCTCTTTTCCAATATCGGAAATTTTTATTTTACAAAATAATAATTTAATAAAAATTAAGTTTTTCAATACGCTTCCTACATATAAAATTGATTAGAAAAAAAAAAAAAAAAGAGAGTAAAAATGTACATCCAATAACAAGAAGACACTATCTTGGGATAAGGAAGATTAAAGGAAAGAAGATATATCTAATTAGATGGTGACTTATATTGGACATTTAAGTTGAAAAAGAAGGAGATATCTAGGTACAACATATTTTATCATTAAAAGTGGGTTGAAATGGGCAAAAATAAAGGGTAGAAATGATGCGGTGAAACCCTTCCACTGATCATAGGAAGCCTAAATATGCATTAATACTATGTATCAAGAATTCGTCCAAATGTGTTGGTGGGTTTCAACTTGGAAGCCATAAAAGCACCTTTAGAAAGAGAAAACCCAAGTCAAAGGGAATGGTGATGAATTTAAAATGTAGGGTTCATATCTTGCATATGAATTTGCCAAGTAATTTTCAAATTTTATTAATTAACAGTTAATTGAAAAGCACTAAAAGCACTTTTGCAACAACAAATTTGGGAAATCTTATGTGATGGGATCACCAAATGATGTGCTTTAAAGTGTTTTTATTTGCTAAATATATGATGTAAAAGGAGATAAGAGTAAAAGGTAAGACAATTTTCCATGTTCATGGAAATTGAAATGTACTCCAACAAAGAAATTAAATTTGTAAAAGTATTTATATTAAAAATAAAATAAAAGTTATATAATTGAGTTTTAATTTAATTGGTATTAGTATTATTGTCGATGTAGGAGATGTGGATTCGAACGTTTAAAGTGTGTTTATTCTCTTATTAAGGATTGATGAGGGATTATAAATAGTTTTAAACTTTTAATTATATAGAAAAAAGTGTTATTTAATTTTATTAAATTTTAATTTATATAGAAATAATTAATCTAAAAAATATTAAATATTTTATTTAAGTTATATGTTTAGAGGGTAAATTTTTTAATAAAATCAATAAAAATTTATAAAAATTAAAATTTTAACCCATGCTTTTAGAGGCAACAAAACATCAACTTTATTATTACAATTAAAACTTTGTTTTAAATTATTTTACATATTTTAATATCAATTATGGTTTCTTTACTTTTGTTACCCTTTTTTAATTAAAAAATTACTTAAAAATTTATATATTTTTATATTTTTTTAACCACCAAATAATTTTTTTATTCCTTTTCCTAATATATTTTTTTAATATTTTTCACTTTTTTATTTTTAATATTTTTTTATTTACTTTCACTTAAATAGTAAGTGTACAAATTTCTTATTGATAATGTTATTGATTAAGTTGGTGTCACAAGTCAACTAGATAATAACTTAAGATTGAAGACAACACTATGATAAACAATTGTAGTACATTTAATATTCTTAATATGATATATTTATGTGTTTAAATTTCATTTGACTCACAATTTAATTTATTTTTCATTTTAATATCGTACATATTACATATCTTATTAGTAATTAGTTTCAAACCACACATTTCATTGTTTATTGCATGTTATTTTTAAACACTCTCCTAAGTTTTACATAACTTCCACAAGTTATATGCGTGTAATAAAATTTTTAGTTTATATGTAAAAACTTTTATTACAATTCTGTTGGGACGAAATCGAATAAGATGAGATATCGTGGAAGCACAATCTTTATTATTTTACTCTAAAAAAATCAATTCAGTAATTACGACAAACCAATGACACAATATATCAACAACCAATGCAAATAAATCACAATATCACAAGCAAAAGTAATAAATCAAGACACTTAACTTTTATATGGAAAACCCTTTTAAAGCAAAGGGTAAAAACCACAAGACTTTGAAAGTTCACAAAAAAATTCCACTATAATCAAAGTCTTACTACAATATTGCAACCAAACATAATAAAAAAGTATACATCTCAAACAAGGTTATCACCAAATAATCTCAAGCAAACTTTAAGAGAAAATTTGAAAATATCACAAAAAATAGGCCTACTTTCAAATCTAAAAACCCAAAGCTACAATACCTGAAATAAAATCAGACTGTACACTATAAATATTTTCGAACCTACTAGCTACTGTAAAAATATCAGCTCCATCGGACACCGAATGGACCTCTGATCAAAGAAAATACTAAAGCTGGTTTGTGAAAAAGAACTGTTTTGCTCTCCCACTTTTCTCTATTTTTCTTTGACTCTAGGCACACATTTTTCACCATAAAAAGAAGTTGTTGCCTCCATTCTTGTATATATATATATATGTAGGGCACATATAGAAGTGGGCACCCACATAGTGGGACCACTCACGACCCAACAAAGTTTCCTTTCCCCCTATATGAGAATGTTCGCCATACCGACGATAAAGTAACAAGCTTCAAACTTCCCTTTTGGTAAGACCTTGGTCAACATATCTCCACCATTATCATTGGTGTAAATTTTCTCAAGCTCTAACAACTTAGCATCAACAACTTCTTATATCCAATGATACCTCACATCAATATGTCTAGACCGAGCATGAAACATCGAATTCTTACTAAGATGAATAGTATTTTGACTATCACAGAACCTGACATACCTCTCTTGAACAAAACTGAGTTCTTGCACAAACTTCCTTATCCAAAGCAACTCCTTGCATGTTTTGGCAGCTACAATAAACTCAAACTCAGTAGTGAATAAAGTAACACATTTCTGTAATCAAGATTGTCAAGCCACAACTCCCCCTACAAAAGTGATCAAGTAACTCGAAGTAGATCTTCTTGATTCAATGTATTCGGCTATATCTGAATTTGTATGACCAACTAGAACAATATTCTTATTGCCAAAAAAAAGTATCAAGTTGGAGGTGCTAAGAAGATATCTCATAATCAATTTCACCACATTCCAGTACTCTTTGCCTAAATTAAAAAGAAACTGACTAATAGTACCCACTGCATAAGCTAAGTCTGGTATCATGTATATATACCATCGCATACATCAAAATACCCACGGTTGAAGAGTAAGAAACTTTTTGCATGTCTTCCTTCTCTCTCTCTCTATTGAGTGAATTTGCTTGACACTCTATTTGAACTACATAACAAAGGGATAGCTCACCACTTTAGCTCTATTCGTATTAAATCTTTGAAGTATTTTCTCAATGTAACTCTCATGTGATAACCATAACTTCTTGGCTTGTCTATCACGTGTTAACCGAATGCCAATAATTTTCTCTGCTGGCCTCGAATCCTTCATCGCAAAGGACTTAATCAACTTTTGCTTTAATATGGAAATTCTAGAAGCATTATAACCAACAAGAAATATATCATCAACATAAAGCAATATAATAAAATCATCACTAGAGAATCTCTAAACAAAAAGATAATGGCCAGAAGTAGTCTCCTTATAGCTATGCTCCCCTATAACAAACTCAAAATTTGTACCTTGTCCTTAGAGCTTGCTTCAAAGCATTCAAACTCTTCTTCAATCTACACATATAGCTCTTTTTGCCTTGAACAAAAGAACCCTCTAGTTGCTCCACATAAAACTCCTCCTCTAAATCATTATGAAGGAAAATAATTTTCATATTCGTCTATTCAACCTTTAAGTCATAATAAGCTACCAAATTCAATATAGTTATGATAAAAGACATGTTCACAACCGGAGAAAATATCTCCTCAAAGTCAATCCCCTTTTTCTGATTGTAATCTTTGATGACCAATCTAGCTTTGTATTGTGGAGTTGAATTATCTTCTTGCTTCAGCCTGTAAACCCACCGATTTCTCAAAGCTCTCTTACCCTTTGTAAATTTCACCAACTCAAATGTATGGTTTTCATGCAACGATTGAAGTTCATCATTCATAGATTCAACCCACTTATCTTTGCATTCACTTTCCATAGTCTCTTCATAACATTCTGGTTCTCCCCTGTTAGTTAAAAGAACATACTCACCAGTAGAATAACTCATGGAAGATTGTCGATCTCTAGCTGATCTTTGAAGTGGATTTGTTGGTGAAGCTATAGGTTCTTGGTGTTGATTATTCTTAACCTCATCTATGAGAGCATTAAAATCAACTATACCCTGCTAGTTATCAATTTTATTGTTGCGTAAATAGATAATGCAATTGTGCAAGTGTACACGTCATTCAAGTAATAAAGTGATAAGTAAGTATCATCACCACAAGGATCAGAAATTGGTAAGAAATTGATTAAGTTATTATAATCCTATTAACTATACTAAATAACAGGAAATACTTTTAAATTGAATAAAAAGTTGGTATAATGAATTAACGTAATTTAATACTAAAAACAAAAAATTGATATGTCAAATAAAATGTAGTGACAAATTATAGAGAAAAGCAAGAGTAATTTCTGTTGTAGAATGAATAGGGTTGGAATTATTCAGGTGAAATGCTCATATCAAAATAATGTCATGTCAAAATATTGTCTAATCAGCTGCTCAGAGAATTACTACTATAACCTACCTCTTTCGATGATTAGATTTAAGCTAAAAATCTAAGTTACTATATGTCTACAGAACTTTGGATTAATAATTGCAATGAATGATCTTCTCCGTACAATTCGCAACATCTATATCTAGAGTGCTACGAGTATTCTGTCAAATATTCGCTTGCATCAAACGATTCTAGATACAATATATTTAACATTTTCAGAATTAAAAATACATCTATGAACACATCATACAATCAACTATGCCTAAAGCTTGCATGCATGTATTTAAAATAGGCACAAATCGAATAAAACAATGATCAATACAATATCAAATCATGAACATTAGAAATGATAATCATCGACCCAAATAACTCTAACCCCAAAAAGATTTAGTTCATGGGTGGAAAAGTAAACACTGAATTTAAATAATTTATCAACATTTAAAGAAGTTTGAATCATAGAAATCAGGAAAACTAAAGGCATAATTGCAGGATTTCTCGCCACACTCCAGCTTCTCTTTTATCTTCTAGTCGTTCGTGAATCCAGGATAGATATCCCTTCCCCTTCTTCACATCTATATTCTACTCTCTGTAGCTATTATCCTTTCTTTCTCTGAAATTCTCCAATGGAGTTTTTCTCTGTACAGAGAGAGGATTGTTGTATTCAGTCTCTTTCTCATACAAATTCTCCTCCCTTTTTCTTCTTTTCTCTCCTTCTTTTATTGGGTAAATCTGTCCCACCTCAGCATGCATTTTTCATTCCTTTTTTCAGGTTGGTTTTTCTAGTACACGTTCAGTTGGTTGAGAATGACATAGATAGAGTGTTGAGTCATTTTCCTGAAATTCCTATATTGCAATTTTGTTGGCAATCAATCTTTGCCAATTACCACGGTAATGTTTCACTTCCTTTATTTTCCCTCTTCATATTCTTGCTCTTCTTACTTGTATTCACACAAAACCACACCTTTCCTCCCCAAGTGATAAAAGTAACAAATAATGACCAATGTAGCGCAGTCCAAGCTTTGTTATGCAATGCTCTAAAATTATCCTAAAAATACAGATATATTTACTTAATTTCAAACAATTAATTCCATCTAGAGGCCTAAAATATAACTCTTTTCAAGAGTTATCAGTTATCTTCTTACATATTATCCTGAATAGTATTCAACGAAGAAGCTAAAGGAACCAAATTTGTGTCAATTAAGTCATCACTACTTTGTGGATGTATCTTGTCCGTCTTATCAATGTCTTTGATAGTCTGATCTTCAAAGAAAACCATGTCTCTACTTCTCATAAGATTCTTTTCAATCGAATCATACAGTTTGTACCCAAACTCATCATGCCAATAACCAATGAAGATACATTTTCGAGTCTTGGCATCCAACTTAGATATTTCATCTTTTGGAATATACACAAATGCCTTGAAATTGAACATATGTAGGTGATCATACGACATATCTTTATTAAACTAAACCCTATCTCATACATCACCTTGCAAAGAAACACTAGCAGACAAATAATCACATATACAACTGTATACTAAGTTTCAACCTAAAAAGATCTAGGAAACTTTGCATTTAAAAGCAAATATCTAACTTTCTCAATAAATGTTTGGTTTATCCTCTCAGCCAACTCATTCAATTGTGGAGTATTTGGTGGTATCTTCTGATATCTGATTCCCTATAACTGATAATAAACATAAAATGATCCTCTATACTCACCATCATTATTAGTACGTATTGGTAATCATCCATACTTTGGAAAGTCAAAGATATGGGTATCAATATGTTGGCACAAGAAACCTGAGATTTAAGGCACCAAAAGTAGGATTGAGATTTGGCATGAGATAATTGCAATTTTTGGTCCCTAATTGTATAGTGATTTTGCAAGTTGATCCCTAAACCTTAACTATAAATAGGCCTAACCATTTCTCATTTTGATCAACCCACATTTGCCATTCTCTACTTAAGGCATTGTTCCCTCTTTTTGTAAATATTCACTTGTATTTTGAAGTAAAATATATTTGGTAGTGCCCGAGGACGTAGGAAAAATTTACTGAACCTCGTTAAAATTCTAGTGTTCTTTATTGTATTATTTTGCATATTTTCTGAGTGTGATTGTAGTGATTTATTGTGCTATTAAATTACGATATAGGGATATTCTAGCTAGAAAAGACCTGGTACTTAAGCGATCTTTATAATCCACCTCTCTTTCTTAGGAATTGAACTTAGTGTGATTTTTTAGTACAATAATTTTACTCTTTTACACGCTTCCGAACAACAATTGGTATCAGAGCTAGATTCGTACTTGGGGAATAAAATCGTTTAAGGTACTATTCACATTGACGATATTGTTCACATATACAGTAGTTGGGATTGGGGAGAAAAATGACAAAGGCATCGTCATCAGCAAAGACTATTGTGACCAATGCAAAATTTAAAGTAGAGAAATTTGATGGTACCAATAATTTTGGTATGTGGCAATGTGAGATCCTGGATGTCTTATGTCAGCAAGAGCTGGATATAGCCCTTGAAGAAAAACCTAACAAGATGGATGACAAGGAGTGGGTCAAGGTCAATAGACAGGCGTATGATACAATTCGCCTATGTTTGGCCAAAGAGAGAAGTACCCTGTCATGAGGGAGACATCAATGAAGAAGTTGTGGGATACACTGAAAGAAAAGTTTCTAACGAAAAGTCTTGAAAATAGGCTTTATATGAAAAGAAATTATCGATTCACGTATGTACTCGGTGTGTCGATAAATGACCATGTGAACTCATTCAATAAAATTTTAGCAGACTTGCTAAATTTGGATGAGAAATGTGAAGATGAAGACAATGCATTATTGTTGTTAAATTCTCTTCTTGATGAATATGATCATCTAACCACCACATTGCTTTATGGGAAGGATACGATCACATTTGATGCAGTCTGTAGTGCATTGAATAGATCTGAGACTCAAAACAAAGATAAAAAAGATCACAGAGATACAACTGCCAAAGTCTTAATAGTAAGAGGCCGTTCGCACAACAACAAATCTGGTAGAGGAGTAAGTCCAAAGGGAGACCTGCCAAATAATGAATGTGCTTTTTGTCGTGAGAAAGTGCATTGGAAAAAGAATTATGCTAAGTTACAAAAAGGCAAGGCTATTTCTGATGCATGTGTAGTGGAGCATGATGAGGAGTCAGACTTTAGCTTGGTTGGCATGACAATGGCATGTCATACAGATGAGTGGATTTTGGATTCAGGATGTACTTACAATATGTGTCCTAATAAGGACTGGTTCTTTAGTTTTAAAGAACTAGAAGGTAGAGTTGTTTTTATTGGCAATGACAGCACTTACAAGACAATGGGAATAGGTACAATCCAATTGAAAAATCACGACGGCTCAATCCAAGTCTTAATAGATGTTCGCTACATACCTAGCTTGAAAAAAAATCTCATCTCATTAGGGGTCCTAGAATCTAAAGGACTCACAATCACTTTGGAGATGGATTACTAAAGGTAGTAGCTAGGGTATTGACAGTGATGAAAGGCACAAGAAGGAATAACTTGTACTATTTAAATGGAAGTACAGTTATTGGATCAATCAATAGCTTCTGCGAAAGATGTAGATTCAGAGGCTACCAGGTTATGGCATATGTGATTGGGACATGCTGGTGAAAAAGCTTTACAGAATTTGGCGAAGCAAGGCTTGTTGAAAGGTGCAAATTCTTACAAATTGGAATTCTGTGAACATTGTGTTCTGGGCAAGCAAACGAGGGTAAAATTTGGTTTAGCAATTCACAATACGAAAGGAATTTTAGACTACGTTCACAGTGATGTGTGGGGACCTACCAAAGTAGCTTCTTTAGGAGGTATGCACTATTTTGTTACTTTTGTTGATAATTATTCAAGAAAAGTATGTGTGTATCCAAAAAAAAAGTGAAGTTTTGGATGCATTTCTGAAATGGAAGAAGATGGTGGAAACTCAAACTGGTCGAAAGGTCAAACGACTTCGATCAGACAATGGTACTGAATACAAAAATAATCCATTTCTACAAGTATGCCAAGATGAGGGCATTGTGCGACACTTCACTGTTCGGGATACACCACAGTAGAATGGGGTGGCAGAACGTATGAATCGGACTATACTAGAGAAAGTTTGATATATGTTGTCCAATGCTGGATTAGACAAGAAATTTTGGGCTAAGGCAGTTACATATGCATGCCATCTGATTAATCGGTTGCCATCAGGTGCAATAAATGGAAAAACTCCTATGGAGATATGGACTGGTAAACCTACTACTGATTATGATTCTTTACATGTTTTTGGTTCTATTGCATATTATCATGTAAAAGAATCTAAGTAAAACCCAAGAGCAAATGAAGTATTATTCGTGGGTATAACTGGTGGAGTAAAAGGATACCATCTTTGGTGTCCTGATACAAGGAAGATTGTTTTCAGTAGAGTGTGACTTTTGATGAATCAACCATGATGAAGAATAATAATTCACAAAAGGATGACAAAACCAGTAGTACTTTGCAGCAGGTGGAGCTTGAAAAGGTTAACGATAATCCAACTAATATTAAAGGAACAAATGATGAAGTTTCGACCCAAGAGCTTCTACAGCAACGGGATTGAATTGCATATAGGAGGCCAAGAAGAGAGATTCGTATGCCTGCTCGCTTTGATGATATGGTGGCCTATGCACTTCCAATTGCAGATGATGATATTTCTTCTACTTACACAGAAGCAATAAGTAACCCTGATGGTATAAAGTGAAAGCAAGCTATGAATGAAGAAATGCAGTCTCTTCATAAAAATAGGACTTGGGAGTTGGTGACACTGCCTAAAAGAAAGAAGGCAATTGGATGCAAATGGGTATATGCAAAGAAGGAAGGATTTCCTAGTAAAAATGAAATTCGATAAAGGCTAGATTGGTAGCAAAGTGTTACTCTTAGAAAGAAAGAATAGACTACAATGATGTGTTTTCTCCAGTTGTGAAGCATTCGCCTATTCGGATTTTGCTAGCCTTGTTTGCACAATATAATCTTGAACTAGTTCAGCTCGATGTGAAGACCACATTTTTACACGGTGATTTGGAAGAGGAAATCTATATGACTCAGCCAGATGGATTCAAGGTTGTTGATAAAGAAAATTAGGTTTGCAAACTAACAAAGTCACTTTATGGATTGAAACAATCTCTAAGGCAGTGGTACAAGCTAATTGATCAGCTCATGAAAGGGCAAAGGTACACAAGAAGTAAATTTGATCATTGAGTCTATTTTCAAAAGCTACAAGAAGAAATTTTCATATACTTGCTCTTATATGTTGATGATATGTCGATAACATCTAAAAGTAAAGTTGAAATAGAGCGATTGAAGACTCAACTCAACCTTGAGTTTGAGATGAAAGATCTAGGTGAAGCTAAGAAGATTTTTGGCATGGAAATATGTAGAGATAGAGCTCATGGCAGAGTTAGCTTGTCTCAAAAGCAATATTTGAAGAAGGTACTACAACAGTTTGGCATGAACGAGCAGACAAAACCTGTAAATACCTTGTTGGCTTCTCATTTTAAGCTTTCTACACAACTATCTCCTTCGACAAATACAGAACAAGAATACATGTTACAAGTTCCGTATTCTAATGCAGTAGGTAGCTTGATGTATGCAATGGTGTGTACAAGACCTGACATTTCACAGGCAGTTAGTATAGTAAGAAGGAATATGCATAATCCTAGAAAAGGACATTGGCAAGCTGTGAAATGGATTCTACGGTCTATTCAGAAGACCATGGATGTTGGATTACTGTTCAAGCAGGATACTACACTCGGTAAAGGTGTTATTGGGTACGTTGATTCTGACTATGCCGGTGATTTGGACAAACGAAGATCAACCACCGGTTATGTGTTTACACTTGCTGGAGGACCAATAAGTTGGAAGTCTACACTGCAGTCTATAGTTGTGTTGTCAACCACAGAAGCCGAATACATTGCTGTAATAGAGGCTGTAAAGGAAGTTATTTGGTTACAAGGTATGGTTAAAACCTTGGGATTGGTTCAGGAGCATATTAACGTGTATTGTGATAGTCAAAGTGCTATTCATTTAGCAAAGAATCAAGTCTATCATGCACGTGCAAAGTATATCGACGTACGATTCCATTTTGTGCGGGAAATTATTGATGAGGGGAAATTCATCTTCAGAAGATTAAGCCTGCAGATAATCCCGCAGATATGATGACCAAGGTGGTAACAACAACCAAGTTTGAACATTGTTTGAACTTGATCAATATCCTGCAAGTTTAATAGTTGAAAAAGACACTATTAAGTATTGTTGACAAAGGAAAAAAGAATTGAGTGAAGATAAGATTATCCTAATTAAATCTTCAAGGTGGATATTATTGGCAATCATCCATGCTTTGGAAAGTCAAAGATATTGGTATCAAAATGTTGGCACTAGAAACCTGAGATTTAAGGCACTAAAAGTGGGATTGAGATTTGGCATGAGATAATTGCAATTTTTGGTCCCTAATTGTATAGTGACTTTGCAAGTTGATCCCTAAACCTCAATTATAAATAGGCCTAACCATTTCTCATTTTGATCAACAGACATTTGCCATTCTCCACTTAAAGCATTGTTCTCTCTCTTTGTAAATCTTCACTTGTATTTTGGAGTGAAATATTTTTAGTACTGCTCGAGGACGTAGGCAAAATTTGCTGAACCTCGTTAAAATTCTAGTGTTCTTTATTGTATTATTTTTCATTTTTTGTGAGTGTGACTGTAGTGATTTACTGTGTTATTAAATTACGATAGAGGGATATTCTGGCTAAGAAAGACTTGGTACTTAAGCAATCCTTGTGATCCACCTCTCTTTCTTGGGAATTGAACTTAGTGTGATTTTTTAGTACAATATTTTTACTTTTTTACCTGCTTCCGCACAACAATACGGATGCACTTCAACTTCTTCACAGTCTCTCTCTCAACTGAAGCTTGAAATTGTTTAAACACATCAAATACGTGGCCCTTTCTTTTCAATGCATAGACCCAAAACTTCTTCGAACAGTCATATATGAAAGTCTCGAAGTAAAGTGCACCACCATGTGACTTAACCTTCAACAGACCAAAAACAACAAAATGAACCAAGTCTAACAAATATAACTCTCTCGAATGAGGATAACGTTTAAACAAAACTCTTTTTTGTTTCTCAGTTAGACAATTAACACAATTATTTAGTGTAGCATTTTTCAAACTTGAAATTTGGTTCTTCTTGAGCATTTTTCAAACTTGAAATTTGGTTCTTCTTGACCAAACAATGAAGCTATTTCTTTCTCATGTGACTAAGTCAGCTATGCTACAACTCTATTGAGTCATCATCCTTTGTCACATTCACCATGCCTCTAAAAGTCAAAGCTTGCATCAAATACGAGTTTGAACTCTTCTTCCTTCAAGCCACAACTAATGAGCCTTTAGTCAATTTCTATCGACCCTTACTAAAAGTGTTACAAAAGCCATCATCATTAAGCTTTCCTATAGAAATCAAATTCAAATGAATATTCGGTGCATGCCTAACATCTATAAATGTCAACTTGGTTCCATTATTAGTGACTGAGCTAACATCTCCTATGCAAGAACCTATACCAAGTCGTATTACCCATCTTCAATACCCCAAATCACCAAAATTATAAGATATGAAGAACTCATTTTGTGACGTAACATGAAATGAAGCACCAATTTCTATCACCCAACTAGCCTCATCACATGCTAGGTTGATCAAATTCTCATCACAAAGGACTAATAGATCATCAGTAGTAGCAACAGTAACATGTTTAAATTTCTCATTTTTTTTCCTTCTTTCTTATTTATCGCCATCACCTCTATTCTCTTTTTTCCATTTGTAGCAATACTTCTTAATATGGCCTTTCTTGCTGCAGTGATGACACTCAAGATTCTTGTATCTTGATTTTGGATTACTTCGGCTTTTATCTCTACCCTTTTCACCTTTATCTTTGCTTCTCCCCCTACTTTCGATAACTAGAGCATTAGATTGTGATGAAGAACCTTAAGCAACATTAATGAGTGAGAACCGAAACGTTTCCCAAGAGTTTGGTCGAGTAGCAAGTAATCAAAGCCTGGCAATCATACCATCAAATTTAACTCCCATACCAAGTAGTTGATTCAACAAAACTTGAAACTCATTCAAGTAATCAGCTATAGAAGTTCCTTCCTTATAACTTAACGTCATCATTCTCTTAACCATGAATAACTTGTTGTTGCCAGACTTCGAAGTATACAAGTTTTCAAGCTTGTTCCACAATTTGTTGCCAGACTTCGAAGTATACAAGTTTTCAAGCTTGTTCCACAATGTTCCTATAAGTGTCTCTTAATCAATGTGGTTATAGACATTCTCTTCAACAAATTTTTAAATAAAATTGCACACCTGCTAATGCTCAAACACCCACTCCTTATCAATTTTCGAAGTTGGTTTTTGAGTAGCAAGAACAGGAAGGTGCAAAGCCTTCACAAATAGAAGATCTTTCATCTTATTCTGCCAAATTTGATAATTTATGCCATTCAACATAATCATCTTACTTGTGCTAATTTCCATAATTACTGAACACAAGAACCAAGCTCTTGATACCAATTTGTTGGATAAAACCAAACACAATGAAATACTACGGAAGCACAATCGATATTTTTTCACTCCTGAAAAATCAATTTGGTAATTATGACAAACCCAATAACACAATAGATCAACAATCGATGCAAATGAACAACAATATCACAAGCAAAAATAATAAATCGAGACACATAATTTTTATGTGGAAAACCTCTTTAAAGCAAATGGTGAAAACCACGGGGCTTTGAAAGTCCACCAAATATTTCACTATAATTAAAGTCTTGCTACAAGATCACAACCAAGCCATAATAAAGAGTATAAAACTCAAACAAAGCTATCAACAAATAATTTCAAGAAAACTTTAAGAGAACAGTTGAGAATATCACCAAAAATAGGCTGACTTTCAAAGTCAAAAACCCGAAGCTATAATACCAGAAATGAAAATCGGACCATACACCTCAAAGATCATCGAGTCTACTAGCTACTAGAAAAAAAAAAAACAGCTCCATTGGACACCGAATAGACCACCAATGAAGAAAATATGAAAGTTGAATTGTGTAAAAAAATGTGGGACCATCCACGATCAAACAAAATAAACATTAATTTTACTTAAAATAAAAAATTACTTAATTAGAATTAAATAAAAATTTTAAATAAATATAAAAAAATATCTAAATAAGTGGTAAAGCTTAAAATATTTTTTCTTCAATATTTTAGCTTAATTAATTGGAAAAAGAAAAGTCATGTATTTCTCATTGCATTGCTACATTAAAACACCTATTATATGATGAAACATATTTTCCTTTTAGGTCATGGCTCCTTAAAAGGAGTAAAGAGAAAATGGCTGAAATGGTAAGTGACTAAGCCATCATCAAAAGAAAGAATTTTTTTAAAAAAATAGGGTGAGACGTGTTTTACTTTTTAGGTCTTTGCTTCTACTTATTGGACGTTGTTTTTTTTTTTTTTTATTATCATTATACCTATAGGTTCGACTCCAATCAGGTCAATTTCAAGATAAGATTTTTCTTACATATTATTATTTAAATAAATAATAAAATTTAAGCTATTTTTATGATCTAAAAAAAAGTAAAAAAAATTATAAATATTAGATTTATGAGAGATTGTGTGTGAAAATTTTTATATAATAAATATATTTATTAAAATTTTATAGAAAAATAAAAAATTATTTTTATTTAAATGGTAAAAAATAATTTATATGCATAATATTTTCATTATGAATAATTTTTATTAATTTATAAAAATATTAAAAAAAGCATTCTCATTTAACTTTGTAAATAAATTAAACTTTTAATAATTCCTTTTTAAGTTGGGATCCAATTAATGAATGAAACTAACTTAATAAAGGGATTTATAAATAGTATAGTGTAAATATTTACATATTAAAATGTGAATTCATATTCAACCGAACCAAAATTAAATTCGGATAAAAATTAAATCTAATTCGATTAAAAATGAAGTCAAGAATTTTGTGTGATAATTTTATAATATTTTAAAATTAAAGTGAAAACTTTTGTATTAAAGAAATTAAATTGAATTATTTATTCCAAAATATTTGCCTACCTTCGCAATTGAATTGGACCGAACATGATCTATGAGTATCTCAATTTATCATGGATGATGATGAATTTGAAAATAGAGAAAGACCAAGAATCCCAACTTCAGTAGGGGGAAAAGAGGTGAAGATTGAAGAGAGAAATTGTGGGTTGAAACGTAATGAAAACGTAAGGGGAAAAAATAGTTGATATAAGAAATGGCGGCAATTCCCTTTCAAGATTTGACAAATTAAATATAATTCTAGCCATTCATGTTAATTTCCAACCTACTTTCACTTTAAAACAAAATTATTAAGTGCGGAATGAATTTTAACTCGATTAATATAAGTATTATTATCAATACAAGAGGATATAAATTCGAGTGTACTGAAGCGAATTATCTTTCTAATTATGATTTGGAAAATAACTATGAGTAATTTTGAACATTATATAAAAAAATAAATATTATCAAAATTTATAACGAAATTGTTCAAAAATAAAAATGAATATACATTGCATTAGTAAGCGTTTTTAGGATTTTTAATTTCTATTGATGGTTGATGAAATAATTATTTTTAATTTTTATTTATTAACTGATTTATTTTTTTCCCGAATGCCCATACCTAAAAATTTATTTGAGAAAATAGCTTAGTTTTGCTGATTGAAAGTTAAGTAGGGCAAAACCCTATAGGACAAAAAAATTTGAGGGAACTGTAGACGATGGTGCATAAAATTGTGTCGGGGACGATGAAGGTGCACAAAATGATGCCGGGTTCGATGATGGTGCATAATAAGATGATGAGGAGAATATTATGAGGTTACCACTAAATGCACCAAATTACAGAAACAATTCACTAGTAAAAGGCGAAGCATATTGACTTGAGATGCGGTAGCAGGTTCTGGATCTGAGCGTGGTGTTGATGTTGTCAAACTCGACATATCGGTGGACGTTTTGGCCTACGTCAATAAATCTATTTGGCCCTTTTCAATGGAGACGATATTTATGACTTACCATTACTAATCAGGAAACGTAGTGAATTCTGGTGTGGGAATCGGATCGTGTCTTGATCATGAACATATTAAGATTTCTGCTCTTAGTGCAGTGATTTTGTCATTTTATTTGTAATTTTTGAATTGATTGAATAAATAAATTTCTTTATGATTAATTAATTATATTTTTGTATGTTTGTCCTCAATATTTTTGCACGAAAAGAAAGTAAATATTAGCTATTTGATTACTTAAGATTTAACTAATATTAAGTTGCATTTTAAAAATGAATTATAATGTGAAAAGATAACTTGTGTTAGTGCGTAATTTAAATTGTTCATAGTTTGCAAGAATCAAATTGAAAATTCAAAATAAATAGGGGAGTATTATGTTGTCTATAAGTCAAAAATGGGAAGATAACTTGTCTTGACTATCGAAGTAGTTGACACTCAGAAACATAGCTGTGATTGTCTTAATTGATAATATATCAAATTAGACCCAAGTTGAATTTATCCTAGATTTGTTTATAGATTTATTCATTTGTGATACTCATTGCGTGACTTACCTCAATTCTTTGTGAGTGGTTGACCATCTGTACATAACTCATGTGCTTCGGCATATTGAAAACCTAATCTCACATAGAAGTGGGCCAAAAAATAATAGGTACATGACTTATGTATGGCATAACATCACTCACGATAGTGAAATTCATAGATTGAATAAAAGAGTAAATGGTATACTTTCAATGACATTGTATAAATTATGAAAATGGAACGTGGCCATAGGTCATTTGTTTGGAATGAATGACTAATCATTACTATTTGTAAGTTCATGATTATTTACATCACAAAAGATACAATAGTGACCATGGGATCAAAATGAAACAGATTAGGTAAACATTTAAAAGAAAAAAGAACGTTGTTGCAATATGGAATAAAATAGAATTAGCAATAAACTAGAGAAAGACTGATTTTATTGCTTTTGAACTACCAAAAAGAAATCATAGCAAATTTATGGGATAAAATTACTAACTATCTACCCCTAAAAAAAGTGCAACTACCCAAAACAAATTCTTCTTGACTTTACTGCCCAAGTCTCTGAAAACTGATCAAGTCTCCCATAAAACACGAAACTAAATAATTTGACTGGGTAAAAACTAAAAGTAAAATAGAAAAATAATTTTATGTAAAATGCACTAAAATTTTGACACTCCCCCTTAGTGCATGCTTACAATCAACAACTCCAAGTGCAACTCTAAACTCTTCAAACTTAGGCTTTCCCTGTGCTTTTGTGAAAAAGTCTGCCACTTGGTTATTTGTAGAGATCCCTTACAACTCAATTTCTTAATTCAACACTTTCTCTCGAATATAGTGATGATGAACTTCTATGTGCTTTGTTCGAGCGTGAAAGATAGGATTGGAAGCAAGTTTAACAACACATTCATTATCACATTCGATCTGTACAACATACTCAAATATGAATGATCTGTTAGATGATATGTTTGGTATGATCTATGTTGTGTTATTAATAGAATGATCAGTTGAATGCTTGTTATATGTCTGTCATAAATATGAATGTTATGAGGAGCATGAAGGGATGTTTTGGTAGATAAAAGATGAAGATTTTTCATGTTGTGCACTTCGTGCCACGTGTTACCTGGCTTTATGGAGGTTCGAGCGGATTGTACGAAGAATGTATATGCATGGTATTCAACTTTGTAGAGGTTTGGTTGGACTGTATGAAGATATATGCGAACAAGTATGTGAAAACCTTGCAAGAGTTTTATGTAAGTAAGAGACTATGCAGAGTCTAAGGCTTTAAGCCTCATGTGTATAAGCAAGTCCATGGCCATGACATATGTAAGTTATGAAAGTCCGCCGGACTTATTCTTTAAGTTATACATCAAAGTTATATGTAAGATTTCACCATACGAAGTTCGTGACAAAGTTCGCATGTTTGAATCTGTTTTATCCATGAAGTTTTTTCTATGAATCCACATGTTTGAATCTACTTTATCCACACCATCGGATTTCAAAGTAGCACGATCTAATTCAAAAATTTCACCCAATTGAGCACGTCGAGCATATTTTTTCACAGTAGCAGGATCGCTATAACTCACTCCATTGAGTTCGCCGCCATAGAACTCAACAGTTACACCTACTTGTTCGACACTATACTTTGATTCTGCCCTTCTAAAAGGGACATCCGCTCTAACAATTCCGTCTCCGTCTACCAAAACAACCGGAAATGTTTCAAAAAAAGTAGGCATACGACGTACAAAAAGTTCACGCCCGTCTTTATCTCTAAAGATAGGGTGCCCTAACCACCCAACGAAGTTTTTATTTTATTTTATGAATTCACATGTATGAGTTCGCCATATTTACGAATCATCTTCTATGAATCCTCATGTATGAGTTCACCATATTCATGGTTCTTCTACAAGTTCGCATGTATGAATCCGCATATAAGAATCCGCATGATTGTTTGCCAAATTAATTTGAAATGACTCTCTCAATTCCGTGGGTTTTATACTAAAGTTATACGCATCAAGTCTATACGAAGAGACTATATGCTACATGATCTTTCACAAGAGAAATTCTCATGCATTATGTATTGCGCCTCTATGATGTTCAAGCCCAAATATAAGTTGTGGAATATGAATGTACAAGTTTGTCTAAATGAGATCTGTGGCAAATTCTTAATTGAAGTAACTTGTTTTTAGAACTCACTAAGTTCCTCATGAACTTACCATGTTTCTCTTCCTCATTTTAGGTATTTCCAAACTGTGTTTGTGAGAAAAAATGGGAGCTAAGACAAAATCTTCAAAGTCTTGTGTGAGCATGTCACCCCTAGTTTTGTAACATGTGTAAATATAATGGCATCGTGTAGTTTAAATTTCTATTTTGTACTTGTATAAGAACTCTTCAAATCTAGTTCAAATTGTAATTAGACTCATGAAGCTAGATGAACAGATTATTATAAAAAGACTAATATTATCAGAAGGTTGTTTCATATATTATGTTTTCACAGCAAAACCCTATGGAATTGTTAATTAATTATTCAATTACTTTTGCTTATGATGATAGTTTAAATCACGAAGAGTTGGTCGTCCGGCCATTCGAGTGTTACAATCGTGACCTAAACCTCATGTGGTTCATAACCATTAACAAGAAATTTTAATCTAATTGGTCGAAAGCTTTCTCAAAATCTATCTTGAACACCAATCCACCACTATTCCCACTTTCTCAACTTCATACTATGAGTAATTTCATATGATAAAAGACATTAGATCTTTCGTGGATCAATATAATAAATCCATTTATCAATGTAATTATACTTGTGATGTATATATATTTTCAAATTGATCCAAAATAATGTATTTTTCAATATATATTTAACGGTTAAAAGTTTACATATAACAAATAGTTGGACATTTTTAATTTATTCAAAGCTTAACACATGCCTCCATGAATAGAACACAAAATACAATAAAAATTATAAAAATATGTAACACTATTTTTAGGTATAAACTTTTATAAATAGATTTCTTCCATTGAAAAAAATAAAATGGTAGTTAGTTCGCTTTTTGCCGTATCTTTTTACTACAAACGCATCTCTATTGATTTTATGTTTGTTAATGATTTTGTGATTTACTTTCTTTCTTTTTTACTTTACCTTTTTAGAATATCTTTTTCTTTTAGTATTTGTCTAAAGTAAAAAGTGAAAAAATCTGTAATTATATGGTACCTTAGCTGTTTATCTTTCTCTTTCTAGAAAGGCTTATCCTAGATATTATCACAAGTATATCCATACATCTATACATCTATACATATATATTATTTGGGAAATTGTCGTGCAAAAGTTATTATTATACCGATATATTAAAGGAAGATTTCTTGAATCTCGTATGTTGGTTTAATGACTAAAGTGTTTAATATCCCAAGTGTAATTTGGGCCCGAATTACACTGATCGCATTGTTATTAAAACTTTACTGTACTATTGTAATTCACCTAGAGAAAAAATAAGACTACTTCGTGTGTCGACAATGTTCCACCAAGTATGAATGGTGAAATCTCATTTTTATTCCTCTATCATGCCTCAGTTTATTTTTTTTCCTAAAAGTTTCTCAATTTAAGATTTAATTTTTTTGTATAATTTGGTCCTATATTTTATAATGTTATTAATTAATTTAAATAAGTAATATTGTTAACTACTTTGATTAAAAATTTGATGTAGATTTGTTAAAAAATACTATTTTAACATGATAGGTATGAAAAAGTGTTTTCTAAAAGAATTCACATTAACTACGAAAATTATTAATGGTGTTAATTATTTAGGTTAATTAATGACACAATTCATTTTTTTCCTTTTTTTAGTCATAATAGTAAAATTCTAGTCTCGATTTCTCTACTATGCTCATACTTGTGGTTTAGTCTTTATACTTTAATTTGACATAATTTACACTGGTTTTACTTAGTCAAAAGAATTAACATCCTTAACTATTCCAATGAAAATGATTACATGAATTTCTCTTAAAAACATTTTTCTAGCACAAATATATATATATATATATATATATATATATCTGCGTGAAATTGAAATGGATATTTTTAAAGAAAAAATCAATCTCAACATTTTAATCAAAATAATTAAGGGTATAAACTATTTTGACTAACTAATGATATTATCCAAAGAAATTAAACTATATCAAAATAAAATATAAATACTAAATCTTAAATTTAAACATACTAGGAACACCATAATTATAATTTTATCTAAAATAATCTATGCCTAACACACTTTTCATTTTATTTAATAAAAAAATAATTTTTTAAAAAATAAATTAATTGATATAAGTGATTATATATTTAGTTAACATAGTGGGGGATAGTAAACTAATTATTATTATTTGATTGTTAAAAAGTTATTATTATCCTTCACAAATTTCATCCAAAGATTTTATTCCAAATTCCGACGAAAAAATTCGTTGAAAATAGTTTTTTAGTAATTTATTATTTATTAAATGTTTGGGTGCAAAGAACATGAAAAATATACTTTTGCAAATATATATATATATATATATATATATATATAATTTAGTAAAAGAAGGCATAGAATATTTTTTATTTTAAAATCTTTTACTTATTCCTTCCCTTTTGGCCTAATTCAGTTCCAATCTTTCAATGATGCTTTATCTTATTGCTTATATATATATATATATGTTAATTATTCCACACAAATCCGAATCTAGACTTTTGAATCTTTTTTATTTTTATTTTTATAATTAATGTATTTTTATATTCATCTTAATTATTTTGAAGTGCATTGTTGAATATCAGATTCCTCTCTTCAGAGTTAGGATGAAAATGATTTTTTATGAAAAAAGAGATGGAAAGTATAAAGTTTTTGAAAGATCATACCCCTCTTTAGAAAGTCTTTAAAAATATATATAAAGGGACTTTCTTCCTGATCAAGTTGGATTTCGGATCATCAGAACCGATCGGATTGTGGTATATTTTATAATAATTCTATAATATGCACAAAATTTTTCTTAGGGAAAAAAGAAAAGTTCATAATAAAATTGATTCCTTTTACTTTTGTCTCTCTTTTCTCTGTTTATAGAGGATTTGCATTAAAAAGAAAAAGAAATGTCTCTTAGGTTATGCTTTTAACATTTGGAAAAAAAAAAACCTTAGTCATAGGTTGGCTCTTTACCAAACAATGAAAGTTACTTTGTTTACAACTAGAGGTGTAGATCGAAAAACTTTTAAAATTTTATACTTAGTTTGGTTGGTATGTGAGTTCCAGCGTGCTAAAGCGCGTTTATCCTCTCCTATTTAAGAGTTGAGAGAAATTATAAATAATTTTAAGTGTTGTATAAAAAAATCTCAAAAATTTTACAACTAAAATTTAAATTTCATAAATAGTTTTTCGATTTTAGTTTTAAAATTTTGTCTTGTCTTTGATGATGGCACATAACATAAACACTTTAATAACACAAAACTTGTTGATTTTTTGAATCCTAGTTAATAGAATAAAAATTTTAACTGATCCATGCCAATTTTTCGGTAATAAGTAGCTTTATAATATAATTCTAATTGATAATCATTATATAATTAAAGTAGTTTTATGTATTTGATGTGCGTGATAAGTCTTAAATTTATAATTGACCGTACTTGAGAACTAACTATTATCACGATGAAGGCAAGCGCACCTATCGAACAGTAGTATAGTTTATAGCAAGACCGGAATGTCGAACCCACAGGAACTAAAAGTACTAGTATTAACCTTCTTTCTATTATCTAGCTTAAAAAATAAGGGGATTTATTTTATCTAAACTAATTAACTAAACTAAGAATGCACAGGAAGTAAATTGGGGGAATACTTTTGGGAAAGCTGATTGATTTGGACAATACTCAAGGAAAAATCAACCGAGACTTCACTTGTTATTTAACTCTGAATTAGCCAATTTATTTACTTGACTTGATCCGTAGAAATCCCTAATTTATATTATTATCTCTCTCGAGACTAACAACGTCTAACCCTAGGTTGATTAATTGAAATCTCTTTCTAATTAAAACCCCTAGTGTTGCATTAACTCGTTCTATGGATTCCCTTATTAGATTTGACCCTAATCCAGCAGATTTATGTCGCCCTATGTTTAGGGGTGCAATCAACTCCGCTTAATTATGCTAGATCCTCTCTTATACAGGGACTTTTGCTCATCTGAATAAGCACATCAATACTTGAATCAATATCCTGAAATATTAAAACAAGATTAAGAACACATAATTAAGAACAAATCAAGTATTTATCGTATAACTCAAAAAATAGTAACAAGATCCATCTTAGGTTTCATTCCCCGTAGGTATTTAGGGAATTTAGTTCATATTTGTAAAAGAGAACATCTCAGAAGAATAATAATAACAAAACATAAAGAAAACCCAAAACCCCTGAAGGAAATTTAAGGGAGATCTTCAGTCTTGAAGGTGAATCCAGCTTCTGAGATGGATCAATCGGCTTTCTTCGAGTAATTCCTTGCCTCCTACTCCGTGTGTCCCCTTTAATCCTCCTCTAGGGTGTTTATATAGGCTTTAGAATGCCTCCGAACCCTCCAAAGTGCCCTTTTTCGAATAGAACTAGCATTGGGCCCGACAGGGACACGCCCGTGTACCATGCCCATGTGAGGCGGCTTAAGTCGTGTGCAAGCCTGTTAAATAGGCACGGGCGTGTGGTCTACCCGTGTGAAGAAGTCCAGGCCATGTTGATTTCCCATGTTGACCCATTTTCTCCATTTTTGCCCCGTTTCTCACTCTTTTTACTCTCCTATGCTCACCTAGGTATAAAACATGAAATTAAAGGATTAGGAGCATCAAATTCCACAAATCTAATGATAATTCATCCAAAAACGTGCTAACCATGGGATAAAAATATGTATAAATTATGACTTATCAGTATTTTCATAATTATTTATATAGTTAATATTTTAATAATTCAATCGTTAGATTTATCAATATAATTGTATTTGTCATGCATGTAAATTTTCAAATCAATTTGATATCTCTATCATATTGGTCTAAAAACTCTCTCTCTCTCTCTCTCTCTCTCTCTCTCTCTATATATATATATATATATATATATATATATATCAAATGATTGAATTTTTTTTACATAAAACAAATAATTAGAAGTTTTAAATTTACATCAAAATTGATATGCATGATCATTAAAATATTAATCATAAAAATAGTTATGGAAATGTGTAAAACTACTTTAATTTTTACACTATGTAAGTGGATCCTTCACCCTTCTCTCTATAAAATTCTTTGTTACGATAATAAATATTACATACTACATATAGTTATATAGTTTAATAAAAAAAATCTTCAATTTTGAAAATACTTATTTTATAATTTTAAATTTATTAATGTAATATTTTATATTCTTTTAAATTATTTTAAATAAAAATTAAATATAATAATTTGAATAAATGTTTTGAATATAGGTTTTTTCTAAATATAAATCAATTTAATCTTTTTAACATTAGGTAATAAGTGCTCTCTACCTATTTATTTCATTCATCATGGATATCAAACACCTTTACCCTAACTATTTTATTCTATTCAACATGGTTATCAAATACTTTTACCCCAAGTCTGTATTAGGATTTTTTTCACTACAGCAAAACAAGTTTTTAGCAGCGTTTTTTTGGCCCTATAAGCACAGCTAAAATAGTTTACGGTGTTTACCAAAGCACCGCAAAAAATGCCGCCAAATTTTGTGGTGTTTATGTGGGAAAACGTCGTTATAGAACATGATCTTTAGCGGCGATTATCATAAAAACACCGCTAAAGAACATGATCTTTAGTGGCGCTTTTCCTACAAATGCTGCTAAAGAACATGATCCTTAGCAGCGCTTTTACTAAAAGCGCCGCTATAGAACATGATTTTTAGCGGCACTTTTTTTAAAAATGCCGCAAAAGATCATGTTCTTTTGCAATGTTTTTAGTAAAAGCGCCACTAAAGATCATGTTCTTTAGCGGTGTTGGTGAGAAAACGCCACTAACTTTAGTAGATTTTACCAACCTATTTTATTTCATATAGAACCCGAATTTTTAACATATTTTCCTGTAACACCAAATCCAACCAAAAACTTCAAATGCCAATGATACTATCACAAAAGAAATATGTATATGATCTAAATTAATAAATGAAATAACAAAATATATTATATTCAAAAGTTATATTGTCAAGATATTCTCACAATAAGAAAACAAAAGTCTAAGATGGCGGATTCTGCGATTGATTCTGCGGAAACATCTTCATCATATTTTGAAGTTGTAGCTGGAGTTCGTCATATTTTCTTGTTGCCTCTGCTTCTTTTGTTGTTGCCTCTGCTTTAAGTTGTAGCTGGAGTTCATCATATTTTCTTTGAGCCTCTGCTTCTCTCTATGCTGCCTCCACTTTAAGTTGAGCAATTTGCTCAACTGTGCTTGCTTGCATCTGAACCATTTGGTCTCTTAACCTCTGAACTTCACCTTGAGCCTAATTCGCCGAAGGCATGTATTGCTGCGAGCTGGATCCAAAATATTAGGTTGGGTTAACAAAAGCTCCTTGAAATTGAACCTGACCATACCTTTCAGGACCCAAAACTTCAGTAATAATTTGGTTATCAATGTCGTCCAGATTAACAGAACTATCACTTAAAGCAATCGTTTTATACTCCACCCTCTTATCCTTTAGTTTCTCCTAATAAATCAATCAAGAAGTTAGAAACGAAATATATAATCAAACAAATGCATCATAACTTGGCATTATTTGCATTACAAACGACAAATTAAACCATTATAATTAAACATGATAAATATTTAATATAATTCAAATTTTATTAAGTAAATATACCATAATTTCTACAGCTTCAGTAGTCATAGGAGATCCATCTTTAAAATAATTCCTACTTGTAGTTCCAACTCACTCACGATCCTACATTATGAAATTATTATTACGAATGTAGTAAATACTATAAATCGAAATAATTATAAGAGTTTGGAAGTACGTAATACCTCTCATTTCTTAGAATTCCAAAATCTAACTGCATCTTCCCATTGGTACCTCAACATTCCCGACGGAACATTTCGCAATTTCTCTTCGAGGCTTATATTTTTATTAAAATATTCATTCATTAAGGTACTTTTATGGTCTCTCCATTTCTTTCCTAATGCTTTCTTCACATAATTATCCGAGACCTCTAAAGCAAATCTTTCCTACAAATAACACAAGTTTAGAAAGTAAATATAAATGAAACTTAAACCAAAGTATTATAAATTACATTCATGTTATTACCTTAATATTATCGAGAGCTTGATTTTTGTTACTGTTAGGCATATGATTCCAAGACTCGTAGTTGATTGGCAACAGATTGGCATTTCGTGTTATAATGCCCAAGTATCTTACTAAAAGTCGAGCTTCTGATCCAATAGGCTGACCATGACTGTTTCTAGATACTTTGACACCCTTCACAAAATTTAGATCGTATAAATCCTTTAATAGCGTACGTCCTCGAGTTTTGGGCCTCCCACCACTTTCAGCTAAAAAAATGGTATATGATAATATAAGAATTTGAAACAAAAATCAATAATAAAAATCAACATGCATGTAAATTAAAGTTAACATTACTTTGAATTTCTACAGGTTCGTCAACTGTATTCGGAACATTCGAAGAACCAATAGCAGTCTGTTGATCACTATTTGTTTCTTCCGAATTTGGAGGATTTTGAATAATACTTAGATCTTACAATCTACTTCTAGGCATATTATCTGCAATACACATGAAATAGTTGAAATATTAGTAACTGATTAAAACAATAATAGTACATATAAAATAGTTTAAATATTTAACAAGATTTAAATTATAATATTACATATCACTAAAAAATCGTAAAATCTTACTACATCATGATTCGTAAATATCATCATCCACATCTTGGCAAACCTATTGAAATTGTGTACTGGTACTAGGGATAGTTTCATTTAAGTTTTGTTCTAGAAAAGACAAAGTTTTTTTTATCTTTTGTCGATGTCATCTCTACTTTCGTTGCCCATGTCAAAAAGTTTCTAGGGGTGTTACGGAGTACAACGTACCAACCCTCATAAGTTGGATCTTTCAAGTAAAAAACTTATTTGACTTGAGAAGAAAATACATACGGCTCATCTATCAATTGTTGTCCAGTGTGAATTAATCGAGAGAAGTTTACCATTGTAAAACCAAATTGATCTTTTTTAATTACGCAAGTAGTATTAACATCAGTCCAATAACATCGAAATAAGACAACCTTCCGTTTACCATAGTAATCCAACTCAATAATGTCCGTAAGAAGTCCGTAATACTCATATTTCCCTCAACGGGATTACTGTCCCTAGCACTAGCATAACTTGTAATTGAAGAATTAACAACTATTCCACAATTATGAGAAAAACGCCGCTATAGGTTTAATCTTTTGTGGCGCTTATGCAAAAATGTCGCTACTGCTTTACCTTTTGCGGCGTTTTTCTCATAAACACCATTATTTCTTTACTTATTGCAGCGTTTTTTGATTAGCGCCACTAATGGTATAACTTTGCAGTATTTTCGATCCAAACGCCACTAAAAGCATAATTTGTTGTAGTGTTTTTTTTTTACAATCAAGGTATCTTCCGTGCTCATTTATGGTTAATGAAAATTTATCCTTTCGGAGATTTATTGCTGCCTTTTCTAATAATGTTGTCTTTAAGGTTTGAAGTTACGTTTTCCCATGAAAGTATAATGTGCCTTATCGCTGCACCCAACACTTGTTACTAAGTTAGTATTACAAGTTAATCAAATATCAACTCTATTAGAAACAAACTAAAAAGATCAATATTTTAAAACAACAAATTTTTATTATAAAAGTATTTATGTCTTCCAATAATTTTATAAATTTTATTTAAAATTAAATAATTTAAACTACAAGCTTAAAAGAAATTTCAAAATAAATCATTGGCTAGATTAAAATTTTTAAAATAATATATGTACAAGTTTCATCCTCATTGTTGATGTGTTATTTTTTCTATATTTGTTTATATATCTTTTTAATTTGCAAAACATTATAAAAACTATAAAAATAGAAATGAAAATTCAAAAAATTTAAAAATAAACATTATTTAAAAAAAATTCATGTTCAAGATGAACATGGACAAACGAATATCCATGTTTATTGAACCTAGATAATAATTTATTCAAATTCATTCTAAGCATAGATTTTTTAATTTAAAAAATAAAAACTATAAAAAAACTTGTAAAAAATTATAAAATTTTAAAATTTTAAAATTATAAAAATAACAATAAAAGGCTTCTGCTATTAAGGGTATTGGCAAAGAAACTGTAAGGCAGTGCTTCTATTTCATTCCTTGAGGATCTATCAACAATATACCTACTCCTTATCACTTATTAGTAGACAAAACATCTATATATAGAACCTACTAGTCATTGTCATGTGGAAATGTCATTCTGCAATTAGGATCCTTAGATCTTGCATGTAAATAATGACTTACACTTTATTTGGGTTGGCTTCAACACCTTTGTTTGAGATAATGAATACTAAGAATTTATCCCTTTCTACTCCATGTTGATATTTAGTAAGTTTATGTTTATGATTTATACGAGTTTACTAAGCACTAGTTACTTATGTTAGTTGTTTTCTTTTTCTATACATCATCGAAAATCTTGATTGGTTGGAATCAAGTCAAAGCACATACATTATCCGTTTCAAATCTCGGTAGATTTTTTGGTCATTTTGATGTTAGGTTATAAATGGCATGTAATAGGAGCCTCTAAGTTCTTTTACTATAATGATATTGTTTAAACTTGGTTTGAGCATACTTGTGTATACATATTTGATATTTGCTTGAATATATTTATTGGTATATGTCTTTGGTCATTTGATTTATGCTTCTTGTAAGTGGTTGAAATATGGTAGAACTGAATGTGAATGGAATGGATGAGTTGATAGGTTTGACATATGTTTAAGGCAATGAATAGTGACCTTTGAATGTGAATTAGATTGGTGTATGAAATGTGGTGTCAATGAGGACATATTGGTTAGGCACTTAGGTTGAATGTCTTGGTATGTTTTAAGCTTGTTTGAATGTGTTTTGAAGGCATGTGAATGGTTGGTTTTGGTTTGGCTTGGCACTTAAGGAAAAGGCATTGTTTTGGCTTGTTTTGGAAGTCATTTTAGGTGCACACAACCGTGTGCCACACACGGTCAAACCACACAGTCATGTGGACTATTTAATTGTGGTGTAGGTTTGTCCCACACGGTCTGAAGTTGTTACACCGCCTAGAGACACGATTTGCGACACGATCATGTGACCCTATTTTTGAACTGTAGATGGTTTGGCCATACAGCCATGTCCCTGAGCCACAAGGCTGTGTGACCCCTGTTTTCAAGTTTTTCTATATTTTTCTATTTTGTTTCAAATAAGTCACTGACTGTTCTTGAATTGATTTTTAGGTTACGTAAGCTTGATATAAGGCTCGTAATCATATATATGCTACGAATTTTGACTGGTTTTGAATATTTGGTATTTAATTTAATAATTGAATAATTTTATGTTGTCATTTGATTTGATATGTGTTGTAATACTCCGTAACCCTAATCCAGCAACAGAGACGAGTTAGGGGTGTTGTTATAATATGTGTGACCCCTACAAACCCTAATCATGAATATGTTAGCCAAACTAAGTATGTTAAATCACATGAAGGTGTTGTATATATAATACTATTTTAATTTGTTTAAATTAATAACTTATGTGAAATTGATGTGAATGAGTGCATAAACACTTGCTGTTATATGATAAGTTTAAAATATCAAATGTAGCATTAAATGTTGAAAAATAGCATGATATGCTAAAGTATATATGTATAATTATATGAAAAATGGGTATGGAGGACGGAGGAGTTCCGTAAGAGATAATGACAATTTAAGTCCACACCAAAAGTCAGTATTGCACGAAGTAGGCGACAATGTTACCAAAACCGAATAAGTCACGATGATAGTTTAAAAAGCCATCAAAATCGAGTAGATCGGGGTGATGGTTTATTGTAGTAAAAAGCCATCAAAATCGGGCAATCGTGATGGTAAGTTATTGTAGTAAAATTCATCGTCACAGATGACAAGAGAACGTCCATCTTCACCGGAAAATCTGGGATGGTTAGTTTTTTATATGTGTTTTGGTGTGCCGAGTGGTGCTCAAGGGCGGATAGGATGGACGGGTGGAAAATTTGCATTTGCATTGCATCATACATAAACTGTAAATACATTGATTTACTATATGTTCCATATGTTGTTCTTAACTCACTATTATTTCTATGTTTTTCTATTTGTGCAATTATATATAATGATATATAAGTTATTCTCACACTGAGCCATTGTAACCTTATTCCCTCTTTTTCCTCTATCTCTCAGGATAGCATCAGAGGACTCTCGGATTAGCAGCTTGTTTTAGTATTTAAATTTTTTTCATTTATCATTTATTTTCAGGATTGTAATTATTAATTTCTTTCTTTTATATCTTAAGTTTGGGATTGATTAGTTTATTTATTTTAAAGCATGACACTTAGTTAATACTCTGATATTTGCATGTTTTTCGGTTTAGAAAATCATTACTTTAAATGTTTTCCGTTGCTTTATAAGATACTTAAAGTTTTGATAAAGTATTTTCTTGAATACCTAAAAAAAAATTGTTTTCCTAAAAACTTCACATTAACGTTGTAATCAATTTATTAAGTAAAGCCGATTTAAACTAATGAACATATTTCTTAAAAAAAAAAAGTGTTTTCCATACAAAATCAACGCTTCAAAAAGAATGTCTTTACAGGACTACCTCGGTGATTGAATGTAACGCCTTCAACTTAACTAAAACTCCTAAGTCAAGTCGGCCTAGTCGGGGGTTTTACAATTTTTTCTGATTTTAATCCTATAATGGAAATATGGTTGAATTTTTTTTAAATGTATTTTTACGAAATGTCAAAGTTGTGTATAAGTTTCATAAAATATTTTCCCCTACGGCACCATATAACACCAGCCTGGGAAATTTTATTTTCTTTCATATTTTTTCCTAAAATGGCAGCAACCTGAAAAACTTAAAGTAAGAATAAAAAACAACATTACACCAAATAAATTCAATTTTAATCTAATTAACTCTAAAATGTTTATTAAGTGTGTAAAAAATGCAATAATTTCCTTTATATTTTAAGCATTAAGCAAATAAATCAAATTAGGAAACAAAAAGGAAATAGCAATGATTATCCCATAAAATGGTTCATCGAATCCGAACTTCCCAATAGAATGAATTTGTAGAAAAAGCAATCCTTGTAGGGTCGAAATATATAACACAAACTTCCCAAAAGTCATAACAAAACATGTTTCATTCCTTGGATGAATATGAATACAATCCAATCTAACAAGGATTTTCCATTAGCTTTTTGTCACTTTGTGGAAACATATTCATCATAAGTAAAGAAAATCTTAACATGTTTGAAAAAATAAATATTTAACTAAATTATTAGGAAAAAGTTTACATAAGGTTGAAAATAAAAATAAAAGGACTAGAAATATAATTAAATTATTATGAGGGGACTAAATCCGTCAAAAGGACCTTCCATAAAATTTGATTTAATTTTAACAGCTTAAATGATAAAACATTTTATTTGTCCAAAATTTTAATGGTTGAATCAGTTAATCCATCAGTTCTCAATTTATTCAGTTTGATTAGTTCAACTATTAGATAAAAAATAGTTAAATTTAACAAAAAAATTTATCAAACCGCTCTAACTTGTTCAACTACAGGTTTTGTCTTAGTTTTAGATTTTTATTAGTTTCGCGCTTTTTTTGATTCGATCAATTCAACCTCTTTGTTTAAACTAGTATATCGTTCCAATCATGCTCCGATAACACTAATTACATTATCAAATCTTGACGAAATTCAAATTCAGTGATGAAAATCAACATATAATCCCATTTTGATGTATTATATCTAACCATTATCCCTTTGATTTTCTAACCAAATTTGGTCCCACTTTAAAATTTTAAAATTTAAAACAAAGACTTTGAAGAGAGATATATAACCCCACTAAATAAAAGCAGAGAAAGAAAAACATGTTGTCAAGATAATCTCTAATCACTTGAATTAGAAGTCCAATATTATATTTACAGACCACATACCTGTTGACAAAATTAGGAATATTGAAGATTAAAATACTAAACTATGGGAATATTAATATAGAATTCCACTATCTTCAATCTGATAAACCATCCACTACAACATTTTTGGATTTTCATAACGTTTACGTGGCATTGTTTCACTTAAGAAAGCTGTCAGGTATGGGGCTTTATGCTCCATTTCAAAACATATTTAAAATTTTAAGTTTGGATTTCTTTTCATTAAATTTTGTAGAGTATCTAAATTATAACAATGAAATGCATATAAAATTAGTTGAAATTCAGCCGATTGAGTTTTAGTTCAATTGGTATAGGTATTATTTTCAATACAAGAAAATATGGGTTCGAATGTGTTGAAGCGCATTATCCTCCTATTTACGAGTTGAAAAGGGAGTATGAATATTTGTAAGTATCGTATTAAAAAGAGCACATATGATCAGAACCTATAATTTTACACTATTATAAAATGCTTTAAACGTGACAAGCAAAACCCGTCACAAGATGCTATACATCCGTCAATATTAAAAATTAGTAACAGAGTTTGTGACGGATTTTTTGTTGATGATACCCCACACTAATAAGGTTTGTCACAAATTTTACATATTCTGTCACTAAATTTGTGACAAAAAGCTTCATAATTTTTTTTTTCATTTCTATCACAACTAATTGTTAAATTGGGCGGCTACTTGTCACAATATAAATAGTCACTAACATTTTATTTCCGCAAATAAATTCTATCACAATTTAATTTTGATCCTAAAATTATGTCACAAATTTTTTGTTACTATTGTCATAATTAAAATTTTCCAGAATATTAATTTGACAAAAATTGCGTCACAGATTTTTTTCTCGTATAAGTTCTTTTTCCTTTTCCATTATAGATTCTTTCTTAATCAATCACAATGTTTATAAATATATCACTAGAATAACCATACTATATTATCTCATTCCCCTTCCCCCCAAATTTTTTTTTAATTTCATCACATCCTATCACAAATCAATCCACTACAAATAACAATCAAATACCAACTACAACCACAACCAAATATCAAACATAACCAATCAAATTTTATCATAAACTAATATATTGAACTATATAACTATTAATTTATAAAACAAAGATCATCAAGTACTAAAATATGCTTAGTTATTCTAACTATCAAATATGTTGTACGTAATTCATATGTTAAATATAATATGCAAAATAGTCCTAAGTGATTATAAATAGTACTTATAACATAAATACCAATTAATATAAGCATTAAAAAGTTTGATAATGTTCAATAAAATGTACTCCTAAATCAAGCATCACTATTGGCATCTCCGTTGAGTCTATCCTCAAGATCTACTAATACAAGAGGCCCAACCCAATTCAAGGTTTATGATAGCGATAGACTTAGTTTCCCTCAAGGTCCAATCATGAGATCCAAATAAAAAAAGTTGAAGTCAAAACTCAACTTATTCATTCAAGACTTTATCATAAAGAAATTTCAAGAAGAAAAGTTGAATATTCAAGATGATGGACTTTGGAGTTCAATGCAGAATGAGGATTAATTAGACGAGTCCAAGTTCATTCATTAACTTAAAATCCCAATTCATGATGACAAGCCCATGTGGAATATGTTAACAAACTCAGGCGTTACACTTCAAGGAGCCCAATCAATCCCCATGCCTAGCATTTGTTATAATTAGTTGACTTGTAGTGCATTTTTGAAAGGGATCTAAGCATTTCTGGGTCAATATGTCCTAATGTCAATTGGAGGTTTATCGCTTAGATTCGCAATGCACTTTGAGCCACTCGATTTTGAGTCTGAGAGATCAAGTTATGACCATTTTAGTGAAGTCTGCGCAAGCATAATTTCTGGACAGGATTATTACAAGAAATTATGAGTTTCGGGCTTTAATTCGAGTTTATATCATATTGGGCTTGATTTTTAGGTTTAATTTCTATTATGTATGAGCCCAATGTTGTATTTATTATGTTTTATTGTAACCTCCCTCGTCTGTCCCAATCGCCGGGTTCGAGCTATAAGATGCTACATTCGTTGGTGAAGCAACTACAGATAACTCTACATCATACAGTCATACACATTGCAATTAAGTACAATTTCACATTCATACTATGCAATATATTCATTTTTGGGTCCCACAAGAGCTTACGAAAGCTTTTTTGCTAACCTGAGGTTGAATTAGGACCTATTTGTAAAGTTTTTAAAATCTCAGGTTGACGTCGCGACTTCATAATTCCCTCATCGCGGCTATGTAACTTAGTGAGTCACATCGCGATGTCAAACACCTCCATATCGCGACACCACTCACTGTTAGACTAAGTTGCGGCGTCAAGGACTCATGGTCGTGACGTTGCCCCTGTTTTTGACAAGTTAACACATTTGGTACCTATTCACATGTTTCCAACCAAAGCATATTATCACATACTTTCATTTTCCAATTCACCTATACTAAAACCTAGCAAAACATACCAAAACAAGCTTGTAACAATTTGAATTCAACCATTTAACATAACATACGATCTATGTCATTTATTTAAATTCAATTACACCATTTACTTACTTAACTTTGTCAACTTTTCTTATCTTAGATCATTTATACCATTTCCAATCATACATCAACTTAACTATCTTATTTACTTCATTTTGTAATCTTTCACATGCCAAAACATATAAATATATATCATCACTCATACTAGCAAGAAACATGATCAATGCTATACATTTACCAAGTCATAAGGAAATCATATTACTCAAGATTAACTATGCCACAATTTCCATATACCCAACTATCCCAAAATGAGCATTAGCACACTAACTATATACATGCCACAAAATTTGGACACAAAAAGCGCAATTCTACCATCTTTTGATAGTGTGTACTTCACGCTGATCTGACTCGATAAGTTTCGCAAAATAACAATCTACAAAGAAAGGAAACAATTAGAGTAAACCTTGAGAATACTTAATAAGTATAAATTTTATAAAACTAATAAAAATGATATTTTCAATCATGGACAGCTCACTTTATCTGTTTTCTTTTAATAAATTTGCTTATTTAATTAATATAATTTGAAACGCCAATTTATTGTTATAGTCGGTCCACATGTCAAAGTGCATGTGTGAATAAAAAATTAAATGAACCGAGTGTTTCATGTGAAGCAAATTGAACTACTAGTTGGTCCACAGGTCAAGTACCATCCATAGTTTTGCGTAAAGCAATTTGAGAGATAAGTTTTAGGGCATTGAGTAAAATCTAAGCTAAATGAACCATTCAATTTTTATTTGGTTATTTAGAATAAAATAAAATATTGTTGTTGATTTATTAAATGAATTCAACTTGAATATAGAATATAGGTTTAATTCATTAATATTTCTAAATTAATTATTTTATGAATAGCTTGAAACTTATTTAATAAATTGTCTAAATCTAATTAAAAACTTGTTTGTTGTTGAATTACAATGAATTTGTAATATTTTTATTTTTACTTTCATTGTATAATAAATAATGTTTATGTTTAGCTACTTATATCGAAAACTAAAAATATATGTCTTGATTTGAATAGAACGGTGATTAAAATTTTTATCAGACACCCGTTTAATACAAGTTTGAACCATGTTATCTCATCCCCTATTCCTAATCTTGTATAAAAAAACTAAAAAATATATTTCTTTGTTATTTATGTTTATTGTCCTTAAATAAATTTTTAATTATTCAAATATTTGTTTGATTTTATATTCATAAATATGTTTACTTAATTTTTACAAATAAATTTATTAAATTTACATGAAAAAATTTAAAATAACTTCAAAGTAAATTTAAAATATCTAATATTTAGATTATTAAATATATATTACAAATACAATAATTTGGATCCATATAATAGATACATGAGATCAATCACAAAATAAAATATTAATAAATTCAACAATCATATTGTTGAAATATTTATCATACAAAAAGTTTAAAAATCGTATAAAACTATTTTAATTTTATACTGATGTAAATGAATCTCTCTCATATATATCGTATATATTACATAATAACACGTTTCTCGTTAAATAGGTGTGTAGAAAATTTAATTTCCAAAATAGTTATTTTTTGGGTGCTTCAACACTCAAAAGGTGTGAAGTTTCTTATTGGTGTAGACTAGCAATTGCAAAATCTATTATCCAATCATTTGTTGACGATGAAGTCATATTAATAGAATCTCGATATCCATAGGTGTTGAGATCCTTCTGAATGCTTTTTAGGATTCCTTTTAGGAATAGTGTACTTTGCTATTTGATCCTTTGCGTGCTTAATTTATTCCATTTTATGACACATTAAACTCGACAACTTCGTGCTATCTTAAAGTTACTTGATGTTCTTCCTCTTTCCTATAAATTTTGTTGATTCAGAAACTCGACATTTATATGTGTTAAGATTTTATTACTTTATGGTGAAATACAAGAGGAGGGCAAAGCCTTGACAACAAGGCAAATAATGCGACTTGAACCCAAGTTACACTCGAGACAATAAACACGCTGACCATCATGCCAACACATAAAATTTAATATAAAATATATTATTTTAATTGCAGTTAAAATACACATAGATAATCATTAAATACTTTAATAAATAACTGGTGACCCATAATTATAAAAAAAATCTTACTATATTGTAATTAAAGATACCCTGACAAAGTGGGACAATACAGCATATTTAAAGAAAATAAATAAAATGGAGTTAAATGCCCAAATAGATCCGTCGACTAAAGCCAGATTATTCATTAATTTCTTGTCTCAGCCTAGGTGATTTATAATTATTTTTTTTTATAAATTTTATATAAAAATAAAAATATTAGTATAAATAGTATTTATTTTTTTTAAAATAAATTTTTAATTAAATTGACACCAACACGTAAATATAGTATATGAAATAATTAAATTGGGTGTTTGACATGTATAAATTGGAGCAAAGCATCCAAGGGTATCCCAACGTTATCATTTGTTTCCACCTGCCCAAATTCCAACATGGATGCCCCGGTTACTCCAGTCGCCATTGACAATGACCATCAAAACCCCAGCAAGCTCCTCCCTTCTCAGAAAAACACCTCCAAAGGTGGTTGGAACGCCGCCATTTTTGTCATCTGTAAACCCATCCCCATCTCTCTTTTCAATTTTGGGTTTCTTCTCTTGTATGTATTTTAACCCCTTTTGATGATGCAGTTGTTGAGATGGCAGAGCGTTTTGCTTTCTATGGTTTGGCCGGAAACCTCATCACTTATCTCACCAACAACCTCGGTCAGCCGGTGGCCGCCGCCGCTAAGAACGTCAATACTTGGGTTGGCGTTTCCGCCATCTTCCCTTTGCTCGGAGCTTTCGTCGCCGATTCATATCTCGGCCGCTTCAAGACCATACTTGCTTCCTCTTCCATCTACTTCCTGGTAAATTAAAAGACGTTAGTGATGAAACCCAGACTTTATATCGCATATTTTAGTTGCTTGCTTAAATTAATACTATTGAAATGTTTACAGGGAATGGTGTTATTGAGTTTATCAGTCTCAGTAATTCCTACGCATTCTCGAAAACCCGTGTTTTTCACAGCACTTTACATATTAGCCATAGGTGAAGGTGGCCATAAACCGTGCGTTCAAACCTTCGCCGCCGATCAGTTCGACGAAAACAACCCAGAAGAGAAGGCAGCTAAAAGCTCATTTTTCAACTGGTGGTATCTAGGGATCGTAACCGGTGCCTCCGTCGCCATTGTCGTCGTCATCTACCTCCAGGTAAAATAAAAACGTTTCCACTAATTATGACTCAAAAGTCAAAAATTGTGCCGTAAACTAGCGTTACTTTCCTTTTCATTTAGAAACTATATATAAAGTGATGGGAATTGACGTGTAGGATAATGTTAGTTGGGCGGCGGGGTTTGGAGTGTTAGCAGGATCGTTGGCGGTGGCATTGGCGTTGTTTCTAATAGGAATGAAGAGGTATAGAAAGCAGCGCCCGACGGGAAGTCCGTTCACCAGGGTGGCTCAGGTCTTCATCGCGGCGGCTAGGAAGTGGCGCTTGACTGAGTCGCACGGTAGCAGGGGCATATGTTGTGAGGATGATAGGGTCCCAGGTCAAACCATGGGCCCCAAATTGGTCCGTACAAATCAATTTAGGTAACTCCCGCATACTTCGAAAGAAAAGTGCTTTTTATTTATTTATTTTAAATCATACAATTTTTGACATTTTTATGGTAAATATGTGAAGAAAATCAAATTTTAATAAGTAACCCAATTATTTTATTTTTTAAAACACCATTTAATCACAAAAGTACAAAATTGTACCTTCTTGATTTCGAATCTACTAAGGGTATGGATTATTTTGATTGATTAAATTTATTTTTAATATCAATTGATTTTTTTAAATTCAATTCACTAATTTTGTTTTGAACCCACAAATTAATTTAGAGGGAAAAATTAGATAAATTACAAATTAAAATTTTTGGAATAAATGATAAATGATAAATGAGATAAAAAATTACGATGTGATTATTTTTTAAAAAGTTAATGGTCAAATTTAGCTAAAAAGAATAAAAATCAAATTGACAAAAGATGTAAATATTAACAACGATGGTGATGAGATTAAATACTGTAATATGAGGTAAAGAAAAATTAAACGCACCACACTGAAAATAAACATTCATTCAAAGCGGACATCATGATTTAATAATTAAAGGGTTTGGAATGTATAGTTTTATTTATTAATATAATTTACTTACAAGCCTTATCAAATAAGCCACTTAGAGATAATTTAATATATTAAATAATGTAATATCTAATAAAGCAAGGAATTAAAAGTTGATTTTATTTAGTTAATTAATTAATAAAGGCAAAGGAATCTATGTATAATTATATCAATGAGATAAAATCACCACTTTTATTTAAATAATATGAAATATATTTCTTTAGGTTTACCCCTTTTTTATTATTTAATAATTTTCCAGCCAATTTCTAAATCTTGATTGATGTTCACACAATTAGAATAAGATCCTATTCTCTTACTAAATTAATTCCATCTCATCTGTTTATACAGAGTTTTTTTTAACTATTAAATTGAAAGGATTTGCATCAACATGAACAATGCAATAAATTAATCAATTGGAATTAAATTAGTACATAATTTATTTATTTTTTTATCTATAAACACCTTTCAAATAATTTATTTATTTCTTTTCAAACTTACATAAAAATTGTGATTCCACGTCATTCTTATATCTTTTTAATAGGAAAATGACAAATTTGATTTTTTTTCTCCTAATTTTTAACTTTTTACTCCTCAAAAAATTCAAATCCAACTAAAAATACTAAAAATCAGGAAATTTTTTTTCTGATTTATCATTTTCCTATTGTAAATGGATAAAAATGACGTGGGATCACAGTTTTATACAATATCTTCTTTTTATTTAATAAAAAATAAGATATTCAAATTATCATGTGTATCTTTTATTCAAAACTATTCAAAATAATATAAAATATTATACTAATAAGATTAAAATTAAAAAAATAAATAATTAAAACTAGTATTTAATTATATTTACTTATTTACTAAATAATTTTCTAATATAAATTCAGCACTTATAAAATTTAACATTAAAAATTCAGAATTTAATTTTTTTACCCTTAAAATTTTAATTTATCAAATACAGAATTACACTGTAAAAGGATAAACTAATGTTTACTATTTATATATTTTCATTCAATTAATAGCGAAAAGATCATTAAAAATGAATTTTATTATTATTTTCATTTAAAATTTAATTATAGCTTAAAAGTTTTTTTAAATTTTAAAATATTTATATTCAATTTAAGAAAATGATGATTACTAATATTAGATTGGAAATGCAGATTTTTAGACAAGGCAATGATGATTGATAATGATGATGCGATGAGGAAATCCAGGAATCCATGGAAGCTTTGTTCATTGAACCAAGTGGAAGAAGTTAAGCTTCTACTTCGACTCATCCCCATTTGGGTCAGTTGCTTAATGTTTTGTGCAGTGATAACTCAATTACACACATTTTTCACCAAGCAAGGCAGCACAATGTCCAGATCCCTTGGCCCCAATTTCCAAGTCCCTCCCGCGGCGCTCCAAAGCCTAGTAGGCCTCACCATCCTCATCGCGGTCCCGGTTTATGATTGTGTTTTCGTCCCTATAGCCCGAAAGCTAACCAAAAACCCCACAGGAATAACCATGCTACAAAGAATCGGCATCGGTTTGTTTGTATCCATACTTAACATGGTCGTTGCAGGCATTGTCGAGACTGCTAGAGTGAACACCGCTAGAAAACACGGCCTAATGGACACCCCGAAAGCAGTGATCCCCATGAGCATATGGTGGTTACTTCCGCAATATGTACTCACTGGGATCGGAGACGTGTTCACCATCATCGGATTACAAGAACTGTTCTACGATCAAATGCCGGAAGAAATGAGAAGCATTGGAGCAGCAGCTTATATAAGTATAGTGGGAATTGGGAGCTTTGTCAACACTGGAATCATCTCAGTGGTTCAAATGATCAGTTCAAAGCATGGAAAGGAATGGTTGGGAAATAATCTGAACCGTTCAAATCTTAATTACTTCTATTGGGTATTGGCAGGGTTGAGTGCTATTAATCTATGTGTCTATATGTGGATTTCTAGTGCCTTTGAGTACAAAAAGGTTGAAGAATATGATGAAATAAGTGAAGGAAAAGAGTTGGAAATGGAAGGGTATTCGGATGTTAGAGTATAAATTACATGATATCCAGATATACAATATATGCAAATACTCACTAGTTTACATCTTAGACATACCAACTAGGAATTGGAAGTAAGAATCTCAAATTAAAGTTTAAATGCAAAACTAATTATGAAGAATTATGCATGTAATATCTCATTTTTTATATACTAGTTGTATAAAATAAACATAGATATGTTAAATTCATGAATATCAAACCTATCATCCTGTTGGTTGTGTTTATTAATTGATTTAAGATGTATTAAACCTTAATTATTTCCTTGAACCTGTTTAAAAGTATCATCCTGTTGGTATGTTTGAGATTGTCATTAAGGACAATTCGTGGAGAATGTATTTTACAAAATTCAGTATCCACTTCTATTTCACAAATGAACAAGGAGCAAGAATAACAAAATATCACTTAGCTAAAAGAGGGATGAATGTCGATTGGGAAAGAAGGAGAATGATAGTTGATTTCTTTTTGTCTGTTTTGACAACTTGGCAATGCATGGTATTTATAAGTGCCATGTACTCCTAAATCTAGAATATCTCAAAGTTTTATTCTTTATAATAACTATTTTCGATTAACAATTATAATATTTAAACATTGAAGGTGTTGGTTTTGTGCCTAATGGAATATTTGCTAATAAAATTTTCAACCACTCAATCTCATTACCGATCAATTCTAAAGTAATAAATTCTGACTCCATGATAGATTTTACTATAACAGTTTATTTGGCTGATTTTAAAGTAATTGCACCACTTTGAGAATAAATCCATAACCACTAATAAATTTTGTCTCATTTAAATATGAAATCTAATTAACATCACCATGTCATTTTAGCAGCCCATATCTTTCAAGTATAATTATACCAGCCAATACTCGTGATGCCTAATCTACATACAACATATGCTATATTAGGTTGACTAAAATTCATTAAATGGATTAAACTTGTAATAATATGTGCAATGAAATCACTTTTGTATTTTTTTCAATTGAGTTTTAACATCATAAGGAATACTCACTAGTTTCACATTAAAGTACCCAAACTTTTTTAAAAATTTCTCAACATAATATTTTTGTGACAGCATTATACTATCACGTTTATCTATGATTTTAGCACCCAATATGGCATTTGCTTGACCCATATCTTTCAAGTCAAATTTAGGAGCAAGGAAACTTTGTCTCAAGTACTAACTCCTAATTAGTGCTAAAAATAAGCATATCATCAATATACAAGCAAATGACTACACAATATCCATCAATAAGTTTTATATATACATTTATCTACTTCAACAAAATCATTTATTAATATTTGATTGAATTTCTCATATCACTGTTTAAGTGTTTGTTTTAAGCCATATAAAAATTTGAAAAGTTTACACACTTTAGTTTGTTGGCCTGAAATGACACAACATTTATGTTATTATATATAAATTTCTTCAAAATAAAAATAAAAAATAATTAAATAACTAAATTAAAGTATAATTAATTAAATATGTATTATAATATTAAAATAAAATGTAATTAACTAGATAAAAGTGATCAAATAAAGAAAAGTCAAACATTATTTTAAATAAAATCAAATGTGCTTCACTTGCATGTTTTCTCTTTCACCCTCTTCAAACAATTCATCTTTTTTAGCTTCCAACCTTATGAATTTATGCACGGTACAACATGCTTTCGGCTTTCGGTATATAACATTGTTTTCTCTGACAATTAGACATATCTCTCAATATGGTAAATCTTTTTTTCAGAACTCCAATACTTCGTTCAATCACATTTTGAATAGAAGATTGCCTTATATTAAATAGTTCTTCCTTTCCTCGTGGTTAATGCTTACTTATAAAGTCACATTGCTTGATATATTTGCCTATAATACTAAAAAAAAGTAGTTAGTTTGCCACTTAAATCAAATTGGTTGTCTAAACATGTGTTCAGACACGAAATAAATTAGTCAATGAAACAAAAATGAAAAACGGAGAAAGAAAGAAGATATTTGCACACAATCATTTGTTAATGCAATTCGGAAGTAATCCTACTTTGTGGAGCCTCGTTCAGTGAATGGTTTCAATCCACAATTGATCCAACCGTCTATTGCAGCTAATCTAAATTTGTTACAACTACTCACCCAAAACCTCACTTACAAATATTCAATCTCTCATAAAGAATTCCTACTAATAAATTACGAAAATACAAGAAAAAAAAATAACTTATCAAATCATAATAACACGATGCATCTTTACATACGTGTTAGTCACCTATTTATAGACTTAATATGACAGCTTATTCAATCAACATAGTCCAAGATAAAATCTTCTTCTTTAATAAAATCATCAGAATAAATTGCCTCCAACCTTATAAAAAAAAAAAAAAAGTTAATCTCCTTAAAGTCAACCCATAAATTTGCCATAATAATGATAAAAGATAAGCATAAGCTTTATCCATAAAGCCAAATCGATCTCACCCTCTTCAAGAACTCCACTTTGATTATGACTATAAGGCATAATAAAATTTGCCTTAAAAGTCTTTTTCTTTATAAAAACATCACATGAAAAATCCCACTTGGAATGTCCCAACATCGTAACTAATCAGGTGACTGATTAGCCGTCGAGTTGTTAGTGCTGGACAGCCTTTGTCCTAACAAATAAAAATAAGTAAAGAAAAAAAAAACTTAAAGACCAATCTAGACTATCCACTCAATCCTTTCGCATCACATCTGGCATTGCAACAAAGATTTGTCTCCATTCTGCAGATATGAAATTTTCAACTGCTTTATTATAAGAATGTGAAGAAACATACTCCATTTTTTTCCAAAAGGTCCACGCATATTCCTATAGAATAAGGGTCGAAAACATTACATGCTTTGTATTTTTCAGCTTTTGTTTTACCAGTTTCTTCTTTTGCACTCAATATGGATACCCACTTATCCAAGAATGCTTTCATTTTATCCATCTTATCGCCTTGCTAGATCAACGATCTTCGGAAATTAAATCGATACTGTGTTTTTTTCTTTTACCTTTTTCAAACCCTTCACCATCTGAACTATTGCCGCCGAAGTCAATATGCATAGAACCAAATAAAAAGCATCTGTCTTCATTAGAAGATAGTGGATATTTAGTGGATAATTGTTGAAGCTTTCTAATTGCAGTTGTTGTTTTGAATATTTCACCAAGTAATTCATAGTCTCCACAACCTTGTTTCTTGAACTTTTTGCAATCTTTATTTTTTTTTTTTTTAAGAAATCAGGGCTAAGAGAAAGTGCCACAGATGATTTTTAAGAACACTCAACTTTGCTATTGATGGCATGACATACTTCTCTAGATTTGTCTACTTTGCCTATCCCTATTCTTTCACAAGGCATTCATGCAAAGAAAAGAGTCTGAGTTTTACTAAGATAGGGACAGCTCTTGAACTTAATCAAAACCCAATTCTAGTGCTTGCTTTCTTATGAATCTCTTTGGTAACCAAAAATCAAACAATCAAAGCAAATATTGTGCAAAAATAATCCCATGTTTATAGAATCAGATTTATATATATATATATATATATATATATATATATATAATTAGATTAATTATTTACAAAGATGGTAGCGCCACTTAAATGATGAACTTAATGATAATCGATTTGTATTTTTAAAGATAAAAATAAATAAATAAAAAGATTTAAAGGTTATAAAAATTAAAATTAAAATTAAAAGAATTTAAACCAAAATAAATTTAAAGCATAAAATGAAACTTCAAAATCTTCTTTATTTTCAACATTTTTCATTTTTCCAAAACAGTTTTTCTAATTCTCTAATTTTTCACATATTTTTATTTTCCTTTTCTAAAAATCATTTTCAGAAATTTTCCAGGAAAATCGAAACTACAATTATTTTCTGAAACCAGACCGACTCTACGTTCTTGAGATTTAGAAAAGTTTTTTAAATTTCTTTTTAGTGAAAAATACTTAAAATTTAAAAAGAAAAAAGGGAAAGAAAAATAAAAAGACCAAACCTTTCACCAGACCCCCCAAGTTTACTCAATTATTATAGAGACTTATTTTGAAAAAGGGCTTAGTATTGAAGCTAGCAGCCCAAACATAAACCTTAAGTATATAATAGTCCAAATTTGCAATCCAAAATGTAAGCCGAAAGATAAAATTGATATGAAAGCAATAATAATTATTAGGGTAAACTATATAGACAATTACTCAACTTTGATTAAAATAATAAAATAACCATTAAATTTTGAAAAGTTACAACTTAATCACTAAACTTTAGAAAAATGATAAATTAGTCACTCACTAACATTTTTTGTTATAAGCCTAATGGAAAAGGTGACGTGGCTAGTTAACTTGCCACGTTGGACATGAGGAGTCAAATGATCTCAATTTTGGGGGGAAAAATAAATAATAAAAAAACAGGGAAAGATTTTTTAAGGGAAGTTGGAAACTTGAAATCTGATATTGTAGTTGAAATAGAGATTTTGTTTAGGAGAGAATTTTGAATTTGAAATCCAATGAACCAATTGTCATTGGTAATACAATTATACATACAAGAAAAAGTGAATATGGACAAGCCTATTATTGAGCAACAAATCTCAAGTAAAACCCTTTTTCCCTTCCCATACTTACATAAGAAGCCCCAAAACAACTCATAGTAAAATCAATAGCACACATCAAAGCAGCAATACCTTAATTAAAAGAGTCAATCAAAAGAGATGATAAGATAATCTAAAAAGGGAATCATATTAGCAAACCATATGATAAAAAAAAAAAAAGGGGGCTTCTATCTTGGTTGGTCAAAACCAAAACCCCCCATAAAATGAATAAAAAAGAATAAGAAAACAATAGAGAAAAAAAAGGTGAGCAATGGCATACACCAAACTAAAGCATATCCAATTTCACTATTAAGATTTGGAACTAAAGAGGAAACGAGAAAAGGAGGGAAAACGGGTCCTAAGTCAGCAACTACTAAAAACACCCCAAAACAACAATTGAAAAGGAAATTTGAAATCTCATATCTGAGAATATGGCAGTTAAAATGTTAAAAATCACAGGATTCAAGCTTAGATTTAGAGCTTTCGGTGTTGATTTTGAAAAATCTAAGTTGACTTTAGGGTTTACAAGTTAAAAAGAAATGTTGTCAAATTTGGAAAGTTTCTAAGCTTATTGATAGCCATGAACAATGGTTGCCACCACGAACGACTAAAGCTATAGTGATAGAATCACGGTCAACATCTCTATTTTTTCTTTTCTCCTTCTTCTATTGCCTAGCCCATTTAAGGTTCTTAAATTTGGGCCATTTACACCGTGAAATGACAGGTCAACTTTTCGTTACAGACGTAATGAAAAATGGTTACTAATGACTAGTTTATTATTTTTTTAAAGTTTAGGGATTGAGTTGTTACTTTTCAAAGTTTAATTTTTGTTTTATTATTTTAATCAAAATTGAATAAAATTAGTGTAATTTACCCTAATTATTACAAGGTTCCAAGTTTTGGTAAAACTTAAAGAAGATAATCCCAAGATGATGAATAAGGTAAAAGCAGGCAAATGGAAATGTTTTCATTAGAAATAGAGAAGAAAATTTTACATAAAAATCAAGCTTTTTTCTCCTTGGTTGATGATGAAGGAGAAAGCAAGAATCTAAAAACCCAAACAGCCAAAGTTGCCCCAATCAAAGGACCCATCTGATAAACATAATAAAGCCCCCAAGAGTTATACCAATTGTTAACATATGCCCATCCAAAAGCATTTGCAGGATTCATGGATGGTCCTGTGTAATTAGCCCATCTCCCAAAAAAATCCCACTGTTGATATCGCCATCAACAACTTAAGCAAAGGGTTGTTAAGACCCCTTACCAAAATCACCAACAGAGCTAGACATAGCCCAAATGTCAACAACCCTTCAGCTAAAAACCCTGTCTACATATCTACTTTCAAAGAAGGTCCTTTGATGGTTTCTTTATATTCCCTTGGAAGAACCCCCAGAACTGTCTTCACACCCACCACTCCACCGGCGGCCTGCAAGGGAAAACGCACTGCCATGGAAAGGGCAGACTAGTCTTTCTTGAGGCCAGCGGCGTAGCAAGCGACGGAGGTGGTGGGATTGAAGGTGGCGCTGTCGAGAGCGTTGCCGATGATGGTGAAGATAAACATCATAAGGCTGACCAAGAGGGTGGTGATGAAGAAAGCAGCCAAAGGGAAGGGTCGAAGGCCGAGGAAAGCTGCAATTTCGAGGGTGAAAATCCTGAAAAAGGGCATGCTAAAAACCCACATGGATGTCAAAAAGGCGTCTACCATGGTTGACTTGATAACTCCCATTTTTAAGCAGCTACACTCCTTCTAGGGTTTGGGGGGCTTTCCTTTTTAATGCTAAAGAAAGCATAACAAACAAATACCAAGATACCAACTACTGATCTTTGGCTTTATACGATGTAGTAGTAATTTCATGTGCTTCTTACCGGCCAATTTTTTTTTAGCAAAGTTACCAGCCAAATTATCAATAAAATAATTAATGGGAATATATTTTAAATGTTTTATAAACTCTGATTACTTACTAGTCAACCATTACTAGTTCAAATTACTTTGAAAACTTTTTTTTAGATAAGAAGAAGGATAAAACTACAACTAAACTAGGCAAGGCCAAGCCATGCCAGATTTATCATTGTGCAGCAATCGTAGAACTTCATCTAGTAGTTACATGAAAATATACCTACCTAAAGGCCTTGAAAACGCCATTGACGCCAATCTACTAGCTACCTTATTGTCTTATCTGAAAACATGTGTAATCTAAGCCGTCCAAGATAGTTGAAGTACACCCTTGATAGCTCGTAGTATTGGTGCTCAATTGAAAAGGTTTGAATCAATTAGATGGCTGCAACACTATCCATCTCAAGAGCCACATATTTCAAGCCAAAATTCCAAGCTACTTGGAGGCCCTTAAGTGCACCCCAAAGCCCAGCATTAATAACAGAGCAATATCCAATATTTTTAGAAAAATTAGCTACCTAATTACCATGCTGGTCACGGACTAAGCCCCTTGTTATAGTGTTCCCAATCTCAATACAAACAACACCATCAATATTAACCTTGTGTTATCCTTCCGCAGGTGCATTCCAACTAATGAGTCTGCATGTTTTAGATTGTCTATGCATCAAATGACTTACCATTCCATGTTTCAAATGAAGAAACATGTCTCTCATTCGATAGCTTTTCTCCAACACACTTTTCCATTCAATAAAGTCTATATTAAAATCATAATTATTCCTCCTAATCTAAAGGTGCTAACAAATGAAACCAAATAGAGTCTTCCATTCATTAGAGTCACATGCAAAATAAGCAAGAATCGAAATGTTGACCTCGAACCATGCTTCCAAATTGATGGTGAAAAATTCATGGTTCTTATTTGGCTTTACCACAAACACCTTTGTCGACACAGCTGGAGTACATTACCATTGTACATGATTTTTACTTTCTATCGAATCACCACAAACCTTGCAACTCATATCAGTAGTAAGGTGCTTTCTCAACCGACATTCATTAGTAAGGACTTTGTTCATATATGCTAACCAAAGGAAGATACGTACCTTGTGAGGTACAGGAAGGTGTCAAATATGATGCCAAATTATGTCCCTACTAACCAAATCCAGGCCACAAATAGTAGAGTAAGATGAGCGAATAGTAAATACACACTTATTATCATATCTCCATCCAACAAAATCATCCACATCATGATCGGATGAAAGCTTATAGGCAGAAATACTCTTGATTACTAGAAGTGACAACACCAACGTAAACACATGTCAATTCTACTGTAATACCCTGAAAATTTTTACAGTAAGATATTATCCTTGATATAGTAAAATAAGGAAATAAAGTGACAAAAAGGGGAATTTTGAGTTATGTCAATATTGAGAAGTATATTATGATATATTAATTCAAGAAAGGACTAAATTGTAAAAGTGAGAAAAGTTTTGTTGCACAAGAATAAATACTCAAAATTTTAGGGGTTAAAGTGTAAATATGAAAATTTTGAAGGACCAATAGTGTAAATATTTTAAGAGTGGAATGATCTAGAAACTAAGGAAAATGGATGGATTAGGACCAAATTGAATAGGTGAAGAACTATGAGGGATTAAATTGCAATTTTACCAAATTAAATGATGACTCAATGATGGAATTTTAAAAGATAATAAAGGGCAAAATGGTCAATTGGAAGAGAGAGAAATCTAGAAAGTAATGATGATGTTGATGATATTTTATGATTATTTAATTAGATATATGTTATTTTAATAAGATATTTTATTATTTTATTATTAATTATTTAGTATAAAAGGAAGGAAAGATGAAGAATTTTCATCATCTTTCCATGCATGTAACCAATGTTAGAAGAGAAGGAAAAGAAAGAAATTTTCTTTTCTTTACAATTTGGTCCTTCCACCAAAAATTTACCATTTTCACCTAGAAATCAAAAGAATTTCCATAGCTACTAAGAGAGAAAAATGTTAAGGAGACCATGGGGAGTTAGAATATCAAGTTGGATTCAAGAATAGAAGCTGGAGGAGAGAGAAAATCAAGTTAAAGATTAGTATCAATAGAACAAGGTAAGTACATCAAGATTTCAATATGTTTTTAAGTTTGTTATTATTGACAAAGCATGGAAATAATGTTATAGTAGAGTTTTCTTACATAAGGACCTATGTTCTTGATATGTTAGTGAAGATAAAATAAGAGAAAGTGATGAGAAATGGTGTAGAAAAAGAAAATAAGAGTGTTATAACATGGTAATTAATATCTTGTACCATAACAGTTTTGGACAGCAGCAGTAGTCTAACTTTGAAAAATCATCAAAAATTTTAGAAATCGAATTATAGGATGAATAAAGTATGAAATTAAAGCTTATTGAGTCTAGTTTCTTATAGAAGAAATTATGTAAGCAATGGAATTGTAAATCATGAGATATAATCAATTTTGTGAGACAAGGTCAGAATGATTTCGGGTTCCCTTGTTCTGACTTTTGAAAATCATCAAAAATTGGATAAAAATAATTATGGACTTAAATTTATATTTTTAGAATCTTGAATGAGTCTATTTTCAAGATAAATAAACAATAACATCATTTGAATTCTGTACGAGGAGATAATTAATTTCTAGTGAAGAAGGGTCAGGACTGTCAGACAGCAGAACAGGGGTAAATTTAAAGAATAAACTGTACTTATTGGCTAAACCAAAAATTCTTAAAATTTTATGGTAAGAATATATATGAGTATAGTTTCAGGGAAAATTAGAGGATCTTAATTTTGAGTTCTATAGCTCCAGATATAAATAATTTAGTGACTATGATACAGATAAAAAGCTTGAATATTCATAAAAGTAAATAATAAAAATTATAGATAATATTACTTACAAGTGTGTTATATACATTAAAGATGTGGAATGGAGAGGAGGAGGAGGAGGAGGAAAATATGTATGAATATTCATCTAACATGGCTAATTTGCATGTTTTAGGCTCAGAGACTAAATTGAATAAAAGTAAAACTTTATGGGTAATTTTGTAAAAATGTCAGAAATGACCAAATTGCATGAAATGAACTATTTTATTATTTAAATTACAAAATTGAATGAAATTATTAATTTAGTTCAAGATTGGGGAAAAACATGTTTTTAGGGATTAAATTGAAAAGTGTTGAAATTATGAAAAATTCTGATATTTTATAGAATTCATGGGCTGTTATCAATATGTATGAGAATAATAGCTGGAAATAAGGATTAAATTGCAAGAATTTTATTTTCCTGACCCTAAAGATGAAATCGTCATTAAATAAAAGTTTAGGGGCAAATGGTAATTTTGCCTAGAGCATTAATTAAATACATTAGAATATGAAATGAATGAAAATAATGATCAAATTTATTTATAAAGATCCGGACGACTCAAATAAGAGATTTGATCGTGGAAAAGAAAAGATATCGGATTAATAAAATTATAAACACAAATAAGCAATGAGGTAAGTTTGTGTAATTTGAATTATATTCTTAAATGCTTGAAATGTATGTTTTTGATATGAATATGATTTGAATGTATGTTTTTTATATGAATATGATTTGAGTGTTCATTATATGAAAATTTATGAAACACTGACATATTTGATAAAAATGGGAAGAAATCTCGGTTGAATGAAAGGAAAATTCGATGGATCTTTGAAAAGGAATTGACGATAAAAAGGATCTAGCCCGGACGGGTAATCCGAATTAGGGTCTGAATTTAGCCTGGACTGGTAATTCAGATCCAAGCTCATTAGAGTAATTGTCGTGCTGTGATTTAGCTCGATGGTAATCCCGCTGTAAGGATGAGGTTCGCGGGAGTGTGCTTTCTGATATGAAATGTGTAAGACCATGGTTGAAAAATACCATGGCAACGTGAAGGGAATGAATAAGACCATGGTTGAAAGATACCATGGCAATGTAACATGAAATGAACAAGACCATGGTTGAAAGATACCATGGCAACTTGACAGAAAATGAGTAAGACTATGGTTGAAAGACACTATGGCATCATGTCGAAGATAAATAAGACTGTAGATGGGAGATGCTATGACATCAGTTGAACAATTGATATTCAGGTAATATGTATCAGATGATGAATGGTTATATGAAATGGTTCTATGAAATGTTTACAAGAATTGGTCATATGGAAATATATGTACTAAATAGATGAATGAAATAATTAAAAAGATAGATAAATGAAATAAGTATAGGTACATGGAATTTAATTTATGTTAATTTTAATATGAACTGTTACCGAAATAAATATACATGAGATATATGGAAATTATGGTGCATGAAATGTTGATATAATGAAATGAATGATATATGTTATTAAAGAAACAGTAAGAGAATGATATGTAACATGACATGTACATATGAGATTATCTTTTATATGTTAATATAAGGAAAATATGTAAGTTAAGACGAGTATTTAATTCAAATATGACATATTGAGAAAATAAGAATTTATATGAAATATGTGTAAGTACACTAACATGTGTTGTTGTTGATGATTAGGCAAGTGCCAATCAATGGTAATATATTTATTTATTTATATGATACATTGATTCGGTAAGTATTTAATTGAAAATTTTTTTAGGTGATTCGTAAATTCTAGTAATGCTCCGAAACCCTGTTTTGACGACGGATACGAGTTAGGGGTGTTACATCTACTCCCCACTAGGAGGTACCATATCCTTAATGAAACATGTTCATAAGGAATGTATAGGGGTTAGGTGCAAACATTAATAAGAGGACCCCATTCTTTAACCCAATTACCTTTCCAAAAGTCTACATTTATGTCTTTCCCTACATTCTAGATAACACCATAAAAAATCTTACTCCAAATACCACAAATTCCATTCCATATCCGTGACGCATTACCCACATGTAAGGATGTAGGTAGATTTTTCCTCCACTTATATTTGGTTCTAAGAACCTAAACCCATAACTGATTAGGTTTCTTAACAAGATTAAAACCAATCTTTCATGAGGAAAGCATCATTTTGACAGTCAATCTTCTTAAAGTCAAGGTCACCATGTTTTGGAACCTTGTAGAGATCATCCTACTTGACGAGATTTATCAATTTCTTTTCCTCAATGTGTCCCAACACAATGTTATGAATAACTTTTCCATTTCAAAGCAAACTCCTTTCGGAATAACAGTTGAATGCATAGCATAATTAGGGATAACTACTAACATTGCTTTGGCCAAAGTGATTTTACTTGCTAACGAAAGCACCTTAGCCTTCCACCCTACTATTTTTTCTCATGTTATCAATAATGTATTAAAAAGTATCTTTTGTCACCTTTGATGTAAAAGCGAAACACCTAGATACTTCCCCAAATTATCAACATAAGAGAACCCTAGGTCACAACTAATATTCTTTTTCAAAGCATGGGAAACGTTTTTAAAGAAAAATGTCTATATTTTCTATACATTAACACTATGGCCAGAACTGGCACAAAAGCTCTTTAGAACCCTTTTCATAATCAACATTTAGTCAACTGACACCTCACTAAACAACACCAAATTATCTGCAAAGAAGATATGAGAAATACCAAAACTATTCCTAGAGAGCTTTATAAGTTTCCATGCCCCTTTCTAGACTTCAACATTTATAGCTTGAGCCAAACACTTTATACAAAGAATAAAAAGATGGGGCAAAATAGAATTACCTTGCCTTGTGCCTTGAGATGGGGTAAAGAAATCAGAAAGATTTCTATTCTAGATAACTTGCATGATAGAGGAACTAACATAGTGCATAATAAGTTGTTGAACAGTACCTAGAATGCTAATATCAGCTAAAAGTATCCTCAACGAAGCCCTAATTGAGTTTGTCATAAGCTTTTCCAAGTCAATCTTAACAATTATCCATCATTTTTTTTTCGAATTTTCCTATGCATAGAGTGAATGATCTCCTGTGCAACAATAATGTTATTTGTTGTGCTTCTTCTAGTGACAAAACTTGATTGGTTCGGAAGGACCCATTTTTGCATCAAAGGCTTCAATCTATTGACAATGACCTTCGTTACAATTCTTTAAAGAATCGTACAAAGATTGATTGGTCAAAATTGGAAGAGAGATTCAGGATTTTCCACTTTTGGAATCAAGACCAGAGAGGTACGATTTAACCAACCATCAAGCTTGCCACCATTCCAACTTTTCTTATTAACTCACAAACACTTTGTGCAACTGCTGGCCAATTTTTTTTTTACAGAAAATTGCATGGATACCATCAATTCATTAGGCTTTCATGGTCAACATCTCTAATAAAACCTTCTGGATCTCCTAATTTGTGATTATATCCTTTATGGACTCAAATTTAGGATTAGACATTTTATAGAACAAACCTCGTTGAAGGGAGCCACTGTTAGTTGACAAGTCCTTTATCAAAAGAGACCTGTAAAAATCAGTAGTCATTTGTTGCAAAGTTTCAAAGTCATCACACCAACTATCATCGCTAAGTTTTAGCATGCTTATTAAATTAGAGCACCTCTTGTTAAATCAAAATTTTTCGAAAAATCACGTACATTTTCAATCTTATGAAAGAAAAATAATGTAACACCCCTAATCCCTGTCCCATTACCGGAACAGAATTACAAAGTATTACCAGTCGTTACAGTACATTTGCACATAAACAAGTATAATTGCAATATTATCCTTCTAAATATAATTTTAATGGGTCTACAGTACTTTACAAGTATAATTAAAACAAACTGGGACTCGTTCGGAAGCTTAGGAAAATTTTTCGTGAAGTTTTATAGTTTTTTTTTTAAATAATACCACACGCTCGTGTGGTAATATGACACGCCCGTGGAGGCCCGACAGTAAGCTTACACGGCCAGGACACACCCGTGTCCACTACCCGTAGGGCATTCTGTTAATCTCACACGGCCAAGGAACACGCCCGTGTTCTCAGCCCATGTGGCAATCTGTTTGTAACATTTTAGGTGCAGGGGACACACGGCCTAACAACATGCCCGTGTGCAAGCCGTGTGTCTCACACGTCCTGGTCACACGCTCGTGTGACAAACCGTGTGGACTCAAAATGAACCTTGTATTTCAAATTTACCAACCCTGCAAACTTCAAACCACAACCAATACGGATTCCAATACTAAACCAATCCAAATTCATTTTATATATTATCCAATACTTAACTTTAAACACTTATCATGTATCATTATCAATTATCAATTTAACTATTTCATTATTACAATCATAGTGCAAAATAACACACTTAAGACATCCTAGGTACATGTCATTATCAACAATTAACATGCTTTACCTTATTGAGTTCGGGATCGGCCTGGGATGCAGATTCAACGATCTGACTTTAACTTAAACTGCGCACGAAAACAAACCATACGCTGAGTATGAACTCAGTGGTATTTCTATAATCCAAACATTTAAAACATAACATACACTTATTGTCCTATAATAATCATAAATATTCATTTATTCATTTCATAAGTAATTTCTTTACAACTCATTCAACCTTCATCATCTATAACTTGATTAGCTTTTTCATTTAATTCACAACAATAATATTATATTCTCCATTCATATGTCTTACTCATGATTCTGTTCATTATTCAATATCAGTAAACATATTTCAGTATGGACTAATTTATCAGTTTCTTTTAGTAACATTTAGTCATTTGATAACAATTAGTTATCCAGTTACGATTATTCATTCAGTAGTAATCCTTTACTTAGTAGCAATCAATTATTCGATGACAGTCAGTATTTTTCAATAACAATCATTTAATCATTATTACTCAGCATCACTCAATCATTTATTCAGTAACGGTCAAATATTCAGTAGCAGTCAATTTTTCAGTACCTTTATTTATCCCTAGTAACATGGCTGGGACCTGGACGGATACACGGATCCAACCCACACACTGGGGATAGTATACAGTGTTTCATCAGCCGAAGCCGAAATACACCGTAACAGTATACGATAGAATGATAATAATAATGATCCACGATCGGTATAGAGTACCTTTTCGAAATGAATCCAGAACAATCACAGTAGTCGACACATATAGTGTCTCATCGACACACAGTCAGAATATCCCTGAACACTTCCAATCTTATGGCATGCCAATTATATCCGACTAGCCCGACACTGTTAATAGGGTTATAAATTTTCACTTTCTTAGTTCAATATCACTTTAATTCATTTACAAATTAATTCAATTCAATACACTTTTCCATATCAATCTACATGCAATTCACTTTCAATACAATATACATTTCAATTCATTTCTAATAATAACACATTCAATTCAACATTATGATATCACATACTCACCTCATTTCAAATACCTTACACATGAAATAATAAATGCAACAACTAATAGATAAGTTTCGGATTATAGAAACACAAACCGTGATTTTCGAGCTAACTCCCGTTGTCTTTGTCTTTTTCTTTGCTTAGCTAAGATTTCTCGAGACAACATTAGCTACAGGAATTAAAATAATTATACTATTAATTTTCAGCACTCATTATAACAAATAATTGAATTTCTATTCAATTTACACCTTATTTTCAATTAGGTCCTAACTAATTCATTCACTTTACTAACTTAATTCATACTCTATTTCTATTCAAGTTCCATCCAAACTCAAATTTAACTACTAAATTTTCAGCTTATTTCACTAGTTTTGAAATTTCCTCAAATTAGCCCTTCAACATAAAACTTATGAATTATTTTACAATTCAATCCTTATTTAATTTCTATCTTGAATTTCTATCAATTTAGCCATTATTTCATCATTTTACTCAACATGAACATTATCTAGAAATCTAATAACTTTCAAAATATCAACTTAATTTCATCAAAATCTTGTTTCAAAGCTTCTAAAACATGAAATAAGTAAAAAGAGCTAAATTAACTTACCTATTAAACTTCTAAACTTTAAAATCTCTATTTCTCCTTTTTCCTTTCTTTTCTTCCTTCTTTCTTTCCTTCCCCTGCTTTTCGTTCCACATTCTGTTTCTTTCTCTTTATTTCCTTTATTTCATTTGTTTTGTTTATATATATATATATATATATATATATATATATATATATAATAACATTAATAAATATCTATTTAATAATCAATTATTTATTTAACACTTGTACCAATCATTTTTATACTGTTTTTCTTTTCTTTTATATATATATATATATATATAATAACTTAATAATATACTTATATAATAAGTAAACATACATGTATTTTACAAATGCATGTATACTAATATTACACATGTCATTATACACACCATACATTTGTCATTTTTTCTTTATTTATCATATAAATATCTTTTTATAAATAATAATTATCTTTTAATAATTAAACACATGTATTACAATTGTATGTATTTTTATTAATACACTTGTATCCAATCATTACCATATATTTGTCTTTATTTAATTTATTTAATTTAGTAAATATATTTAACTTAATAATAATACCTATTAAATAATAATAATTGGAGTTTAATATAAAACCATAATAATAATAACAATTGTAACATTTAATATATATAATTCAAGAAAAATCTTGATTTTTCTTTTATTTACCGCCTCATTTTATGAGTATGGCTTAATTGTCATTTTGATCCTTTTTATTTTCTATTACTTTAGAACTAAACTTTCACACTATATTTAATTTAATCGTTTTATTCAATTATCCTTAATTAAGCTAAATTTACTTAATTAAACTTTAATTAACCACTCACTTAACTTCGTAAATATTTTTAATAAATATTTACGAATCCATTTTTCAAAAACAGAGACCCGAAAATGTACTTTTTCGATAACTGTAAAATTCGAGTTATTTCAAATAATTTGGTTCATGAAAATTCTTTAAAGACTTGTTAAATCTAGTTTATAAACCACTTATTTATGTTAAATTGAGTAGAAAATCATTTTAAAATCACCACTTAACTCTTTATTACGAGATTTACCATTTGTATGCAAAATCAAGCTTTGAAACCATAGATCCTATGATTTCTTGCTTAGATCCATGAAAACACGAATTGAAATCACATATTAAATGTTTAAACTATAAGAAATCAGAATGTTTACCTTTCATTCGAAGATTTCCATGAAATTGAAGCAATTTTGAGCAAAAACGAGCTAAGTGTTAATAGAAAATTGGAAAAGAAAGAGTGGATTTCTTTTGAAATTGAGAAGGAAAAAGATGTTTGGGTGCTAAGAAAATCAAAAGGATGTAGGAAATTTTAGAGAAAACTCTTAATTTTTCATATATAACAAACTTTTGAAATGGTTGAAAGTGTGGAGGGAATGGACTGTGGATGGTCATATTTAGTCAACCAAATTTTAAAATTTGGGCTATTTACCCCCAAGCCCTTTCTATTTCCTCCCTTATTCTAATAGCTCCTATCTCGCTTAAATTTCTTAATTTATATATTAGACCTCTAATTTAATAATTATTCCAATTTAATCCTCACCAATATATTTTCGTTAACCCAAATTTTATTATTTTTATTATTAACTAATTAATTATTTATCTTATTTTTATTTTATTTTATTAATTTCTAATTTCTACAACACTAAACTTGATATCTCACTCGAGTCCACGATTAAATTACCCAATTCTACTAACCTGATTTTCGGGGTGTGATAGTTATTCTTGCTATTTTCATTTTTATTTCTTCACTCTATTGTTAGGTATTCTTTGTGAGAGATTGAACATTTATAAATGAGGTTTTGGGTGAGTGGTTATAACAAATTGAAACTAACTATTGGGGTTGCAATTATTTTTTTTTGTGTAAGGGTAGATTCGACTTTAGCCAATAGGTGGTTGAATCAATTGTGGAATGAAATCATTCATTGAGCAAGGCTCTCTAGAGTAGAATTGTTTCCAGAATGCATTAACAAACGTGTGCAAATCTCTCATTACTTCTCTATTTTCGTTTCTAGTTAGTTTTTTGTTCAAACTCGTGTTTGAACATGTGTTTAGGCAACAATTTGAACTAGTTAAAAAACTGACAATTATCAACCAAACGAGGAAGGCTTCGGTGGCTTTTTCAAATGGTGGATTGAATATTCACATCTTTCTATAGTGAATGGTGGTAAGAAGAGAATTGAGCTTCTTGCGAGTCTTTGTTGAAATATCCAGACCGCACACAATACCTATATTTTTTTTGAGAAAAATAGGTGACCCAATCTCAGTGTGGTTTAAATATTTAAAACAAAGCTTATGAAGTCTTAGAAATTGTTGAAGCAAAGGTGCTTGGAAGCTCTATCACTTGAAATGGCAGATGAAACCTAAGCAAAATGTGACTAAAATTAATTGTGATGTTACGGCTTTGTAGTAGATATAGTTGTTGTTGTGAGGGACTGAAACAGTGTCTTGATTGGAAGTGGAACGTTTTAGAATTTATGCCTCTTCAACGTGGATGACAGAAGCTTTGGCCATTTGACTGGGTGCTTCCATTGTCGCTTGCTACCATTGGACTAAAGTGGAGATAGAATCTGACTGCAGTGATCTTATTTCATCTCTTAGTCTAGTTTTTTGTAATTTTTGGAAATGTCATGCTGTGGAACTGGATATTAAGGGCCTTCTTAAGTCGATTGAGGTTTTGTTTCAGTGTATCCGGGTCTTGTAAGTACAAATGTGAAATCACTTAAAACCAAAACAATTTAAATAAAAAAAAACAGAAAATCAAATATATCTGAATGAGTCAAGGACATGATAAGACTTAAATTCAAAATAATCAAGAAAATAATTTAAATTTAAACTCTCAAAATTCAATTCCTCATCCTTAACTAACAAAACCTCATTGACTATAATTATATTTTCTACTTAAAAGAGTTTAAGCTTAAATCCTTTCATCCTTTAATACCATAATCAAAATTTGAATCTCCTTCTAGCGAACCCAAAGTTTAATAATCTAAACATTAATACCATTAGTTGGAAGTTTTTGACTTGATGATTATTCTTATTTGAGTTAATTAAAACTCTTATTGATCAAGATAAAAGGGGGGGGTGATGATTCAAATTCATTAAAAAAAACTCAAACAAATTTTAAAGATCAAAACATTCAATTTACTTGGGTAAAGTTGTCGCATCCCAAATTCGACTTAGACGTTACAATCAGATTGTGGAGGTTACATAGTACGTGAAAACACTAATGCTTAATTTTGGTGAAAACCCACTTTCAGCTTAAAGAAAAACCAATTTTGAATAACTCGATGAAAAATGTATCAATTCTGAAACCCGTGAATATTTTGATGAAAATCGCGTTTACTTGGCTTTACTAATTGGATCCAACTTACTTAATTCATTTGCGAGATAAAACAACCAAGCGAAATTCAACAAAATTTAGCAGCAAAAAACTTTGTAACAAATCGATCTTATAACCCTTGTTTATTTTAGTTGTCTTGACTTAAGCACCGATTAAAGTTAAAACTTTTGCAAAATAAATTTTAATGTCCCAAACAAATTTAAAATGTCCAAATGTCTGAAAATCCATAAAAGAAACAAGTCCAAAATATACTTAAACCAATATTTGTGAAATCTGAGCTCCAAAGTTGTCGTCCAATCCTAAGCTTGAGGATCACCTGAAATAAAACAAACAAATGCGTGAGCTTTACGCCCAGTGTGTGAATTGGCCCATATATTGTAGTGTAGATCAGCATATATCATGTAATAGCCAATTTTGGCCCAGGTCAATAAAAAAAAATAAACCCAAATAAATAAATAATTAAATAGCCCAAAATAAATGTTCATTTACATATTAAACCCAGCCTAAAAACCCAATAGCTCAATCAAGACCCAACTACCAGCCCAAAACCTAAAAAGCTAACCCTAGCCCACTAACTATCAACATTTTCAGCAAACAAAAGAAAACCTGGCCCCCAGCCTACCCTCTTCGACTGCCGCTCACCCCACGCGCGCTGCACGTTAGCAAGGCTTTCCCAGCACGCCACCACCGACCTCCTCCATGCATCACACGACACCTGCAACAAAATCAAATACAACAGCAGAGAGAGCACGCGAGCGACAGAGAAGTAAATAGCAAAAGAACAAAAACAATGAAACCAACAGTTTGTAGATTGACTTTAAAAGCCAAGGCCTATTCTTTGTAATCGGTTACAAACACTTTACGAACAAGATTAATAAAAAAATAGAACAAACTTTTCTTAAGGTGATTTTTATTTGCGTTTAAGTGTCTAAGTGTCTATTTATTTTACTTTTTTTTATTTCTATTTTATATACAATAATAAAAAAGAGGAGAAGAAGTGTACATTTCCATCGTCGAAACCCCTTTCTCTGGTGTCGAAATCGGGCTAAAGGGGGTCGTGGGACTTGTGGTTTCGACGCTCGTGGGGATTTGAAGGCGGGGCCTTCAAACCCGCCTTGAAACGGGGCTAAAAGCCCATCTTCATGCATTGTCGGCCACCGAGTACGGTGGTGGTGCGGTGGTGCGACGAGGGAACCCGATCGTCAGCCAAAAGGGAAGGGTTGAGAGGATTTGGGTGTTTATTTAGTTTTTTTTTTAAATATGGTTGAATGCGTTTTTTTTTAAATGCTTTTATAATGGGTGCAAAACGACGCCGTTTGGAGCCTGTTTGAGTGGCCTCAAAATGGCGCCGTATAGGGCCATCCATGCGCAACCCGCGACCCGACCCTCCAGGGGGAAGACCCGCATGTTTTCTAAAATGGGAGAATATCCGCGTTGGTCCTTCCACCATTTCTGTCCTTTTATTTAGTCCCATTTTGCATTTTTTTTTTTAAATTTCTCCCTATTATTTCTATTTCATTTCTAATTTGATCCATGGCCTAGACAGTTGAAATGCGTCGCATTAGGACTAGGGATATTGTCCCATTTTGTCCTCACGAATTTAGGCACGTTTTATTTTAGTCCTTGGCGGCCTTTTTTTATTTATAATTGGCACCCTGAATTTTGTTTCGATTTTAATCTTGTCCTTAGTTTGTTTAACTTGCTTTTATGTATTCGTTTATTTATTTATTTATTTATTTTAAAAACTGATTTATTATTATCATTCATTTTAAGTTTTTTATATATATTATTTATGTTAAAATTATTCTTATATATCATTTTTTTAATTTGTTTTTTTTTGTATTATAGATTTTAAAATTCTTTTTTCACATTATTTATTTTAAACTCATTTATTATCATCTTAAAATTTGTTTACATTTTATTAATTTTAATTTGCTTTATACCTTTTTAAAAATTATTATTTAATTCATTGGTCTTTATTCATTAATATTAGTATTTAAATGATGAATGTTGTATGATCGTTGACATTGTATGAATCATGACTCATTTATTTGTAATTTCATGTCTTTGTTATTCATAACATTGGTGTATTATTGCCCAAACAAGACAAATGTGCGCCTTTAAGTGTTGCAATCGTTATTATTCAAAAAAAGTTCAAAATAAGGCAATATTTCACGTTTTTGGAAAGTCAAGAAATTGTGTCTTAACTTACGGGATTTCGATTTTCTTGTAGATCCTAAACGGCCAAATATCCTTTTAAATTTCAAAATATAATAATTTCAACAAAAAAAAAATTTAGGAAAACTTGTGCTCAATAGCTCAAGGTATCGCGTCCTAACTTACAGGATGTGATACTCCGATATCTCGAGACGAGGAAATCTTTAGCAATCGTTTTGATCTAATTCAAGCGTTTTTAAAAGATCGGCGTTAATAAAAAAGGATCGTATTTTAAATTCGTTCCCGATTTTTAACTTTCGACATTAAGACACTAACTAATCAATTCGGTATCAATTTTGGGCGTGACGAGGGTGCTAATCCTTCCTCTCACGTAACCGACTCCCGAACCCATTCTATCGAGTTTCATAGACTAAAAACACCGTTTTAGTAAACTAAAACGTTTTATTAAAACAAAGGTGATCCGATCACACCTAATAAAGGTCGGTGGCGGCTCCCGTTTTAATTTTCATTTAAAACAAAGGCGATTCCCATTTTCAAAAAAATGGTTTCAACATATTATATTACATATTGGTGCATATCTTACAACATATTATAGCATATCAGATTTCATAATGGAGCATAACTTACAACATATCATAGCATATCAGATTTCATATCGAAACATATCTTGTAATATATGATATCTTACCCCCATTTGCTACACACCATCTCTGTCCAACCAATCATACCAATTAGGGCTACGAGAGTCCATCCATCCAATCACACCAATATGTGGTGATATACCACTCATAATATGCAGCTGAGCTACCAAACAAAAATTTGTGGTCTAACTGCCATAATTGTAGTAATAATTGTCATATCACACATCCTCCATCAAATCATAACCCACCCCAATGCATATATATAGCATAATAAGATACAAATGTAACTCACAAATCATATAGCATGCACAACTCTCACGTACATGCTTATAGAGCATATCATATCTCATTATTATACTTATTGGAACTTACTTAACATGCTTCCTACACTTACCCATGTTTGTTCACTAAAACTTATGCTTTTCCATACCTACATAATGCTAATGGACTAAATCTTCAAGACTTTTAATCGGGCCCTAAAATTGGCCAAAAAGGTCCACACGACTTACATGTTCAGACTATGCAATCACACACGGTCGTGTGGTGCACACAGTCGTGTAGCATTGGGCAGTTTCGAAAATAGTCCATGTTTCGCAATTTTCTCGAGTTTTGAACAATTTTTCGGGTTAGTTTCACACACCTGATTGTTGATTTGATCGGGTACACAACTGGAACTACAAAAACCTACAATCGTTTATTAAATCGCACTAATTAACCGAGATAAAATCCATCTAAAATCACATTCTTAAACCAAAATTTCAGACCCTAAACCAAAATTCAATTACTTACTTCTCTTAAACAGCGTCCAAAAACCGAGCCTACTCCGTTGGAGGGTCTTGATTTCCACACCGTTCACCCAATCCAAAACCACAAAAACACTAATCTTAACATTAAACGAAAAATATACCAATCAAAATCCCACGTTGTCCAAAAAGGAACTAGAACTAAAATAACATCAAAGAAGAAGAAAAAATATCAAGCATAACTTACACAGCGTACAAAATACGTTCCAAAGTGTAACGGAACACCCGAAAATAATTGGTAGCACTCAAGATTTAATCAACAAAGAAGGAAGAGCTCAAAGAAAAAGAAGAAAAAAAAAAGAGGTAGAAGAAGGGGAAAAAACGGCGGACTTGAGGAAAGAAAGAAAATAACGTGGAATTGGTGAAAAGCTTGGACAGTTGGTCGTGGGAGAGAAAATAGGAATTGATAAATTCAAAATAAAAATAAAAATATTCACTTTAATCCAAATCCTAGCCAACCAGATTTTACACAATCTGAATGAAACTCAACTTCCAACAACAAAAATTTCACAATTATGCACCACAGAATTTTAACATATAACTAAAGGATAAGCTAATAAACATCTTATCACCAAATCAGTAAATTAAGCCAAAAGACGAAGATGAGATTAGAACAAAAAATTAACAAAATTTTCAAGAAACGACTTGAACCCAAAACTTCACATACATCACCACAATACTCAACCTCCAATCCAAATTAAATTACTTAACATAATTTGACATTCCATATTTAAGAAAACTCGGGGACTTACAAAAGTTTATATCCCATGCTACATGAATTATCTCAAACATCTACAACCATATATTGAATTCTATATATAAATTTATAAAGTATATTTTCTATTCATTGAAGAATTGATAAAGTGATTTTGTTTGACACTTGTTTATTTTTTTTCAATGATAATTTGCAAAGTGAACTAGAAGAGTTCATACTAAATGTAGGCTGCAATTATTCAAATGTTAAGATAGATTCAGTTTAATCATCGTTTGTATCATGAGTTTAGTAATAAATTCTTTTTTGGACAAAACTTTGCAGATATATAAATTAAATCTAATCATTTTTTTTATTTGTACTTGACCTAGTATTTATGACATAACTTGTAATCACACCCAGTATTGTTGTTGCAACTAAACATAGTAATACATTTGATCCTTTCACCCTTAATTGATTCAATAATGTATGTGGCTTCTATTCTAAAGATTGAACTTATGTATTTGATTCAATCATACCCAATTTTCCTACTTAAAAACCTAGATTTGAATATTCCATTCACCCTATAACCTAAAACTAAATGTTGAGTTGGAATTCTCCATTCATAGGAATTGATTCAATTCTCCTATTGGAAACCTAATCACCATATAATCTAATAATAAGTGTTGGGTTGGAATTTTGATAATTTCATGATTTCCTCTTCATTGAAGCATCCTGTAATGATTTTGAGTTGGAATTTGGTTTGGATTGATATACAAAGATGCTTAGGGTTTGTCAGAATGGATTTTGTGTATTGGGATAAGGGGACATAATAAGATTTGGCAGCTCTTCTCTTCAATTTTGATTCTAGAAATTAAACAACAAAGGTGACATCCCATGTGATGCCACATCTTATTCCCAATCACACAAGAAATTCTATTCTATCAATAATCATTTCACTCTTAACTTGAAGTTTAATTTAATTTACTCATTCCTTAAGAAAATTGCATCTCATACACTATTTGCAACCTTTCTCAATCCTCAAACTACACCACCTACTTTGTAAATTGTCACACCAAATTTTTATTTAAAAAAAAAAAAAAGAAAAACCATCCACCTGTTCAATATAATATTTATTTAGAAATTGTATCACTATTATTTATAAAATTAAAAATATAAATTAAATTAATATCACGAATCAAGTAAATTAATTCAATTAAATAAAAATAAAAGTAATAAATTAAAAATGTTATATAAATAATTTAAGATTTTAAAAAAGAAAAATATTTAATATTCTATCAGTAGAGTTTTTAGACTCCACAAATTAATAAATATTTTATAAAAATTTAATAAAATATTAAAAAAACACATATTAATTTATTAAATATTTAAAATATTTAAATCTCAGTAGTAGTCATTTCTAGAGAGGCATTTGGGGTCACATTTATAGAGAGACAATCCTTGGACCACCACCTATCTTTATTTATTTATTTATTTTTATTACCAACTTGATGTATTATTTTTCTATTTAGTCCCCTAAAAAGCTTGGTTTTATGTGTTACTATAAATAATAAAGTGGATTAGGCTTTAGATAAAATCAAGAGAAAGTTCGAACAAGAAAAAAAAAAAAAAAAGAGATCAAATCTAGAGAAAAGTGAAGATTATCAAATAAACAAATAAAATACATGAGTTTAATTAGTATAAATACGATACAAGTATGTTATAGATATAAATATATGAAGAATTGAATAAAATTGAACTAATTCAGAAAGAATCGAACAAAACTCATACATAATATATGCACATAATGAGAATGAGACCACACATCATAGTTACATATGATAAAACTTGAACCCAAATCAAAGTTCGGGGTATGTATATTTGAGTTAAACTGAGTCAAGATATTTTTAAAATTGTTAGACAACTAGTTATCTACAACACTTTTTTGTTGTTTAAACATCAAAAATTATATTTTTTTATGATTAAATTTAAGTGAAAAAATTAGGGTAAATTCTATCAAAAGTCACTAAACTATTAGTAAGTTTACATTTTGGTCACTCAACTTCAAAATGTTACAAAATAGTCACTGAACTATTCAAAAGTTTTTATTAATTAAGTCACTAGACTATTAAAATTGTTGTTGTATAATCGTCTCTGTTTGCACTGCCTACACCAATTAAAAGCTCTCATTCCCCTTCAAATCAATTCATAAAATTAGTTTTAAACATTACGAATCTACGAATCAAAATCCAAATAGCTTTCTTCTTCGATCTTCAACATTGATCGTCAAATCGACTTGGATCTAAGGTATGTTCTTCCATTTGTCAATGGATACTGATCCACCGTACCAATCATTGAGTCGTGACTTGGAACTCACTAGCCGAACTTTTAAAAAGAAAAACCCAATAGCGTACTGACTTAAATAAAAACTTTGATAGTTCAATAACTTAAATGAAAACTTTCAAGTAATTCAGTGATCATTAATATATTATTTTTTGAAGTTGAGTAACCATAACGTAAACTTACAAATAGTTTAATAACCTTAAATATAATTTACCTTTGTTTTTATTAATAATAGTAAACGAGAGGTTTAAGTTTTGAATTAATTTAATAGTCGGTCAAGAAATATATCTTTAACAATTGAAGTTTTAGCATCAAACAAATAATTAATTTTTAAATTTATTCAAAAATCGATACACATGATAAATTACATAAAAATTACTAGAAATCTTATCATATGCATATGCGTGTGGAAACTACCTATTTAAAACATAGATGTATTTTTAAAAATAACATACAATAAATAATTAAACATATGGTTTGAAACTAAGGGTGTTCAGATAGTTAACCGATCAGTTAACCAAACAGAATTAGTATTAATCAAAGTTTTTAATCTTTTAGCAATTAACCAAACCAAAATTTTTCAGAAAAAGTTAACCAAATCGAAATATTTCGATTAATTCGGTCAGTTAATAGAATTAACCGAATTTTTTTTGTTAAAACAAGTATAAAACATATCAAAAAAATAAATTGATAATATTCATTTGACCAAATTAACCGAATTAATAATAACCTAATACATATAATATATAATATTATTTATTAAGTTCGGTTAATTCAATTAATTACCCGATTTCGAACTGAATTAACCGTTAACCGAAATTTTAAAAAACCTTTAACCGATCTTCGATCGAACTAGATCGGTTAACCAACCGAATAACTAAATCCGATCTAGATCGATTAACCAGCCAACTAACCGAATTAGATCGATTCGGTCGGTTAATTCAGTTTTAACCGAAATTTGATCACCCTTATTTGAAACTAATTATCATAATAACAAATGAAATATATACGATATTAAAATAAAAAATAGATTAAATTGTAATTAAAATGAAATTTAAACTCATAAATATATCATATTAAGAATATTAAAGGTATTACAATTATTTATCATGGTGCTATCATCAATCGTGAGTTAGTATCAAGTTGGCTTGTGACACCAACTCAATTAACATCACTAATACTAGAAATTAACTCTATCACACGTGTATATGTGTGAAAACTACATATTTAGAATACAGATTTGCATTTCAATATAGCATACAAGAAATAATTAAATGTATAGTTTGAAACTAATTAATAATAACACATAAAATATGTACGATATTAATATAAAAAATAGAGTAAACTGTAATTAAAACAAAATTTAAACTTATGAATACATCATATTAAAAATACTATGTGAATATAATTATTTACCATGATATTGTCACCAATCCTAAGTTGGTGTCAAGTTAATTTGTGACACCATCTTAATCAACAATATTATTAATACTAAAAATTCTATCATACGCGTATACCCGTGTAACATATATACAAATATATAATAATTTTATATAAAACATACTTATTATAGTTTCATATTAAAATTAAAAATTGGTTTAGTTCAAATGGTAAAAGAAAAAATTTTATATACATGTTGTCATTGGTTCAAACCTCATTATACATAATTTTTTTTATTGATTTAGAAAATATAAAAAGTCAAAAACAACAGCATAATCATATAACCTACTCTGCAAATAAAATAATTTTTTGGTAATTTCCTAACTAAACTAGGACCCGATTGATGGGTAACACGAACTTAGTAAAGGGCTTTATAAATAGTATAAATATACAATTGATGGAGGTAATAAAGTGTGCATAATAAAATTAAAATGTATAAAAAAATTGAAAATAAAGCTTTAGTTTAGTAATAAATTTAAGATTTTATGCATTGGCGTAGGTTCAAATCCTATCATAAGCATTTTTTAATAGAAAAATTAAAGTATAATCGAATAATATAACTTATTTTAAATTTAAAATGATATTTTTGTAATTTTTCTATCCGAGTTGCTGTCCGATTGACTCGTAATACTAACTCAATCAATGGTTTAAATAATAGTAAGTATAGATATACAATTAGTGGAGGTAATAAAGTGTACATAATAAAAATTAAAACGTATAAAAAGTATAAAATAAAGCTTTGATTGAGTGGTAAATTTAAAGTTTTATGCATTGGTGTGAATTCAAATCTCACCATAAGTATTTTTTTTTTAATAAAAAGACTAAGGCACCCTCGAATAATATAACTTATTTTAAATATGAAAAGATATTTTTGTAATTTTCCTAATCGAGTTGGTGTCTAGTTGACTCGTAAAACAAACTCAATCAGGGGCTTAAATAATAATAAGTATAGATTTACAACTAGAGATAATAAATTGTGCATATTGAAATAAAATTATATAAAACACAATGAAATGAAGTTTTGGTTGAGTGATAAATTTGAGGTTCTACCAATTTAATTGTTGTGGATTCAAATCCTATCATATGCATTGTTTTATTTTTATTAATTTTTGTTAAAATAGAAAGATTAAAATACCCCTTAAATAATACAAATGATTTTAATTACGGAAGGATATTTCCATAATTTCCCTAACCAAGTTGGTATCTAATTAACTTGTTATGCAAACTCAGTGAGGGACTTAAATAATAGTATAGATAAAAACATGCATAAAATCAAATTAATCTTAGGCTAATTTAATTATTTCCATACATATTACTAATAATAAAATATAAGATGATAAGATAACCGGCATGATGACTTATTTAGCACTCCAACTTAAAAAAAAAAAATTTATTTTAGCCCTCTATTTAATTTTTTTGCCACTTTTAACTCTTGAATTTATATTTTTTTTGTTAAATTACCCCAAAATAAATAGAATAAACGTAACTTTACTAATGTGGACTGCCATGTAGATGTCACATGACAATTAACTACTTTTAATATTTTTTTAATTTTTTTAATAATTTTATAATATTTTTTATTTTTACAAAAGTTTTAAATAATTTAAACAACTTTCTATTTTTTAGATTTTTTAAAATTTTAATTAATTGTTGATGGGGCATCCATGTAGTAGTCCACATCAACAAAGTTAATATTTTAAAAAAATTTCTATCTATTTTAAGGTAATTTGACAAAAAAAAACAAATTCAAAAATTAAAAGAGACAAAATTTTAAATAAAAAACTAAAATGATATTTTCTCTAAAATTAAAGGGCTAAATAAATCATTATACCTAAATAACTTTTCAAAATATCTATATTTGAAAATATCTATTGGTGTTACTAAAAGATAAAGATGTTTGATCCTAATGATTGAATAAAGATAATATCGAAGATTGTGGGTTGAAATTTTGAATTTACAAGTAATTAGACAAGGAATTAGCCTTAGGCTTGATGGTTAAGTATTATTTCCTATCTTAGTGGTCCTAGGTTTAAGCTTCCTTCCTCCCATTTCTTTTTTTTTTTAAGCAACCTAGGATAAGATTCAGACTAAAAAACTATTATTTGAAGTAAAAAATTGAACAAGAAATGGGTAGTAGCTAAATGGCTAAGTGTTAAACTCTCTCCATTGTATACACAAGTTTAAACCATACCCTTCCCCTCCTATTTTCCTATTAATTCTACCCAAAATTTGGGAAAATTACCCTTGTCTCCCCTAAGATTTACAAACCCTAGCTATTTAGTCCTTCCTACTTTTATTTAGATTATAATAACAATCTTTTTCACAATTTTAGTTAAATTCTTCTTCATCCTCTATTTATTTTCTTCCTCTTTTTCTTTTCCTCTTCTTTTCTCTCATAATTACAACATATTTCCATCATTAAAATATTGATTATTTTCTTTCTCGTATTCTTAACGATGTTAGAATTATTATCAAATAGCATCCTTAATTTTTGCCAAAACTCGGTAAATACATCTCGACCCCTATGATTAAACCCTAAAATTTCATAATACTTCTATTTGAGGATAATTCTTCATTCAAGCTAATAAATCTTTTAGATTTTTTGCGATTCTTGTCGAATCTTTCCACTAATCTCATTAAATATTGAAATAAATTGTTAATTCGTGCGAATTTACCATTTAAAGGACTTGTTTTAGGTAGTCATATCAGATTTGAATGCAAGGGAGGTCGTTCGGGCATCTGATGAAAGGTGTGTGTTCTTTTACAAGCGAATATGGGCAAACCATGCCTAGGATTAGGGCCACACAGTCTACTATAAGGGCTTGTGGACCACATGACTATGTATCTCTAGAACCCTAGGATAGTTCGAATCTCATATGGCCAGAATCCCTCCACAACCTGTTACACGATTGTGCCCCCTTGTAGCTTAATTTTGCAAATTTCACACGATTATATTATGTTACACTGCCTAACCATACGGTAGTGTAACCTTCCACATGGTCTATAGCATCCCACACGACCGTGTGCCCTTGTTTTTCAGATTTTAGAGTTTTACCCAGAATTTTATGGATTTTTTAGTTTAGTCCTTGAATGATTCCCAAACTGTTTGTGTTGTATTTCATTCAATTAAGTCCCTGTTAATATGAATAATGTTGGAATCCATGATTATTATTGTATATACTTGATATGAGAACGTTACTTGTTTACTACTACTGTAATTATGATAAACTGATAATATTTTTCATACCACTATGTCACTGATTGCATGAAATACATGCCTACTGCTACCGTTAAATCGAATATACGCTAGCAAATTTATTGCTACTGTTATGATCGATTATAAGTATGATAATTGCTACTGTATATACTTTTTCTAAGCATGTTAATGCTACCGCACTAATCTATTATTCCATGTCATGTTGCACTGCATGAGGTGGGACGATATGATCGAAGAAACTGTTAGCAGCTTGTCTGCACCGTTTAGTGGTTAATCCACACCGTATTAGCAGCTTTTATTCGTATCGTTTAGTGGTCAATCCACATCGTATTAGTAGCTTTTATTTACACCGATTAATGGTTTTTCCACATCGTACTAGCAGTTCATCTGCAACGTTTAGCGGTTCATCCACATCGTGGTGTAAAGGTAGAAGAGTTCTAAGGAACTTCTACTATGGAGTGTAGCGGAGTTAAGTAAGACCTATTCTGATAAATTGAAATTGCGTTGATTACATAAGCATTTACATGGCTATAAACTTTGAGATATTATGTTGATGAATTGTTCTGCACTTTCGGTATTTTGTATTGCTATCCAGTTGTGATTTATTCTATGAGTTGATATTTTGTATGATTTTTCCACTATTTGCACTGGTATTCTTGTGATTGAAATCACACTGAGCTTTATAGGTCATGGCCCTATTCTACTTCCATCTGTACAGATAACCTATCAGGTTAGGATGCAGACTCAGCATACGGAAGACTAAGCTCGGATTGACCTTTTTACTATAAAAGTAGTGTAGATTTTTTATTTGAAATTTCTATTAATTTTGGAATTGTATCTTTCGAAACCATTTTCAAATCGAGTTTTGGAAAATGGGAATCGATTTTAAAAAAACGAAAACGGGAGTCGCCACCAATCTTTTTAGGTGTGATTGGATCACCTTTAAAACATTTTGTTTTAAAATCATTAGTTTTGGTCCACGAAATAAAAGAACAGGTTCGGAAGTCGGTTACGTTCGAGGAAGGATTAGCACCCTCGTAACGCCCAAAATTGGTACCTAATTGATTATCAAATACCTTTAACGTCGGAAATTTAAAAAAAAAAATTAAGATGTAATCCTCTTTAAAATATTTTGATATTTGAAAATTTGGGTTCACTTGTATCAAAGTGTTGACATTAAAATAGCCTTTTTAGAAATCCCTACCCCGAAACGACAAAATGCTACATCCAATAAGTTAGGACATATCACTTTGCAGTTCCAAGGCAGTCGCTTACATTTTGAAAACGTTTAAAAACTTAGAAGGGTACTTGACTATTCGAACTTAACGAGAAAAGTTGCAACCCAATAAGTTAGGGCACTACTTTTTCGAAACTTTTAAACACCAAGCATTGCCTTTATATTTTTGTGAAAATTATGGAGCCTTGTCCTTTTTAAAGATGATGCATGAGGGATTATATTGCATTATAAATCATAAATAATACGTGCATTTAAACAAAATGACGGCAATGATATAAAAATCATGCATTAGATTCATACATATACATATAAAGCAAATATTAATGATATGCATGCAAAGACATATATAGCATGCATCAAGAATGAAAAAGCAAAATATACAAACGTACAAAATAATAATTAAATGATGCATGATATAAAAAAAAGCAATGATCAAATAATGTATGATATACACATAGAAGAAATATAATGTCAATATGCATGTCTACAAAATATAACATATAATAGTAATAATAAAAATAACATTTAACACATACATGTTACATGCAATATAAAAATCTACAAAAGAACTAATAAAAAAAATAAAATGATTGATTGCTAACAAAATATAGATATAATTAAAAAATAAGACATTTCATAACAATTTTAAAATAGTATTTAATATATAATATATAATATATAATAACAAGAATATTTAAAAAAAATAATGATTATATGGTAATATATTGGTTTGAAAGTATGTAAGAGAATTCATAATATAAATTTAAAATGAAATGATATATATAATAAATAAATAAATACTTAATAATAAAATGTGTATATAATATGAGTTTAAAATGTGATTTAATAATAATAATTTACAAATTTTAAATAATATATATATAATATAATCATAAATAATATAATTGGTAATATGTAATATACATAAAATAATAAGCAATATACAAGTAAAACATAATAAATATTATATATAAAATATATGGGAAGTAATATAATAAATATAGTATAAAATAATGAAAATTTATATGTAAAAATAATATGTATAAATAAAAAATATAATAATATATATAAAAATAATAATTATGAGAGAATTAATATATAATAAACAATTATAATACATATAAAAATATAACACTCATAAAATAATTTTATGGAAGTAAAATTAAAATAATATATATATATAAAATAATAAAATAAATATAGGACTAAATTTGGAGTTTGGCAAAATTACTGGGCGAATTTTGAAAGGAACAAAACAAAAATAAGGTCCTATTTAAAAAGTACGCAAAATTAGAGGGACTCACTGGGCAAATTGCCCTATTCCCAAAACGGTGACGTTTTCCAGAATATAATTTAATAGCCCTCGGGACTAAATTAAAACTAAAATAAAATAATGGGCCAAATCATAAATAAAGTAAAGTCTAATTGTAAACGCAAAAAGGGGTATAAGGACCAATTGGGAATTAACCCAATTCTAAAAAATGCGCGGATCCTCCCCGGGTAATCGGGTCAACACGCGGATCCTGGGGTCTAAAACGCTGTCGTTTTGTCAAGGCTATATAAGCCAGATTCTCAGCCTTAAAATCATTTGAAACCCGATTTTTTTAAAAAAAAAAGAATTCTCTCTGAAAAAGAGAGAGAGGAGGGAGCTCCAGGCTCTAGCCTCCATTAGCCACGCTCCGGTCACGTGCCCACGCGCCGCCCTGAGGACCACCATACACGGTGGCTAGGGTTCGAAAAAAAAACCTCTTTTCCTCGTCATTCGTCAGGTAAACCCTTTTCTTTTATTTTTGTAATCTATATTTTGCTAAAACAGTTTATATACAGGAATATGTTACAAAAATAAAAAGGACGATTAAATCACCTTTTCTGAAACTGTATGTATTTCTCTGGACAAATCTGTGTAAGTATATTTCTTTCTCTGTAAAAAAAAAGGTCATTTACATTGTTTTTCCTTCGGGCTTTTATAGCCACTGTTTATAAACTGGAAAGAAATCAAAGATTTCTTTCCATTTCTTGTCTACTATATCATATCTTTAATTGTGATCTCTTTATTTTAATTTCTTTTTTGCTTTTCGTATCTGTTGTCTTTCTTTCCTTTCTTTGTAGGTGCTCGCGAGAAATCCGGCGGTGACGAAGGCTTCGATGATAGCGGTGATGGTCTCGGCCTTTACTGCATTAATGGCCTCGATTCGGGGAGCTGGACAGACGCTCCCCGAAGCTTCCAGAGTCCCTTACGGCACAAGGGAAAGAAAGTTAGAAAGAAACCCTAGGGTTTGATGTGTATTTGGGGCTCGTTGGGCCTATTAAGCATTTGGGCCATGACTATATTGGTGTATTGGGTCAAGGGTAGGCTTAGAAATGGGTTTGATAAGTTTGGGCTATTTAAATTTGGGCTTTGTAAAATGACTTTTTAAATAAATAAACATTTGTTATTTTTAATCTTGGTTTTCAGCCCGGTCAAATTTGGGCTATTACAGTATCGCTCTATTTGGATTGTGGCATGGGACTTCTATTTTGGGTTCATTTAGCATGAATGATATTTAATATGAATTTAGGATAACAAAGCATGGATTTAGAATTAATTTAGCTTAAAACTATCCTGATTTTACTTATTTGAATCTGAGTCACATATCACTTTTTCACTACTAGATTATAAATAAATTTTAAGTAATAAATAAATTGAAAATTAACTAAGTTTTCAAAAGTAATCACTGTTACAAGTAAAAAATATTTTATTTAATCGGGTGTTATTAAATAATGAGTTTTTTAAATATACGTCAATGCTTTTTCTAAAAAAATAAACAAATGTTTTAAAATTATAATTTTATAAACTCTGATAGCTTACTGGACCATTTCGGTGGCTAATGTAATTTTCCAAACTTGGGTCTAACATCTAGGCTGAGTTAGGAAGGTTACAGACTTAGCCCCCTATTGTAGCGTTCCTAGTCTCAATACAAACAACATCATCCGTATTAACCTTATATCATCATTCCGTAGGTGTATTCCAACTAATTAGTCTGCATGTTTTAGCTTACCTATGCATCAAAGGACTCACCATTTCAGGCTTCGAATGAAGAAACATGTCTCTCATCCGGTAGCTTTTCTCCAACACACTTTCTTATGCAATAAAATTTGTATTAAAAATAAAATTGTTCCTCCTAATCCATAGATGCTAGAAAATGAAAATAAATAGAGTTTTTCATTCATTAGGGTCACGTGAAAAATATACATGTATATATGAAGCTTGTTAGGCCATATGTTTGTATGTTCTTCCAAGTAAGGTAAGTTTAGTATTTAGCATTTGAACTTACTAAGCATTTTGTGCTTACGGGTTGTTATTTCCTTGGAGTTATCTCGACTCAAAATCATCACACTATCAATGAGACCATCAAAAGTATGAACTTAGTGTAATTGTAACTCGTGGCATGTACCTAGGGTGTTAACTTGTATAAATAGGCTAGTTCATTATCTACTTAAAATTTTGAATTGCTTGTTATTAAGTTGTTGTGTTAGTGGCTTTAATGGTTGTGTTTGATCATAATGCATTTAAATTCTAGCTAAGTGTGCTTACATAGTACCTTATCTCCACTAGGGAAAAATTTAGAATGGCATGTAACTTGTTTACATGAATTTTTGAAGTATGGTTGAACATTTTTGGGGATGGTTTTTTCTTGTGTTTGGGTGATCTTTGAATGATTTTTATGCATACTGTGTGTGAAAGTAGTTTTATGTATAATTTGGTAAGTTTTAAGGTTACATAGTAGGTGACGTCGTGACCTCGAATCTTCGACGTTTCAACATCCTTTCATGACGTCGCAACCTTGCATGTCCAACATTTTACACTTGCACTATTTTGACCGTTTTGACTTTCAAGGGTCTTTTTTTGCCTCGCTCACTTTCAATCACCCACAAATTGACTTTAAATAGTTTTAAAATGTTTCTAAAGCTCTACAATGATTTCAAATGACCTTTTATGATTTTTTTAATTGGTTTAAGTTTTAAAATTGTCAAAAGTTTTCAAAGTTTTGTTCCATTCATTTTCCGATAGCATCTCCTATTCGTATCGTCTATTGGGACAGGTAAGGGACGTTACAAAAAGGATGGCCAATGTTGGGGTAACTCGAATGTTAGGCCCAAAAATACCAAAAGGATGGTCAATTGGGATTTTAAAATTTTCTTACAAACTATTCTAAAATAATAATAAAAATAAAGAGAATAGTTTAGACACTTTGATCTATAGTGGTTCGACCTCAATTGCGTACCTCTACTACCTTGGTATACCCTAACTAAGGATTTCCCAATTCACTACTAGAATTGATACCTTTCAAAGAAAAGGACTAACCTTTACAATTCTTATCTTTTTCACAAGGCTAAGATAAAACCTTTCCATCTAGTTTTTATAGTTAAACTGGAACATTTCTTAATTTTTACGACTAAATTATAAACCTCTATAATCCCCTTAAGGTTTTATACCTCAAAAACTTTACCTATACTCTTTACAACAAAGAGTAAAAATGTAAACAATTAGGACCTCTCAAAGGTATGCGTTTACAAGTGTTAGCTCTCTCAAAGAATAGAAATAAGAATGATAAAAGACTTGACACTAAAATCCTAGTGAATATTTACAAGAGAAATGAAAGGATGAGGATTTGAAGCTTTTCTCTTGACTTTGATGCTTGGATATGTCTTGAATTGTCTTTGAATTTTATTTGCATTAAAGAATGAGTTTGAAGATGTTTGGAGTCGTTGGGAGTGATTTGGAAACATTGCAAGCATTAATTTCGACTAAAAAGTGTCCCTCTAACTCAAGTCTCGATTTTTATCAAAGTGTTATTGATAATTGGCTCAAAATTAGTCGTTTATAAACATAACATCATTGTATCAATAAAAACAACAATGTATCAATACATGATGTATTGATATATTTCTTTCCAGTTTTGTTATTTGGATACTAACTTGCGATATATTGATACTTTGACCCTCTGTATCAATAATTAGCTATCAATATGCTTTAAAAACAGTTTAAAAACTTAAAAACACTTTGGTATTGACTCAAAAATATTTGGATAAGTTAAAGCACATTTGAAACATGTTTTTTGAGTTGCAAATTCTTGAAATGCTTTGAAAATGTTTGAACACTAAATGACTTAGTAAATAAAATTTATCGTAAATGTTGTTATAACAAAAGCTTGGGACATCAAAGCTAACATCAATAAATGGAGAATTTAGCTTGAAAAGTGGGTATCAAATTACAGCAAGAATTGACATAGAATAGAATGCAAATCAGGGTGTAGACTGAAGATGGATATATAAATTACAAATCCCTCACAAAATGAATTCTTTTTGTGGGAGTGTCTTTATGAAATCTTGCCTATAAAAGTTTCTCTTACACAATAGATTGGATTTATTTCAAGCCTACCCCTTTTGTAGTGCAAACCTTGCAATAATGGAACACATTCTAAGATGGTGTCTTGTTAGTAGAAAATTGTGGGAGCAATTGGATCATAATCCCAACTCAATCAATTGATCAACCTTGGTATGGAAAGATTGGTTGAAAATAAACTTAAAATCCAAACTTTTTCCCCACAAACATTGTATACCTTGGAAAACTCTTTTTGGCTTTATTCTATGGGAAATTTGGCTATGTCGTAAAAAAACTGTTTTTGACAGGGGTGATCAAAATAAAGATATCCCTAGAACGATTGCCAAGGTTGGGAAATTCTTTTCGATGGCAGGTAATGTTAAGAAATTACCTTTGTGTGAGATTATTAGTGTGAAATGAAAAGTTCCAACACCTAGGTTGCAAGCTAAATACTGATAGTTCAACTGTTAGAAACTCAAGTATAGGAAGCATAGAGGCTGACTACTGTGGGAACTGAGTTGTGGGTTCATATCATCACTTACAAGTAATTTCGAGTGTTGAAGCTAAGCTTTAGGGCCTTTAAGATGGCCTAAAGCTAGCTACTTAGCTTAATATCAAATTTTTGGTAGTTGAAATTGTTCTTAACCTTATGAAGAATATTGACATGAGAAAATGCTTTTTGGATATGCTTATTTTTATTGCAACTCCTACTATCTAAGTTGGAATAAAGCTCGCTCAATCACATCTATAAAGAGGGGATAGGTGTGCAAATATGATGGCCAAATTGGGCAATATTTTATTGACTAATTAGAATGTTACGAATGTAAACTTAAAAGATCTTTTATATTATTGTTGAAATCTTACTGACTGCATTATTTCAATTCTCAAAATTGACACTAATGAAATTATGTTGTATCACATATTAGAATAATTTAATTTATGCCTCTTTCCTTATAAAATATAAATATCCAAATCTAAATAATCTAAGATATAAATCAAATCAAAATTATATAAAAGTGAAAAAGCTTAGCCACCCATAAAAATATTTAGATATTGCACTAATTTTGTTATTGTAAAATATTGAATTGTAGGATATGGTTTTAAAGAAATGGCATATGGAGGGAGCATATGATTTTCCAACAAGGGAAAAGTTAGGCAGCTGAAATAAGCATATCCTTGAAAGGATTTGGTGGGTCCAAACCAACTCTTGCTCCAAACTCACCCACTCACTCTTTCCATCTTCATGGGATTCTTTTTCAACCCTTTCTTTTGTTTTTTTTTTCTTTTTTATCCTTAATAATCAATTTTAACATTTATACTATTATTTATTTAATTTTCAACCCCTTTTTTCTTTCATTTTCACATTTGAATTATTATTATTATCTCATTTTACTTTTAAAAAAAATAAGAAAAAATAAATTTAAATACCAAAATATATAAATTTGAAGCTTGAAAGAAGCAAACCATTAATAACATGGTGTGTTTAAGAAAATAATAAAGACAAAACAAATTGTGGAGACTTTATTATTCATACAGCTAGCTATGTTTGTTTTTTGAATGGAAAATAAAAAATAAAAAATAAAAAGAGATGAAGCAACAATTATTTTGCGGACAAATAGTAAAGCTTGAAGATCCATTTTCTTTTATTTATTTATTTATTTATTTATTTATTTATTTTCCAAGAAGAAAATTATTGAAAATGGAAAAAGGGAAGAAGAAAAGAAAATGATGATTGAGAAAGGAGAAAAGATGAAGACATGAAATGTTGGAAACCTAATAATTTGAATTGAAGTTTCCTCTTTATTTTCCTACAAAATTTCAAGATAAAGGACCCGCAAATGTTCCCTTCAAAATCAACACACCATCAATTTCATGTCTTCCTTACCATTCTTAATTACTGTATAAATATATATATATATATATATAGGTATGAATTTGATTTCAGTTTCAGGGACCCAATTGAAAAGGCCCTACAAATATTTTCTTCTTTTTTTCTTTTTCAAAACATCACATTCCCCTAAACCCAAACATTTGATTCTTAATTAATTCAAATTAAATTGATGTATTAAACAAAATTAAATCGAATATAATCGAATTTAATATTATGTTTCCTTTTCTTATTTTATCCATTTTTATCACATTATCGATAAATTCTACAAGTAAATTTAAGATGATGTCTATGTCTTTAATATGTAATAAAATAATAAAAAAATCTTATACACACTTAATTATATATATATATATATATACTTTATTTGGACAGATTTATTATATCATTTGAAATAAAAATTATACACTTTTCTTTTATTTCATTGTATTATAGAAAAAGATTAAAAAAAAAAGAGAGAAATATAAATTGTAAAATGTTAAATTTTCTTTTATTTCAAGCTTATAGAATTAACGCCGATTGAGTTTTAGTTTGATTGGTATGAAAGAGGATGTGAGTTTGAGTACGTTGAAGCGCATTATCCTCTTTTTTAGAGATTGAGGAGCGATCAGATTGTTCAAAAAAAATTGAAAAAAATATTTTTAAAAAGTAAAAAAAAAAAAAAAAAAAAAGAGTCAAAATGTATGGTGATTGCCAATATGTTTAAAAAAATATTTGACATTTGGTGAAGAAATAGTAAATAGAAATGAAAAAGAAAAGAAAATCCTTAATTAAGGAGATTACATCACATAATAAATAAAAAAAGAGAGAAAAAGAAAAGGTGGAAACAGTAGCCTTCCATGAAGCAAAAAGGCCAATAAGCTTTTAATCAAAAGGGTCAAACAGAATATTATTATTAATATTTAGAAAAAGGAAAACACAGCATCATCTTTGCTTGTAGTCCAATTCAAAAATCAACGTAGAAGATCCGGGAGATTCTGGATGATATCTGCCGGATCTTGCCTTTCCAAACTGTCTCATTTTCTTCCATGTCTCTCCCCTTTTAATACTCCCTTCTTCATCCCCATTTCTTCTTCATGGGAAACATGGCCACCCAGACTCAGTTTCATGTTCTTGCCGTTGATGATAGTCTCATTGATAGAAAACTTATTGAAAGGCTTCTCAAGACTTCCTCTTATCAAGGTATTCCCTTTTTTTTCCTTCTTTTCTTAAATAAGGAAAATATAAATGATGGGAACATGGGTTGATGATGTTTGTGTGTTTACAGTGACTGCAGTGGATTCTGGAAGCAAGGCCTTGGAGTTTCTGGGACTGAATGGTGAGAATGAAGATGAAGAAAGGAATTCCAGTGTCGAATCAGTATCTGCTGCAGATGAGGATCATCAAGTGGGAGTTAATTTGATCATCACGGATTATTGTATGCCTGGAATGACGGGGTATGATCTCCTGAGGAAAATCAAACAATCTTCATCCTTTAAAGACATACCGGTTGTCATAATGTCATCTGAGAATATCCCATCAAGAATCAACAGATGCTTGGAAGATGGAGCAGAGGAATTCTTTTTGAAACCAGTTAAGTTATCAGATGTAAACAAGCTTAGGCCTCATCTCATGAAAGGAATTACAACCAAAACTGAAATCCAATCCAACACTAATAAAAGAAAGGGTAGTGAAGAAATTCAATCCCCTGATAGAACAAGACCAAGATACAATGAATTGGAAGTTGTCTGATGATCTCCCGAACACTTTTTTTTTATATTTTCTCAGGAAAATTTTTATTGGTTTTCTCTGTCTGGTTTTCTTTTTCTTTCTTTTTTTTTTCGATCCAAAGTGGGGATCGGGATTCGGGTGTGGAGGCTGAGATCCCAACTCTGTTGACTGAATGAAACGATTGTGCTCAATTCTGGGGGGTTCTTCCTTTGCTTTATACAGAATCAGAGTATAGGATTTTGGTTTTCATTTCAAAGAAGAGAGAAACCTAACTTTTTTTTTTTTCATGTTATGTTTTAGAATTATATGGAATCTAAGATTCCAAGTGTAAATTACCACAAGGAAAAATATAAACTCAATTTTGTTGGTTCATTAACAGATTTGCTCCTCCTTCGATTTTGGTGTCAGATTCATTACATTCTTTCATTACTTCATTCCCTTTTTCGTCTGATCTGCAGCACTACTATTTTCTCAGGAAAATTTCCTTGGAAATTGAATATTCTGCTTGAAATTTAGAACTTAACAGAGAGATCGATATTTGATCCAATGATAAATTGATGTATATTCTCCAGGTTCAAATCTACAACAATTAACGAAAATCTCTTTTAATTACTTTCTTCTTTCGTTCAGTTTCTCAGAAACCAAACACTATCCCTATTCTCTGTAGAAGGGAAAAAATTTTAAACAAGAAGACTCAGGGAACTTTCTCAACAAATAAGAAATGGTAAATTAGTATTGATCTATAATGATAAAGCAAGGCAAATTTGTTCAACTTCAAAACTGGATTACATCCCATTCAGGTTACGCAAAGGTACCAAGGAACTAGGGTATTGGATATTTAATTCATTTTGCTGATTAGGTCGTTGATTTCATCTTCACGATTTCCGGCATCTCCCCCTTCTCTATACGGCTGTTTCTTTCCCCGGAGTAATCCATCTTCTGGCTTGCTAAGCATTAAGGGTCCCATAAAAAGAACAACCTCCTTGAAATGTGGACCAACATTTGCAATTTCATGTATGATATCTTCTATGCATATGATGCCATACATTCCCAATGTCTGGAAAAAGAAAAGGTTACATTGACAACTATGATACACATTGGGACAGTTAAACCAGGAACTTAGACTGTAAGACAACTACAATACCTGTTCAATGATGTTATTATCTGTCAGAGGAACTGCTTTCTTGTCAATCCTTGCATAACCCTTCTTGTAAATCAGCTCCTTCACATTCTTAAGGTTAGGGTATCTGCATAAACCGATGTTAGCAGTTAGATAAGTTGAAGAAACAAAAATAAAAGAACTAAGCATTCAAACTGAAAACTTAACCCTTATAGCTAGCATAAGATTCTATGGTCTGTATTCCTCAAACTCAGGTGCAAGTGTCAGATGCTGGTATAATTTCATGAAAAGTCATTTCTATTTTTGCACATTCTAAAGGATAGGTGGTTGCTAAATTTATGAGATAACAAATTCCTCGAAAAGGTATCCTATACAAGAAAACCTCATGAACATCAGTTAGCTCTGCCAATGCTCCTAGTCCTAAGCTATCCAAGATGAAATCTTCAACTACATGAATTATTGGACAGTTCAACCTCTAAATAAGAGCTTCTGAATTATTACACGTTATGAAGGCTCACATCAAAAGGTCACACTAATGGTTTAAATGCATACAGTATGTGCTTGATAAAAAGTTCACAGAAAGCAGCGTCTGATACCATTACACAAATGGCCAACAGCAAATCACACCCGATTCTAGCTATTATGATGCTAAGAACAATTTTCCATGGCAAGTTCCCTAGCTCTTTTCAAAAAAAATAAGTAGATTGATTGCCAAGTGTGCATGTAAAACCCTTTTTCATGAGATTCAATGTACATCTAGGCAGACAGGGGCCTTGCCCCACCCCCTTCCCCTCCTTCAAACATAGTAAAAACCTATTTTGGCAGCCCCCCCCCCCCCTGAAACTAGGTAACCATAAAAATGATGATATATATGCATTAGAGGATGAAAATCGTCAACACATATGGAGTACCCCTTTAGTTTGTGTTTTCAGATCAGAAGATTCAGTATTTTACATTCACAGGAAAAGATAAGAAAACAGAGGCTGTTTTCATACCCATAAGTAACATACGGCTCCACCTTCTGCAGCATGTCTATTACACCCTCAGTTGCCTTCACAAAAACTCCACTGAAAACTTTCCTCAATCTCAGGTTGTATAGGATCTTTCTAGTTTTTGGATGCATGTCATTTTTGCTGCAAAACAAAGAAAAAGATGAGAGCTGGAAAAAGTTACAGGGAAATCTATTGAATAAGATCACAGCGGAAAAGATTGCCTACCCTTGTATACGGATAATGAAAAGCAACTTTGATTTTATCGTTGGTATCATTGATTTTGGCCTCTTTGCCCTTTGTTTCGTTCTAATCAGGTCCAATTCCTAAACCCACAAAACAATAGATTTTAAGATAATCTTATTTCCTTTCGAAATAGAACCACTACCACGGGTGTGAGTTCAGCTGAGCTGATATTTTGTCGAGCTCAAGCTCAGTTAAGCTTATAATTTTCTGTCCTTGACCTCAGCTCAAACAAAACAATCATGCAAGAGAAGACTAATTTAGGGTCAATTTAAGTAATCAATTCAAGAGACTTGAAACTCAAGTTCAAACAAGGAGCTCAGATTCTGCAAACCTGAAAATAAATACCGAATCATATTTACACAAGTATATTACATAAAATATAATACTTGAAACTGCTATTAGGTTCATGACTTGCTCGAGAAAGCATTGGATATACTCAATCAGGACTCAACCCATCAAGCTGAGCAGAGCTTAAGCCATGAAAAGCTAGAGCTCAAGCTTGACTTGAAATTCAATGTTCAAAGGTCACTCAGGCTTGATTGAGTTTCAAGCATAAAACTTGAGCTCAATTCAAGAAAAAACCAAACTTCTTGAACTCACTTGATTAGACTGGATTAAAATGAGCTCAATTACAGTGCCCAACTGCTCAACTACAGGTTAGATTATTTATGCTAAAGTTTGAGTTTGCATAAAAAAAATTCAATACTAACTAAAAACTAAAAAAGATTGATTAAAAAACGTGTAGCTTGAAAGCACACGTGTCTCGATTCAACCCATAACCTTGACTACGAACAAGTGCAGTTTGCGTAGGTAACAAGTAGCTTCACTCATTTATACCCATATCATTCCTTAGTAACATTATGAACTAAAGAGATGCATTGAGTGAACAGTAAAAACCCATTTCATAAAGTAGTAAATCAAAGAGATGCAAAGTTAGATCGGGCATTACCTTGTCTCTGAACTCTTTAATGAATTGCTCAGGTCTTTTGATGTCAGAAACATCGGATTGCTTCTTGCTCTTCTTGGCTCCGTATTTACCCAACTCCAATTGGGTCCTCCTCGTAACCGCTAACTCATCTCTTATTTTCCTTTTCTTCAATACTATCTCTGATACGTACGGCAATGACTGTCCTTCCTCTTCCGCCATCATCTCCCTGTTTCGTATAATCAATAAGTAAAAGATAAGATATTTACCCAATCCAAGTTAGGCAAAGAAAAGCTGAATTTTACCCAATAAAAGACGTTGAGTTATGAAGGCGCAGGTGAGGAGCAACGGCAGCGTTGGCCGGTGAGGCGGCAAATAGCGTAAGGGTTTTAGAAGTGATGGGTAGCGGCCACAGAGGACAAAGAGACTGAAAAAAAAAAAAAAAAGGTATTTAATATGGAACAAATAAAGAAGAGTAGAAAATATATAAAACAGCAATTCAAACTAATTATTTATCTGAGCAACTTATTTTCCTTATAAATTAGAAAGTTTAAAAAATATTAAGATAAAATTAATAAAACCAAATAAAATTTATTTCTTCCTCCTATTTGATTTTCTCTATTATCTCAATAACTTTTTCATAAATTAATTCTTTTATATTCATGTTCGATATCTATAACTGTACTTCTCAATAATATTGTCTTTAATATTTAAACTTAAATTCTCCTTTTGAGAATGCATTGCACCTAACTATTTGTTAGTTTAATTTTATTTTTTATATACATATTTAATTATCTATATAATATATCGTTTATATATTATCTTTTATTTTCTATTATTTTTCTCTCTTTTCTTTTTGGTATATTAATAGAAAATTTAACTTTATTATAGTTTTTATGAATATTTACTAGCAAAAAGAATATATATATATATTTATATATATAAAAGTTTAGCTAGTTTATTTAATCATAACCTTTTTGCATTATTTAGCTTTAAATTATTTATAGTTGTACTCAGAACAATACCTAAAATCAGTTTTGTTTTTTATATTTCTATAGATTACCCTTTAGCTAAAATAAAATTTGATTTCAATTATTTTTTAAATTTATTCTAAACAAATTTATATATGCATTATTATATTTAGAAATATATATAAGTTTGCTTTCAATTAAAATTATAAATTAAAAATAATTTATAATTATCAATTAATTTTTATTATTAAATATTTAATCCAAATATTTGTTAAGAAAAAGTTTATTATAAAAATTAAATACATGAATATTATTTTTCATTTAATAAGTGTAAATCCATAAATTATCATTATATTATTAGAAAAATACTTATTGAACCAAACATGATAATATAACATTCTAGGCAATTTAATTGATATATTTCAATGTATAACAAACCACCAATCACATTCCATTTGAATTGTGACATAGGAAATCACTAAACGCTATCTAAAGTACAAAGTTTAAGAGCATATTAGTAATTTTAAAAAATTAATAAAAAAATAAAAAAATTATTAAAACTCATGCCTGGAATTAACCTGGACAAAAGATTGTTCTGATGCATTTGAATTTAGATAATCATTTGTAGATAATCATTTGTCATGTTCATTTCAAGCGTGGTTTTTAATAATTTTTTATTTTTCTTAATATTTTTTTACATTCTTATAATTCTTATTAATTTTTAAATTATTTTATATTTTTTATAAATTTTTAAATAGTTATTTAAAATTTATATATAGAGTGAGCCTAATAATCATTTGACTAGGTTTAAATGAATCTGGACAGTTGTCACGTGAATTTTTTTGAAAAATTATTTCTTTTAAAATTTTTATTTTTAAAATATGTGTTGATGTGATATTTTGCCCCATCAACATGATGTGCATGTGGCCTCCATGTTTCCACACTTGATTAGTTTATCAATTACATCAGTAAAAATTAATGGTCAAAATTAACAAAGGGGCTTAATTGATTAATTCTTTTTCTTCAATGGCTCAATAAGGGGCTAAATAGGCAATATATTACAAAATTCTTTTTAATTGGCCAAATAGGCTGTTTTTTGAAAGATTTAAGGAAATATATCTATTTTAACAAAAGAGAAAACACGCCTAGCTAAATGTACTTTCCTCCAAATATCATTTCCTCCACGGTACAAATTCAAATACACTAACAGTAAAATTTTTAAATAGCACAACAGTAACTTTAATTTTCTATAAATTTCAGATCATTTTTCATTCTTTTCACTCAAATCCAACTCTAAAATATATTTCAATTAGAATTTACCTGTTTGGAAGATAATGCAATGAATGTTCATCCAGACATGTAAAACATATCAGTAAAGGCACCATTATACACCAAAAAATGACCTAATACATACAACCTACAGATATTAAATGTTAAATTATCCTATGTATTAGGTACCAAAAAATTAGCAACACCGAGGTATTTTCTACAACAATGAAAGATGGTTGTTAACTTTACCATGTTCCACCAAAAGGTACCAAGTATCAAGAAAAAGCTGCACTATATTTGTAGAACCGTCAACTGAAGTCGGTGCTAATATATTAAAATGGTGCCCTCCTATCCTTTTAGAATAACAGTCCTGTAAGTCACTGAAGCCACAAAAATCAGTTCAAATTCCAAATATGTTTCTCCTCCACTAACATTTTACAATGTCGATAGGTTGAAACAGCATCATTTTCTAGATAAATATGAGAATTAAAGATTTGCAAAACTTAGAAGGACTGATTTCTTGTAACTGGAATTTACATACATGGAAGGAAACAAATTGTCGCTATATTAGCAGAAACCAGTTCTTTCAGGCAATAGAAGCAATGTAAACCAAGAAAATTAAAGGTTGAAATTGTAGGATAAAATAAATTTATTGTACAAACCTTAGGATACTGAATTTCTATGCACAAAGCTAAGTCGAGCCAAATAATTGCTCTCAGCAAAATCATGGAGTGTTCGACAAGGTCGTGAACCCTCATGGCCTGATCTCTGGGACTCTTCTTTCAAAAATTTCCTACATGCATCAGCATCCTGAAAAAAAGAGGTTATTAAAGATTGAATAGAAGATGATCATCCAGATAAAGATTTTATAAAAAAATATAAGTAGCCATTGAAATCAAGAATACAAATTCCCAACAGCTGCTAGAAGTGCCATGGACTCTCAGTCAAGTATCCACCCATCCATGAATACAGAGGTCAGCTTAGCAGGGACTGGGGTAAATATTTACAATAATAGTATGGCAAATGATCAAGTCATTGCCTTATCAACAGAAGCTTGGAAAAGAGGCACACCTGCAAGAATTCCATCATTTGTTCTTCAATTGTACCACGCATGGCTAAAGTTTCCACATGAATTGGACGAGTAGCACCCATCCGATGGGCACGACTAATGACTTGTTCCTCCATGCTGATAACATTTCAACCAGCAAACAATGGCATCATTAGATTATAAAGAATGGATGTAAAAGGTGACTTAATGGTAAAAGATAGCCAGATGGTCATGGTTTAGACATATAACAGTGAAAGGTGGGATCCAAGACCAGCCTCTCCATTGATGTACCCTCAGTGAGGTAGTTATCAGGCTGTGGCTTAATCCCTTTACCGTCCACTCATGGCCTTCGCTGCAGGCCACAAGTGTCCTTCCTAGAGGCTCTGTGCAAGTCTGTCTTGCCACAGGTTGCCCAATGGTTAGAGGTACCCTTTTTACTTTTAAAAAGAAAATACGGAAGATAAAACAATTGCATAAGCTTTGGTGTTAGATCCGAGTGTTGGAACACTAATGCTCTTATCTTTCACTGAAGAACAAAACAGTTTTAGCAGCAAAGTCTACAGAATTTTTTGCAGGAAACTGATGAGATAAAATATCTTCTATTTCAGAGTTCTTTTTCTAGGTAGGAAACACAAAAATAATTTTCAGTATAGAAGTTGGCTAAAGATACCTTCTATCCCAAATAGGCTCCATTAAAAATACATGAGTAACAAAACTTAAATCAAGACCCAATGCAGCACTCCCATCCATCAAGAGAGCCATGCAGCTATCATCATACTGGAACATGGCCAGTGACTTCATCTGCAAAAGTGGAAATTAATTAACTCAAGGATTGCACAAATAAGGGAACAAAATAGAAGCTACAAAAATGGCTAGAGAAGAGAAGTACCTTGTTGCCAGAATGCATTGGACTATACATTCCAGCAAACTTGATACCAGCAAAAGTAAGCTTCCAAAAGAAAAAGGTCATCCATCTATCACTTGTAGAAGGAAAATAATAAAGTGCACTTATGCATAGTTAAAGTCAAATTAGATATACCTGCTGCTCAATAACATGTATATGCTCAAGAAATTGGGAAAATATTAGAACTTTCTCTGGAAGCATCTTGCATGACTCATTGCCCAGTCTAGAGTGATTCAGCAGCAAAGGCACGCCCATATCACTCCTCTGTGAAGGACAAAGAAACTTATCTATGTGCTTGGCTTCATTATCTTCATCCATAGAGCAACGGACCTCTTTATTAACCTCCTGCAATGCCTTCAGCCTCTCCACAAGATAAGCAACTTTACTGCTAGAGGTTGATTGCCAATCAGGATTCCAGTCATCCTAATAACCAAAAGTAAATGTCTATTTGTAAGAATTCATATAGCATAAAAACTACAAAATAAAATTATTAAATCAAGAATCAACCCACCTGTTTATATGAAGGTTGTAATTCGATAAGATCTTTAGGGACAGGCCACTTGGGATTTGGATTTTCCGGGCGCGCTAATGTTTCAGGAGTCTGCATCTCATATAAGTGACCACAGCCAGGTAAAGTACACATTTTACTGTCCAAACCAACACAATCAAGGCACAAAAGATGCCTACATGGGGTAACAATTGGTAGACGGCACCATTCATTGCATCTATATCAGAAGACAAAAAGAAATAAATGTTAACCTACCATATGCTAGGAAATGGTTGAAACAACAGCCACAAAGAAACTCAAAAGCAAATGATTACCTCTGACAATTACCACCATAAAGGAGGTTATATTTAATAAAAGCATATTCTTCTGAAAGAGGATCCAGGCCATTTTCAACTAAAATGTCCATTGTTTCTTGAATATCTTCACCAGCTTCTGTCACTTTTATATGCCCAGCCACACAACAAGACAACCTGACATTTCTAATTGTTGTACTCCGAAACTTCCACTGCTTTGGATTTAATAAACTTTCAACATGAGAAGGATCATTCCAGTCAGCCATTAGAATATTACGCCGCACTGTAACTACCAATTCATTATAACTTCTTGCATGCTCATCAGTGAAATTGACAAATGTCACCTTCTTAATGCAAGGAGGAATATTTTGCAAATCGATCTTTCTTGCACTAATCATGCATCTACGGAGCAACTGCAGTAAACGTGACCGACCCTCTTCCATCTTGGCTTCAAATGGTTTAAGAATGCCAGCTTCCCATGACTTTTGGTTCTGACCATAAGCTTCTTCATGAAGGAACTTGAGTAATGGTTGAAGATGAGACAGTTGACTATTGGGTGTGTTACGAGTGGGTGTTCCTGTCAATAACCAACGACTAGAGGCGGTCAATGAAATAGCCATTTGCAATTTGTTGGTTAAATTAAGACTTGAGCCAAGGGTGTGCCCTTCATCTAAGATGACCCTAAACCAATGCACTTGCATCAGTGCACTTCTCTTACGGGGACCCCACTCTGCACTTAAACGGTTAAATGTAGTGATAACGATGTCATAGTCCCAAGCTAGATTGTGAACAGGAGGCTTTCTATGATCAGTCCAGACATAAAGCTGCAACTGGCCCGGCCTTACATGTTTCTGGATTTGTGTTTTCCAATGATCAACTAGATTTGATGGAACAACAACTAATGTTGCTCTGGACAAATATAATCTCACAGAATCTAATGGCTCACAGAGAGCAAGTCTGAGAGCAGCCAAATCAAATGCCAAGTTCTCAAGAGTCCTTGGATAATACCACCTGCTAATTCCCTTTTCTTCCCTCTTTATAAGACCAAATGCTTGGAATATCTTATGGAAACCAAGGGCATCTCCAGCAACACCACTGCCTAATATTGGACTTGACAAACCAACTGTCTCCATTTCAGAGAGCCTTTCTGGAGAAAGTTTAGCTAACCAAAGTAAGGCTTTCTTTGTTTTAGAATTTATCACGTCATGGTGCTCCTTGAGAACACTCATGAAAAAAGATACATTTTCCTCCTTTCCTCCAGCTGTTCCTTTGGTGAAAAATCCGGGTAAGTATGTTATAGACTCATGATTATCCCATGCTTCTTCTGGATCAGTACAGCTCTGACGTGCAGGGTCAGTGTTCATGCTACAAAACCATGCTACCTTAGCATCAGTTAAACCTGAGCCTACAAGTTTCCTCCATTTGTGACAGGAATCGCACTGAACCCAAGTTTCAGTACACATTGCACGACCAGCATTGCCCTTCCCAGCTATCATGCAGCCATCTAAGACCCCAAAGGATAAATCAACTGGTTTTCCCCTATAAATATGTCTTGATCCATTCCTTATAGGCATGTTCTTCTCAATGGTTTTTCCCTTACAAGAACCAGACAGCCCATCATATGCATACAGAAGATTTTTCCTGATGTGAGCCAAATTCCTTGAGGATCGAACTGCCCAGGTTAATGGCTCATAGTGTGGAGCTGATGGCGATTTCATTCTTCCACTAGAACAAGAATCATCAAATTCAGCACTTCTCTCACCTGGACTCGTCAACCTTGGCCGTTTAGGTAAAGGGTAGTTTATGTCCTCCATGAGACAAAGCTTTCCTAAAGATGATTGCCCCCTGAGAACATTCAGACTTGTAGTCCTTTTCCCTGAAGTCATATTATTGCAGGTGACCTTATCACCTCTAAGCTCATAATAACCACATTTATCATTACCATTGTGTGTGCACCAAATTATCTGAACACCATCTGGTGGATCAGCCATTGTTCCTTGCGTTTTCAGAATTAGTGACAGGGATGTTATAGTCTTTCCCAAGCCAGGTTCATCACAGAACATCCCTCCACGAAAATCTCTAATAGTGGGAGCAGTGCCAGTAACTATACTGCCAACAACACTATTAATATAGAAAGGAAACCCATCTTCTGTTGAAAATTCCATGTACAAAGGATGTCGTAGAACATCAGCATTCCGCTCACGTCTTAACATCCATTCAACAGCTGCCTGCTGATGAGGGAAAAGTTTAAGTTTCATGCATGGCATTATCAATGCAGCCAAAGACCTTAGATGCCGACATGTTGCTGCTACCCTGGTAAGATCCTTCGGACCAAGTGCAGCTAAAACATTGATCAGAATATCATCAGTTAAGTCCCAAATGCCAGAATTAAGAATGTCATCAGCTGGTTGTACCCTAGAAGAATGAGACATTTCATTATTTGTTACACTAGGTAAGCTCTTGAAAATGTCATGAAGCTCAAATAGCCTTTTCTTCAAAGGGTCAACACCATTGCAGTGCAACTTGCATCCTAGCACATGACAGTCAAAAACACTCCAGATGCTTCTTAAATTTCCATGAGCATCTTTACCAATCTCTGTACCATTAGCGAGCATCAAATTTCTCTCCTTCCAATCACAGCTGGAAAAAACAAACAAACTACTTTTGAGGGGGAAATTTGACAAATTGGTGCAAATTTAATGGGAAAATAATCGATATAAATGATAAACCTACAGCTAAAACTTAGTTTATTTGTGCATGAAAATACTAATAGTTTGTTGAGGAACCAATGTAAATAAAAAATAATTGTTATATTGGATAGGAAATTACCCAGTTAGCTATGTTCAACAAAGTAGAAAGAAAAAAATGGTTTTCCATCAAGAATTTGTAGAATTAATAAATTAAGAAAAACAATGTAACATATCAAAATATTGATACAAGTTGGTTTATATCCATTCATCTCTTCAGCTGCAGATTGGTCTAAGAAGAATGTTGCAGCTAACCAGTAGAACAGATGTGGCATGTAGAACATTAATTCAAAGATGCACAAATGAAACTAACAATCAAGAATATAAGGGAAACAACCCCAGCTCCTAAATAGATACTAAAATTCCAACTCCAAGTAGCATGTATCAGCATCAACATTATTTTAACATTCCCTACTCATACTAGTTCAATGAACTTTTTACTTCTAAAATTGCACAGCACATTTGCCCCATCACTTTACCTCATGACAAGACTCTCTAGCATCCTAATTTCCGCCCAAAACTTATAGCAAAAAGGTATTTTCCTTAGAATTGCAAAACTTTCCACAATAATATATAGTTGATCTTCTAGTCATAGTTGTTTCTTTTTTTACTATTTTTGTTATATTGCATTGTAAATTGTGCTTAAAAGTAAAAATTCAATTACTATGCTCGAATTAAATTATTAAACAATAATAACTATGCCTCAGCATTTAATCAGACTCTTACTTTTAGAAAAACAAATCCACGCATGAAATTCAATGTTTAATTATTAAAAAATATTGCTAATTTCTTTTAAGTTAAGCTCAAAAGCATCCACAAGACAACGTTACTACTAAGCATCAAATTGGCATTCAAAAAATGCAAAAAAAAAAAAAATTACCTTATATGCCTAAACAACGAACCAGCAACCGAAGCGGAACGGGGAAACTGCCAACCGGACCACAAATCAACCGGCAAATAAACATCCACCAGAACCACCGCCCTAGCATCCTCCCCACTTTCCTCCACGCTCAAAACCCGCGCCTGGATCTTCAGGCACTTATGAGCCACCAATGCATGAATCTGGTTCACTACACTAATGCTCCCATTCACCATCCCAATATTCTTCCTCCCTCTCTTCCTGGATTTCTCGGCATTGTCGGGACCCGAAACAGCGGCGTTCCGAATCGCAGAAAGAACAACGCCGTTTTGGCATCGGAAGCAAACGCCGTTGTCGTCGGCGGTGGTGAGGTGGCAAGGACCGGAGAAGGGGGCGGTTGAAGCAATGGATAGAGGGGGAAGCGTGAGGACGGCACAAAGGTAACCGCAGAGCTTGTGATCGGGTACCTTTTCGTCCATAGGCATTCACAAAAATTTTGAGGTATTTGGGCACGGTTGACGAAGACAGAATGAAGATTTGGAGGAGGCGGTATTTAAGAGAAGGTTGTTTCAGATTGGGTAAGGTAAAGTGGGCTCCCCCGATTCTTTGGGTTTTATTACGCTGTTTTATGGTGTATCACTTTTAATTTGGTACTGCTTGCTTTCATCGCTGTTTGCCGTTTGATGATAAAATCAGTGGGCTTGCTGTTTAACTGTTTTTGACTTTCTCACCGTTTTTGCTTCCATGGTTTTCACTAATACAGTGAGCATCCATGTGGATTCCATTTTAATTATTTATACAAATATTTTTTATTTTTAAAATTAATATAAAAACCAGATTAAAATAGTGAAATTAAAAATTAAACAAATTTATTTTTTATTAATTTTATTTTATAAAAATATTTACTTTCTCTTAACTCGATTGATGTCGACATTTTACCACAGTGCAAGAGAACGTAAATTCGAATAATTAAATCTAACATGCCTTCTTATACGGCATTGAGAAAAAGAAATTAACAAAAGCAAAAATCTAGCATCTTTCTACTTCTCTTTCTATAGTTTTTCTAAGATTTGATTCGAGAGCACCGAGTAATTAAATAAAAGTATATTTATTAAGGTAGTAATTACACTATCTTATAATTACTCAAACGTGTTTAGTTAGCCGAGTATAATTATATTTAATTCCCTATACCATATTTGGTGCAATAACATAATTTATATATTTTTTTAAAATATTAATTACTATAAAAAATTCTGATACGATCAAAACAATTTCTAAACAAGTAATAAAAATTAAAATTAAATCATCATATGTATCATGTCAATATAAAAAAGTAGTCAATAATACAATTACTAATAAAAATAGCAAGAAAAATAAAAGTATGTTTATTAGGTTATTCTCTCTTTAATATTTAACATATGTTTCTTATCATCATTTGTTAGTCTTTGACTGAGTTCACCATCATCTGAATTTTGAGTATGCATCATTAAGATCATCAAGATCTTATTCTTCAACGTACTCTTCAAAGTATAAATCATCTCAATTTCATATATGATTTAAATTATGAAATATGCAATATAAAATTTCCAAAATTTTCTATGTAATTGGAGGATCATACTTCTATATTCATGTCTGCATGTGCTGGAAATGAATACTCAACGAAAACGCAGAATAGCATGATAAAAATTTCTGGGTAAAACAAGCTGCTCTTCTAGTTGTCGGTAAAACGAAAACTCTATTGTGGATGCATGCAAATGCTCATCTCATTTATTCATCTTCCCAATACCCACATCAGATAACTCCTCTATATACCTCTTGTGTTCGTTGCTGTATCATGCATACAAATTCCTTATCCAACACAATGGAAAGTTGAATTGCTGTAGGCTATGACTCTTTATTTTGGCACATATTTGAAAATGTACATGAAAAAAAATAAAGGCACACCCATGTCGGATACATATCCATATCGAACACCTATTCTTAAGGTAACATGGTTCATGAATATCCTCACTTTCATGGTTCCATTTTGAAAGTACTTTCATGTATTTTTATTTTTATTTTTATTCTAGAGAATAGGGAAATTAAACCCAGCTTGGATGATATATGCATCTATCAATGAGTCAAATATTCGGATTCTTTTATGTAAATTGATTAAATAGAAATATTCTGCAAAAGATCATAACCTAACTAATAGGTTACAAGCTTCTGTTCTTCATTCGATGAGATGATACACTCCCCAAAGGGGTATTCTTTTTGCTATAATCTCTCTAATGTTATTCCTTTTAGTTGAATAACTAACAGGAGAAAAAAAGAATGGTTGTCTATTTTCAGGTTTGCTCACCGAGTGTCCAATGCTGATAAACTTGAAGTAGGAGCCATTGGCATTTGAAGAACTTGTTGCAGTAAGCGAGCTGCCAGACGCTGAGTGATCCCACCAACTACACGGCCACCTAGACTGCGTGCCTCGGGTTGTTGAAGGATCTGCTCAAGAACACGTCATTAGCAAGAACCATAGAATATAATTCTAATAGCGTAAAGAAATAGTTTGGGGCTAAATGAAAACAGCCTAGAGTTAGTTCCTCGTTCAATTGCAGGGTCTCTGGTGCTAAAAAGTAGTTCTGCAAATTCAGGATTTCCATAGCCATTAAGGCATCAACTGCTAAACCATTAATTCGTACCTGAACCCACACAATAGCTATACCGCTCGATTCACATAGTAATTGTACAAGTTCTCAAAATCTATGTTTCTTTGACTCTTCATTATTCTTGAAATACCCATGTTTGTTGCATATTTGGACATGGATACAAGGACAAGACCCTTTAAGAACCCTCTGAATACATTGAAAATTTAGATGAAACTAAACTTAACCTGTCAGACAGATACTCGAACTCACACCTAAGCCTAAATAATATAGCTCAAAATATATACCTCCCAAAGCTGGAACCATGAAACATGGTCCGTGGTAAAGACCATTCATTTTACTGGGTTGCCAACTTATGCAATTTTATTTCATCAAAGAAAAATAAAGTAGAATAAAAACTTGCGCAATTTTAGACCATATATTAACTATTAATTCTAGAGCTCAATATATATCAACCATCCAAAATATCTTGGCAAAAAGAACTGACATAGACATTAAGATCAATGAAAAAAGAAATCCTAACAGTAGTTCAACACTGCTGCATCAATTATGGCTTCTGTGTCTGTGCCTTAGTATGTCTCTTTCTACTTTAGTGACTAAACTACAACACAAATAAAGTTTACTTACTTGTAAAATAGGCTGCAAAAGTGCTGGATCAAAGTTTTCTGACGACCGTAGAAGCCCCCAGATTCGAAAGACTTGGTCCCGGAGCTCCATCATGCTTTGCAATTCAGCACTGCTCATCGCCAGCGCTCCATTTCCATTGAATATTAGACTACGCATAAAAGAAGGTATGGAGTTGTATGTATCAACAAATGTGCATAGAGTAACCGCTTCAGTAACACGAACAGCCTCTTTAATGACCAAAGTCCTAAGCTCTTCGCCATCTGGTCCCAGTAGTAGCTTTAAAACAGGTTGCAAAGCATCTTTTGCTGAGAAATCTCGGTCCTTGCTTCCTTGAACAAGAAGGTTTTCTAATCTATTCCACCTGTCACAAACAGAAATCACGTATTTCAGGTCCACAGATTTCAACTGAATACACAAAGAAAAAGAGGATGTTGTAGAGATTAGAAGTCGTCTTTTGTAATCTTTTACTTTAGGTAATTAATATCCCTTGAGATCAGGATCCCTTTAATTTAAGAGACAAACCCCTTAAGTTTAGGATTTTAGTTTCTATTCTTTTGTATAATCTTTTCCTATAAGTACTATGGTGTAATATACTGCTGATTATACAGAAAACAAAATTTTTTTTCTTCCACTCAATTCTTCATGGCATCAGAGCTAGAATAAAATTTCCCACTGTTTCAGGCTGAATCGGTCATATCAGAAAGTAGCCAACCAGCAGCAACAACAGAGAGCACCATGAGTCTTGGGGAGATTCATCTGATCATTTTTTGCAGCTGACCCTTCATAAGCTAAACGGAAAAAACTACCTGGAGTGGGCGCAATCCATGAAGCTGGCCATTGATGGAAGGGGGAAGCTTGGGTATTTGACAGGGGATATGAAGAAACCAGAAGATGACAAACAGCTAGGCATATGGTGGTCCGAGAATTCTAGGATCATTGCTTGGCTTATTAACTCCACGGAACTTCCAATAGGTAAACCTTATCTTTTTCTTCCTACTGTAAAAGATGTATGGGAAGCTGTGAGAGAAACCTATTCAGATGTTGAAATTTTTTCTCAAATATTTGAATCAAAAACCAACTTAAGGAGGGCTAGGCAAGGAAACAGAGAAGCTATAGAATATTATAATGAAATGGTGCAACTATGGCAAGAGTTAGACCATTATTATAATGGTGAATGGGATTGTTCTTCAGATAGTGTAAGATTCATGAAAAAAGAAGAAGATGATAGCCTATCCCTTTTTAGCTGGGTTAAATCCGGATTTTGATGAAGTGAGAGCTAGAATCCTTGGAAAAAAGCCGTTACCTTCTATTAGTGAAGGCTTCTCTGAAATCAGAAGAGAAGAATCTAGTAGGGAAGTCATGTTAAAACTGACCTTGATCACAAATCTTCCATAAAAAGTTCTGCTCTAGCAACAATGAGAAATGACTGAAAATGATAGGAAAAAAAGGCCATGGTGTGACCATTGTAAAAAACCGTGGCATACACGTGAAACCTGCTGGAAAATCCATGGAAAACCTCCAAATTTGAGGGAGAAAAAAGCTGAAAACAGATCCGCTCCAATCACTGACAAGCCTTCCAAGCAGCAGGTGCAGAACAAGAGCAACCAACTCCCTCTGCCTCTGTTGCTCAATTAGGTAACATTGCTTCAGTTTTTCTCAGTGAATATAAGCCTGATTGCTCTTGGATCATTGATTCTGGTGCAACTGATCACATGACAAGTTGCACCCAATTTTTTTCAACTTAAACACCTTGCGCAGGAAACAAAAAGATCCACATTGCTGATAGTTCATTTTCGGTAGTTGCCAGAAAACTCTCCCCTTCCTTAATTTTATATGATGTTCTTCATGTTCCAAAACTTTCTTGTAATCTTGTCTATCAGCAAGATCATAAGCACTTTAAATTGTCATGTTATATTTAACTCATCTTATTGCAAGTTGAGGACATAATCTCAGGGAAGATGATAGGCAGTGCTAGAGAAAGCAGAGGTCTTTATTTCCTAGAAGATGGAACCAAATCTGAACAATCAGTGTTTGTTTGAACACTAGTTTGATTTTCAATAATGTTATCACATGGCACTATAGGTTAGGACATCCAAATTTTTATTCTTTAAAACATTTGATTCCAAGTTTATTTTTGAGTAAAAATCCATCTTCTTTCAAATGTGAGTTTTCTGAATTATCTAAGCACCATCGCTCTTCTTTTCCATCTAGGCCCTACCAAGCACCAAAACCTTTCCTAATGATTCATAGCCATGTTTGGGAACATCTAGCACATCAATCTCGTTTGGAAAAAAATGGCTTGTGAGTTTTGTTGATGATCACACTCAAGTTAGTTGGGTTTATCTACTAAGGAAAAAAATCTGAGGTGAAAGAAGTGTTTAGAATCTTTTATAAAATGGATGAGACGCAATTTCAAGAAAAAATTCAGATTTTTCGAAGTGATAATGGTAGAGAGTATTCCAATGAAATATTACGAGATTTTTTCAATGAAAAGGCTATCATCCACCAAAGCACATGTCCTGACACTCCCCAGCAAAATGAGATAGTTGAGATAAAAAAAATAAGCACAGTTTAGAGGTTACTAGGGCATTACTTGTTACTTCTAATGTACCAAAGTACCTTTGGGGAGAGGCTCTTTTGACAGCAACCTACCTTATAAACAGGATTCCTACGAGAACTTTGAATTTTAGGACTCCTTTAAGTGTTTTACAAGAATCATACCCCATGTTTAGGATAACAAGTGATTTACCTTTGAGGGTCATTGGGTGTAGTGCCTTTGTTCATATTCAAAATAAAAACCGTGGAAAGCTAGATCCTAGGGCTCGAAAATGTGTTTTTGTAGGATATGCACCAACACAAAAGAGATATAAGTGTTATGATCCACAAACAAAAAGAATGATTGTTTCAATGGATGCTACCTTCTTTGAATTCCAACTTTTCTTTAGATCTCATCTTCAGGGGGATACTTATAATGAAGACTCAAAATTCTTGGTGGAGATTCTAACTCTCTTGAAAAGCTTACTGAGCCAGAGATTCAAATAAATATGGGATCAAATGATTTAAATAATGCTAGCTTAGAAGAAATCTTTTGTAATCTTTAACTGTAGGTAATTAATATCCCTTGAGATTAGGATCCCTTTAATTTAGGAGACAAACCCCTTAAGTTTAGGATTTAGTTTCTATTCTTTTGTATTATCTTTCCCTATAAGTACTATGGTGTAATATACTACTGAATATACAGAAAATAAAATTTTAAAAAAATTCTTCCACTCAATTCTTCAGATGTATTAATCATTGTTCATACCTAAACCTCCCATCCTTGAAAAGCAACTCTATGAGAGCATCTCTCAAATATGGATTTGGATCTGTGAGAAGCCTTTTAGCAAAGTATGGGTATGAGGCAGCCAGCACCTTAAAATTCGGATCGGCATAGAGGGCCAACCCTTCTAGCACAGTAAGGGACCGCAATATCAGTGCATAATAGGGAGGTACTGCAAGCAAATTAAAAACCGAAACATTAGACTGCATAAATATATATATCATCCACTCCCTCCGCAGTCTTCAGAGGTATGTTAAAAAAAAATTTGTTTCTTGAGACGTTGGAATTTCAGGATATAAAATGATGATAGTGGTAAAATATTTCTAAAGAAAACTTAATAGTTTAGAAAGAAATCATAGAACCAGAACTCCCACTGACTACAATATACTTTACTCAGATTTTGGGGTGAGTGTCGGGTACCGGTATTGTGTGCAACACGGATATGTTTAAGTTTTCCATGTTTTTGGAGGATCTTTGGAGGATTATATTCCAATGCCTAAGTTCGAACACGGTTACTAAATAAATAAAGAGTCGGAGCAGTATACTCTAAATAAAACAATCCATTACAGAAGCATACACTAACCAAACTTAAGGACAGGGCTCAAAAGTATATGGAAAGAATAAGCTCACCGTTAAATGGGTATTGGTATAAAACAGAACCCAAACCATCAACTAGGGTCTTGAAGTTTAGTTCGCTAACAGTGTAGCTAAGAGCATCATCAAAGAAGTCCCGAAGTGCCGGCACAATTGGGGAAACATCTACATCAGTTGACAAGAAATCCAGAGCATAGTAATCACGGGCCATAGCTTCATAATCTCGATTGACCATGTGAACAACATGACCGATTATGGCAAATCTTGCTTCCTCCGGGGTCTCACTCATCATACCAAAATCTAGAAAAGCAAGTTTTCCTTCAGGTGTTGCCAAAAGATTACCAGGATGAGGATCCGCATGAAAGTATCCATACTCCAGTAGTTGCCTGAGGCTGCACTGGATACCAGTGGTCACTAAATCCAAAAGCTTCAAACCTTGCCTTTCAATTGCGGCCTGTTCATTCAGTTTCACTCCATCAACCCACTCCATTGTCAATACTTTGCCACTCGTATAATTCCAAAAGATATCGGGAACAAGGATATCCTCCTTGTCAGCATACAACATCTTGAATTTCCTGGCATTTTGTCCCTCCTGCAGGCACCTGTCAAATTAACACTCATACCCCAAAAAACGGTACTGAGAATAAGAAATTGCACTTCTTTTTGTCTTTTTTTTTTTTTTCACAAAATCAGAAAAGATAAACGTTTTCACTAAAGTTTTGAAACTTTTTAAGTATATTGCCTCTTAACTAATACGTACCTAGCATATGCATTACATTCTCAGAATTTATATAGCAAATTACATCTAAATCTAGTCTCTCAAATTAATCTTCCCGAACATAGCGTAAAAGAAAAGCAAGTTGATGGATTTTTTAGGACATTTCTACTCTTGAAGACAAAAAGAGGAACCAATTGCAGAATGATGTCATAAGATTGGTGACCAAAAACACTAACCTGCACATAGTTGAGCTCTTGATAAACTCGACTGGCAAATTCATCGATGAGTGCAACAGCATCGGTGGTGATGATGTCAACATACTTATTAATGAAAAATCCTAGACCTCTTATGAGATAAAAATCGAGTCCAATGGCTTCTTCAATACCAGGTCGTTGTACCTTGACAGCAACAGTTTTACCTGAATACTTAAGTCGAGCTTTGTACACTTGACCTAAACTGGCAGCTGCAATAGGAGTAGGGGATATGGAGGAGAAAATGGACTCCAGTGGCATCCCCAACTCTGTTTCAATGCATAAGAATGCATCTGCATCAGGAAATGTGGGCAAAGCATCCTAGGAACATGTCAAAATTACTTAGTAAAATTTATTCAAGGAGAAAACCTCCAAGCAAGTAGATCTCACAATATCAAACACAACAAAATTATAGGATATAAACACAACAGAACAAAATAGTATGAGCATGTGTGTCTCGAAATGCTCATATCATTAACATATCAACATTTATACAAATATAAAAACATCGATTACGACATCATAAAATACAGGAATACCTGCAGCTGAGCCAGCTCCTCGAGATACTCCGGAGGGCAAAGGTCAGGCCTAGTGGATAAACCCTGACCCAATTTTACAAAAGTAGGGCCTAGTCTGGTGAAGATAGTCCTCAATTCAGCTGCTCGTTTCCTCTTGTTTTGATCTAAGGTTCCATTCTTTTGGTCCAAAAACAGCTTCAAAGCAAAAGTACCCAGTGCTACCAAGATTTCCAAAGTCCTTTTCACTGCCTAAATCATAGCAATTTCCATTCCTCATTAACAAAAAAAAAAAAAACCCTACTAAATTCCATTCATTTATAACGAATTTATGATGAAAATGACAAGTATATTATCACCTTGACGGGACGAGACCCATACTTTTTGGCAAGCAATTGGGGGCTGTAAACGGAGGCATCGGCAGCACGAGCCAAGGCTCGAGCCTCCGCCTTCAGTTCCTCGGCTCGGTCAGTTGCTAAAACATGTATAGAGGTGGACGATGGCGAACCGTTGACTCTGGGTGTAGCTTCGACCAAAGCAGCTCGAGGACAGATTTTGTAGCCCTTGGGTTTGGAAATAGAAAACCCTTTACCTGCTTGTAAATAGAAGGAATGACCCCCAGCTGAAACAACAAGACTCATGGCTGCCACTGCAACGACTTTCCCCCCTCCGACCAATGGATTCAATAAAACCAAAAAATGGTGGAAAGTGTCACCCTTTTGGTTGATTCATAGATTTTACCAAAGGGCAGTAAGTTGGTTTAGACTTTCCATAGACTCGTAAAATTTCTGATGTCTTTCGTTTTTGCTATTTTAAAATCTCATCCAAAACTCCCATTTCTCCTATTCCAATCCATTTTTTGTTATTTTGGGTAAATTCTAAAAAAAGAACTTACTTTAGACAGTTAATAATATTAAAATACAATGTAAATATAATTTTTCATATCACCTCCCTCTCAAGCACTTTCCTTTCTCTTTCAACTACCAATTTTTATCAGTCCACTCACTTTCCACTCTTCTCCACCACTTCCATTTCTCTTTCGACTACCTATTTGTATTTATATTTATAATTTTTAAGATAAATTACATCCAATTATTAATTTTTTTTATCATTCAACTATCAAATTTTTTAATTTGCTCACTCAACTATTAAATTTTTTTTTTGTCACTTAACTAATTAATTATTTTGTTTTCTCTCTGATGGGAAGGTGATCAAAATCTCTCTCCTCTTTTGTCGACTGTACTCTTGGAGCTGATGCTCATGCTTCTGCGGTCTCTTTCTTTCTTTCTTTCTTTTAGCAGTAGCAGTATTCTGTGTATATATATATGCATATGATAATTCTATACAATGGTGGAATTGTAACTTTCTTGCATTACTAAAAATTGGGTTATGGTTGTTGTTCCTAGATAATCTACAACCCCACCCTGAACTCAAGCTTTTCATTGGAATGGATGTGGATCCCCTTACACTTCATATGGCTCCTTCTCGCATCAATGCTGCTATTTTCAATTCTCACCCTCGTCCAGACTTCCAAGCTCACACTTTTCTCAATAAAATCATTTGTAAATTTTGAGAGTTAATTTTCTAAATTTATAACTAAATCAATATGATAAGTAAATCTTAAGGGCTAAATTTGTTATTATACTAATTTTTTAATTGCCATGTTTAATGCCACTTATTGGAAATGGACTAAAAAAACAATCTCGATTAGTTGGATGACTAAATTAGAAGAATTGATAGTTGGGTGATTAAATTAGAAGAATTGATAGTTGGGTGACCAAAAAAGAAAGGGGACAATAATTGGGTGATCAAATTAAAAAAATGATAATTGAGTGACCAAAAAAGAAAATGGAAAATAGTTAAGTGACTTGTGGTACAATTTACCCTTATTTAAGGTAAATTGCAGCATGATCATTCAACTGATCCCATTTATCTTTTTTTTGTCCCATTCCATTATCTTCAATTAACTTTGTGATGGAGAGAAGACGTGCTTGTTCTACATTGGCATAATAACAATTGTAGGTCTCAACTTTTACGTATTATGTTAATTTAATCAAAAAAAATTTAAAAAGTAACCCTCAATATTTACACATTATTTTAACTTGATCCTAAATAAAAAAATTATAAATTATAAAAATACAAAAATTTAAGCTTTCATTTTTTTTTCTTTGTGCTTTTCAACTTACAAATTTTGTTTTTCTTTCAAAAGACTTCACATTCTAACCAATGTTTTTAAAATCAGATCGATAATCAAGCTGGTCAAACCATTTGTTCGATTAATAAAAAAAAATTCAATTCAATTGTCGATCCAATCGATTTTTAATCGGTTCAACCGGTCTTTTTAGCAAGTTTATACCATTTTTCGGTCTAACCAATTCAAAGTCACTTTTCAGACCGATCCCTTAACCAATTCCTGGTCCAATTAGTCCAATTCAAACAACACTGATTTCAACGTTTAAACCCAAGAGGTTTCAAAATTTTTAATAGTTTCTTCATCTTTTTATCTTTCTTACTTTTTTTCCCTTACACGTTGTACACACATAATTTTGTCTCGATTACTTAACCCAAACTTTGTAATTTCTAAGCTTCAAATCTACCGAATTGAATTTGGTTTACTTTTAATATTAAGGTAATGTTAGGAAAGTCACTTAGTAAATGAATTTGGTGTAACTGCTTATAATTATATAGAGATGGCATATTAGGGTAATCATTGTAACTGTTAGGTCCCCACTAGATTGGCTGTAATTTGAGCACTCAATTACGCTTTTAAATTCTTAGGAGAAGGGTGGGAATTAGACAATTGCACATGTAATTACAATCAAATCTAATTTTAAAAAATTGTTTTTTATATGAATTTAAGTTATAAAAATTATATTATAAGCATAAATATGTTTAAGTGTTTCGGATGGTTATGGCCAAAAATTATTTATATCATAAGTCCTAAAAAGTATATCATAAAAATAATTTGTGTACTTTATAATGTTTAATAAAATATATTTTTTAAATCTTACTAAAGTTATGATCAAAATGTTTATTATAAAAAATAATTTACTCGTTATAAAAGTATTATTATGTACTCATTTATAAAAATTTATGGTCAAGAAGTATGAACATAACTTATTTATGTATCCATTTTATAGATTATAAAAATAATATACTTATTCATGAAAAAAGTGTTACAATTTTTTTATCATAACTTATTTATAATTTTTTTTTTTAAATTTATGGCAAAAAATCATATTATTTATAAGAGTTGTTATAGACATTAGTGGATACTTTATAAAACTTTTTTTTTATAAATTTAATATTATCTTTTATTTTGCGTATTATAAAAAAGTTATAACTTAGCATTTTTTTTTCTTGAAATTAAGTCTATATAAATTTTTATAATTAAAACTACAGACTAATTGCACCATGAACCCAAACATTATATAGTAGATATTTGTTATGTAAATATAAAAAGTTTTCTTACACCATATCATAGGGTATGATATCATTTAAGAGAATGAAGCCAGACATGAGCACCACAGCTAGCTCACGAGCTCTTTAATTTGAGACATTTAAGACTTTGAAATGTAGTTGAGAAAAAAAATATTTCACATATTAACATCAGCTCAGTATAGTATAAAAAAATGTTGGATTGTACTAGCATATTGCATACTTCATAACTTTATTCATAGTTGGAATTGAGATATCTATACTTCGAAAAGTACATGGAAGAATGAATTGTTAGCTCAAATAATCAAATCGAAATTGGCAAGAGGGGAGTGAATTGACATTTTAAAAATTTTGTAGATCTTAGAGAGCAATGATAGAAAATTGAATATAAGAATTTCGGGTGGTTCGATCTTAATTGCCTACTTCACACCTTGGCTTTCCGCTACTAAAAATTTTCACAAATTCACTAATTTGATAACTTTCAAGGACAATGTTTAACCTTACAAACTCTTTTAAAGTTTCTACCCAAATCTTAAGACACAATCCCTCTCAAAGAAATACAAACGAGAAAACCAAGAATAAACCCTTACAATAACTGAATGTTGCTCACAAGTGTATAAAAGAAAAGTATGGGAATATTGGGTACAAAGATTGTTTGATTGATCTTTTAACTTGAATATTCTTTTTTGTTGTTGTAGGACTTTCAGAAGTTGGTATTTATACCATCTAATTCATTTCTAACCATTGTGGTTGTTGAGGAAATAAATAGAGTCGTGGGGATGAAAATATCAGATCATTCAATTTGCCTACAACAAAAAGAATCGATACTTTTCCTACGAGTATCGATACTAGTAGCATTTAATGTCTAATTTAGTGACTGTTAAAGTTAGTTTGCAACGATACCAAAGACGATTTATCGGTAACTGGTAAAAAGTATCGATATTTTTTAAATAGGTATCGATACTTTTTGTGATTGTTTGAAAATTAATAATCAAGTCAAAAAGCAAAAATGGTATTGGTATAAAAGGATTGTATCGATAAAATTCAATAGGTGTAGATATATTTTGAAAAGTATGGATACTTTTTGCTTTTTTTCAAATTTTGTTTCAAGATAGTAAGAAACTTTGGTATCGATAAAAAATATGGTATCAATAAAAATTGTATAGGTATCGATACATTTTGAAAAATATCGATACTTCTTGTAGGGACCATTTTTTCAATCGATTTAAAAATGTTTTAATCGAGTTAAGGAGTCGCAAATCGTTTTTGAACTTTGTCCAAAAATTTCTAAGTGTTCAAAATATTTTTTAAGATGTTTGGAAGTCTTGAAATGAATTTTATACTTTGAACTTTATAATATCTTTGTTAAAAATAAACTTTATTCAAAAACATTTTTGTTTGTTATATCAAAACAATTTATTAGATAAAACTAGTTTAACAATCTCCCCCTTTTTTATATAACAAAACATTTTGATAAATTTGTTTCTGAATTTGTTACTCCCCCTTGTTAAAGTTCAATTTGAATCGACGACTTGATTTTATGCATTTAAAACAAAAACTTGAGAGTGAAAATTTTGGTCACTTAGGTGTTGGCATTTTTAGATTAGTTTTAAAGAATAATCAATCAACTAGCATTAGTATTAACTTGGTCAAACGCATCATCTATTCAAGTAAGGAAACATCAAAACTCCTCACTCAAAAAAGTGACACCACTAAGGATGGCAACAACCATGTGGTCAGGGTGAGACATAGCAGATGGTTAAACGGATGAAGAGGCCGATAGAGGGGCCTGCTCGGTAGGAGGAAGATCGTCATGCTTTTCTTCAATGTATTCATCATCAACCTCTTGAGGATTGGTTGGTCATCCTTAACTCAATTGTCGGTAACAGGATCCAATTTATATCCAGCACGATGAAGGGCAACAAAAAAAATTAAATTGTTCAAAAAAATAATAGTATAGAGACTAGTTTTACTAAATAGAAAACATAAAAAAACGGAGAAGAGAGGAAAACAAAGGGAGAAACAAAAGAGAATGAAAAAAAAATTAAAAAAGAATATAAAAGAAAAAATTTAAATTGTTCAAAACAAAAAAAAAATATAGGGATCGATCGTATAAATTAACCTAAAAATTTTATTTGAAATCATGATTTAACGTGTCACGTCAGCTTACTGTTACACTATTAATGACTCAATAACTAAAATATTACAACGCGATAACGTAAATGACTAAGAAATAACATTTTAAATATAAATGATTAAAATGTAACTGGAGATAAATAAAAGTGACAATTTTAATAGTTTACTCTATGCAGTACTATAAACTTAAAAATGGATCGAACTTGGACCTTTAATGTTTAAAGCCAAACCTAAATGAATTCAATTTTTGAGTAACTTATTAAAATTTTTAATCTTTTATTTAGTTTTTTTTTGTATTTAATAAAACATGATTAACAAATTTAGGTTTAACCGTAAATCCCTTTTTAAAACTTTATTTTTTCTATTTATTGTGAAAAAAACAAATTTTGGTTTAAAAATCATAGGGTGAATATTATTCCAACACAAAAAATATGAAAATAAATAAATTATACAAATAATTTCAAATCTGTAAAATTTTTTAATTTGTATAAAATAATTTAATTAAATAAAATTAAAATATAAAAGTAGTTAAAAAGCGAAAATCTTGGATTGAGGTTATTTCCCTCCATTTCTTTCTCAAGGATTTGTCTTTGGAAGGCAGAACAGAAGAAGGAACAAAACAATCCATTAAACCCCAATTTGTAGATTTAGAAAATCTTCAATCTTTATTCGTCGTCAAAGCAAAAAAAGTTTCTGATTTGAGTTTTTTCTTTTTGTGAGATTTGGGTTGATGGCGGAATCAGGGAAGAACAAGACGAAATCATCGTCACCCTCATCTGGGTTCTTAAATCGTTCATTTACAATGCACGCCTCAATGGCGGAATCTAAAGTTCATCTTTTCTTCAAGAATCCACCTCCGTTGTCTCACAATCGAGCTGCTCCGCTTTCCAAATTCCACAATTCAATGGATAGCGTCAAAGGTAAAGTTAAAAAGCTTAGGAGTTTATTCGAATCTAAACCTTCATCATCTTCATCCACCTTACCCAGTCCTAAAGAATCTTGTCCTAAGCCTGTTTTGAGACCGACAAAATCAATTGGTTCCGGCTTTATTAATCCTACCATAAGATTACCCGGAACTGAAGATCGAATTGTTGTTTATTTAACGAGTTTACGCGGGATTCGAAGGACTTTTGAGGATTGTTATGCTGTTAAGATGATATTTAGAGGGTTCAGGCTTTGGGTTGATGAAAGAGATATCTCCATGGATGCTGCTTATAAGAAAGAGTTGCAAAACATATTGAAAGTGAAAAATGTGACATTGCCTCAGGTTTTCATAAAGGGGAAGTATATTGGTGGTGCTGATGTGATCAAAAGCATGTTTGAAATGGGTGAATTGGCTAAGATTCTCGATGATTTTCCAAGGAGACAACCTGGGTTTGCTTGCAATGCTTGTGGGGATGTCAGGTTTGTGCCTTGTGGGAATTGCAGTGGGAGTCGAAAGGTGTTCGATGACGACGAAGGGTCGCTTAAGCGATGCTTCGAATGCAACGAAAACGGCTTGATTCGATGCCCTGGTTGCTGCGATTGAAGGTGTTTTTCAACATATATTGACGATGTGTATAATGGTATCGAAATGATCATTCGATGTCCACCCCATATTGTCAATAATAGTATAATGCAATAGCATCTTGATTCCTAAGGGGATGGGATTCTCCTTTTATGCCTATGGTATTGTAAATATTTAGTGTCATGGTCATCTACTTACGGTCTTGTAACTGGTGGGCTGCAATGAGAATAGACTATCATTTATGCTTTTACTTGTCTAATCTATCCATATTTCTACCCACCTACTTGCATTTTTTTATTTTCAATCCATGCATGTGCTGTTTTACATAGATTGATGTTGTTATTAATCTTATATTATACCTCTTTCTCGAGACTCGAATGAATTCCTCTAATAATATAGTTGTTTCTCTAAATTCAACTTTTCGAATATATCTCAAGTTCAAGGCCTAACTTATAACTCGCAATTCCTTTAATATTAAACGCCTTATAACTCTTGGAATTGCTTGGTAAAGCTAGAAAGAAATCCCACTATGGTTAAGAAAGGATGAGGTTGGAATTTAGTTTAGTTAGTTTATAGAATTATCTTTTAAAGGGTGACTTCCAATAATAATAGATTCCAACTTCAAATCTCCACAAGTTTTTCTTTTATCTCGAGATGATATTTTTATAGGAAAAAGTGAAAAAAAGAAAAAAAATAATTAAGCCCTCAACTAAATTTAACATCCAATTGAGATTTTAAAGATAATAAATTAATTAATCAAGCCTCTTCGTTAATGTTGACTAAATTTGACCATTGGATTTTGCTAATAGCAGACCAATCGAATGGCGGTACATGGTAGCTACATGTACATCATGCTAATATTTTTAAAAAATAAAAAATCCTAATAAATAAATAAATTTTAAAAAAATAGGATGAACTTGGACATATGGTTGTCCAGATTCATTTGAATTTAGACAACCTTATGTCCAAATTCATCTTAAATGTGATTTTATAAATAATTATTTATAAAATTATAGAAAAATTATAAAAATAATAAATTCTTTAAAAACTATAAGAATTATAAAATATTATAAAATATATTAAAAATAAAAAATATTTAAAAATGATTAAAAACCATTAAAATTATTCAGGTTCAAATGCAACTGGGCAACTAATTATCCAGGTTTATTATAATTATCAATAATCTTCCATAGTTTTTTTTATATAACTCCATAGTTTTTATTTATAACTTCTTCTTTTTGTTTTTCTTTTTTTTTTTTGTAAATTTTAGTAATTATCTAAGGAACTACATGCATGATGAATTTGAACAAATGGTTATTCAGATTCGAATGAATCTAGACAACCATTTGTTCAAGTCTTGAATGTGATTTTTTAAATAATTATTTAATCTTTTTTAGGATTTTTATTTTTTAAAAATATTTACTAATGTGGCATTTTTTCAGGTTTGCATCATGTACACGTGACCGTCACATGTCGCCATTCGATTAGTTTATCAAGATAAACCACGTCAACAAAATTAATGGTCAAACTTAATCATCGTTAATGAATGAATTTGATTGATTAATTTTCATCTTTTAAGGGGGGTTTAGTTGGGTGTTAATTTGTTGAGGATATAATTGATTTTTTTAATTTTTTGAGAATTTTTTAAAGTAAAAAAATCTATTTTATTGCAATTTCTTTGATGATGATTTGACAATTTTAAAGTGTTCTTTTTTACTATTCTCCTTAGCGGGATGAATACACGAAACAATAATTTTTTTCTGTGTAATTGGCTTCAAATTAGGTTTAACTATTTAAGGGTGTTTATGATCATTCAGTGGAGTGTATGATATTAAACTTGTTCAAAATATTAAAGTTAATTTGAAAACATGCACGAAGAAACCCTTTTCTTTCTGTAGGTTATGCATTTAAGGCAATTGGTTGGTCGAATTTGAATTTTATATTATGGTCTATGTTATATTTCGAAATGAGATTATAATATTTGGATTATCAATATTTTAGCCATTAAGTAATCTCATATTCTTCAACAATGTCAAGGTATCGTAATATAAAGTGTCATAATATAGTTGTATTACACCCTTACGTGGGCTATGTTAAGGGGATCCTTTCAGCCCGTATCTTTTCTTGGTCTGCATAGAGAGTCGTCTGCAAAGGCCATGGTAATATAGGATATAATTTTGGAGTATGCTACTTGTTCTAGATAGTGTGTTAATATGATAAAGTCCTCTCAACTTTTTAGTTCTAATTTCAATTTTGCAACTAGTGTGACGATTTCTTCAATTTTGGGAGTGAAAAGTTTGAGTTGTTCAAATCGCTATCTTAGTTCCAATTTTTTTTTAACAATCTCATTATAGGTTCTAATAATATCTTTTCTTTTCGACATAATGCCTAGAACTACTCATATCCCCCTAACCCATAAATAGGAGGATAATGTGCTTCAACGCACTCAAACTCATGTCTTCATGCATTGGTAATAATGTCCATACCAATTGAGCTAAGACATCATCTTTTGTCATTTTTTTATTCAGCCAACCTAAGATTTTACTATTAATTATCTAAAAGAATGAACTTTTGAATACGGGCTTATCTAAAGTTTGGTTAGACATCATCATCGGTCGGACCCATATAATATTTTAGGCCTATTTTCTAGGTTCAAGCTCGGTCCGACTCAAAAAATAAGCTTAAAATTTTGGTCAAGCCTAACCCATATTAAAAATACTAAACACGAGCTCGACCCACCTTGACTATAATTTTTTTTATAGATTTTTTTATATAAAAAATTAAAAAAAATACATCAAATACACTAAAAATATTAAAATAAATGTTTTCCAATAAATTAAAAATACAAAAAAAAAGTATCGGCATGTGATTCGGGCTAGGCCAAGCTCGAGCTAAGAAAATCATGTCCAAAGCTTGACCCATTTAGAAAATGAGCCTTATGTTTTGTCTAAATCCATCTTTCGAACCTATATTTTTATCCAAACCCTTTCAATTCTTAGACCAACTTTCAGACCCAATCAGATGGAGCATGATGAGGTGTAATTGGGGTTAGGTTAATATTTTTTTTCCAGCTTTTAGGTGATGGAAACTTAAAAGAAGAAATAGTTAGTGAAAAGGAATGTGGCATTTTCTAAAAAGATATTCAAAAGAAATTCCAAGTTTAAAGCCAAAACCATCTTTATATATTCTTTTGTGCTTTATAACTTTTTAGTATTTGGTTTTTATATATTAATTCCATTTTATTCCTTTTTTTATTTTTAATTTTTATGAAAAGATGCCTTTTAATCCTTATTTTCAATTCCAACTTTTGACTTATAACATCAACAACACCCTCTCATTTTTATTATTATTATTTAATAATTACTAAAATATACTTTTAAAATAAAATATTGAAATCAATATTAGTTTTTAAAAATTCCTATTTTAGATTATAGTAATAATATTACTATATTTTATATTATTAATTATAATTTTATAATTATATAAAAAAATGTGAATCAAACCCTTTAAATAAAATATTTAAAAATAATATAAAAATTATTAATCGAATACGAATCCTAAAATTGACCCTAATTTAAATTACAAATTAATTATTTTAAATACACCATTTAACAATAAAATAAAATAAACTTTTTAAATTGAATAATTATAAAAATTAATTTAAATATATTTTAAGTAAAAAATTTAGATTAAAATTGAATTTTTATCACAAACTATAAAATGGACAAAATATTCTCTCTTTTTTTCCTTTCCTCGCCTTTTCTTTCTTTTTCTTATCTCTTTCCCTCCCTTTTCTCCCCTCGTCCCCCTTCACCTCGCGAACCAGTAAGCAACAAACAAAGAAGAAAACAAAAACTTAAAGAGACTAAGAAGAACTGAAAAGATAAAGAAATTAGTATGAAAATATTTTAGTATTTTATTCAAAAGACTCTAAAACCTCAGCAATGGGGATGAGTCATATTTATACACAAAGCTGAAGAGTGAATTGAAAAAATAACAGCTAACTGATTCTTGAATCAAATACAGCAGCATACTTCTTAACTATAACCTTTAGATAACTATTTGATTACAATCACTCATCAATCACTAACGTTCACCCAATTGGTTTAGCTTCTGCTAACCCTTGTAACATTCACCCAGCTTGTTTGGCTTCTGTGGAGCCTTGTAACATTTATCTAGTTTGTTGAAGTTCTGCTAACTCTTGTAGCCTTGCTGGAGACATAACACCAAGTTTGCTTCTAAAGCAAGTAAAGGATGGAGTTGTTGGGTTAAGTGTAATGTCGATGGGGCTGTATTCCCGACGCACGACGCGGGTGGACATGGGGCTGTTCTCCGTGGCTCGAATGGTGATTTTCTCAAAGGTATTTTGGGCCTTTACATGGGTGTGTCAGAGTCCTGATTGACTGAGATAATAGAGGTGAGGGAGACCCTTTCTTGGCTCCGTTCACTGCAACAGGATTTTGTCATTCATGAATCCGACTGTTAGGACGTCACTATGGCTCTTAATCAATCATCACTAAACATAAAGGAATTTGGTCTTTTGGTGGGCGATTGTTTGTGGTTGAAAATCTCTTTGCCAACGTTTTCCCTTCCGTTGGTCGGAGTGCTAATAAAGCAACTCATACTTTTTGCTAAGGCCGCTTTATCCTATGTATCTGGCATTTATTGAGATTCTTGCCCATCTTTTCTTCATAATTTGTTAAATGTTGGTTTTGTTTCTAGTGTTTCTAATATGGACAAGGGGAGTAAAAGCGAGTGTATGGGCCATGGGGTAAGGTTTTTGGCTTGGTTTTGTTTATTTTCTTCGGCTATTTGGTTACTGACAATGCATTTTCCTAAAAAAAAAAATAGTAATTTGTTAAAATTTTTGTTAATTCACTTAAGTAAAATTTAAATCGATTTAGTCTTTAACTCGATTGGTATAGGTATGTTGCTAATGCATGAGAATATGAGTTTAAATGTGCTGAAGCACATTATCCTCCTATTTATGAGTTAAGTAAAAGCTATCGGTAGTTTTAGACATTATGTAATAAAAAAATAGATATTATTTAAAGAAAACTCTTTTTTTTTACATATTTTTTATAAATAAATTTGTTACATTTTTTTTCTACCCAAGTGCTCTAATTTAGTATCTTTAACAATGTTAGTGATTTGTCCAATTTAAAGTAAAAAGATTAAATTTATGAACAAAAATTATAACTTTTCCGTAAATATATTATGTGTTATTTGAGACATTTATATGTTTTATAATTTATATTTGAATATGATATAAAAATCTACTTAAATTTTTTAAGTTTTAATGAAAAATACATTAATTTATTTACTAAGTACTAACTGAATTTTAAATAAAAAAAATGAACTTATCCTCTATTAATCACTTATATTTTATTTAGTTTATTTTTATTTTTTATTCAGTAATTTTAAATTAAAAATAATAAAAATTTAATTACTTATAAAATTATTTAATTTTTTTATAAATATTAAATTATAAATTACATTAAATTCTAATATTAGCATATCTATAAATTATTTCTTTCTCAATTATCAAATGTAAGTTTATTTTAAAAAAACTGTCAGAAATTCTAATGATATTTTCATTTTTTTCCTCTCTTTTACTTTTTGTTTTATTTTTCATAATTTTTATGGTACTTTTAATTCAATTATATATATTAAATTTGAGATTAATTTAAATTCAAATTCAAATTTTTATATTTCAATTCATTTTTCTATTAAAAATTTATAATTAATTAATTTTAAATAAAAAATTAATGAATTCATATTAAGATAAATATATAATTGAATTGAATTGAATTGGATATAAGTATAAAATATTTAATTTTATTTGAAGTGAAATATAATTTAATTAGAATTTAATTTTACAATACTTTAATATACTTTTAAACCAATTAAATTTTCATTATATTGTTACCTAAAAAGGTCAAATTTTGCTATGAGTCCCTATACTATGCTTAAGTTACAAATTTAGTATTTATATTCTAATTTGATCAAATTTAATCTTTATGCTTTTTGGATTCCGAAATTTCAATTCCGGCCCAATTAGTAGCAGTTAAATTCATTAATTCAAAATATGCTATTAGTTATGTACTATGCTTAAGTTATAAATTTAGCTCATATTCTTCAATTTAATCATTTTTAATCCTTAAGCTTTTTAAACTCAGTTCATATTCAAACAATAATTGCTAAATTTATTAACTAAAATAACGTGATTTTAACATAATAAGTGTAATTATAAGCGTGGATCTTGACGTTCCACCAGATATGGGTTTAGCATAATTTATTTAATTTGTTGATTTTAGTTTAGACTGTATCAGTTTTTAGTTTTATCGTGCTGTAATGCTTAAATTTTATTTCGTTGTAATAATCTGATGTTTACGGTTATTTAGATATGTATTTGTACTTAAAAATGAATTTATTATTATTATTTACTGTTTTTATATAATCAACTGAATTATAAATCGGATTTGAATCCGAACAAATTGATTTATAAAGAAAAAAAAAAGAGAGGAGGAAATTGCATAATTTAAATATTTACAAAAAGACTACATGATAAGGCGCAAAATCCTACGGGGATGCACGCGGGACCAAAATCTCCCCTCCACCAAAACAATATCACTTTCACCCCCTCTCTTAAAACTAATCACACTTTAGGTTACTTTCACATTCTTATTTTATTTTAAGGGAATTTAGATAGAATCTCGACTTCCCAAACTAAGCCATTAAATTCATTCATTTGGTTCCATTTCTATTTTATTTCGTTAGATGATTTCGTTTTTAGATATTTATTTGGATTATTTGTCACATTCCTTTTTTTCCATTCTAGTTTAGTTCTCGATCTCGTTTCGTGTTGGGTTAAAATATAGTTGCTTCGGTTTATTCAATGATACATTGCGTGTGCCACTATAGTTGTTTCAATTTACCCGATGATACACTTATGTGCCAGTATATGTACGTCGGTTCATTCGATGATACACTCATGTGCTAGTATTATTGTTTCGATTCTAGATCTAAATACAAATAGAATAATCTATGCATTTAGTTGAGTCCAAACCAGGTTAATAAAGTTATAAAATATGAATGGGTTAAAATGGGATATGAATTGGATTGATATCAAGATCTGATGACTCGAATACAAATTGCGATATATAAATGTCGATAGCATGTGAAAGGCCATGTGATACAGCTAAACAAGTCTGAGGGCTGATAAGGAAGGATAACAAAGGAATTAATTTGATTCAGAAATAAAATTTCAATACTCAAACCTTTTCTCATCTAAAATTCGTCAAGGAAGGGTGAATTGTTGTAACCCCCAACCAAGCCCAAACATTATAGCCGAATCATAAAAGTCACATTAGTCACTGTGATGACCCAGAAAAACATTCAGGTTCATTAAAATGGATTCTTGTAGAAAAATCTCAAGTTCACTTAGAAATAATCTTTACTTTGTTAAAAAGTTATCGATACTTGTTGAGGTATCAATACAATTTGGGTACTCTTTTAAATTGTGAAATCATTATAGTTAAATTATGGTAAACAAATATATATATTAAATCCACTACTTTATAAAACTGATGAGAAACACTTTTAGAAAAACAATTTTGTTTTTAGTCTCAAAACCACATTTAAAATCAAATCTATTTTAAGAAAACATTGGTTTATTTTAATTATCTCGTTCGTCTTGATTTTAGTTCCAAAGTTGATAGGAAAAATCATATTTGCACCATTTTAAAATAATTTAAAATAAAATCTTGAAAACCTTATTCACGTTTGAGTTTATCATAAAAAAAACATATAATACCAAATCCCCAAATTAAACACCCAAATAATTAAAAAAGTCCATGCCACAGTCCGTTTAAAATAATGCAAAACCCAAAAGAATTAATAAAATAATTTAGAAATATGTTTTTAAGGGAAAAGCAACGATAGTGCTCTAAATGTCGAGTCCGAGCTTTAACCTCACGAGTTATCTGGAAAGTTGGGAAAAACTAAAAAGTAAGTTATGAAGCTTAATATAGTATTAACATAAGGACAAATAAACACATAAGAATAAATGATTGCATACAAGCACGTAGGAAATAGATCATGTTAGAATACCAATATCATGGTAATTTTTAGTAAAAATACAATATGCATGGATAACAGTTTAATTTCCTACCTAACTATCCGTTACACTCCACAGTAAGAGTTCCTTCATAACTCATCCATCCCTACACGCCAAAATAATATTTTGTGGATGGACCGCTAGTATAACAGTAGTTTTGATCGGTGAACCAATCCGATATTTAGAGCCTGTATTTTCACCTTCAATATCCCAATCCCAATGTAATAGTATGACATGCTTTTACAAATCAGAAAACAATAATGATAGCAGTATTGACATAAAACTTTCATGCATTCAGTAACGGTTTGTAATTTTAACAGTAATAGTAAATATGCATCAGTAACAATGGTAGATTAAACACAGATTTGACATAACACACATGATTAACATAACAATTCAGAAAAATGGTAGCATACAAAAATTAGATATTCCATACACAGTTTCATTACCCACTAAATTGAATTGATGATTTTCTGATACCAGATCAAAGTTTATTTTCAAATTAGATCTGGGGTTACTTAGAAAAATCGAAACCATTAAAAATATTTAATCATCATTAAGATATGAAATTAACAACAAAAAATCACAAGGAAAGCACGTATACATCGATCGAATGCTGACACACATACACACGACAACACTAGTCAAAACACACACTTTCGCTACTAGTCCGTTCGGCACTCCTTAAGTTCAAATCTGATCCGCCTCTCCCAGATTTGGCCCTTTAACATCATTCACATGAAACCACTTAATGTTAGAAACGATTGACAAAATTTTGGTTAGATCTAAATGTAACCGATTAAATTGAAAATAAGAAAGAACCATAATTCAATTAAATTTCCCAAAATCAATGTCTAACCAATACAAATGTATAACTTACCAATTTGTTGCTAAAGACTATGGATCTAATCATGAATAGTGTATCGAATGAATAAGGAATCCAACAAGGAAGGAAAGAAGGAAAACCGATGGCCCAAATAGTAGTAGAGGCAGCAGTGGCAAGGTAATAATCAAGAGGTTTGACTGTTCAAAAGTGTGGTGAGCGACAAGAAGAAAAAAAAGGAAGAAACACAACAGCCTACCAAGGATGTAGTTGTGACAATGATAAAAAGAAATAAGAAGAGATTGACGGTGTAAAGTGTAGTAACTTTAGAGAGAAAAGAAAAGAAAACAACGGCTTAATGGTGGTGCAAGGTGTGGCGGTGAAAAGGGGAAAGAAAAGAGGACGGCAACCCTATGATGGTGGGGAAAGCGGTGGCACTTAGGGAGAAAAATAAAATAAAAGAGGAGAGCAAAGGGGGAAATTTGAGATGCGATGGTAGAGAGAAAGGAGTAAAGGACTTGAAAATTTGAGGGTTAGGGCGGCACTAGAGTAAGGAAGGAAGTGAAAAGGGTGGTTGGCCAACATAAGTATGTATTTATACTAGGTTGGGCGAACTCTAACATATGCGGCACCAAGGAGAAAAAAAAATATGAGGAGGAAATTAGGATTTTAGTAACCCAAACTAACAGTTTCAAACAGAGGCCCAATTGTGTGGCAAAGTACAAAATAAATAAATTCAACATTTAAGAAAAATTTACCCACATTTTGGGACGTGACAATTGTAACGACCCAAAAGTTAGTAGTGACAAAAAATGTGATTTGGGACCTTGTTTTTGAAAATCGTACCTATAAATATTATAGGTGAATTGAATTTTGGATTGGTAATTTTGTTGAATTAGTGATTAATTAAGGTACAATGATTAAATTATAAAATAGGTAAAATTTCAATTATTATGACATTTTATTAATTAGGGATGGAATAAAGACTAAATTGGAAATTATACCACTTTAGAAATAATAGTGGATGGTAAGTAGGTGTTTTCTTCATAACTTGGTTTAAAAATATAAACAAATAATAATAAATTAAACAAATAAAAAAATGAAAGTGGGGAAGAAAGAGAAAGAAGCTTTATCTTTCTCATTTTCCATCGAAAACACAAGGAAGAAGAAACTCTCGGCAATGGGGTTTTGAATTTTGATGCTTCAATTGATTAGTTCAATTTAGTCATTTTCTTGTAATTTTTATATTTTTGAAATCCCAATAGCTTAATTTAGCTAAACCGTGTGTTATTTTTTTGAAACTATTAAAGTTTTGTAAAGATACCATTGATGGATTCTTAAAGTTTTAGATGTTAAATAGATATATTTTAAGCTTAAGAGTGAAAAAGAACTAAATTGTAAAGATAATTTATAGTTTTGTACAATAGGGACTAAAATATATAAATTTTTAAATTAGTGTTAGAATTGAAAAATAGGAAGTCCTAAATAAACTATAGTGAAAATGGATTAAAAATATGAGTTCCAGATTGAAAGTTATGCTAGTCTCAGTTTTAGGGACTAAATTGAATAAAATGCAAAATTTGTATAAATTGATGATTTATTTTTAAATTGGTTGTATTTTGATAGTGTGATGTGTTTATATTAATCCATAGCTAACGTCAAACTGGATTTCTCAAAAAGGATGGGAAATGATAAAGTCGTTAGTGAATAGCTCGTAGTGTACGCTTTGTATTTCTATAATCCGAACCTTTTCAATTGCACATTTATGAATTGTGTTGCATGGTAAGACCATAAGGTAAGTTTGAAATGATAAAACAAGCTGATTTGGATTGATTGTTAGCAATAAGGACTAAATTGAATAGTTTTAAAATTTTGTATGTTGTAAATGTGCATTTGAATCTGTTTTGTGCTTAAATAAGTTGTTACATAAGTGGAATTGAGAAACTAATTATAAATGAAATTGAAATAAGGGTGGATAGTGGATATCATATTATAAGTCTAAAAATGTGAATTTGATATTGCACGATTTAATCGATCCGATTGATATATGGAAAGAAATGTATATGCTGCAATTGTGATAGCTCAATTTAAGATAAGCAAAAGGAATTATATAATCAAGTAATTTATTAGGACTTGTAGATTGACATATTAACTTGCATTTGAATTTTTTGTTTGTTCATTGTATTACATGATTTATATTATGTTCTAGTGCTCGAATATAGAAATACCACTAAGTTATACTCAACGTACGATTTTGTTTTCTGTACACAGGTTAGGTTTAAATCCTTTATGCTCGTCAATATCAGCATCCAGCTGCGATCCCAGACTCAACAAGTTGGTAATGTATTTTTTTAGTTAATGACATATACCTGAAAGAGTCTTTTGGTTATACAATGTTGTATTTTGGATGATGTTTTGGCATTTTGAATATCATGTGTATATATATGTTGCGATGATCTTTGCTAATGGTGTTCTTGTTGGGTGGATTAGACATGTATGGTTAATAGCTTAAATGGTGGTTAGGTGATACGCTATGAAATGGATTTAGTAAACTAATTAGTTGTGATGCTTGAATGGTAAAATTGATTCATGACATGTTGATTGTTTTGGGGTTCCATTTGAGGCATATTGGTTTTGGTTTGAATGTGGTATGAATGTGGTAAATTGATAGATGACCTATTGAATTTATGCAGGTTTTTAAGTTGGTATATTTATCCTAATGAACATAGATTTGGCCTTGGACATGGTTGGCATGAAGTAAGCCCTAAATATCATATTTTGTGTCACACACTCTAGCCACACGGCAGTGTAATACATACACGAGTTAGTGACACGACCGTGTGCCACTGAAATATAGAATGTATAAGAAGCACACGGTTCCCGGTTGCCACATGGGCTAGTCGCATGCCCGTATGAATACTATAGATTTGTTTATTTAGTTTTCATACGGTCTCAGTTTGTTACACAGCCCAGCCACATGGCTGTGTAACTTTTGTTGAATATTTACAATTTGACCTACATAGCTTCAATAAGTTACATAGTCTAGATACATGGTTTGTGACTCTAGTTCTACACAGTTACAACTTGCCACTTGGCCTAGGCACACAGTCATGTGACCCTTGTTTCACACAATTGCCTTTATCTTTTAAAAATGTTACAATTTAATCATTGGTTGTTCTTGGAGCTTTCTTAAGTTCAATTTAAACTCGATTATGTTTGCAAAACATGATATATGTAAATGTATGCGATTATTCATTATATAATTGAAATTTTTTATTCATAAATTACTTGTAACTGTTCTGTTACTTGCCGTAACATCTTATCACTCAGGTCTGGTGACTGGACTGGGTAAAGAGTGCTACGATACTATAGTTAATAGATAAGTAGTTGTTTAGACTTCTTATTGCATGTTTTCCTTCTTTCCAATTCGATTTTAGTTCATACCTCCCTTAGGTACAATCCTCGAAATACTTCTATATTTTGTTGTAATAAAAAAACTATATTACAATTTGACCTTATACTTGCAATACACCACATTTCCATATCTATTAGTAAAATTTATTTGCTTTGGTGCACGCACACCAAAGAGCGGTCAAGTTGTTGATGTCGTTGCCGGAGAGGTTTTCAGTTCTTAAGATTGAGTTGTTAGTAGTAATTCAATTTTGATACTATAGATATGGCATTTTAGTTCTTTTCATTTGTAATTTTTATTTAATTTTTACTGTTTAATTTGGTTACTTTCTTGGTGGTGGTTCTTCATAGTGTATGGCTCGAAATAGAAATAAGTTGCTTCATTTGATCCTGAACTTGAGAGAACTTTACACAATGCAAGAAGAGGAATATTTTCGAGCGAAGATTCGCCGTATATTGATCAAATGCGAGAAAATACGTTTTTTGAGGAAAGCAAGTCTGAATTCCACAAATCGAAGAGCAAATGGCAAATCGTACATTGAGGGACTATGTTAGGCCTAACTTGGATTCTGTATGAGGCAACATCAACAGGTCGACAATCAACGCCAATAATTTTGAAATAAAATAGGCCATGGTCTAGATGATTCGAAGTGATTTAAAGTTTCGAGGATCAATGAATGAAAACCCGAACTTGTATTTCAAGTGATTCTTAACTCTATGTGATACTTTTAGATATAATGGTGTATCTGTTGAAGCTTTTCATCTTCAGCTCTTCCCCTTTTCATTATGTGATGACGCGTTCATATGGTTAGATTCACATGCTGTAGATTCAATATCCAATTGGGAGGAACTTGCTCAAAGTGCAAAAAATTATCAAAAACATGAAGGATCTGATAGGTCATCCTTGTCCAAAATGAGAACCAAAGAACATGGTGGTTGCCCTGAGCCAACCTTTACAAAACATCTCTTGTATAGCATGGGTAGAAACCCAGACTGCTGCTTGTTTAGCTCCTCGTTTAACTGGAAAAATCTTGAATGAATGAATTTGCTGCTCTAAGAGATCCAACTTACTCAAAATGGGTCTCAACTTCTATCTGTGATTATGCTCTTTTTTTTAACCTCATTTACTATAAATTGAGAATTTGACTCTAAGTTCACTTTCTCCCTTTTTTTTTTTTTGCATAACCAACTCTTCTCGTTTATATGTTGAAAATGTTTCTTCCATTTCTAGTGATTCAACAATGATCTTTTCTCCGTATCCATCAAGAATTTTACCTTCACTATTTTGGCATATGACCCTAATCCCAACATTTTTAGTTTTGTGATCATAGGCACCATCAGCGTTGATCTTAACCCAACTATCCAAGGGCTTTGTCCAAACAACGTCACATGTTTCCTGCTTTATTTCAACCTCCCTAAAATCAAGCTCATATGAATCCAGGTATTCTTTGGAAGTAAACTTTATTCTCCTGATAATGGCATCAATGTCAATAGTCTTTCCCTCTATCAACGCCTCACACTTGACTTTTTAGACCATCCAACAAGAAAAGGTAATTTTGGTCAACAAGTTATCATTCCTGCCAATGCCCTTTGTAATATCCTTGAGCAATTTATCAAAAGTGTTGATTTCTTCCTTAACAATCCACAAACCATCTCTTGCAATAAACCATACTCCCCAAACCCATTTGGAGCCCATAATTAAGTGCTCCACAGTTCTTTCTCCCTTTGACAAATTCTACAAATTAAACTTTAACAACATTTCCTTTTGAAAAGATTCCTCGATGTGGGCAATGCATTTTCATATAGCTTCCATAAAAAAATTTTAATTTTCTTAGACACATTGAGACCCCAAACCATTCTCCATGTTTTCTCATCAATAATATGATAAGCAAAAGGCACTGAATTTGAATCATTCCTCTTTTTTTTTTTTTGAGCTCCTTATACACTAATTTAACTGAATATAGGCCATTGGAAGTAAAAGGCCAAACCAATTTATCATCGTCATTAGAATTGTTAATCAGAACTCTAAGAATATCCCTTTTATCATCTTTTAACAATTAACATTCAAAACTCGAAAGATCCCAAACTCCTTTGTTTATTATCTCACCAACTTTTAAAGATAGAAGTACCAATAGGCCCAGGGAACAAAGGCTTTCCATCCTTACAGTTTACCAACCATTGATCATCCTAGATTCACACACTTCCACTATTCCAAATTCACTACAACAAGGTCTTCTTCATGAATTTTTCCTTTCCAACAAATTGCTCTACACCCATGAGGCTCGATACCCCTTCCTAGTATCAAGAAAATTGTCATTTGGGAAGTATAAACTTTTAAACAGTTTTACCCAGAAAGAATTTGGTTCTTGCAATAATCCCAACACTTTTTTGCAAGGAGCGCTAAATTGAATAATTCCAAGTCTTTAAAACCAAGGCCCCAGTATCCTTTCCTTTAGTAAGCCTCTGCCATAGCCTCCAATGAATTTTGTTTTCATTCCCTTTTTTGTCTCTATCAGTAGTTGGCCACAGTTGAATTCATTTGAGAACACAACCTTTTTGAAAATTTAGAACAAGACATCGTATAAGTTGGTATGGCTGTGGCAACTACCTTAATCAGGATCTCCTTACCTCCTGGTGAAAAGGTCATCTTCTTCCACTCCTTAAGTTTGTGGATAACTCAGCCTCTCACATGCCTCATAGTTTTAGATTTCCTTATAGAGCAATCACACCTAAGTAAACCCTTGGATTTATAATAGTTGAGATATTTAGTATTTCTGAAATGTGTCGTTGCAAGATAATAGAAGTGTTGGAACTTGAAATCGTAAGATTTGTCATAATTATAAATTGTATTTGTTTAGTATTTGATTTTTTTAAAAATTTGAAGTGACAAATAATTAATTATATCAATAGTCATAATCAATTCTTATAAGCATTAAATCAAATGATTTAATATAATTCATAGTTTCAACCACCCATTATAAGTACTAAACCGAATAACTTTTTAAAATAACTTATCAAAGTGAAGTTCAAATCAAAACACTAAAAATCTCAAAACCTCAATCTTGTCCTTATCATCATATTTTCAAAATAAACATTATAAAAAGGCAATAATTAACAATCAAATAAAATGATCTACTGTGTTTTTAGTAAATTGAACAACTAATATTAGTGCAGATAGTTGTAATTTTTGTATTATAACTTATTAGATTTTGATATATTTATTATGTGAGTGAAAAAGAAATTGATTCAAATATTATAAAGTCTTGAAAAACATTCTACAAAAGTTTGTAAAATTGACTCTAATGTTATTTTTTAGTAAAAAAAATTAAATATGCCACAAATTTTTTTAAACTCAATGCAAATTTTCAATTCATTTAAATTATTTTTTAAAATTTAAGTTGTAAAAAAAATTATATTTCAAATTTTTCTTTTCTTATAATGAAAAAGTCATATTAAAAAACAAAAGAGGTAAGACAAAAAACCAAAAATTTTGCTTAATGTTTTTATATATATATATATATATATATTGGTTTTTAAAGAATGGATATTCCATATTTTTATATAGATAATACAGAGAGAAAATTTAGAGGGTTTAAAAATAGTTTTCCCTCAGTTTATCTATTTAAACTGTCTTATTAACTTTTATTTTAATTTAGTTTTTTAGAATTTTCTAATTTTTTAAAAAAAGAATGTCGATTTTTATAGTTTTATATATAATCATTGTCAAACTGACAGAAAGTATAAAAATTGAGGAGTAAAGTTGTTCTTATACCAACTAAAAAGGTGTCACTTCACAATTGGGTTACAAAAGAACAATTTCGAAAAATTTAGTGACCAAATTGTAACATTTTTAATTAAGTGATCAAAACAAAAATTTATATAATTTAAAGACCAATAGTGTAGTTTACCCTTATAATAAATAGGCGAAAAGATAATTTCAGTTTCACTCTTATGTAATTACTTTTATTTACATACGCTTGTGTAATTATAACGAAAAGAATACACTTATCTAAGATTCTCTTCCAAATAAATAAATATCATAATCATATTTCATTTCAAAAAGAAAAAAAAGGAAAAGAGTTTTATCTGTTCATTTGGTTTATTCCAATTCCCACACAAAAATCCAATTCCATTAACAAACTCAAAATCATCAAGTTGTTCAAAAAAAAAAAAAAAAAACCCATTTCAGCTTTGACTTGAAAGAATTGTTTTTCTTTTGTCAGCTGAAAAAAATTGTAAATTTCAAGCTTTGGGCGTTTTTGTTTTCAATCAGATCTGATTATGTTGAAGGTCAAATCTTTGATTTGATACCTGGAAAAAACAGGCGTTGGAATTTGCAACATAATCATCAACTTTTGGTTTTAATTGTAATGGATTTGGATGATTTCAGATCAGTTCTTGAAACAGCTGGTGTTGATGTGTGGGCTTTTATAGATACCGCAATCCTGGTAGCTTCTTTGGATTATGGCCAAGAGTTTAAGCAAAGGAGAGATGGGATTGTGGAGAGGCTTTATGCTACTTCCATGGTTACCAGGTGTAAAAGCTGTGATTTTGGTGAGAGATCAAATGTATATCAAGTTAATAAAGAAGATAGCCCCCATGAAGGTAAAGACGGAGGAAAAGGGTCTCCTTTTACACCTCATTCTGATAATGAAGATGATGATATAGACCCTTATGGAGGCTTGTTTGATGATGAACAAAAAAGGGTTCTTGAGATTAAGGAGCGTCTTGAACTACCTGATCAGGTCTTTGAATCTTTTTGTTATTATATTGTTGATTTGATCATTTGTTTTGGATTTTGATTTTGATTTGAATAATTTGTTTTTACAGTCTGAGGATTCTTTGGTTGATTTACTTCAAAGCTTGGCAGACATGGATATAACATTTCAAGCTCTCAAGGTAATAATTATGTGGAACAAATTTTTTTTGGTTTAATTTCCTGTTTAGTTTGATTTATGTCAATTGCCTCGTTATGATACTATCTTCAGGAGACTGATATTGGGAGACATGTTAACAAATTGAGGAAACATTCATCAAATGATGTTAGGAGATTAGTGAAGCAACTTGTCAGGTTTTAATGAACTTGCTGAAATTTACATATATGTTAAATATATCTATGTATGTATGTATGTATGTATGTGAGTGTGTGAACAAACTGAGGAAGCAATTATCAAAGAAAGAGTGTTATGTGATTTGATTCCTTGTTTCTTCAGGAAGTGGAAAGAAATTGTAGATGAATGGGTAAGGGTGAATCAACCTGGAGAACCAGAACCTGCTGGACTTATGGGTAAATTTATTATCTTAACTGTAATATGAAGAATTTTTTGTTTTTGTCAGAAAATATTTCGAAGGTGAATGGAAATTGACATGTCAATAAAGTTAAAATGACTATGAATATTGTCTAGCAGCCGATGGAGATTCACCACAGCAAAAACTTCATCAAAATGGTCGCCAACAGGTGAAAGGAGTTGTTTTTCCCTGTGAAAGTTGTTTTAAAATTCTGCTTTATTTATTTATTATCGTTCTAAGATTCTGTTCTGTTATAGGTTCCTGATTTTGCATACTCTCCTATTCCGCACAGTGAGTATAGAATCTGATTCAAAGTTGGATATGATCTTTGTATCTTTCATTTGTGCATTTAATTAATCAACCTCCTTTTTAATGCTTTACCGTACAACAATTGACAGATGGGAGTTTTGGTTCGGAGAAGAATAATTCAGAACCTGAAAGGAAGCCAAAGCCAATCCCTCCTTCCCGAAAAGATCCTCCGCCAAGACATACTCACTCAACTCCTCCACAAAATGTACAGGTATTAGTACATACCGAATGGGAGCATCTAATTGCATCATTACTTTGTTGATGGACATAGATGTCTGATACCAAATTTAGAAAGAAATGCTTTCAAAATAATTGTTGATGCGAAACCAGTGTTTTGACAAATTCCTGTAATTTTGAGGCTTTCAGTTCTCAAGGAATGAGAAGTTATAGTTACTCGCCACACCCTAATAGTTTATCTTAGCAAAAGGCCGAGGGAAAGTTCAACTTAACTTAGCAATTTTAGCATTGCCGGTTGTCCTAAGGATTCAGTTTGATGAGTTGATAATTGATATAAACTTTGGCATGTCTATTTGTTGAATCACCTTTCTGCGGATTTCGTAGAGACAGAGAGAACAAAAGGAAAGCAATTTTGACTCTGAAAGGCTGGCTTCTGCGAGGAAAAGGCTTCAAGAAAGTTACAAAGAAGCTGAAAATGGTTTGCTTTCTTCTCTTCTTCCACAGTTTACTTAATCTTGAATCCCTCACTTTGGGTTCATACTAAATGTGACTGTCTGCGATTTTTGTGTGCTTTTTGAAGCCAAAAAGCAAAGAACGGTACAAGTGATGGACATTCATGAGCTACCAAAACCCAAGAATGCCTTCTTTGCCAAAAACAAGGGAGGTGGTTCTCAAGGGAGGCACTGGTGATTGGGTGAATGAGTTGGGATTAAACGACATCCTAATTTAGGATTTCATTTCTATTTTTCTGCTGTGATTGTTGTATAAGATAGGAGTACTCTTCGTATCTTTTATAGGTTATCTTTCCATGTTCTTTCATGGATATGTACTGAACTATTATCAATCATTTGAAATTCTTGAGGGCCGTGGACATCCATAACCGTTCTATTGGGGGTGAACTGTACTTCTTTGTTTGAGACATGTTACCTTCCCCCACCCCTAAATGTGCGATGTTTTTAATTTGTAATATATGTGAGTTTTCTTAAAAGATAACTCCTTGTTTTGGAAGTATGTTACCATCTTTCATTTTTTATCAATGCAAGCTGACTCTACCTTGAAGATAATAGTTGATATACTAGGCAAACTGATAGTTTAACGGAATGCATACTAAGGGTAGCAGTACTTTGTGGGATATGGTTATAACGAAATTTTACTCTTTTTCTTTTCATTTTTTTCCTTAAAATTCTTTTGTGCGCTACTTTTTTAAAGATTATGCAAGAAGCCAGCCATATGGATTTTGTTTCATTTGGTAGATACCATCTGTCTTTTGAAACATTGATGAGGTGTGCAGAGAAACCCTTTTTTAATTCCTAAAAGTTTTCTGCCTCAACATTTGCTGGTTATATGATAAGGCTCCTTAACTTATTGCATCTGTTGAGAGGGTCAAGGGAACTCTGCACAGCTAATACAGATGTATACAAACAGTGAGGTTGATCTATCATATGTAACCGCAATTTTGTGGTTCACGCATTGTGGTTGATGACTTTTAGATTATTTGTTTAGGGTAGTTGCTTGTACTTCAAAGGATGCTTGAATGAAGTTTCTTATTAACTCTTTAAATGCAGCTTCTTATGCAATAGTCCTAGTACTTGCTTTCCCCTCTGTCACAAGCTTTTGCTCAGTGATTTCATTTTGTGGGACTTCTCACTCAAAGCTGAATGCTTAGGAAAACAAGACTCCCTTCACCAGCAAACTCCAAACCATAATTCGCTCCAGGAGCAAAAAGAAAAGAACAAGAAGAAAATATCAAACTTACATCCACCTCTCTCCACCTTTCTGTCTTCTCTAACATGATGTTTAGTTAACCATTTTTCTTGTCATTTTGCTTGCAGGTGGTGTGGATTAAATGGCTATATGAAACTATGTTTTGAGTCAAGCAAGCGAGTAATAAGGCTCTCTTTAACTGGTATTTATCTTTATGAAGTGATCAATTGCACTTTGGCCTTTATACTATGACCATAACCAACAAGATGAAGTGGCCTTCAGCTTGTTATGCTGGTTGGTGGATGTAATCAATTGGAATTTGCAGGTATTCTCACTATAACCTCAATAGACTCATTATTATACGAGTTCTATATATGTTGAAGGCAGCAATTTAATACTACATTTTGGTTAAACCGAACATGCATGAGCAAGATATGTTAGGGAACCTGTGGATGACATCCATGATTCATAGCTTTTGTAAAAGTTCTACTGCATAAAAATGTTGATAACCATGAACTTAGTTCTGTTGCTTATGAACTCCGGATTGCCTTTTGTATAACCGTTCAGGTTTTGATGACTGCAACATGCCATTGCCTTATGTTTTTGCTTAATGAACAAAATGTTGACTTTTCAAAAAATTGAATGTTATATAATATCAAGTTCTCATGTTCTTTTACCAGAAATATTACTCAATACTTTTCCCTGTTATTTTGTTTTTTTCTTTCCTTATTTCCTACAAATTTACTTATGCAGGTATCCATTGTCAAGTAAAGTTATATAAATATAAATTTCTTATTGACAAGTATATATATGTATCAATTTACATTACTCAGACTTGGTTGAGGATTGGACATGGGTATGTGTCCGATAAAAGTATAGTCAATTGTCTCCAAGATTTTTATGTATTTGGAGAGTCCTTTGAGGCTTATATCCTGATAATAATGTCTAGATATGTGTTGGTTTGCTCTAGATGCATGATAAATACAACTTTTTTGACATTATAAAGTACCAGTACTGATTGATGAATATTTGATAGATGCAGGTACAATTGTCATAGTCCGGCTTTGAAGCATGTTTATTTCACATTTCTTTGACCAAAAGCGGAATGTGTTAAAAAAAATAGCATGTTTTTTGTAACTTGAGTTTTTCTTGGCTTGCAGTCGTCAATAGTTTCTTGTTTCACTGTGGAGGCCCAACCGATGACTTATACTTGCTTAGATGTGCCTACTGCATTGACTGCTTGGTGCTCACTAGATTTTGACATGAAACCATCGGGGAACGAAGTCATCCAATGTGGTTATATGGATATACTTAAGTGTATACCATGTATTTGACACATGACTAGCCCCATTGCAGTAATGCAATCAACAAACCAAAGGTAAACCTTTGAGCTTAGCATTGAAGATTGTTGAACCCGAAAGAGCTTGGTCGAATATGTGCAGTGCTTTGTTTTCGATGTTTTAGGAAGCTAGATGGCATTCTACTTGGATAAAATTTCTAGATATCATGTAATTGTGTTAAACAATTAGCATTAGTGGGAAGCTCTGGGGAGTAACCATGGCTACATGGTTTTCGTTATGGAATCATCTTAGACACGTGTATTCACAGTTCACACACCTGCAAAAGATGTCGAACCTTGAAGATAAGGGGATGCATATGCAGATGCTGAACTAACTTGTTAGGCCCTAAGTTCCATGGATGTAGTACTTTGCTATTATGGTTTTGATTGGAACTCCAAAATTGCATTTTATATGTATTGGAGAGGAGAGGAGTGAAACTTGAAACATGCTAGAAATTTGATCTGGCAATCAATGTAATATGTTATTTCTGTGTCAAATATTTAAATATAAAAATACATTGGATTTCAGTAGTTAAACCATGTAAGAAGTGCCATGCTCCATGTCTCTTATGGGGGGATTCTGGAATTGTACCATTCCAAGCATTGTATCAGTTGCACGAGATTTGAAACACAATACATACACAGATATATGATTAAAACATTAATGCTTGAAGTTATAAATATTTTAAAATTTTATATTATGTAATTTTTAACATATCAGCCATAAACGATAAATAAAAATACAAATTATCAAATTTAATTCACATGATGCTTGCCGTCCAAACAAAACTGATGCAAGTTAATGTCCTTTTCCGTCAGGTAATTATTTGGTAAATGTTTCAATGAATTAATTAGGAATTTTTTTTCCAACATTATATACATTATATGTATCATAATATGATAGTCGCAATTCCAGATCTAGACCTCAACCATCTCATGTCCAAAGCTCAATCTGCATTGGACCAAATTCATGAACAAATCTACTAAAAAATAGAAGAGGAACGTTTGTTGCAAATGGTCTGATAACATACAATGCCTTTGGCTATGGCTATGGCTATGGCTATGGCTACATTAGATATTGATCCTACAGAAAACAAAACAATATTCAGGAATTAAATTGAATTCCCTAATCCAATTATCTACAATCAACGTCGAACCAGAAATAGAGACAAGTTCGAGCATAAATGACACGAACTTGCTGTAGTGCTAGATCTCCACTCGTCAAAACAGCCTTTGCACCTCCTTCAATCCGAGTGTGCGATACAGAAATGCTATCACCATCACTCTTCAGGTTGGAGGGAAACACCCCACTTCCGGCCGTACTCACGATCGGGCATGACAGATAGTCCAACGGGTTTGATTCACACTGAAGTATGCATTCATCTATAATTAGCCTTCCACTCCTATGAAGCAAGCAGCAACCTAGCTCCGCCTTCACCGTTAAGTTTGTCAGCTTGCAGGTTGATAGAAACTCCAATGCACTGCTCCACCAAAATGAACAGCACAAACGTGCAGGTTGTTTCTCTCTATTAAAAAAATAATAATTGTGACCTTATGGAGCCATCTCCAGACTGTTGAATATCCATATTCTTTCATAGCAGGTAGCATGCAATCTGCTCCTTTAGTTTTATCATAAATCACAACAACAAATAAAAGAGAACATTTCAAGCAAATCACATGCTGAAAACATCATCCAGGCCTTTAATAGTGAAGCTGCCAATTCAAACAATATGGAGGTGGCTCGACACAAGATTTCTAGATATAAAATGGAGAAACCTCTCAACAAATTACCACATTCAACATACGGAGCAAAAAACATAGTCAGAAAATTTGCAAACCTGTCTGAACCTCGCAAACAGATGACAGTTGTTTCATCAGGAAGCTCACCTCCGCCGATCTGAAGAAAGTAGTTGAGATAGAAGTGAAGCAAAAACAATAAATTTTTATACAATTATTACAAAAAGATTAGCTTCATTCTCGACTCAAGGCCTTGATCTCTTTATCAGGAGATAAATAAGAGAGCTGAGTAGGGGATGGGGAAAGAGACTTTTACGAGAATCATGTCCTACAGCTCATTACGAGTGGTTCAAACACCTTTTGAGCATGGTCTCAAGTCATCTATGTTGAGTTATCTATAACATAATCCTAAACTCAAAAACTCCTACCCACAAATAATGAGAATAGGTTATAATTTAGTGCAAGAGGGATGGAACAAATGTAGGTAGCACTAGGCAGAGGGTTACCCACAGCCCGATAATTGAATCGAATAAGTTGCTATTACTTAAATGCAGTTTTAAGTCATCTCAGGCCAAATAGTAGGGGTTCTAGGCCTATATATTGACTCCATACATCTTTTGAAAACATAAGTAAAGCTCTAAAGTAATCACCCATTGAAAGATCCATGATCATTTATATCTCATAACAAAATATTTGGCATAAACATGTCTTGTATTTCGAATAATACTAATAAGAAACATCTTTGCGTGCATTTTACAGAAAAAAATATCATATGCATTAAAATAAGACGAAAAAGTGTACCAACATAAATGATGACTAAAGAGAAACTAAAACAATAAAATGAGAAAGAACTTAAAGCATTTCCATTATCAAATATAATGGTATCGCATTAAAAAAAAGGGTGGCAGAATGTATAGGACAGCACATTCAAAGTCAATGCTTGTGGAAGTTCCCTACATTACTTCGATTTTGAGTGCTAGTGTCTGATACAGAAATGTGTCTGAGACATACCGCCCAACTTCAGGTTTAACACCCATGGCCATTATTAAGAGGCATCCACATTGAGATATCTACAATAGATCACCCAAAGGGTACTTGAAGGGTTACATTCCCATGCTATGTAAGAATATGCGCCAGCCATGGGTGTCGGATCCAAGTTTTTTTCTCAGAAATTTGTATTTCAAAGAGTAAATACATACCAAGGAAGCAATTTATCTGTAAATTGACTTTTGCAGAATCCTAAGGACATACCAGGCAGAGAGGTTTTTTAATCTGAATATTAGAGGCAAGATGACTGCCGCCAGCTGCAATTAAAATAGTGTCGCCAGGTCTAAAAGGGAGAGTTTGGAGATACGGTCTCAGTAATATACTATATAATCCCAAACCACAAATTAGAAAAAGTAGTTTTATGTACCTGGCTGCAGACACAGCTTCTTCAATATTGGGGAAAACACCAGGTTCAGAAAAATCCTGAACGGATCTATCGACTCGCAGCCACAGTCGAGGGTGACACGCCAAATAACACCATCTGTGGCAAACGAGGGCGGTGTTATACCGATCTGCAACTCAATAGCAATATGTAAAAGAGATCGCACTTGGTACAAGGATTAAAAAGCATCAGAAATGACGGTGCCTACTAAAATGCTTTCAATGTTGCTAAAATGTGGAACTTCCGAACGCCAATGGAAAAAGAAAACAAAGGAAAAGACAAAATAGGAATGCTATTGCAAAGCAAATTACTTGAATGGGTTCTTTTCAGACATTTTTACCTCATTAGCATCAAGTTCTCTTAGGAAACAACTAAACATCATCATTAGCACCACATAACCAAAGTTACAAGAATACCCACAAATTTGGAAGCAATCGATAAAAGAAATCTATCGATGACATTACATAAATCCCAACATTTGTAAAGTTTTGCTCGCCTCCACCTTAGCATAAGTGGTCAAAGCCTCAAAAACCGGGAGACATCCACCAAATACAAGAAGAAAAAGAGTGTAAAGATATATCATTCCATGCATTTCACGAAGAATATCCATGTTCATTTCTTCTAAAATAAGAACAATCTGGGCCAAACACCTTACATATACTGTCTCACTCCATCATAAGAACTTGAAGAGAAATTCCCAACAAATATAATTAACCTAAAATAACTTGAATTAACCATTACTTCACTTCCTATAAATCTAAAAATAACATAAATTTCTAAACACCAATATAAAATGCCTACAAAAAATCCAAATAACCGTAAGCCAACATCCTATGAAACCAAAACCAATGACTGAGTGAAATTTTACATAACTTGCTTAGTACCCAGATGAACAAATACAAAATTGAAGATAAAGAAAGAACCGTAGCACCAAATGAACTAATATTTGCAGAGATCAATCAAATGAAAAATATTCATTAAGAAAAGGGTTTATAAGGGGAAAAATACCCAACCTGGAATGGGAGATAAGAAGCTGAAAATATGCATAAGGCAGCCATCATCAAGGTTATTTATAAGAGCTGAAGAAGGAGAAGAAGAGGTAATCTTTCTGGACTTTCTCTTCTCTAGCTCTTCCACCTCCATGGCCGACCTTTACCTTACGGAAAGAATTTTTTTTTTTTCTAAGATATTAACAATGGTATGCAATGAACAATAAACCGACACAACAGTCAGACACGAGTTAGTACTTCGGTTGGTTCTTTGAGTTGAGTTGAACTGCTTAATTAAACCCAATCTGGATTTATAGGCCGAAATTTGGACAAAGATTTCAGGGTCTTAAACCCAACCTTTTATAAAACTGCTTAGCAAGCTAACATGCTGTTGAAAAAGCCCATGATCCTAATGGCTTTATTACACATTTTGTTAAAGTGAATGGCAGATTGTTGGAAAGTGGATGGTATGCAATTAACATATGTTGTTGAAAAGTCAAACATACTTTATAACCATAAGAGTAAAACAAACTCACGATAATTTCCTAATATATCAATTATGAATCTTCAATAGTGACTGAAATCTGTTTCAAAGTAAGCTTTAATGGTGTTTTTTGAGTAATTTTTTTGAGTATTATTTGACGGTTCTTTTTTATCTTATTATTTTTATCATATATACATTTTAGAATACTTAAAAAATTAAAAAAATCGTAATTTTTTGCTATTTAGTGCATAATCCCGTGAAATCGACAGAGCATACCACACGCTTGAATGAACTGGCCGTGTGAAAAGGTGCAACTCGTGTGGCTCCTTCAATTTGCTCTGATGCTTTGGTTTTCGCTCATTTTGTTCTCAAGTACTCTATTAAGTATTAAAACATGAATTTAAAGGATTAAGAGTATCACAATTAACATCAGATAATCACTCAAAACGTATTAAAAATGAGGTTAAAAATATTATTTTTAGCACTTATTATTGGTTAGGGTTTGTTATGTTCTTACCTATGCATGCAATTACATGCCATTGCATGGTTGTTACTAACAACTTATGATAAATGTAAGTGGTTAAAATGTAACATCTCAAACATAGAGAGGTTAAAATAAAAGTGATTATTTTAGTAGTTCATCTTAAAATAATTAATCGATTAAATTTATAAAATTATGAATTTTTAAAAATAAAAAATTACCATTATCAAACAAAATAATTACAATCATTGCTTAATTTTTATTAATATATCAAATAGATTTATAATATAAATTCAATGCTTATAAAATTCATTACTTAATTTTTAGTTTATCAAACACATCTTAAAATTTATTAATAAAAACATGGTTTTTATTATTATTTAAATTTAGTTGTAATATATGTCAATGTTAACATAAAACATTATAAATCTTAAAATTATATATGAAATTCGATTTAATATATCATACGATACATGCAACTTTAGCTTTGGTTGAATTTTCCAGAAGGAATTTTTATTTTTATTAAAGTGGTTGTCACCTAAAATTGAAAATTCCTAATTGACAGGTAACATAATACTTACTGATTTTGACAGGGATTTCATGAGAAATCGACGCAAAATCCAATGATTTGATGAAGAAGATGGATTGGGACTTGATTGCAAAGCTTCAAGAATCTCAAGAAATTTCCAACAACAAGATTTTAGAGTAAAATTGTAACAGGAGATTCTTTTGAGATTATGTGAAGATGAGAGTAGAGGTAGGGTTCTTATTTGCTAAAATAACTAATAGGAATTTTAGTTGAATTAGGGAGGGACTTGGTTTAATGGGCAAATAACGCATTTGTAAAGAAATATTTTGTTGTAGGACGACCGTGGATAGTGTGTGGGAAAAACTAAAATGGGATTTAAAATGTAAACTTTGGGGCTCGTACCCTGATTCTCTACATTTTCTGCCAAGCTCTTAACCAGTAGACTAAGATTTGATTCTTGTCGATTTCTAAAAATCTAATTTGGGATGTTAGACTTTTGTTGGGGAATACTGGTAGTTATGACCTTCTGTTGTGTGTTAATTTACTCGCCCACAGGGGGGGAGGGGATTGACTACCCTTTGACTACCCTTTTTTACTATAAAACATTTCCCACAAACTGCCATTTTCATAGATTTTATTCCGCCTACATTCAATCACTTGTCAGTGGGTCTAGATTTTGATTTTTGAGTTTAAGTTTCCAAATATGAGTGATCCCAAGTATGCTTATCCTTACCCTGCTCAAGGTTATTACCAAGGTCCCCCAGTGATGGCACCACCTCCACAGTATGCTGCGGCACCTCCACAGTATGCTGCACCACCTCCACAGTATGCTGCTCTTCCTCCAAGGCCTGGTTTCCTTGAGGGCTGTCTCGCGGCTTTGCGTTGCTGCTGTCTGATTGGTGAGTGCTGCGATGGTTCTTCCATCATCCCTGCGAGCTGATCATCTCTGTAATGTGTAATGGAGAAAATGTTTTCAATAATTTATAAATATCAGTGGTTTTTTATTTTTTTTTATTTTGTTGTTGATGTGTCTTTTTTTTTTTTCATCGAGAGAACAGAACAATGTTAAAAATAAGAGCAAAGTCGAAAATGTGATCTGATGAGATATATTCCTTGTATTTCCGTAAGAAAAATGATTTTAATTAATGTGTAATTACGTTTCTTTTACAATGGATTTGTGTTTGATCATCTATGGTGGGGTCCACACGTTCTTCATAATTTGACCCTTTTTTTGGTTAGTTATGACGCTTCCTTTGTTTTTTCCTGTTCCTTAACGGCCTTTCTTTGTAAGTGCCTTGGAGCCTACGGATCTTCCGATGAAACTGGAATAAAACTATTAACGAAATAGAATTGTCTAATTATTATTAAATATAATTTAATAAAATATTTAATTTCATAATTATGTTTTTATTTTTTGTAATAAATTTTTTAATATAGTTATATTTTTTTAAAAGCATTATGTTCCCATTTTTATACAAATACTTATGTTTTACATCCAACAATTGCAATACAAGCACACATTACATCCATCAATTTGTGTTATATCACTCTAGAAACACTGTGGTGACACTCGGAAAATATCGGGGACTTCTTCAAAAACTATTTAATATTTCAATTGAACCAATCATATGATTTGGAGACATAAGAGTTTTATAAGGACAAAATCCTACAACAATGTCCTACATTAACAATAAAAACCCTTTTCGGCCTTATCACAGCATATATATCCCCACAAATTAAAGAAGAGGTTTGCAACATCCAAGCTACGGGGAACAATCCCCAAAAATGATAAACTATTCATATAGTATTCAAGTGTATGCTGCCTATCTCAAGGAAAGTGAATAAGATGCCTTGTTGCTGCAATACTTGATTTGGCAAGGTCCAACTCAACAGATACAAACTCATATTATGCCATTGATGCCAAGAGAATGCACTCACTGAATTGAACATCAATCTTCATCTTATGTATATCTTTTCACTCGAACCTGTTCGCCATTAAAATGGATGTATTTTCATTTGCTCATGTAGCTTCTAAGAACCAACTTCTGCTTGTCTTAAATGTAGAGAATATAGGTCCATGCAACTTAAAAGCAGATAAACTACAACAGTTATTTGGATAGCAGTCGTATAGTTGCATGGACCTATAGTTCCTAGAAAACAACTGCTTTGAGATAGAACGATTGTGTGTATGTAAAACCATATTCCACAATGGTCCAGCCTCATCCACTCTGTTATCCATATCAAATGCAAGTAGAAGGGTGTCATATGTTCCCATCATAGCTCCTTGTCCTTTGCTCAACATCCACTTTGTCACTTGAGTATCAGTGACTTAATGAAATCTAATTTAACCTGAGAAAATACTAAACATAACCAAGCCGGCAGCCACAGCTTAAATTATAGCATCTTGAACAAATAGGTTGAATCAATAGAAGCACACCAAATAATCATTCAATGAATCTTTCAGCGTGAGAAAACCAGAGGAAGATGCAAAATTTAAGTTCCCTGCCCCAACCCCCACCCATCAGGCCCCAGAATAGCACCATTAAACAAGAACCCAATGTTTCAGTGAAGACATTTATCCCCACAGAAATTAACAAATAGGTAGTCATACAGAAATGTGTAAATAAAAAAAAGAAAAAAAAGAAAACTAAAACATCCAAGTTCTAACTTCGAACCAAAAAGGCACCATGCATTTAAAAAGGTACTACCTTCTGTGTTTTTCTTAACGTTGAATAATATAAACTTCCTCAAAATATAAACTTCTAAAATAAGAACAATCTGGGCCAAATACCTTACATATACTGTCTCACTCCATCATAAGAACTTGAAGAGAAATTCCCAACAAATATAATTAACCTAAAATAACTTGAATTAACCATTACTTCACTTCCTATAAATCTAAAAATAACATAAATTTCTAAACACCAATATAAAATGCCAACAAAAAAATCCAATTAACCGTAAGCCAACTTCCTATGAAACCAAAACCAGTGACTGAGTAAAAATTAACGTAACTTGCTTAATACCCAGATGAACAAATACAAAATTGAAGATAAAGAAAGAACCGTAGCACCAAATGAACTAATATTTGCAGAGATCAATCAAATGAAAAATATTCATTAAGAAAAGGGTTTATAGGGGGAAAAATACCCAACCTGGAATAGGAAATAAGAAGCTGAAAATATGCATAAGGCAGCCATCATCAAGGTTATTTATAAGAGCTGAAGAAGGAGAAGAAGACGTAATCTTTCTGGACTTTCTCTTCTCTAGCTCTTCCACCTCCATGGCCGGCCTTTGCCTTACAAAAAGAATTTTTTTTTCTAAGATATTAACAATGGTATGCAATGAACAATAAACCGACACGATAGTCAGACACGAGTTAGTACTTCGGTTGATTCTTTGAGTTAAGTTGACCTGCTTAATTAAACCCAATTGGGATTTATAGGCCGAAATTTGGATTAAGATTTCAGGGTCTTAAACCCAACTTTTTGTAAAACTGCTTAGCAAGCTAACATGTTGCTGAAAAAGCCCATGATCCTAATGGCTTTATTACACATTTTGTTAAAGTGGATGGCAGATTGTTGGAGATGAATGTTATAAAAGATTGGGAGAAACATTTTCTCACAGTTTTTATTTTTTCTTATTTTAAAGATTTAATTTTTAATGTTTGGTTATATCTCTCCGACTTTGGACAAGTGGCAACATAGCAAGTCATTTGAAAAGCACCCACAAGCAATCGTTCGTTTTCTATTGTTTGGGTGGAACATAGTAAGTTATTTGAGAAGCATTCACAAGCAATCGTTCGTTTTCTATTGTTCAGGTGGTCATTGAATGACCAATGTCTTGAAAGACCTACAACCTCTCGATTTCTTTAAAAGGATTCTGGTCGTTCACCCCTATAAATAGACTACCCACTCCTCAAAGCACTTGCTTTTCTAGTGTGAATATTTCTCTTAATGTAAACATGCCCTTTAGGCCACCAAACTCTACTTGAATATAACAACCCTATACAATAAATAAGAATGAATTACAAAATGAGTCTCATCACGTACATCTCCCCATGCATTTCACAAACGATAATTTTATTAATATCAAGTTTACCACATCCACAGTACCTACTTAAATACCTTCACTATATACCTTTCAGCACGATGAAGAAAGTATCAACCTTTAAACACTCATAACAATGTTATAGTCCTCAACCTTTCTCCTAAAGTATCAACCTTTAAACACTCATAACTATGTTATAGTCCTCAACCTTTCTCCTTTGTGTTGTCAACATCCTTTGTCTTCTTACTTGTATTTTCATACTACAAATTGCTCGAAAAGTCTAGGGTTTTGTGGTTAGTGGGCACTTTGCATGTTTGCTTTGGTCGACTAGCTAAGATAAGGACTAAATCTTCAACGTCCAAGTCTTTTTATATTCTAAATATCAAAACATGAGACATTAAATGATAATTTTTTCTGCCAAAAATATATATATAATGATAAATTCGTGTATTTGCTTATTTAAAAAAAAAAAAAAACTCACAAAAACTTAAAAGATTGCATGTGCTTTGCATGAAAAATAATTTTATTTCTGTTTCAATTATGCAAAATTAATGATATTTCATTTAAATAATATTTATTTTCATTCCTTTGAGAACATTTACCACCTTCATTAAGCTTTTGCAACTGTCTTTGCTACTGTAAGTGCTTCTATGGCTAATTTCTAAATATGTTATTTTAATTTATTGGGGAGAATTTTTGATACACTGGGATGTATAAATCTCATTAATCATCGTTTAATAATAATATGACATTTCATCATTAAATAAAATTAAAAAATAGTAAAGAAATTTTAAATAAACACTGATAATTTTATTTAAATATACTTAAGTAATTATTAATTATAAATAAATGCTAAAATCTTAACCTTAAATTTGAGACCCTAGATCCTAAACTCTTAAACTTAAGATCCTAAATCCGAGAGTTATTAATATTTATTTATAAGTTCTCTATTATTTTTTGTTTTATTTAATGATGATGTGTCATGTTATTATTTACTGATGGTACATGAAATTGTTACACCGACGATGCATAAAATATTATTCCATTATTTTTTTATTTTATATTGTTAATAACAATTACCTAAAGGTAAAAATTCTAATTACATTGTTTATATGATTGAATAAAAATGCTTATTAAAAGGATTTATATGATGATTAATTCAAAACATTAAGACTTGTATGAAATTTGCAAAAAAGTTCTAGACTTCAGTTTTGATGGTTGTCGGCCTAAGAAGTATGTGGAGAGGGGCTGGACTAGGGAACCGCCGCCAATGTGACACCTTAAGGCCCAGCGCTTGTTGTCTTCTATTGGGAACTGCCAAAAGTTTTAGATAAACAGCGACTCCACTGGGGATCGAACCCAGAATCTCTGGTTCCGTAGACCAGCGCCTTATCCATTGGGCCATGGAGTCCTTGTTGCATGAAAGAGGAGTATAATAATTTTTATTAAATATGTTTTTGTCAGCAAGATGTATAGACAAGCCAAACCAAAGAAACTAGAATTCTTACCCAGCTTTTAACTAAAAAAATAATGTTTAAATATTATTTTCTTTTAATTTTTTTTAATTAAATACATATTCATCACTCTTACTTTTCACCCAACAACTTTGATAATAAAATATCATCGAAACCTAAATTTTTGGCAACAAAACTCAAATTTTGAAGAACTTATTTTCTATTTTTAAACTTCGATTTTGATTCATTTATCATCCCGATTCAAAACTTATATATTATTTTTTCTAAAAATAACTTTTTTCATTCTTTTCTATATACTTTGCATAAAATAATTAATGTTGAGTGAACCTTTATAACGAAAAACTAACTCAAATAAAGTATGAAATCCTGGTAAGAAAATTGTAAAGAAAAATTATCTAACAATTAAAAAATGCATTAAAAGAAAAGAAAGAATCCCGAGGAGGTCGAGTGTGTAAAAAAATTGAAAAGTTTTAATTTAATTTAATTTTTTTATAATTAAATTAAATTAAATTCTTTTATTTTTATTTTAATTTAAAAGTATCACGTGTCATAAAATAATTGGTTAATAGATTTTTTTGATGACTTGAAGTAAATTGAATAACATAATATAATTTAGGTACCAACTTAAAAAAAAGAGTATAATTTAAATAATATTTTGTGATTTAAGTTTTTACATATATATATATTACATAATTTGGTTCTAACATCATTAATTATTCTAAATAATTAATATTAATGCTGACATCAAATTTTCATAATAACATTATTTTAACAAAAAAATATTTTTCATAAAGAATTTTAATGAGGTTTAAAAAAAAATTTATCGATATTTTTAACGTAATTGTTACTGTTACACACAACTAGGTGAATATTTTTTTTAATTTTAAAATATTAAATAAGTGAATTTAATAAAAGAATTACAACGGTAATAACATATGAATTTAATAAAAGAATTATGACGGTATTAATAATATATATTTTATGTAATTTTTTTACTCACATAGTGTATGCGCCATAATGTAGTAAATACTTGGCTTAAGTGCCGAAAAGAGCCATCATAAAATAATTTTAAAAAATTAATTTAACACCTAAACGAAATATCTAATTGAATCCTTCGAATTATGAATTGAATTTCATTAAGACCTTGAAATAAAGTTTTCTAACAAGCTTAGCTTGATGGATCGTTAAGTGATGATGTGATGGCTTAAATTAAACATTTTAATTATTTTAGAAATTTTTAATTGATTTATTAAATTAATATTTAAGCCTAAAAATGATTAAAATATTACAAAAAAATTAAAAAAATTAGAAAATATATAAAATTATAATTATAAAGAATTTAAAAATATATAAAAATGTTAATAAAATATATATGAGTGATATGTTAATAAAATCCAATAGTTATTAAATGGGCCAACAAAGAAAAATTGTAACCCAATGGATATTAACTTCGAACTGACCTTATTTTCTCAGCTGCCGCCCCCTTAGCCTTAAGAGTTTCAGGGAAAAAACATCAGGTAAGCCTTACTGTGTTTCCCTTCCTCTTGTTCCGTATCACTTTTCTCAACTTGGGTTTAATTTGTTTTTAAATTTTATATATGTTTGTTATTGTTTTCATCTAATTTTGAGTTTGACATGTTGGTGTATCTACGATATGGTGTTTGTGTTGTTTTTCGTATTTTGATTTAATAATTATTTATATGCTGCTCAGGAATTTGGTTTGTCGACCTTTATTCATCAGGTTTTTGTTTGTGTTTTTTATTCTGAACCTTTGAAAGAGGGAAAACATGAGTTTGATATCTCAAAACCCAGTGTCTAGAAACAAGGTGAAGTTTAAAAGGGATGATGAAGTGGTTTCGATTAATGGAGATATCAGTGATAGTGAGAATGGGTTGGAATCTGATTCTGAAATCTCTAAGTTGAAAAAGAGAAAGAAAGAAAAAGAAAATCAGATTGAGGTTGAGCAGGAGAAAGAAATTAAAAAGCTTGAAAGTTTTCTTTTTGGGTCGATTTATTCCCCCCTTGAATTTGGTAAACAAGTGGAGGAAAAAGCTCACGATCTTGTTGCTGAAGACGGTTCTGCTTTGTTCTTCTTGGACAGTTCCACGAACGATGTGGAATTGTCCGAGGAAAGTGATTATGAACAGAAGACTTGTAAGGAAAGGAAAGCTGTTTGGGTGGATGAGGAGGAGGAAAGAACCGTGATAAACATAGCTAAGGTCAATAGGTTGAGGAAGTTGAGGAAAGAAGAGGATGAGAGTGTGATTTCTGGTTTGGAGTATGTTTCGAGATTGAGGGCTCAACATTCTAAGCTGAACCCCGGGACAGAATGGGCCAAGCTAGATTCAGGGTTAAGGAACGATCATGGTTATGATGATGAATCATCTGATGAAGAAAAGGGTGTAGTGGCAGCTTCTGGTTATGGAAACGGTGAAGTTGTTGATGATATTCTTAGAACAAATGAAGATCTTGTGGTGAAGAGTAGGGTTAAATTGTTGCCAGGGCTTCTTGAGTATTCGAGACTCGTGGATGCAAATGCTGAGGAACCTTCCAATGGCCCGATAAATTCAGTTCAGTTCCACAGGAATGCTCAGTTACTACTTGCTGCTGGATTGGATCGAAGGATCAGGTTTTTCCAGATCGATGGTAAACGGAATACCAAAATACAAAGTGTTTTTCTTGAAGATTGTCCGATTCGTAAGGCATCTTTCTTGCCTGATGGTTCCCAGGTCATTATAGCAGGGAGGAGGAAGTTCTTCTACTGTTTTGATTTAGTGAAAGCAAAAGTCGATAAAATAGGGCCACTGGTTGGTAGGGAGGAAAAAAGCTTGGAAGTTTTTGAGATTTCCCCCGATTCTAGCACGATTGCATTTATGGGAAATGAAGGTTATATCTTGTTGGTTTCATCCAAAACAAAGGAGCTGATTGGAACACTTAAGATGAATGGAACAGTCCGCTCTCTAGCTTTTGCTGATAATGGGAACCAATTATTGAGCTCTGGCGGGGATGGAGAAGTCTACCATTGGGACTTGAGAACTAGAACATGCATCCATAAGGCCGTTGATGAAGGCTGCATTAATGGTACGGCTCTTTGTACATCACCGAATGGAAGAATGTTTGCCGCTGGTTCTGATAGTGGGATAGTGAACGTTTACAATAGGGATGAATTTTTGGGAGGTAAAAGGAAACCAATCAAGACAGTCGAGAATCTAACCACCAAAGTCGATTTTATGAAGTTTAATAGTGATGCTCAAATACTAGCTATCTGTTCTACCATGAAGAAAAACAGTTTAAAGCTGATACATGTCCCATCATTTACAGTCTACTCTAATTGGCCTCCACTGAATAAGAACTTACAGTATCCCCGCTGTCTGGATTTCAGTCCTGGTGGTGGTTTCATGGCTGTTGGAAACGCCGTCGGCAAAGTGCTACTATACAGGTTGCATCACTACAATCATGCATAGAGTGGATCTTTACCCCTCTTAACTTGTTTGAAGCATCATGTATTCTTGTAAGGTGAGTTCATTCAGCTGCAGTATAGTTTCAATCGTCCTCTCTGGTGGGTGAACAACCTTTTTTTTCTTTAATTCGATCTTTTTGGGGTTTGCCTTTACTTATAAGGAATGATCAAAGAGCTTAAGTTTTGGATACAGTAGCTTCAAACATGTTCTTAGTGTGAACTTTTTGGTTGTTCTAGTTTTTTTCTGATCTCTGTTGTAATTTCTCTTAGTGATATCTTATTTAACAATTTTGCCTTGCTTTATTGAATATTTGGAGACTACTCTTTTTGTTTTCTATCATCAAGATATTGGGGTCATAACGGGGAGGGGGATGACAGGGTTTAAAGCTCTAATCATTATTCCAAGCAGGTTTTGGCAGTATTTGGAGATTACTTTTTTTGCTTAATCTGCCTGATAATCTTTTTTTTGGAATTATCTAATATTGGGTTTTTGATGCCTAGTGTTAGACTTCACATATATCAGCTATGTTCTTGCTTACTAATATGATTGTTCTCTGTAATATGCTTTGTAATGATTAAATTTTTCTTATATAATACACAATCATACATGCACTATACTACTATACAGGTGAACTTGTGGATCAAACCATGCTCTCAAGTATGGATATACGAATTTATTTTGATTATAATTGATTCGGATATGTATTGTTTAGTAAAAAGAAAAGCCAAAATCTTCATCCAAGATGACATTTGGGAGTTCCCCGAGCATAAAAGTGAAATTCTTTCTTTCTGTGGAGAAAAATGGTTTATGTAGTGACTCTAAAACATGTGACATCCAATACATACAGAATGCAACATTGCTCCAATGCTTATGCAAAGGAAACCTGTGCTTTCCTATACTTGGGTAAATAATTATATAAAGCAAGACTGAAGAAAAACTAATGAAGGTTTAAAAATGTGTATATTTATTTTGTTTGAATAGATAAAATTAATACAATTTTTATTTGATTAAAAGAAATGATTGATTATATTGATTTTTAATTATAATTTTTTTATAAAATAATTTAAATAAAAAGTAATAGAATAAAAATATCCCCAAATAGGGGTAAATAAAAACTTTGAAATGAATAATTATTCGGTAAAAATAGAATAGAAAGATAATATGGATTATATGATTTAGTTGATTGAATATAATGGTCGGATAATGTAAAGTAAATAATAATAAGTATGGAAATAACATTATTACCCTTAAATAAATTATATTTATTTATTATTTCAATTATATAAATTTGATTTAATTATATTGAATAATAAATTAAAATTATAAAAATATAAAATTGCCTTTAAATTAAATAATCTTTTAATTTTAATTAATATAACATATTTGTAATTTTTCATCTTTTAATTAATATAAAATATTAAACTTATATAATAACTATAACATAATATTTATTTTTATTTTATCTTTTCAAATAAATTCTCACGGTTCACATAGTGATACGACAAGAAGATATGGAGGAGAGAGTAGTGATAGCAATGGAGGTCAGTTCACCCAGTTGGTGCGAAAAGCTAAAGGTTATAGAGAGTCGAGATGAAGAGAGTAAAGATAAGTTGGCAGAATATAAGCTTGATATTTTAGAGAGTCGATCCCTTTTTAATCGTTCTTAAAAATATTTATAGGCAAATGTTTCGTGTAAGAAAGTATTAATGTGTCAAATTTACTATTTAATCATCCTTACAAAACATGTAGGGAGTGTTTTCGATAAGATGAGGATGTCTATGATGAGACAAATCCTGTCATTCATTCTGACTAGATGAAATAGGGCAATAAATCCCACGTGGTGTTTAGTGACCAAAGACTTTCACGTTTTTTATGAAGACTCTAAGACTCAAACAACATATGACTTGCACTTTTCCGGATGGTTATCTTGGGAGGGAAAATTTGCAGGTGACCTCTCCTAGTTCATTGGTGATAGACTTACTGTATGAGGCCTTTTTAGCTTGTCACGTGTCTTTAACGTGGATGAGAATATAATAATATTCCCCCTTTTCAGGTAGAAAAGAAGGTTATAAAGTGGCATTCCTCGATAGCTTTAATCCATTAACTTTCTCTTTTACAGGTTACTCAGTTACAGGTTACTCAGGATAGTGACCTTGATCACTTGATTTACAATGAAATGTTATATTAAAACCTTTTAGGTTCTGCAATAAATATATTTTGAAGGCTGCGTTTCTAAGGAGTCGTGATAATGATAAACAACAACCTGATGGTGAGTTGCCATTGAACGTTGCTTATTCTTTCGAAACGATGCGTTTTAGGAGGCAGGTCTAGATATTCTTTGGGTTTTCTTTTTTGAGCTTATTTTGCCTCATTTTATTTTGAAATTTCTACAACTACTATGAGTTTTTTTTTTGTTGGTTTTTTGCAACGATTTCTGCATTTCAAGAGTTTGTTTGCTTCGATTCACCTTGTGGTGCTTCTTCTTTGCCGTTGTTAGTCATTTTTTACTTTTTTGTAGGAAAAAAATGATTAGGGGAGATGAATGGTCTGACAAAACCTAAGGTAGGGATGGTGATCGAATTGGCCGTGCTCTGAGGAGAGAGGCGAGGAAGAGCCAAAAAACAACATCAACAAAGTTTGACTGGGCTACTGCAACAAAGTCTGAGAGAGTACGAAAGTTGGGAACTAAAGGTAAGTTGCAAGAGTATAGGCTCGGTATCTTGGAGAGTCAATCTTTTCTTCATCATTCTGAGAGAGTCAATCCCCTTATGCAGAAGCTGTTTGGAAAGTTTCAACGTTGGGTTACAGTCCAAGTAAAGAGGGGTTTAAAGGATTCACACATTGGTGGTTGGAGATTTTTAATTGGTTCGGAAAATGGGTTGTGGTCTGAAGTTGGTTTGATTGCTAAAACTTGTTGGTCCCGTTGGAAGGCATGGAATGAGTTGATCTTCGAAAACTGTGCTTGCTATCCGATTGGGACTTGGAATGGGATTCGGGTTCTCAAATGACTGGTATTGCAGCAATTGCAAGAGATTCTAATGGAAAAATTCTTGACGGAATCAACGCACTTGTTCGAACTAAATCTGTACAAGTAGCTGAGGCTTTGGCTTTAAGGCTTGGTTCGGTTCTTGCAAAAAGATGGCAATGGGAGTTCATTATCTTTGAATCTGACAACAAGGAGCTGATTCACTCTGTGAAGAACAAATCTTTTAACTGCTGGGGGTCACTCGCCATTGAACAAGATATTGTCTCTTTGTTAAATTCTATTTCTGCTTGCTTGTCTTTCATTCCATGGACTGCTCATAAAGCAGTGGATTGGATTGCTCAATGTACCAGAAAAGGAATTTGCCCTCTAGACTGAGTTTCTTCTGTACCGTCTGTTCTTTCTAGTTTGCTGGAAAGAGATGCTCTTGTTTCTAACCTATTAATGGAGATGTTCTTATGTAAAAAAAAAGAAAAGAAAAAGGAATTGTCCTTTGTTTGTGATAGCATACCCTATGCCACGTACAACCATAGACATTGCTGCTAAGCATCCATAAGCATGCGTCATCAAAGTGGGTGCCCTACTTTCTTACCATCATACAGGAATGTATTTAGAAAAATCTAATATCATTTATAAATTTGTCACATGATAAGGAATTACAAAGAAAGGTTTTTCATGGGGATTACAAATACCCAAAGAATAAAAGAATAGTTTAAACAAACTAAGCAAATAGATCTAAGTTTGATAGTGTTGAGCGAGTTGTTGTAGAATGGGTGATTACAAACCCCTTGAGGATGGCGATGAAGACGAAGATGGGGATGGCTCAACACCTTGAGGTAAATCGGAAATGGAGGCGAGAAGACGACGAATGGACAAGGAACGAGGGGGCTTGAAGCTCAATGATGTCATCATCATCTTGTCATCGGAGAAAACATTGGAGGATTTAGAAAGGATGAGATAGACCAGCGCTTGAACAATGAGGAACATGAGAACCTTGAGTGATGATGAATCTGCCATTGACATGATCTCTACTTCCATGGTTTCTTCAACAACTTAATAGGATTTGTGGTGATGAGGAATTGGGATGTTTTACAAGGTGTTTAGAGTTGGAAAATGTGAAGATAAAATGGAAAGGAAGGGTGGATTTATAGTATATAGATAGGGAGGAAGAAGATTGGAAGGCTGGCATGTTTCACTTGTAGCCGACTCCTCCACTGGAACTCGTATTTTGACTACACCTCCATTTGGTTGACCTACTTTTCTCACTTCCACGTTATTATTTAATTCAAGTAGACTGGTCTTCGGGGCTTTCAGTTTCCTACTGCCTATGAATGGTGTATTTATTTACTATTAATGTAAAAATAATGATGATTATGAGATTAACAATTAACAATAAGAATGTGAACTTTAAATAAATTTCACATTAGTTGCTAAAAAATTAAACTTTGAAAATGCTAGTGACTTAATCGAGAAAAATTAGGTGATTAAAATAGAAATATTCTCATAGTTGGATAACTATCTATGCAATTTATCTAATTAATAAATAAAATTAAATAATTGACAATTTAAAAACAAAAAGAAATTCCACATCTTTTGCCACATGTCAAACATACCTTAATTATTTCTACCATCCATAAAAATTAATGTGGTTAATATATTGAAGTAATTTGTATTACGTTTGTCAAGTTTAAAATTCATATTGGACCCAAAATAAAATCTTAAATATCAAATTAGAAAAAAAAATGTTAAATTTATATATAAAATATTGTATTAAGTGTTTTAAATATTGAAATTTGAACATAAAAATTTTAATAAATGCTAAAATTTAAATGTAAATTTAATGATTTTATTATTTAGAAATAAAAGTATGAATCAATTAAATAGAAAATTAAAGAATGATTTATATTTAATATATTTATTTTTAAAGGGTATTAAAAAATTAAAAAGAAAAATAGGAATTAATGCCAAGGTTGACCATCAATATTCCAAATTCAACACTTGAATGAGGTTTTAATGTAGACATTTTTTCTCTCGTCGAACGAACTTGCTCTTTTTATTAACTTTATAGAAAGAAAATTTCATAAAACTTATCTATTTGTCAGCTACCACCGACTTAAAAAGTTGTCAGGCAATTTATAAACATTGTAGGAGTATTGGTTTCTTAAATTTCAATCTTGACATGCTAAGCTTTTAATTCTATCCAAGCCTCTAAAGGGCTAGGTTGCTATATATTGAGAGTGACGTTGATTAAATGCTAAGTGTTGATATAATGTAAACAGGACAATAGAGGTCGATTTATCTAAAGAGGACGAGAATTGGAATAAGGACAATAGGATAGAACGGTTAAGAAAATTGCTTCAAGTAATTTTAGGGTGTTGAAAGATCAATCCCTTCTTCATTGTTCTTCAAGGTATTTATAGGAGAGGTCCTCTTATTCACTGGTATGACGTGACCTTATCAATATGAGATTGTTGTGCCTAAATGGACCCTTTATCATATCAGGAGTGCCTTTACACTTGGAGAGTGTTCATACCTAAAAGCAGGTGGATGGCTCCCTTTGAGAAGAACGAGTGATCTTACCCAAATGCGTTAAGGGCAAGTGGCCTACCGAGGTATTACTTTAGATGGAGTCAAAGAGGAAGTCAACGATGTGTCTGGTGCTGGCACATGTCCCAGTGATAGAGGGGTATAACAATAGCCCCCCTTGCAAGTCGAACATGAAGTTATAAAGTGACTTTCTGTGAGACATGGTCTGAATTTTGATGATGGGAGAAGGTTTGCCTCACTGGAAAAGATGAAGAAACATTACATTCCTTCTAGAATAACTATCATAAATGCATAGTTTTGGGGAAGAATGACCATGACGAGGAGTATCTAACACTATGCAAATGGCTAGATGCTATTAGTCATGGTTTTTGAACCAAAAATGGTTTATTTATGAAGGAGCATTAAAAAATCTATAAATTTGGACTTTTGTCTTCCCTGAAACCACTTTGGTGAAACATACCATATGAAACATCTTTCATGGAACATCTCTTGAAACACAAAATGATGATTGTCTTAGATGAGAGTTGTTCTCAAATAATGGTTATTATGACTTGTTCAAAAAGTGAATTGTTTTCAACATAGTTGTTTTTAATGTAGAGATTGTTTCAAACTTTAGTTGTTCTCAACAAGAGGTGTTTTCAAATAACAAATACATTGGATGATAATCGTTCTAACTAAAACCACAAACATAACTATTCTCGAACAACAGTTGTACACCTATTCTAAACAAGAGTTATTGTTTCGAAAGAGATATTAAATGAAATGAAGATGTTAGTAGTTCTACTTAAATAGCACAATTTTCTGAAATATAATATTATTATCTTACAAAAAAACAAAATGTTAATAGCCAAAACTGGGAATCTACACCGGTCAAAACCAAAGCTTGAAAAGAGAAAAACTACCCTCGTCACGACGCTGGAAGCCGAGGAAAAGAGAGAGGGCTGAGAATTGTAATTATTATGCCGAGAACTAAAGAGGGAGTAGTAACTGACTAATGAAGCAAGAATGATTGCTCTGCGAGTGCTTAATCACACTTAAGGTTGTAGATAGGCCATCGCCTCTGCTACCAAAGGATTTACGGATCTCTCGATTTTATGCATGCATGCCGCCTTAAACTGCTCTGTTCTTCTCTTCATGCTCTCTGTCAATCATCCCCGCACTTGCTTTATATTTAAATTTAAAGGAGAAGACATCTACTTGTTCTTTTAATTACCAAGTAAAAGATGTAATCATTTCCTCTCCCATCCAAATCCAACCATATATGTAATTATTAGTATAAACCCTACCTCAGTTGTTTATAGTAGAATTCCAACAACATTCCTTTTAGTATATATACCAAATTTATGAAAGTATTTGGTCAATATCGACATACATACTACTACTGCGATTCATCAAAAAGGATCATTTGTTATAAAAGTCATAGTTACATAGATGTTCAGACATTGTTCCCATACCATTGGCTGCATGTTATTACCATTCCCATCTATTCCATCAAAATTTGGCCTCAACAAACGCCCTTGTAACCTCAACAGAAAGATGGGGGTTGCTGGATGCAAATTTTTCATACTTCCGCGAAAAAACTATGCTCTTCATGTTCCGGACAATGAAGTTCAAAGTTGTTTCCTTCAGTTTCTTCTTCGAATGCAAATTCGATATATCTAAAATATCGAGAGCGTTCGATGTATTCAAGGAATTCAGCATGTATCGCTCGCACGACTCTTGTAAGTACGGAATCTCATACTTATCAGCTGCAACATATAACGCATAAACATGCTTCTTAAACTTATCGGCAGGCAAATCCCCAGTGTAAAGAAACTCTAGGAAGGACTTGAGCTCTTCGGTGCTTAATTCTGATAAAGTGATCGTATCAGTATCGGTCAGTGGAGCCTTGCAGTCGTCTGAGCTTAGTATGTTCTTAAAGATTTCTGATCTTGCTGCCTACACATCGGTCAATCCATGATCAATGTTCAGTCCGAGGAGTCAAAGTAACATAATCTGAGAAAGAAATAGTTAGGGCCTGTTTAGTGTTTACCAGTAAAGATTTGTGCGCTGAAATGCAGGGGCCATTGTTAGGCTTAAGCTTTATGTCAGTGTGAATTTGGTCATTGAAAGCCACCATAAATCCACTTAAGAAACTTATTCTCTTTATCAAATCATCTTCAGTATCCGTCAATGGTTTCTTGAAATATAGACAGAAGCAGAGTAAAACAAGATTGACAAGGATATTAATAATGTCGCAAAATTTGGAAAAGAGAAGAAGACATTATTACCTCGTTCAGGGGTGTAGTGACAGTTGACTTTGCGCTGAGATAAGCAAAGAAAGAAAACAGTAAATCGAGGAGGGAAATCCCTTAAACACACTTTTTTGGATGCCATGAGGCAATTAGTTAACATTTGTGTTAGCTAACAAGCAACGCAGGGGGACTATCAAATATAGCAACAACAAAGAAAACAGACAACAGACATGGATAATTCAACAAACATATGCTTATTAACCCCTTATATGCATGTAATTCTCTATTTATTTCAAAAAAAAAAAAAAAGGGCAACAAGAAGAGTGTGATTAAAGCAGCAGCGAAGGGTTACAAAATGTAGCAGCAGAAAGTTAGAAAGAAGAAGGGTATAGATACCTTCTACTGGGTGATGATTGGGAAGAATTTCGAAACCCAAACTCAAAAGGATCAGTTGTTCCTACAGACAGAGACAACATTAGCTAAAATAGAAGTTGATGAAATTTTTTGCAAGACATGTTGTGAGGTTGTAAGGCAAAACCAGAAAATCTTGAAGTTGATGAAGGGGGTCCAGAGGCGAATGCTGAACTGAATAAGCTTGATCCGGAGCAGGCAGAAGATGAAGAGCCGAATGATGGAGGAGGAAACATTTCTTTCTCTTTTTTTATTTCTTACTTCCTTCTGATCGTTTTAGATTAAAAAACAATAACTCTTTGCAGTGGCTACTGCGGTTGTGGGGGCTTTTATAGGTGAAACTCCTAAATGGTTAAAATATGAAATAAGTGTTTGTATTTTTCCTAAATTTAAAATTTAGTCATTCTATTTTTAATTTCAAAAATTTAGTCTTTTTACTTTTTCAGATTTCAAAATTTAGGTTAAACTATTAACATCTTTTGTTTGATATTGAAACTAAAAATATGTCTTTAAGTGCATATACTCTTCACAAATTTAGAATTTACTTACCTTATATAAAAAGAAGCATAATGTGCTCTAACGCATTCAAACCCACATTCTCCTATACTAGTAATAATGTTGATGCCAATTGAGTCACCTTAATGGGTGTTGAGCATAATTGACATCATCATTATTATCCGTATAGGAGAACGTAAGTTTGAATACACTGAAGCACATTAATGCAGATGCTCAACAATAATGTACTCTTCACGAATTTGAAATTTAGTGACGTTATATATATTTGGATTGGATTAATTTCAATTATACATTGTAACACTATCTTTTAATAGCTTTAGTTTCATATTTAAATTAGAATACATATATTAATCATAATTTTTAGTTTCATAAATACAATTAATTTTTTTAATTAAATATATTTTGAGTGATTTATATTATTTTGCTAATTTTAATGTAACTTTTAAAATTTTAATCATGCTATTGTTTCATTCTCTTTATAGAATCAATAATTTAATCAATTTGATATGTACCAAATAATCAAAAATAGAAGGAAACGTTGTAATCCTGTCAACCTCCTCTTGACTCCGTCCTTATTTACATCGTTAACAAAAATTAACGGCTAAATGGTTAAAATATTACAATGTAATAACAGAAACCTTGATTTAAAACCAGACCGTTTGGGTTGAACCGCGGCAACGGTGTCACGTGCCTCAGACATTTCCTTGCTTGCTGAGAAAGTTAGTGGAATTGCCTTTCCTTACTTTTCAAAAGACAGGAAAAGAAAAGAGTGAATAATTGATAGTTTTAAAGCTAAGAAGGGGATTTGTTCAAAACTAGTGTTGTCTGTTGTGTATGTGGTAATTTAGGTTTGGGTTTGAAGAAGGTATTTTTTTAAATTTAAATTAATATTTTCGTTTCAATTTAAATATTTTTTTAATATTTCATTATAAAATAATTAATTTGTGTCTATCAGGACTTAATTTAAATTTTAGTGACATTCAACTTGATTTACCAACATTAAATCTATCAAAATATCTCATGATTTCAAACTACTTTTATTTTGCTGTTCCTCCACTCTCTAAATTTGAAACATCAATTCCTTTTGTAGCTTATCTAATTTGAAACTTTAGAGAAAGAAGTTCTCTTTTGATTTTTTTTTTTAACAAAAGGATTGTCTTTGCATGTTTAAATAAATGCTAATTTTGATCTTTTGATAGCAATTAATTATATTTTTGCATGCATTTGATACTAGCTACAATCTTTTGAGAATCGGCCGGGTTTAGGCCATATTAGTTGCTCCTGTTGTAATACATCATTGGTTGGGAAATTTTCCAGAGAACTTAAGGAAGAGAAATGGAGTCGACTCAGTGGTCTACCCGTCGAAGAATTAGATACTTGAACATGTTATGTTTTTTTCCCCTTATGCAGAAGCTGTTTGGAAGGTTTCAACGTTGGGTTACAGTCCAAGTAAAGAGGGGTTTAAAGGATTCACACATTGGGGGTTGGAGATTTTTAATTGGTTCGGAAAATGGGTTGTGGTCTGAAGTTGGTTTGATTGCTAAAAACTTGTTGGTCCCTTTGGAAGGCATGGAATGAGTTGATTTTTGACAACTGTGCTTGCTACCCGGTTGTGACTTGGAATGGGATTCGGGTTCTCAAATGACTGGTATTGCAGCAATTGCAAGAGATTCTAATGGAAAAATTCTTGACGAAATCAACGCACTTGTTCGAACTAAATCTGTACAAGTAGCTGAGGCTTTGGCTTTAAGGCTTGGTTCGGTTCTTGCAAAAAGATGGCAATGGGAATCCATTATCTTTGAATCTGTCAACAAGGAGCTGATTCACTCTGTGAAGAACAAATCTTTTAACTGTTGGGGATCACTCGCCATTGAACAATTTATTGTCTCTTTGTTAAATTCTGTTTCTGCTTGCTTGTCTTTCATTCCATGGACTGCTAATAAAGCAGTGGATTGGATTGCTCAATGTACTAGAAAAGGAATTTGCCCTCTAGACTGAGTTTCTTCTGTACCGTCTTTTCTTTCTAGTATGCTGGAAAGAGAAGCTCTTGTTTCTAACCTATTAATGGAGATGTTCTTATGTCAAAAAAAAGAAAAAGAAAAAGAAAAAGAATTGTCCTTTGTTTGTGATAGCATACCCTATGCCACGTACAACCACAGACATTGCTGCTAAGCATCCATGAGTATGCGTCATCAAAGTGGGTGCCCTACTTTCTTACTATCATACAGGAATGTGTTTAGAAAAATCTAATATCATTTATAAATTTGTCACATGATAAGGAATTACAAAGAAATATGTTTCATGGGGATTACAAATACCCAAAGAATAAAAGAATAGTTTAAACAAACTAAGCAAATAGATCTAAGTTTGATAGTGTTGAGCGAGTTGTTGTAGAATGGGTGATTACAAACCCCTTGAGGATGGCGATGAAGACGAAGATGGGGATGGCTCAACACCTTGAGGTAAATCGGAAATGGAGGCGAGAAGACGACGAATGGACAAGGAACGAGGGGGCTTGAAGCTCAATGATGTCATCATCATCTTGTCATCGGAGAAAACATTGGAGGATTTAGAAAGGATGAGATAGACCAGCGCTTGAACAATGAGGAACATGAGAACCTTGAGTGATGATGAATCTGCCATTGACATGATCTCTACTTCCATGGTTTCTTCAACAACTTAATAGGATTTGTGGTGATGAGGAATTGGGATGTTTTACAAGGTGTTTAGAGTTGGAAAATGTGAAGATAAAAAGGAAAGGAAGGGTGGATTTATAGTATATAGATAGGGAGGAAGAAGATTGGAAGGCTGGCATGTTTCACTTGTAGCCGACTCCCCCACTGGAACTCATATTTTGACTACACCCCCATTTGGTTGACCTACTTCTCTCTTCCACGTTATTATTTAATTCAAGTAGACTGGTCTTCGGTGCTTTCAGTTTCCTACTTAATATTTATTTATTTACTGATCACAATAAAATTAAATATTAATTTTTTTTATAAATAATTATATTTAATAAATTTTTAGATTCAAATTAACAATCCAAAATTAAATGTGAGAGAGTACTAATTGAAGAGATTTTAGATAAGTTTAACATAACAATTGGAATGTGAACTTGATAAAAGTTATGTCAATAAAAAAAAATTTCACTCCTTAAAATATTAAACTTTGAAAATGTTAGTAACTTAATCGAAAATTTAGGTGACTAAAATAAAAATATTCTCATAGTTATGTGATTATCTATGTAATTTATCTAATAAATAAATAAAACTAAAATAATTGACAATTTAAAAACAAAAAGAAATTCCACATCTTTTGCCACATGTCAAACATACATTAGTTATTTCTACCATCCATAAAAATTAACATCGTTAATATATTGAAGTAATTTGTATTATTTTTAGTTTAAAATTTAAATTGGACCAAAAAAAAAAACTTTAAATATCAAATTAGAAAAAGAAAATGTTAAATTTATATATAAATATTATTTTAAATGTTTTAGATATTGAAATTTGAATATAAAATTTATAATAAATGCTAAAATTTAAATGTAACTTTAGTGATTTTATTTTTTAGAAATAAAAGTATGAATCAATTAAATAGAATATTAAAGAATGATTTATATTTAATACATCATACCTGAGGGTCAACCACATTTCAAAAAGTATGATTATCATTATGTATTTTTAAATGGTATTAAAAATTAAAAAGAAAAATAGGAGTTGATGTCAAGGTTGACCATCAAAATCCCAAATTCAACACTTGAACAAGGTTTTAATGTAGACATCTTTTCTTTCATCGAACTTACTTGCTCTTTTTATTGTTTAACTTTATAGAAAGAAAATTCCATAAAACTTATCTATTGGTCAGCTACCACCAACTTAAAAAGTTGTCAGGCAATTTATAAACATTGTAGGAGTATTGGTTTCTTAAATTTCAATCTTGACATGCTAAGCTTTTTAAGTCTATCCCAACCACTAAAGGGCTAGGTTGCTATATATTGAGAGTGACTTTGATTAAATGCAAGTGTTGATATATTGTAAAATAAGGGAGGTAGATAAGGAGATTATGGTGGTGCAATGAAGGTCAATTTACTTAAAGAGGGCAAGAGCTGGAATAAGGATAATAGGACAAACTGATTAAGAAAATTGCTCAGAGTAATTTTTGGGTGTTGAAAGATCAATCCCTTCTTTATTATTCCTCAAAGTATTTATAGGAAAGGTCCTCTTGTCCACTGGTATGACGTGGTAGGATAAGCATTCAATCCTGCCAAATGCGTAAAAGATATTCATGAGACTTTATTAGTAAGAGACCATGTCACCGCCAACCCCTCCTAAAAAAAGACGCCATTGTCCATTGTAGGGGTAGTAGTGGAAGAGATCTACTAGCCATAAAATGACTTTAGCCACCAAATAAAAGTGTTTAGTGCAGTGAAACCTAAGAACTATTGGCAACAAAGAGACAAAGCTACGACAACATCTGACAAGGAGTTTAGGGGTTTGCTAGCTATAGAGGGTTCTTTGGTGGGGAGAGGTAGCGTTGCAAACAAGTGAATGAGATATATCGGAAGAAGACGAAGAGGAAGACTGGAGCAAATTCAATAGTATTGAGCACAATGGCAGGTGGTGGTTTGTTAAAATGGAAAAAAAGGAAATGTGGTTGATGATAAAGTTCAACAAAGAAAACAAGTTGGGAGAATTTTAGAGAGAGCTTTGAGAGTTAGAATGCCAAGTGCCAAAAGTCTTTTCACCAGTTGTGAAATGCTCCTATCTATAGTGTCTTAAAAAATGAGAGTTACAAAGTTGGCAATTAATAGGAATAATGGAATAAATTTTAGTTACAATTGCATTAATGGTTAAGAGGGGATGATGAAGAGTTTTGTTGGTCATGATGATGGAAAATAGTGAAGAAGAGCTCACTATGTTTCAGAAAGAAAGCAGAAACACTCAATATTACAAGAAACGGTTAAGAGGAAAACCTATTAACTACCTCCATATATGATCCACCAAGCCAGGCACTCTGTGTAATGACCCGAAATTTATGAGTATCGAAAAAGTACATTTTTGGTTCTCTGTTTTTGTAAAACGGATTCAAGTTAGTTGTGTAGTTAATTAGGTTTTAGTTAAGTGAAATTGTTTGAATTAAGAGTAATGAGGTTAAAGGACTAAATTGCAATATGAGTGAAAGTTTAATTATTGATCAAAGAAAAACTAAAGAGACTAAAGAGGAAATTATGTCATTTTCTAAAATTGAGGCGGCGCAAGTATGAAATATCAAAGATTTCTAAGTTAAAAAATATATTTTTTAATATATTACTTAATAATAAAGTATAATATATTATTATATTATTACTGTATAACATTAATTAAATAAAAGAAATAAAAGATAGAAAAAGAAAGAATTGGGGACGAAACAAATAAGAACAGGGGAGAAAGAAAAGAAAGAAAAAAAAGGAAAAAAAATTAAGGTTTCAAGGTTTGAAGTTTAGTTGGTAAGTCAATTTAGCTCATTTTCTTGTAATTTTGATGTTTTTGGAATCCTAGAACAAAATACTACTTGATTTAAGTTAGAATTTTGAAAGTTAGTAAATTTTTAGATGTGGGTTATGTTGAATTAATTGAGGAATTAGGGTTTGAATTGATAGAGTTTCGAGTTAGAATTGAGAAAATGATTGAATTGTAAGGTAAATCATAAGTTTTATATAGTAGGGACTAAATTGAAAGAAATTTTGAAATTAGGGTTTTATGGTGAAATTAGGGAGTTGAAATTAAATTAAAGTGGAAATTGAATTAAAATATGGAATTAGTTTTGTAAGAAAATAGTTAGTTTGATTTAAGGACTAAATTAGAATTAAAGCAAAAGATGTATATAAATTGAAATATTCAACGTTAAATTGTAGTGTATTGATAAATTTTAATTATTTTAATTCAGTAGCTAACGTTGAGTCGAAAACCTCGACTAGGAAAGGAAATGAGAAAGTCAACGAGGATTAGCTTTAAAAATACGGTTTGTATTTCTATAATCCGAAAACTAAAATTATTTGTTGTATTTATTATTATGTATGGTAAGTGAAAATGAGGTGAGTTGATATATTGACATTGAATTGAATTATTTTGTGAAAGTTTGTGTATGATTGAAAAGTGTATTAAATTGGAATGGATTGAAATTGTATATTGGTTGGAAATTGAATTATGTATTGAAATACCCTATTAACAATGTCGGGTTAAGTCGGATATAGTTGGCATGCCATAGGATTGGAAGTGTTCAGGGATACTTCGACTTCGAGCTGATGAGGCACTATGTGTCATATTATTATTGCTTTGGATAAATCTGATGAGGTACTGAGTACCATATTGTTTTACTTCGGCACAACCGATGAGGTACTGGTGTGTTTGGGTTGGATCCGCATATCCGTCGGAGTCTGAATCGTGTTAATAGGGATGTATGAATGAATTGATCAAAAGATTGACATTGAATAATATTGAATACGAAATGGATATCGAAATTGAAATTGAGAAATTTATTGTGAAATGCTATTGAATAGCAATTGAGAGATTGAAATAGAAGATATGATAATTTAAATTGATTATTTATTGAATGAGTATTGTTATGTATGATTATGTATATAAATATTATAAATTTTTGCTTAATAAGTATTCGGGTTATAAAAATACCACTGAGTGTATACTTAGCGTACGGTTTGTTTCCGTGCGCAGGTTAGGTTAAAGTTCAATCGTTGAATCAGCATCCAAAGCCGATCCCGAACTCAAATCACGCGATGAAGTATTTTAACTTTTGAAAATGGCATGTACCTAGGTTATCTTTTGATGTCATTTTGAGATGTGAATATTCATGGCGTATAAGAAAATATTGGTTGATCTATATATATAAATATGTTTTATAATATGGTCATTTACATGGTTTAATTTGAATTGATTTGGATGGTATTTAAATAAATTGTTTAGAAAATATATGTTAGATATCTATAAACATACATGAGTTAGATCGTTATATTGACAGTTTTGACATGTTTTAGATGTATTTAATCATGTTTAGGATTGATTGAAAGATTGGATTTTAAGTTGCTTGTTGTTCAAGGTTTGCAGGGTTGGTGAACTTGTTGTATAAGGCTCATTTTGAGTCCACATTGCCTGGCACAAGGGCGTGTGACCAGGCCGTGTGAGACACACGGCTTACACATGGGTGTGTGGTTAGGCTGTGTGTCCCCTGCAACTTAAAATTTTAGAAACAGAAATTTCCACACAAGCAAAGACACGGGCGTGTGTCTCAACCGTGTGAGGTACACGACCTAGCACACCGACATGTGTCTGGCTGTGTGAAAACTGCACCTAAAATTCAAAAAATTACATGGGGTAAGTCAGAAAGTTACACGGGGTAGGACACGGCCTGAAGCACGGGCATGTTTTTGGGTTACACAGGCGTGTCCCTAAATCACATGAGTGTGTGAGCCCTGTACATAGGAAAAATTTTGAAATTTTGCGTAAAATTATCTGAGTTTCCAATTAAGTCCCGATTCGTTTTAAATACTTATATTGGGCCTCGAGGACCCATAAAGGGGCAATACGATTAATTTATGATGAGTAAGAAATTTAATTTATTTAATGTTCGTAATTGATCTAAATTGTCTGGTAACGCTCCGTAATCTTGTTCCGACGACAAATAAGGGTTAGGGACTGTTACACTCCGAAACATCACGAGTGAAAATAACCCAATAATCTTGCCATTTTTCGGGGTTACTTCCATTTCTTCTACTTTGGTGAAACATACCATGTGAAACATTTTTCGTGGAACATCTCTTGAAACACAAGATGATGGTTGTTTTTGAATAATGGTTATTATGACTTGTTCCAAAAGTGAATTATTTTCAACATAGATGTTTTTAGTGTAGAAGTTGTTCCGAACTTTAGTTGTTCTCAAATAATAATTACACTGGATAACAATCGATCTAACTAAAGCCTTGTTCTGAACATAGTTATTCTTGAATAATAGTTGTACACCTATTCTAAACAAGAGTTATTCTTTCGGAAGATATATTAAATGAAATGAAGATGCTAGTAGTTCAATTTAGATAGCACAATTTTTTTGAAATATAATATTATTATCTTACAAAAAATAAAATGTTAATAGCGAAAATTAGGAATCTACACCGGTCAAAGCCAAAGCTTGAAAAGAGAAAAACTACCCTCGTCACGACGCTGGAAGCCGAGGAAAAGAAAGAGGGCTGAGAATTGTAATTATTATGCCGAGAACTAAAGAGGGAGGAGTAACTGACTAATAAAGCAAGAATGATTGCTCTGCGAGTGCTTAATCACACTTAAGGTTGTAGATAGGCCATCGCCTCTGCTACCAAAGGATTCACGGCGCTCTGGTTTTGATGCATGCATGCCGCCTTAAACTGCTCTGCTCCTCTTCATGCTCTCTGTCAATCATCCCCGCACTTGCTTTATATTTAAATTTAAAGGAGAAGACATCTACTTGTTCTTTTAATTACCAAGTAAAAGATGTAATCATTTCCTCTCCCATCCAAATCCAACCATATATGTAATTATTAGTATAAACCCTACCTCAGTTGTTTATAGTAGAATTCCAACAACATTCCTTTTAGTATATATACCAAATTTATGAAAGTATTTGGTCAATATCGACATACATACTACTACTGCGATTCATCAAAAAGGATCATTTGTTATAAAAGTCATAGTTACATAGATGTTCAGACATTGTTCCCATACCATTGGCTGCATGTTATTACCATTCCCATCTATTCCATCAAAATTTGGCCTCAACAAACGCCCTTGTAACCTCAACAGAAAGATGGGGGTTGCTGGATGCAAATTCTTCATACTTCGGCGACGAAACTATGCTCTTCATGTTCCGGACGATGAAGTTCAAAGTTGTTTCCTTCAGTTTCTTCTTCGAATGCAAATTCGATATATCTAAAATATCGAGAGCGTTCGATGTATTCAAGGAATTCAGCATGTATCGCTCGCACGACTCTTGAAAGTACGGAATCTCATACTTATCAGCTGCAACACATAACGCATAAACATGCTTCTTAAACTTATCGGCAGGCAAATCCCCAGTGTAAAGAAACTCTAGGAAGGACTTGAGCTCTTCGGTGCTTAATTCTGATAGAGTGATCGTATCAGTATCGGTCGGTGGAGCCTTGCAGTTGTCTGAGCTTAGTATGTTCTTAAAGATTTCTGATCTTGCTGCCTACACATCGGTCAATCCATGATCAATGTTCAGTCCGAGGAGTCAAAGTAACATAATCTGAGAAAGAAATAGTTAGGGCCTGTTTAGTGTTTACCAGTAAAGATTTGTGCGCTGAAATGCAGGGGCCATTGTTAGGCTTAAGCTTTATATCAGTGTGAATTTGGTCCTTGAAAGCCGCCATAAATCCACTTAAGAAACTTATTCTCTTTATCAAATCATCTTCAGTATCCGTCAATGGTTTCTTGAAATATAGACAGAAACAGAGTAAAACAAGATTGACAAGGATATTAATAATGTCGCAAAATTTGGAAAAGAGAAGAAGACATTATTACCTCGTTCAGGGGTGTAGTGACAGTTGACTTTGCGCTGAGATAAGCAAAGAAAGAAAACAGTAAATCGAGGAGGGAAATCCCTTAAACACACTTTTTTGGATGCCATGAGGCAATTAGTTAACATTTGTGTTAGCTAACAAGCAACGCAGGGGGACTATCAAATATAGCAACAACAAAGAAAACAGACAACAGACATGGATAATTCAACAAACATATGCTTATTAACCCCTTATATGCATGTAATTCTCTATTTATTTCAAAAAAAAAAAAAAAAAAAGGGCAACAAGAAGAGTGTGATTAAAGCAGCAGCGAAGGGTTACAAAATGTAGCAGCAGAAAGTTAGAAAGAAGAAGGGTATAGATACCTTCTACTGGGTGATGATTGGGAAGAATCTCGAAATCCAAACTCAAAAGGATTAGTTGTTCCTACAGACAGAGACAACATTAGCTAAAATAGAAGTTGATGAAATTTTTTGCAAGACATGTTGTGAGGTTGTAAGGCAAAACCAGAAAATCTTGAAGTTGATGAAGGGGGTCCAGAGGCGAATGCTGAACTGAATAAGCTTGATCCGGAGCAGGCAGAAGATGAAGAGCCGAATGATGGAGGAGGAAACATTTCTTTCTCTCTTTTATTTCCTACTTCCTTCTGATCGTTTTAGATTAAAAAAACAATAACTCTTTGCAGTGGCTACTGCGGTTGTGGGGGCTTTTATAAGAAACTCATAAATGGTTAAAATACGAAATAAGTCTTTGTATTTTTCATAAATTTAGAATTTAGTCATTATATTTTTAATTTTAAAAATTTATTCTCTTTACTTTTCAGATTTCAAAATTTAAGTTAAACTATTAACATCTTTTGTTTGATTTTATATTGAAATTAAAAATATGTCTTAAAGTGCATGTAATCTTCACAAATTTAGAATTTACTCACCTTATATAAAAAGAAGCATAATATGCTTCAACGTATTCAAACTCACATCCTCCTATACTAACAATAATGTTGATGTCAATTGAGTCACCTAAATTGGTGTTGAGCATAATTGACATTATCATTATTGTCAGTATAGGAGAACGTGAGTTCGAATGCGCTGAAGCACATTAATGCCGATGCTCAATAATAATGTACTCTTCACGAATTTAAAATTTAGTCACGTTATATATATTTGAATAGGATTAATTTTAGTTATACATTCTATCCAAAATGATACTCAACACCATCTTTTAATAGCTTTAGTTTCATATTTAAATTAGAATACATATATTAATCATAATTTTTAGTTTCATAAATACAATTAATTTTTTTAATTAAATATATTTTGAGTGATTTATATTATTTTGCTAATTTTAATGTAACTTTTAAAATTTTAATCATGCTATTGTTTCATTCTTTTTATAGAATCAATAATTTAATCAATTTGATATGTACCAAATAACCAAAAATAGAAGGAAACGTTGTAATCCTGTCAGCCTCCTCTTGACTCCGTCCCAGTTTACATCGTTAACAAAAATTAACGGCTAAATGGTTAAAATATTACAATGTAATAACATAAACCTTGATTTAAAACCAGACCGTTTGGGTTGAACCGCCGCAACGGTGTCACGTGCCTCAGACATTTCCTTGCTTGCTAAGAAAGTTAGTGGAATTGCCCTTTCTTACTTTTTATTCGGAAAGAGAAAGGAAAAGAAAAGAGTGAATAATTGATAGTTTTAAAGCTAAAAAGGGGATTTGTTCAAAACTAGTGTTGTCTGTTGTATATAATTTAGGGTTGGGTTTGAAGAAGGTATTTTTAAATTTAAATTAATATTTTTGTTTCAATTTAAATATTTTTAAGTAAGTATTTCATTATAAAATAATTAATTTGTGTCTATCAGTACCTAATTTAAATTTTAGTGACATTCAACTTGATATGGAGTTCAAAAAGGAATTTTTTTTACTAAAAGAATTAGTATTTCTTCATTCGTGAGTATATCAAAGACAATTTTAATATTAAATAATTATTATTTTCAATTTTGATTTTATATATAAATGTTTAGTACGAAAAAACAACATTTTATATATATATATATATATATATATATATATATATATATATATATATATATATATATATATATATAAAGAAAAAGCAACATTGAAGTTATTTGGATGCTTAACCAAATATTGTTTTGATATATAGTATAAATTTAAGGTTTAATACAGTGGATTAATATAATTTTTTTGGGTTTTTTCTCCATTAATACAGAAAAAAATATTAATTCAAATGGTATCCCAATTCGATTATTTATCAAGATGGAACGTTTGCAATAGTGATCATGGGTGGTGCTGGAAATTTTCCACAAATATCACGTCATCATTAGGTTATAATTGGGTTAAAAAATCATATTTTATTGGTGAAGGGTACCTATACGACGACATCAATATTATTCGCCAAAATACTAGTAAAATACATGTTTAAATCAGGTTGGAGGTGACATGTCAGGCGACACCCAGGTGGAGGGAGCATGTCGGGCGACACTCAGGTTGAGGCACTTTGTCAGGCAACCATGTGGAGAAGTGCCCTCAGTTGGCATCGAACCTTATTTAAATGATGTCTTCTTAATGGTTTAATAGTTTATTGATAAGAAAAAAAGAAAAAAATTTTTATAGAAGAGGAGAAAACAAAGAAGAATTCATAAGGTTAGTAAAATATTAATTTTATTTGATTATATTTTTTACAGTAGAATCTTGTTTTTCAAATAATTATTGAGAAATTTAATAATTTTTACAGATTTAGTATTGAATATGGATAATCAATTCTTCATATGTGTTTATTTCAACTGAGTAATTTTAACAACAACAGTTGGTTGTATATCTGAATGTTGCCAACAAATAGCAATAAGACTTAATAGAAATGTGTTGGTTGATGATATGAAAGAAATGATCAATGCAAAAATTGTTAGACGTTGTGAGAGAAGTATCTCAAAACTATTCTACAAATTCTCAGTTTCGTCAAATCCCATCAAATTTATCGAGATGGAACTTGTAGACGATGAAGACGTGAAGACAATGGTCGCACTTTATTACCAGAATCGGAGTGGCCATACGGAACTGATTTAGTTGTTTGCTGAGTTAACTAATGTGGGGCCTGGTGAATATTTCACTCCATTAAGTAAAGAATATAAAGTTTAAGATCCGTGTACAAAGATTTCGAGAGCGTTGATTGAGACCTATGCAGATGGTGAAGATGGATATGATAATAATGGTTCTTCTGATCACGAGGTTGAAGATTATAATGGTTCCGATCTAGACGAGGTTTCGGATGATATTGACGATGAAGGCACGAATGACGATAAAAATGTTTGTGCATCTTCAGTTAAGTGTAAATTTGTGAATGTTTAAAAACTATGTCTTGTTCGGTAATGCCTTGTAACCCTAATTCAGCAACGGATACGGGTAGGGGTGTTGCATTTTATTGGTACCAGAGCTAGGTTTAGTCGATTCTAGGACTAACGTAGCGTGTGTGAGTCTAGCTATACATGCCATAATATATACTGCGATAGTGTGATGACTTCTGACATTTGAAAATGTGTTTTCATATAGTATATGGATCTCGACAGAGCTATAGTTGATGATGTCGAGAGCATAGCGGTTGCTTCCGCGCAAGGGACAGCGCTGGTTGATTCTCGATCGACCTCGAGTAACAAGGAGGGAGAGGCTAAGCAAGCCTTTTACCAAATGATGAACAACTGGTTTACTCAATATATTCGGACTAATCCGGTTGCGCAACAACCTCCACCCCGATTAATCCATCTTCGATACCTGTTATACCTCAAGTGAGTGATCCGTTGAAATTGCTTAAGTCATTTGTTGATAAAATCAGAAAACACGGGGTCGAAGAGTTTAAAGCTACTGATGATGATGCTGAGCGGGCTGAGTTCTGGCTTGATAATACTATTCGTATGTTCGATGAGTTAACCTGTACACCGGATGAATGTTTGAAATGTGCTATATCATTGCTTCGAGACACCGCATATCACTGGTGGAATACACTAGTATCAGTGGTTCTGAAAGAACGGGTGACTTGGGAATTCTTTCAGACTAAGTTTCGTAAGAAATACATCAGCGAAAGATTTATCGACCAGAAACGCAAAGAATTTCTGGAATTGAAACATGGTCGTATGACCGTAATAGAGTATGAGCGGAAATTTATGAGACTCAGTCGATATGCCCATGAATGTGTTTCAACTGAAGCTATCATGTGTTTCAACCTAATTTAATTTCACATCGAATAAATCAACTCAATTAAATTATTTCTGAAGTCATAGAGTTTTCTTCTGATTTAAATGTAGTCCAATCGAACTTTTGTTGAGCTAGCTGAGGGACCAATCGAACATGTACAATTAGGCTCTAGTGATTGCAATTATGTCCAGAAGCATCGTTTCGATAATTTACAATTACTTAATCATGGAGTTAGTCCACAAGAAGTACCATGATTGAAAACTGCTTATTGTATACTCTTTACAAAAGCAATTCATCCAACTGTTTTGTCCAATGACCTCGTCATGCGTGTGTTACCCTCATATGATATCATTGATTCATTTGACTTAAATCTGTTCACTTAATACAATCCTATTTTATCTTATTGTCATTATTGTGTCTTCTTAATGATTAATATGATCACTGTCAACAAATGACTATGATAAATTGCTTGTTCCAGAACTAGCAACCTGTGGCCATGTTCCATATTTATCAATCCACACAATGCCAATGAGAGGATATCATTAACTTTTTAATTGAGTTATGAATTCTACTGTTGCTAGTAAAACTATGTCATACGCAAGTCATGTACCCAACATATCGGCTATGGGCTCGATCATCTTTAGAGCATAAACCTCCACTTATATCAAAGCACATGAGTTGCATACGCATGGTTAGTAACTAACTTAGGATTTAGTTAAATCACACCATGAACGCCACAAGTGAATTAATTCACAAACAGATTTAGAATTAATTCATCTTGGGTCTAGTCCAATGTATCATTCTACCAATGAATACATATATGTCTCTACTCGTGGAGTCAACTGCTTTGATAGACAAGACTAGTCATCTCTCCAATTGGAATTGTAGACGACATAATAATCCTCTCAGTATATGAATCAAATGCTCACTTTGATTCTTTTACGAGATTATAGACTCATTTAGATTATCTATTGAAGTAAGTTGTCTTTCTCACAATGTAAACGTTCTTTATAATGTCACTTATCTTCAGTTTGAACTTTAGACAATTAATGAGCTAATATTTGTTTGTCACAATTTCACTATGCATGTAAAATATAAAAGACAAAAAATACAAAAGACATAATAGTGAAATGTGAAATTAAATTTATTTTTTTATTTATCATTCAAATAAATAGAAAACAATTACATGTTTACTACAATATGAATACATTTCCCAACAATTTGTGGGCTAAAAAATCGTGACCAAGGGAGACTATGTATTTGACATTAAGAGATATAGCATGAATGTGTCGATTGACTACAAAGTCGCTGTGTCTAAACCAACATTATATATTGGGGAGTGTTGGAGGTTAGCAGAAAGGTGCAATTAGCGGGTACGAGTTGTATTTATCAAGAAGCCGCAAACGTGGAAGATTCAAAAATTTGTTAAGCCTCACACATGCACTTTTGCACATATGACACAAGATCACTGCAAACTTGATGAAAAAAACTATCTACAACTGCATCATGTCAATGATGAAGGACATGCTGACCATTCCTGTACTGCTACAGATTTTTGAAATACAAGAACAATTCCAATATTGAGTGTCATACCAAAAAGCATGGATAGCTAAATAGATGGCCATGGAGCAGTTATATGGATATTGGGATGCGTTATACAATGAACTATAGAGGTGGATAGTCGTTGTGCGAAAGTACATGCCATAGATTGTCCTTAAGTTATAGACACGACCTTATTACGGCCCAGACGACCAACTACAACCAAAAAGAAAAAAAATTCATTGGATGTTTTGAACATTCAATCCATGCGTACGTGCATTTCCCCACTGCAAGCCGCTTGTGCAGTTTGGTGGAGCCTAACTATACGAAAAATATATGCAGATCCTACTTATTGCGGTTACTCAAGATGGGAATCAGAACTTGCTCTCAGTAGCGTTTACCATTGTGGACTAGGAGAACATGGAATCATGAGAATTCTTCCTGACGAACTTGCAGACATATGTTGTTAGAGAAGACAATATTTGTATCATATCCGATAGATCGAAGGGACTAATTACCACGATTAGATGTTTCGGTGTTTCGTGGAGACTCGTTTATTGCATCCACCACATCACTGCCAACTTCCACCAAGACTACAAGAATGCGGACTATTGCAAACAAGTAGTGAACATGGGCAAATTTTGATTTCAACATATATATATATTTAAAATATTCTTAATTCTTCCACACATTATTTCGAAAGGGTAACATGTATTTTCGAAACACATATGCAACGTACGAGCTAGAACAACACCATTTCAGGCAAAGACTGACCAGACTTGAAGGTGATATGTATAGTGAAATGAATAATCCTTTTCGAGAGTGGTTGGACACCATGGAGCCATGGCAATGGGCTCAAAGTTTCAATGACAGATCTTGATATAGTCATATGACCACCAACGTGGCAGAGGCAGTTAACTCTATCTTGAAGTGAAAGTTAACTCTATCTTGAAGTGAACACATCTTCTAATTTCATTTATTTTCTCAGCTACGTTCTACAGGTTGGCAACCTTAATGCCAAGAATGGGGCTGAAACAAGTAAACCATATAGAGGTGGGACATGTGTTTGTCGAGGAGGTCAGGAAGGAAATGGATGTGAACAAAAAAAGAGCAAGGTCAATGAATGTAGAAATATATTCTCGACAGTTAAAAACTTTTTGAGCTACGAAGTCTATCAGCCATCGACCTGGTATCCTACTTAGGTTATACAGAGTTGATCTCCGAAATAGGTAGTACGACTATAGGAAGTTCTAGACACTTCGTTATCGTTGTACGCATGTCGTTGCAACTTATGTTCACGTCTCGATCAATGTTGAATAATATATCGATAAAGTGTACACTTTGGAATGCACATTGCATATTTGGGGGAACGACTTCCCCGTCTTGTGTGATGTGTCAACATGGGAAGTACCTCTACCAATTTTCGAGCTTGTTCCAAACAAAGGGTTATGTAGAAAGCCGAAAGGTTGCTTGCACATCACTAGGATTCATGGTGAAGTAGAATTGATAGAGAAAATCAACCCTAAACGTTGTGGTCTATGCAAAATAATTGGTCATAATCTGAATAAATATATAGTTTTTTCTATGTTAGGATATTAAATTTTTACCCTTTTAATAGTTTTTATATACAATGATAAAATGGTAATTTCATATAGCGAAGCGAGTTGGGGCAGGGCAAGCAATTACCATAACTATTCCAAACCCACTATCCAAAAGAAAAAAATCCACCCCATATCCACCTTTTCTAAAAAAAAATTGTGCTCCATTCGGAGTGGATTGATTCAAAATCCATCTAGTGGTTCAGGTTTTGCCATCCCTATAGCAACATTGCCAAAATGTAGAGGTTACCAAGGAGTTAAGAGCAAATTGAATTCCTTTAGTATCAGTGAGATGATGAGGTTGCATCATCACTCAACATGCAAAGATAACATCAAACCAGTGACCAGAATACTAGTTGCATACAACTATTCCCCAATAATACCATTAGACATTTAGGCCTTAAGGCTAGATGTGAAAGACATGGATTAGGTCTGTTGCTCTAACAACGTCGTAGCCCCTAAGATAACTATTGTTCAATTGCCCCAAAATTTTAAGCTCTCTAAAGAATTTTATAAAGGAAACAATGATCCATTTGAGTATTTGATGCAATATATAGATTACATTTGAGGGCTTCTAACACTCTCAAACATAAATCCTTTGTCAAGACCTTGAAAACAAATGCAAAAATTAATACTTGTTGCTCCCTAAAGATTCCATACATAATTTCAAGCAACTAGGTTGCCTATTCTTGGGGTGCTTCCGCATATATTAAGTGGTGTTAAAGATGCTCACTAGTCTTTGAGTGTTGTCTAAAATCATTGTAGTGCCCTTATGTGGCATATAAAAACATAAAGCTCTTTTGGTGGATCTCACTCAATAGAGACACGATATAGGCCTTGGGGAACATATCAACAGAGGCCTTTCCCCACTTTGACAGCATTGAATAAAATATGCTATTAAATCCCACCAAGAGGTACCTATCAACTACCTAGTTGCATTACCATATAAGATTAAAACATCTACGAATAAGGGATGAAGAGGTAAGTGAAACTCTGCCTCAAACACGTATAATGAGAGTAAAAAAATAAGGTGAACTTTCACCCTCTAAACCAACTTCGCTAAAACGATGCCTCTCTTCCGGCACAAAAAAATCACACTTAAAGATTGTATTAATTTCTATACCCCTACACTACAGCAATGCTCCCATCTCCTCGATTGTTGTAGTACACTCATACAAGTCACTTTCAGTGGTTGCATCCCCAGGCCTTATGGGTGTTCTCTTATGCTTAGAAACACCCTTTAATCATCATCAAAAGAAATGATTGATGGATAAAGTGAAAATCGAAATTCCTCTATTTATATGATAAAGACGACTTTTCCTATATCTAGGTTGCATAATGGTTAAACCACCACATACGTTTCTCAAAAACGTGTAAGAAACCTCTTCTCAATCACCCATGTGGAAGATTCGTATCATTATCATTAATGATCAATTATCTTAGTTACTCAAAAGATGTGTTGCCATTCAATGTATGTATGTACATATTCATTTTCATGCTTAAACTCAAAATCCATAAAAAATCATAGTAACCCACATTTCTAAAATCAAAATTTAAATTTTAAAAATCTAAAATGTAACCTCCCACTCCTCAAAACCTGCTAGGCTTTTTCAAAACTCTTCTAATGTCACCAACAATTTTAACAAGCTCATCAGAGGCCATTTTATAACCTCCCCCTCGTTTGGGGGGTAATTGTTGCACGACCTTTGTTACACCTCCACGTGCCACCCACGAGTGTCACACCAATGAGCACACCTTCGTTATGGACCATCTTCACCAGAGGCACCTAGGGCTTCCCAACTGTAATAGGACACCCACTGATTGTCAAGCCACATGTCACGCCACCGTCTACATGGACACACCGCTACCTTTATGGGGAGAGAAGATGTGACCCTGCTGCCAACAAGATGCTTACACATGACACTGCTATTGTATCATATATAACCCCTCACACTTGAATAGTAAATGATATAACCCTCCAACTCCAATTCTCTCATCCGATCCATCTCTGTCTATCCCCATCCTTTGTAATCTTCTCTAGCGCAATTCGCGACGACTCTCTACCCTCTAACTCCACTAAATCTCCTCTTTGTTGATATCTTCCGTCAACAAATCACAAACCAGATGGGTGAAACTCATATTGAGAATCAATAGCATTACTCCGCATACCCCCACGTTGGTTGCCATACCTTCGTAACCATTTATTTAGTAGTGCGGATTCACAAACCGCAAGCTCGCCGAGCTTCTCCGATCATTTAAGTTTCATCATTGATATTTACCAAAGTTGACTCTCAACTTTCCAGATCTAAATGCACTTTGTTCTTCTCCTTGTAGGATAAAAAGACATCGATCCATCAACCACTTTTCCTTGTCAAGCAAATTAATCTCCCATGGAATATTACTCACAAATACAATACACACTTTCTCTTTGAGAAAATCACTACTGTAATAACAACATACAATCTATAACAAATTATTTATGCCATACAAAATAAATATATATATAAAATAAAGGAAAATAAAAATGATTTTATTTATTAAAAAAATTGATAAATTCTTTAAAATAACTTAACATATTTAAATAATATATAATGTATATGCTTACTGTTTAAATTTTTTAAAAATAAAGATAAATTTTAATAAATAACTTCAACAATTAATTTTCATTCTCTTTTAAGCTCAAGCATGTACGTACATTGTGATAAATATATGATTATAATATTCAATCATGTAAATGTGAATTTCATTACATTAGCAAAAATATATAAGTCTGTGAAATTCATCATTAAACATAAATAAATGAATTTAAAAATGAAAATCATGAATGTATACTTAACAAAATTTATACTAACTTTAAAACCTAAAACCTAGTGCAGACCTTATTACATATGAGATGCAAAGAATCCCTGGTTATTCCCCATTTCTTCTTCAACATTACTTGCCTGAAAATCACTGATAGATTTCTCAGAAAACCCTATTTTTTTCTGAAAACCCATTACTCTAGCTCGACTAAACTTTTCATTTTTGGCATTCATAAAGAACTCCCTTGTAATCTGCATGCAAAGTTGAGGGTTCTTCTCTGCCAAAGCTTCATATTTATCCGATAAAACGACAGCTTCCGCGTTGTTAAAAATGAAGTCTAGGGCGATCTCTTTTAACGCCGTGTTTGAACAAGCTTGTGATGTCTCTAAAACATCAAGAACATTGGATGCATTCAACGAATTCAACATGTAACATTGGCAAAACTCTTGTAAATATGGGATCTCGTATTTTTTAGATGCTATGAACAATGGGTGAACGTGTTTTTCCAGTTTCTTAAATGGCAAAATGCCATTGTAAAGAAACTCCAAGAGGGACTCGAGCTCTTCAGAGTTTAGCTCGGGAACTCTAATGGTATCATCCTTGAAACAGTTCGTTTCCAACATATCTTTGAAGATCTCAGATCTTGTTGCCTACATCAAACATTATGAAACATTATACTTATATATATACATACTCATATTTGATATTCATGGTAAAAAAGAAGAAGAAGAAGAAGAAGAAGAAGAAGAAGAAGAAGAAGAAGAAGAAGGAATTACAAGTACGACTCTGTGTGCTGGAATGGAAGGGCTGCCATCACTCGGCTTGAGCAGTGCATCAGTATGAGTTTCTTCTTTGAGTGCTTCAAATAGTCCACTTAAGAAACTTACTCTCTTCTCTTTCAAATCATCGATCCATTTTGTTTGATTTGCTTGTGGCCGAGCCTATCAAAATATAATTTCAATTTGTTTGAATAATTGCACACAGATCAAGAAATGTATGAAAAAAAATATACAAATTTGAGAGTGAAAAAAGAAAGAAATAAGATGGTAAAGAAAAGACCTCATTGACAGAGTTATTGACCCTTGAGCTAATGTTGGGAAAGCAAGAACAGCATACTGAGAATATATCTGAAAAGAAGGTAGAGCAGGTGCTGACAGCCGATGAACTAAATAATGTTCGTAAAAATGGTGGGGTTTTTTCCACTGGCATTTTTAGAGATCGACCCATGCTTAAATTTGCTTTCCTTAGGTAAGTATGCTTATATATGTATATATTAAAATTACTTTCTTTAGGTAAATATGCTTATATATATATATATATTTATCTTTTTTATAAATATCTATCGGCTATTTGAGGTATGAGTGGTCTATTTTTCTTTAAAGATAGTTGTGATAAATGTTAACTATTAGTGTTATATTTATCATTCTAACTTATAGGATAGAGACCGGATGAAATATAACCTTAAAAATTAAATATCCAAATTGATAATTGTTATACGATGATAATAATTTATATATTTATATATTTTATATTTTATTATATAATAACCTGATTCGTGGTCTAATCTGAAAAACCGACCCAAAAACTCTCCTAAAATACAATTTCAAAGATCCATTTGAAGGGGGCTTCTTCCTCTCTGATCCGGAATAGGGGTGAAGTTAGAATTTTTTTTTAAGGGAGCAAAATTAATATGTGTATTTTTACGATAGTAAAAATGAAATTTTATCATTTTAATATCTATATTTTTATAATTTTTAAAGGATTAAATCAAATTTTTATCATTTTCAGGGCCACCAAAGTGTAATTTTATCTTTACTAATTTAAATTTTATAAACTTTAAAGAGACCTAAATGAAAAATTTTCTATTTTAAGAGAGACTAGGACCCCTACCAACCTCCTGGGTACGCCCCTGAACTAGAAAATTTTCCTTTTTTCTTGATACTGTATATCAACAATAATTAACCTAAAAAAAAAACCCATATACTAAAGAACATTCACTCTTACTATTAAATTTTAGCGTAATTAACATGTAAATCAAGAGATCGTAAATTAAACATTGAATTAAATATGTAATTAAGTTTTACTGCTCTTTGAAATTCCATATTATATATTCAACACATAAATTAGAAATTAAATTATATCATTTTTTTTCATCTTGATATTTAATTTTTTTTATCACAAGTGATATTTAAATTATATTTTTTTCCTCAAGTCGGTATTTCCATTAATCAAATTGCTAACATTTTACACCAAAATATTATATCCGTTAAAAAAATTCAATTAATAATATTTTGTCACGTCGTATAAACTTAAAAAATATTTTAATTCTTTTGTTTTCATTGTTTTTTCATTTATATTATTTTCTCTTTATTTTTTCTTCTAATTTTCCTTTATTTTTTCTTTCTTCTTCCTTTATTCGAAATTTGCCCTCCCGAAATCTAGACGCTAGTTATTAATTTTGTTTTTGAACTCTACCGTCTACTTGCTCGACCTAACAAGAATATTGAAAAAGTTATTGTATCGATCAAAACCAATATTTTCAAAACTAGACCAAATCGACCGGTCGAATCGGGAGCCAATTTGGTGATTAGTTCAGATATTGGGGTTGAACCGATATAGATTGATAGAACCAATTTTTTTCTATTTTATAAATTTTTAATAATTTATTTAATCAAACCGGACGAACTGGTTAAAACAGAAATTGGTGGCATAATTGGTTCAACCATTTGTTCAGTTTTAAAGAAAACAAAATATATAAGAGAAAATAATATTTTTATTTTTTTGCCACACGTCAATTCTTTATTGGTTAACTTTTTTAAATAAATATAATTACTTAATTAACCATTAAACTAAACAGAGGTACCAAACTTAATCTTTGTTTTGTTGTGGTCACATTGGTTTTTAATCTTTCTTTTATTTTTAATCTAAGTCTAAGTTATTATGATTTTTATTTATATTTTCGTAATTTTTTTGTCCACTCTATTTTTTTAAGAGTAGTAGTAGATTTAGTTTTGAATTTAGTTTTTAAATTCTACTCATATTTTAGCGTATATATAAGATTTGCTTTGATAAGGGTGTCAGTAAATTTATTGGGAACCATTTTCAGAAGAACTTATTGTGATAGAGCACAAAGATAATGTTTGTAAAATTAGAATCATAACATAATGATAACGAGGATGTAATTTTTTAACGGTTTAATTAAAGTAATACATCTCTGATTTGTTTTTCTCATTAGTGTCAATTTATCTTCTCCTCTTTTAAAAGTATTCAATACAATTTATTGTTTCTAATTTATTATTTGTACAATCTTTATATTCTTATTATTAATGATAATATTTTCTCAAAAAGAATGCATCTTTAAGAATGGAGTCTTAATTTGAAAGAATAATCCAATTTTTTTATTTGGCTAGATCTAATAATTAACATTTTGCCAACTCAAGCAAGCTACATAATGCACTTTTCTTTAAACTTTAAAGAAAAAAAAATTGTGATAAATTTGTTGGTATGATAGCAAAACTATTAACCGTTTTAGGTATAGTTTGAATTCAAATCGTATTAATCGTATTGTTGATCTCGTTTTATAATTTTTAAAAAAGAATTTTATATGTAATGAGAAATTAAAAATGGAAAATGGATTTTATTGCTTTCCGTCTGTGCATAATTGCATGTAAACATGTATTCTATACATTAATTCCACCATATATATATATATATATATATAATTTTCTTCAAACTCCATTAATTCTTTTGGTTTTGGCATCCATTAAAAAAGCCCTGGTAATCTGCATACCAAGATGGGGATTCTTGGGAGCAAAAACTTCATACTTAGGGGAGAAAACAATATCCTCCATGTTCCTAACGATGAAGTTCAAGGCAATTTCCTTTAATGCTTTGTTGGAACAAACATCCGAGATCTCTAATATCTCAAGAACATTGGAGGCATTCAATGAACTTAACATGTATCTTTCGCAGAAATCTTGCAAGTAGGGGATCTCGTACTTGTCGGCTGCCAGGAACAACGAATACACATGTTTCTCCAGCTTGTCCCAACCCAGGTTTCCACTGTAAAGGAACTCCAGCAGTGATTCCAGTTCTTCTGTGTTCAACTCAGGTAGTGTAATTGTATCACTTGGTGGAGCTTTGCACCCATCTGAGTCTAGCATGTTCCTAAATATCTCTGATCTTGCTGCCTATTTTTCACATCATACTATTTTTTAATTTTTAGTTTACACAAAACTTAAACAACCCTAACTAATATATATATATACACACATACATGTGTGATTATATATAAAATGTTAAAAAGAGTATAGAGACTAACAGTGTAATTTAACGTAATATAAAATAAAAAGGCAATAATAAATGATAATAATGGAGAGGGAATTACATACAAGTAAAGCCCTGTGAGCTGGTATGGAAGGACCATCGTTGCCCGGTTTGAGCTGAATATCAGTGTGAATTTGATCTCTAAAAGCCACAATAAGTCCACTCAAGAAGCTTATTTTCTTGTTCAGATCTTCTTCTATCTCCTTCATGCTTGTCATCCATTTGCTCAGATTTCCAAGTGGCTGTTGCTATCATCCAAATAAAACAACACATACTTTTTTTATATCTTTCAAAATTAGTCAGATAATAATATATGGCCATTGAATTGTTATCTAATTTAGCTTATTAATCAATAATGAAATTGAAGAACAATAAAGGAAAAAGAAAATGAAAGAAGAGGTTGCTTGCCTTACAAGAATTGGGTGAAGAAGATGGAGCAGGAATGTTATGAGTAGTTTTATCTGTAGGTTTACAATGATGATCAATTTCAAGCTTGTTCATCAAAGTGATTACATTTCTTGCACCTTCATAGCAAGTCCCACATATTGTATTCCTCGGAGGTCTTAAGATAAACGGCATTGAACTACAAATTGAACAATCCATATTTTTTTTCTTTTCTGAAAAACAACAAAGCTGCAGAAGAAGATAGAAGGCGGCAACGATTGAAGAGATTTTGAAGAAGAAGAAGAAGAAGAAGATGATGATGATGAAATTCCTTAACTTAAACTTTAAATTTAAAAAAAAAAAATAAAAATTGTTGAATGATAATGATAGAAGTTTGTTATACCATATTTTATTGATGTCGATTAATAAGATAAAGCAACTAACATATGACGGAGGCTTACCATATTTTTTTCTTTTTCTATTTTATCTTATTTTAAGTCAAATGACAAATCCACCCTTCCAAAAGGTTACATAAAAAGGGTGTCCAGAAAGAGTGTTAATGATTACAACCAAATGCAGAACTGGTTAGCTATGTTTCAATAATTCTATATATCATATTATATTTAAGTTCAAATCTTACTACGGGATATTAGATCAACATAGTTAGAAGTTTAAATAATAATAGATGAAATCAGTAATTAGTATAAAAAATATTGGGTGACATCAATCTCATATTCAAAGCTACTAAGTCAGTTCCAAATGCAGGTTAAATTAAATAGAATATAGAAAAAAGAAAATGATGGAAGTTAGGGGTAGAAGAGTCAAAGGGGGGGTGATTGATATTATAATGCAAGAAAGAAAGGAAAGAAGGTTGAAGTGAGTTGTTGCTGTCAATCAAAGAATGGATGTGAAGCTGGTTGGAAATGTGTTTGGAGTGAGTTTCAAAGAAAGCCCTTCAAATGGCATAAACATTTGGGTTGTTTTTTAAAAATAAAAATAAAAAGAATGTTAGGAAGAAGAAAATGACTTTCCAACTTCACAACAGCAAGGAAGTGTTAGGCTATCAATCTTAACCAATATAGATTATTGGGTTTTGGTTTTGGTTTTGATTTTGGTGTTTTTTTTTTTTTTTGTTTGTAGGACAACCTGGCCAACTGCTATTACATTCATGTCTTCTGTTCTTCAAAGGGCAATGGCAATGATTAAATTTCATATGAAGTGGTGGCCATAAAGGTTGTAATTGCAACTTATCTACTAGTTATTAGAATTTTTTATTTTATTATATATACATGTGTGGAACCCCACTAATAAAGTGATAAGTAGTCAACTTTAAAAATATGTCATTTCATGTCTTTCCACAAATAAAAATTCTTACAATAAAAATTGATAATGACAATAGAATTATCAAAATATATATATAAATTTCATGTGAAAAATTATTTTGGGAAAAAGTTACGAGCAAATGAGGAGAAATTTACTAATGTTAAAAAACGAATGATACAAGAGGAGTTCTGACTATATCTATTTAAGGGCTGAAAACCCTTGTTCTAATCAAAGTTAAATAGAAGAAGAACAGTTCTATATGGATTCAACTTATGCTGTATAGTTTGTACCGCGGGGGCTTCACCCGTGGTTGTAACCCCAATCTAATTTTGTGCTTAATAGATCTGGCCTTTTGCCTCCATAGATCCCCTTATTTTGTCACTATATTTATTTCTTCAATATGTGACGAGATTTGGGTCACACAATTTCTAACAAAAACTTATCTAAATAATTGAATTTAGAAATTGTTTTAATATTAAAAGGTTACAAATAAAACTAAAAGAAAGAGATAAAATATTCAAATTATGAAATACATAAATTGAATTAAAAAAAATTCAAATTTTATTTTTACTCAAAAATCATAGTAAAACAATTACAGCTTAATCGAATATAGATAACCACAGAGGCTCTCTAAAAAAGTAAATGGCTAGCCATTAAATGTGTTTGATTCTCATAAGGGAGGATCGAACCCCCAACCACTTAGTTAAGAGATGAGGTGAGCAACCACCACATCTTATGGTTTTATAGCCCATATTATTCCTCTAACACATATAAACAAAATATAAAATAGACTCCCATAAGATTTCGAGATCAAGACTCCAAGTCTCATTTGACTTATTAAGAAAAAATTTAATTTAGATCTGTTAAATGGTCAAGCTACCCACCTAAGCTTGAAAGTTTGTTTAAAATTTGGCAAAGTTTAGACAAAGATATTAGGTATAAAAAATGAGTTTGAGTAATATGAAATGGGCTCAAGCTTTGAATATTGGAGCTCGAGTCCAGCCCAACCCTACTCATTTTTAAGTGTACAATATGTTGTTTTTCATTTTATATATTATTTTTATTTATATCATATGAAAATTAAATATATCATACTATAATGTAAATATAAAAAGGAAATGATGAATATTTTATGTTTAGAGATTTAATAATTTAAGAAATAGTATATAATGGTAGTGAAAGATATTTTTTCTGAAAGTATCACTAGTACATAGATAATACAATAGCATTACAAATATATCTTCGACCAACTATAATATAGACATCTATTTAGGTCAACTCGACTAGTTCTAGTAGCTAAAGCTAATATCATTAATTTTAGGATTAATGCTAGTATATGTCCTACGAATGTTTACACATGTCAAGTGAAGTAGGTGGAATTAGAAATGTTGGGTTTAAAAAATGAGACTATTATAATTGCAATAATAAACAAAATATGATGATAATTAAAACCAAATATGTGTTGGGAAAACCAAGTATGTAAGAGAATACTTCTTTCCCTCTTTGTGTAATTGAAATGGGCAATAATAGGTAAAAATTAAAGACAACAAGAACATACAAAATTTTGTTGACGCGGAAAACCCAAATGGGAAAAACCGCGGGACTCTAGTCCTGTGCAAACTTGCCTTCTACTATTATATGAGTAGGATTACATTCAATATCGCATCTAGTTAGGATGGTTTACAATTCTCACATAATGGTGACTCTCTCTCTCTTTTTCTCTATTAGTGTAACTCACTTGTGATTGTGCTTGATGCTTTTTCCAACCTAAGCCTTCCCAAAGCCTCATATTTATAGTAGAGAAATGAGGTTCCCAAAAAACGTAATTTATAACTTCTAGACAAATCCACTATAAATCAATAAACTTTGGAAATGTAAATTTGAGTTAATAACATACATAAATGTAGATGATTCATTCCCCAAAAATGTGATACACCTCCATTGCAATAAGGTTCATCTCCCTAATTCCTAATTAAGGAGGGATGCACCCAACAAATCTCTCCCTTCCTGACTTAATTAGGGGGAACAAGCAAACTGGATCCTTGACAACATTCTTTGAACTTTTTAGTCGGAATCAACTTTTTCATTATATCAGACTAGTTATGACTAGTGTGAACTTTATTTAGTTCAAGCAATTTTTCTTCTATTACATCTTGTATCCAAAGATAATGAACATCAATGTGTTTTTTTTTTAGAGTGATAAGTTGAATTTGTAGCTAAGTGAATAGCACTTTGATTGTCACATTTGAGGACATACTTTTCCTGCTTGTGGCCCGATTCTAGTAGAAAAATTTTCATCCATAACATCTCTTACACTCTTCAGTGAAAATTTTTCATCCATAACATCTCTTACACTCTTCAGTTGTTGCTATGTATTCTGCTTCAGTGGTTGATAATGCCGCGCATTCAACTCCCCTTGAAAAAATAGTCACATACCTCGATATTGGCTTTCTTAAGTCAACATCTGCAGCCATATCTGCATCCATGTACCCTCTAAGTTCTGACTTTCCTTTTCCAAAGCACAAACATCTCTTTGATGTGGCACAAAAATACCAGAAAATACATTTCATAACCTCCCAATGGACTTTACCTAGATTAGAAAGGAATCAACTTACCATTCCAACAACATGGGTAATGTCGGGTCTGGTATAGATTATGGCATACATAAAATTCTCAATTGTAGATGAATATGAGACTTTTTTTCCATTTTTTCTTTCTTTTTCTCACTTGTGGAACTTTTCCTTCTGCTCAACTTGAAATGTCTAACAAGTGGAACAGTAACTGGCTTGGACTTGTACATGTTAAATCTCTGAAGAACTTTATCAATGTATTGTTCTTGAGATAGCCATAATAACTTCTTGGAACGATTTCTAATTATATTAATTCCAATGATTTGTTTTGTTGGGCCCAAATCCTTCATGGAAAAGGAATTTCTTAAGGCCTTCTTAAGAGCTGCGATTTTCTTCTTATCTTGCCCAACAATTAACATATCATCAACATAAAGCAATACTATGATAAAATCTCTACTATCATACCTTTTCACAAAGACACAATGATTAATATGAGTCTTCTTAAACTGATGCTGAGTCATAAAAGAATCAAACTTATTGTACCATTTTCATGGTGCCTGTTTAAGACCATAAAGGCTCTTTTTGAGTTGGCACATTAAGTTTTCTTTTACTGGCACTATAAACCCCTCAGGCTACTCTATATAAATCTACTATTCTAAATCACCATGGTGAAATGTCATTTTCACATCAATTTGTTCAACGTGTAAGTCTAGACTAGTAGCCAAACCAAGTATAACTCGAATAGATGACATCTTGACCACAAGCGAAAAATTTTCTTCGAAATCAATTCTCTTTTTTTTTATTGCAGCCTTTGACAATAATTCTAGCCTTATACTTAGGATTCTTGTTGTTCTTTTCAGTTTTGAGTTTGTATACCCAATTGTTTTTCAAAACACGCCTTCCTATGGGTAACTTTACAAGATCATAAGTCTGGTTATCGTGCAAAGATTGTATTTCTTCTTGCATGGCTTTTAACAATTCTTCTTTATGATCATCATTCATTGCTTTGTCAAAACTTTGAGGCCCTCCCTCATTGACGACTGACACATACTCATTTGAAGGATATTTATTCGATGGTATCCTTTCATGCATCGATCTTTTCATTCTAGCTGAGGTGTAAATTCTGGTTCACTTGTCTCAATAGACTGATCTTCATATATTTTTATTGATGACTCCTCTACTAATGACTCATCATTTTCATTCTGGTTTTTAGCATCTCTGTCTTCAGTAGTTTCATGTCTTGCCATTGTTAGTGGATCATGAATAAGAAGAGTACTGACCTTAAACACAAGGCTTCCCAGTTGTATAACGTTTTCAATGGTCTGGTCTTCGAAAAACACAATATTTTGGCTTCTAACAATCTTGTAACACCCTATATCTAGTCTGGTCGTCAAACCTGAGCTATGGAACACCACATTAGCCATCAAAGTAACTCTCTATTAACACTCAACCTATCATCCAACACACCAACAATTTATACATAAAAGATGCTTAACTTATCAAAGTGCAACAGAATATCATATAAGTACTCTTATAAAAAATTTAAGACTAGCTCGTACACAAAATAGGATGGTTTACAACTCTCACATAATGTTGTCTCTCTCTCTTTTTTCTCTCTTAGTGCAACTCACTTGTGATTTCTCTTGATACTTCTCCCAACCTAAGCCTTCCCAGAGCTTCATATTTATAGTAGAGCAATGAGGTTTCCAAAAAATAGCACTCATAGCTTCTAGAAAAATCCACCATAAATGGATGAAAGTTGGAACTGTAAATTTGAGTTAATAACATACATGAATGTGGATATTCATCCCCCAAACATGTGATACACTTACCTTGCAATAAGGTTCATCTCTAATTTCCAATTAAGGAGGGATGCACCTAACAAGATGGTTAAAGTTTACTTAACATTTCAAGGTTGAAGCAAGTGAAGATCCAATGTTTTTTTACATAATTCGAGTGGATCAATAAAATCAAATGATAAAGTTCTTTTAGAGATATGGAAGATTAAGAATTATGATTGATTTAGATATGTTGTGGTTTTTGACACAACTTATCATACCAATAGATAAGATATGTTATGATTTTTGTGGGGATTAATCATCATCAACAAACTGTAATGTTTGGATGTACTTTTTTGTTAGATGAGGCTATTGCTTCCTTTGCATGGTTGTTCAAGTAATTAAAGGGTAATCAGTCACCAAAGACTATAATGATTGATTAGGATTATGCAATTAGCAAAGAAACCAAAGAAGTCTTTTTTGGTCCATGCCACATCTTATGTTTATGGCATATTTTTAGGAATGCTCCTTTACATCTTCATAGTCTCGGTGGAAATTTTGATTGTCATGCTTTGTTTCATAAGTGCATGCAAGGTTGTGAATTAGAACCAAAATTTTAGAAATCTTGGGGAAAATGATAAATGATCGTAATCTTTAAGATCATACATGGTTGAAAGGTTCCTACAAATGTCATGAAAAATGGAGAACTACTTTTAGCATTAATATATTTTCTTCTCAAAGGTTGAGGTTACAAATAATGTTTTGCATGGTATTTATAAATCCATTACTTCTACCAAATTTATTTTTGAATTTGATAATTTAGTGGCAAGATATCGTCCTTCCGAAGTTGAAAAGGATTTTCGATGAAAAAAAGGCTCAATCACGTGTGAAATTAAAATTGTGGTAATTTGACTCATGCATCGAATGTTTATACTCATGAAATATGAAAATGCTTTTAGAAAGAATTCCTTGTTGGTATTCCATTGGTATGAAGAGAAGTTGTACAAAATGGTACAACTTATACTTTTGAAGTGATGATAGAAGAAAATAGTTCAAGAGTTTGAACATTCTAATTTAAAACAACTATTATGGAGATTCATTGTACTTGCAAGAAGTTCAATTCTTGTGGCTCTCTTTGCTCTCATGCTTTACAGATTCTTAGTGTTAAAAATGGTAAAAAAAAATTACTGAACAGTATATCTCTGAGATGGACTAAAGATGCTAAGAAAAACATGCATGAAGGTAATGTTCTTGAGTTTTTACAATAGTATAATACAGAGGGTGAAGTTGTATTCCATAATTGTATGATTCAATTTGCTTATGACTTGGTTATAAAAAGTCAAGAAAATGAAAAAAACAAGACAAATTTATCAGAAGATTTTATATGAAAGAGACATGGAAGTTGATAAAGAATTGAGAAAGTTATGTCTCCAAGAATCATGAGCTCAAGGAGAATGAGACAAATGCAATAGTAGTCATTTGGTCTGGTAAGTCATCAATATAATTAAGAACTTACTGCTATATGTTTTTATTACATAAATGATAATTATTATTTTTGTTTAATTTAGAAAATGTAAGGAGGTCAATATTGAAGAAATATCAGCCAATGTTGATAATGTTGTAAAAAAGGGTGAAAATAAAAGTTCCCTAATCTTAGGTCAACCATGCATTAGGTTAAAAGGAGTCTCCAATGCTAGACTTAAAGGTCACCTTGACAAAAGAAAACCAAAAGCATCCCAATTGTTGAAGCTTAGCAAGTAAGTTTATTGTAATGTTACACTTTAAATCTTTAGATGTACCCGTTGGCTCTACTCCAAGTTAAGAAATTTTTATAGGTGTAAAAATTAGTTACATATCATATACTAGAAACATTCTTAATTCTTGCCAAGAAGCGATAAGTACGCCTCAAGTCTCGAAGTTTGATATTGAATCTTTATAGATTTTTTATCTAATAATAATCTTGTGATCAGTTAAACGATCTTTCTCGATTTTTTATCGAATTTCGATACTCTTGACGAGTCTTGAAAATAATTATTAATTCTTGTACAAATGATGTTTAAAGGACTCGATTTAGGTAGCTTGGACTAGATCTAAGCACAAGAAATTACGTTTGAGATCCCAGAGTCAAGTGTGTGTTCTTTTACAGCCGTATAAAGGAAAATCGAGCCTAAAATAGGGCCACACGACCCCTTACATGACTATGTTCCCTTGAAACCCTAGGTTTTTCGATTCTCACATGGCTTCAGTCTGTTACACAGCTTAGCCACATGGCCGTGTACCCCTCCAAATAGTCTAGAGCTTTTCACATGGTCGTGTATCCTCTATTTTTTAAATTTTACCGTTTTCCCCTATTTTTAAGATTTTACAATTTTATCCTATACTTTACAAATTTTACAATTTTACCTAGAATTTTATGATTTGTTTTGATTAGTCCATGATTGTTTCCTGGCCTGTTTTAAGTGTTTAATTTATTCAATTAAGCCCCTGATAATATGAATAATGTTAGAATCCATTATCTAAATGACTGAAATAATATCATATTTATATATTTTTTATGAGTCGTGAATAAATATGTTTAATGTATCTATATTTGTGATTGTTCATATAACATGCTTTATGATATCGCTAATTGGATCCTTGAAAAACATATGTGTTTGGCTATTGTATCGATTAGTTGAGAGCATAATTATTGCTGCCATATTTTATTTGTTATAAGTATGTTATCCGTTTCCGTTTTAATATGTTTTAAGCATGCTTTATGTTACTGTTAAACTGAACACTTAATAAGCATCACTTCTTCTATTAAATTATATGTTATGAGCATATTTTTTGCTACTGTAATTTTCTATTAAAAGCATAATTAAATGCTACCGTAGTGATCTATTTGAACTTGCCATATTACATTGCATGGGGTGGGACGATTTGAACGAAGGAAGTAGTCGGCAATTCATCTGCTGAAGTAGTGGTTTATCCACAATGTATTCTAGTCGGTAGTCATCTACTCGACAAGTGGTTTATTCACAATGTATTAGCATATTTTATCTACAAAAATGGATGGTTAATCCACAAATATTCTAGTCAACAGCCGTTTGCTCGACCAGTGGTTTATCCACAACGTATTAGTAGCTTTTATCTACACAGACAGATGGTTCATCCACCAATATATTTATCATTAGTAGTTCATCTATAATGATATGTGATTTATCCACAATATCGTGTGAAGGTAGAGAAGTTCTGGGGAACTCCTAACTATGGTGTGTAGTAGTCGTAGGACCTTTCTATTGTTAAACTGAACTTGCATTGCATTCATAAGCAATTACATGGCTACGGACATTGAAATATTAAGTTAATTAGTTGTTCTAAATTAGCGGTATTTTCTATTGCTATTAATTGTGATTTATTTTATAAGTTGATATTTTGTATGACTTGTCTATTGTTTGCACTGGTTCCCTTGCGAAGAAACTCACATTGAGCTTCATAGCTCCCTCCCATTTTTATTTCTATCTTTATAGATAACCCGCCAGGTTAGGATGCGGTCGCAACATACAAAGGGCTCTGATACGTTTTATTTTTTTGAAAGTTGCATTAGTCTTATTTTATAATTTATGTTATTTTGAAACCATACTGTTTACTTATTTTGTGACATGGGACTCACATTTAGGGTTTATTTAGCTTGCATGACATTTAACTTAATTTAAGATTTGCAATTTAATTATCTATGCATGAAATATAGTTTTCATCAAAACTAAGTTAAAAATCACTTTTTTGCTGCTAAGTTTATAAATAAATTTTGAAAGAATAAATAAATTAACTAAGTTTTAAAAATTATTAACCGTTACAAGAAAAATGTTACAATTAATTGGTTTTTTTGTTAACTTGGGTGTTTTTTATGAAAACATGTTAAGTTTTCTTTTAAAATAAACAAATATTTTAAAATGATTATTTCGTAAACTCCAATCGTACTAGGTCATCTTGGTGGCCGATATAATCTTCCAAATTTGAATCTAAATCCAACATCTAGACTGGGTCGAAAAGATTACAAAACTTAATAAATTTATGATATTTAAAATAAAAAAATAACACAAGTATGAAAATTACATCTCAAAATATGTTAATTTATTTTTATAATCTATAAAGAATAGCTGATATAGCTAAAAATCAGCTCAATTCAATGTTGAATTAAATTTTTTATAGATAGTTAAAAGTAGATTTACATTAATAAATTTGAACTCTGTGATTTGAACAATGTCTTAACCAGTCTCTTACGATTTTGACCTTTCTCTTTATTTTATATATATATATATATATATATATATATAAATTTATTAAAAAAATTAAAAATCAAGTCTAAGCACATTTTTTATTGGCATAATGACTTATTTAGTTCTCCAACTTTAAAAAAATTATTTTAGTCATCTATTTAATTGGTTAAAATTTGAGGATAGTCATTGTATTTATCAAATTGTGTGAATTTAGTCCCTCTATTTTTATTTTCTCAAAATTAGTCTCTCTACTTTCCGATTTGATCATTTTTAGTCCCTCCGTTAATTTTTTTCATTTACTTTATTAAAAATTTTGGTGCAATCACAAGTTGTAAAGGTTGAGGGGCTAAATTTGTGATTGTACCTAATTTTTAATAGATTTAATGGAAAAAGTTAATAGAGGGATTGAGAATGAGCAAATTAATAAATAGGACCAATTTTGAGCAAATAAAATTAGATGAACTAAATCTACACAAATCGATAAGTATATGGACTATTCTTAGAATTTAACCCATTTAATTTTTTACCTCTTTTAGCCCTTGAAATTACATTGTTTGTCAAATCACCCTAAAATGGATGAAAAAGCTAACGTCGATTAGTTTTGTTGATGTGGCAGTCTACATGTATATCATGTTAGCAATTAATTAATTTTTAAAAAAATGATTTTAAATTATTATTTTTACAATTTTTAAACTTTTTAACAAAATAATTTTAATAAATTTTTTTATTTTTAATAATTTATATATTTCTAATTTTAAAATTTTAAAAACTAATTAATTGCTCACGTGACTTTCACGTGATAATCCACATGAATGGCCACGTTAACAAAGTTAATAGACGTTATCTTCCATTTATTTTAGGGTGATTTGACAAACAACACAAATTTAAGAGTTAAAAGAGACAACAAATTAAATGAAGAACTAAAATAAATTTTTTATGGGTAAATTACACCAACAGTCACCTAGGTTTCATTTCAGTCACTTAACTTTGAAAAAGTAACAAAACGGTCACCAATGTTATTAAAAAGTGACAAAATAGTCACCGGTTAACGATTGTCGTTAGGGTTTTAACGGGATTACTGACGTGGCAAGTTAACCAGCTGATGTGGCAAGTTAACTTGCCATGTTGGCGAAACGGCTGGTTGGGGCAGGTTTAGGGAAAAAAATGGGTAAGGGTTATGAGTTAATGTAATGTTTTAGGGTTAGAAACATATTAGGGAAGGGGATTTGGGGGGGAGAAAAAGGAAAACCGATTTGAGAAATTTTGATCCTGATTTAGGGTTTTTTAGGGTTTAAACTGAATTAAGAATCGATTAAGCAGGGTTTAGGGTTAGAAATTCATTCAATAATCCATTAACAGGGTATAAGGTTTAGGGTACGATTGTCTATTTTGTTTGGGGAGAAAAGAAGACAAACCAGGAACCATTCAATTCTTTTATTGCCAGCGATAATAGGCAATAGAAAAGAAGCTACCAGTGGTGTTATATCCACTTTAACGGGTAAGTTGTTGCATTTAGTTTTAAATTTTTTGGATTTCAATGCTGCTATTTCGATTTAGAGTTATTTCTATTTCAATTTTAATATGGATTCTGATTTCAATTTTGATTTCAATTTTAAAACACTCACTGATTTTGATTTTGATTTTGATTCAAATTTTGATCTCGATTTAGAATTAGAATTAGAATTTGATTTTGATTTGGATCTGGATTTCGATTTAGGGTTATTTCGATTTTGTATTGTATGCCATGTGCATGATGTTTATTGTATGTTTCTGCCATTGTATGAATGCCATTATCAAATTGATGTGTATTGTGTATATCTGCCATTGTATGAATGTCATTATCAAATTGATGTGTATTATGTATATCTGCCATTGTATGAATGCCATATCAAATTGATGTGTATTGTGTATATCTGCCATTGTATGAATGCATTATCAAACTGATGTTTATTGTGTATATCTGCCATGATGTTTATTGTGTATATTGTGTATATCTACCATTATCAAACTAGTTATTGCCTGTTATTGCCTGCCATATGCATGACAAAAATGGTTGTGTTTGTTGTCTGCCATTATTAAATTATTTTTTGTATTGGTTGTTGTCTGTCATGTGCATGACAGAAGTGTTTGTATTGAATTATTGGGCATTTTGTATTGGTTATTGTCTGACATAAATGGTTAAAGTGTTTGCCTATATTGTCTGCCTTTATTGATGAGTACTTTGTTTGACAGGTTTAATTGATGAAAATTTTAATGAGAATGAAGAAAACATGTCTGGTAGTGATGTGTCTGGTAGTGATAGTGATGCATCTGAAAGAGCTAGTTTAGATGGTTTAGACATGGATGGTATAGAAGTAGATGAACTGTGTGATAGTGATGATTCTGTAAGGTTAGATGTGCACTTGAATTTGACTCAGATGGCCAAAATTGGCCTGAGTTTAACTTAGAGAATGACATGAGTAATCATAGACTTAAGGTTGGAATGTTATTTAAGTCTAAAGATAGTCTAAAAGAAGCTACCAAGCAGTATGGTAGGTTGAATAGTTATTTTATTAAGTTTCCAAAAAATGATTTAAGAAGGTTAAAGGTAGTCTGCAATGAAAAATGTTCTTGGTTCATATGGGCTTCTAGGCTAAACCCTAATGACCTTACTGACCAGACTTGGCAAATTAGGAGTTCAAAACCCTAACCATACTTGTTCTAAAGTCTATAAAAATAGGAATGTAACCTCAACTTGGATAGGTGAACAGTATAAAGAAAAATTCATTGCTGATCCTGATTATTCTCTGAAATCATTACAGCAAGATGTCAAAAGAGATTTTTGTTGCTTGGTCTCACTAACCAAATGTAGGAGGGCTAAACTTAGGGCATTAGAATTAATTGAAGGAGCTCATAAGGCTCAATATGAGAAGGTTTATGAGTACTTGTTGGAGGTTAGGACCCAAAATAAAGGAACAACAACAATCTGTTATTTGGATAACAGATTGTTTCAAAGGATGTATGTCTATTTGCAGGCATGCAAAGATGGCTATAGGGCTGGTTGTAGGAGGATAGTAGGTTTAGATGGATGTTTCTTAAAGGGCTACTATGGTGGCTACTTGCTTGCAGCTGTTGGGATATATGCAAATAATGGCATCTATCCACTTACATATGCTGCTGTCGAAAGTGAAAACCAAGCATCATGGCTTTGGTTCTTGGAGTTGCTTGCAATAGACTTGGAAATTGTGAGCTCGTACCAGGTATTTTTCATGTCTGACAATCAAAAGGTAAAACTCTATTTATATATATATTTTTTATGTTGTTTCTATTTAGGGTTTGTCAAAGAATTAAACTATCTTTTTCCTAATTGTAGGGACTTTTGGAAGCAATATGTATGTTGTTTCTTAATGCAGAAACAAGACACTGTGTTAGACATCTACATTCCAATTTCAAGAATGCTGGTTTCTGAACAAATGAGTTGAAAGATTTGCTTCAGAAAGCTGCCAGAGCAAGCACTACAAGAGAGTTCGATGATGCCAGGGATGAACTGAGAAAAACCAATCAACATGCTTATAACTGGTTGAAGAAGAAGAACCCTAGTCACTGGTTAAGGTCTCGCTTCTCAATTAGGAGCCATTCTGACATGTTGGTGAATAATCTATCTGAATCATTTAACAAGGTAAATCCCTATGTTTTATGTTTTTTACTGATCATTAGCAATTCACTAATCATTTATGTGGTTTATGGACAGATGATACTGGAAGCAAGAGGTAAACCTATTCTGACCATGATGGAAACGGTAAGGGCCAAGCTTATGTTACTTATTATCAAGAAGAAAGAAGAAGTTGACAAATGGAAAGGAATTTTTGTCCAAAGATCAAGAAAAAGCTGGATGTAAATTTAAAAGATTCATTAAGGTAAAGATTCTTTCTAATGCCTATATTCTGACTTAATGTTGCTGATCACATGCACTGATTGTTGGAAAACTATTGATTTTTTTTAATATGTATGCAATGATTGTTGGAAAGCTGTTAACTATTTTTTAATATACATGCAATGATTGTTGGTGTGTTGCCTATTTTTTAATATGCATGCAATGAGTTTTTTTTTTTTATAATATGCATGTAGTGACTGCTTTTTAGGGGTGTGTGTGTCATTGTATGTTTTAACCAAGCATGCTCACTGTTTTTTAGGTGTGTTCCATCACATGTTGGTGGGGACAAGTATCAGGTTGAATGTGGTCCAGGCAGGCAGCATGTGGTGGACTTAGTTCAGAATTCCTGCTCCCGCACGAATTGGGATCTCACTGGCATCCCTTGCATGCATGCATTAGCTGTCATTCATGTAAAAAATGAGTTCCCAGAGACCTATGTACAAACCTGGTACACCAAGCAAACCCAGCTTCAAATTTACTCCAACTTTGTAAGTCCGATAAGAGGTCCTAAACAATGGGCCTCTTTGTCAAACATGCTATCAATACTACCTCCTCCACTAAGAAGGCCACATGGTAGATCTACTAAAGTGAGAAGAAAAGAACCTAATGAACCACAAACAACAAAAAGGTTGAGCAAGAGAGGGGTGGAAATGAGGTGCAGTAAATGCAAAATAATAGGCCACAATAAGAGGAGTTGCAAAGGGAAAGTTGGCCAAAACATTCCAGTAAGTAATTTGCTTTAACTTATAGTATACTTCTATATATGAATTTGTTTGTTTTTCACATTTCTTTTATTCTTGTAGGTTAAAAGACATCAAGCTGGTGTCTGAACCCAGCAACAGGCTACCCCAAGTCAGCAAGAGGGTACCCCAACTCAGTTACCTACTGCCCCAACTCAGATACCTACTGCCCCAACTCATCAAGAAACTGCCCTAAGACAAAAGCTCCCATTAAAGAGAAAATCAACCACAACCACTGTTAGATGGATGCCTTCTATTCAAGAGTCATCCATGACAGACCATTGATGAGGATGTGAATAGACTGTATTTTGTTAACCTTTTAAAACTGTGTAAATTTGCCTGCTACTGATTATTAACTTAGGCAGATAATTTTTTTGGAAATTTGCCTATGATTGCTACTGTTGATAAACTTAGGCATAGTCACTGGATTTTTTTGTAAATTTCCCTACAATTCACATCTATTCAATTGTAATGAATTGTAGGAAAATTTGACAATATTTTGCCCCTCATTCCTTTTGTAAACAGTTTGGCATTTTGGCCTTAATATATGAGCAATTTATCCATGCTATTTGTTATCCAACTGTTAAGCAATTTGTATACCAACTGTTATCTTTTCTAACTAGCAGCCATATATACCAACTGTTAAGCAATTTGTATATCAATTGTTATCTTTTCTAACCAGCAGCCATTTATACCAAGTGTTAAGCAATTTGTAAACAACAACATGAGCTGGTTAGCTATGTATACCAGCAGCCATTTTTAACACATGTTAAGCAACAAAAATATTCCAACACAATTTGTAATCAACAAAAATTTTCCATTTTATTCAAGTGTTTGTAAACAACATGAGATGATTAGCCATGTATAACATCAGCCATCTATACTAACATAAGCAACAATTTACCAGCAACAAAATTACAAAGCATAAGCTGGTTTTCAATTAACATAAAATGATTTTTAAGGTTTTGAAAACAACAAAACAGTAACAATTACAAGCACCAAAAACCAGGTTCTTCTCTCCCTCTTCCTTGCATTTTCTAATGTCTTCACTTTTTTTAGCAGACCCAACAACACAACTCTTAAACGGGGTGTCAATGGTGAATCAAACCAGTTGAAAAACCGACATGGTTTTCAAAATTCACTACTGAATTTCTTACACCCAAAAAACCTCCTACCTAGGTTGTCATTGGACCAAGACGTGTTTAATTTGGCTGGGTTTCCACAATAGCACACCAGAATCACTTCAGGCATATCCATTTTTTCTCTTCTCCTTCTTCTTCTTCTCTTCCTCCTTCTCTTCTTCTTTTTTTCTTTTTCTCAAACCCTAAAATGGTGCTGGTACTATTGTTAAAGTGTTAGTAACCGGTCAGCTAGACTTAAGGTTGACAGCAAGGACTCCGTCACCTGCCACATCACTTTACTGTGACATTTGTGACGGAAAACGGCAAAAAGGACCGTTTTGTTGCTTTTTGAAAGTTAAGTGATTGAAATGAAACCTAAGTGACTGTTTTGTCAGTTACCCCAAAATTAGGTGACTGTTAGTGTAATTTATCCTTTTTTTTATAGAATTGCAGAGACAATTGGGATAGCTTTGCTCGATTTGAAAATCTGAATTCACTATTCAATTAATATTAAATAATTAACTTTTTTTAATGGTTAAATTTAAATAAATTTTAATTAATAAATAATTACTCCAGTCTGATTAACTTGAAATACAAAATAATTAATCTTAAGTTGATCCAAACGAATGAACCCTTAAATAAATCTACTGGGACGGCATCCAAAATAACATGGGGTATATAAATTTGTCATCCTCATGAGTCATGGCCTAAAAGAAGGATTGGAAAAGTCAAGTTCAATATTGTAAAAAGTAGTAGGTTACCTAATATTCAAAACCCAACCCATTTGAATGTGTCTCTTTAATTATTTTAAAATTCATTTTAATTTAGCCGATTGAGTCTTAATTTGATTGATATAAATATTATTACTAATGTAAGAGGACATAAGTTTAATTGCGTTGAAGTGTATCATCTTCCTATTTATGAGTTGAGGAGAGGCTATATCTAATTCTAGACATTATCTCAAAAAAAACATATATAACCAAAATATATAATGAGATTATTCAAAGAAAAATTATCTTAGATTTTATAATTGGTTAAAATATATCAAAAGTATATGTATTCTTTGAAGATTTAGAATTTAGCTCTTGTATTTTTATATTTAAGAATTTAATCTCTTAATTTTTTTACATTTTAAAATTTAAGCTCAACTGTTAATATTGTTAAATTAATGTTCATTATAATGTCATCTTTTTAGTTACATGGCTATTAAATAAGTATATTTTTATTTCAAAATATCATTCTAACAAACTTAACAAAAATAAATTTAACAATTTTAACAGTTAAACTTGAATTTTAAAATGAAAAAAAATGTATACGGAGAATAAATTTTAGAAGGAAAGTCCTTAGACAAGTATGTAAAATTCCAGGCATGGCACGTGAAAATTTTGGAATTTTGTGTCAAGATTTAACTATTTTCTTGTGGTTGTTGATAAACCTGTAAATTGTAAAGCAACAGGTCAGCTCTATTAGTTTCCTTCTAGTGGAAGGTACCTTTCTATAAATTATTAATACTATAAAGAAATAGACATGTGTTTCACTAAAATATATGTGTGGAAATTGCCCATCACTAGTTCAATGATAATTTTTGGGTGTGTAAATTTTTTTCCCTTTATTATTACAATGTAAATATTTATATATATTAAAAACTATTCTCGTGAAATTTAATTAAGATTTATGAAAATTATTACTTTTATGGGATTATACGTTGAAGATATTTTTCTTATATTTATAATTTTTTTTCTTTTTTGAATACATCTTTTTAGTTTTAGATATCACAACTATATTAAAATTTTACTAACGTTACTATAATAACTTTTACGACATATCTTTAGTTAAGTGATATGTCTGATTAACTTGTTTTACGTATAGAATAGAGCTGTTTTTGCCGCTTGAGAAGTTTATGTTTTTGCCAAATTCATATTTCACAATCGTTGCTGCTCCATTGTTGACTTGTTTGCTTGTTTTTTTTTATCATTTTTCATAGAAACTTTAATTCTAACTATCTTTCTCTTTCTTTTGTTTGATTTTTGTATACTAGTCCAAGTGTTGTTTGTCCATGATAGAGTTGTTTGCTGAGATTGTGGGTTCTCTTAGTCGGGTTTACTTTCTTGTTTTGTATTTATAACTACAAAATTGATTCGCCTATGTCGAGTAATAAAGTCTGAATGTTTCTGAGGAGGAGATGCTTTGTGCTCTAAAATTTGACGGGCGTTCAATTTTCTGTTCACCAAGGAGCCCATCATATTGTTGAATTCTAAGTAGTGTGAACAATGACTGGTGGCCTTTGAGACCTATGGATCAACTAGCCCAAAAATAATGGGTAGATTAGTTGAGCCTAAATATTTTTTTGAAGAAGCATAGGGTGAAGTCTCTTGCTACTATAATAGTAGGGCCATTGTGTGGATTTGCTAGAGCGAGTGAGGGTATGGAGTTAGATGCACCTTATTACGACGTTCCTGTTACATATCCTATTAGTGAGGTCGCGAAATTTAATTTTCTTAAAATAAAATATCATTTTCTTCAATGAAAAGACATTGATGTCCAAGATTCCCATAAGTGCTTTTACCAAGGAAAAGTACATGTATTCACAGGCATAAAGCAACGTGTAACTAGAAAACTTAGCAAAAGTTTATTGCCAATCTAAATTAATCAAAGCCATCAATGTAAAAGGAATCAGTACTGTTTTGAAAGATTTCATTATCTTAATCTCTCTGTCTACAATCTAAATTAATCTCACTGTCTATGGTAAATATTATAGATTTAGGAAAGCTGTTTCAGCCTAACATTAAAGAATACTTGAATGATTCAATAGCATACACCAGCTCTGATCCTTTCTACATTTCTTTTTCCTTTTGACAAAATGAAGGCTGGTAATAGAAAAATAATTTATTTCTATTAAGATTCGTATTTTTTTTTTGAGTTCTGATCATATATGTTCTTTTTTAGCATAATGTTTAGAATTATCTATAATTTTCATCAAATTAGAGGATAATGCGCTTCATCACACTTGAACTCATGTTCTCCTATATTAATAACAATGCTCAAAGTAAAACTCGATTAATAAGATTTGCATCTTGATAAAATGCTACAACTAATTAAAGTGATTATATTGTTTCCCTAAATTAAGCGCGTGGTTCGAATTTGTTTCCAATTTATTTACTTAAACCACAATAAACGCTCATGAATACTATTAATTATTACTACTATTTAGGGACAAAAATTCAAGGTCTTAAAATTAAAAAAAAATCGATTCAACTAATCCATACCAAATCATCAAATCCCTCTAATCGAAAAGATGCTCGAACCAATTTCCAATCCTCTTGATTTGAACACTTAAATCTAATCCGATTTAAACAAAATTGAAAAATTATGAATTCCAATCCTTTATTGCTATGGGTTTACTCATATATTCTAATTAGCAAATGGTTTCAAATTTCAAGTTCCACCGTAAATATAAAAATGATTTCTTTTTGACAAAATATAAAGCGATTAGAATTTTTAAGTTTAAATACAATATTTAATTCTGGATTGGGACCAACTAATGATAATTATCATTTTTAATAGTTGAATTTGAACTCTCAAATTAGTTCATATTTGTAGCTCAATAAAATTCAATTTTTTGAATTTTATATTATTATTGGATAAACTTTAGAGAGATGTGTATAATTTAGTCAATGGTAGACTTTAAGATGGCCCAATGATTATATTGATCTACATAATTCATTGTATATGATGTAATTTTGGTGTATATAACGAAAGTGATCCATGTTATAATCAAGAACTTAAGAGCTAAGCCATGCAAATGTAGATTTTCTTTCCAAGTAATAATCATGAAGATGAAATTCCACATTACTCATGAATTGGCAGACATTCTGGTAAACCAACTTTTCCTTTTTGATAAAATTGTAAACCAAAACTTTTTCACATCTTTGACAATTGGCACCGACACAAATTAAAGAGAAAAAAGGACAACAACTCAAGGCTTTAATATAACCAGGCTTTTACTTAGCCTTAATCTAGATAAACAAAATTAAATGTCGATCGAGTCTTAATTTGATTAGTACGGGTATTATTATTAATGTAGGAAGGTGTTGGTTCAAGCGTGTTGAAGCGTATTATTTTCTTATTTATGGGTTGAAGAGAGACGATGTATAATTGTAGACATTGTGTCAAAAGAATATGAGTTAATTTATATAATCATCGTTATTGTACTTATTTATTATAATTGTTATTTTTATTGATGCGTGTAATTCATTAAAAAAAATTATTGGGCTAATATGCTAATATTTTAAATAAAATAAATAAATTTCGAGTGTTTTTATTTTGGTCAAAAAATAATTTTTAAATTTTTTCTGGTTATGGTATTTTTATTTTAATCACTGAAAAAAATAATTTTATAAATCTTGATCTAGATAAAAAAATTAAAAATTAAAGTGAAAAAAATAAAAACTAAAATAATAAATTAAAAATTTATCAAATTGGGTTCAATGACTCTGTAGGTCCAACCTGTACAGGTAGGATCTGGGACAAATTTTTTTTTCTTTTTTGAATTGGACTGGAAAAAAAATATTCTTTTATTCAATTTTAATTATAAAACTAATATAAAAGTATTTTTTTCTTATTATTTTATTATATCTATATTATTATTTAAGCACTTGGTTAAGTAATAATCACGAATCAATCTGAAACTAATTCGATGAGAAAAATTATGAAAATATTCTTTCGTAATTAAAATAAGTTATATTATTCGATGATACTTTAGTATTTTTATTTAAAAATAATAAAAAATGTGCATATGTAGAAATTTGAACCTGCACCAATTGCATTGATAAAATTTTAAATTTACCACTCAACCAAATATTTATTTTAAATTTTTTTACACATTTTAATTTTATTATGCACACTTTATTACCTCCATCAATTGTATATATTAATAATGTTGTTGATTGAGATGGTGTCACAAATTAACTCGACACCAACTTAGAATTAGTGAAAACACCTGACAACATCATGATAAACGAGTGTATTTATTAAATATTCTTAGTCTGATGCATTCATGTGTTTAAATTTCGTTTTACTTACAATTTAACTTATTTTTTTATTTTAATATTCTACATATTTCACGTGTTATTATTATTAGTTTCGAATCATACATTTCATTATCTATTGTATGTTATTATAATGTGATTGATTGGTGTCACTCATTAGACTGGTCATAACCCAATTGTAAAATTGTAAAAGAAATTCACTACTTGTACAAAGAAAAGATTTATTTTGGGGATATTTATACTTTTTTTATATTTTGATAAATCAATCAAAATTATTTTGAGGGTATTTCTATATTTTTTATTTTGATAAATCTAAAAAAAAGAGTACATACACATAACGAGAATAATGAGATTTGAACCAAAATCATCGTAATTTTCATTATCTCAATTTTACCATTTCAACCCAGATACATTTGATTTTTATATCAATATTTTTATAAACTTGTTACATAAACTTTTATGCCATAATCTAGTTATATATTAAAAATGGGTCCTAACACAGTCGCAAAATTACCAAAAGCTTATTCATTTTACAAAGCAACAAATATTATTTTAAGTATATTTATATTTTTTTTGTGAATCATGAATAATACATAAAATTTCTTACATTATGGACCTGAACCTATTAATATGAAACATTTAAACTTAAGAGATTATCATCTTCACAATTTCTATTTCTAGTAAATCATAAAATGTGCTGAAATATTTTGGTTTAAGCAAAAAATTGGAAAATTTTTTCAAACTTTGGATTTAGTTTGCTTCTTGTTGAAGAGAAGTTGCGGTCATTAATCACAAGTGTGGACCAAATCATAAAAGATTTATTGTAATTAAAGTGATCTGAATTGGGAAGCCTAGAAATTTAGCAACAAGTAACACTGTTCCCTCATTAACGAATAGATGGAAAACACATAACCAATTCGTTAGTGAGTGTCAAACAAATACGCGTCTTCATTTTTACTTTTTCTTATCATATTAATATGAACACAAATTAAACAGAATATCCTACTTGAGAACGTAAAAGTAAAAATGCCATGCAGATTTGAAGAGTCTACGTGTTAGGTAACCTGTCGAGAATGGTAGCTTTGATTAGGGTGGAGAAATATGTGTATATAAAGGCATGAGTTTGGCACAGTTAGTTTCCAAGCCAAAGACATTTTCAGTTGTTGCACGTATATGTTGGGTAATACTAAAATGGGTTCAGCTTCTAGTTTTTCCAAGTTTTGTTTGACATTGCTTCTCCTTGTGGTTGTATTGGGGAGCACCAATGCTCAACTTTCAACCAATTTTTACTCAAAATCATGCCCCAACTTGTTATCAACTGTGAAATCCACTGTCACCTCTGCTATTAACAAAGAGGCTCGAATGGGTGCTTCTCTGCTTCGATTGTTCTTCCACGACTGCTTTGTCAATGTAATTCTTCTTCTTCTTCTAAATCATGCGTAGGATGGTAAAGTTAGAATTTTCGAATGAATTTCAAACTCATCCTCTGCATTTTATTAGTAATATTGTTTTAGGAAAATGGCCTCTTTATTTGACTTCTGTCGAAAAGGACATCAACCAAAAACAAAAAGAAAAGAAACCGACAAAGTTGACCATATTATGATGCCTTATGATGCCTAACTTAGTGACTTTAACTTTGTTTTATTTCATGGTAACTACTAAGTATGTGCCTTTTATCATGGTGTTAATAAGAGTTTCATGATAGGGTTGTGACGGATCAGTGCTACTCGACGACACATCTTCCTTCACCGGAGAGAAAAATGCTATCCCGAATCGGAACTCGGCTCGCGGATTCGATGTTGTTGATAACATCAAGTCAGCTGTTGAGAAAGTTTGCCCTGGTGTAGTTTCTTGTGCAGATATCTTGGCCATTACTGCTAGAGACTCTGTTGAAATTGTAAGTCCTAAACATATATACATGCATGCATATATGCGCATATTTAAGCAACTTGGTGAGATTTTCAAATAAGCAAGTAATTGAAAGAATACCTCTCTTTTTTTTTCTTTTTTTTTTAAATTTTAGTTATTATTTATTTGTAGTTGGGAGGTCCCAAATGGGCTGTCAAACTTGGAAGAAGAGATGCAAGAAGTGCTAGCCAGTCTGCGGCTAATAATGGCATTCCTGCACCAACTTCGAACTTGAACCAACTCACTTCCAGGTTCAATGCTCTTGGACTTTCCACCAGGGACTTGGTTGCTTTATCTGGTTTGTTCTCTGTCCTACCATTACACTTGTTTGTTTGGTTCTGACATTTCAATTTTCTTTTGAAGTATCTATATCTAATATCCGTGTTGGACTCATATGTAGACACATGACCCTTTAAGAAACATATATGAACACAGCAGTATCTGACTAACATTAATTCTAAAAATTGGAATTCGATCCTGACAGCCTCAAGTGTAAATTGTGCAGGGGCACACACAATTGGACAAGCGAGATGCACGTCATTCAGGGCTCGCATATACAATGAGAGCAACATTGACGCTTCCTTCACTCAAACAAGGCAAAGAAACTGCCCAAGAACAACAGGCTCAGGGGACAACAATTTGGCACCTCTTGATATCCAAACTCCAACATCTTTTGACAACAACTACTTCAAGAACCTAGTCAGTCGAAGAGGACTTCTCCACTCTGATCAACAGTTGTTCAATGGTGGATCCACGGATTCCATCGTTCGCGGTTACGGTAACAGCCCAAGCTCCTTCAATTCGGATTTTGTTTCTGCCATGATCAAGATGGGAGACATTAGTCCCCTCACTGGATCACGTGGCGAGATCAGGAAGAACTGCAGAAGGGTGAACTAATTTGTGGGGTTCTTCATGTGCATTTGCCTATAGAAACTAAACTATAAGAAAATAAAAGCAGTGGAAATTTTGTTTCCTTAAATGGTTGTTTGTTTGTATCATCAGTCAAGATTATGAAGTAGGAGTTGTGTGCTTTTGATGTTTAATTTCTTCCAAATTGTTCAAGGGCTTAGGTCATGTTGCTGAGAAAGTAATAGCATTAGATGTATTCCCATTTCTCTCAGTACTATTGTGGTGTGGATACTCGAATGATCCAATCTTATTTATGCAGCTTTTAATCCAAGCCCATTCTCACTAAATGCAGATCACGACCCATAATTAACCCGCTCAAATTGGATTAAGCTAGAATGAACCAAGCCTAGCAACTATATTATCAAGTGCTTTACTTACTTATTTTTCAAATTTCAGTATATGTTACGAATTAAAAGAAAAATAGCAAGAAATATAGAGAAAGAAAAGACTACGGAGAAAATATAGTAAATTTTTTGGGGGATTTTAGAGAATTGAATGTGAGTCTTAATACTTGTGGTTAAACTATTTTATCAATTTACTTATACTTCATTTTAAATGTATCGGATATAGGATATAACATAAAAGATCTGGAACGATAATTTTAAATAAATTGAGCATCAGTGCCAACAATTTTAGGTACTGATGAAGAACAACAATAAATACACTATATGTCTATGTAGTTCGATTTTCTTATGTCTACAGAATTTTACCTAGAAAAGTAATTCACTAACACCTCATGCAATAAATAATCATCAAATTAAAGTCTCATTTTTATATCTAAGAATTTCTAATTTCTAAAAGGATTTTCTTTTCTAATTTCTAATTTATTTTAAGATGATGTATATCTAAGGGAATTACTCACATATCGTTTCAGTATTCTTAATTGACCCATACACTAAAATTATATATATATATATATAAATAAGGGATTTATCTTTATGTTAGACTAACAACTGAACTTAAAATTTATATTCAATCAAAACAGTTAACATAAATTTAATTTGGCATAATGAATTATTTCGCCCTCCAAATTTATGAAAAAATTATTTTAGTCTTTCATTTAATTTTTCATCACTTTTAGTTATTAAATTTGTACTGTTTGTCAAATCAACCAAAAATAGATGAAAAAGTTAACCTCTATTAACTTTACAAACATGGAATTCATGTGGAAGTCCAAGTGTATGCCAAGTTAGAAATTAAATAATTTTAAGAAAATTAAAAAAATAATTTTTTTAATAATTTTTATACATTTTAATGATTTTTAAAAATTTAATGTTTTCTTCTTTCTTCTTTTTTCTTTTGAATTTTTTGTATTTAAAAAATTATTTAACTACTAATGTGGTGGCATTCACGTGGCGATCCATATGTATGTCACATCAGTAAAGTTAATAACTGTTAAATTTTCATCTATTTTTAAGGTGATTTGACAAATAATATAAGTTAAAAGGCTAAAAAAAAATAAAAAATTAAATGGAGGGTTAAAATATTTTTTTAATAAAATTTAAGGATCAAATAAATCATTATACCATTTTATTTTCATAAAATAATCAAATATTAATATTACTATAATCTAAAGATAAAAATTATAAAATAAAATCCCCAGCGAAAGCGGGGGGATAAGTCTAGTTAGGCTTAAAACCATCTTGTAATTTCTCAAAATGTCCCCAAAATTCAAGATTTAATAGATGTGAATAACACACTTAAAATATTTAGTACTAGTTTCTTACTGCTCATCATGGGCAGAATTAGCCAAAAAGTGCCTTTTTTTTTTTTAAGATATTAAGAGAATAAGTGGATTTTTGGCATATTTATTGAAAAAAGTTGATTTTGGATAGAGAATGTGATGCGTCTAATTGGAAGAGATTTTATTTGACTTTGTAGGAAAACACGCTCAACGCATTTTTACTTTCTCTCCTCAACCGGGTTTAAAGTTTTTAGGGTTTTGTTAGAGTTTTATTGGGTTTAGGATTTTTCTAGTAAATGGGTTTTAGGATTTTGTTAAGGTTTTTAAGGGTTTAGGGTTTATTTTTGGATTGTAGGTTTTATGGTTGGAAATAATGGGAGGCCGAATTTTTTGTATTTCTGTTTGAGGTAGACATTGTGAAAGCTCAAATGTATATTTCAGTTGACGCTGATGCAACAGCACTGGGAAAACTATGCATTTCTTTTGTCGTGTTGAGATAGAACCATTGCCTTAGAAGTCCATTATATTGCAAATCATGCCTCGAGTTTGCGGTGCTTATACGATTACAGGTTGTAGTATAACAATGGGCTCCTAGTTGACGGATGTTAATATGGGGTCACGGTTTGGAGTATAACTTGGGAGCCCACTTGGCAGTAATTATGCAATCACAAGTTCAAGTTTCACCTCACTAGAAGAGGATAATTTGTAAACTTGATATAGAAATTTGAGATAATAACCGTAGGGAAAAACTCAGGAACTTTCCAATATAACCAACTTATTTTTTTTTCTCCATCTCCACCAAAAATAGGATCTGTATGCTTCTTATTACCCGAACCAATGACAAAGATGAATACAAAAGCATAATCAAAAGGGGAGCTACTATTAAAAATATCTAATTAAATCTATAAGTAAATAAATTTTACTATCATACAGAATCATGATTATCATCCACAAAATTTCGAATTAAATTGTATTTATTTCAATTACCATGAACTGTTTTAAACAATTTTCTTTTTAAGTAGTAATAAAATTTTAAAGTGTAATAAAATAAAATAAAAATAAAATTACACAACTTTAATTTCTTTGAAGTCATAACTTTAAATTTATAAATAATATTTTTTTCTGAAAATTTAAACAAATATTATAGTTGAAACATTTTTTATAATTTTTTATTTCAAATTAAGTTTGTTATTTAAATAAAAATTATAAAAAATGGAAATCCCTAGAGGAAGGGGGTAATTGTAGTTAGACTTAAAACCATCTTGCACTTTTTAAAAATGTCCCAAAAAAATTCAAGATTTAATAATGTGAATAATACCCTTAAAATATTTCATATTTGGAAAAATATAAGAACAATTAATCATCCATTAGAGGGCAAAGAAAGAGTGGTAAGAAAAGTGTTATAATAGACGTCGATAATGACAATAGAATGATCGTAAAATAAGAAAAATAAGAACACACAGATTTTACGTAGAAATCTCTTTGGATAAAAACTACGGGTAGAGGAGAAGAAATTCACTAATGTTGAAAAACGAATGATACAAGAGCAGTTTCGGCTACATCTATTTAAAAGTTGGAAAACCCTATTTTAATTAATGTCAAATAGAATAAATATAGTTCTATACAGATTCTACTTGTGCGACATAGTCCCCTTATTTAAACCTTTGACCCTAGACCTTTTAACCCCACAGATCTCCTTATTTTACCACTATATTTCATTTCTTTTAACAAATGATGATATTCGATTCACACAACTCTAACTTAAACTAAACTATATATTCATGCTTTTAACTCTTAGAAATCTCTATTAATTAACCTATATGGGGATGGTCACATGTACCTTTTGTCTCCCTTTCCAACATGAGGTAACTATAAATCCTTCAATGGCACAGAATAGCATGTGCTCACACTCTGCCTTTTCACGTGCAATCACTTCATATTTTGCTCTAAAATTCCCCCAATACACAATCAAATATTCAACTATATCATCTACCATCTTTAGTACTTCACAAAACCAAATAATTCTCACTTCTTTTTAATTGTGAGTGCTACTTGATTTATTTCTGGGGTAAAAATTCTCATTTTCCTAGTGTTTTCTCCTCATCAAACAAAGAAAACTGAAGTAAAAGCTTATCTAACATTAAGCATTTTATTTTAAAGTGAACATATATAATGCATTCTATGAGTCTAAATAAAATCAAGAAAAAGAGAAGCCTATACATATATATATATATATTGTCTCTTTAGTATCCCGAAATCATAAGATAATATTTAGGAACTAAATCAAATTTTAAATTTAGATTTAGAAATGTACTATTTAGTAATGAATTTGAAATCCTTAAAATATTTTTGAATTTGACAATCCATGTTTTTATACTTTTTTAATGTCTATTAGATTTTTTATTTTTTATTTGTTTTTCTAAGGTATCCATTAGAATAAATCCAGTGACTAATTATCTGCGTTTTGTAAGCCCATTAAGAGGATAGACATTAACCATGAGTTTTAAAACTACTCTATACTCTCGGCGAGAATTATATCCTCCACCATCGGTTAAAGTAGGATAGTCTCAACTAATTTTACTATAATATATGCGTTTAATTCTTACCATTTATATCCAAAATTCTAAATCCAAATTCTCAAATAAAATTTAATAGTTTTTCATTAAATTTAGAATCGAGTCAGATTAAATCTCATTTTAACTTGTTCTAACACCTACAATACTGAAATATGGGAGCTTACATACCCAACTTTAAGAATTCGAAACATATGTAAGGGTTTGACAAACAAAAATTCTAGTAATTTTGATATTGTTACGGCTCCGACATTAGTAAATTCCTTGAAATACTACCGCAACAATACGCTCTTGACACCCCCAACTACGACACAGCAATACAATCTGTGATCGCCAATTTAAAACTATATATATGCATGTCAATAAGGAAAAGGTCATTTAATTCTCCATTTCCAATATGGTTGTAACCACATTATTCATTGAGGAAAACAGTAAAGTGAAGTGAAAAATAAGAAATTTAATGATTCATGATAAGAAAACAATATGTACAAGAAAGAAACACATCAACCAACCATTATAGGTAAAGGCGTATATAAATGGACTACAATTGTGGAGCAAGCTAGAGTGAGTAATATTTGAGTGACTAATTTTTTCTTTTTTTCTTTTTTTAAAAAGAAGAAGAAGAAGAAGAAGAAGCAATTTAAACAGGATCTTTCGTCTTTTTCTTTCTTTCGTTTTATTCCATTTTAATTGTCTTATAATATAGAAAAATAAACTATAAATATAATAATTATCCAAAGTAGGAAACATTTTCATTAGAAATGGTGGTATAGTCTGCAGCAGTGGTAAGTTGGGTATACATGGAAGATGTGGAGGTAGAAGTAGTAGGAAGAGGAGGAGGAGGAGGTTGCGGTGGTGGTGGTGGTGCTGCAACTGAAACAGCCCCAGAAGAGAGCAAGGCTACAAGGGAAGAGGGTATAAAGTTAGCTTCCCTATACTTATATTTCAATATCTCAGCCCTTACTGCTTGTACTTCAGCTTGTAAAGATTGAACTTGGTGTTGCAAAGCTGAAATTGCACCCATGCAGCCATAAACAGGATCTCTAAGCCTCACGTTAGCCTCATAAACAAGACTGTTTGCTGCGTCAGCTCTTTGGCTCTCCGGTACCTCCTGAAATATTACCCCCATGAAAGGCATCACAAACAATTAAATCAAAACTGGAACTGATTCAATAATAGCTTTGCTTTGAAGGGATTAGAGTTTTGGTTACCATTAGCATCTTGGAGACATTGCTAGCGCCAAAGACTTTGTGAACGGAAGCAAACTTTTGGGGTTCATGGGGAGAGAAATATGGTGAAAAAGGGCATTCTTGAGCACACCTACGCCTCAACAGTTTGCAGGCTGCACATGGTGTTATGGTATTTAGGGTTCCTGGAGGACTCAATATATGTCTTCTTCCCATTTGCTGATGACATGACACACCTCCCTCTCTCTTGATCTTCTTGCCTATTTCATCAAATCTCTCTCTAAAATATATATGGAATCAAAAAATAAATAAATTTAATTACTTTATATATATACATACTAATAAATGTATATACTTAAATATTAATCATAAGAGATTAAAATAGGGTTTAAATTGTGACTTCAACATCATGATTATTTCTTATGATTTATCTCTCGTCACTGTTGATATTAGGGAAAAATAAGTTGAAAAAGTAAAAGGAAGAAAATGAAGACGTAAGTTATAGGTATGTGTATATGTCTAAGCTCTAATGATTAAACAGAGAAATAGAAATAAGATTTCTACTTCTTACCTTTCTCTGGACATTCAAGCATGCTCTCAAGTATGGAGGAAAATATTTTCTGAGAGAAACAAAGACGAAGGCGAAGAGAAAAGAAGCAAGAAAAAGAAAATGAGAGAAAGGGGGCAAAGAGTGCTTAAAAGGCAAGATATACATGTTGTCCATTTTTTTTATCTATACAATGGAATATAAAATAAGATTTATGTTACAATCTAAAGTTTGAGAATCTAAATCAATGAACTCAATTTTGTTGCCTTCATTTTATTTATTTATTTTTTAACATGATGTACGAGGATTCATTTAATTTAATTTGTTGATCTAAAAAAAAAAAAACTAGAAAATGCTACTTTTATGGAAATTTATAGTTAATTTTTTTTTTAGAAAAAGATATTATTAAGTGATTACATTAGATAAAATTATAGTCAAGAGGAAATAGATTGGGATCTCTTTTTAACAAGTTCATGATCGAAGCTGATGGAGATCTAAATAAACATATCAAAGAACTACCTGTATCATCATATTTAGTCATGTGATCAGTAACACCATTAAAAATAGTGCGAGTCAGGTTGATACAAAATACAACGCACCACAAATTAATTAATTTGATGTGTTTATTAGATTAAAAAAATATAATAAATATGATATATATTAATTGAATATAAATACATCAATTACGAGATTTAATGGAAGTGAGTTGACTGTTGGTATATTAAAACTATTTCAGTATTTTAAATTAGCTTTGCTCATGTGGTCTTTGGATAGTTGAATTTATTTTATGAATTTCTCATAATTTAAAAATATTAAAAATTTTAGGGTTCAATTTCAAATTCTGTAAACGAAAAAAAAATAAAAATAAATTATTTTTAAAAATATTTAATTAATAAATGATTAGTGGTGTATATATTTATACGATATTAGCTGTATATTAAATATAATCCTCGTTGTTCAGAAAATAATAATTTTCATTTTAAAAAAAAAGAAAGAAAGTGGATTTAATTGGAAATTTGAAAACTTTTTCAAATGTTTTTGTTAACAATATAAATACAAATAAACACAAGCTATGAAAAGATATGTTGTGTAAAAAGTGAATTTGGTTTCTCGATTTCATAAACAAATCTTTCCGCTTTATCGTTATACTTTTTTTAACAATTTTACTATAGTTTCTGATTATATCTATCTACATTTTTTGACACAATGCCTAAAACTATTAATAGTCTTTCCTTAACCCATAAATAGGAGGATAATGCGCTTCAGTACACTCAAACTTACGTCTTTCTGCATTGGTAACAACGCCCATGCCAATTGAGCTAAGACTCAATTTAGGGGCGTGGTTAGAGGATTGGTAGGGGCCTCGGTCCCCCTAGAATTAAAAATTTCCATTTAGACCCTTTAAAATTTTTAAAATTTTAAATTAATAAAGATAAAATTACACTTTGACCCCCTAAAATGGTAAAAAATTGATTTAACCCTTTAAAAATTATAAATATATAGATTATTAAAATGATGAAATTGTACTTTTACTATTGTAAAAATTACAATTTAATTTCACCCCATGAAAAAAAAAATTCTGACTTTGCCCCTTTTCGACACTTTATCATTACATTTAATAATTTTAATTACTATAAAGTTTAATTAATTTAGTGGTTTACTTTGGTAAAAACAGTAAATTTGAAATTCTTTTGAGGGAAAGTAAAATTAAAATTAAACTATTTTTTTTATAAATTATATAAAAAAGTGAGATAAATTGAAATACAATAACATTCTATATACATATATATATATATATGTAAATATTGATCCAAAACATCTAGAATAGATCATATAATATTTAAAAATTGATCCTTTAAAAATATATCATGTAGTAATAAAATAATGTTAAAATTTAAATTTAATTTACATTTAAAAATAATAATAAGAGAAAAAAAAAACAAAATCAAATACACACCTAATATTGTATGTTGTTAAACAAATGCACCCATCAAACTTTCTTTTTATAGTATAAGTTAAAGCTTAGATAATTAAATTAAAATGATCAAATATGCACATGAAGCATTCTTTTTTCTTGTTTACATTCCCTTAATTAATTTCAACATGGAAGCTTTAATTTGTTGACTTAGACCATCTTATATCTTAATTAATACTTTGAATTGAGCCAAATTGAGTCGAGATTAATTTTTATGTCTAAACTCGACTCTTGAATAGGATTACTAAAAATTTTCATATTTGAATTTGAATGGAAATTTGTTATTAAATAAAAGACAATTATAATTTTATAGTTTAAATTTAAAACTCAATATATTTTTACGTGTTTGATATCCTTTTTAGGCCCTTTAAAATTTTAAATTATTAAAGATAAAATTACACTTTTACCCCTTAAAAATATACAAATTTGATTTAATCATTTAAAAATTATAAAGATATAGATTATTAAAATGGTGAAATTACATTTTTTTATTATTATAAAAATTACAATTTAATTTCGACTACTCTTGAAAAAAATTTCTAGTTTCGCCACTACTATAGGTATGTTGTTGGCTACAATATTTTTCAAGAATTTGACCTAAATCATAAACCTATTAGCGAAAGTTCTTTAAATGACACAATTATTGACAATAAACAATTTAAACAAATGAATTATAAATCAAAGTTATAAGGGTTCATTTATTGGCCAACATGACAAAATGAAATAAATCACTTAATATTATGAAGCTTACTACTCAAAATTACACTACAATGTTCACAGAAAAAGATTGCACAACCTCAAGATTTATACATCTTTTTATAGCAAAAACAAGGTTGTATGAGGATATTCATCACATGCTCATATATGGAAAGATTAGACAGCTCACCAATATTTTCACAAATGGTTAGTATTACAATTCAAGAATTACACCCCCTCTTTTAACCTCAATACCATATATATCAAGTGCTATAACATTTATTAATTTACTTGCACATTTAATTTGTAACAGTTGATAATTAAATTTATGCATGATATATGAGTTTTATACAACAAGTTAAATGAAACTGTTGGTAAAGTTAAAATCTTGGTACGTGTTAAAAAGGTATTCAAGCTACTAAAATATAGTAATTATTGAATCTATGAAAAAATTGTAAATTCTAGAAGGGTTTTCTTATTAACTACTTTCTTTTTCTCCTAGCTAATATACCCATAACCTAAAGCCCTATCTAATTACCTCATTATGTTTCTACTTGGAAGAGTCTATTACTAAAATGCAAGCAATGCGAGCTACTATTTCAAGTGATAGAGAGAGGAGGGTTTTGGTTGGGTGTAATTTGTGAGAAATGTTATATCAAAGTGGGTGGTGAAAGGGTATATTTTAGAGAGGGGATATCAAACAAGAGATAAATTTGCTTAGATTATAAGGAAAAACGGCACCATTGATCCATACATATATACTATATAAATATATCACATGTATGGATAGTTGTTTGACCCTTATTTTAAGCCATACAAATCGCCCCGTTGTCCTCTCATCCCCAACCTAACTCTGTGTCTCCCTCTCTTCTCTCTGCCATTGAAGTTTGAACTCAATTAATTCACCCACTTCCACTACATATTTATGCAGTCAAGTAAAGGACTTGACCTTCTTTAAACCCTATTTAATAAACCCTAGAAAGAGGTTCCAGAAACGAAGTCTAATCATAGGATATACCCAAGCCTGTATCAGCTGTCAACTTAATATAACAAACATTCATTTCAAATAGGTCAAAATCCTTTGGTACATTACTAAAAAAGAAAAGATTAATGGAAATTAATTATGGTATGTTTAAAAGATTGTATCTTATATGTTATTCAACCTATTTCTTTCAATTTTTATATTGTCATCTAATTTTATGTTTATGTTACTAGTTTGCAACATATATATTGATTTATTTAATTCTCATATTATTTAGAATAGTTCAAAATAAATAATATATAAGAGGCTTAATGCACACTTTAGTCCCTGAAATGTACCGTTTTTCTCATTTGGTCCTTAAAGTTTTTTTGGCCCACTTTAGTCCCTAACATTATCAAATGTTCCTGATTTAGCCCTTTGGACGTTAAAAAACTGACTGGGATATTCAGCCAATCATACACTACCACATGTCATACGATGACATCACCGTGATATCATCATAAAAAAAAACCTTAAAAAATCTTTAAAAATGAAAAAAAATACAAAAATTATTTAAAAACTATTAAAAATAGAAAAAAATAAAACTATAGAATTACCAAAAACAATATAAAAATTACTAAAAATTTTAAATATTTATCATAGAAATTTTAACATTTTTAAAATTTTATATATCACATTTACTAGAGCTTGAACATGAAATCGTTGTCTCTTGGAGGATATCACCTATAATTATTGTTTTATAATTCGATCAATCATAATTTATAATTAGTAGATCTTTTTGATTGAATTATAAAACAATTATAATAGGTGATATCCTTCCAATAGATAGCAGTCTCATGTTTAAGCTCTAGTAAATGTGATATATAAAATTTTAAAAATGTTAAAATTTCTAAGATATATATTTAAAATGTTTAGTAAACTTTTTATATTTTATATTATTTTTGTAATTTTATATATTGACTTTTTTAATAATTTTTGTAATTCTTTGTAAGTTTTTATTTTTAATTATTTTTAAGGTTTTTCAAATGATGATGTCACAATAGCATTATGATATGACATGTGATAGTGTATGATTAGTTGAATATCTCACTAATTAGTTTTTAATGTCCAAAGGAATAAATTGGGAAGTTCTGATAGTGTTAGGGATTGAAGTGGGCCAAAAAAAAATTTAAAGATTAAAATTAGAAAAACGATATACTTTAAGGACTAGAGTGTGCATTAAACCTATATAATAAGTTATTTTTTTATGAATGAACAAATAAGCTAAATACTAAGCCGATCGGGCTAAAGCTTATTTAGTGAGCTTTTATACATATTATATGTCAATATCTATGTTTGATACTTAGAGTGCAACTATTTTATTTTGACTAATATTTTTAATTTATATTTTTAAGAATATATTTTAGCATCATAATAGTTGTGTTAAAATGACACAACACTTTAAATGGTTGGTTGTGTCATTTAAAGGCATAACATTTAGTGAAAAGTAATGTTACATTACAACACAATTTATGCCAATAATTTTATTCTGAAAGGCATGATATTTAGTGAAGAGCAATGTCATGCAATGACACGATTCATGACAACAGTTAAGTGTCAATTAAAAGTAGCTACACATTGTCTATTTAAGAACTTTTCATTATTAATCATTTTATAGTTTTGTTTGAATGTTTTAAAATTTTGTTGTATCTTGGAGGCATAAAGGCCTTAAGGAAAGTGTGTCAACCTTAAAGTCTATTTTGATGATTTTCCATACATATTTATAAATTTTTTATAACAACCTTAGGGTTTTTTTGTCTTCATTTTCTACAATAATAATGGAGATTGAATTAAATTCAAGTCTGAAAGTTCATCAAGATATGATCAAGTTGGATAGGTTCAATGGGATCAATTACACAAGATGAAAAGACAATATGGTATTCTAGTTAACTGCATTGAACATCTTTTATATTCTTGATCTAGATCTTCAACCAATACATAAGCAACATCTATAGACTCTAATGCTACAGTAAAAGAAAGATGCAAATTCTAAGAGGGTGAGTGCATTCGTCGTGGATACATTTTAAATTCCCTCACATATCAATTATATGACCTCCACATAAATATAACTTCACTAAGGGAAATTTGGACCGCTCTTGAGAACTCTTATAGAAATGAGAAGAAAGGCATAGATAAGCCTTTTGCTTTAAGATATTTTCAATTTAGCATTATCGACACAAAACCTATCATCGACCAAATGCATGAGTTGCAAATTCTAGTCTCCAAGTTAAGTGAATTAGAAATCAAAGTTCTTGATTCGCTTCAAGAGGGAGCAATTTTATCCAAATTGGCTCCTTCTTGGAATAGATATAGGAAGAAGATATTGCATTGTCTAGAATCAAATACAATTTAAGAGTTTCTAACTCGCAAATTGAGGCTGAAAATCACACTGAGGATGCACTTATTCTTAGTTTAAATGTCAAGTTTGTTAGTGAAAAGAAATTTGGAAAAGGACTAAAAAGGTCTTGAATTCAAAAGGAGGACTTCAACCAGACTAATTAAAAGGTCTTGAAAACCAAGTTGATTTGTGATATTTATAGTAATAAACTTTTCTCGAAAATGTACCTATGCTTTGTGCAAGACAGATCCTAGACGTTTCTGGCTTTCAATTGAACGACCTTCTTCGCTACTCTCGTACTACGAATTGCTTCAAGTGTGGACTCGAATAATCACGAACCAAACACAAAACCAAAAATGATATATTACTTACAGTAGGAAAGTAATTCTCTCTTAGTAGAAACCGACAAAATTGTTATTTCTAGAAAATATAATTTATACTTAGAAAATAAGTTCTCACTATTTTTTGGTAGAATAACAATATTGAAAACTTGTATTACGATGCCCAAAATCTGGCTAGGACAGACCGACTCGAATCTGGAACATCACATTAGTCACTTATGTGACTCTCCTTACCAACCACCAAAACACCGGAATCCAACCATCACACCAATAAAAAAATGCTTAAACAAGAAATTTTAAACATACAAGCCTAAAACATGTTTTGTCTAACACAATACAACAAAACATAAACGAGGGTAAAATCATCAATCTGCACAGTGTAAGCGAAAAACACGTAACTTGTAAATTTAGTCCAACTAGTGTCTTGGGCATCTTATTTTAAACCATTTGTGAAACATTCAGTTCAAAAAGACATTTAAAACTCACTCAATTTCAAAACGAAGGTTAAGGACTAAAACATAAATTTTACAAGATATCCAGATAAACCATTTTGTGAAATTAAAGATTGCATATTGAAATTCATCGTTTAAAATCATGTCATGTAAATTTTCAAAGGATTTCCTGGTGTTTAAGGCCTCCAATTTTATTGTATCAACATTGATACTTAATTGCAAAGGTTTCAAAACTTGCCCGATTCACTCACCAGGAACGTCGTGACAACTCAATTTTTCACGTCCCGATGTAGCCTAGAAATGTTCCCTCGTCCCAACAATGCGATAAATGACGTCCCAACATCGAATGTTTGTCGCAACGTCAATAAGGGCTTGTCACGACGACATATTGGAATATTGCATAAAAATTATAGCATTTACATATGACACTTTGACACTCAAACGCACATATCATTTCATGATTTCATGTCATTTTCCCTATTCTAACATGTCATATATCACTATGGCACAAGCATGTTATTCAACATATAGTCTAAGCAATCATCAAACATACTTCATGCAATCATCCAAGCAATAAAAACATCTAGGAAATAGTTTTAAAAGTCCTTAAACAGTCCATGGAAAGTCCATTTACAAACCAAGCAAGTCCAAAGTCTAAACTCTCAAAATAAACTCACATTGTCATCCCTTATTAACCAAAACCACCTTACATGCACAGCCAAGATGCCTTTGCCTTTAGATCTCAAGCTTGCCCACTTCCCCACTCCACACAAGCTATTTCTTTGCAAAAATAAACACAAGGGAATGTGAGCTTAACCAAGCTCAATGAGTGTTCAAGATGCTACAACAAACCAAAGAAACCAAGAGTTAAAAACAAGCATGCTAAACACAATTATCATATAGAATCATCAAATATCATATCATATTGATACATTGACAACTTGTGAATATGAAAATATAGAAAAAATAGCTTTCATTGGATACTCGGATCTCCATTGCACCATGACTCAAAACAGCCTACATGTCCCAAGTAAGTGTAGCATGAATCTAACTGTCTCCAACACAACAACATATCCTAATGAATGGAGCAATGTTCTACATTCCCTTATCCCTCCAAACATGTCTCAATAACAAAACATATAAATGAGTACTCAAATCCTATGACATGCCAACTATATCTTATACTTTCAAAGGTTCATAAGGCCAATATAGTCATCTGACACATTCATTTTTTGGTTTATTCTCACTTTCACATATCATGCTTTACCATGATCAAACACTTATCTCATGTTCTCATAATGCACTTCAAGTGCTAACACTTTACTCAGTGAGCCAATTACACTTTCATATCAAAGGTATGTGTACAAAACCAGCTGCCCACAAGGCATATCCACACATATATTCAACATATATAATCACATCACACATTTAAGCATTTCACAACACAGGTAAGCTTGTTTGCAAATCAAGTACCCTATCGTTTCTATAGAAAGTTTGCTGAAAGAGCAAATTTTGATTCAAATTCTCAACTATCTTTCATTTACATTGTCAACCTTTATTTAGGATATTTGCGATATCCCTCAAGCATAAGAAACTTAAAAGCCATGTATTTGCATTAATACTTACATTAATGGCCAAATACATGCATCTAAATCTAATCCTAAATTCATGTAAAATTTCAAAATTCACGTTTTAATAAACTAAATACATGTATCTAATGCACGTACATTCGTTCATGCATTAATTCATTTACTAAATGAGCTCAAAAGTCTGTTAAGAATCTTCTAACCAAATTAGGCTTTTCATGTTACAACTCATTAGGCTTTCAAAGCCCAAAATATGCCTTGCTTCATCCTCTTCAATTTAGACCAAAGTAGCTAGCAAGTCGATAAATGCTCTTGCATGAAAAGTGCTAGTGCATTGGAGTAACAATTTTCCAAAAAATGCAACCTAGTAAACTTGGTTTGATCTGCAGCAGAAGTATTCGCATTTTCATCCTTGAGAACAATCGATGGTTTGCAGGGGCTGTAGTTGATACATGCCCACGCTAAAGAAACTTAGGCTGATGATCCAATTCGAGTATTGTATTTCATTTTATTCCAATTATGTTATGACATTATTCAAAACTCTTCTTCTCCTCTTTCTCCCATTCTATGGTTTTTTCTTCTTTCCGGCATGGTTCAGCATCAAATTCCTAAATGAAATTTATGATTAAGAGCCTAATAAATGGATAATGCCCCTGATATCTTAAAGAGTTTTGAACCTAATTAAAAATGTCTATTAGGCAACATAAATTGACATCATTACAAATTTGGTAATTAATTCAGAAAACTAAAATGATGAAATAACTTTTCAATTTTCATAAACTTTCCTGATGGCCAAACATCCACAACTTTTTAAATATTTTTTTATATACATATAAGTTACCCCATTAAATGAATGGCATTAAAAGATGACAATAACCAAACATGGGGATATTAATGATGAGACCACGAGGCTCACGTTTTCAGTTGTGTGTTTGTGTTTTTTTCGGTTAATATATTATTAAATAATTTTAATGTTTAATTTGATACGAATTTTTTTATTATATTTTAATATTTAAGTTTAGCTTTAATATTTTTGAATATTTAATATATGTGTTTTAGTAAAAAATAAAATTACTTAATTGAATAAAAAAATTCAAGTATTAAATTGAATATTAAAATCAAACTTAGCTGCTTAATTAGGTAAAAAAATAACCTCAAGCTTTAAAATGTAAAATTTTTAGATATCAGTTTAAATATTAAAGCTTAACTCAAATACCAAATTTAAATTCAAATTAAAAAATAATAAAAATACAAAGTCTACTATATGAATTAATATGACTTAAAATTTATATTAATACGTTACATTTTAAATATAATCATGTCATGAAAATAGTTAAAAAATAATAAATATATAACACAAATATATGAATGGTTTAATTTTTCCCTTAGTCCTTGTACTCTTTAGATTTTTAAAATTTAGTCACTCTACTTTTAGTTCTAGAATTTTAGTCACCTTACGCATCTAATTTAAAAATTAAAGATATGATTGATAAATTATGATTAATTTCTGTTAAATTTGAAGGTGTTATCAATAAAATTTTAGATTTTAAAGCAAACTTTTGAATATTAAAATGCAAAAAATTTAAGTTTAAAAAAAATTCATTAATATAATTATCAATTGAATTTTAGTTCTCAAAAATTTTAAAATTAAAAATAAATAAATAAATAAAATTATAAATTTAAGGTTAAAAGCAAGGGACCAACTACCATCCCTCAATGCTATAAAATGTTCCATCACAAGGGTTAAGAAAGCAACAATAGTATACTTGTTGTAAAGGATTCTTCACCCATTTTATATAAAATTTACCATAGTTAGAGGGAAAAAAATTATAAAGGCTTAAATTTATTAAAGGTGAATTTTTATATATAATTATTGATAGCATCAAATTGTTTAATATTCAAGACTCGATGTTTGGTCCGTCGCTTGACTAGTCAAGATCTAATTATTCACCTCTTTAAACACTTGATTAGTCAAGACATTACGACAGCTTAGTTGATTTTATTTGTTGACTTATTTGATTTGGACTTTTTCATTCGATTGTTTTATAAGCAAATGAACTTTCAAGACATGTTTTATTCTTCCTCATTTTCATAATAAAGTCGGAGTATTTGAAGAGGTTGAGATTTACTTATCCTGGCTATTTTAAGGAGATTAATCCTACTTTATTTGGGATAAGATTAAAGATTATTTATTTAGATTTTTATGTTGATAAAATTGTGTTTATTTTGGATTGTGTAAAGCCTCAAATTTTTTTTTTTTAAATTTTGAGTGTTAAATTGTATTAAGTAAATTGATTTGGTTTAGAGATTAGATGTTTTGGATGTATGCTTGAGGTTTTGTGTTCAATTCCTTTCCTTTCGAATATCTAGTTTGACACATCTTGTTTATCTTTAATTTTTGTATGTTTATTAACAAGAATGAGTTTATTGATTTAGTGATAAAACCTTAATTTTTTCTTTTATCACATTAGTTGGGATATAATCAGATATTATTTTGTTAAAGTTTTTGAGAATTATCTCCTAAAAATCCTCCTAGTGTCGTCCCCCTCACCCCCTCACTCTCCACCTTTTTGTTTTTTTCCTTTTCACTGTTGTTGCTGTAACCTCCTCTCTGTCGAATTTTCTCTGCTTTCTCCTTCTTTCTTTTTCTTTTTTCTTCATTTTTTCATTGTTTCCATAATTTTACGATTAACGCCCTCTTGTTTTCCTCATTTGTTGTCCCTGCCTTATGTGTTGCTGCTGTCTAGATTTTGATTCTTCCTAGTGTCATCGGTAACCTTCTGGTTTTGGTGTTAGCCGTGTGTGATCTGAAGTTTGGTGTAGTATCTTAATTTTTTTTAAGTAAGTGCAATCCCGTTTGTGTTTTTTTTTAAGAAGGTTGTTTTCGGTTTTAATTGAAAGGTTTGTTGGTTGAGGGTGGCTAATTAGTGATGGTCTAATTATCTGTAATTCTGTTAGGTGAGGATTGTGAGGCACACGCCCCCCTTGCAAATTAAGTGCCTTGGAAACCACCGCTTCTAAGGGTAAGTAGCCGAATGCCCAAGTTTAGAGGCTGGTTTGCGCTAATAATATTTTTGCAAGGGTCGAATGTCTTATTGGTCTTGGCCGAATGCTCTAGGGAGCAAGGGCCAAATTTCTATGCGGGTGATTGCTTACTGGTTGAGTTTTGGATGTTGTGTGCAGAACTCGGATTGTTGCTGTTGTGTCGAAATCCTGAAAACAATCTGATGTGTCTCTAACTTGAAAACGTGTAAATTTATGTAAAATCGAAAGTGGACAGTCATGGCACACGAGTGTGTATCTGACTGTGTGGACTACACAATGTGTGCTTTGAGAGTGAGCTACACGGTTTGATCAAGTACGGTGTGTGGACCACATGGACATATGGTCTTATTTCAAATAATTTTTAGGATCATGTTTTGGGTCGAATAAGTGAGTTTAATAGTATGCTAAAATCTATTATGTAAACTACCATATGTAAATTTTCTGAAAGCATGCGAAATCATGTAAAGTTGTGTACTTGATTGTATGTTTGTGTGTACGAGCATGTCTTTAATAAGTAACTTCGAATAAGTTATATGCATGCCTCCAATCTGTTAATTTGTATGCTCTATTGGCATGTTTCCGATCTGTTATGTTCATAAATGAGCATGATTAGTTTAAGCATATCTAAATATGTGTTAAGTTGTTCGCATGTAGATTGGGGTGGGTTATAAATATGATATGAAGAAAGTTCTCGTAAACTATGATCTATGATTCTGGCGGGATACCCGCAAAATTTGATTTTGGCAGTTAATCTGCATTACTCGTTTCTGGCGATTTTCCAGCATTATATCTCGCAGCTTGTCTGGATAACATTTCAGTGGTGCATAACCACTAATTTGGTGTGTGAGTTGGACATAGATGGTGTGTAGTGGATGAGAGTAAAATTTATTTTGTATGACATTGCATTGCTAAGCATACCTTGTATTCGATTTTCTGCTGTGATATGTTAAACCCGTGTACTAATTGACTATCTGTTATGTTGGTGGGCCTTGACACATACTGGGCTTCTAGCTCACCCTACTATTTTATCTTCTCAGGTAATCCTCGAGTTTGCGCGGCGTTCAGGAACTCTAATTCAGATTCTCGTAAACAAAATGGTTTTAAAGGTTTTTCTTTATTTATTTAAAGTATGAATTTTTGGACTGTCTGATAATTTTATGGACTGGTTAGTAAATAATGAATGTTTTAGAGGATTCTCGCTTAACAACAATAGTTTTTCTTGAAAATAAGATAATAAAACGAATTTTATAAAATTATTCATACATGAACAAATGATGTTTTATAAAGAAAATAAATAATTTATCGGGTGGTCGGTGTAACTTTCAAGATCCGGTCATAACGTCTAGACCGAGTTTAGGGTGTTACAGATTGTGTTGATTGACTAGGCTACCATACTAAGCTTATAATTATGCAGTTAGTTCGCATGTGAAGATGCATATTTTGGAGAGAGTGTTGCGTTGAATTGCTTGATTAGTTCTCTGTTATTTTATGTTTGGAATTTCGCACTCAATAGGTAGACTTTTCTTGTGAGGGATTAAATCTTTGTAAGTGAGGCTTTAGGTCAGTGGTTATAACAAGTTGTGATTAACTATTAGAATCGAGACTATAATTACTTATTTATATAATGATAAATTAGACTTTAACTAATAAATAATTTCGAACAATTATGAAATAAAACAATTCACTAAACGCGAGTTTAAACACAATTTTTTACTGACTAGTTTTCTCAATTTAACTAAATCAAAATTCGTAATTTTCATTAATTTCATGCGTATTAACTTCATGCTATGTGAAAAGTAGACAGACGGTGGAAGGCTGTACAGTAAATTAATGCAATCCACATGTGTATTTAATGCCATTAACTTGCAAAAAAAGAAAAAAAGAAAAAAAAAAGGTTCACTTTCATTAAATACCTAACTACCACGTGAACAGCCATGAAAGTTAGGAGAGTGTGGGGGAAATATATTTTTAAAAAAAATTTCCAAAAATAAATATGTAAATTTTAATCAGTGTATTAACATATTTACTTTGAAGTTATCTTTTTTTAAAATTATTAATTAGTCCTTAAATGGGGGCCTATAGGCATAAGCTAAGCTAACACAAATGTTCTCAGAAAGAAAAAAGATTGAAGTTGTGATGATATAATTGCATATTGTTAATTATATATTCATCAAGCAAACTTGAATAAATAATGCATTAATTGGTACATAATTACATAAACATGATAAATGTTTACTTATTATATATATATATCACAATGGCAAGCATTGGATGATGATGAGTTTGAACAAACTGTTCAATGATGAAAATTTGATAGCCCAAACACAACAATCATACATCTGAAACAGTGGAGGCAAAGAGTAGAAATAAATAGCATCTCTCTACAAATACACCAAAACCAAAACCAAAAGAAGAAGAATAGAAGGGAAAATCCACAAATTAAGAACATAATTCAAAGTCAAAGGCAATGATTAAATTAATTACTAGTACCTTGACCTGAACCATGGCTAACCATTGAGAGCAATGCTTTCTTCATGTTTATCATTGACTGACATCCTTTAAACACATTCAGATTTCTTGGTTTAACCCCAAAACACAATGTCGAAGTTGGTGATCCAAGCCCTTCATTTTCATGATGATCATCATCATCATCCATGCAGCTATGAACTGGCGACCTCGAACATGAAAAATAGCTCATCTGCCTATGAAATAGCTTTCGATTAATTGAAGATTTAGGCAATGGTGAAGAAACAGCATCATGCAACGACGAGCATGGTGATAAAGACGATGAAGATGATGTAGAAGAGCGTGAAGAAGAAGAAGAAGGGGAAGCCTGGGATTTCCTAGCAGTGATAAGCCTGGGAAAGATAGAGTTCAAAAGGGTGGATTTCAAGCCCTTTGTCTGCTTGGATTTGGAGTTGAATGAGGAATAATATGAAGGAGGTGGAGTAAGAGGAGGAATAGCAGTGTCACATGAAGGATGTTTTGGGGTTCCAGGGTGTGATTCCCACATGAATGGAACAGCACCCGAAGCTCCGCCATAGTAGACCCTGCAAGAAGAGTTAGCCATTGAAGTTTCTTTAGACATGAGCCTGCTGAAGAACTTGTCATCTTGCTTGATTTGGAGGCCTTTCTGATGCTGAAGCTCCTCGCCCTTACTGTCACTCAACATTTTGATTTGGGGAACTGATGGGTGGGTGTGTGCGTTGTCAGCTAAACTTAGTAGATCTCTAATTTCTAAAGAGGGCTCAAGATCCGAAGTTGAAGCCTGGTAAATGCTCAGAATAGAATATTTCAAGGCCGAATGACTTCTTTTAGTCTAGTCTAGTGGTATATAATATAATTAAGGCTCAAGTCTTTTTTTTTATTATATATAATTATATTTAAGTTTGGTCTCATAGAGAGATCGTATCAAAAGGGAGGTAAAAATCTTTGAATGCACTAAATCATTTTCTAAATGATTTTAGTCTATCAAAAATTTTCAAATTTATTATCATTAAAGAAAAGAATCTATACACAAAATTTTAATGAAGTGGGAACTTGTTTTTTTTTTTTCAGTAATTAATATATTTGAGATTTTATTTTCCCTATTGCATGTCCTTCCTCGAAGGGTTTGTGCATGTTTAAGATTTTATGTGCATATAATTTAAAAAAAAAAAAAACATAAAAACATATTGATATCCAACCCTTCTAAATGTGAATAATATAATATAACTTTGGTAATTATGATAATGGTGATGAAAGCTATTATATATTGAGAAGAGCAGCTTTGGTGGATGGATTGAGTTGGGGGAATTTAATAGGGTAGCTATAGCTTCCTAATAATTTTTTGGAAGAATCTGGTTCATTGATGAGGCAGATGAAGTGGGTTAATGTGGACCGTCCATTTTAATCTGAATGAGGAAAAACAGTTGAGCAGTGAGGATATATTGGTTACGAGTTAGCAAAGCCCTAATAAATGAGAACTTGTCGTGGTCCATGATTTAATCAAAAGCTGCTTGTTTCGGACAAAGATAGATTGCTTTAAAAACTGATTTAGGATTGTTTAACTTTCCAATTTAATACGATAAAGAATATGGTCAAAGTTAAATGCAAGGTTAGACGTTGAAATCCTATCAAACTTTCTTTTAAAAGAGGGTTGATATTAGTGTTTAACAAGGGAGCTAAGGAGGAGACGATGGTAATGATAAGGAGGTTGGTTCACTTGTTATAGGCGAAGAGCTGGAGTATTTAGGGGAGGAGGAAGGGGGAGATGAATTAGGGAGTGCTTAAGGTTTTAAGGGTCAAAAGATCCCTCGTGGGTGGAGGTCCCCTTTCCTGATAGTGACACATCACCGACAGCATGGATGGTGGCCCATTCGATGTGATCAGCCAGGTGCTAGGTCCATTATATATCTATTGTCGTCAAGTATAGTATTGTGTGAGCTTGCTTTAACATTCCCTTTGTTGAGATAGTACGAGGTTGTTAAGCCTCAATAGTCCCTTAGTGGTCCCCTCTTGGGGATAATAGCATACCACTAAAAATGGGTTGCCTGATAGAGGGTGGCTTTCCTATAGACAGTGCGAGGCATGTGGGTGGTTGGTCATTGGGTGACCAACTAGATGGAATTAGTCGGGGAGTCATCCGCGGGTGTCTTTAAGGCCGCTTCTCGTGCTACCATGTGTCCCATTCTAGGTTGGGGTATAATTATTGGAAAAAATCAAATTCAAAAATAGTTTTCTTACACAAAAGAAAAATAAAATTTTGAAAACCAACTCGATTTGTGATATTTAGAGCAATAAACTTTTTCCCAAAATTACACCTGTGTTCTGGGTTAGATATATCCTTGGCATTCCTGACTTTCAACCGAATGACCTTCACCACTATTCTCGTACCATAAAATGATTTGAGTGTGGGTTCAAACGAATTCGAATCAAACACATAACCAAAAATTATTATTTTTTTACTTTCAGTGGGAAAACAAAAATCTTTTTTTTAATAGAAACCGGTAAAATTGTAATTCCTAGAAAATAAAATTTATTCTAGAAAATAGATTTCCACTACTTTATGCAAAATAATAATATCTCGAAGTTATATATTTAGCCTTATTTGTGCCATCTATTTATAGAGAGAAAAAGTAGAACCCTTGTTGAATTAATAGAAGTTTAAATCCTAGTTCAATTAGGAAAGGGAGGGGCGATAATCCTAGTTAAATATACTGGTATTTTCCATCCCACATATTAACATGAGAGACTTTTAGGCCTCTCCTGTATTGGATCTAATTATAAGTACTTCTTGGACTTTTAACCCAACACTTTATAATTCAATCCAACCCAATACATGCTTTTCTATTTTCCAAAATAAACATCATAAATTAATTTAAATACATAAATAAATTTATCAATTAAATAATTTTCTCAACTCGATTCTAATTCCGTTAGAATCATGGTAATTTTACTTTAAAAGAATCTATGAGAAAATATATTTAATATTTCTACATTCAACGGATTCACAATGACCAATTAATTTAATTCCATTTTCAAACTTCAATTCATTAATTAATTAATAATTTGAAAAACCATAAATTAATTCTTAGGTTATTTTCATACTTAGTGAGAAAACCACATTTATTTTCGAATGTTTCTCATTTCTCCAACTTTACCATTTCTATCCATTTTTGTTCATTTGATTCAACATGCAATTCATTTCCGGTTTCAATGAGCTAGTGGAGGGACCGATTGGACATATGTGATTAAGGCTTAAATAATTTATAATTAAGTTCCATCTTTTCGCCTATTAATTATAAACTCATTTAGTCACGAAGTCATTCTACTATAGTATCGTGACTAAGCTCTCCCTAATGGCATACCATTACAAAAGCAACTCGATCAATTCTCATCCAATGACCTTGTCATAAGTGTGTTACCCTCATAGAATATCCTTAATCTCTTTCGGATAAATTCACTCTCCCAATATGATCCTATTTTATCTCATGATAATCATTACATCTTCTTTCATGAAAAGTTAATTATTATCAAATAATAATTAATTCATTCATCATAAAGACAAATGACCTGTGATCACATTTACTTTTCATTTATCATGTAATACCAATGAAAGATATCATCTACCCATGTCTTGAGCTATGAATTCCACTATTTCGAATGATGCTACATACTGTAGAAGTCGTATACCCAACGTACCAATTTTCGGTTCCTTATCTATTTGAACTCAGACTTTTACTTTCATCAAAGTATATGAGTTACGCGTACATAGTCCATCATCCATTCAGGATTAAAGTATGTCGCACTATGAACGTCATAAGTGAATAAATCCATAAACGGATCCATGATCTATTTTCTTGGGTCCAGTTTGATGTATTGTTAGTCCAGCCAGTCACATCTATATCTCTATCTTCTGGAAGTCATACGCTCTGATGCCCAAGGCAAAGTATCTCCCCAATTGGACTTGATAGATAACATATTAGTCTTTCAATTGGTTTGCTCATTTCTGATTAGACTAAGGACATGTTTAGATTTATCTACTAATATAAGTTGTCTTTTTGTATTACAATCCGACCATGTAATACTGCTTAGTATCAGTTAAACATTAGACAATAAGTGAGCTAATATTTGCTTTTATTTTACTTTACATGTAAAAACCACGTGAGGAAAATATACAAATAATATTAATTGCAATGTGTAATGTTATCTATAGAATTCAGTCGCAAGTTCTTGTTAATAGATTGAATGTTATTTTGCCGGGTATTATTTCAAAGATGCAATTTAATTTTGTACCAGGCCATGTTTTCACTGATAATGTTATGGTGGCATTTGACCTTATTCATCATATGAAAAATAAAAGCAAACGTAATGTGGGTGAACTTACGCTGAAGCTTGATATTAGCAAAGCTTATATGTCAAAGTTGATGGGCATTTTTTGGAATTTATTCAGCTTAAGATGGGTTTCAGGGCCAATTGGGTGAAATGGTTGATGTTCTCTATTACTTTTGTTCAGTACTCAACTGCGTTTAATAGAAGGGAGGTCGGCCTAATTATACCTCATAGGGGTCTTCGACAAGGGGTCCTTATCTCCTTATTCGTATCTTATCTGTAGGGAGGGGCTTAGCTTGCTTCTATGTCGAGCAAAAACATGGGGAGTTATTCATTGGCTTTCTATTTGTCGGGGTGGCCCGAGCATTTCTCATTTTATTTTTGTTAAACATTCAATACAACTTCTATATTAAATCAAGAAGTAAATTATGATATACAAAACTGTTGTAAAAACCCCACTTCCATATATGCAGTATATGCACGTTATATAGAGATAACTGCCAACTGCTTAACAGACTCTTAACTGCTAACTGCTATTAACTAACTTATTAGTTTTATTAGTTACTCTAACATTCTCATGGCTTTTCTCTTGTTCTTTGAGAGCAGATGCAATATCGTTGGACAACACATGAAGCGCTTGTCGAACAGAGCCAAATGTCTTGGGCGTGATTGGTTTTGTGAGGGCATCAGTAATCTGTTTGTCAGAAGGGACATAGTTGACCTGTAATGTGCCATCAAACACTTTCTCTCGGACAAAGTGATGATTGATTTCGACATATTTTATCTTAGCATGATGCGTAGGATTGGCAGCCATGGACACAGTGGACATGTTATCGCACCAAATTATAGGGGTTTGACAGGTGATCACTCCAACCTTTTCTAACAACTGTTTGATCCATAAGAGTTCAGACACGCAATTGGCGAGGCTTCTATATTCTGCCTCGGATGTTGATCTAGATACAACGGTCTGCTTCTTAGAGCACCATGCAACGGGATTGGATTCTAGATAAACCACATAGCCAGTTGTGGAGCATCTGTCTTCAATTGAAGAAGCCCAGTCAGCATCTAAATAACAAGTGATCTGAAAATGACTTTTTGAGTAGAAAAGTCCATGATTAATGGTACCACTGAGGTAGCGTAGAGCTCGCTTGACTACTCTCCGATGAACCTCTCTTGGAGCATTCATGTATTGACTTAGTTTGTTAACACAGTAGGCCAGGTCAGGTCGAGTGATACACAGGTATTGCAGCTTGCCAATTATACTTCTATATAGATAGCCATCAGCTAGAAGCAGACTCTCATCATCCGCCACCAATTTCAGGAAACTCAGCACTGAAGCAGTCATGCTTGTCTAGGCCAAAATCTCACGAATATACTTCTGTTGGCTAAGAAACAGTCCTTTAGAGGATCGTTCAAAGTGATGCCCAAGAAAAAAGTAAAGGGTCTCATGTCTTTGAGAGCAAACTTTGTATGAAGTAGTTGAACAACTCTTTCAATTTCTTAGTTAGAGTTACCTGTGAGAATAATATCATCAACATAGACCATGAGCAATAGAATACTATCGGATGTAGCATGTATAAATAGCGACGAATCCGCTTTAGCAGCACGAAAACCAAGTTGATTAACAAAATACTGTTTGACTGTTTGGAACCATGTGCGAGGGGCTTGGCGCAGCCCATATAGGGCTTTATTCAGCTTACAAACAAGCTTCTCTCCATTAGGACCGGATTCTTCAAACCCTGGTGGTTGTTCCATGTAGATATCTTCATCCAGCTCCCCATTAAGAAAAACATTGTTGACATCAACTTGTCTTAACGACTAGTTTTTCATGACTGAGATAACAAGAACTGTGTGAATGGTAGTAACACGAACTACCAGACTGAAAGTGTCTTCGTAATCTAAGCCAGCATTCTGTGAAAACCCTTTTGCTACTAGACGTGCTTTGTGTCGTTTAACGGTACCATCTGTCATTGTCTTCACCTTAAAGAGCCACTTACAACCAACAGCTCGTCTGTTTGCTGATAGGGAGCACAACCTTCATGTGTTATTGTTAATGAGTGCCTGTAATTCACTGTACACAGTAGCCTTCCAAGAGTCATGGGACATTGCAGCATGAATGTTGGTGGGGACATCACCAATGGAAGAAGGTGCGATGGTTACATAAGCTTTTGGTTTAAATACACCAGCTTTGCTACGTGTGACCATAAGATGTGTGTTATATGGAACATGTAATGAAGGTGGATGATCGGGTATAGAGTTAACTTATGGAGAGAAGAATGGAGTAGAAGAAGAAATAGATAGGTTTGTATTGTGTGAAGTGACAGGTGTGATGGGTAAGTGATTTGACGTTTGAGCACAAAGAGTAGGTTGAGTACAGGTTGGCGATAGGACAAGAAGCTTAGAGCTGGACTTTGGTTGTAGTAGAGAGCTAGTAGGCTTAAGATGGTTAATGTGAAAAGGGAACACTTTTTCATTAAAAGTGACATGTAGTGTAACATACACCTTTCCAAAAGAGTCTAGGCAACGATATCCTTTATGAGATGGAGAGTAGCCTAAAAAGGTGCATGGAGTGGATCTAAACTGCAACTTTTGGTTATTATAAGGCCTAAGGTTAGGAAAGCACATGCACCCAAATACATGTAGGAAGGTATAGTTTGGTGAGGTTTTGAACAACTTTTCATGTGGTGAAGCATGGTTTATACGATAGGAGGGTAATCTGTTGAGCAAGTATAATGCACTAGCAAAAGCATCACTCCAGTAGACTAGAGGCATAGAGGCATGAGCCAGCATGGAAAGCCCTGTTTCGACAATTTGCCTATGTTTTCGTTCAACCAAGTCATTTTGAGCTGAAGTATAGGGGTATGTGAGGCGATGCACGATCCCTTACTGAGCTAGGTACCTTTTCAAAGCTTGAAACCCCCCACCACCATCTGTTTGTAGTGTTTTAAGTTTATGCCCAATGGCTCTTTCAGCTTCTTTTTGAAAGTGAGGGAACACATGAAGAACTTCAGACATGTTTTTCAAGAAGTAGAGCCAAGTATACCTTGTATAGGCATCTGTAAAAGCAATATAGTAGCGAAAATTGTTAGAAGTAACTGGGGCTGGTCCCCAAACATCAGCAAGTACCAGTTGAAGTGGGGTAGTATACTCAGTTGTAGATTTCAGATATGGCTGCTTGTGTTCTTTGCCTAAGTGACATACAATACAATGAAATGAGCTTTTATTGACACCAAGAGAGATGTTACATTTGCGTAGAGCCTTTGTAAGTATGTTTGTACAATGGTGACCTAGCCTACAATGCCATACATCAAAGGGTACAGTAGACGTAGTAATAAGGCCTTGAGCTGAGGTAGGCGAGTTTGATGCATCAGAGTCGGTCAAATGACGTTTGTACAAACCATGTTGCCCCGACCCTTTAAGAAGAACCTCTCCCGTATGCATGTCCCGAACCTGGCACTGTGAAGGAAGAAACTCAAAGATTACCTGGTTATCTTTGGTAAACTTTGAGACAGACATGAGATTTTTTGTGATGTCAGACACAAGTAATAAAGAGCGCATGAACAATGGATGTGAACGAGTGAGTAAAGAGGACTGACCAGAGGACAAGACAGAGAGAGCATTGCCATTGCCAACATATACCTTACCTGGACCCTTGTGTGGAGTGCTTTCTGCTAGAGAAGTAGGCGACTGGGTGAGATGATGCGTTGCCAAAGAGTCAAGGTACTAGGCATTGTCCTCAACAGTCTCAGGTGTGGCAATGTATGCTTGAGGTTGATGTGCTGTCAGATTAGATGTATTGATTGGGGAGCAAGCAGTTGTAGCAAATGGGTTTGACCAAGGCGTTACTGGCATTGAAGGTGGATAAACCCAACTTGGTTGTGTATTGGAAGCAGGTACTGGCATAGTCAGCAGTGAATGTGCCATGGGTGAACTTGCACCAAACATGCAAACATTAGCCTGTGAAGGCTGTAGAGGTCTATATCCAGCACTTTTTATGATGCATCGAATCTATAATAACAATGATCAATAAGATGACCTTGTTTGCCACACAACTGACATTGAAACCGCGAGCCAGATACTCGACCATATCCTTGCCCACGCACTGGTTGATTGGCGATACGCAGGTGTTGGTTCAGACTTAGCATCTAGTCTTGTGGGCTGGTGGGTAACCATATTAGCAGAAGCAAGTGCTTCAAGAACAGAGGAGAGTTGTCGTGCCTTAGCATCCAAAAGCATCGCAGTAACACCCTGGACAGTGTAGAGTGTGGGACTGGCTGTGATAATGGTGATCACAGATTCGTATTCTAAGTGATATGCATGATAAGTTTTAAATTTATGATTGATCGTACTTGAAAACTAACTATTATCACGATAAAGACAAGTGCAGCTATCGAATAGTAGTATAGCTTATAGCAGGACCAGAATGTCGAACCCACAGGAACTAATAGTCCTAGTATTAACCTTCTTTTTATTATCTAGCCTAAAAAATAAGGGGATTTACTTTATCTAAACTAATCAACTAAACTAAGAATGCACAGGGAGTAAATTGGGGAAATATTTTTGGGAAAACTGATTGATTTGGACAATACCTAAGGAAAAATTCACCTAGACTTCACTTGTTATTTGACTCTGAATTAGACGATTTATTCACTTGACTCGATTCGTAGAAATCCCTAATTTATATTATTATCTCTCTCAAGACTAACAACGTCTAACCCTAGGTTGATTAATTGAAATCTTTTTCTAATTAAAACCCCTAGTGTTGCATTAACTCGATATATGAATTCCCTTATTAGGTTTGACCTTAATCCGGCAGATTTATGTTGCCCTATGTTTAGGGGTGCAATCAACTCTGCTTAATTATGTTAGATCTACTATTAGACAGGGACTTTTGCTCCTCTAAATAAGCACATCAATACTTGAATCAATATCTTGGAATATTAAAGCAAGAATTAAGAACACATAATTAAGAACAAATCAAGTATTTATCGTATAATTTAGAAAATAGTAACAAGATCCATCTTAGGTTTCATTCCCATTAGGTATTTAGGGGATTTAGTTCATATATGTAAAAGAAAACATCTTAGAAGAATAATAATAACAAAACATAAAAAAAACCCAAAAACCCTGAAGGAAATTTAAGGGAGATCTTCAGTCTTGAAGGAGAATCTGGCTTCTAAGATGGATCAATCGGCTTTCTTTGAGTAACTCATTGTCTCCCACTCTGCGTGTCTCCTTTAATCCTCCTCTAGGGTGTTTATATAGGCTTTAAAATGCCTTAGAACCCTCAAAAGTGCCCTTTTCCAAATAGAACTAAACTTGGGCCCAACAGGGACACGGCTGTGTGCCACGCCCGTGAGAGGCGGCTTAAGCCGTGTTAAAGTTTGTTAAATAGACACGGGTGTGTGGTCTACCCGTGAGAGGAGGTCCAGGCTGTGTTGATTTCCCACGTTGACCCATTTTCTCCGTTTTTGGCCCATTTCTCACTCTTTTTACTCTTCTATGCTCGCCTAAGTATAAAACATGAAATTAAAGGATTAGGAACATCAAATTCCAAAAATCTAATGATAATTCATCCAAAAATATGCTAAGCATAGGATAAAAATATGAATAAATTATGACTTATCAAATACCCCCACACTTACGCGTTTGCTTGTCCTCAAGCAAAATCCTCAATTCACAATTAAGAATTCATTTTTCTTAATTTATAACTCCTATAAATAATATCTCAAAATAATCCATAAGTAATCATACATTGAGAATTCAACTAGAAGAACATCAAACTTTCAAGCATTCCAAGTTGAGCATTTTATCATGAAAACATAGGTGTTTCCCATCATCTAAGTAATCACCTTTGATTCAAAATATCACAGAGTTTAACATCCTCACTAAAGATTCACCCAAATCGCTCGAGGTGTTTAAGGACAACAAATTTAGCACTCAACGGTCAATACAAAAAGTTATTACCATAAGCTTCCGTGAAAATCAAATCTCCACCACTATATATTAAGATGATACATCAATCAAAAGGTCTTTAGAGGGTTGTAACGTGGCTTTGGTTAGGGGGTGTGGTCACAAGCTGAAAGAGAAGGTTAGAATCGAGATTGAAATGAAAAATTACCTAACTAGAAAAATACTAAAACTGATAAATTACATTCCTAATTAGATGATCCTAGAACTAAGCTTTTCTTTAGGGATACATCGTTTTAATCCAAGCATTACATAATTTCGTAATATGTTAGACGACAAATCTCAATTACAGCAACTTCATTTTTTTTAAGAACAAATCATAGTAACATAGAACTTTGCTAACTATCAGAAATAAAACATAGCTAAGCAATTTATTCAAATCAAATCTCGACAAAAATAGGGATCAAATTAATTGAGGGGATTTCAACAATAATGGGTTATGAGTTAATATTGAGGGTAAATCAATGAATGGTTTGTTAAGCTCAAGAGAGTTCACTAAGGGTTAATTATGACGGTAGAATTTTATGGAGTGAGTGGGTTAAACCTAAGTGCCTTTATCATCTCGACATATCAAATCAATGGTGTGGTCTTAACATGCATAATCGAAGCAAGTTCTAGAATAACAATTTAATATTGTCACACACATAGCAACAATAAAAGTGAGCATGAAAGAAATAATATATGCTCTAAAGGCTCAAGATCTCACAAAAATTATGGCTTTTTGATGTTAACTCTGTGTATTTCAACTTCAAGATAATACCTAAACTTGAGGAAATAACCTAAAAATTTTTAATTCTAAAAAATCAACTTATCATGCTTGATTCTCTAATTACTTAAAGTTTAAATAATCAATGCATAAATGTCTATGTTTTAAATCAAGACATATCAATAAAATTCATAAATTAATCAAAATTCATTCTAATAGTGATATGAGTGAGTCACGTGAGAATAAGGCAAAATTCAGGGATTTTTCTGATAATGATAAATATAACCCCCCTCCACACTTAAGATGTACATTGTCCTCAATGTACAAAGATAAATTTACTGAAAAATATAGATATAAGATCATAAGAGAGGGAGAGAAGTGAAACTTCCTAAATGTTAAATGGAATCCTTGAATTGGTGTCATGAAAAGTAATCGGCTAAGGTAATGGTGAGATTGGAGGAGGATACTCCGGTGGTGGTAGAGGTTGTTAGTCCACAAGTGTTGTGCCAAAAGAATATTATAACTGGTGGTAGCTATAGTCGTGGTCGAGTAGGGCATGGCAGTCGTGGAGGACCTTTGTTCAGTGGATGTGCAATTTCCTAAGTAGTAGTGAGCTTTGGAGCTCTTCATAACTGCGATAGAATCAATAACTCTTTAAGAAATATAAAATAGCATGATTACTCGTAAAGAAATGGCCGAAAACATAAATTACTCAATATAAATTGTAAAACCTAAAGATGAAGTAAATATAGTATTAAAGAGAAATAAAAAATAATTTAAAAATATAAATAAATGTGAAAGTAAAAAAAAGAAAATAAATAAATAAAAGTCTTCAAAAATCCTCATCGCTAGATGGTTCGCGAGGTGGGGGTGGCGATGAGATGTGAAGGTGCTGACAAATCTGATGTGGATTTTGGGGTGATGGTCGAAGCTCAGATGGCGACGGCGGCGAAGAGAGTGGGGACTAGGGTTAGGGTATTGGAGGAAGGGATGATGAATAGTGGGGGTTTATATAGATATTAGGGCACACGGCCATGGGGCACGCTCGTGTGCCCTTATTTTAGCCCGTGTGTTTCATGGTTTTTATATTTGGGCGCGTCTGAAATTCTGCCTACGCTCGTGTTCTTTGGGCATGTTGGTACACACGGCCGTGTCGCACGGTCGTGTCTTGCTTCATTTGCTTCTCCCACGTTCTTATATATATGCACACACCCATGTTAATTTGACAGGTTCGACCACAAGTGGTGGGCACGGACGTGTCGCATGCCCGTGTTAATTTTTTAGTTTCTACTATGGCTTATAGACACGGGCGTGTTGCACACCTGTGTTGATTTGGCAGGATTGCCCATGGCCATGTTGCACGGTCGTGACAAAGAATCAGATCCCGTGTTTTGGAAAAAAAATTTGCTCTGTTTTAACACGGTCGTATCGCAAGACCGTGTCGCCGTCCGTGGTATGAGCACGGCCTAAGGCACGCCCGTGTGCCTGGCCGTATGGATCTAGAAAACCTATGTTCAAGGACTCAGTTAATGATTTAGATATTAAAAACTAAAATTTAAAGAAATCAACACCGTTAGTGCTCGGGTTGCCTCCCGAGAAGCACTTATTTATAGTCTAAGCTTGACTTACCTTGCGGGTATATTCAGGGAAGTTCATGGAGCCGTAGCTCCTCTCTATTGTCTTTAAAATTCTCACCGTTATAAAGTTTGAGATGATGTCCATTTACCTTAAAAATGCCGTATTGAGAATGATTTACCTCAACTGTACCGTATGAAAAAACATTCAGTACCGTGAAAGGAGTTGCTCCGTTTGTATTGAGCTCTGAAGTAGCAATTCGGGGGTCTTTTTCATCTAGCAATACTTTATCCCCAACTTTAATTTGCTTTGTTTCATCCCTACGCTCATCGTGGCGTTGCTTTGATTTTTCGTGTGCTTTTTGTTTCTCCTTGACATGTGTTCGCCATTCATTAGTTCATCGATCTGAAGCCTTTGTTCTTCATGAGTCGCTTCATTTTTGTGGCATGGATCAAAATGAGGCTCCATCACGTTCTTTCTAAAGGACTCCTGCAAAGATGTTTGAGTTGTAACGTTATTAGAATTAACTGAACTTAAACAATCATCTTGATTACTAAATATTTTAGCGGAATCACGAGCTTGGAGAGTAATCGTGTCATCTCCCATAACAAGTATCAATTCCCCTGTGCCAACATCTATGATAGTTCTAGCAGTTGCTAAAAAGGGCCTTTCCAAAATTAAATGCACGTTACTATCCTCATCTATGTCTAAAACAACAAAGTCAACTGGGAATATAAATTTATCAATTTTAACAAGCACGTCTTTAATAATACCCCTAGGAAATCTAATTGTTTTATCTGCCAGTTGAATGCTCATCCTAGTTTGTTTGGATTTCCCAAGACCTAGTTGTTTAAACATTTTATAAGGTATGACATTAATGCTTGCCCCTAAATCAGCTAAAGCATTGCTAACATTTAAACTACCAATTAAATAAGGAATTGTAAAACTCCCTGGGTCTTTCAACTTGTTGGGTAACTTATTCTGTAGAATGGCTGAGCAAACTGCGTTCAACTCCACATGCGACACCTCATCCAACTTCCGCTTATTTGCTAAAAGCTCTTTTAAAAATTTAACTGCGTTTGGCATCTGCAAAAGAGCTTCAATAAACGATAAGTTAATATGTAATTTCTTTAATAATTTAAGGAATTTGCCAAATTGTTCGTCCGTGTGGTCTTTTCTTATCGCACTGGGGTATGACACACGAGGTTTATATTCTTTACTTACCGGCTTTTGCTCACTGTGGTCTACCTCATACTTACCTTTACTTACCACAATTTCTTGCCTCGGTTTTGGTTCAGGTTCAACTAGCCCTTCTTCATCTCGAACAGTTATTGCATTAAGTTGCTCCCTTAGGTTAGTTTCAGTATTACTCGGCAAGCTACCTTGTGGTTATTCAAAAATTAACTTAGCAAGCTGTCTTATTTGATCTTCGAGCCCTTGAATTGACGCTTGTTGATTTTTAAGCGTTGTTTCAGTATTCTGAAAATAAGTTTCTGACACCAAGATGAATTTCATTAGCATCTCCTCAAGGTTTGGCTTCTTTTCCTGCTGATAAGGTGGTTGTTAAAAGCTTGGAGGATATTGTGACCTTTGATTTCCTTGACCACCCCACGAGAAGTTGGGATGGTTCCTCCAGCCTGCATTATAAGTGTTACTGTATGGGTTATTTTTTAGGTCTAGAATTATTATTACCCATATATTGAACTTGTTCCTCCTTGGTGCTAGGGTTGAAGGTTGGATAATTTGTGTGCATTCCTCCTCCACTTGAATCACACCTCATCACTGGATGTACCTAAGTAGAACCATACAAACCGTCAATCTTTTTATTTAAAAGTTCTACCTAGTTAGAGAGCATAGTAACCGCGTCGAGGTTGAAAACACCAGCAACTTTTGTTGGCTTCGTTCTCATAACTTGCCACTGATAGTTATTCAGTGACATCTCTTCAATAAATTCGTAAGCCTCTTCAGGTGTTTTGTTGTTTAGCGTTCCACCGGTGGCTGCGTCGATAAGTTGTCTTGTTGAGGGGTTCACACCATTGTAAAAAGTTTGAACCTACAGCCATAGAGGTAACCCATGGTGAGGGCACCTTCTCAAAAGATTCTTGTATCTCTCTCATGCATCATAAAGTGTTTCTAAATCCATCTGCACAAAAGAAGAGATATCATTCCTTAATTTAGCTGTTTTAGTCAGTGGAAAATATTTTAGTAAAAAAATTTTCGGTCATTTGTTCACAAGTAATGATTGACCCTCGTGGTAACGAGTTCAACCACTGTTTAGCTTTGTTCCTCAATAAAAAGGGGAATAACCATAGGCGAATGACATCATCAGAAACGCCATTGATTTTGAATATGTCGCAGAGTTCTATAAAATTTACAAAATACAAAATGAGTGTTTGGATCCTCGTCCTGCAAACCATCAAACTGAACAAAATGTTGTATCATTTGAATCGTGTTAGGTTTCAGTTTAAAATTATTTGCAGCAACAGCAGGTCTAACTATACACGATTCAGCTCTTGTTAAAGTAGGTTTAGCATAATCATACATAGTACGTGGAGCAGGATTCTGATTTACTGGATCTACAGCAACCACAGGAGGTAGCTGATTATTCTGATTGTCAGCCATCTCCTTAGTTGTATTATGGATATCGTCCTCTTGCCCTTCCTCTATGTATTGTAAGCTTCACCTTATTTCTCTTCGATTTCTGCGAGTTGTGCTCTCGATCTCGCTATCAAAAAGTAGAGATCCTGACGGGTTTCTTCTAGTCATAAACTATAAAAACCTGCTAGAAATAAAGAAAGAAAAATTAGACTAAAAACAAAATGTAAATTGCAATAAAAGTAAAAATGGCTAAAGTAATAAAAATCAAGCGTTCCTAATATCTTAGTTCCCCGGTAACGGCGCCAAAAACTTGATGTGCGTGATAAGTTTTAAATTTATGATTGATCGTGCTTGAAAACTAACTATTATCACGATAAAGGCAAGCGCACCTATCGAACAGTAGTATAGCTTATAGCAGGACCGGAATGTCGAACCCACAGGAACTAAAAGTACTAGTATTAACCTTTTTTTTTTATTTCTAGCCTAAAAAATAAGGGGATTTGCTTTATCTAAACTAATCAACTAAACTAAGAATGCACAAGGAGTAAATTGGGAAAATACTTTTGGGAAAACTGATTGACTTGGACAATACCCAAGGAAAAATCCACCTAGACTTCACTTGTTATTTGACTCTGAATTAGACGATTTGTTCACTTGACTCGATCCGTAGAAATCCCTAATTTATATTATTATCTCTCTCAAGACTAACAACATCTAACCCTAGGTTGATTAATTGAAATCTCTTTCTAATTAAAACCCCTAGTGTTGCATTAACTCGATCTATGGATTCCCTTATTAGGTTTGACCCTAATTCGGCAGATTTATGTCGCCCTACGTCTAGGGGTACAATCAACTCCGCTTAATTATGCTAGATCTACTTTTAGACAGGAACTTTTGCTCCTCTAAATAAGTACATCAATACTTGAATCAATATCCTGAAATATTAAAGCAAGAATTAAGATCACATAATTAAGAACAAATAAAGTATTTATCATATAATTTAGAAAATAGTAACAAGATTCATCTTAGGTTTCATTCCCCTTAGGTATTTAAGGGATTTAGTTCATATGTGTAAAAGAAAACATCTTAGAAGAATAATAATAATAACAAAACATAAAGAAACCCAAAAACCCCTAAAGGAAATTTAGGGGAAGATCTTTAGTCTTGAAGGAGAATCCGGCTTCTAAGATGGATCAATCAGCTTTCTTCGAGTAATTCCTTGCCTCCCACTCCGCGTGTCTCCTTTAATCCTCCTCTAGGGTGTTATATAGGCTTTAAAATGCCTCGGAACCCTCTAAAGTGCCCTTTTCCAAATAGAACTAAACTTGGGCCCGACAGGGACACGACCGTGTGCCACGCCCGTGTGAGGCGGCTTAAGCCGTGTTAAAGTCTGTTAAATAGACACAGATGCGTGGTCTACCCGTGTGAGGAGGTCCAAGCCGTGTTGATTTCCCACGTTGACTCATTTTCTATATTTTTGGCCCGTTTCTCGCTCTTTTTACTTTCCTATGCTCGTCTAAGTATAAAACATGAAATTAAAGCATTAGAAGCATCAAATTCCAAAAATCTAATGATAATTCATCCAAAAATATGCTAAGCATGAGATAAAAATATGTATAAATTACGACTTATCACTAAGGCAGCCCATTTAGGATAGCTGTGACATGCTCATGTTCACTAACAGACTCTCCACAACTGGCAAGACTAGCACAGTATCCTTTAATCTTTACTAAAAAATCACGTATAGACAACTCACCTTTTTTCTCAGAGTGTAAAGCACGCCTATAGAACATCAGACGAGACGTGGTTTTGCTTCTATATAGATCAACAATGGCATTCCAAATGTGAGCGCTGGTGTCCAAACCAATAAGGTGAGGAAGAACCCCCGGGCTTACAGAAGACAGAAGCCAAGATGCAAGAGCATTATTTTGCTGCTCAAACCGAATAAAGACAACATTTTCTTGAAGTACTCCATCAGCATCGGAAAGAAGTTATGGAGGAGCAACAGTTCGGGAATCTAAAAAATGCTGAAGCTTGAAAGTCTTGATCACCAAAAAAATATGTTGACACCATAACAGATAATTAGTGTCATCAAGAAGGACACTAATCTTCTTGGTAAAGAGAAATCTGCTATCAACCATACCATCGGGCAGGCTGAAAGCCATCGGAGATGCGCCGGACTGAACTGCAGATGGACTGGAGGGCCGAGACATGAAAGCCACAGAAAACCAATTTGCCAAGGATCAATGGCAGTCTGATACCATGTTAAACATTCAGTACAACTTCTATATTGAATCAAGAAGTGAATTATGAGATACAAAACTGTCGTAAAAACCCCACTTCTATGTATGCAGTATATGCACCTTATACAGAGATAACTGCCAACTGCTTAACAGACTCTTAACTGCTAACTATAATTAACTAACTTATTAGTTTTATTAGTTACTCTAACACTTTTCGCCAATGACAATTTTTTATTTTTTCAGGCTAAGGAGATGGAGGTTCTTATGATTAAGCGTATCTTGTGTTGGTATGAGTATGAGTCAGGGCAATCAATAAAATTTCACAAATCTGGTGTTATGTTTAGCACCAATACATCCAAAGGGGTAAACTCAACTATTTGCTCTATTTTTGGAGTGTTTAATCCTATGAACCATGGACGTTATCTTGGGTTGCCGTCTTTAATTTGTAAGAATAAGAAACAAGCTTTCTTTTATGTCTAGGAGAGACTCTGTAGTTTCTTGGTTTTTAGTATGAGTGTGTTCCTACTTTCGGATGCCATATGTGTGGCCTTGCAGAGGATGATGAACTACTTTTGTTGGGGTTTGGATGGGGGAACGGAAGGAAAATTCATTGGGCTTCGTGGGACAGGCTATGTGCCCCTAAGAAATTTGGTGGCATGGGTTGTTGTGATTTACATTGTTTTAATCTTGCCTACCTTGGTAAATAGGCAACTTGCTTTATTACAAATCTGAACGCTTTGTCAAGTCGGTATTTCAAGGCTAAATATTTTTCGACTTGGGATTTTTTGGATGCTTAGCTTGTACATTTGCAGAAGCATGTTTGCGGCTACAGGCCTCCTTTCAAAAGGTATGAGGTGGAGGGTTGGAGGCGGAACGTTGATCTCGATTTCAATGATTCTTGGATTTGTGATGATCAAAGTTATTATGTTGATTCTCTTCCCTTACCAAGTATGGAATCGCTAAAGGTATATGAGTTGTTAGACACTATGGGGACCGATTTGGATGATGGTTTTATACAAGGTATTTTCCCCCTTCCGATGCAATGCAAATTTTGAAGCTACTGGTGATTCATGCAAAGCCAACTGATGGGTTGATATGGGATTTTAGTCCGGATAGGCGATATACTGCGAAGACGGGTTACAAAGTCACATCTAAATCTTTTTCGATGATTTCTCAGTTTTCAATTAATAGTACTTGGTTCGCTTTATGAACAACTATATCCCTCCAAAGGTGTGTTTTTCCCTTTGGCGTTGTATGAGAAATTTCATTCCATATAAGTCTCGTTTGCTTGATGGGGGCTGAATATTCTGCCAAATTGCTCATGTTGTGGCTCGACTGAAACTCTTGAATATGCGGTGTTTTGAGTGTGTTAAGGCAAGGGAGGTGTGGCATTTGGCCGGCTTATCTTTACCCAACTCCTCTTGTGCCGTTTTTGTTGCTGAAGGTGCAAGTATGTCGGATGAGGGCAAACAAAAGCACATGTTTGTGCTGCTGTGGTTTATATGGTTTTATCGAAATCTATTTACTTGGCAGAATCGTGATGTACCTTCTTCACATATAGTGTATGCTGCTGTGTTTTTGTAGAATTAGGAGGCGAGGGGCATTTATGAAAGGGTGCAAAGGGGGATGTCGGCGTCTGGTGGTTCACGGGGTGGTCGATGCGTAGCTTCTTGTCAAGATCGAATCAAGTGCAACGTGGATGCTGCCTTGTTTTAGGAATCTCGGTAGTCGACTTTTGCTACTATTCTAAGAGATTTTAAGGGCAATTTTCTCAAGGCTTATTCTGGTTACGCAAACCTTCTTATGGCACCACATATGGCTAAAACGTATGCTATTAGAAAAGTATTTTCGTTGCTGAAATCAGAGAATTATGATGGGATTATTATAGAATCGGATTATTGGCAAGTGGTGCATTTTTTGAATAATTCAATTGATGATACCTCTGAATTTGGCTTATTATTATGAATTTTCAAAATGTTGCATATCAATTTCAACATTTGTCCTTTTCTGGATTCGCAGGAAACAAAGTCGCTCACTCTTTCGGTCGGGTAGGTTTATTGTATGCGAACCACAATGAATGGCATAGACCATATACCAGCGTTTCTTATTTGCTTGAATCTGACGCTCTTTTTGTTAATTCTATTGATAGGGATGTACGTAGGTTTGGGTGTATTGAGAAAGCCTGATGGTTTAAGTTAAATGGCCCTCTTATGTTGGTTTTTGATTTTTTTTCTTTTAATTAGGGATAAATATTAAAATTATACATGAATTTTGATTTTGTGTATTTTTATATACGAAATTTTAATTTGATTCAAATTTCACAAATCGCTAACAACATTACTGAATTAGCACAATTTTATGTTGATATATTGCATACACAAACAACTAAACTAATCCGGTATAAAAATAATTGTATGTATCCAATTCTTTAAATGTGCATAATTGATTCAAAATCAAAATCTCATGTATACATAAGAACCACAACTCAAGTCTTATGTATATAATTGTACTAAATCAAAGTTTATGTATCAAACTGCACATTAGACCAAAATTCAAGTATAAATTTGATACTTATCCCTTTTAATTAATATATATAAATATATATATATATATATATATGACTTTTCTTTTTCTTAAAAAAATAATGTGTTACAATTAGCTTTGTAAATAAGTAAAAGTGTAGTTAAAAAATTATTTTAAGAGATCAAAAATAAATATTTTTTTTTTTCATGGTTATATTAATTTATGGTTTTCTAAAAATTAAATTAGGAGTTATATAAAAAAAATTCTAGTTTGAAACAAAGGTCACTACTTGCACCCCTCATGGCACTATTAAACAAGTTTTAGAAAGTAACTATTTGGGTCGATTGACTTTTAATTCGATTAAAATTGATATTATTGTTAGTGAAGGACGACGTGAGTTCGATTGAAACGCATTATCCTCCTATTTAAGGGTTGAAGAGAGGCTATAGATAATTTTAAGTACTATATTAAAAAAACATATATATAATAAGAATCTATAATGAAATTAATGCTTAAAAGAAAAGAAGATAGCTATTTGGGTTATGAAAACAGTAGGAAAAAAGAAAAGAATGCAAGTAGTGTTGTAAGGATTAGTTTGCTTAATGATGACGAGAAATGATAGTTTGCAAAGTGAACCATACATGGTTATTATGGTGGTGCCCTGCATGCATTTACTACACTTGAAATTAGAGATGTGCCCTTCCTTTCTAGCCCCACTATATCGAATGATCCATACCAATTCAAAGTTTTTTTACTTTTTGAAAATTTAGAATTTAGTCTCTTTATTTTTATTTTTAGAAATTAATCTACTACTTTTCAAATTTCAAAATTCATATTCATTAGTTTAACACTATTAAAGTTTATTTGTTAAATTTGTTGGTAACATTTTGCAATAAAAAAAAATACTGACTTCATAGCCATGTAATTAAAAAAATGATGTTGTATTGAACTTGAATTTAATAAAAAAAAATTAACATTGTTAATAGTTGGACTTGAATTTTGAAATTTGAGAAAGTATAGAGACTAAAATTTTAGAAATAAAAGTAGGGACTAAATTCCAAATTTCTAAAGAATACTTGGACTTATAATATATTCTAACCTTTTTTTTGTAGAAGCATGAGGATTAAATTGATTAAAGTAAAAAAAAAAATCAAAATGATTCAAATTGTATAACTTGATGTTTCAATTTATCTTTATGGTTTTTGATACACAATATCAACGGAAGTGAAAAAGAGGAGAGAAAATGGTCCTGAAGAAGGTTGAGAGCAGGGAGGAAGAAACTTTCTCGGGAAGAAGAAAATAAAGAAGTAGTCTGTCTGGACTCCTCCCAAAATGGAATGTTTAGGGCAATTTAAACCATGGATATTTTGGGTTGAATAATCAGGTCGAATCCCGAATCGAGTTATTATATATTTTATTATAATTGTATACCAATTTGTCCCCCACCTGGTCGAAGAAGAGTTATAAAGCAACTTTTCTAAAACAGGCTTACTCGTGTGAAACATGTAATTTAAGGCTTACTCTGAAAGTTTTAACTCGAATTACTGAGTAAGTTTTATTATTCAACAGTGTGATATATTATTCAACAGTGTGATACAAGAGTCAAAAGGTTATTATAAAATAACGCGACCAGTATTTTAGGTAAATAATTTTATTTTTTTTTTAGATTGATGTTTGGAGAAATCTCAAATTTCAACAATGTACTTAAGCTTATAAATTATTTTTTTCTTTTATCATGCTTTGTATGAGTTTACTTTTTATACTATTTTAAGAGCACAGTCTCTTGTATCGATTTATTACATTCATGATTTTAATTTCCAAATATTTCCCACAAAATAAAATAAATAAATAAATAAATAAAAACTTCTGTTTTTGGTGATTGAAAAGAAATCCTTGGGAGTTAACAAGTGCAATCTTAACATTGTATGAGTGATAAATATCGATCAACCATAACTCTGGATCTTATTCATATATGTTTTTGGTACTTCCCTACGCTTTATCATCACATTTTCCCTAAGCATAAATAATTGATCTTTCTTCTAATATTTTTGGTGATTTTGTGAAAATTGCATTAAAGGTGCCTAATTATGTAATATTGGTGGGTTGGTTGCCCAACTTTTTGTTCTATATTTTTGGATACCTTTTCCCATACTTTTGATTTAGTTTCAACTAATCGAACTCCCCCTACCCCTACTCCTACACGAAAAAGATCAACCAATTCCCTTTCTTTCTTTCTTTCTTTTTTTTTACAAGTGAGAGAAAAGAAAATAGGAGACATGATTATTTTTCATAATAATGCATAAAAATCAACCTGATAAGTTATAAAATTAACATATTGTAATCTCATTCTTAATGTGTTTCTGGATGATTAATTATGCAAATTAGTGAATTTGATACTCCTTAGCCTTTAAATTCATTTTTCTATACTTAAGAGAGCATTTGAGAGCGAAAGGAGCGAAAAATGAGCCAAATCGGACAAATAGAGTTGTTTTCAGGAGCCACACGGCCTAGGCATTTCTACACGGGCTGGACACACGCCCATAACATAATTTTTAGGCTTTCTGAGCATTCTAAAATCTATAAATGCCAATTAGAAGAAGACATAAGGAGGTCATCAGAGAAGGTCAAAGAAAACACTCGAAGAACACCATCGGAGTCAACTCAGAAGCGGATCTCCATCAAGACTAAAGATCGTCTTTTAATTTCTTTCGAAGTTTTTATGAGTTTCTTTATGTCTTGTGGTTATTCTGTCTTTGAGATATTTTCATTCAAGATTATAAACTAATTCCCTAGATATCTAGGAAGGATGAAACTTATGACAAATTCTATTATTTAATTTTTTATCTGCATGATAAATACTTGATTCTTGTTCTCAATTATGTGTGCTTATTTCTTGTTTTAATATTTTTGGGATATTAATTCATGTTTAATGTGCTTAATTTAGTGGAGCAAAAGTACCTGTTTAAGAGTAGATCTAGCATAATTAAGTGGAGTTGCATGCAATCCTAAAAATAGGATGACATAAATCTACCAGATTAGAGTCAAATATAATAGAGGAATTTATAGATCGAGTTAATGCAAGAATAAGGGTTTTAATTAGAAAGAGATTTCAATTAAGCAACCTAGAGTGAATATTTTTAATTTAGGAATTTCTACGGATCAATACATTGAGTGAATAAATCATTTAAATCAGATTAATAATAATAGAAGGAGTCTATGTGGATTCTTTTCTAGGTATTGTCTTTCTCATTAGTTATCTTTCAAATATTTTCCTCTTTCATTCTCTATTGTGTTCTTAGTTAAATTAGTTTAATAATTTTAGATTAAAACTCATCACTCCAAATTGTCAGCCAAATAATAAGAAAACGATAATTACTAATAATTTTAGTTCTCGTGGTTACGATATTTTACTCACCATAACTATACTATTGTTCGATAGGTGCACTTGCTTTTGTCGTATTTATAGTTAATTTTGTGACCATCACAGTCCTTCCAAATTTGAATGATTAGAGAAGAGAAAATAAGAGATAAGTGTTTGTTAGTTCAAAATTATGCATTTTTTAAATGTTTTATTTTCTTTCCTTTCATTCTTCATCTCTACCAAGCACACCTATGGAAATAAAAAATATATATCTTTTTCATCTTTATATTTTTCTACCCTTTCAAATTTTCATCTTTCCAATTTCCATTCCACTCTACCAAGCAAAGAGTAAAAGATGGTGCTTTCATTATATATAATGCCTACTTCTATTCATAGTCTCCACCCAACCATTAAACCGGAGAAAAAACATGCTTAAATGCACTCGAACCCACATCCTCTTGGTTGTTGCAATAGCAACGATATCAATTGAGTTAAGACTTAATCATTTTTGGCTTTTAAAGATAGCATTCAAGTTTTATGATCCCAGTATCTACCTATTTTCATTATTTCAAACAAATATTTTTTAAAAATATTTCAATTCATTACAACTTATTTTCACAATAATGCCTATAAATACTTAAGTTTATCCAAATCAATCCTTAATCTCGAATTCGACATTATACCTAAATTTTCTCCATGCTTTGAATTTTTAGCTCATTTTTTATTTATGCCTTATTTTAGGTTGAAAATTTTTTTAGGCATTGATGAAGCCTAACAACTTTTTTTATTATTATTTGAAAAGTAAATCTTGGTAGTTTATTAATAGCATGGAAAAACAGTAGAGAAGAGAACGCAATACCAAAAATAAAGATCAGAATAAACAACTCTAAAAGTAAAAATAGAGATAGCAAAACAAATTGGTTAAGCAATTTGCAAGGCATTGCTCAAAGAGTTATCCAGTATCTTTCTGCGGTACAATATATGATTTAAGTTCAACTCATTCACCAAGTTGCAATTTCACTCTAGCACATCAATTTGAGATCACTCTCCCCACTAATAATTTCCCCTTAAAAGCTTAGATACAAATTCAATATGAGCACAATTAGTATATAAAGTAATTTCACTAAGAACAAGCTCCTAACAATAAATAGATGAGTATTATCTTGCTCAAACAAGCCTTGTTTAAATAGACATTATTGGTTTGCAATTCTTCAATCAATGTTAATATGTATTCCCTTAATTTTTCCTTGAATAAGTATTTATAAGGAATTGAATATCTAGAAACCTTCAAGGAATGAACTTCTATAGAAATTGGATCTCTTTATTTAAGGTAACACAATCACACATAAATTATTCAAAAAGAATCCTTACTTGATCGATATTCAATATGATCTAATCCATTAAATTGTTACTTAAAAACCTTAAAGAGATATAAGAATGAAACTAATATTTTTTTTATCAAAAGAATGCTAAGATATATTGCAATTTGCATAACAACCTAGTTGCAAAGCGAGTTGCAACTAGCATTGCCTCTACGATGTGAAACCTGTTAGGATTTGTGCCTCGAGTCTAGTTAATTTCGTTATTACCTATATGTAATTTTTTAAATTGGTTGAATAAATAAAAACTACCACATGTTTATTTAATATTCTTTGTATGATTGTCCTCAATAGTTTTTGTATATTAAGAAAAATAAATAAGCAAATATTGGCATACTGATTACTTAAGGTTTAACTACTATTAAGTTACACTATATGGTCAAATTATAATGTGATAAGATAGCTTATATTTGTAGGTAATCTAAATTGTCTATAGTCCATGGAGCCAGATTGAGAAAATAACTTATGTTAGGACTATTATGTCATCTATAAGTCTAATTAAGGATATAACTTATCTTGGCTATCGAAGCTAGATTGACTCTCAAAAATAAAGACATAGATGTGGTTGCTTGGACAAATGATACATCAAATAAGACCCAAGTTAAATTTATCCTAGACCTATTTATGGGTTTATTCACTTGTGATATTCATAGTATGACTTACCTAAATCCGAAGCTAGTGAATGACCATGTATGTATGACTCATGTACTTCCATATATTAAAAGCCTCTGCCCTTAAAGTAGTGGGCCAAATTTTGGTATGTTAGCGCATGACTTATGCATGGCATGACTTCACACACATAGATGAATTATAGCTCAATTAAAAGGGTAAATGGTATCGTTTCATTGGCACTATATGGATTATTAAAATGGAACACAGACATGAGTCATTTGTCTTGGAAAAATGATTTAAACATTACTAGTGTAGGTAGTGATTATTTTTATTGTGGAAGATACAATGGTGACCATGATATAAAATAGATCAAATTAGGTGAATGAATTTAACCTAAAGAGATCATGGATATGTGTTAGCTTTGATGTCCCAAGCTTTTTCTGTAACAATATTTAAAATAATTTATATTAATAAGTCATTTAATGATTAAACATTTTCAAAGACTTGCAAATAATTAGAACCATGTTCTAAATATGTTTCACAATGTCCAAAAGTTTTTTGAGTTAATACCAAAGTGCTTAACATGTTTTTGAGGAATTTTGATAGCTAAGTCTCAATACTCAACATTGCAAGTATTGATAGTAGCAAATTCAAAAGCCTCAGAACTCGTCTAGAAGGCCAAGTATTGAGACTGAACTTGCAAGTTTCAATAATTGCCTTAAAAGTTCTGAGACTTGGCTTATAAGTCTAGAAACTTAGCCCTATAACGACAATAAATGACTATTTTTATGAGAGGTATTGAGATCCCCTTGGTAAATTTGGTAACTTGAGTTGCAAGGTTTTTTAGCTCTAATTTAATGTTTGAAATGACTTTACTTCATCCCCAACATGCATAAACATCCACAAACTCATTCCTTATAACAAGTCAAAGACACGTGAAGACATAAGAGAGTAACACTTCAATGAATTTTTTGAAAAAGTGCTATTCAAGGTGAGAGAAGTTTTTAGGGACTTTATTTTGTGATTAAGGGCAACTAGAGGTGTATTATCAAGTCACACCTTTAAAAATACTTACATGTGAGTATCTTAGATTAAAATTTTCAATGAAATTGAAAATACTTTTTATTTTCTTAAATGATCTTTGTTGAAAATGACTTTTTAAGAAAATGTGAGATTTAAATATATTTTTTTAATTTCTTCAAATTAAGGCCATACTGTGACAATCTACACCTGACCCAATCGATGGATCTGGATATGAGACGTCACATTACATTGTTAGAGTAACTCAGGCTAACTTGAATCATTTACGAAAACATTAAACATATAAACATGACATGATTCCAAACCAGTATCAATTACGAGCATGATCAAGCATTTCAAATGTCCAAAACTTATTTAACATGTCTGGGGGTTACTCAAGGTCAAATACGGAGTTAGGATTCAAATCCAACTCAAATTAAAAAAATTCAATAGTGTGTTTCGAGACTTAGAGGTTTATGTCTCGAGATATGCTTCCATTGATTCAGATCCTTACCTTCAATGTTTTTTGTCTCGAGGTATTAGGGTTTATTTCTCAAAACATTGAGCTTTATGTCTCAACTCGAGATATAGATCCCCTATTTTTAGACTTTAGGTTTGATGTTTAGATGTTTCGAGACGAAGGAGCACCTATCTCGAGACTTGGCAATTGATGTCTCGAGACATGTTCAACGAGTCTCGAGAACACTACCTAGAAATGCCTATAATGATCATTTTGTTCTTGATGTCCTAAGATAATAGTCTCATTATCTTGAGACCAAATGGTAAAATACTAAAATGTAACTTTGGTTCATGCTGATAAGAATACCAAATCACACTTGTATGAAATTATTATTCCACTCAATCATGAAACATAACTTTAACATCCAAAAATACATCATTAACGCCTAGGGTCATCACAATCAATGCATCATGTAAAGACATACCTGATTAAATACAGAACAACACCAAAACTTATAAATACATAATAACTAAATGCCATTATCAAAGATCACAAAATGACCAAAACATGCTTCCAGCCATACCAAAGCATTATCATATCCACAAGACTTAAAGTATTACCCTCATTACCTAGGCACATGCCATTACAACTTACAAAACATAACAAACTCTACTTAGATGTGGTAGAGCTGAGATGTGAAAGCTAGATATTGATGACACTCTTCGTACAGTTCGAGACCTAATCGTCACCTGCGCATAAAATAAAATAATATGCACGTTGAGAAAAAGAGCTCAATAGTGCTTACATAATATGATAACAAGGCATATGTATATCAAAAAAAATATCATGCTGCTAAATCAGTTATAATAAAACTATAAATTATTTTACTATTGCACAATTTCATTCTTTATTACTTTCTTAAGATTGTCATAATTTGACATATGTCTTGTATAGTACATATCGATACACCCTCAGGGCTCTTGTCATATAATCTCACATGGTCTTTCACATGTTATTCAAGTTTCAACATCAATATCTAATATCAAGTAAATTGATTTTTGTTTTCATATTTTTATCGCATATCTTCTATTATTATACAATATGTCCTATTCATTTTATCACCCTTATTAATCGGACACGAACTCAAGATGGATACATGAATCTACCCACCTACACACCATAGAAAATGCACTTAATGCTCATCAGTACGTTTGAAGTAATATGCGCTGAATGCTCATCGATATTAATCAAAGTATGTTCATATAACAAATCCTACGACATGTCACCTATACCTGAACTTTATCATAGGACTGTTTAATAGGGCTTCCCATTTAATAAATAACATTATGGCATAATTTAACATGGCATATATTCAATAAAACCATTCAATTCAAAACACATCATTATGACTTAGTACATATTTCTTAAATACATATTTCCCTATCAACTTATCAATCTCACTCAATATCACTTAGCACATGTGTATTCATATTGGCCTTCAATCACTAAAGATCATACAAATAAAGATCATACATTTGTTTCTTCATTTATCGTTGTTCATTTTTAAGTTGGAAAACCTCTAACTTAATTTGTTTTATTTTCAATTGTAATTAAGAATTTTGATTTGTCTAGATTTTGTTTTTTATATTTATTAAATATTATATATTGTATATTATACATTTGTGATTCGTTAGGAATAATTTATTTTGTTGGTTTGTTTTTTAATGAGGATTTTAAGATTTTATCAATAACTTCAATTATGAATTATTGAGCTTTGGTTAACATATTTATTAAATGTTTATTTTCATCAGAGGATTCAGATGTTCTATGTAATTCATCTATATATAATTTATCTGATTCAGTAGATGTATTATTTTCAGAGATAGTGGATTCTAGAAGAATTTCATTGATCTTTTGTTCTATTTCTTCATCTAGATTTAAATTATTAATATTTCTCTTAACCTTACAATATTTTGAGATGTGTCTTGGTTTTCCACATCTATAATATTTTATTATTTTATCTATTTTGTTTTCTAAATTTTATTGTTTCTTTTCTTTTATATACGTCATATATTTTGACTTTTTATAATATTCTGAGATATTCTTTTTTCCTATTATTTAGTTTTGTAAGGTAACATGTTTTTGAGGAAGAAGACTCACTTCTAATGTCAAATTGGTGGCAAAACGATCCTAATTCCTTTCTATATTGATATTTTTCTTCTTATAGATATTGTTAACTTTTACATCTATTTTGGAGTGATTTGACAAATAGTGTAAGTTTAAAAGTTAAAAAAAGAAAAAATTAAATGAAGTGCTAAACTTTTTTTTTTTTTTGTAAAGTTGGAGAGTCAAATTAGAGGTGTCCATGAGCTGGGCTGAGTTTAACAAAAAAATTAGGCCCAGTTCAAAAAATGGGCTTGAAATTTTGTCCAAACTTTGCCTGGATAAAAATACTAAAACCCGAGCTTGCCCCGGCCCGCTCATATTAATTTTTTATATAAGTTTTTAAAAAAATATATAATACATAAAAAGTATTAAAAACATTAAAATAAATATTTCCCAACAAATTGAAATTAAATTAAAAAAATATGTATACTTAAATAACACTGAAATAAATGTAACTTAACAAGCAAATGTGAAGAATAGTAAAAAAATTAATAATAAAACAAGAGTTATACAATATCCAAATAATAATAATATAGTAACAACATAATTGTGAAACGACAGCAAAATAATGAAAAAAAATGACAAGAAAATAATAAGAAACAACAAAAATAGTAAAAAAAAATAGCAAGTTTTTTTTTTTGTTTTCTTATTCGAGTTGGGCCAGGCTCAGGATAAAAAAGCCTTACCCTAGGCTTGACCTATTTTTTAAACAGACTTTATTTTTTTTATCTAAACTCATTTTTCAAGCTTATGTTTTTACTCAAATTCTATCATTTTTTGGGTAGGCCTTCAGGCCGAGTGACCCGGCCAATGAACAATTCTATCTCAAATAAATCATTATACTTTTAAATTTGAAGATGTAACTAAAAATTATAAATTTTTGGATTTTATTCCTAATAAAAAATTATTATTTTTAAAATTTTATTTTAGTTTGAATTAAATTAATGTAAGATTGTTTCGTGACATTTTGCGTGATTCAATCCGTTGACACTCGCTAAAAAAAAAAAGTTAAAAAAGTACATTTATGACATCTTGACATTGATGTAATCATTCTCTTCAATTTTACACAAACGGTGTCGTTGGTTTTATGATTTGATTAGACTTTGCCTTTCCTTCCAATAAAACCGCAAATCTGCCACTCCCAACACAACCATCCCTTTGAAACCGCAATCAACGCCCAAATGCTTATAAATCAACCCATAAGCATGTAATTCTACCCTCATGCCAACATGCTGATATGTCATCATATTTTTGGCTTAAACTCAAACCCCTTGACCCACCAACTCTGACTCATCATCCTATCAACCAATGCCCATCAAGCACGTCACTAAACTTCAAACATTCATACAGAAAACCAGAGAAAAGGAAAAGAAATTAAATCATTTTGCCACCTTTGCTCTCTCACCTTGTGGGACTATGGACATAATCATGCAGATTTCTTGATTTCTCATCATGTAGGTTCTTCTTCTTTTTTTCATTTTAAAATGAGACAATTCTCTTTTGCATCTACACTCAAATTGACATTAACATTTCGTTCTTGAAGCTTATTTAATTTATGTGCATATGTAATGGCAGCAGTGCCTCAAGCGTCTCCTATGGAAGGGGTTCCAGGTACACCCGGAATCCGGGAGATTAGACCTGAGCACGGCTCCAAGAATTTTGGGTTTTGCACCGACTCAAGCAGCGACCCGAATCCGGGGATAAGGAGGGTTAGTTTGAGAGCAGAGATCGATACTTCACCGCCTTTTGTGTCGGTTAAGGAGGCTGTAACCCGGTTTGGTGGCAGCGGACCTAGGGTGCCATTGTACAAGTTTGGAGAGGCCTATGTAAGTATTTTTTGCTTTGTTTTGTAGCAAGTTATATGTATATAGTTTGAAAATAACATAGATAACTTCAGATGTCAAAGTCCTTTCAATTATCGGATTCAAACACCATATTTCACAATGAAAATGAAAATAAAAGAAAGAAAGAAATCATTTTAATTTACAATTTTAATTTTTTTAAATTAATTAATTACTAGCACGACATACATGTAAATTGCTATGTAGATATCATGTCAGCAAAGTTAAAAGATGTTAATTTTTTCATATATTTTTGGGTGATTTGATAAATAATGCAAATTCAAGATCTAAAAGATAGGGGTGTTCAAATTTCAGTTAAAACCGAATTAATCGACCGAACCGATCTAAGTCGATTAATCGGTCATTTAACCAATCTAACTCAGTTTAAAATCGGATAATTAATCGAATTAACCGAACTTAAAAATTAATAACACAAATTATATATAGTTTTAATTCGGTTAATTTGGATAATTTTGTCAAATAAACATTATCAATTTTTTTATATGTTTTGTACTTATTTTAATAAAAAAACATATAAGTTCGATTAATTTAATTAATAATATTAATTGTTCGATTAACTATTTGAATACCCCTACTAAAAAGACAAAAAAAAGTAAGTAAAATAACTTTTTTTTAAATTAAAAAACTAAATAAATTATATAAAATATAAAATACTCATCAATTACATAAAATATTCTTTAGGTTCACAAATATAGTCCATCATTAAACAAAATAAAAATAAATAAGCAAAAGAATTTATTACATAAATTGAACAATAAGATCATCACATACCATACATATAAAAACCCATGATTCAATAAATCCAAAATAAATGATAAAAAAAATTTAAATTTAAGTTCAAAATTATTTTTTATCAACCAGTACCTCAAATTTCAATTGAAACCGACGGAATCAATAGATACACACTGATATGAGCAATATTAACCGAAATTTACAGCGGAACTTAAAGTTTATTATTCCGGTTACTACTCAAAATAACGTTCCAACCAATAAAGACGGTACTAAAATAAAATTGACTACCTTAATTTTAATTTTTTTTTCTTAAGTTGCTTTTATCTATCTTAATTTATCTTTTATTTTATTTAAATTTTTATAATTATTCAATTTTAATGAAATATCATTTAAATAAGATATTAAAATATAAAAATGCATTTAAAATTATTCATTATATTTTTATTTTAGCTAAATTATTATTATTTTAATGAATAATTTTATTATTTTAATAATTTGATTTATACAATTATTTGCAGATTTATTTAGCATGTGTCCTATTATTTCAAAAAGAAAAAAAAATATTTTTTTCATTTTTTAATGAGACATATTAACTTTTGAATAATTTTAATTGTCTATTTAATTATAAATTATTATATAATAAAATTTAATTTAAACTATTTTATAATAATTAAATTCTACTCTTAATTAAATAAATTATTTATAAAATTAAAAGCGTGACGTAAAACAACAAATAATACTAATAAGTCTTTTTTACTTTAAAAAAACTAATAAGTTTTATAAAAAAATAACAATTAATGAAATTTAAAAAATAAATAAATAAATAAATTATAAAAAGAAAAAAAGAAAAAAAAAGTGGGAAGCTAAACGTGAAAGGGGCAGGGAGGGGGCACCAATATGTGGGCAGAGGATTTATATTCTAATTTTAATGTACGATAAATCGAATTTGTTATGAACAGAACGGGGTTGAAGAGTTTGACATAAAGAAAGTGGAAGAACAAGCAGCAGAATTGGAGAAAGATCTGATTGTGAAAGAGTTGGAGACTTTGGATGTGCTTGAAGAACTTGGAACTACAAAAAGGATTGTGGAAGATTTAAAGAGACAGCTCCAGAATGAAGCTTTGAAATGCATGGCCACTGCTACACCAGACAACATGCCATCTCCTGCTATCAAAGAAATGAACATGGAGCACCGTGAACAGATCGGAAACGGGGGTTCAAGCCCCTGCCCCATTTCATCTCCTGATTTGATATTGATGGAGTTGAAAGAAGCAAAACTGAACCTTGGTAAAACTATCAATGATCTTGGAGTGATTCAAACTTTTGTCGAGTCTCTAAATAAGAATACGAAGAAAGAGAAAAGTTTACTTGATATCACCCTTGAGAGGCTAACTTGTAAGTTTGCAGGGGTGAAGGTGAAGCCACCGATTGCCAACACTGTGGATGCTGCCAATCATGGGAGTTTTGATAATTGTTCCAACATCTTAAGATCTCCATTTCACAGCAACTCGAAGCTCGAGCAGTTTAAGAAAACGGTTGATCCTGCAAAAACTGAAGTTCCAAGATCAATGCCACTGCCAGGGAATGAACAAAATAGGCCCTGTAGCAGGACTGCTCAAGTGAGATGGATTGCAGCAAAGAAGATGGAGGAAGCCGCCAGGGCAGCTGAGGCACTTGCTTTAATTGAAATGAATGCCCTTACGGGAATGAAGGGTTTACCAAGCAATGACAACTCATCAGGATTTTCCCTGCCGGAACCAGAACCCGAACCGTTGCTTGGAACCCCGAAAGTTATAAGGGCAAAAGAGGTTTCTAACAGGAAAGTAATCCATGCAATGCACAAATTTGCGGAAGCAAATATCTGCAAAATTTCAATCTTGAAGAAGCTGGAGGAAGCTTCAGAAGAAGTTAAACATAGTAAACAAGCATTGGAAGAGGCTCTTAATAGACTCGAAATTGCAACCAGAAAACAACTTGATGCTGAAGAAGCTCTCAGGAGATGGATTCCAGAACAAGAACAGAAGAAACAGGTCATTTATAATGCCACTAAGATCAACAATTTCCACCCACCAATCCCTCAGCATCAGCATCCTCCTCGATCTCCTTTACATGATCTGATGAACAAGCAAAACCCAACAATGGATGATGAACCAAAGCCTGTATTAAGGCCGACAGTTTCAATGAGGGATATCTTGAGCAGGAAACAGGTTACTCCTGACGATTGTGTGGTGAAAAGGCCTAATGAGGGTCACAATACTGAAAAGCAAAAGGTTGCTTTGAGTCAAATGCTTCATGAACTAAGGGAAGATCTGACATTTCCTCAGATACCTGATCACCAAAAAGAACATGGGGATGATCAAAAGCAGTACTTAACCCAGAGGAGGAAGTTTGGGTTCATCCACATCTCTCTTCCAGTGGCCAAGCAAAACAAGAAGAAATCATAAGCTTTAAACGAAACATAATAGGACAAATTTTATGACTAAACAGAAGTACCGTTCGGAATACCAACCGTGACACTGTGTTGCAGCTGTTCTTGGGTGATTTTTATTTATTGTTTTTATGTTGCTGGCATCCTTGGATATTGGTTTTGAAAAGGTGTGTCTGGAGTTTGTATTCATGGATTCTACGACCAGCCCTGATTTTTATATTTATTTTTTTTATCGACACCAGCCCTGAATATTTATGGGGTAGAATTTCATGTTATCTATATATCAGAAGGCATTGAAATTGTGATGACTCTTTTGCTTCACAGTATTTTAATTGTTCTTTTAACATTTATCATTTTATCGAATAAATTTCCCCTTCTTTTAAATTCTAATTAAAAATAAATTAAATAATGATATGTCATCCACTAACTATCCACATGTATGCAACGTTAGTAAAGTTAACAAACGTTAATTTTTCCATCCATTTTATGGTGATTTGATAAAAAATGCAAGTCCAAGGGCTAAAAGAGATAAAAAAAATTAAATGGAGCGCTAAAATATATATATTTTTTTTTTGTGAAGTTGAAGGCTCAATAAATTAGTGAATAAATTATAGGGTAAATTAAACCAACAGTCACTCAACTTTAGGGTTGTTAACAAAATAGTCACTCAAGTTTCAATTCTATCACTCAACTTTCAAAAAATAACAAAACAGTTCTTTTAATCATTTTCTGCTATAGACGTAACCGAAAAATGACATGACAGATGACGGCTTCCTTGTTGTCATTAACCGTCCAGCGGGTCAATTACCGCCAATTTAAATAGCCCCTTTAACACCAATTTAGGGTTTAGGCAATAGAAGAAGAAGAAGAGAAAAAGGAGGAGAAGAAGAGAAAAAATGAAGATGCCGGCCGTGATTCCGGTGTGCTTTTGTGGAAAGCCAGCCAAATTAAACACGTCTTGGTCCAATGACAATCTAGGTAGGAGGTTTTTTGGGTATAAGAAGTTTGGGAGTGGATTTCGAAAACCATGTTGTTTTTTCACTTTGTTTGATCCACCATTGACGCCACATTCACGAATTGTGTTGTTGAGTCTTCTAAAATAGGTGAGTACATTGGAGGATGCAAGGAGAAAGAGAAAAATATGAGATTTTGGGGCTAGCATTGGTAATATTGTTGTTGTTTTTTAAACCCTAAACTAGTTTATATGATAGTTGGTGTTCTTGTTGTTGTGAGCATTGAAAGCCAGCTTATGTGGCTATTAGTATACTGTTTTGTTATTCATTCATTGTGAGTGGAAGCTAGATGTCCTAAATGTAATGGTCTGTAAAGGGTAAAAATTTACTTACAAACTTGAAAGAATAATTGCAATGGGAGAGTATTTGGTTATTGTAATGGTCTAGTATTCTTACATATTTATATTTGATTTTCTAAATGTTTAAGCTTCTTTTAAGACTTGAAAGAGTATTTGGTTATTGTTTGGCAGCTTCTTCCATTGCATAAATCAATGCTCATATGTTAGAAAAGATAAAATAGACAATAATAATAAAAAAACAGAAACATATTGGCCAGCATTAAACTTCTTTCATATATTAAGGCCAAACTGTTTACAAAAGGAAGGGCAAACTATTGCCAAATTTGCCTACAATTCAATACAATTGAACATATTTGAAATTGGTAGAGATATTTATTTCTAAGTATAAATTATATTTTTTTAAGAATAACAATTCTATTGGTTTTTACTAAGAGAGAGATTTAGGGTTCATGATTGTTTGGACTCACACTCAAAGTGATTCGTGATACGAGAATAGCAAAAAAATCATTCGATTAAAAGTCAGAAACATTAAGGATTCGTCTCACATAAAGCACAAGTATTTTTCATGAAAATTTTATTGTTATAAATATTACAAACCAACTTAATTTTCAGACCGAATTTTCCTAAACATATCAGAATGTGAAGAATAGTCCTGATGATCTACTTAGAGAGATTCTATAGATTGCTATACCTGAAGAGTTGAAAGGGGAATTAGTTGTGTTGGTTACAATAGTTGAAATTAAAGCTAATTTATTTTCTATGAATGGGAATAAATCTCCAGGACCTGATGGCTTTAATGCCAAAAATTTTCAAGCTTCTTGGAGCATTGTTGGAGATGATATTGTGAGAGCAATGCAATTTTTCTTTGATACCGGGAATTTACTAGGGTCTTTTAATTCTACTATACTTTGGTCCCTAAGATTCCTAATCTTGTTTTGTTACCGACTAGACCTATTTCTTGTTGTTCAACAATCTATAAATGTATCACGAAGATTATAACTAACAAATTGAATATTTCTTTACCCTCTATCATTTCTAAAAACCAAAGTGCATTTATGGAGGGTAGGAATCTTGTTGATAACATTCTACTTGCTCAAGAATTGGTTAATGGATAAGGGAGGAAGCACTTATCTCCAAGATGTGCTCTTAAAGTGGATATCAAGAAGGCTTTTGACTCAATTAGTTGGAGCTTTATTTTTCAAATTCTGAGGGTGCTTGGGTTCCTAGAAAAATTCTGCAAATGGATTAGAGCATGCATTTCGCGGATTAATGGTGGTTTGGTTGGGTATTTCTCAGGGGCTAAGGGAGTTAGGCAAGGGGACCCTTTGTCCTCTCATCTTTTTATTCTAGTTATGAATGTGTTGTTACGTTTATTGAATATTGCTAGTGAGCATAAGGTTTTTCAATATCATCCAAGATTCCAAAATTTACAGGTAACACATGGGTGTTTTGTCGATGATTTGGTGGTTTTTACAAAGGGGACAACTGAGTCTATTGTTGCAATTAGTAATATTCTTGATTTCTTTTATTGCATTTCTGGGATGCAAATGAACAACGTACGAAGAGTGGGCTATATTGCTCTGGCGTTGATCATTCTGAACAGTTGCAAATTGTTGAATGTATTGGAATTACAACGGGGGCATTACCGTTCAGATATCTTGGGGTTCCATTGGTTGCAAACAATTTAAGTGTTACTGATTGCAAAGGTTTGGTGGAGAGAATCACTCATAGAAGTAAGTGTTGGATGACAAAAGTCTTACATTTGCTTGTAGACTTCAGTTGTTACAGCCGGTCATCTTTAGTATCCAAAATTCCTGGTTCAGGGTTTTGTTTCTTTCTTCTAAGGTTATAAAGGAGGTTACACGGTTATATAATTCCTTTCTTTGGAGATGTTCTGCAAGTTCAGCAAGGGGGACAAAAGTGAGTTGGGATTGGATATGCCATCCCAAGACTAAAGGTGGAATTGAAGTAAAAACATTTGTTCTTTAGAATGAAGTTTGTATGATGCAGAACTTGTGGTCAGTATGGATGAAAGCTGGATCACTTTGGGTAGCTCGGGTCGACCTTTATATCCTTAAAGGTCGCAACATGCTGCAAATTCAAGCAAAGCAAAGTCATTGCTGGGTATGGAAGAAACTCCTCAGGTTGCAAACTCCTCAAGAGTCATATAAGGCCAAGAAGAGTTAGGAATTGTTACTATTCCTAGGAATTCACTTATTGTTTGGTTAGCTATTATGGACAAGTTAGCAACCAAAAACAGAATGATTTCTTGAGAATTGCAGGTTAATTTATTTGTGTGTTATGTTGTGATGATGAAGCTGACTCTATGGAGCATATTTTATGAGTTGCTCTTACTCAAGAGAACTTTGGGGGAAAATATTGCAGGCTTGTGATTTGCATGGGTTGCCTAGTTATTGGCATGATGAGTTTTAATGGATTCAAAGGGTGGGAACATGTAAATCACTACTCTCTACCATTCTTAGGCTAGCGTGAAATGCTTCTATTTACTTCATTTGGAGAGAAAGAACTAATAGACTTCATGGTGGTCCATTAAGATCAGTACAAGTCATTATTACTCCACCTATATTCATTGAGTAAATTTAAATATATATACCCTATAATGAATGTGATAAAATCTAATTCATTTAACTACTTTCATGTAGAACTTTGGTCCTCACACCAAGTCTATACTTTCTTTTACCAACATAATGAGTGTGACAAAAATCTAATTAATTTAAGTACTTTCATATAGAACTTTGGACCTCACACCAACCAAACCTATGGATTGAGTTCTAAAAATAGCCGAAAGTCTAAGGGTCACAAATTTGTTACAAAAGAAAATTTAATGTATTGTTTAAAAAGCTACCTAATTTTTGGATTTTAGTTTAATTGCTTACACAAGAGCGACATATTTGGATAATCATTGTAATTGGTGAATCTCGTTGAATTGAGTGTAATTACATCATCCCTAATTATACTTTCTAATTCTTAGGGATGATAAAAATTGGAGTAATTACACAAGTAATTACATCCAAATCTAATTTTAAAAATAATTTTTATATAAATTATAAAAATTATATTATAAGCATGGACACATATGAGTATTTGGGGTTGTTATGGTAAAAAAAAACGTTTATTTTATAAAATTATATTATTTAATCCTAAAAATTTCTATGGACAGAAAGCTTATTATAAAAAATAATTTATGTATTATAAAAGAGTTATAATATATTTAATTATAAAATGTTATGGCTAAGAAGTCTGGATATAACTAATTTATGTGTCTATACTATATATTATAAAAATAATATACTTATTCATTAAAAAAATGTTATAATTTTTTTAATTACAACTTATTTATAAAAATAACTTCCTAAAGTTATGAAAAAAATATATTATTCATAAGAAGTATTATGAAAGTTTTGGACAAAATATAAAATATTTTTTATAAAGGTAATATATTATAATTTTTATTTTACTTTTTTACTTAATTTATGTATTATAAAAAGAGATATAACCTCGTTATTAAAATTAATTTTATATAAGTTTTTATAATTAAATCTACATGCTATTTGGAATGTGAAACTAAAAATCATAAAATCAATGCTAGTTATGCAAATAGAAAATATTTTCTTGCATCATATCGTAGAGTATGATATCAGTTGAAAGAATAGTGTCAGACACAAGCACCACAACATTCAAGGCTTCGAAATGTGGTTGATAAGACATTTGTTGTTGTAAAAAGAAATTTTTCATATTAACAACATCACATTAGTGTAGCATAAAAAAATAAGGTTGGATCGTACTAGCATGTTGCATATTTCATAATTTCTATAACGACCTAATTTCCAGTAGTGTCGAAAAATTCAGTTTCAGGACTTTGTTTCTGTAAACTGAGTTTGTAAATATTATATAAATATATTTACGGGGTTATATTATAGGTGAATTGAATTTTGGATTAGTATTTTAGTCAAATTATGGATTAATTAAGGTTCAAGAACTAAATTATAAATTTCAATTACTATAGAATTTTAATTAGAAAATAAATTGAGGACATAAATTGTAATTAACCAAAAGATTAAAATAGAAAATATATCTATTTTAAACATGTATTGATGTAGGGTGGCTAATGATGTTTAAATATTAGTAATGTTAAATTTTTAATTTAATAAATATGTATAAAATGTAATTATAATAAAAACAAACAAAGTGAATGGAAAGAGAACATTTCCTACTTCTTCATCCATTCACACCGATTTTTTTCAAGGAGAAGAAGCCATAGAATTGGCCTTAGGGTTTCAATTTTAATCCATCAATTGGTATGTTTAATTTAGTTATTTTCTTATAATTTTTTATGTTTTATAGGTCAAGGGAGCTTGCTTTAACTAGCCCATGTACCAATTTATAAAATTATTAAAGTTTTAGAAAGTTGTCATTGTTGATTTCTTGAAGTTGTAAGTGTTAAATTGATAGATTATAAGTTTAGATGTGAAAACAGGACTAAATTGTGAAGTTAATTGATAGTTTCGTACATTAGAGACTAAATTGAATAAAATAAAAAACTTACTATGGACCCCTAATGGTTAATAGTGAAAATCAATTTCGATTTAGAGCTTTAAATTGAAAGTTATGTTAATCCCGATTTTAGGGGCTAAATTGAATATATTGCAAAATTGGTATAAATTGATAATTGAATGGGAAATGGTTGAATATTGATAATGTTGTATGTTTATGTTAATCTGCAACTAATGTCGACCCGGATTCATCGAGAGGGAAAGGAAAATCTAAAGCCGTCGACGAGTAGCTCAGAATTTCTGGTTTGTATCTCTATGATTTGGGACCTATTTAGTTGCTCTATTTTCATGTCATTTCACATCATAAATTGTTGAAGTAAGCCATTGATAACTATTTGAGTTGATTTGGTATGTATGAGATTGATTTTCGAGATAGGGACTAAATTGAATAAAGTATGAAACTTGGAATTTACATGATATTTGCAAATTGGCCTGGACTTGTGTTGAAATATGTTATATAAGTTATGGAATTATGATATGTTGATTGATTTGAGATTTTCGAATTGTAAATTGAATTGAATATAATGAATCAGAAGTGGAATACCCTATTAGCTGTTCGAAATGAGTCAGAAATAGTTGGCATGCCATAGGGTCAAACTATTGTTGATAGCCATCATTTTCGGGCAACTTGGGATGATAGATTATATATATTGAGTCATCTTTGTCAAGAAATCCGGGGTGACAGATTGATTGAGTTGAGAAAATCGTTGCTGTTGGGCAATCCAAGATGGTATTATGAATTGTTATAGCGTCATCATTTCCAAGCAACCTGGGGTGACAGATTTGAGTATCCATTCGGAGTCTGTGTCAAGTTAATAGGGTTAAAAAACATGTAAATTGGTTAAATGGAAAATGAAATGAAATTTGAACTTTTATAGTATGTAAATTGAATTGAGAACGAGCCCTAAGGACAGATCAAGTTCTGATAAACTTGCAGACTCGAAAATGATTGAATTAATAACATGGAATTGTGTTTAATGTGTTCAAATGAGTAAATTATATTTGAAGAAATCAATGATATGTTTAGACATGCCTATAATGCAATAAGTTGCAAAGGCAATTATGTTTAAATTCATATGTATATATAATGATAGTTTTTGGTATGAATAGTTGAATGGTTTATATGTAAGATTGGTAAAAGCATGTTTTATATGAAACTAAGGTGTTTGATATGAAATACAATGAAATTAGGTTAGAAATTAAATATGTGCATTACTTGTTTATAATGTTTGAATCATAAAAAACACCACTGAGTTTTTTACTCAGCATATAAAGTTGTTTTCACTATATACAGGTAAGGTAAATTCTCGATAAATTGAAGGAAGGTCATCTCAGCATCCAAGAATCGAACCTGACTCAACAATGTTGGTGTATTTCCTGTTTTGTAATAGTTTGGCATGTACCTATCTAGTTGAGTCACTTTTGGTATATCTTGATGTCTATATGAATGTAAGTATCAAAATTGTATATGTGAATTTAGTTGATAGTGTGATTATATGCTCATAAGTAAAGTATATACTTGTGATGTGTATAATGCTACATTTGAAATTGATTTTTGATGAATTTGACATGAATGACAAAAGCATAGATATAGTATATTAGTTCATCTATTTGAAATTGCTAAGATTTGATACATTATTGTATCATGGTATTAAGTGTAACACCCTAAATAATTTATTTTTAATTCTAAAAATATCTGACACAAATGTGTATCTGCTTCAATAGTTAAGTGTTATGGGTGTGTGTGTGAGGTCTTGGGTTTAATTCCCACTTCGGCAATTTTTGTTATTTTTTATTCAAGCCTTACCGTTGTTGAGTGGGTTTTAATAAAATTGTCTGTTAATCCATATTAGAATGAGCCTGTAGGTTCAAGTGGTAAGGAGTTGTGTGTTGGTGGTTTTGTGTTCAAATCCCTATGTGAATGTGGGTATTATATTTTTTTTCGGTTATGCGATGAAGTTTGGGTGGAGTTAGGATTCTGTAGTGGTTGTAATTGAAAAGTTAGGGGGATATAGAGAGTTATCAAAATATTTCTTTTTTTTTTATTTTTTTCAAAATTATCCCTCATCTTTTCTGACATTCTCTTTCTGTGATTGGGGAAAATTTTTTCTTTTCCTTGTTTTTAAAATTCTGTCAAAATTTTGTCAATTAGTCTCGATTATTCCAATTCGTCGGTGTTCTTTGGGCTTTTTGGGAAGTGTGGTAAGTGTGGTAACTATTTTGGATTAAGAAATTGTTGAGTAATGGGGTTTGTTTTGTGTTAGGATAAAATTAAAAGGTTAAGGCTTCCAATCGGTGATGTGGTGGCACGAATCACTATTGCTCATTCGAAGGTAAGGGTTTTTATGGTTTTAAGGGTTGTCTTTTTCGTGGTGGTTCGATTTGGTATCGGTTTAAACGGCTAATGCGGTGTTTTATCAATCAATTATAAGTTCTGGTAGTCTTGGGATTGCCTTTGCTGCAAAAACGTACCAGGTGTGTACCCGAAATGCACAAAATTAAATTTTGGCAAAAGCCGAAAAACTACTCTATCGACTCCACACGGGCGTATGGTCACCCGTGTGGTTGGCCGTGTGATCGACAAAGGCTTGGTCGTGCTCAAGACACGGCCATGTGGTGGCGTGAGTGTGGCTGTGTAGGCCACACGAGCTAGGCCAGATTAGGCGTGTAGGCCCATACGGGCATGTCACACGGACGTGCGGATCTTGGGCCAGACCATGTAGGCCACACGAGCAAGGCCAATTTGGGCGTGTTGGCCCACACAGGTATGTGAGCCCAAATTTCTAGAATTTTCCCTAGGGTCGCACGGGTTGTTCCAACCAACTGTGGGCCTACCGTAGGGTCGATAAGGGCTAACCAAACCCTAAAATTATGTGATCTACTTGTCAGATATTCTATTTTGAACATGACATTGTTATGCATGACTGATTAATCTAATGATTGTATATATATGATATTTGTACACAAACATGATAAGCATGTTATATCTGTATCTGTATCTGTATTCTATATCTGTTTTAGGGCGGGATTTATATTTGTGGAGGAAGTGTTTTGTATGGCGTTCATCGCCTATATTCTATCAGCATGACTACACATTATCTGATATGTGTCATAATGGTACGATACGGTGTGTAAAGCTGGGTGGGTGTTTTTAACCCCACATGATGTGATGGGATGGTCGAAGTTGGTGTGTAGAGGATGGGGGTAGGATTCTATTTATCTAATTTGCATAACTATATGTGTTATATGTATCTGAAAAGGACATGAGTCTGAATCTGTAAATGACTGTATATACAGGAGATTTCTGTATAATTTGTATGCTTAATTCTGTTGGGCTACACACTGAGTTTATGAAAACTCACATCTATTGTCTGTTCTGTTCAGGTAATCCACAGATTTAGGCGAATCGGTGCGGCGGAGACTCAGCGATGACCACTCTACCGAGAATTTTTATGCTTAGTAATTTTTATGGTTTTTACTTAATATTTTTTGGAGTTGATTGAGAGTTTGTAATTTCTGAGACTCTCTGGACTAGACTATTTTTAAACTTTTGGTTTTGGTTTGTTTACTTGTTTATTTGCATGGTTTAACAAAACGTTTGAGCAAACGATAGTTTTACTCAAACTAAAAGGTTTTTCCAAAAATACGAATTGGGTTTCCAAAATAACATAGTTATATTATATTTCTGCTGTAAAATATGTTTTTGGAAAATAAACCAATAAATTAATGTTTTCGACAATAGTTATAAAAGAATATGAGTTAATAAAGATGATTTTGTGCAACGACTCCGTTTTTAAAACCCATTCTTTGTGAAATTTCCAGATTCGACCATAACGTCTAGGCCAAATTTGAGGTGTTACATTTAGTGGTATCAGGGCCAAGTCGTAAAACTCGGGCTGTGAATTTTGGGTTCCAAAATTTTATTTCAAGAGAATTGGTTTTTAAGTAATTTGAATAACTTGAAAAAGTATATGGCACACTGAGTCTCCGGCACCGATCCTGTAAGTATCTTTGTACTTAGATAAAACTATTCTGAAACACTATATATAGTACTTTCTGAAACCGTACCGGAATAGTTAGAGGCTGAAACTTCTGAAAACATCTTTGAACTTCTGATAATTTATGCATAAAATATCTACTATTAAATACTGGAACTGATGCATAAAATTTTATAATGTAGGTAAAATTTAAAAATTTACAATGAGCGCTCGTAGAATTTGTGGACGTAGTATTCATAGCAGTGGTAAAGGCCGTAGGGGGCTTGAGCTAAGTCTTCATCCCTAAGTAGTATATCAAATTTAGATACGAGTGAGATTCAGGTTTCACTTGCTACTGAGACTAGGCCTCAAAGCCGTTCGGCTGGGGACGATGCACTGTGTCAAGCCATGTTGAGAATTTTGAAGAGGGTTGCTGAAACTTATTCTGGTTCTGAGGATCGTGGGTCGGTTACTGAACAACTCCGGTTCAATCGTCCTGAGCTGTTTAGGGGTGTCACTAGAGTCACCCCTACTGTGGCCGAGTATTGGGTGGAGGCCGCCGAGAGAATCATGAACGATATTGACTGTACACCTAAGCAGAAACTTAAGAGTGCAGTCTATTTGCTTCGCAGTGAAGCATATCAATAGTGGTTATCTGTTGAGAAGGGTACTCAGCCTGATCATCTGAACTGAGATTTCTTTAAGACTACCTTTTAAGGGAAGTATGTGGGAGCGAGCTATGTAGATGCTCGTAAGTGTAAGTTCATGAATCTCACACAAGGTGATAGATCTGTGGCTGAGTATGAAGCCAAGTTTCTAAGGTTGAGCCGCTACGTTCGAGGCATGGTGGTGTCTAAATATGATAGGTGCATCCAGTTTGAGGATGGCTTGAAGGATAATTTGAGGTATTGATTACTCCACAGAGGTAGTGAGAGTTCACGGTCCTAGTTGAGAAGGCGAAGATCGCTAAGGATGTTAAGCGCGTGGAGCGCCAAAATAGAGACTGAGAGAGAGGTAAGAACAAGAGGGATTCAGAGCCCTCTAGTTCTGTTCAAAGGCCTAATAAAAATGGCAGATTTGATATGCCAATTAGAGTGAAGGCTCCTACTGCTCCTACTGGGATTTAGCCGTGTAGGGATTGTGGTAGACACCATCCGAATGAGTGTTGGAGGTAGGTTGGGGCTTGTTTGAGGTGTGGGTCTTTAGAGCACCATATTAGAGAGTATCCACAGCGGGCAGATCAAATGCAAGCTTTAGGACCGGGTTCTGTACAGCCTTAGAGGGAAGTTCAGTAGCCACCTAGGGGTCGTAGACCGGCTAGGGGTGGTAATGGTATGGGCCATGGACAGAGAGCACCAGGCAAAGGTGCTAGTCATATTGAGGTGAGACAGCCTAGGTTAGTTTACGTCACTCGTCGCCAAGAGAATAGAGATACTCCAAATGTTATCACTAGTACATTCTTAATTTTTGATGTACCTTATATTGCTTTGATAGATATAGGTTTTACATACTCCTATGTAGCTAGTTTTGTATCTGAAAACCTAAGAATTTCTGTTAAGAGCACTTATAGTGAGGTTACTGTATTGAGTCTATTGGGGCACTTTGTTCGGGTTAGTAAACTTTATAAGAGTGTTCCGTTAGTGGTACAGTACGCTATTTTTCTGAAAAATCTGATGGAGCTTCCGTTTGGGGAATTTAACTTGATTCTGGGTATGGACTAGTTGGTTGAGCACCATGTTAGCTTTGACTGTGCATCTAAGAGGGTTGTTCTGAGGACTAAGGATGATAAAGAGGTGGTTGTGATTGGTGATCGTCGAGATTATCTGTCCAATGTGATATCCACTTTTCTAGCTGAGAAACTGGTTCGAAAAAGGTATAAGGCGTATTTGGCTTACATTAGTGTTTCTGTTTCTGAAAAACTCTTCTATCGGGGATATCAGAACTGTATGGGATTTTTCGGATGTCTTTCCTAAGAAGTTACCAAGTCTACCTCCAAATCGAGAAGTTGAGTTTGATATTGAGCTTTTACCGGGTACAGCTCTGGTGTCCATCGCTCCCTAATGAATGGCACCAAATGAGCTTTCAAAGCTTAAGGCTCAACTTCAAAAGCTTTTGAATCGTGGTTTCATCTGCCCTAGTGTGTCTCCATGGGGGCATCGGTTCTGTTTGTGAAGAAAAAGGATGGCACCATGAGGATGTGCATCGATTATTAGCAATTGAATAAATTCACTGTGAAGAACAAGTATCCACTTTCGAGGATCAATGATTTGTTTGATCAGTTCCGAGAGGCTTCAGTGTTTTCGAAGATTGATCTTCGTTCTAGGTATCACCAGTTGAGAATTAAGGAAGTGGATGTTTAGAAGACTGCATTTTGGACTCGTTATAGACACTACAAGTTTCTAATTATGCCATTTGGTCTGACGAATGCTCCAGCTGCATTCATGGATCTGATGAACTGAATGTTTCAGTTATATCTATATCAACAACATTCTGGTTTACTCTAAAACTGAGGATGAGCATGATGAACATATTAGAGTAGTACTTCAAATTCTCCATAAGAAACAGCTCTACGCTAAGTTGAGCAAGTGTGAGTTCTGGTTGCGTGAAGTAACTTTTTTAGGGCACGTGGTTTCTACTGAGGGGATCCAAGTTGATCCTAAGAAGATTGAGGCTATGCTTGATTGGAAACAACCTAAGAACGTATCTGAGATCCATAATTTTTTAGGTTTGACGGGTTATTATCGACGGTTTGTCGAGGGGTTCTCTCTGATTGCAACTCCGTTGACTAAACTTCTGCACAAGAGAGTTCCTTTTGTCTGGACTGATGCGCAACAATCAAGCTTTGAGAAGCTTAAGTCTGTTCTGACTCAGGCTCTTGTTTTGATACAGCCTGAATCTAGTAAAGAGTTTGTGGTATACAATGATACGTCACACGTTGAATTGGGATGTGTGTTGATGCAAGATGGAAAAATTGTGGCTTTGCATCCCGTCAGCTTAAGATACATGAGGGAAATTATCTATATAGAGAGAGGTGTATTATCTACACCAATCACAAGAGCCTTAAGTATCTCCTTACCTAGAAGGAGTTGAATCTTAAGCAGCGTCGATGGATTGAGCTGCTCAAAGATTATGATTGCACGATAGAGTATCATCTTGGTAAGGCCAATGTGGTGGCTGATGCTCTAAATCGAAGAGCGATGACTGACTTGAGAGTGATGTTCGCTCAACTTAGTCTATTTGATGATGGGAGTCTGTTAGCTGAGTTGCAAGTTAAGCCAATTTGGATATATCAAATTCGAGATAACTAGTTAGGGGATGAGTCTCTGGGTTTGCGGTTTCGTCAGATTGAGAGTGGTAGTACTTCTGACTTTAGACTAAATAGCGATGGTGTTCTGTGTTTTCGGGGTCAGATCTGTGAGCCAAATGATTCCGATTTAAGGCAGCCAATTCTGAGGGAGGCGTATAGTAGCTCTTATGCTATGCATCCAGGTGGTAATAAGATGTATCGCGATCTTTGTGAGTTGTACTGGTGGCGGAGTTTGAAGCGTAAGGTTATAAATTTTGTTGCTCATTTTCTGACGTGTCAACAAGTTAAGGCTAAACACCAATTGCCTTCGGGTTTGCTCCAACCCGTTAAGATTTCTTTATAGAAATGGGAACGAGTAACGATGGACTTCGTTAGTGGGTTGCCCTTGACACCCACTAAGAAAGATTTTGTTTGGGTCATCGTGGATCAATTGACCAAGTCCACTTTTTTCATTCCAGTTCGAACGAATTTTTCTCTGCAAAAGTTAGCGAATCTCTAAGATTGTAAGACTGCATAGGGTTTCTGTTTCGATTATTTCTGATAGAGATCCTCGGTTCACTTCTCAGTTCTAGAAAAAATTGCACGAAGCTCTGGGTTCGAGATTAGACTTCAGTACTACGTTCTATTCTCAGACTGATGGTCAATTGAAGAAGGTGATTCAGATACTAGAGGATATGCTTCGGAGTTGTGTGATAGAATTTCGAGGTAGTTGAGAGGATTATCTACCGCTAACTGAATTTATCTGCAATAACAGTTTCCAATTTAGCACTCAGATGGCACCTTACGAGGCTTTGCATGGTCGTAAATGTTGTACTCCGCTACTTTGGACTGAATTGGGTGAGCGTTAGGTTTTGGGTCTTAAGTTTGTTTCTGAAACTGAATATAAAGTTAGATTGATTCGAGATCATTTGAAGGCAGCTTTTGATAAACAGAAATTCTATGCAGATTTGAAGAGGCGAGATATTGAGCACTCTGTGGGGGACTTCGTCTTTCTTAAGGTTTTTCTGTGGAAGAAAGTTTTGAGATTTGGTCGTAAGTGTAAGCTGAGCCCTAGATTCATTGGGTCGTATCGGATTCTAAAGCGTGTGGGATCGGTCGCTTATCAGTTAGAGCTACTTCTAGAGTTGGACCGTATCCACAATGTGTTTCACGTCTCGATGCTGAGGCAATACCAGACTGACCCATCTCATGTTGTTTTTGTTAAGGAGATCGATGTTAGACCGGATTTGACTTTTGAGGAGGAGCTGGTTCAAATTTTGGATCGTGATATTAAGGTTCTGAAGAGGAAGTCCATTCTGTTAGTAAATGTTCTGTAGCAGAATCATGACACTGAGGAAGCCACGTGGGAACCTGAGGACTCGATGCGTCAGTAATATCCTCATCTATTTTGATCAGGTAAATTTTGAGGTCAAAATTTCTTTTAGGGGGTAGAGTTGTAACACCTTAAATAATTTATTTCTAATTCTAAAAATATTTGACACAGATGTATATCTACTTCAATGGTTAAGTGTTTTGGGTGTGTGTGTGAGGTCTTGGGTTCAATTCCCACTTTGGTCATTTTTGTTATTTTTTATTCAAGCCTTACCCTTGTTGAGTTGGTTTTAATAAAATTGTCTATTAATCCATATTAGAATGGGCCTGCAGGTTCTAGTGGTAAGGAGTTAGTGTGTTGGTAGTCTTGTGTTTGAATCCCTGCGCGAGCGTGGATATTATATTTTTGCTAAGTTATGCAATAGAGTTTGGGTGGAGTTAGGATTCTGTAGTGGTTGTGATTGAGAAGTTAGTGGGATATGGGGAGTTATCGAAATTTTTTTATTTTTTTATTTTTTATTTTTTTTAAATTGTCCCTCATCTTTTCTGATATTCTCTTTCTGTGATTGGGGAAAAAATTTTCTTCTTCTTATTTCTAAAATTATGTCGAAATCCTGTCAATTAGTCTCGATTATTCCGGTTAGTCAGTGTGCTTTGGGCATTTTTGGTAAGTGTGGTAAGTGTGGCAACTATTTAGGTTAAGAAATCATTAAGTAATGCGATTTGTTTTGTGTTAGGAGAAGATTAATAGGTTGGGGCTTCCAATCGGTGCTATGGTGGTACAAATCACTGTTGTTCATTCGAAGGTAAGGGTTTTTATGGTTTTAAGGGTTGTCTTTTTCGTGGTGGTTCGATTTGGTATCAGTTTAAACAACTTATACGGTGTTTTATCGATCAATTATAGGTTCTGGTGGTCTTGGGATTGCCTTTGCTACAAAAATATACTAGGTGTATATCTGAAGTACTGAAAATCAAATTTTGGCCAAGCTAAAGAACTGCTCTGTCGATACTATACGGGCGTATGGTCACCCGTATGGTTGGCTGTGTACGAGACACGATTGTGTGATCGATAAAGGCTTGGTCGTTCACAAGACACGATTGTGTGGTGGCGTGAGTGTAGCCGTGTGGGCCACACAGGCTAGGCTAGGTTAGGCGTGTGCACCACACGAGCATGTCACACTAGCGTGTAGATCTTAGGCCAGACCATGTAGGCCACATGGTCAAGGCTAATCTAGGCGTGTGGGCCCACACGGGTAAGCCACACGGACATGTGGGCCCAAATTTCTAGAATTTTCCCTAAGGTCGCACGGATCATTCCGATCGACTGTAAGCCTACCGTAGGGTCAGTAAAGGCTAACCAAACCCTAAAACTATGTGATCTACTAGTCTAATATTTTGTTTTGAACTTGACACTGTTATGTATGACTGATTAATCTAATGATTATATATATGATATATGTACACAAACATGATAAGCACGTTATATCTATATCTTTATTTGTATTATGTATCTATTTTGGGACAGGATTTATATTTGTGGAGGAAGTGTTCTATATGACATTCATCACTTATATTCTGGTAGCATGGCTGCACATTATCTAATATGTGTCATAATGGCACGATACGTTGTCTAGGGCTGGGTGGGTGTTTTTAGCCCTACATGGTGTGATAGGATGGTCGAAGTTGGTGTGTAGAGGATGGGGGTAGGATTCTGTTTATCTGATCTGTATAACTATATCTGTTATCTATATCTAAAAAGGATATGAGTCTGAATCTGTATCTGACCATAAGATTTATGTATAATTTGTATGCTTAATTCTGTTGGGTTACACACTAAGTTTACGAAAACTCACATCTATTGTCTGTTCTATTTGGTAATCCACAGATTTAGGTGGATCGGTGCGGCGAAGACTCAGCGGTAACCACTCTACCGAGAATTGTTATGCTTAGTAATTTTTATGGTTTTTACTTAATATTTTCTGGATTTGATTGAGAGTTTGTAATTTCTGAGACTCTCTGGACTAGGACTATTTTTAGACTTTTGGTTTTGGTTTGTTTACTTGTTTATTTGCATGGTTTAACAAAACGTTTAAGCAAATGATGGTTTTACTCAAACTAAAAGGTTTTTCTGAAATTACGAATTAGGTTTCCAAAATAACACGGTTATATTAGATTTCCACTGTAAAATATGTTTTTGGAAAATAAACAATAAATTAACGTTTTCGGCAATGGTTATAAAAGAATATGAGTTAATAACGATGATTTTGCACAACGACTTCGTTTTCAAAACCCATTCTTTGTGACATCTCCGGATTCAGCCACAACATCTAGGTCAGGTTTGGGATGTTACATTTTGAATCATGTTTTGAGTGTTTGAAGTTAGCATGGTTTAGCTGGATGTAATATATGTGTGCATTTGTTGAATAGAAGAAACTATAAGTTAAGGGTCTTAAATTTTGCAGAAACAGTAAGTGACGTCGCAACGTCAAACGTATCACATCGCGACGAAAATGACTTATAATGTCACGTTGGGACGAGGAACCCCGTCATCTTGACGAGGCCAAAATAGTAAGTGATGTCGCGACGTCGAGTGGCCTGAAGCCGTGATGTGACAAACTATGCGGCGAAGTCTCAACGTAGGAATGTGACGTCACGATGTTAACCTTATAATTTGAATATTTTACAACTCAGTCCTAATTTAACCTTGGGATAACTTTAAAGCTCTCGTAAGCTCGTATAAGACCCGGGAATGTATAAATTTCATAATGTTTGCATTTGAATGATAAACGGTTTGAATTGTTTTTATTTTGAATCGTAGTGGCTACAACAACAAATGTGACACATTGTAACTTTGACCTAACGATTGGGTCGAGTGTAGGGTGTTACAATATTATCCTTATTTTTTTCATGTTAGATAAAATATAATTGTTTATATAATAAGTAAATATAAAATGATAATAAGTAAATAATTATATTAGCAATTGGTAAAAATTAAATCACATTAATAAATATTCCTCATTTAATGATGTATAACATGGTGTCACGGAATGATATATCTGAAAATATTGCAAGTAATGATGAGTCCACATGTCCAGATAATGTACAAATTTATAAAATAAGAAAGAAAGTGAAATACCCGGAGAATATAGGAGCAAAACCAATACCAAAAAAGAAAAAAAAAAGTTGAAATTCCCATGATAATGAAGAAGACAAAGGAATTGATAGGAGATCCTTTTATCTCCAACCAGAATGAGTTTTCCACTTGTTATTTGCCATATGCCAAAGCATCATTCAACCCATTAACTTCCATTTTTTGATTTGACATTCAATTCATCTTATCTTCATTCTTGTTTTTATCTTCGCAACCCTTAATTACATTTTTATATATTAATATCAAATTTAGTTATTTATATAATGGGGAGGGGGGTTTCCTGCAACGTTTATGGGACAACTCATGAAAGTTGGCCACATGGGGCCGGAGCAAACAACACATGTATGATGGGAACATGCTGTCATTAATTGTCTGGGAGAAACTCAACGGTGTAAGCTTTAGCTCCATTATTATAATTGATTCTCCGATTCCATAATATCCATTTTCATGTCTTTGCACTAATCAAAAGATTCCTTAGGTTTCATGCACATTCTTGATGTCTAGTTTACCCAACTCCACGTTTATTTCAACAAGTTTATGCATTTCGCTATTTTCATTTTCTTTAGAGTTTTCAGGTTTTTATTTCAAATTTATTAATGAGTTTTGTTGACATACGATATCAACAAAGATGAAGGAGGAGGGAAAAAGTGAAGAAGCAGAGCCAAAAACAAAATCAAAAAATGGATCTAGATCCAAACCCATTTTGTGATTTTGTTTTCGGCTTTACTTCTTCACCCTCTCCCTCTTTTTCCATCACTATTGATACCGTGTATCATAAACGTTTATTCAAATATTTTAATTATTAATTTAATCTAATGATTATAATTATTGAGTAACTATGGATATGTTTAATTTTTTAAAGTGTTTTATATGTTTAAAAATTATACTTTTAGATCCATGTTGGAATATATATCATGTACAAATATCGTAAAGATAAAAGAGATATTTAGGTTAGGTTTACACTTTAACAAGATTCTTGTAGATTTTTCAAATTCAATCAATTTTCTAGCATGTTAAAGTTTTAATTTCATTGGCTGCTATCTGCTTTTATAGCCATAACTTGTTCACGTGTCCAATGGCAGATTCAAGACACCTTTAGCAAACAAAAAGAGGCCTAAAAATAAATTTTGCATAATGTGTCGAAAGCATAAAAGAAAGGGGAAAAAAATAGAAGTGGTGAAAGATACTAATTGTGCACTTTACTTTCCGGGGCTTAAGAATCACAACATTATTGACGGTAATGAATGGGCCATATAAATTCTAAAATTTAAATAATAAATCATTGAATGATACATTTTAAAAGTGATTAGCATCAGTATTGTTGGTAATGCAGAAAGACGTGGGTTCGAGTGTGTTGAAACGTATTATCCTTCTATTTAAGGGTTGGGAGGCGTTATACCTAGTTTTAGGCATTGTATCAAAAAGAACAGATACAATAAGAACCTATAATAAGATTAATGTAAAAGAAAAAGTGATTATATGAGTAAAAGCACTAGAAATTAGTCATTTTATGTTAGATCAAAGATCAAACTAGTCGTTCGATTAAAAATTCTATCCATTTTTACTGTTAAAATTTGGTCTTTGTACATTAGTATGACGTACACATGGCACACCACATGTCATTGTTTGATTATTCTATCAAGCATGTCGTTTTTAACAGCAAATAGATGAAATTTTTAAAGGGAAGAACTAACTTTCTCTTTGATCTAATGTACAGGGACTAATTTATCTATTTTTTTAATAAAGGCGAAAAATTCAATCTAACCCCTATTACAGGGGCCTCTATGGTATTTTAACTGGATTATATGAAACAATAAAATATTTAATTTAATTTTAAAAATATTATGAAATTTCAATTTTGGTTAGGTAAAAATGAAAAAAAAAACTATTGGATTTTATCATTTTATCTAGATAAATTCCAACTTTTTACACACAAAATATTAGTACCATTTACATTACACCAAAACTGTGTTTTCGTGACGCTTTGAAAACATTACAAAAAATTAGTTAATGACTTTCAATGACATTTATTTTTTCGCAAAATGTTAAAAATGTTAACAGTAAGGAAATTTTTTTGTGACGCTTTGAAACGTTACAAAAAAATTGTTTTTTGTGACATTTGAACATCACAACAACCAAAAGCGTCACAAAAAGTTTATTTGGTGACATTTCAAAGTGTCACGTTGACCAATTAGAAAAGTGTTTTCGTTTCTGTGACGATTAAACATGTCATGAAAAATTGCAAAGAAATATTTTCTAGTTCGTGACGTTTATAAAATGTCACGAATATTTTCTAGTCCGTGACATTTATAAAACATCGCAAAAAACTAAAAAAAATAACGAGTTGTGTCCTTTTTGTGACATTTTTTACGTAACAAAAATTGAGAAAAATAATAATTTGTATATCTTTTTGCGATGTTTTAAAAAACGTCACGAACAATTTTAAACAAAATGTCACAGAATGGTTCTTTTTGGTTACTTTTTTAATCAAAAGGTAACTAAAGTTACAAAAGCATCACAAAAACTATTATCTTTCATGACACATATTTTGAATAATAGGAAACAAAAATAATAATAATAAAGTTATCGAAAATATTCAAAATATAAATATCAAAAGTCTCCAAAAGTCGTAACGTACATAAAGCAATGAAATTAGTACAAGTACATAAAGTCCACCATACGAGAAAATAAAATTAAGAGCTAAAGTTCAAACATTAAAAACATAAAAACAAAAATAGAAATGAAATTAAAGTTCACCATATGTATTGCCATAAAGACTAAGCAGGATGATCACGAGAACTGTCGGCAGGACTGCAACTTGGAGTAGGATCAATAGCTTGAACATTGGATTGATGGCAGGAGTGATCATCAACAGGTTGTGACGATAGAGGGATAACTGCTCCTGGCTGCATTTGTGCTGTCAACTCCTGAACCATAGCTAGAAGATCATAGAACATACGCCACAAAACTTTTAGACTGGGCATCTCATGTAGCGTATATGCGGGCAATTACATATCAACACTTTAGGAAGATTCAGAACCCATAATGGCCCGATTTCAGTGGTACCGAAAAATACAATTTCAGAACTCCATTTTCGTAAACTGAGTCCATAAATACTAAATATGAATATTTATGGAGTTAATATAAAAATATATTGAAGATTTGTAAGACCCCTCGCCGACCTGATTGTCGAACCTAAACTACGGGATGCTACAACTATTACCAGACAATCACATACAGTTCATAGCCATTAATTCAATTAAACATCAATTGGTATCATACTTCCATGTATAATAGTAAAACCATTGTTGAATTGTAGAGGTTTATTTCAAATAAAAAAATAACTTCCTAGTCCAACTAAGAGAAAGAGAAGGGCTAATAGGGTGTGAGGGGCTAATAAAGTGTGTTTCCCCTCATATTTATTATGATGTGGATTCGGGCCTCTCACTGTATTGGCCCAATTATGTGTTTTCTGGACTTTTAACCCAACACTTTATAATTTAATCGTACCTAATACATATTTTTCTATTTTCCAAAATAAACATTAATTTTCCAATTAAATAAATTTCTCATCCCAATTTTATTCCCGATAAAATTGTGACGATTGTACCCCTGGTAAAATTTCTAAGAAAATACATTTAATATTTCACAATTCAACTTGTTCACTATGACCAAATGGTTTGTTTTCATTTTTGGGCTTTAAAACTACTAAAAAAAACATAAATCCATTCTTTTGATCATTTATGAGTAACCCATGTACATTTGCAAATGAATCATTTCTGATTTTCATTTTCATTCCCATTTCCATTTTGAGGAAACCACATTTATTTCCAAATGATTCCATTTCTCCATTTTGGAGAAAACCATAATCATTTCTGAATGTTTTTCATTTCTCTATTTCCATTCATTTTGTTCATTTTCGATTCAACTCACAATTCATTTTTGGTTTCAACGAGCTAGTGGAGGGATCGATTAGACATATGTAATTTGTGTTCAAATGATTTATAATTAAGTTCTGACTTTTCGCCTATTAATTATAAACTCATTTAGTCACAAAGTCATTCCGTTATAGTATCGTAATTGAGTTCTCCCTAACGACATACCATTATGAAAGCATCTACTCAATACTCGTCCAATGACCTTGTTATAAGTGTTTTACCCTCATAGGATATCATTAATCTCTTTGGGATAATATCCACTCTCCCATTATGATCCTATTTTATCTCTTGGTAACCATTATATCTTCCTTCATGAAAAGTCAATCACTATCAAATAGCAATCAAGTCATTCATTACAAAGACGAACGACTCCCAACCATATTTACTTTTCATCAACCTTGTATTGCCAATAAGATGATATCATTTGCCTATGTATCGAGCTATGGATTCCACTATTGTAAATGAAACTACGTACTGTAGAAGTCATACACCCAACGTACTAGCTTTCTGTTCCTTATATTTTTGAACTCAAAATTTTACTTACATCAAAGTGTACGAGTCACACATACATAGTCCGTCATCCACTTAGGATTTAGGTATGTCATACTATCAACGTTACAAGTGAATAAGTCCATAAACAGATTCAGGATCTATTATGCTTGGGTCCTGTCTGATGTACTGTCAATCCAGTCAGTGACATCTATGTCTCTATCTTCTGATAGTCACCCGCTCTGATGCTCAAGACACGACAACTCCCCAATTGGACTTGATAGACAGCATGTTAGTCTTTCAATCGATTTGCTCATTTCTAATTAGACTAAGGACATATTTAGATTCGTCTACTAATACAAGCTATATTTTTATATTACGATCCGGCCACGTAATACCGCTTAGTATTCGTTAAACATTAGACAACCAATGAGCAACATTTGTTTCATTTTGCTTTGCGTGCAAAAACCATTTGAAGGTAATAATACAAAGTATATCAATTGTAATCAATGAATTTGTTTTCTTAACCAATCTATTCGAAAAATTACAATTTTACAAACGAATATACTACACTCTGTGCACCAAGTCCACCACAATTTAGCTCCAAATTGTTGTGCCGCCTAATTTGTGAGGTTCTTACACAGAATAAACATACATTTTTTTAATTAAAATTAAATAAACTAAGAAATAAATAAATTTGTCCAGCTCCAAAATTATAAAAATCCAAACGCTATAAAATTTAATTGACAAAAGATCTGAGGACTTATATGGCAATTAACCAAAGGCCCAAAATGATAAATAGATGATTTTCCAATAAGAGATAATGTATGATGATGACATATTCCACTTATGTTTAATTATGATTAAATTAAGCTTAACTATATCTTAGTTAACTAATTAAATTGTGATTTGAAGGCAATTTGTACTTTCACTCACATCACCTTTCACTTACTAAACAACTTAATTTGTCCTGCATTGGCTTGGAACTCTTAATGCAAAGAAAGCTAAAAACAACTTTCACTGCTTCATAATTATGGAGTTGTGGGTCCATAAATTAATCACATTTTTTTGTTGTTTTCTTTCTTTCTTTCTTTTCTTCCTTCCAATCATGTCATCATTTGAAACACGAACAAATTTTTTCATCCTTTTGTCTAAAGCTAGTTGGGATTTAAAGAGACCCTATGATTAGGAATAGGAAATGTTTCATTTGCCTAACTTGAAAGTGATTAATTAAACCTCGAATATATGATTCAATGATTATCATATTTTATTTATTGATATTCAATAAAACATAGAATCCAGCTTTTGTAATAAAAAATACATTTATCATGCATGATTATAGGAGTGGAGAACATGGGGTCGGAGAAAAATGTCATGTTGTCAAGCATGGGAGGGATTTTCAATAAAACATTGAGACAAATGGTTGAGAAGTAAGATTAAATTATGTATGAGTTTTGGTACATAAGATCACTTTAGCTAACAAATCGTGTAGGCCTACATCTAGATTAGATATCCAAGTATAATATTATGAAATCAAAAACTTCCTTAGATGGTAAGGATTTGGGAAGCTTTTCTTGCCCAATCACAAACACAATTACTGCTAACAAATATCACTACCTAGCTACATTTATTCTGTTGTGCTTGTCATAATCACAATAAAAGGAAATTTCAACATCATCACCCCATATAATCCCAACCTCAATGATGCATTCAGATTTCAACAATTAGACAGTAAGATCTTAAGTTGCCAATTAGGTTTTAGCTCAGACTATATTATATGTTAATAAACTCTTTAAAGATTGTAATTAAAAGAAAATGACTTTAATGTCATTTTAAACCTAAAATCTCATTTTTAAAGAGAAAAAAAAAATTATCTTGAGTCTAATGCTTTTGAGTTTTTTGGCAACTTATTTGTGGTGGGTATTCCATTAGTTGAAGCTTGCCAAACTTATAGGTCCCATACATATTTACTATGTAACTAGATTAACAAGAAAACAATTATTCATGATTGCCTAAGTACATAATATTTGTATACGCATGTCGTACCAATGGAGAATTCTAAATAAAAAAAAAATTCTGGATTAATAAAAAAAAAACTCGTTTTTAAATTTTTGGTGCAGAACAAAAAAAATAAATTGAATTTGAAGTTGAGTCGAGTGACTAAATAAATAGAGTTCTACGACCTCAATTATAGGGAAACAAAAAGTAACGAGTTTTTCTTCTCAACTTAAATAATTATCTGATCTAATTAAATCTTAAAAATAAATTAGTGTCTAATGTGATAAAAGTAACAACAAGGATGAAGTCATGGGAGTAGGTAGGTACCTTAACCCCTTCTTAAATAGGTAACCTTCTTTTCAGTTCTTCACAAATATTAATAAATCAATTTAAGTATTTTAGTCCTTGGACAAATGAAAGTTTTGCATTTTTTACCTATTTTAAAAATTAATTATTTAATTAATCCTTTTAAAATAAATATTTTAACTTTAACTCCCTCTAAATTTTATAAATTTATCTCACTCCCTACGCAATCCAATTATCTATCACGCTATTTTAAGCAAGTCTAGGGACTGTTTCTAAATTTCTTATTATTTAAATTTCATATAAAAGATAATAATGAAAACATACATGAATTTACAATTTTATTATTAATTTTTTTGGTCAAATTTTGTTTTTAGTCCTTGTTCTCTAGTTCGGTCATTTTCAGCCCTTATACTTTTTTAAAATTTAAAATTTCAATACTTTTTTAAAATTTAAAATTTCAATCTTAATCTAAACTACATTTGTTAAAATAAATTATGTTATTTCTAAAATTTTATGCAGTAAACATATCATGCCCCATCTGCCCTGGGCGACACACATGCTACAATGGACGGGACAAAGGGTCGCAATCCCGCGAGAGTGAGCTAACTACAAAAACTCATCCTCAATTTGGATTGCAAGCTGCAACTCATCCCGCGGTGAATTTGTTCTCGAGCCTTGTACACACCGCCCATCATATATATGTAATTTCATGTTAGTTTGCTATTTCTAAAAAATAACCACGAAAAAAATATCATTTTAGTTTATGGATTCAATAGTTACTGTTTGAGTTAGGATTGAAATATAAAAATTGAAAAAATATAAAGACTAAAAATAATCAAATTAGAGAATAGAGACTGAACTCATAAGTTCCACATAGTACGAGAGTTATAGCAAAAGTTAACCTAATAGATTTGACTGCTACTGTTTGGATTAGGACTGAAATTTCAAAATTTGAATAGTATAAAAACTAAAACTATAAAATAAAATAAAATAAAAACTAATTTCGCAACTTACGTATAGTACAGAGACTAATATCAAATTTTGACCAATCATTCTATATTATAATGCATGTTATAAAATATGACTGAATCTTAACTCAATTGACATTAACATTGTTACCAGTGTAGGAAGATACAAATTTGAGCATGCTCAAAGGTATTTATCCTCCTATTTAAGGATATATAAATATTTAAAATTGTAAAATAACGAGAGTGTGATACAAAAATAGTGGTACCCTTAAATACAGGGTTCATAACAGGAAGTGATGTGCTCTTTTAGGTGAGGTCTTTATTTTTCAATTAAACATCATGCTTTTGTGGAAGTAGCAGTAGATAAAAGCATTGAATACTTAAAAGGTACAATGTCCGCAAATGAGGGCATTGGTCTCGTGAAGTTGCCACCTTAAAATTAATTGTCTATTTATATTTATATTTATATCTATCTATATATATATGTCAGATTATGATTTTTCAGACTATATTCACCTTACTTCATATATATAAATTTTTACCTTTTTGTTAGTTGGATGATGTAAAATTTTTCTTTAGAAAGTGACATTATAGTTATCAAAATAATTATTTTCTTCCCGACAAGTGTTAATAGAAATGGTAAAGTACATTGTATTTTTAAAGAGATATAGAGATTCTAATTTAGGAGACGACATTATAGAGAATGACAACTTCGAAAATGAACTATAAAATGAACATATGAAATACCGAAAAAAAAATCATTTTATGCCAATCACGTCACTAGCTCAATGATAAATTTGTGTGGATTTTAAGTTAATTAACATGGGGTCTAAAATTCAATCACTATCAAGCCCTTTGGACATGCCAAAGTCAATCGAAGCCATCCCAGATAATACAAATACTATTACAATTAATTCTAATGAAAAGAAGTACAATTTAATATATATATATATATATATTGTCCTTTTCAACTTTAAAAAAATCATTTTAATATTTCGTTTATAGGGTTGTAGCCAGAGGTTGATAAGGGCAGAACCTTCCCCTAAAATAGAAAATTTTTTATTTAGACCCCTTTAAAATTTATAAAAATTTAAATTAGCAAAGATAAAATTGTACTTTGACCTCCTAAAATTGATAAAAATTTGATTTAATCTTTTAAAAATTATAAAGATATAAATATTAAAATGATGAAATTATATTTTTACTATCATAAAAATATATAATTTAATTTAGAACCTAAAAAGTTCTTAACTTCACCCTTGAATAAAAAAATAATTATGCCAAAAGAAACCATAATATTTGATAATGAACATTATTTGAATTTTTTTATTTAATTAAAAAAAAGTCCATGTGCTGAAATAGAATATGAAAACGGATTAGTCTTTGTTGACAGTCCAAAACAGAGAAAACAGGTAGATTATCTAACTATCACAGCGTAGTTCTTCTGACTAATAGCCTTTTGGTGTCTGATATTTTAGATCCTAAAATTGTGGGAATAATAATAATAATAAATTCACACCAATGGCCTTCCATTCTCAATTTAAATATTACGTAATTAGCATGTAATTGCTGACTACATGATTTTGATTTTTTTTTTCTACAAATTTGAGCATATTATAATTAAAAGTAGGGTAAATTATAATAGAGGTCACCTAATTACGTTTTCTTTTTGTTATCTAATTATGAAAAATTATAATTTTATTTTTTATTAGTTGGCTAACGTAAAAATAGAAATACCCAAAAACCCAAGATAATTGGGTGACCAATAAAGATAAACTTGAATAATTGAGTGATTATTTTATAACTTTTCATACCACTTGTTTAACTCTTTTTGAGAGTTTAAAACCTTCTGAAAAAGATTTTCTAATAAAAAATGTTAAAATGTTTTGTATACTACTTGAATTTAACATTACGAGCAGGGGCGAAGCCAAGGGGGATGGCATGGGCCTAGCCCCCCTAAAATATAAAATTACATTTTAAGCTCTTAAAATTTTTTTAAAATTTTAAATTGGTAAAGGTAAAATTGCACTTTGGCCCCCTAAAATTATAAAAATTTGATTTAATCCTTTACAAATTATAAAGATATAAACTATAAAAAAATTAAAATTTCATCTGACCCCCCTTAAAAAAAATTTCTGACTTCGCCCCTGATTACGGGTCTTATATTATGAAAAAAATGAAAGAATTTTTTTAAAAAAATTGACTATTATAAATATAACATACCCCCAAGTATACATATCCAAGCAACGGTAATGTAAAATCAAATTAGCACAGAACATATAGAATAATAAATTAGAGAAAACCCTTTCGGAGCATACACATTTATTGAAATTGAAAAATTTATATATTGTGATTATGCATAGCGAAATTCAAACTTAGATTTTCAAAGACATAATTACGTACTTCATTAGGAATTATTATTAAAATACTCTTTATAATAATTAAATTTCAAAATTTACTATACTTAAAATCCCTAATAAAATAAATGTTATTAGGGGAGAGCAATTTTTAGTTAAAATCGATTAATCAATTCAATTAGTTTAATCAAGAGTGAATTAGGCAATTTTCAATTATGGGTTCATTTTAATTGGATACAATTTTTTAAATTTTTAATTGAATAAAAAAAATAATTTAATTTAATATTTTTCAAACCCAATAACCTAATCCAATGTGTGAAATTTTTAACCAAAATGTAGTAACACATGAACTGTGTAGAGGTGTGAAACTAGGATTGCAGCTTTATTAGCATTCATTATCATGTTTAGTCAAAGTAGAATACCATTGGCACCTACCAAGAGGATATGGAATGGTTTAACTATATGACTTTAATACTATATAAAATCCTGGGAAAAAGTCAACCTTTTTTGTTATTATTATTAACAATATTTCCATTTGCAAGTTGCTATTGTAGCTAGCTGCTACCATTCCATGCTTTTAAATTTGTCAACACCAATTAATTCTTACCTTTTTTTTTTATGGTGTTCATCATTACTAACCTCTTATCTGTTTTTTTAATTGGGATTAATCTAATTTTTTTTATTTCAGTAGTGATCATTTGTATAGTTCGCATTACATGAGTTCATACGTGACGGGTTTGCATCATAAGCAAACAAATCTACATTTAGAGAATACGTGTTAATCTTAGAATAAAGTTTATATTGGCATACATGAGGACTTACCTAGGACGTTACATTCAGGAACCGTATCATATAAATAGGAAAATTAACCTCCTTGAGATATAAACTCATGAAAACACTCAACACTTAAATATATCGTAAAAATTAATTCGATAAATTTGTGGATATAAAATTTAATGATTTTATTGATATTTTTATTGTATTTCTCAAATTATAATAAACTAAGTGAATTGTATAAATATTTTATTAGAGGGAAGAAAAATGATTAAAACAAAGGTACTAATTTCATACTAAACAAAAGGAGCCTACTTGGGCTAGTTGCAATATTTATTATTTTCAATTTTTTTATTTTTTTTATTTTTAAAAGGAGAAAGATGTATAATAGTAACTTTAATCCTCAATAGTTATACATTGTTTTAATTTAATATTGATTCTAAAAATTTTAACCCTCAACATGTAATTTGAGGATTATTTTTAAAAGAATGAGAGAATATAAAAATTATTATATTGGATTTTTTGGTGTTCCCATTTTTGGTATATTTTTTTTATCAAATTTAGTTGATTTTTTTTTTAACTTTTTAAGTGAAAGGGTCACAAAGAAAATCAAAATTACAAAAAAGGAAAAGAAAAAGATCAAATTATACAATGTGTAAATGTTGAGGGTTAAATTTTTTAGAATCAAGACTAAATTGGCACAATATATTAATGTTGAGAGTTAAAATTGTTATTCTGCCTAATTTAAAAATTACCATCTTTCGTTAGCCATTTAATAATTTGTGATTAAAAAAGACAAAATTGAATAGTTTGATGATCTTTTTGTAACTTTTCATAATTATATAACAAAAAAAAAAAGGCATAATGACTTATTTCGCCCTCCAACTTTACCAAAAAAATCATTTTAACCCTCCATTTAATTTTTTACTTCTTTTAGCCCTTAAACTTGTGATGTTGTCAAATCATCCCAAAATAGATAAAAAAAAAAGTTAATGTTTGATAACTTTATTGATGTGGCATAACGTGAATTGCCATGCAGATTCCACATAAGCAATTAATTAATTTTTTTAAAATATAAAAATTCAAAAAATATATTTTAATATTTTAAATTTAAAAAATTAACTAATTGTTAACATGACATATACATAGATTACCACGTGGAGTCACATAAGCACGTTGACAAATGTTAATTTTTTTTATATATTTTAGTGTGATTTGATAAATAATTCAAATTCAAGAATTAAAAGGGACGAAAAACCAAATGGAAGGGTAAAATGATTTTTTTCATAAAGTTGAGGGATTAAAAAAGTAATTATGCAAAAGAAAGAAATTACTAGTAGTTGTGTCAGAAGTAAATACTAAAGGAGTTTATCCACAATTTTCTCAAAAATCAAAAGAATCGATCATCTCCTTATTTCGGCTTCAAATTCTCCGATACTTTCTCTTAATAAAAAAATCCTTCTTCTCACTTTCTCTTCCCTGATTTCAACTAATCATATTTTGCCATAAAATTTTCCCAGAAAAAATATAAAACCCAAACTTTTTCATTTCTTCTTCTTTGGGTATTTGTTTATTTGTTTTATATATATAAATATAAAAATATATATATAATACCATACCCTTTTCTTCTTACCTACTTAACAAAGTTTCTTTGTTTTGATTTTCCAATTCCACGGCCATGGAACCTCACTCACCCAAAAAGTTCCTAACTCGACTCAACTCAGCCGTGGCCAACAGTCGAATCGGGAAGCGTTTCAAACTCACTGAACGGAACTCGACTTTCACAACCGAGTTACGTGCCGGCACAGCCACGTTTCTCACCATGGCTTACATCTTAGCCGTCAATGCTTCCATCCTCGCCGACTCAGGCGGTCCTTGCAGCGTCTCAGATTGCGTTCCTTTGTGCTCTGACCCTTCTGTTCCATTGTCCAACTGTACCGGGTCAACCCAAAGAGTCATCCAGCCCGATGTCTCATGCAAATTCGACCCGGTTAACCCGGGATACGCTTCATGTTTGGAGAAAGTACGTAAAGATCTCATAGTAGCCACTGTCGCTTCGTCTCTTATTGGCTGCGTAATCATGGGTGCTTTCGCGAATTTGCCCCTAGCTTTGGCTCCCGGTATGGGTACAAATGCTTATTTTGCCTATACCGTTGTCGGGTTTCACGGGTCGGGTAGTATCTCTTATAAGAATGCTTTAGCCGCCGTCTTCATTGAAGGGTTAATCTTTTTGTTCATTTCAGCTATTGGATTCCGGGCCAAGTTAGCTAAGTTGGTTCCCAAACCCGTCCGGATCAGCTCGTCAGCCGGCATCGGGCTTTTTCTCGCGTTCATCGGGTTACAAAATAACCAAGGAATCGGATTAATCGGGTATAATCCATCAACCCTTGTGACCCTCGCCGGGTGCCCGAGTTCGTCCCGGATTTCAGTTGCCCCGGTTTTAGAACTGGCTAACTCAAGCGTCAGTCTAATGCCCGGAGGTACTGTTTCCGGCGACATATTTTGCCTACGTAACAGAATGGAGAGTCCCACACTATGGCTTGGAATCGTCGGCTTTGTCATTATAGCTTATTGCTTGGTGAAAAATATTAAGGGTGCTATGATTTACGGTATAGTATTTGTAACGGCGGTTTCATGGTTCCGTGGCACTGAAGTGACGGCTTTTCCGAACACCGACGCCGGTAATTCCGCCCATGAGTATTTCAAGAAAGTTGTTGATATCCATTTAATTCAAAGTACAGCTGGGGCGTTGAGTTTTGATACTATTGGTAAAGGCTACTTTTGGGAGGCTTTGATCACGTTCTTATATGTTGACATATTGGATACAACTGGTACGTTATATTCCATGGCCAGATTTGCCGGTTTCACCGACGAAAACGGGGATTTCGAGGGTCAATATTTCGCTTTCATGTCCGACGCCATGTCAATCGTCGTGGGATCGTTACTCGGGACATCACCGGTAACAGCTTTCATCGAATCATCAACAGGGATACGAGAAGGTGGACGAACAGGACTCACAGCTTTAACAGTGGCGGGATATTTTCTGCTAGCTTTCTTCTTCACACCGCTTTTGGCGTCGATACCAGCATGGGCGGTGGGGCCGCCGCTAATCCTGGTGGGAGTGTTGATGATGAGAGCAGTGGTGGAAATTGAGTGGGATGATATGAGGCAGGCAATCCCTGCTTTTGTGACATTGATATTGATGCCTTTAAGCTATTCGATAGCATATGGGCTAATTGGTGGGATTGGGACTTACATTGTCTTACACATTGGGGACTGGGCAAGGGACGTGCTGGTAAAGTATGGCGTCGTAAAAAGAAGAGAGATTGCGGCCAATGGGACACATATTCAGCAACATGCAAGTGTAAAAGCAGTTGAAGTTGATCCTGTTTAGGTCTTAGCACCCTTCTCGTATCTTTAATTTTGTTTTTACACCTTTACTTTTGTTTTTCTCTCTTTTGGACTAATATCTTTCTAGTCCTTGTACAAATACATATGTATTTATTTAGGATAACAAATCCATTCACATACACATGTTAGATACTACTAGTCAATATATTTTGTATGAATTTTGATTGTATACATGCATTTAACATATTCCAAAGTCTTTTTTTTTTTTTGTCAAACATCACAAATTATATACAATTTTTAATACAAAATTTATTTTTCTTATTTAACATTTTATATCAACTATTCAAACATGTTGTATCATTTTATTTTTATTTTAAATGCATCTTGTTTTATTCCCACGTTGTGTCAACAAAATTCTCAATATATAATACTACCATGTAAACAATACCATGATCGAGTTTAAAATAAATTTGGATTACCCATTTACGAGTATGATCGAAGTTAAACACAACTTATAATTTTATGATAAATTAAACACGAATAAACATAAAATATATAATATTATACATAAACTCCACCTCTACCACGAGCATCTTTAAATACTATATAGAAGTTGAAATAAGTTGCCTTATTCAATTAATTTTAATTTAGTTTACTTTTACAAGTTTTATTTTTAGAAAAAAAAAGGAAAAGAAAGTTGATATTTTAATTTTAATTATTCCCATTGCATCGTGGTCAAGAAATAAAAGACAAGCATAAAAGGGCAGTTTTTTATTTTGTTATCATCCATTACATAAATAGACTAATCATAGGTCCAAAACTCATTTCGGTCAAATGGATGGAGATTGATTTTTCAACTTAAGCAATTTGGATGGTGATGGCTACCTTTTACTTTCACTCTTGAATTTGTTGTCATTTTTTAATAATCTCGTTATACATTCTAATATTTATGGGATAATACACTTCAGTATACTCAAACTTACGTTCTCTTATATTGGTAATATCCATACTAATCGAGATAAGACTCAATCGACTAAATTTATTGTCATTTTAATCAACCCTTACATATAATTTTTGCCTAATTTCTACTGCGAATAAGAGTTTTAAGTTGAGTTGATTCTAAATTAATTTTATTGGAATTAATTATTTAATTTAATATTTATAATAATCGGTTATAATTAATTTATTGATATAATTGTATTTCGCAAATTTCAAAAGAAAAAAAATCCATAAACAAGTTCAGATATTTTTTAAATAATTAAATTAAAAAAAGGTATATATAATCAAAGCTCGATATCTATCAACCAAGCCTACCTCATAAAATGTGTTGTTAGTCTTTGTATTATTATATAATTTGAGATTTGATCTCTATACATTGAAAGTTAAAAATTCAATCATCCCGTTTTATTAATTTAAAAATTCTAGTATAATCATTTATTGTTGTTGGTAATTTCTCTCAGAATTTGTCAATTTAATATGTTTATTTTGTATCAATCATATGCCATGTCATATAAGGACAACCTAATCGAAATTTTGAGTTGACAAATTTTGACAAAGAATATTTATGATTTTAATGATTGAACTGAGATTTTTAAATTAAAAAAAAATAAGAAAATATAATTTTTTAAGTTTGTAAGTATAGGGACTAAACTCAAATTTTAACAAAATACAAGGATTAAATTTGCACTTTTTTTTTTAGTTTCTTCCAAATTTGCACGAAATTCTTCATCGAGCATATTTTCCTATAAATATAACTTTTCTACAAAATCTTGATTTTTTTTAAAAACATGAAAAATCCATAAAAATATGATCTTGTAGATGTATATTTAAGTGAGACAAACATTAGCAACAGGCAATGAAAGCATGATTCTAAGAGAACAGGGACCAATATTTTTACTTGAAGATAAGGGGATTGCATTTGCATGTTGGATGGTGTTAATGTCATTGCCTATCTATCATAATTAGTAGGAGAGCTTAAAAGCATCGAAAGTGGGACATTGCAACTATTAGATATAACCCAACATATATAATGTGTCATGTTTTAATCTCCCCTTTATATCATTTATATTTATTTTACAATATTATTTCCAAAGTTCGAACATATATTTTTTTTTTTGCTTAAAGTATAATGTGTCTTATTATTATATTTAATATTTGTTGAATTTTAAAAATTATTTAATTAGTCCTTTAAGATACTTGATATTAAATTTTATTATGAAGTGATTGATTAAGATTTTCCTATAAATTATTTTATGAAGTCTTCTAACTAAGAAAGAGTTATCGAAAATTAAATTGGTTTTTGATTATGGACTCACTAATTAAGTTATCTTTATGGCTTTTTTTTAAAAAATTACTACTATTTTTCTCGCATAATTAAGTTATCTTTCATATTTATTCTACAATTTATAAAGATTAATTTTTCTGAGATTAGCAATTGTCCCTTTATTAAATCTTTAAGTCAAAGTTTGAATTTAATTTATCTACTATTTTAACTATATGAATTTGGTTGTTGTAATATAATTTTAATCTATTTTTGCTCAAGGTAGATTTATACAGGATTAAAGCTCGATTGACATGGGCATTGTTGTCAATGCAAGAGGACGTGGGTTTGAGTGCACTGAAGCACATTATCCTCCTACTTATGGGTTAAGATGAGGTAGATATTGTTAAAGAAAATGTTGTTATTAAGAATGTTAATATTATTGCAAACTCTAATAGATTGCTCATTCTTCCGGTAAGTAAGTGTGAACCCTATTGGTGTGAACAAAGCTTACTTGTGGGATCAAACATCTACCAAAGTAATTAATAATTGGATGAAGTGGGAGACCCCATACGAAAGGGGATATATACACATATGGTCTTTATCAGTAGTAGTTGCTTTCTTTCTCTAAATAATGCTCTCAAAAGGAAATAATTTTGTACAAGTAATAATGGATGAAGACTGAGAACTAGACCTGATCATGGGCTGGACCACTTGACCTGGCCCAAAGGTCTGCCTTAAATGTGAGAAGGTTTGAATAAAAATATAGGCCCAAAAAATAGGTTTGGACAAAAAAATAAAGCCCGTTTAAAAAATGGGTTAGGCATCGGGTAAGGTATTTTTGGCCTGAGCCCGGCCCGAATTCACTAAAGGATAAAAAATTATTTTTTAAATATTATTTTCTTGTTGTTTTCTCCTTATTTTGCTACCATTTTACTATTATGTTACTACTATTTTGTTGTTATTGTTTGGATATTATATAAAACTTATTTTATTGTTAATTTTGTTATTATTTTAGAGACATTTGCTTGTTAAGTTGCATCTATTTTAGTCTTATTTAAGTATACATATTTTTTAAAATTTATTTTCAATTTGTTGGGAAATATTTATTTTGATGTTTTTAGTATTTTTGATGTATTATATATTTTTTAAAATAATATAAAAATTAATATGGGCGAGCCGAGCCGAGCACAAATTTTAACATTTTTATTCAGGCCGGACCCAAACTTAGCAAACGGACATGAATTTTTAATTGAACTCGACCCAAACCTGGCCCAACCCGGCCCATACTCACCTCTACCAAGGACTATGCGGATGCTGCCTCAACTAAACATTATTTGGCTAATTGCCTTCAACCTTCATTTTTTGGACATGTTGTCGACTAGTCTTTTTAGGGTAAGTATACACCAAATTATTGACACTTTTTCGAATCCCGAGCTTAGTTTAATATTGCTCTTTAAAGTAAAAATAATAAATTTTATTTTACAACTATTTTTTTAAGGTTTTAATTATAGTTGTTCTTTCTAAGATAATGATTAAAATTATCCATAATCCCTCCCTAACTATAAATAGGAGGATAATACGTTTCAACTCACTCAAACCTATGTTTTTTTGTATTGATAACAATACATATATCAATCAAATTAAAACTCAATACACATATCAATCAAATTTTATTTGACCATTAAAAGCATCGTGGAGTTGGGCTCATAATGTAAACTAAAACCTACTCCATCATCACTATCTAAGCTTATGCAGCTTGGTCTCTCTGCTAAATAATTGCTTGAGAGAATTACATAAAAAAATTAAAGTGAATAAAATTTGATTCAATTTGAAAAAATAAAAATAAAAATTTGAATTTTGAGTTAATCGAATCGAGTTATTCAAATTATTCAAGTAAACTCAAATAAATAATTCGAGTTCTAAGTTCGAATCGAGTTGAATTTTACAATTCGAATAACTCGAATAATTCAAATAACAAATTGGTATAAATACTCTTTTGGTCCCTGTCAAGTTTGAAAATAAGCAAATTGGTCTCTCTCCCAACAAAAATTATAAAAAAATATCAAAATAATTTCCAAAGATTCAAAATAATTTTTAAAATTCAAAATATTTATAAAAATTTCAAAACTTATATATTTTAAAAAATTATAAAAGTTGCAAAAAAAAATTCTAAAAATCATTTTATGGGAAGAAAGAATTTGTGGGTGAAACAATGGCTACAACTGCAAGCACTATTTCATTGTCCTACTTACCTATTTTTAGAGTTGGCAACTTTTAGAACAAAAGCATTAGGCCAATTATTTTGAAGATATTTGGACGATTAAAGCCCAACACATGAAGACCAATTTAGTTAAAATTGAAGACTTGAAGATTGGTTTATTGCGGATTAAGAATAGTTATTGCAAAACAAGTAAAACTACTTTCTATAGTTGAAAACTTTGGATTACACCAAAAACTCTTATAGAAGTATTATCTTATGTTGATTTTTAGCTTCACTTTATAAAAAAGTGATTCGATTATAACTATTATGTAAACAAAACTTAAGTAGAATATAAACTTAAGTTTTGCCTAGGTTAAAGGTAACTGAGAGAGAATAAGACTTTGAGGGAGAAAAAATTTGTTCAAGTTAGGAACATGTATGTGTGCATTGTTTTTATAAGCAAGCAAGAATCTCTTGAGTTGCAAAGCTAAGCTTTTGAGGGAGAAGCTTAGTGGGAGAGTGATCCAGCCTTTGTACAACGATGAGGTCGTTAAATTGGTGAGTATTAGACCAGTGTTAGGACTTAAATCATTGGTTATACTGTGAGAAAGATATTGGAATGTTGCTTTGGGCAAGGCTCCGCAAACGTAGACTGATGTTGAACTGTATAAACAATCTTAGTGTTTTTTATTTTCTACACACTTTTGGTTTCGTGGTTGAAACTGTGGCCACAGTTCCAAGCATTATTTTAGCCACTGTTTCTATTTTACAAAGTAAGTACCCCTCGTTTCTACAGAAATAACTAGATATGTTTCATGTAATGATCTATAAACATTAAACAATATTGAAACCATCAATGTAAACTTCTGATGACCCAAAATGTCAAAATAAATTTATTTTAAAGGATCATAACTCTTTATTCAAAAATTATAAAAAGTGGATGCATTTTATTACTTATGTAAGATTTGCAAAAGAATTTTGTCTAAAAATGAAAAATATTCAAAAACTTTAAAACATAATAAAAGTAAAAGTAGAGGGATGACCAACACATTAATGCTAGTTTGGAGCAATGGTGGTGAATGTATTGATAGAGCTTGGAAAGAAGATTTGAACGGCCATGGATACACAACTCTTTTAGGTGTTTTTGCTACTGAAGGTACCCTTGTGTAGAAATATTTAATAATAGAAGAGTAAAATGAGAATTAAATCAAAACATGGTTACCATTGCATAGTTGGTAAAAAAAAATTCTTATATAAGGCACACATAAAACATTAGATAAATTAGAGGTTTATATGGAGAAGGAAAGAAAGCAAAGTATGTATGTCTAACCTTCTGGTTTTTACCATCATCAAAGTTCCTCTGAGCTTTTCTTGGGTCTTTTATTTGAATTTAATACCATTAATTGTTGGAAAAATTGTATTTTATAGGAATTTTGAAGCATATTATCAATAGGTAAAGGTGGAGAGTTGAATCATAAAATTATGGTTTCATATTTTACTCCATGAGACCTTTACAACGGTATATCATATGCTCAAAATGGTTGAGTGATGAATGAGAAATTGATGTTCAAAGTAAGCTACTTAGAAATATTTGTTGAGGAAAAGTAAAAGCTTAGATCCCACATTGGTTAAATACCAAGTGTGAGATGTGTATATATATGGGAACCCTCTTGAAGGGTAATTGAATGACTAAGCTTGGAATCCTACCTTGCACGCGATGCAGTTCCAAATTTGTCAAGATTAAGGTGCACTTGCACGACGTGGGCGACAACACGAAATGTCCGGACTAGTCGAGGCCAAAAAGGGCCTATGGATGTTTACATTGATGGTTTCAATATTGTTTAATGTAGTATAGATCAATGTTATATGAAACATATCTAGGCATAAAATTTGTTTATAAAAGAACATTTATTTTATTTTATTTGTGGAAATTTCCAAAATTCCACCATACTAAATGCCCATAAAAGGATATGAATTCTGAAGAATTTTTCCACACTGGTATTCTCTCACATCGAATTTATTTTTCTCTCAAAATTATATTTATATTTATTTTATATATAAATATGTGTTTATTTATATTTAAATATTTTGTTCGCTAACGTGTTTTGTCCAACATTAATTTGGGTCCAATTCAATGTGTGTATAATAATGTTAATAAATAAATGATTGTTTGAGAAAAAGTATTTTATTTAAGTAAACAATTATACAATAATTTTTAGTAAATAAAAAATTATATATGTCTGGATATTAACGGTCTCATATATGAAGTATTTCTTCATGTTTGATAGCTCCTTGAACTGCATGTTTTGTTGTAACACCCCTAACTCATATCCGTCGCCAAAATAGGGTTACGAAGCATTACCAGAATTTGCAGATCAAATACAGACATTTCATACCATTTCTAATTCATATCAGAAACTAATCATAATCAATCATAATGTCTCTTATAAGAGCCATCGAGGCCCAAAATATGCATTGCAAATAAGTCAGGACTAAACCAGGTACACAAAGAATTTTTCGCAAAATGTTAAAAAAAAAATTTCCTAAGTGCAGGGGGCACACGCCCGTATGGCCTGGCCATATGGTTCACATGGTCAAGAGACATGCCCATGTCTCAGGCCATGTGAGTATTTGAAATAGGGACACACGACCATGTCCCAGCCCGTGCCCATACCCTGTAACTCTCTAACTTGGGTCACACGGCCAAGCCACACGCCCGTGTGAGCAATTTGACTTGCATTAATTAGGTGCAAGGGTCACACGGCCAAGTCACACGCCCATGTGCTAGGCCGTGTGGATAATTTTGAACATTCTGTTTCTCAATTTTTAATATGCAAGGGACACATGGCCAAATCACACGCCCATGTGCTAGGCCGTATGTCACACATGGCTGAGACACACGCCCGTGTCTTTGCTCGTGTAGACGAAAATAGGTCATTTTCAATGCCACTTTTCTCACCTAAATTATCTTCCATCTACATCAACAATTTAACATATTCACAAGGTAATACCAATCATTCAAATCAAGCTAAAACTATGTCTAAGTATACAATTCACCCTAATTGACCCAATTCACATACATGCATATCTTACCAATTATACTAACTCAATTCAAATAATTATGAGCCTATATAATCTCCCTTTATTTAACCAATTCAAAGACTCATCAAACACATTAAGACCATATATAAACACATCAAAATATGTCATTCACAAGCCATTCCAATGGATAATTACAACCAAACATTTACATTGCTATAATTGATCATATTTAGCCTATACATGCCATTATAACCAAAATTAGTTTGCTATATATACCGAAGAGTTCGAGGGATAGTGTGATGTAGCTCCGACCAGCTTCCAACCTTTACGAGCCTCCGAGTACTATAAGATAGAGGAATTTAAATAGAGTAAGCAATTAATACTTAGTAAGTTTTTATAACGAAAATTAACTTACCATTTAATTCACATTTAAGGTAAACAAATAAATATGCTCAAACCAATTTGGACAATTACCTAAACTCATATCCTCATCAAGCATGTTAGTCATGTAATTTACATGTATAACAAGAAACATGTATGAGCTCATCAATATTAAATTTTCACATACATATATTTATCACATCAAGTGTCCATGAAACATATACATATCATATCTTTGCATTTCAAGTATATACTTGTAACAATACGCTTCAATTTCATAATTTCTCATGTCATAACTTTGCCCGTTGAATCATTTACAGTATCGATGGATACACGGGTGGTACACACAAAGTGTACAAATCTGTAATTCGTCATTCATATTCAGGAATGCTTATACGAACACATAAATGGGAAGCTCATGTGAGCCATGTAACAAGAAGCTCATGAGAGCCATTAACGGGAAGCTCATACAAGCCATTAAAGGAAAGGTTCAAGCGAGCTAATATCGGGAAGCTTCAGAGAGCTAAATAATCGGGAAGCTCATGAAAGAGCCTTTAATCGGGAAGCTCCAAAGAGCCATATATCAGGACGCTCATAAGAGCTATGGTGTGTCCACAAGACATGCAGGATCACAACCAATATGGGAACCCTATATCCATTCGAATTTCATTTATCCAAACGAGACTTAATATTTGTCGGATATATTTAGATATGTGTTCAATATTTATACATAGCAATTATACATTTCACACACAACAATATTCAATTTAAAACATTTCAATACACAATTTAGTTACATGAACTTATCTCGACAATGTTCGTGCACACAAAATTTACTAATCAGCTACTTTCTCTTTTCCTTGATTTAATTTCGTATTTGATCTGTCCAGATCTATACGAATGAATTTAACATCAATTTAATACAATTTACATTCAATTCAATCCAATTCACATCTTAGGCAAAATTATCATTTTGCCCCTATACTTTTAATTAATTTTGATTTCGTCCTTAGACTCAGAAAATGAAATTCATGTAATTTAATCCTTATTTCAAGCCTAACCAATTTTTACATATAACATTAGCAGCCCATGTATTTCACAAAATTCAGAATTTTTCCATAATTTTTTTATCTTTACAATTTAGCCCCTAAATCACAATTTCATCAAAGTTCACTTTACAGAAGTTGTTTATCTAAAAACAACCTTTCATTTTCTACCATAAAACTTCATAATTCATGCATACTCATCCGTGGAAAAACTTTAATACCTTAATAACTTTGTAAATTAATCCCAAGATAGCTAAATTAAGTTATTACGATCTCGAAAATATAAAAATTACTAAAAACAGGACAAAGAAACATACCTAATTAAGCAAAATAAGTTGGCTTGAGCTTACGTTTCCATGGCTAGGGTTTCCATGTTTTAATTTTGGAAAAGATGATGAAAATGATGATATTTTGTTATTTAATTAAAATATCATCTTTTATTATTTCATCTTTCCAATTTAGTCATTTTCTTTATTTAATTTTCTATTGATGAATCATCATACTTATCTACTAACTCCTCTTGATGGTCTATTTGTCATATAAGAACCTCCAATTTTGAATTTCATAGCTATTTGATACCTATAGCTACTAGAACTCAAATTTTGCATTTTATGCAATTTGGTCATTTTTATCTAATTAAACATGTAATCAGTAAAAAAAATTTTATGAAATTTTCATACGACATTTCTATCATTAAGCAGACCATGCAATGATATTAAAATAATTTTTCTTACGGACTTAGATTTGTGGTCCCGAAACTATTATTTCGATTTCACTGAAAACGGGCTGTTACATTTGTCATTGTGTTTAATCCCTTGTTTGAACAATTTTCTAGGCTAACTTTTGGACAACAGTCTAGACATGCTTTCAAGACAACTCAAGTGTAGTATAAAGTGAGCATTTTTTTACTTTGATCTTCATAATGTGTTACACTATCAAAAATGATCCTTAGGCCATGTTTGATTCTGTCCTTAATGATGTTGGTCGAATTTTGGAAAGGAAGAGGGGGAAGGATTAGCTTTCACCATGTCATTCATTATCCTTATCCTTATCCTTATCATTTTACTTAGAGACCAAGCTAGTTGTTTACTTTGATATGAAGGAAGTTATGAGATAAATATTCAAGATATTTTGAGAGATACAATCAGCTTTAAATTGATAACAAATTTGATCTAAAGGCTGACTAGATGAGGACTTAAAGAAGCTTATAAATAGGCTGCATTGTCACACATGGTGTGTTTGTGGGAGTGCTTTTGGCTAGTTATTATATATCATTTACTTGGTATCTTAACAGGCTTGCGTTAGACATTTTATGGCAGAGTAAATACTGTTGTAAGTGAGTAATTTGTAAACAATTGAATTCATTGTTGGAGTTATAATTATCCATTATGTAAGAATAATTTAGACTTAAACCAATAGATAATCGAGACGATTATTTATTTTTTTATAGGATTCTTTTTTGCACCTATATTAAACAATTGAGCATTTGATCTATAAATTCTACTTTCTGGGTTATTAGATAAGATTCATGGTATATAATATTATAAATATTGCATCTTTTTGTCATATATATATTAGCTGTAATCCAAATTGGATTAAAATGAAGATATAATAATCTCAATGCAAATTATTCATAATTAGTAGAGGTGTCAATCTAAAATGTTAAGGGACAGCTTTGTACTCTTTTTAGATAGTGGCAATATAGCCTTTTTAATTGATTTATACAAAATTGGATTTCAATTTTAACATCTACAATATGTGATTTTATTTGTAAAATTTCAATTGATTTCGACATCTACAATACCTTTCTATTTTTATTTAATTTATATTTATTTATGATTTTTTATAATTAAAAATAAATGTTTTATATTTAAAATTGTAAAAATATTTTCCAGAAAAAATATCATATAAAAGTTATTGATTATTTTCTAATTTACTTGAAAAAATATTGTTTTTTGTAAATATTTATAAAAAGAAATTTGAAATTTTTTCAAATAATATTTAAAAGGCACAAAATAAAGTTTATTTTTTCAAAATAAATCTAAAAAACAAAAATTAATATGAAAAAAAATCGAAAACTAAATCTAACTGAACTATAATGAATAAATAAAATATCTTAAAAAATATCTGACTGAACCGAACCGATTTGTCAAGGATGGCTTGAATTTTCAAGCCAAAGTCAAATGCACTGAAATTGTCCAAATTTTACAAGCGACAAATCTAAAACATGTCAAGATTTGTTGGCAATTGTGGAAATAGAAGGTTGCAAAAATATTTGGTGTTTCAATTTCCATGCAATATTATGGGTATTGACTTGAAAGCCATGTAAACTAGTATAAATAAGCTTTAGTTTTAAGTCACGAGACACCAATTTTGAGAGTGAATTAGCTGTTTAATTTGAGAGCAATTGTGTAATGGTTTTTGGGTATTTTTCGAGTGTGAGTTGGAAGCTTTTTGAGTTGTGTTTTGAGTTTCAGAATACTTGTAATTTTTACATTTTTGTTATGGCGAAATTTCTTATCATTTCTGCTCATTGAGGTAGATTTTAAAGTCAAATCATGTAAATCTTTATATCCTTTTATTTATTCTTTTTTGTACATTATTTTTTGTTGAGTGTCTTATTTATTCTCTATAAATTTATTTGTGGTTATATTGACATACTTAATTTAATTCGTCATCAATAAATTGATATTAGAGTTTTGTTTCGATTACTTTTGTAATATTTACAAACTGGTTGTGCTCGTGATTTTTTTTTTTTTGTTGTTACTTATGTTATCACTTAAAATGTTGATATGACTGCAAGTGTACTATAAACTAAATACAAAGTCAAGAAATTCACTGATAAAAATAGTTTCAATTATGGCACGTCAAGATACGAGTGATGCTGGTTCAAGAAGGATTACATAAGGCGTTGTCTGGTAGAGACAAATTACCAAACACACTCATGAAAATGCAAAAAAAAGGATATACTGAAGAAATCACATAGTGGTATTCTACTATGTTCAGGCGATGAAGTATTACGAAAGGTAGCTGAAGAGACCATTGTATTCGGTTTGTGGCTCTGGTTAGAGAGCAAGTACATGATGAAGTCATTGACGAATTGGCTCTACTCAAGCAACAACTTTACACCCTAAAGGTAGAGGAAGGTACACCTATTTCATAGCACCTTGACACTTTCAACTCCATTATTATGGATCTCAATAATATCCATATTAAAATTGATAATGAGGATCAAGATTGTTTTTGTATTCTTTACCTCGCTCATATGAGAACTTCGTTAATATTATGTTGTACGATCATGATGATATTTATCTCGAGAAGGTAAAAAAATGCATTAGGTTCTAGTGAGTTAAGAAAGAAACTCACCGGTAAGGCAACTGAAACAATCAAGGTGAAGGTTTAGTTGCTTGAGGGAGCTCCAAGTCAAGAGGAGGACATTCAAGAAAAACTCATCCTAAATCACAACCCAAGAAAATAATCCAAAGTGACTGTTCTAGAAACACTGGCAGGTTGTGAAATGGATACTTGGGAAGTATTGTAGACTTATGCTTGGTGTATAATCAAAGTGACTATTCTAGAACTATCATTGGTTTTGTGGACTCTGATTATGCTGAAGATTTGGGCAAAAGAATATCTCTAACAGGCTATGCATTCACTTGTTTGTAGGAGCCATTAGTTGGAAAGTTATATTACAGACTAACGTTGCCTTGTCTACAACTGAGGCGGAATATATGACAATAACAAAAGCAGTGAAAGGTCTTGTAAGTAGTCTCGATTTACATATAGGATTCTACTTTTGTATTTTGCAATAGTCAATGTGTCACCCATTTGACCAAAAATCAGATGTTTCATGAACGAACCAAACACATTGGCGTGAGATATCTTTTTGTTCAAGAACATGTTACACAAAGTGGCATTGTAATCAGTAAGGTTTCTATGGAGGAGAATCGTATAGATATGTTGACAAAGGTGATCTCTACAAACAAATTTAAGCATTGCTTGATCATGGTTAGTATTGAGGATTGGTGAATGCCTGAAGAAGCATTTGGAAGAGGCAATCTATATAGTTTCAAGAAATTTGCTATAATGTTCAACTTGGTAGAACTTCAAGCCAAGGTAGAAATTTGTTAATAATGGTTTAAATTTCCAGGACAAAGTCAACAATCGATTGCACCCATCTAGTGCACCAAAATGTCAGAACTTAGCAAGCCACAAGTCTAAAACATGTCAAGATTTGTTGGCAATTGGCATTGAAGGCTGCAAAAGTAGTTGACAACCCATACTAAATGACTATTAATTTGAAGGTCATGCAAAATAATATAAATAGGCCCTAGTTATAAGCAACGGGACACACCAATTTTGAGAGTGAATTAGCTAATGAGTGACTAATTTGAAAGGAATTGCATAATATCTTTGGGATATTTTTCGTGTGCAAGTTATTACGTTTTGAGTGTCAAAACATTTGTAATTTTCGCCTTTTTGTTATAGTGAAATTTCTTATCATCTTTTCCCGTAAAATTATGTTTTAAAATCAATTCACGTAAATTTAATATTAAAAAAAATAGAATTTAATTTATCTTAATTTATAAAATATTTTTATGAGATGACATGTAAGAGAGAGATTAAATTAGAATCCTTTCGCAATATACAACATTCTTTATGAAAGGAAAAAGTAGTATTAAAATAAAGCTTTGTGTTTTTTTTAATATAGTGCCAATCAAAAAAGATTCTGAGAAAAGAAAAAAGCTTTAAGAATGAATGTAGCAAAGTATGCGATAGACCAAATTTCAAAGGGGAAAACAGGCTGGCAATTTGAAGTGGGAAATCAGATATATATATATATATATATATATATAGCTACCACCACACACCTGTCCTTTGTGCTTGATTAGTGGGTTTCTTACCCAAATAATTCCACATTCTAGATCATGTAATTCAATTGAAAAATAAAACACTTTGATAAATTATAACAATTTAACTTTAAATTAATTTGAATTACTTCAGAATTTGATGATAGTATATTTGATTATAGGTCGAGTCAAATTGAATTTGAGTTTATTTAAAATTTTGTCTAAGCTTCAAACCCGGCTCGTCTATATGAAAATTTTATTATATTATTTTTTATATAAAAATAAATTTAAAAAATATAATACATCAAATACACACTAAAAACATTAAAATAAATGTTTCTTAACAAATTAAAAATACTTAAAAAAATTTTATATTTAAATAACACTAAGATAATTATAAATTAGCAAGTAAATGTCTCTAAAATAGTAACATAATTAATAATAAAAGAATTGTACAATATTCAAATAATAACAATAAAAAAGTAGCAATATAATAGCAAAACAACGGTAAACAACAGTAGGGAAAAAAAATTTAGGCTGAGCTCGGCTCGAGTAAAAAAATCTTACTCGAGGCTCGGCTCATTTTTTTTTTTTTAAATTCATTTTTCAAGCTTATATTTTTGCCCAAACTCTTTCACTTTTTTGACGGATTTTTAAACTTGAACAGGTGACTCGATCCATGATGATGAGTAGATGATAGTTGATTTAGTTAAATATATGTGAATGATAGATTTTTAATTTCAATTAAACACTTCGATAAAGGGGAAAAAAGATCCCTAATGTCGTGTACGAATTATAACTCAATAACACGTACTGATGTACGTTGACAGGATGATTCTATGAGCGGGGAATTGTAAACAAAGATTGGCTTGTTATAGATAGGCTTTAAAATCTTTACTTCAAAATAATGTTTATATAATAATATACAAAGCAATCGATTGATTAGTATTCTGTTTATTGCATCATCACCATTCTTTGATTCTTCGTTGTGAGGAAAAAAAAAGAAGAAAAAGGTTGAAAGACAGAACATATTCTTCACTGATATGACATAACACACCACTGTTATTGTCATCTAAAAGCCTATTTTTGTACCCTTGTGGGTATCGTTCTTTAAGCTCATTTCCATGCTATTTGATTCCAATTTCATCTTCTTAATCTAAAGTCAAATATCACTTTTTTTTTTTATAAATTCAATTTTGTTAGAGATATTGTTTGACGTGAATCTCATCATTTATTGAAAAAATAAATATAATTACAAAATAAGGGATCAGTAGAGGTGAAAAGTTGAGGGTTATAGCCTGCCACAGATCCCCATTAAGTATAAAACTGGACTGGGGTTGCAACCGGGTAATACTAATCATACAGTACAAGTTGAATCCATATAGAACTATTCTTCTTCTATTTGACTTTGATTAGAATAAAATTTTCAACCCTTAAATAAATCTAGTTGAAACTCTTTTGTATTATTCGTTTTTTAACATTAGTGAATTTCTCCTCTTCCGTCGGTGATTTTTCCCGAAAGAGTTTCCACGTAAAATCGGTGTGTTCTTTTTTGCTTTTCTTTCTTATTGCTTTGCGATCGTTCTACCGCCATTATCGACGTTTATTATAACAAATTTAAATTCAAAATAACTTCAAATAAAGAGTGATTAGGACTTAAGATGATCCAAACCAATAATGATCTAAATAAATAAATAAAAACCCACCATCAAACTCAAATGATGTAACCTAAAATAACTCAAATACAAAATAACCCAAACACAAAGCCATCTAAACCGAAAACGACGAAACTAGAAATGACTTGAAACAATAGTTAATCCAAAACTTTAAAAATTAAATTCGCCCCATCTATATTCATCCGACTCGTCCAATGAATGTATTACTTATCTAATTATAACTATTATTGATATCCAATTAATCAATACCAAGTTTGTTAGAATTGACTGGTTGAATCAAGAACTGATTCGAAAAGAGGAAAAAAATAATTGACTCGTGAATTGGAACGGATCGATTGAATGGGATTTAAAATCCGATTGAACCAACACTAACCAAATTCTATATTTTAAATTTCTATGATTTTTTTGTAATGACTCGAATTTTACGGTTATCGAAAAATATATTTTCGGGTCTCCATTTTTGAAAAATGGACTCGTAAATATTTATTAAAAATATTTATGAGGTCAAGTGAGTGGTTAATTAGAGTTTAATAAAGTGAATTAGCTTAAATTAAGGATAATTAGATAAAAGGATTAGATTGAATAAAGTGTGAAAGTTTAATTGTAGATTAAAAGAAAATGAAAATGACCAAAATGGCAATTATGCATAAATATGTATAATAAATTATTATTATTATTATTATGGTTTTACAATTGATATTTATTAATGTTATTATTATTAATTGAATTGATATTATATTATGAAATAAATTAAATAAAGATATGTGTATGGTAATGATTTGATACAAGTGTGTTAATAAAAATACATACATTTGAAATACATGTATTTGATATTAAATAGATATTTATTATTTATAAAAGATATTTATTAATTAAATAATTATATTATCAGATATTTATATGATAAATAAATAAAAGGAAGACAAATGTATGGTGTATATGGTGACATGTGTGATACTAATATACATACATTTATAAAATACATGTATATTTACTTATTATATAAGTATATTATTAAATTATATATATTATTATTAAGTAAAAGATATTTATATTATATTATATAAAAAAAAAAGACAAGTGTAATAATATATATGTATACAAATGTAAAATAGATATTGGATATTAAATAGATATTTTATTATAATTATTATTGTTATATTATATTTTATATATATATATAAAACGAAAGTAAAAGAAATAAAAAGAAACAGAATGAAGAACGAAAACAGAGAAGGGAAAGAAAGAAGGAAAAAGACAAAGAGAAAGAGAGAAAAGGAGGAATTGAAGTTTTGAAGCTTTAAACTTTAATAGGTAAGTCAATTTAGCCTTTTTACTTAATTTTGATGTTTTAGAAGCTTTGGAACAAGATTTTGATTAAATTAAGTTGATATTTTAAAAGTTATTAGATTTCTTAAATTGATAGAAATTCAAATTAGAAATGAAATAAGGATTGAATTGTAATGTAATTCATAAGTTTTATGTTGAAAGGCTAATTTGAAGAAATTTCGAAACTAGTGAAATAAGCTGAAATTTTAGTAGTTAAATTTGAGTTTGGATGGAACTTGAATAGAAATAAAGAATGAATTAAGTTAGTAAAGTGAATGAATTAATTAGGACCTAATTGAAAATAAGGTGTAAATTGAATAGAAATTCAATTATTTGTTATAATGAGTGCTGAAAATTAATGGTATAATTATTTTAATTCCCGTAGCTAATGTTGTCTCGGAAAATCTCGGCTAAGCAAGGAAAAAGACAAAGACAATGTGTAGCTCGGAAATTACGGTTTGTATTTCTATAATTCGAACTTAATAATTAAATTGTTGGATTTATTATTTAATATATATATATATATAGTAGGTATTTTGAGATGATTATTTGAATTGGATTGAATATTGATTATATTGAATTGATTTATGAATATATGTGAATGTTTGAATTGAAATGAATATTGATGTGGAAATTGAATAATAAATATTTGTTATATTGGAAAATATATGTAGTTGGAAGTGTGATGAAATTGATAGAAAAATGTGATTATTGTGAAATTGAATATTTATTAGTGAAAAGTGAATGGAATTATATTGAATTGAAAATATATAGTTAATTAATTAAAATATGAATTAATTGAAAACTGAAAAGTAAATTAAATACCCTATTAACTAGTCGGGCTAGTCAGATATAGTTGGCATGCCATAGGATATGGAAGAGTACACGGTTTTTGTAAACGTATCGATCAAGCACTTATGTGCCGACTCTCATTACATTATTACCATTCTTCATTACCGATTCGGCACTTTGTGTGTCAGATATTGTTATTCTTATTCAAGTTATTATTCTTCGTTTTGATTTGCTCGATGAGATACTCGTATACCGTCATTTATTCTTTATTCTTGTTTGAATTTGTTCTGATGAGGTACTCTGTGTACCGCATCGCCATCGCTATCGTTATCTTTATTCTTTGTTCCGGCCCGGCCGATGAGGCACTATGTGCCATAATGGTGTATTGGTTGGATCCGTGTATCCGTCTAGGTCCGAGTCATGTTAATAGGGGTAAATAAAGGAACTAGAAAGATCGACTGTTACTGAATAATTTAATTGTTATTGTATATCTGATTTTTACTGAATAATTGACTGTTACTGGATAACCGATCAATTGATTGATACTGAATAACTGATTATTATTAAATAATTGATGGTTAGCGAATAATTGATCATTCTTGAATAAATAGTTGTTTTGATTGGTGATTGTTAATGAATATTACTGATTGATTAATTGCTATTGAAAAATAATAAATGATTTTGAATTTAAAGTAGACCAAAACATTGGTTGGAAAATGAATGTTTGAATACTCATTGAGTTTGAATAGTTTAATATATACAGATTAATATGTTTTATAATTGTTTAAGTGTTCAGATTATAGAAATACCACTGAATATATACTCAGCGTACGGTTTGTTTCCGTGCGCAGGTTAAGTTAAGGCTAGACCGTTGAATCAGCATCCCAGGCCGATCTCGAATTCGATGAGGTAAAGTATGTTGAGTATTGGTAATGACATGTACCTAGGATGTTTTATGAGAGTCATCTAGGTTGTGAAAGTATTGATGAAATAAGTAAATTATGGTTGGCAATGGTATATAGTATGAAGTTAAAATAATTGATAAAGTAAGTGATATACTTAAAAAGATTCATTGGATAGGTTATAAAATTTTAGATTGGTAAGATTTGAGTATATTTAAGTGTATTTGGATTATTTGAATGTTGGCAAATTGTTTTGGTTGAAGTTTTAATTTGCAGGGTTAAAAACATTTATTTTAATAAATGACTATAATTGAACTGTACAGACCGGTAATGCCCTATAATCCTGTTCCGGGGATGGATAAGAGTTAGAGGGTGTTACATTTTTAATAATTTATTTGATTTGAACTAAACGAATTAATAAAATCGATTGAACTAAAAATTAATTATCTGATCCATTCAATTCCATAACATTAATGAAAACTCAAGTTAAGATTATCTATAATTAATCACAATTCAACACTAATTAGCAAAATAAGCTCTCTGTCCCATTGTGGAAAAGGGGATGTTAATAATATAACTTAAATAAATTTGTAATGTTGACAAATCCAACTTGAATAAAACAACACAATTAGGAGGAAATTGTTTCCCTTATACCTACAATATGATATCTTAATTAGAATCAAAATTAAATCATAATTTTTTATATTATATTAATATTTTAGTTAAGGGTTAATATTTAATATTGTCTCTACAAAAAGTGTTTAAATGCTACCACGTATCTCTATTTTATATTAAGACTCTAGTTGAATTACTGTCACAAGTTAACTGGATACTAATTCAATTGAAAAATTATTAAAATACCCTTTCATATACAAAACAACAAATATTAATATAATAGTGTTTTTATCTTTTCTTACTTTCTTAATAAAATAATATTATATGAGATTTAAACTACACATTAATTTAAACTTTTAACTTAATTATTTCAACCAAAGATTTAATTGATTTTAATATAAATTTTTTTTAAAAAAAAATTTCACTTGTATCAAAGATGTGTTATAATCTAGTCAATTTTTAGGCTATGGTTGTAGAATCCAATATCAATATAATCTAGTCAATTTTTAGGCTATGGTTGTAGAATCCAATATCAATGTACTAAATATTTTTCTTTTAATCAACCATACATTAAAATATGGGTAAACTATACCAGTGGTCACCCTAAAATAATGTCGTTCCTATTTTAGTCACTTTAATTTTTTTTATCAATTTAGTCATCGTCGTTAGAAAATTTGATCAAAATGGTCATACAACCAATAAACCCTTAACAGATTGTTGATTGGACTTGCAAAAATGAAAAATTATTCTTTTAGTCCCTTTTAAATATTACAAAATTTTTAAGTTAACCCCTTAAGTCCCTATCAAAAACCCATATTAAAATCCAATATTTGCATCCAAGTCCTTTCTTTTTCTTTGCGTTCTTTATCCTCCTTCAAGCCCCGAAAACAACCTTTCTTAATCCCTTATGAAATCCCTAGAGTATACCAAACCCTGTGGCCTACCGTAATTTGATATGTCAAATTAGGCTTCTCATTACACTTAACGAGCTTGTTTTCGAGCAATTTAAGTGTTTTTGTTATGTTTTTACTTAATTTCTGTTATTAACTTTAATAAGTGAATCGGTGTGCTTCTTATCACTTTTGAGACCCGAAATGGTCAATTACGCCATCGAGGACCTAATGGTTGGTTAAGTGTTATAAGGAGTTATCAGAGGACCAAACATGAGCGAAAACATCACCTAAAAAGAGGGGTATCGCGATATCAAAGCCTTGAAGTCACGATACTCCCAACAATATATGTTGAATTGAAGAGGATCAAAGCTTTTTCCAGTGATATCGTGATACCAACTATAGGTATCACGATACCCAGCTCCCAAGGACTCCCCCATTTCAAGACTGTCGAGGATATTGCGATACAAAGCCCTAGGTATCACAATATCACTGTCGAAGGGAGATAAAAAATTACTAGAAGGGTAGTCTTTTTTCCAACATGTCCCCTGATCAAAGACACACGCTCAGGGGAAAATTGGTCAACAAAATTAAGTCTGATATCTGCTAAAAAAGGTCAAAATATTGGCTGGAGAGAGAGAGCCACTTCGACACAAGTTTAGGATAGTTTCTCTTTGTTTTTCTCTTCATATTCTTTATTGTTTAGTCTCTCCATAGTTGTAGAACTTATTTTTCTACAATTTCTTTGTGTTCTTAGCATTTTCTTAGTTAGTTAAGTTAGTTACTACTATAGCCTAGGGTTATTTACATGTTTAGTACATTGAACTTGTTTGTAATCACATTTTAATCTTTAGTTTAATGCTACTTCAGTTTATTTTATTTTTATCCATTAAAATCACATATTTATTGTTCTTGCTCATTTACTTTGCTGTTAGTTGCTTGTTTTTCAATTCTTTTCAATTAAAATTCCAACCTTTCATCTCTTTTTATTGAGTTTGTTTCAATGGCTTTCATGGTTGCTTCTTTGTTGTTTGTTAGTTTAGAAAGGGTTGGTTGATAGAAATGATGGGTAATTGATTTTCGGGTTCAGGGACTAAATTACAAAATTGGACTAAATCGAATAGCCTTAAAAACTTAGGATTAGTGCCCCTAAGGGAAAATCGAGATAAGTGAGACCGGTAGGAGATCTTATTGGGCATCAATTTGATAAGTCCCGGATTAGTCGATGAGGTCGAGAGATAAAATGGACTAATTTGTCTAATTTGGTAAATTAAGGCCGAGAGGTAAAATGGAGTCAATTTAAGAGTAAAAGCAATTTAGACCCCTAATTTGGAAGTCAACCAATCACTCTTTGTTATCGTATTTACTCGTATTTGATAGTTGCATAGTTTGATTTCTTTACAATTGAGTCCTTTTTTATTATAGATAATTAATTAGTTTTAATCAACTTCAATTATGGTTTGTCGTACTATAGCATTTAGCGAGTAGTTGTTTAGACTCTTTAATTGCTTGTTTGTAGCTAGAATTCACTTAATCGCCAACTCCTTTGAGTTCGATCCTCGGAGTACTCTTGTATCCCGTTGTACAAATATATTACAATTGATCTGTCACACTTGCAAATACCACACGTTATTATTTTGATTTGATTGTTGTTATTTGTGTTAATTTCTCTCGTGGTCTGCAAGGACGACGATAGGCGGTCACCATCATTTCGGTATATCCAGTGGAGTCTACTACTCTTTTTTCCAACCCTACCACTATTTTTGAGAACCTTGACTTTAAAATCGAGTATTTCAACGACGAAGACTCCATCTGCATTTTCCAACAAAACTTGCATTTTCCCTTTATCCACACAGTTAATTTGCTTAAAGAACATTAAACTAGGACCAAATTTAAAATCATTAGTAATAAAACTACAATTAACTTGATCACAATCCTTTCCGTAATCCAATTCAAACCTAATCTTACATTGAACAATCATTGAACTAAATCTCACATTTTCTTTACTAACATCCAAATTCTCTCCCTCACTTAAACAAGAACTAGTGTTTCCATTATCAACCAAACTAAACTCAAAATTCTCAAGGTTTCTAACACCCAATATGGAAGGCCCAAAGCAACTCAAACTATGTTTAGAATCAAAACTTTGAAGAACCCTAGAGATTAAAGTAACAGAGACGTTGATATTAGTCAAGTAATTAAGCATACTCGGTGCTCCCCTTCCAATGACTAGGATTGTCGATCCACTAATCTGGAACTATTGTCGTAAGCAACTACGAGGGTTTAAGATAGTACCATTTGAAGAGGAAGAAGAAGAAGGAAGGGAAAATGATTTGGGAATTTATAAAATTAGCTTTCCTTGAACTTTATAGATCCGGGTTTTATTACTATCGAATGTATCATGAGAAAAATTGAGCATTAAACATAGTCTCTTTAGGCACATTGGCAACGGTATTTGATTGGAAAAAATGGAGTCTTCATAGTTGAAATACTTGATTTTAAAGTTGAGGTTGTTAGAAACAGTGAAAGGGAGTGGAAAAAAAAAAGCAGTAGGCTACGCTACAGATACTAGAACAACATCGTTGCAGTGTTTGGCGCACTCTAGTGGGATTGCAAAAGGGATTAAGGAGGTTGTTTTATGGGGCTTGAAGGAGGATAAAGAGCGTAAAGAAGAAGAAGGGACTTAGATGTAAATATTGAGTTTTATTTGGGTCTTTTTTTATAGGAATTTAAGGGATTAAATTAAAATTTTTATAATTTTTAAAGAGATTAAAAGAACAATTTTTCTTTTTTTGCATATCCAATCAACAATTGTTAAGGGTCTAACAGCTGAGAGACCATTTCAGTCAATTTTTCTAATAGCAGTGACTAAATTGACAAAAAAAAAAGTTAGAGTGACCAAAATAAAAACGACGCTATTTTAAAATGACCTTCAATATAATTTACCCTTAAATATTAACAAAGTTAAAATGGGATAATATCAGTGTAACATACTTCCATCTCGTGTAGGCATAACTACGGGTACCAAATGACAAACTTATAACCATTAAATGGGGATCTAGGAAGAAAGTTTGGATTTTGATATCTAATTAATCGTCCCACAAAATTTGCAATAAAGGAAAGAGTCAAGTTGAATATAAACTCACATGCAATATGGAATTACATAACTTTAATATCCATTTGCATTTAATAAGATTTCCCATTTTTGTTTTTAAAATTTGGTTCGTTTAGTGTAAGATTATTCTTTATAATTAATTTTATATTTCCAAATAAGATTAATTATTCGGTTTCTGAATTTCTAACCACCCTATAATCTCATACTCCCAAATAGAGTTAAAATGTCGAAATATAGGGTGTGATCTTAATATTAATCATCCTTTAAATTATCTTAGATTACGAGTGTAATATGTAATATTCGACCAATTTACCTTTTATTTCTATTATTTTGATTAATTATAAATAAAAATATATGTTTTTCTTGATGTGAAACAATAGATATCATATCTTAAAATTATAATTATTATATTTGCTCTAAAATTTTATCTTTTAGTATATAAATTTATTTCAACATATATTTGCTTATTAATAAATAAATTGCAATACCATCAAAAAAAAAAATTATAATTTATCATAATTCTATAAAAATTGGAACTAAAAATATTTTAAAAAAAACTAAACTTGTTAAAAATTATATAATAAAGAAAATTTAGAAAATTGTGTTTTTTATAATCCTAAATTTGTCAATTCCAACATTCCACATCATAATCTACTATTATCAAAAAAATAATTTCACATTCACTTCATCTTAAGTTGATGGTAATAGATTGTCATTTTTCTTTTCAAGTGTGCTTTTTGGTTGAGAACATTTTTCTTTGAAGTTGATTTGGGATTGGGGGCTCAATCCAAATTTCGTGTTTAAAGCTTGGTAATGCCTTTTTAATGGGCTTTAATTGGGTTCCTTCTTCAAGCCTAAATATGTCTAACTTTAATATAAATTAAACATGTTGATGTCGATTGTATCATTCATCAAATTGATTGATAGATTTGGTATCCCTTGTTTAGCGAGTTCATAAGCAACTTAGTTCCCTTTCCTTTTAATATGATATGAGTGGCCTGGAAGCAGTGAGATATCTCATTAATCCTCTACACTCAAAATGTGTATATATATATGGCCAATGAATGATAAGGGTCCTCGTCTGTCCCATTCAAAGCCTTAAATCACATGCAAAGCATCGACTTCCAAGATGATTTACTTGAACCCCATCAAGAGCTGCCGTTGCTACTAAAGCTTCAACCATAGAGCCATCATGGACCTCGTTGGTTCTACAAGCCATGCTCATCATTAACAAAGCCCTTGTGGTCCCTAACAACCACTCCAATACTGCCCTTCTAATCATCTTCGTCGAAAGAGACGTCAAAGTTCACTTTCAATAAATTAGCACATAGGCCTTTCCAATGTGTAATGCCCGGTTGCAAATAGGGTGAGGCTTTGGTTTGCACCCTTTGGAACTCCTCCTTGTATGCTAAAGCTCATATTACAATGTTCCGAGTCATTTCAATCTTGGGATTAATAACAATGGCATTTCAAGCATTCCAAGCAACTCAAAGCACCATAACCAAGCTCATCCTTCTTGAGTATCCTTATCGCCTTTTCCAACCAATCCACCATTGAGGTAGTATTTGAGAGAGTCCACTAAGCTCGAGCATTTCCTTTGACAGGGAGCGGTTCCTAAGCGCATGCATCCCGTCCTCTTCTTCCCCAGGACATTGCTGCCAATGTCCCGCATCCAGATGTCTTTCCTGGCAGCATTGCCAACAAGACAATCAAACTCTACAAGGTACATTCAAAGACCAAAGGGTCTTCCAAATTTTCTGCGGCGGTCGTCCGTCTCCCATTTTAAGAGAGAGTTGATTACCCTAACACATACCTGACATTCTTCGCATGATGCCATATTAGTTTACCTTGTGTGGCTGGTTTGTATAGGTGAATCTCGCATATCAAGTCACCCTGATAAAGGACAAAGATTTCCTAACAAGACCTTTCCTCCCATTTATGCTGCTTTCAGTTGTTGAGATCAGAAACAGTTACATCTCTTTGAAGTGAAATCGTGTGGAATATCTGAGAGTCATTGTTGCGACGTAAAAATTTTACTTTGGTCGCTAATTGAGGCGATTATTTGAAAATTTGAAAATGCAATTTTAGTTTTAAAAAGAAAAGGAGTCGCCACCGACCATTTTTCTAGGTGTGATCGGACACCTAATAAACATTCTTTTTTAGAAAAGAAAATTTATTCTTGAACAAAATGAAGGCCGAATTTGGGTCTACGCGAAAATCCAGAGAAAAATAGGGTTCGGGAGTCGGTTACGCACGAGGAAGGTATTAGCACCCTCGCGACGCCCAAAATTGATATCTTGTTAAACACACGTTGTCATAATTCTCAAAATACAAGTTTAATTTAATACTTAGTTGCGATCCGGTTAAAATACGAGAATTTGAAATTTTTGGTTTTTTTAGAAGAACGCCTCGTTTTTAACACGAGCCAATGATATTCACCCAACATAGCGATGAAATCAACGACTTAGTGTTGAAATCGGTACGTTGCCTTATTTATTTTTGAAATTGATTAAAAACATAAAAAATATCATTTGCAATAGAAAATTGTAAACAATGCAAGTGATGATACAATTAATGAAAAACATTAAAATACAATATTAGAATAAAAATAACAATAATATTAATATATACACGAATAATAACAGAAATAATAATAATAATAATAATGACACGACAAGTCAAGGTAGAGAATAATAAAATATTATCAATATTAACAATGTTTTAAAATGATAATAGTAATAAAAAATAAAAATAATAGTGATAATAATAGTAATAATAATGAATAGTAATAGTAATAAAAGTAAAAATAATAGTAATAATAACGGTAAATACAAATAGTAATAACAATAAGACAAATAATAATAATTTAAGGTTTGAAATTATTTAAAAAAGATAAAAATAAATGATGAGGTGTTAATAATAAGAGTAATGATATATAAAATAAGTATGCTAGAATATATACATTTTAAATTAGTTAACGTAAAAAAAAATAATAACATATGAGTAAATACAAATAAAAGGAAAATATAATAATAATAGCAATAATACAATAATAATAATAAGAAGGTATAATAATACACTAGATAGTAAAAAAGGTAATAATAATAATAATAATAATAATAATAATAATAATAATAATAATAATATTGAAATACAAAAAGCATATATAATATAATAAAAATATTAAAATAAAGTAATAAAAAATAATACTATATATAAATATATATATATATACATATACAATAAAAATATACACTAATATATAATAATAATAATAGTGATAATATTAATAATATTAGAAACAATAATAATATTTAATAAAGAAATGAAAATAAACAAGAAAGGACCAAAATAGAATTAAAAATAGAGTTTTGGGGCAAATTTAAAAGAAATAAAGGGAAAAGGATCAAAATGCAACATGCGCGTAATCTGAAAGGACCGAAACAGCAATTATTCCTTTCCCTCAAAACGCAGCGCAGCATGGGGGATCAAATTGCAGAGCATAACGAATTTCGGGGTCAAATTAAAATAAATAGAAACTTGATTGCAGAACATAAAAAAGGCGGAAGGGCCTAATGCGCAAATAGACCATTAAGTAAAAAACACCGGATCCTGAGGCGGGTTCGGGTCGGACGGATCCGGTCATGGGTTAAGGGCCAAAACGACGTCGTTTTGGCATTAAGAAGGTCGGCCAAAACGGCGTCGTTTTGAGGGCCTATTTAAATTCAATTTTTTTTAAAAAATTCATTCTTCCTCTGTTTAAAAAAAAAATCTCTTCTCCTCTCATTTTCCTCTGCCGAGGCCCCCCACGCCGGTGAAGACTCCGGCCAATCACCACCGTCGGCACCGTTGCCAGCCACCATCGCCGGCCACCATGAAAATTAAAAAAGGTAATTTTTTTTATTTTTTTATGCTTATGTATAAATATATATACTATTTTTTTGAAAAAAAAAAGGGAAAATATATGTGTATGTAGTCGAAGACGGAAAATAAAAAGGGAAAAGAGATGAGACCTTAGCCGTTTGAATCTGATTTTTCTTCAATGCTTGCTGTATTCTTTTTGTTTTTTAGACTACTCCGTAAAATAAAATCTATTACTTGTATTGCTTCCTCAAGGAAAATCCAAAACCCTTTTACATGATTTTTGAATGGCTTTTTATAGCCATCTTTTACAAGTTTTATTATTATTTCTTTATACTGTCTTTTCCTTTTTGATTTTTGCAAGGTGATGGGCGGTCGCGTGCTGCAGGCGTGGCCAGTGAAGTTGGTGGTGGCAGAGGCTAGGAGCGGCGGCTAGAAAGTGGGATTAGGGTTTGGTTGAGAAAAAGTTTAAGTTGTGGGCTAGGATTTTTTTTTTATTTTTGGGTTTGTGTAGTTGGGGTTTAGGTTATTGGGCTGATGTAATTTGGACTTTTTGGGTTGTAATTTTGGATTGTAAAAAGCTGGACTTTATTTTTTTATTTTTTTATTTTTTATTTTTTTGTTTGGTTATTTTCTCGGCCCGGGCCAAGTTGGGCCTCTACAGTCATCTTTATTGGGAATCCATCAATCTTCTCAAACCTTAACAGAATAATCATCTCCATATCTCAACCGTATGCTACTCCCTAGCATGTCTTTTGATTGTCAAAGGCTTCTCTAAATATACAAGGGCATGGAGCCAAGGGGCACAGTCAAGAAGCAATCATCTAGGAAGTATCAAGATAGGAGGACCCTATGGTAAAGGTGATAGAATTCATCGAACACAAAACATTACTTTTAAGCCAGCCTCCGGTTCATCAAGAAATAAATTCACTCCAAAAGAACATATATCACTCCCACAATATAATATTTGTCTTCTAGCCTATTTTCTTAAAAAGAAGGTTAATTAGCTTTGATGATTCACAAACAATTTATAGACTAAACTAGGAACTTATATTAGAACTCCTACCATCAATGAGATTTTATTTTAAAGTGGGTTCGGAGGAGTAGTGCGTTTAGTGTAAAACAACGATGATGTGAAATTAGATATTGTAGTGATATTGTAGCATAAGACAAAAAGTAAGTTAAACTCACCTCACTATCCATCCAAACCCACCCTTAATCAATAACTTAGACGGTAATTATCATATCAGTCGCATTAGTTACCAACATTCTCCCACTTAAGTTATATCATAAATTCAATAAGTAATATTCAAATCCAAACTTTATTATGTCCATAGAATACTTTAGTCCAACTCCTATTTTGGTCTAATTGAAAAAAAAAAAACAAAATCAAAGACTAAAGAATAATTTAACCCTTAAAGGAATAAATCTCAAAACTACACATGAACTTTGGTCTAATGTGCAATTTTATACAAGAAATTTTGATTTGATTCAACTCTCACAAATTATTAACTCAATTATTGATATAAGATCATTTTATTTTTATATATTACGTACACAAGTAAGTATATTTATCCAATATAAAAATAAATTGATTTTTTTTTTAAATTTATATGATTGAATCAAAATTAAAATTTCATATACACATTTAAACTACAATAAAATTTTCATCTGTATAATTATACCAAATCAAAATTCATATATCATATTATACATTAAATCAAAGTTTATATATAATTTTGAGATTTATCTTTAAAAAATTAAGCAACTTTCTATATTTCTCACTAGACCTGTCCATAGGTCAGGTCAAGTTCGGGTCAAGCCTTGACAAAATTTTAAGCTTGTTTTATAGGCCCAAGCTCAACCCAAAAAATGGGCCTAAAAGTTTGCACAAACTTGACCTAGATAAAAATACCAAAACCCAAGTTTGGTCAAGCCCAACTTGTCCGTATTAATTTTTTTTATATAAAACTTTTTTTGAAAATATAATACATCAAAAATATTAAAAACATTTAAATTAATCTTTCCCAATAAATTGAAAATAAATAAAAAAATCTTTATATTTAAATAGCACTAACATAAGTATAACTTAATAAGCAAATGTCTCTAAAATAGTAGCAAAATTAAAAATAAAATAAAAATTATACAATATCTAAATAATAATAATAAAATAGTAACATAATAGTAAAATAACATCAACACATGAGAAAACAATAATAAAATAACATATTTTTTTTCTTTTTACAAATTTAAGGCGGGCTAGGCCCGAGCCAAAAACATTTTATTTAAAGCTTCGTCCTTTTTTAAACAATTATTTTTTTACTCCAACTATTTTCTGAACTTATGTTTTCATCTAAACTCTTCACTTTTCAAACAGATCTTTAGATCGGAGCGAGTGTCCGTACTCATGCATGTCTATTTCTCACCTCTTCCAAATTTTTTTTTGAAAGCCGAACGTGAAATAACATGTGCTACAAATAAAAAAAAAATGGAGTCAATCACTCAATCTAAACATATTTCGTCAAACATTATAAAAATAAGATTATATTTCTACAATCATAAAAATTGAAATTGAAACAGAACACAGACAAACCAAAAGGCGAAAAAGGACAGAACAGAAGTGAAAACAGAGAAAAAGAGAGTGAGAGAAAGAGAGAGAGAGATGGGCAACAACAGAGAATTCAGTTGTTTATCTTATGATCTGATTGGAAATGGGTATTTTCAGAAACTCACATTTGTAGTATTAATATATTTCAGCTGCTTTGCCATAAACCAAGTGGGTGCTTCCATCCATGAATATCAAAACCAAAGCTTTTTTCGCCGTTCTAATTCTTTCTTCTTCCATGGTGGAAGCGAAGGCCTTTATGCTTCAAAGCTTCACGTTGATCCTGACAAAAAGCCTTCTCCTGAGGAAAATCATCTCAATGGCAAGTCTTTTATCAGGTCATCATTGTGTTTTTTTTTTTCCCTTTCCTTGATCTATTTCTCTTTTCCTAGTTTCTGCTTTTCCTTTTAATGTTGCATTATAGGACAATTTTTTGTTTCAATTATGATTATCAGCTTAATGCCCTTTTGAATCTAATTTGAACAGTGTTAATAATGTTATCAATTTTTTGGGGATTTTCCTTTTGGGGGGTTGGTTTCATTGCTCATTTCATTATTAGGTTCTTTTTTAATGGATATAAATTACCATCAATTTTATGCTGGATAATTATAAGCTAACAAAGTGGTAGCTTATCTGCACTGTTCGCATTAGAAAAATTAAACGAGATGCATGTTTTTGTAATGAGCATTTTATCATTTGTTTATCTCATGATTTTGTCCATGTTGTATTTGAAGATTGTGGATCTTTTTAGGGGACCAATGTTGGCTTCATTTTGTTTTCTGTTGAGATTGTGTCAGGAGCAAACAAATTTACCTATGTTCTGTCATGTTTTATTGAATGAATGGATGTAAAAATGTTACATTGTGAAAACCATCCCATGATTTATTGACACTAATATCATGCAGCTGGAAAATCTGTTATTTAGTCAATTTATTCGGGTTGGCATGTCATATGCATCAATGTTGCAATTTAGATTAATGAAGGCATTATTGAACAATCCGGATAAATTTTCGTCTCCTATGAATGTAGGACATTGTTATACTTGATCCTATATTGTTATACTTGATCCTACAGACTTTTAGCTAGGTGCTAATTCATTTGGCAAGCAAATCTTCTGTTGTTAAGGAGATTTCTGCAGTAATTACTTATTTCGTGATAATGAGACCATCTATCATATATTCAGGGCACTATGTTGGTGAATTCAGATATTTTAGGCATTACATCATTTCATTCTAGTCATGGCACAGATGTTTTATTTCTTCCATTCAAATTCAATAATTGTGGAACTTCTGTTGTACCTCTGATGCCATTATTGCTTTCAGGTTTGAGTCAATCACCTTTAGAAGACCGAAAGAGTCTGCTGAAAAAAAGAATGAGATGCAGCAAAAAACTGGATTGGTTGAGGCTATAATAGTTGAGGTAAAAGACAGGGAGAAAATTGGAGGTTCTTATTTGCATTCTGCCGCAATATGTTGCACTCCGGATCTTTCTAAGGAAGGATCCTGCAATGTAGGGGAGGTTATCATCCACCAAGATCCAAATTACCCTTATAATCCGCAACGAATACAAACCTTCTTTGAAGGAAAAACGGAAGAGACTACTATGGTGCTACAAACAGTTGAGATCAATCATACTGGAATGTACTATTTGTATTTCATGTTTTGCGATCCAGAACTCATGGGCACGACGATCAGTGGAAGAACTGTCTGGAGAAATCCTGAAGGTTATCTTCCAGGAAAGATGGCACCACTAATGACATATTTTGGGTTAATGTCTCTGGCATATCTTGGTCTAGGTCTTGTCTGGTTTCTGTGGTCTGTCCAATACTGGAAAGATATAATACAACTGCAGTACCACATTACAGCAGTGATAGGTCTGGGAATGTGTGAAATGGCTCTATGGTACTTCGAATATGCAAATTTTAATGCAACCGGAAACAGACCAATGGGAATCACACTTTGGGCAGTTACCTTCACTGCTGTTAAAAAGACAGTCTCTCGTCTACTCCTTTTAGTGGTATCGATGGGCTATGGTGTTGTGCGGCCAACCCTTGGAGGTGTAATCCTCAAAGTTCTCCTTCTTGGCCTGACATACTTTGTCTTTTCAGAAGCACTCGGGCTGGTTGAAAATCTGGGGAATATTGATGACTTAACTGGAAAAGCGAGGCTGTTTCTGGTTCTACCTGTTTCTCTGTTGGATGCTTGCTTCATAATCTGGATCTTTTCGGCATTGTCCCAAACTCTAGAGAAGCTTCAGGTAGTGCCAAGCTTATCTTTTCATATTACAACCATAAAGAATAGCTTGAATTGTCTCTTAATATGTATCCTTTTTCTTTTTTTAATACACTCGATCTTAGCAGATGTTATATCTTCCTCTTGCATTACATGTAAATCTCGGTTGTGCAATGATATTCATGTAACATAAATCACGCTCCACAAGAATCGGTTTTCCATTCCATTTGATGTCACTTCCCATAATTAGGCAAATCATAGTCTTGCTCATAATATCTTGTAGCCTTGTTTGGTGAAAGCTCAATAAGTGAATCCTTTCTGCATGTTGATGCTTGCAGATTTCTATTTTGCTTGTTTTGAGCAATAGTGAAAATAGCTCGCAACTTCGCTTTAGTAGACAGAGAAGATTTATTATCTTTCATTTCTAAACGAAGTACATTTTCTTTCCATTTGATTGATTTAAAATTTAAAGGGTTTACTTCTCTTCTGGCACAGATTAGAAGGAGCATGGCCAAGTTTGCGCTCTACCGGAAGTTTACCAATTCACTAGCAATATCAGTTCTGCTCTCCATTGCTTGGGTTGGTTATGAGGTGGTTTGATCACTTCTCTTTCATCATATACAAGTTTGCGTCATTGTGTTGTCTTTTATCCTCCCTCTCTCCCTACCTCCATCTCAACTCTCAAGTCCATGTTTTTAAGAAAGCTAGTTACTCTTAGATTATATGGATCTGAAATTCTCCATTTCCAGCTCCTTTTACCCGTCATCTGTATCATTGTACATGCTCCGAACATTTAAATAAATATGAGATTATTTTCTAAATATGGGTTGTAGGAGTTCATCTAATCAAGCTTTCTTGTTTAGTTGTACTTTAATGCAGCTGACCCATTAAGTGAGTTGTGGCAAAGAGCTTGGATAATCCCGGCTTTCTGGAATCTTCTTGCATTTGTACTTTTGGTGGTGATATGCAGTCTTTGGGCTCCGTCAAATAATCCGACACGGTAATCCTGGAAATTGAAACTTGCAATTTCTTTATTAGGTAGACTGCTACTTGCTTAACTTAGTTAGACGATGTTTTTGCTGGAAATTAGAGATTTATATGGACTTCGTTTGGTAATAAGAATTGTTTTCATGTATTCCTCGAAAGGACAAATGAGCTAGAGATCTGTTAAAAGAATTAGCTTTCAGTGAGATATTACAAGTCTGGAAAAAAAAAATGAGGTATTCACTTTAGAGTTGTGAAGCTTGAGCCACTCTCAGGTTTGTTTAATTGCTTTATTAAGCGTGAGCAGTTTGTTTTCATTCACGAGCATCTATCCAGGTGTGCTTTATTAGGCAAATTACATGGAATCTGGGACTAAATCGAGCTAGTCAGCTTTGCTTAGAAACGTTAGAGTGATCTTTTAGAAATCCTTTGGACACTCTTTGCATCTAGAGTATCACCATCATAGTACTCTACAAGGTTAGAGTGATCTGGGACTAAATCGAGCTAGTCAGCTTTACTTAGAAACGTTAGAGTGATCTTTTAGAAATCCTTTGGACACTCTTTGCATCTAGAGTATCACCACCATAGTACTCTACAAGGTTAGGTTTCATTACACTTTCACTTGTGGCTTGACTATGCTGCTTGTTAGATTGGCTTTTTAAATTCACTCGGTACATGTATTAAGCACATTACTGAATATGAGTATTTATGTAGTTCAGAACAATTTGTTGCAGCATATGTTGTTTATGTTCCTTTCTAACCGTGCTTCATCATAAGAGTTCATTTGTTATGTGTTTGTTCAGATATGCATATAGTGAGGAAACAGGGGATGAGCTTGAAGACGAGGGTATCTCACTCACTAGCAGTAGTGTTCTATTGGCCGGAGAATCGGCAAACAAGCAGCTGGAAAGGAAGGAAAGGAGGGCATCAAATGCCGATTTATTCAGGCTCGGTGAAGAGGTTGAGGAGGATAAAAGAGAATAGTGACACATTTTCTTCCTGTGTCCCAACAGAATTTATGTTGCCCCCTTTCTGCATCTAATATGATTCACCCTTTCCCTTATGGTCCCTGTCATTTGCTCAATTTTTTTACACAAAGCCAACTATTACTTGAGATAGAAGGAATTATTGCAGATGTTAGGATTCTGAGTTTTAAGCAAACATACGATATTTTATGTTTGTTTGCAACAGGCAGAAAGGAGATCATTTAAAGCATAATTCATGCCAGCTCAAGTCTGTTTATTATTTATTTAACTTGATAAACAAACTTTAATTAATTAATTAATTAATAAAAACCAAACTATTCACAGGTGATTTGTTCACTTACAAACCTAACAAAAACCAAGAGTTTGTGGTGAAGATAAGTTGATGCACGTTCACCATAACCAACAATGGACGGAATTTCCTGATAAAACTACCTTGTAAATTATCATTCTATTACTTTGAATAAGAAATATAAATGATGATATATAAAGGGATTACATGAGTGTTAAAAAGAATAATAATACAAGCATTTCATTCATCAGTTCCATACAAAATGTGAAGATGAGAGGCACAAATAAACATGTTGTGATTACTAGTTTTGTATTGTATAATTCGACCATTTGTTTGGTTACTAAAACTTACTACCTTAGCACCTGATTCTAAATTCATGTTTTACTGGCAACTTTCCTCTTCTTAAATAGCCCTTTCTGTTTCTGCTTCATATCCCTCTTCCTCTTTTTCGATTGGTTTTGGAATGTCTTTCCAACCAATGATGGCTGCTCTCTTAATGCAAAACTTTTTGCAACATGCCCTAAATGAAGCTTCTTCACCATGAAAATCTGTTTCAGGTCTCCGCGATGTGCTGTGTATGCACGGACCCAAGAGCAAAATGCATCCTTCGCTTGTTTCTTAATCTTTGGCTGCAAAAATGATAACCAGGAAAAAGCATTATTTTGAAGCACATAAAAAGCTAAAATCATTTACAGAACTTCATTCCAAATCAAACCAATTCAAGCAGAAAACTATTTCAAATCATTCATTATTTGTGCAAACTAGCTAAACGTATCCAGATGAATAAAACAGAATGCTATAATCACCTGCTTGGAAAGCCTACTCTAGCATGATAGTTCAGTGGAGCAATGGTAGGCATATCCCCACATCACATTTTCAAGTCATTTTCTCTTAAAGCTTAGCATCATAATACCAGCTTTTACATGTTTGAATCAGAAGTTATTTCTGAACCAGGATCAACCTCAAAGCATTTTCATTCAAACAATATATTCAAACCCAATGAACAAAACATGCATCTTTCTTCAGAGAACTACAGTGTTTGCATACTGTTGCGAACAACTGCAGTATGTTCATATGAGTGTGCCAAAATAACAAATCAGTAAAAGATAACTCCAATTCCTTCTCTTCCTATAAATATACATATATATGTGTATAAACAAAAGACAACTTTAACATAGTTTAAGATGGAGAGCGAGAATAATCAAAAGATTTTATATGCCACAGGAAGCCAAAATGGACACAAAGGAGACAAGTATGAATATAACAACCATTTTTCAAAATCAAACAAATACAGAGCAAGGAAGATGAACTCTAGAGAAGCAACCGCGGTGAAAAAGGAACAGAAAAATAAGAAAATATAAGGGGTAAATAAGATCCACATGCATAAATCATACCTCAGCTGAAATGTATGATTCAAGCTCCCTCTGAAGAGATACAACCCATGGATGTGATTCTAAAGAAACAAACTTCTTGACACGATGCATTTGACTCTGCAATGGGAAAGAATCTATTATTTTGAGGAGTGGATACTCTGTCAATGACACACCATGTTTCTCTAGATCCTGCAAGTAATCCACTTCTATTGGTTGTAGAAATAGCAAGGATTCTCCTCTTTCACCCAGTCGAGCCGTCCTACCTACTCTGCATCAAAGATTAAAAGGTCCAGTCAAGCTCTGATTGACCTTATATATTAGTTCCACAAGAATTTGAACATATGACCAGGACACCTGTCCACTAGATCTATATATGCTTAAAAAGGTAGTTGTACAGTACTCAATTACATAGAGTTAAACCACCCATTAGAATACAAAGTAGACTGTTAACTAAGAAATATAGAGAAATTGTTCTCATAGTTAAACTAATCGGAAAGAGAATTCACATATAAGCAGTTAGAAATCTTTTCAACACGAAGCATCCATAGTGAGAAGTTCTGATGATACTCTAATTCTGACGAAATGGCCATAAGTGAGGACTTAGAAGCTATTCAAACAGTAAGTAAAGATTTGTGGATGGGCAATTACATGGCAAAAATAAAGATAGCTGTCAAAATTAATCAAAATAAACCAAAAACTTGCCGAGTAAATGATGTTGCAAACTAGCAGACTAGATGGATATTTCCAAGAAACTAGCCTCTAAATACCTATGCACATATTCAGAGGCCTCCCCTGGAGAATCATACTGTATGATACATCTAACTTTTGGAAAATCTAAGCCCCTAGCAGCAACATCTGTAGAGACAAGAAGTGCCGATTTTTCTGTTTTGAAGGCACTGAAGGTGGTTCTTCTATCTTCCTGCTTCATATTCCCATGTAACCTAAAAGTTTTGCATTTCAGAAACATCTGCTTAAGTTCTTCTTCAAATTGCGAGTACGGTGACCACTGGAATTCACTCAACAGCATGTAGTGAAAATCCACTGCATCACATGTTGAAAAGAATACCACAACCTGTAGAATGATCATTCAAGGAATCAAACAAGTATAGCATAGGAAATAGATGTTATAAAAGCTAACTTTCAGGAACCAAGCAGAGACAACAGAGGCAATGAACTGATACTTTATGCTTGAACAAGGCAAACTCACAAAAGGTTCCACTCTCTAATTGCAGTTATTCTGGAAAATTCAAATTAAAGGAATCCGATGATGCAAGGTTGCACATTTAATCAATACTAATAAACGGAAAAAGCACAAAAGACAATACCAGATGCATAAACAAGGAATCATTTACAGGGCTATTGAAGGGTGAAGAGCTTTCAGGGCTCCAGAAATTATAACAACAACTAGGAATAAATAAATAAATAAAATTGACACAATTTTATGCATCGAAACTGACATCTACTTCCAATTTGAAGCAATGAAGGACATCTTAAAGAATGTTCTAGCTAACAACAAGAGATAATAAGATTATGCTATTGCCTTACCTTTTGGGAAGCTTCTCTCTCGAAAAGATGTTTTAGAATGGAAAGAAGTACAGCAAGCCGTGAACCACAGGGCACTGTGTAAGGTATTAATAAAGTCATATATATCAAGCCCAGAAAGGTTAACAAATGAATGAGAGAGTATTCAGAATATGCATACCCTTAACAAACCTCTGAACCAATTGAGCTGGAAGCCTATAATCCCCACTTGAAGAATTTACAGACTTGATAGAGTAATCAAGGTCCTCATCTACATCGGATCCCAAAGATCCAGTTTGGTTAACTGATGAATCTGGTTGCATCTTCATGTTATCAAGACCAATCATTACGGGATTTTCTAAACTAATTTTACTAAGATGATTTACTTTTTCATTTAATGTAGCTGATAATAGCAAATTTTGTCTTTTAAATTCAGAGGATTTTCCCATTTCAACAGATTCGTTTGCCCTAGAACCCAAAAGATCCAATATCTCCTCAATATCTTTTCCAAATCCTAACTCCAGAATTCTGTCAAGATATGCAGTCAGGTGAAGATTTATAAGTAATAGAAAGTTAAGATCTACTCATATGAAACCTTAGATATATGGTAAACTGAACCTGTCCGCTTCATCAAAGATTATCCACCGCAAATTTGTGTGCACAAAAGATGATGTGTTTTTTAAGTGATCCAACAGCCGTCCAGGTGTTGCAATAAGAATAGAAATGCCTGCAATGAATCATATGAAACATTCATAAACCTAATTTAAAGAGGAAAGTACATCAATATTGATCACAATAAGAATAGAAAAGCCTGAAACAAATCATATGAAACATTCAACAAAAAAATTCAACCTTTCCGCAGCCTGGCTTTCTCTTTATTCCTGTTTTCACCACCCATTACATAACCAGGAACAATCCAATGAAAACGATGCAATAACTTCTGCAGAATCTCATACACCTGCAAGCATAACTCACGCGTTGGTACAAGGACCAACGCTATCATAAACATATCAATTTTTAATTTATTCATGCTTAAACAAAAAGAACAGAAATATTCAACCTATTCATTCTTAAACATAGGATAGGACCAATTCCCATTACACCCTCCAAGATTAATTTCGCATGACAATGGAAACAAAAATAACATTCTGGACTTACAAAAACGATAAGCACAGATACACATCCCATTAAAAGCATAAAACATACCAAAAGTACCGTGAGAGCGCTCAATTCGGGGATTGTAACCCTGCAAGTAATGAATGATTGGAGCCAAATATGCTATTGTTTTGCCAGACCCCGTTTCTGCATTAACAAGTCTAGTACATTCTCCAATCAAGGATCTCAAAACCACTTAGACAAAACTAGAAACCTGGCATTAAAAACAATCCAATTACGAAAAGAACTCTCTGGATTGCAAACAAAACAATTGAGCAAAAAATAACTTGTATTAAAAATGGCTAAAAATAACAACCCAATCTTGGAGACAAGAAAACTTGCAACAAAACAAGCTCACTTATGACAAAGAAAAAAAATGCACCAAAGTTGATAAAGAAAACAACCCAACAATGTGAGAGAGAGAGAAAGAGAGAGAGAGAATGCATAAAAAATGCCAGCAGGATTAAAATTTGCATTAAAAATGCTAAGAAAACAGCAGAAAAATACAAAAGGCAAGGATACACATGACGACCAGAGAGTATAACAGGAATAGCTTGAGCTTGGACAAGAGTTGGAGCTTCAAAACCCAACCTTTCTGTTTAAGAAGAAACAAAATATCAGTACATGAGAATCAAAGAGGGTTACATATAATTACTAAGACAATATCAGGTAACATGTCTACAAAACAAAAACAGAAGCCAACCTTGTAGTTGTTCAGACAGAGTGGAGTGGAGACCAAGACTGGAGAATGAACACGAAGCAAATATCTCCGATTCTTTGGTTTGGGTTTTGGTGTTTGATTCTTTCTCTTTGTTTGTTTTTTGGGTTTTCTTCATCTTTCTGACCAGCTGCAGGCTGGGGTTTATGATTTTTTTTGGTGCTTCTGTTTTATACTTTCCTTCTTCTTATACGTTTTTCTTGCTCTTTTTTCCACTAGGGTTTATCATCCCATTCATCAATGACAACCGCTTAGCGACGAAAAGAAAAAGAAAACTGTGTCGTTTTAGGTTTTTTGAAGACTGAAGAGTAAAAATTGCAACCTCACCCCTGAAGTATAACCTTAATTGAGTTTTCATCCTTTTTATATAATTTGAGTTTTCGTCCTTGAAGATATTTAAACGAGTCCAAATTTTAATCAATTACATTGTGTAATAATTTGTGATCATATATCACAACCATGTCCCTAAAATAAAATTTTGACTTGAATGTAAATTTTCAATTTAAAGTTTGACTTTCAATTTAAAGTTTGACTAACGGGTATTTAATAAACACGGTCCATGATGTGGATGAAAAAAAAAATTATGTAATCAATTTATTTATCAAAAAATAATATAAATAAGAAATGAGACAAGACGAAGGTATAAAATATATAAAATAATAAAAACACTTTTAAAATAATACAATTTATATAAAGATATTTTCGTCTTTATCCAATTAACTCGTGTCACTATCTCAATTAAAATGCCATCTTCATTGAAATTTTGCATAATTGAACCTTCCTCAAAGGGTTTCGCCTCTTTAAAATAGTAAAATTTAAATGAAGGACTCAATTTAGCTACACAACCAATGCCTCATTTGATTCTTTTATAAATATATTTCATATATAATCTTTTTTCACTCATATGTTTACCATATTATATTATATGATTTTTGCTTAAATCGTTTTAAATATCACACACATGTTGGAATTTAGACAGGTAATGTGACTTGAACTCTACTGTAATCCTCTTCACATTTCTTCAGCTTCGAACAATTCAGGGATGACTCTGAACTCTTGCTCTCTGCTCCATCTTTCTTGAGCACTTTATAGTTGGCCCACACAATATTAGGATAGGACTTGTTACCAGGGATACGAGTTTCACTATGGTCCTCCAAATATATATATATACCTTTCAAAAGAAAGAGCATATTCCGTACCAGATGCATACTCATATTCGATACTCACCTCAAGTCCCGATAATAAAGGCTAAGACAATAGTACGATATGCATTGGTACCGGGTGCTTCAAAGATTGAGTACAAGAATGTTTTATGCAAGATGGTTCTGCAGAATTGACAGATCAAGTTCATTAAATATTGACATAAACAGAATGGAGCAGCAACCAATAGATGGGTCACCAAGTCACAATCTGGAAAATAAAGTAAAATAGTCCAGCATCATTCGCCAGCTATACACAAAAATTACAGACGAACAATGCAGAAGAGAGCTGAATTTGCAGTGTGACTGTTACTTATGGCGTTAACCCGGCAGTGGTTCAAACATTTGTCCAAAAAGATGATTAAAACAATCATGTACAGTCAAAAAAAGAAACCCTTTGGATGCATCATGCAAGACAAGTACCTCTCAACTGATCTAAAACTACAGAACAGGATAAAATTCCATCCCATCTTATTTACCAAAGAATATTAGGTACGATACAAGTCCTTGGACGGCAAAAAGAATAAGCTCAAGGCTAAATATATGTATATCTTAATAGTTTATTCTCGTTCGCAAAATCCCCCAAAATAGATCTAATAATATTTTTGGAGGAGATACTTCAAATTCCTAATGCATAATAAAGGGGAACAATGGCTTTAAAAAAGAGAGAAAAAATTCGGCCATATATAGATATCAGCACCTGTTTTTTCTTGGAATGATGAAATGCAGCTCAGCAGCTCAGTTAAATGACAATCAAGTTCTTAATGGTAGTAGAGCTCCATCCCGGGGAAAATAATTCCACTTCCGGGACAAAACAGTAGTTTTTCAAACTTCTTCAACCTACAAGTGACAAGTTACCACTTTAACAATTAATGATAGGTTTATACCGGAATTATAGACCATATGGAAAAGACATGTATATGCTAGTCAACAATGGTTCCTTGTTTATCAAAGATTAAGGAGTTTGAATGACCTGAGGGAGGCTCATTAATTCAAGAACAGCCTTCTTTGGGGTTAGCTCGCTGTCCATGATCCGAGCAACTGCTGTCAGGACCGGCATTTTAACATTATATTTTTGGGCCAGTGCAATCACAGCTCCAGCAGTTGACACACCTTCAGCTACCTATAGCATGTACTAACATATTAATAGCCAGATTTTAAGCTTCAACAGCCAGTTTAAAACTTTACAAGAACCTGATTCATGGAACTGAGTATATCTTCAAGTTTCTCCCCTGATCCAAGACGAACTCCAACTCTTTTATTTCTTGAAAGATTTACAAAACATGTAAGCATTATGTCCCCAGTTCCAGATAGACCAGTAATTGTTGCTGGCTTTCCACCCATCTAAGGATATGTAGCAAAAGATTTGTTAGATAACACAGTTATTTATCTGAATAACCAACATGGTGCTTATCAACATTCTAGCCAAAAGAGAAAGAGAAACGATAAAATTGAAGCAGGTCAAATCTTCATAGCTAATGTTGGAGGCATGAGGGGCAACATGGATTATACCTTTGTTGCTAGCCATCGTATCTCAGAACAACCTTGTGCTACAAGAGCTGCCATGGAATTATTACCAAGATTCATGCCTTCAACAATCCCAGCAGCAATCGCAAGTACATTCTTGAGGGCACCTGCAATTTCAACCCCTGTAACATCCCTGAGGTTATCAGAGGTTACAACCTGAGCATATGCACATCAATAGTTACCTTAACTCTCGACCACCAATATGATCAACCATATGAAAATGGCATCATGCAGACCTAAAATATAGATCTGGGGACACAGTTATTGAGCAGAGTGCGAAAAATTTGGAATATGTGATTCGGAAGTTATTAAATTAGAACCTCATCACAGGAACAGAAAAATAGTAATCAAATAAGCAGCGCAGCAGCAGTGATGGAGATACTTGACGGAACAAGAGAACCATAAACAGTGTTTCATGTATTATACAAAATCTTTGTTAGTTTGATACAATGAAGATCCTCTACCTTGAAGTGCTGATCCGTAAATGACTACAAGACAATAGCTGCTGAACAGCATGGGCCAATTTTTTGTCTTTTGATGCCACCACCATTGCTGCAAAGTAGAAAGGAACAGTAGTAACCCAAGATATATGAATTGGTTGAAGGTATTACAAGAATATAGTTTATCATAAACAACCGAGTTACCTGTTGGTAGTTTGTTCATTAATTCCAACGCAAAGGAAGGCCCTGATAGTGCAATAAAAGGTTGGCGAGGGTTCTTTAATGCTTGAGGAATGATTTGAGACATCATCCTCAATGTATTGAGCTCTAAGCCTTTGCTAAGAGATATAAATGGTAAGCCAGGATCAACATGCTCTGCAATTCCTTCGAGAAAGGATGTACTAAACTGCAACACAGGAGGCAAGATTCAGGCACTTGTCCCATGGTAAAAAATAAGCATCAACATAATACAATGGCTTGACGGACCTGCACAGGTACAGCATGAAGGCAATAATCTGCCCCAAGCAAAGCAGTTTTGGCATCAGAAGTTGCAGTCACATTTTCTGGTAGCTTGTGTTCAGGGAAGTACTTACTGAGAACAGAGAAGACAAATAATGTTCCAATATCAATAAAATTCTATGTTTAACACCATATAGTAAATTGCAATGAAATTCAAGCAATGTGAATAAGAAAACCTACTAATTAAAATGGTTCTCATTAATAGAACGGCAAACCGCAAGATCACGTACAAGCATACTAACTTCCATTTGTGCCTTCCTGTTAGCAACATGAGCCGCCATTGCAGTCCCAAAAGATCCCCCTCCTAGCACCACCACCTTCAAGCCAAATTAAAAATGTAGACTAAACAGATTAGTCCATTATACACAATTGAATATATCATTCAAATTCAAGAATAACAGCTGAACTAGATATCTCCTTAGCCTTTACCATATTGTAATCATATACAGATTCTCTTCTTTTACATGAAAGCATTCCTTTCAATCTCATCATTTATATTTTCTTTCATTAAATTAAATTTCTAAGCCTAAAATATCGAATGCATGTAAAATGACCACGAGAGGGGGGAGGCTTGCAATGAAATCTATCAAAACAAAACCCAAAATTCCTAAAGACATCATGAGCATAGCCAATAGAAAGAAAAACCTTTTTAGTTCGTTCAAGAACATCAGTTTTGGCCTTGGAGCGCCAAGAACGAGACCATCTAACAAGCTTCTCCCAAGCAATGCGGACCACTTTCCGGCGATCCCGGGTCCTATCAGGGGAAAGCTGAAGTGGGTTTTGGTCGGAATCTTGGGGGAGCAAAGGAGATGGTGAAGGAGTTCCTGCACAACAAGTGGCAACCACAAGTGGCTTTGAAGGTATCTTTGGAAGGTTAGGAAAGTGAACAGTATATGGGTTTTTTGAAGTGAGAGATGGATTCAGCTTAAATACGAAAACTGGTTCAAGAAGTGCTTCCATTTTTTGGTTCAAACTTCGATTGGAAAGAAGCAAAGAATATGGGAATTACGAAGGAAAATGAGAGAGAGTATTGGCTTCCACCAGTCCAACAAATACAAGTTTTTTGTTATACAAGATTTTTAATTTTATCCGTTACGTACGGCGCTTCCGCCATATCTAATCCTTTTCTGCTGTTGTTTTCGTCATTCTTTTGGGCCGCCATTTCTGTTTTCCTTTACCCAAAAGGCTTAAATTTGTCCCACCATCAATTTCGGATTCCATCGATTTAAGTAAGTTATATAACTTAATTAAATAAAAAGGGTAAACTACAAAAATAGTCACATTTATTTGCCTCAGATTACATTTTAGTTACTTATGTTTGAAATGTTACGTTTTAGTCACTTATGTTATCGTTTTATTACAAAGTGGTCACACTACCGTTAAAATTTGTTATCTCCCCAAAAGCAGTCCTACATGGCAGTCCAAATGGATTTTAAATGTCAACTTGGATGTCAGTTGTTGGGATAAAAATAGGTTTTTAATTAAATAAAATTTAATTTGGACTGCCACGTAGAACATCCAAGTTGGCAATTAAAACCCATTTGGACTGCCACGTAGGACCGTCATTAAGGAGGTAACGAAGCTTAGCGGTTAAGTGATCACTTTGTAACAAAATGATAACGTAAGTGACTAAAACGTAACATTTCAAACATAAGTGACTAAAATGTAATTTGAGACAAACGAAAATGACTATTTTTATAGTTTACCCATAAAAAATTAGTAAAATTGGTTCAATCAATCGATTCGTTGATAATTCTAATATTTTGTTCTAATCGATACTCAGACCAATTTCTAGTCTAATCAAATGGTCCAATCCAATTGTGAAAACAACTACTTAAATGAACAAATGGTATAAATACCTCTCAGTTTTCAAAATTAGGCAAATTTACCTCAGAGTAATTTAATCTTTATCAATTTCGAAAGTTAGTGAATAAGGAAAATTAATGACAAGATTAATGATTTCCATCAAATTTATCTGACGTGACAATAAAAATAAATATAAGAACAACCAAGTGCCGTAAAGCACATTAGACTCCTAAAGAGAGAACATTGATTAGAGTCTTGGAGACGATATTATTGAAAAAGGCAATCACAAATTTTAAACATGAATTATAAAACGGATACGAAAGATAAAAAAATATGCATCAAATCTTTACCGAAACATGTGGTAAAATTTTTCACCTAATTTAAACTTAATAAAAAAATACAAACGACACTACAAGTCAACCAACTATGTTTTGGTTACTCAACTTTTAAAACTTTCAAAATGATCATACAATTAATGGGGTTTGTCCTTTTTTTATCCATTTTTTGTTAAGTGTTGTTAAGTAACTGACATAGGTGAGGCAGTAATCTAAAATTGGTATAATAACAAGTTTAACCCTCAACTTATATATATTGTATCAATTTAATTAATATTTAAAACCCTCAACATTACAATTTACCTCAAATTAATTCTAATTCTCAAAAAATATAAATATTGATAAATATTCTAAAAAATATAATAAAATTTAATGTATATTACATTATATTTTATATAAAATAATAAGTTAACTGAAAACCTTTATGGCCTCATCATAATACCCACTTTGCCCGTAAGCACTAATTAAAGTTGAGAAAGCATAAACATTGTTTCCATAACTTTCCTTTAATGCGTCTCGAAAGTAACACCCCTTACCCGAACTTGTACTTAAATCCGAATAAAAAATACTATATTTTAAGATAAATATTTTTTCAAGAACCAAATTTATTATTCAAGTTCTTCTCATCTCGTATATTTTTTTAAAATCATTTAAGATTTTATAAATCATTTCTAGGCTTTCTCTAAAGTTTGATTACATTCAAGGTTCGTACGAGGCTCTTTCAGATAAAAAAGAACAAGGTAGAGGAAAACAAGGCCAGTGTTGTGACACTAAATTCTCTGATTCCTCATGTCGCGACATCTTGTGGCTAGTGTCACAACCCCGAGTTCTCTTCGGCTAAATAAGTCAAAACTTCTTTATTTTTGTGTTAAGGTCAATACCATATAATCCCAAATATGTACCAATCAATTTAAATCTTTATAATACTTCGGTTTTTCAACTAATACTTAATTAATTCATCATATAACAATTACCCATATATTAGCAATTTCATCACTTATAACAACTTCTTAACATTACAACTCTTCTATTATTTTCCGCATCCTCCTCTCCATTCCACATCCTATATTACATGTATATATACGAGAATCTTTTCCTTTTAGTATAGCATGCCTATATGTAATATTAATTATTCTTTCACTAATTACACATATATTCTTAACAGATGTGTCTACTTGAGTCGCAATCAATAAATTATTTTTATCTTGCCCTACATAAATTGAAATTAAGATCCACTTGTAATTTTCAAAACCAAACTCAATGAAATTTTTACCATAAAAAGTTCAGAATTCAGTTAAAAGTATATTAATACAAGTTCTGCTGCTAAGCAGTTTTGACCCTTCTTTATTAAATATTCTTTATCTTTCTGTACAAAATTCATATAACATTGTCGTTTATTTATGTTGAAATTAAATTCATTAAGATTTTTAGACATATGAATTTCATCTTCTAACTATTTTTTTTACACTTTTTTAATTATTTTTCAAAGTCAAAAAAGGGGATCTCGAAATTCATCTTATATTATCTCACTAAAATGCATATATCTCAATGCTTACACCGTTTCTTCCATACAAAACTATATTCATTAAAATTTAATTTCATACTCGGTTCATCATTTAACTCATCTTCTACATTTTTTGGTGAAATTTTAAAGTTAAGCTATTGATGCGGTCCAAAAACTATTTTGGTGATTATATTTACTTTTTCATGGCTATTTACATTAACTTTCATTTAAACATACATAATCATTATACTTTGATTATTACCATTTAGTCATTTAGATTTATATGTTGATATCATATTTGTTCATCTCTTTATCTCTTTCACTTTGAAACTTGGTGTTTCTACATATCATACTTCATCAAATACTTTCTATCTCTACTACTCCAATTAAAATTAGCATATCTTACATTTCGTTCATAAAATATTTAACTTAACTCATAGAGATACAAGTTAATATGAAAACGTATCTATTCTGACAAGAATTTCTTCTCTTTTGCTTCTCTTCCATTTCGAATTCTGAACTTCATCACTATCGATCCTTCTCTTTTTCTTCTAATTTTCTTCGCTTTCATCTACTAATTTCTTGCTTCTAAATTGTGGAACATACTCTTTAGGATCTCTACTTCATATTTCCTCTTAGTGCCTATAGAAATTTCCAAGAATTTTGGGTGAAATAGTGAGATTTTATGACAAATGACTAAATTATAAGAAAATGATAACTTCTCCCTTGTTTAATGGTGGTGGCATTAGAGCATGGAGAGTATGAAGAAATTTCTTTCTTCATGCTTCCATACAAATATATCCTTTAATTTAATTAATTAAAATATTAAAATATATTATAATAAAATAACTATTAATAATAATATGATAATAATAAAATACTCCACCAATTATATTTCAACACCTAATATTCATAAATTATTATCATGATAATTTATGATAATTATTATCATTTTCCCATTGTAATCTTTCAATATTCACTTTTGTGCTTCTTATTTTTGGTAAATTTATAATTTAGTCCTTCTTATTTTTCCATTTTTTTTATTTGGTCTCCATTTGTCAATTTATTTTACCCTTTAGTCTTTTCTTCCGTTGGAGTATTTTCACTTTTTGGTCATTTAACTTTTCCATAGTTATATTTTAATCTAATGAATTTTGAATATTTACACTAAAACCACAACATTGTCACATTTTTACAATTTAGTCTCTACATGCTCACCTCTATTCCCAAGCTCTTGAAGCAAAAAAGTAGTCATGAAGCTACAAAGCTTAGATTCAAATGAGAGGAGGACGTTTTCGAGGCCGGTTTGGCCATTATGCAAGGCGAGTTGAAGGACTTCTTCAACTACAGAAGTGTAGCGAGTGTAACCAATAACTTTGGGTCAGCTCAAGTGCATTTTCAAGACAAACCCAGTCGATCGGCGGCTAGAGAAGTCAGGGGCGAGTGATGGGAAAGGAGCGAGAGTATGGAAGATAGGAGCACGGGTGGAGGAGGCGGCTGCAGCGGTGGTGTGTTTCGAAGCATTAGATGGTGAAACAGGGAGCTTGGAAAGGGAGAACTTTTGGGGGTGGGGTTGGTTCTGGTGGTGATTACGGTGGTTTTGTGGATACTGATGGTTGTGATAAGGCTTTGTTGTTGCTATGATCATACATTGCGGTGAATTTGAAATCTAATGGTGAGAGTATGAATTTCCAAGGTGTAAAGGTGAAGAAATTATTACAAATACTGTGTTAGGTTAGAATCACTTGTTATAAGTGTTGAAAACAGTGGATATTTCTCAAAGAACTCAGCTTTATAGACGTAGAGGAATCGAACTACATAAACAATTCTTCCGTCTTCTGTTTATTTACTGTTTTACTTTCAATAATGAAGAAGTGCTCGCTCCCTCGTCACTCTTCCACAATTTATAACTTTTATCAAATAATTTTAAAGCTTCAATTTTAATATAATCTTTTATATAAATATACTTTTTTACTTACATTCTAAATACATCGTAATTTAATTAAATCGATGTTAGATAAATTTATCACTCGATCTAATCAAAGCCGACATAAATATAAATAAATAGTTATAAATAAAATAAAAAGTAAACAATGGAGATAAGATACGTCCCTTCAATTATTAAAAGGGTGACAAATAGCACAAAAGTTGGGAATTTCAACATTTTTAGACTTTAAAATAGAACAAATTGGCTATTTTTGCTTTGTGGACAACCTACCTCAGTAGAAGGCTAGAAGCAACAACTTCCTCACATACTGTTATCCATAGCACTGGGCTTTATCTTTTCTTCGTGTCATCACACACTTGTTTACCTACCTCACTATCTTCTTAATTTTCATATTAATTAAAATATTTTGATGTAATTACTTATAATTATATAAAAGTGTCGTATTTGGATAATTATGCGTAATTAGATATACTTTTCAATTTTAAAAGGACAGTGAAAATTAGAGTAATTATACCAAAATTTTATAGAATTTTTTTTATAAAAGTTTAATATTATAAATTTTATATTATTTTGATTTAGTTTACGTATTGTAGAATGGGATATTTCAAATTAAATTTATATAAGTTTTTAAATATAAAGCTCCAGATTATATGAACTGTGAGCCTAAATTCTACAATGCCGATGATAATTATGTAAATAGAAAATATTTTCTTACACCTTAAGAGAAAGGTGCCTGACACAAGCATCATAAAAAACTCGTAAACTCTTTAATTTGACATATTCAAGGCTTTGAAATATGGTTGAGAAGACATTTTGTTGTTCTAAAAAATATTTCCCGTGTTAACATCACCTTAGCATAACATAAGAAATTAAGGTTAGATAATACTAGCATATTACGTATTTCATAACTTTAATCATAGATAGAATTGAGATGATCCGTACTAAAAAATATAAATTATGTAACTATGTGATTACAATATGTGCTACCGAATATTACATAAAAAATTACGACGTAATTATACTTACTCAACTAAGCAAGTTTAAAAATTATTATTTAATTATTTTGTGTTGTGTGAAATAAACTGATTGATGATATATGTAGGTATATATGTAAAATGAGATTACCTAACACGCAAAGCACACGTTGCCTACGCGTATCTATTGGCTAATCAAAATTTCCAAAATGTTTTCTTGGTTTTCTTAATTCATGGCAAGAAAAAACCCATCAACGAATATTCTCTCGTTCATTTCTCTGTATATATTTTGATGAATTTTAATGCTACAAGGTAAGTTGTGGAAACCCTTTCTTTACATCTCTTGTATGCATATTTTTGGCTAGGTTTTAATGATGGGAATCAAGTGATCAGTCAATGCAGATGACAGAGAATCTAAAGCTGAGTTCGTGTAGTTTGAGGTTCAAATATTGCATCTACAATCAGTTGCACCGTCTCCAAAGTAAAGCTTCCTTTGTATAAAAAGTACAGAGTGGATAAACATGAGGGGAAATGATGATATGGATGAAGGTGGGATTCAAAGAAGAAAGAGCAGAAAAAAGGGCTCAATAATCAAAGTGTATTGTGTGAGAGTGGGTGGTTCAGCGTTGAGAGGAGTTGGAAGATGCTTGTTTGTAAGTTGTTACCCACTCCTCCAATGTTTTGGGTTGGATGATTGTAGGCATCGCCACCATCATCACACCCATTTCCATTGATCCCAAATTTCCGGCAAAGGGTAGGAGTAGGGGTTGTACAAAATTGAATCTGAGACCAGGATCATCGGAAACTTGAACATAAGTCTTTTACCGGTCGATCTGTGATTCTGTATATTGTGTATCTTTTGAATTGTATGAAAGGAAATAAAGCTTTAGATTTTCATTTCTTTTTTCAAGTTTTCATGCATTTAATAAGTCATATTTTGATTCGGATATTCATTGGACACGAATATTTCAAAAAATAAATTTAAACAACGTAAATCTAAATATGTGTAATGGCAGAAGCTCTGCTTTGAGCTTAAATTCCAAGACCAGTATCTGCAAGTTTTTTAGTATTAAAGACAAATTAAGCCGTCTCAAATCCCATCCCCTTTCTTCCTCAATGCCAATGTTGCCTATACGTAGGTGCAATATAACCATGTATATGTATGAATGGTACCCTCAAATGGTGTTGCATATTGAAACTAATCATCATCTCGCTTGGCAGACCTAGAAGAAAGGCCATTCACAGATGCTAGTTTTGACTTCACCTCCTGCCACTCGCCCTCCCAATCTTGTTCCCAACCTTGAGCTGTTTCTACATCGACATTGTCAGGTGAAGACGAGGCAGGTTGCCCCATTTCAAGCTGCTGGTATGCGATTCCATCATCCCTTTTGCTTCGCTTGTAGAAGGCGTACGTACTGCCGATGATCAGACCTGTTAGAATCAGTAAGTAGATGGGGCTTATATGCCTGGGGAAAGGGATATAATTGAATATGCCGTAACTTGATGCTGCTGCTCCTATCTGAATTGCACACCTCAATTCTCCAGCATCTATTTGTATGGTTGAATTTCCACCAACTTTTGCTGTGATTTCAACCTATGACATCAAAAATTAAAGAAAAGCAGCACCAGAACATCAAGTTAAGAGACTAACTTGGACCAAAAAAAGGAGTTCATGTCCCAACCTAAAAATTATTGTCAAGTTTAAGGACTAATTTAAACAAAAAAAACTTCAAACCCTGATGTGTTAATAATTTTCAAATTTAACCCAAATCAAAACTCGAGGAATTCAATTAAAAGGTATGAGCATAAAAACAAATAGAGAAAGGTGAAATTAAACCTTTTGAGTTAGGTGAGGGAGCACTACCACCTTCTTGGTCTTGTCATGTGACATACTCACACTTACAGTTAGGTTTCTCTCCCCTTCGTTCATCACCAGTACTATTACTTTCTTTGAACCTACATGCAATTTTATAACATTTCTACTTTCAAATTTTCTTCTATTCAGTATGATAATGTTAATAATCTATACATTCACATTTTTTTAATTATCAATTACTTAATGTAAAATTTATTATTTCAATTTCGCTTAATATAATATTTGGTATCTGAACTTGACACTTTTTTTTAATGCAGTTTTTTTTACCTAAATTAATATCTGAACTTGACATTATCTTTCTTAATTTGGTACCTAAATTTTTTTTAAGTTCAATTTAATACCTAAATTTATTAAATGTTATACAAATTACACAAAACACTAACAATGTTAAATTTTTTTATGCTACAAAAATAAGCAAAAAAAGATTTTTTTTTAAATCTCAAATTAAAATAAATTCATTATTTTCGATGAATAAAACAATTAATTAATTAATTAAAACTAAAAGTAATTAAATATATAAAATATAATCATATCATTTGTCACATGTTGGTCATACATTAATTATTTTTGTTACCTCATAAAAAATAACATTGGTAGTATATTAGAGTAATTTGTAAAACATTTGATAAGTACTAAATCGAACAAAAAAAAGTAGGTACCAAATTAGGAAAAAGAGTCAAGTTCAAGTACCAAATTAGACCTAAAAAAAGTTTAAGTACCAACTTAAGAAAAAGTGTCAAGTTTAGGTACCAAATTAGACAAAAAAAAGTAAGCACCAAATTAAAAAAAAATCAAGTTCGGGTACCAAATGTTGAATTGTTTCCATCCCAAACACCCTTTGAACAATAAAATAAAAACCAAAGACCCAGAAGAAAATTAAAGCGGTAAAGTCTTTGGAGAAGTATGTTACGTTAAGCATACCAATTGACGCAGGATCAAGGCACGCCCTTAAGCTTTCGTTATGACAACTCGTCGACGAAAGCCAACACCCGTGGTTACTAGGCCCAGGAGCCGGCGCCGGTGACGATAGCCCGGAAGACTAAAAACCAGGAAAAAAATTACTTCTTCTCTTTTTGGTTCTGAAAATTAGAAAGTTAATACTAATAAAAGAGTAAAAAAAAAAATACCGGGGAAGAATCCACCACAGGTCGAGCGTGTGATTGAAGAAAGAGTAAAAGGAAAGAAAAGATTGAAAGGATTTCCTTTGAATCCATTTTTTTTTTTTTAGTTGTTGGATCAAAGCTCTCATCCCACCATTGATATTAATAAGATTTAAGTCTCCAATTACAAGAATTTCCATGCTGTTGGTTTGTTCTTAGTCAATCAAAAGCCTTCTGACTTATTCCTCGTCTTCTTTTCTTCGAATTCTCCGTTTACTTTTGTCTTTCTCTCTCTCTCTCCACTTTTGACTTTCCCACGTGGCATAACACTACAAATGTTTTAACTTATTCAACTATGTTTTTTTTTCTTTCATTTTGGATGGAAGGTATGTTCTGCTACTTATCGATAGGTACTGATCATTAAGTCGTCGCTTGATTTCGTTACTTGAATTTTAAAAAAAAAAATTTAATAACCCAGTGACTTAAGTGAAAATTTTTCAAACAATTCAATAATCATTTTTGTAACTTTTTTTTTTAAAATTAAGTGACCAAAACATATTAATAGTTCAAAGATATCGAGTATAGTTTTAAAAAAATTGTATTTTGAAGCAGATTTAAAAAGTGTAGCTTTTCTTTAAATAAAATGTATTTTTTTAATTTTAATTTTTTATTATAGTTGTGGTGAAATGTTATTGATGTTCGGTTCGTTCAATGAGATGAAGTTCTTAATAAATTAATTATAGTTGTCGATATCGTGCCTAACAACCAATCTCTCATTACCTTGTCACTAACCAAGAGGAAGCTTGTTGAAATTATTTCCCTTATCAATAAACAACCCTATAACTCTGTGCCTAGGATTTAGCTTACCGATAGCATTAAGAATGAGAGAGACTTAATTCTAACTAACAAACACACACGAATGAGGTTTATTTGATTAGAACGCATGCCTACACAACATATATCGCATATATCTAATTATGTTGTTTGTCACAAGCATTAGAATCAATTAAACAATTATAAATTTAACTTTTCTAACTAACAAAATAAATATTCTAAGATATCGAATATGACCTCTACATTCAACAAACTTGAATATTTGTAATTAAAATAAAAGACATGCAAATACTAAAGAATAAAGAAAAGATGAAGAGTAATTAGATCTAACAAACTTTAAGAATCAAACTTCGAAATTCCTTTTACTAGAAAAAGATGTTTAGCGATCCATGAACAAGAAGAACATAAAATAGTAGAAGTTGCAATAAGTTAAAAATTCTACAAAAAGTCCTAACACTTTACTAAAAGGTCTTATTTATAAAGTTTAATTGATTTAGGGTGGGTTTGGATGGACGGGGCGTTTACTTGCGGTTAATGTAAAAACAATAGTGGCGATGAGATATGATATTGTAGTGATACTATAACGCGAGACAAAAGAATAAGCTAAACGCATTACGTCGCACCACACCGCACTGTACCCAATTGCCCATCCAAACCCATCCCTAGATTAGGTCTATAACACTTCTTTGAGATAAAAGTCTTGAAAAGGGATGAAAATATCCTTCCATTTTAGAGTTAGGGTGGCCAAAATTGTTACACAAGTGAACACTGGTGTTGGGGCTCATGCATTCTCAAACTGCGACACTAAATTTTCTTCCCTGAAATAGGTCGCGACCCCAGCTCTCCAAGCCACGGCCCCCATGTCTTTTTTCTCTTATTTCACATTTTGCTTAGTTTTAACTCCTTACTTTGCTTCCAATGATCCTCGAACTTGTGTCTCTAACTTGTATGCACCTAATAGAAATTTTAAAACACCTAATTAATTAGTAGGTAAACTACCTAATTGGTCACCCAATTTTTAGGATGCTTTCATTTTCATCACTTAGGCATTAAATCTCTAACAACGCTTAATTGTGCATGCCACATCATGTTTACACTTTCATTTTAGTTACCCATCTTTCAGGTCACTTTTATTTTGGTCACCCAAAAAATAGAATTTTTTAACTATTGATTGAGGTAAAAGCACATTAAGGATTGAAATGATAAAGCAGTAGAAACTAAAATAATGTATTAAAAAATTGTGAAATTTTACTTGTTTACCACATTGTCGAAACCTCTACTTTTTTCAATATTAAAATTTAAAATTTCAAAACATCAAAATTAATTAAATAAACTGTTGACAAATTTTATCCCTCGATAGTATCAAACATATTTGTTAGTATAATATTAAAACTAATTAATTTAATTAATTTAACCTCCTTCCAAAATTTAAAATGTTATTTTATATTTCCAAATTAAAATAAACTCAAATAGCCCATCTTTAATAATTGTCTACGAAACCCACATTTATTTTAATTATATGATCTTGAATATTTCATGCTAAATTAAAAGTAAAGAAAAATCATTGCAAATATTAAATTAATTAATTTTATCTTCCATGCCAAACAAAATTCGAAATTTCTTTCATCACTTCTTTACCCTAAATGAAGAACAAACAGTTAATTTAATTAATTGCAATAATTTTTTTTCTTGGCTTAATATATAGATTGGCCCTAGAACTTGACAAATTTTCACACATTGGCCCCTAATCCTTTTTTTATCATATTGGTCCCTAAAGTTGGCATTCGTTATACAGATTGGTCCTACACTGACATGTTTGTTTTTGAAGAATATGCTAATTTGGACAAGTATGGGGCGACATTTGAAGAAATAAGGGGACAACACATGAATTCATATTTAATCATTCTTAAAAAATAAAATAAAAACTTAAAATTGAAAAAAAATCAGAAAATTTATAAATTTTTTAAGAGATGTCATCAATTATAAAAAAGAAAAACTTGAATATATAAAAAAATAAAATATGAAAATAAAAAATAAGTTAAAATTTAACAATTAAAAGCTTACTCCTTAAATAATCAACTTTAACAAAATAAAAATAATTTTTTAAAATCTAAAAATATATAAAAATAATATTAAAAAATATAAAAAAAATCATTTTTTAGAAATTTACAAAAAAAATGAAAATTTAATTAGGCATTGACTGAAGTTGACCGGGCTTGACCAGCATTGATCGACACTAACAAGGAGTTGATCAACGTCAACTGATCAATTTTTTTTAAATTTTTAATTTTTTTAAATTTTTATATAATTTTATATTTTTACAATTTCTTTTTTTTTAAATTGTAACCAAATTTATTTAATTTTTTAAAATCTATTTAATTTTTTAAAATTTATTTTTATTTTCAATTTATATATATTCTTTTTATTTTTTTAACAAATTTCAATTTTTTTTTTCAGAATTTTAAGGTTTTTCTTAAAACAATTTAAGAATGGTTAAAGATGAATCAATGTGTCATCTCATTATTTGTCCACGTGTTAGTTCCATGATTGTTTGCATTACAAATTTTTCAAAAAAAAAAAAAGGCGTTAGTGTAGCGACCAATCTGTGTAACAAATGCCAACCTTAGGGACCAATGTAATCTAAAAAAATCCCAGGGGCCAATATGAGAAAAGTTGTCAAGTTCAGGGGCTAATGTATATATTAAGCCTTTTTTTTTTTTTTTTTTTTTTTTGCTTTTAACTTACCATGGAAGAGTTGAGATTATATGATCAAAAGAAATTTAAGTTTTGTAGATAATTATGGGTTATTTGAGCTAATTACATCAAGAGTAATCTAGAAACATAAAATAAAATTTTAAATTTTAGAAGGATATTAAATTAATTACTTTTAATATTATAGTAACACATCGGTTGACATTATCAAGGGATAAATTTTTTTCAATAATTTATTTAATTGATCTTGATGTTTTGTAATTTAAAAATTCATTATTAAAAAAAAATTAAGATTTTTGGCCTGGGATAAACAATTACAGTTTGACAATTTTCTTAATGCATTATTTTAGTTTCTACCTCTTTTTCACTTTAATCCTTAATTTTTATTTTCCCTTATCAATTCTTAGAAAAAAATAATAAGTTTTGATTGACCAAAATGAAAGCAACCTAGAAGTTAAGTGACATAAATGAAAGTGTAAACATGATGTGGTGTATATAGTCAATCGATGTTAGAGATTTAATGCTTGAGTAACTAAAATGAAAGTGCTTTAAAAGTTAGATAACAAAATTGTAAAGATTTCATTTTGAGTGACCAAAATGAAAACATTCTAAAAATCAGCTTGGGTAAAATGAGTTTGGATAAAATTTAAGACATGTTTTCTATATGGGTTGAGTCTTGGATAATTTTTCTGACTCGAGCCCAGCGCAGCCTGGCTAGAATATATTATGTTATAAAAACTACTATATTAATCATATATATTTATATTTATATTAAATCACTAACTCAATAACAATTAAACTCATTAACTATTATCTAAAAAAAACTTATCCAACTAAATAACCCAATCCAAAATATAAAAATATAAAAATTATATTTAATACAATAAATTATTTATTATATTTATGGTTTTGTTTTTTTAATATAAATATTTTTAAAGCATTTTTAGTGTGTTAAAAAAATTATTTTAGTGTATTATATATATATTTAAAATTTGTTTTTGAATAAAAACAATAATTTGTCAATATTTATTCTATATGCACAATTTTATTAATTCTTTAAAAAAATTATACTTTTAAAATATTTTTATTGATGCGATATGTCAGCATATTACTTAGCTGACAGCTTCGAGTGGCTTTCATCAATCATACCGATAAGATTAATCGGTTAATTATTTTTTTACACTGAATCCAAACCCGAACATCGAACCGTGAAAAAATAAAAAAAAAAATTATGATGAAAGTGACGTCGTTTAGGTCTAATTGGAATCCCGCTAGTTTCCCTTTCCTTCGCCTTCTATTCCACCTGAATCCAAAGAGAAATCTAAAACCCTACTGCTCCGCTCTGTGGGAAATCACTAAATTTGGTACCTCAAATTCCCAATCCTACCCCTAAAAAGATGCTAAATTTCCTTTGATTACCATGTCTTCCGAGGAAATCAGCCTCCAGAACGGGCTCAACGTTTTCCAGGCCGACCCTATGCGGGCCTTTAATTGCGGACCCCAATCTGCTACTCGACCCGGCCCCAAAACCCGAGAACTCACCGGCTTCATCGACGACAAGATGTTCTCCTTCCCTCCCTCCCAACCCTCCGAGTTTCGCTCCTCTAACATCTTCTCCGCCGCCGCCGCTTCTGCTGCTGCTTCCGCTGACCGCCGAGACCCTCCAAACCACCACCATCGGAATTGGGAGAGAAGCGCCGGTGGTTGCTCCACAAACAGCGGCGACGACGAATCTGACGAAGACGATGTGGATGATGAGGAAGACGAGGATGATGACGGCCAGGACGGAGGAGATGGCGACCAAAATGATAATAACCACAATCATAGTATAAACATAAATAATAAAAGTGGTAGTGGAAATGAGACAGTTAATAATGCAGGAAGTGGAAACCCCGAAAAAATGGGAAACGGAAAAGCAAAGCATTCCTTCGGTTAGTTTTCTCTTATTTTTTATCGTTTCTATTTTTGAGAAATTTTATTGATTTTTATATATAAAAGAAGGAACTTTATTGATTTATTTTTGTTTCTTTTTATAATTACTGTTGGAAAGTTGGAGGGAGCTGCAGGGAATTGGTAGTGAAGGAAGGAGGGATTGGGCAAGGTGTGAGAGAGGGTAATAATTATCAGAATGCGGTGACGATTGCCGATCCTGATGGGGATATTTATTACACGCAGTTTTTACAAGGGGGAGAAGGGTCTGCTGCTAGTGGTGGTGGTAACGCTCAGAAGGATATCTTGGTGGAGAATGGCGGTGGATATGGGTTTAGTGGGAGGAAAGATGTTCCATTTTTTAGTGAGTCTGGTGAGTCCTTGCGGGCCATTCTATCCGACCCTGTCACGTAAGTGATGATTTTAAGAAGTTGAAGGAAAAATAAGTGCTTTTGATAGATTTCTGCTCCCTGATGTTGAATTTGGCTATGGTTTTATAGCAGCCGTGCTTTGTTGGTTAATTATAGTTTGGTTTAATGTGTTAATGTGTAATGTTAATTTGTAGTTCATGTAGTTGTGAATTTTACAAGTCCCTCTACTAGTGAGCTTCAGCTGAGATTATGAGATGCAGGAAAATTTATTAGCAGTAGTACAGTACAAGTTATTGTAGCTAGTCATGTATGCAGTGCTACAAGGCTAGTGAACTATTAGGACTGTGGAAAAACATGCTTTCTTTTATCTGAGATCATTTAGATATGTTTACTGGTAAAAGATAATGTCTTTGAACTAGGAGTTTTACTCAGTTGGTTCATGCAGTCATCCTTTAGAGGTGGCACTAGCTGATTTCAGGTTTAAATCCTAGTGTTATAACCCTCTTCCCATCCCTAGGCTTGTCTCCTTTGTTAAAAAAAAAAATGTCTTTGCTCTTTCTGCATATATATTTTTAATTGATCCATTGATTTTTAGTCATTACTTATCAAGGAGTTGATGTACATACAGAAAAGAAAAAAACGTTAGATTGATGTTTCAATCATTTGTTTCCTTTCATTTAAAATTTCAGGGGAGCTCTCATGGATGATGCGATGATATTACCTTGTGGACATTCCTTTGGTGCTGCTGGAATACAGCATGTTCTTAGAATGGTGAGTTCTTGATAAAATCTATTTCTTCTACTCTGTCATTAGTATGATGCTTAGTTGCGGATGAAGTTTGTGCCATGCTTCAAAGAATTATCTTTGATTGGCCAAGGGATGGTTTGAATCAGTACAAATTATGGATATAAGTATAAAATAGGCCATTTATATATGGGTTCTAGGTTGTTACAGATATGAATGCCCTGTTTTGTGCCATTTCAGAGTGATTAAGTGCTCATGGTTACTATATTAGGTACAATCTTATTAACATCACTAGAAATAAAAGTAAAGACAGCAATCTACAATATCACTGTTTAGAGATGGAGAGAAAAAAGGTAGAACTGGTGAAAGTGAAGTAAATGTACCTTGAAAAATAAAAGGCTTAATACATCATTTGGTACCCAAGTACCTATTGTTGTTGTTTTTTTTTTGGTCCTATAATGTACTTGTGTTCAACAAAAGTTGTACATTTTGGTATCTGATGGTAACGGCAGTAATTTTTAATGTTTAATTCGAGTTTTAGGATTGATTTGCTGAAAATTCATGATTAACTAATAATATTAACAATTAACTTTCATCAAATCAACTTTAAAGCCCAAAAAAAATCACAGCCAGCAGATTATATTTAACAAATTAAACATAAAATTAAACAAATGTACAATTAACACTAAATTATTCTGTTAACAAAATCATGAAAATTCAAAAAAATATATTAGCTATTAATTGTCATCAAATCAACCTTAAAACCTGAATTAAACACTAAAAAATTAACACTGTTACCTTTAGGTACTAAATGTATAACTTTTGCCAAATATAAGTACCACATTGGACAAAAAAAATGTAGGTACCACATTAGAAAAAAATGTTAAACTCGGGTACCAGAGGATGTATTAATTCATAATAAAAGTATATGATCGTGTAAGTACGTTTATAGTCACCTTAGATTGATAGGAGCCAGTCGTGATAATGTTTTGCTTAATTTTATTCAGTTATTACATAAAGTAATTAATTTACACATTTAACAACAAACAAAGAATAGCCATGATTTGTAAGTAGCCAGAGACATGGTATGCGCAAAGAATTTCATTCAATTATCAGATAAACTAATTAATTAATATAAACAAGTATTTGTAACCTAAATTGCTTGCATTCTCTTCTTTCAAATATCATAGATGTCCAAATTAGTTTCCACCTTACTAATAGGCCTTTAATTTGGGAAAAAGACACTAAAGAATATGGAATGATTACAATTTGCAATATTTAAGATAATTGCTACATCACAAGAAAAGACACTTCCTACCATTAACAATACAAGATAGAATTGGATTTGACACAATAGAATGGAAGTCTAATGAGATCTTCAAAGAAAAAACTGTAAATGATTAAGAAAAACACTTATGTCTTTCTTCAGTTATTACAGCCTTATCTTTTGGAATATCTGTCAGAATAATGTATTTTTCATTCCTTAATTTTCCTGTTTAAATACTACTATTAGTGTATTTTAAGATGAAGGCTAAACCAGTTCCAATCAAAAACTAAAATGTTAAAGAAAGAAAAGTTCTATTACCCCATCCAGCATCAAGATTTGTCCTGATACCGTAAATTTCAAAGGTAAAACTATCTAAATCTCCTCAATTTAACCCTTTACTCCCTTTGGAAAAGAAGTCCCACCACCTTTAAATATTAAGTGAACATATCTTGTCTAACTCAATTCTGTACTTTCTTGTACTGTGCCAGTCCCTTAAAAGGCACATTATTGAACTAACCAAAGCCCTATTTTGAGGCCAATCAAGCACCTTTCTCATAATTTTCTGGGAATGACTTTCCATATGAGAGAATTTTGGAACACTACATTCTTTATCTACATGGTTACGGCAATGTAAGTAGGTGAAATTTACAGGGGAAACATTCAAGTTTTTACGGTTTTTTTGGTGTGGAGGGAGTTTGTGGAGTGGTTCCAAGTTAAGAGGAGGTGAAAAGTGGTTGTGGATATTAAACTTTAGCTGTAAACAGTGAGGTCACTTATAGTCTTGCTGCTGAGGGATAGTGAAGTTAGAAGAGTAGCTGTAAGAGCAATTAGGTAAGAAAGGGAGCTGAAATGGTAAGTTGAAGGAGCCTCAGGCCCTCAGTAAAGGTCTTTTGAAAGGATTTGGAGATGGAGCAAGGGCTGCATTGGTGCTACCATTTCATGTTCAGCTTTGGTAGAGATTGCAGAGAGGATTTAGTCTTAGTTTCAGTCAGATGTCAGATGTCAGTGCTGATGTTTTAATGTGACAGATTGACATAGGTTCAAGAATGATAATAAAAGAATCAATAACTCGCAAATGCCTCAAAATTCACTGACATTGTCAGACCATCTGGGGCATTGATAATAATACCATTATCCTTTGTTCAATGTGAATTTCAAGGGTTTTGTTCCTTATCTGTTTTGTATGTTTATTTGTATTGACTTATAGGCAAAGTTTATGTGGCAGAACATGTTGCAAGCCATCTAGAGCGACTTACTGTGCATTGATTCAAGTGTTTATGCAAGCTGATGATAGACATGATTTATGAGGTGGCTTTGCATATTACTTTCATTGAATCACTGTTGAATGATATGTAATTTTTTTTCTCCTTTAAATGTGTTAACATTTATCTTGTTTTCCTTGATTACTTAACTAGCTGTTCGGTTGAAACTTCGTGGTCTGTCTGAGTCATTTGTTAACAATGATTATAACTGCATAATAATTTTGATATTATGAATGCTTTATCAGAAAGCTTGCTACACTTGTTCACATTCAGTTTCAGAGGAGTTGGTGGCTCCTAATCTTTGTAAGTAATATTCTTTGGCTTCAAAGGAAAATTTCTTCTCCTTTGTGGAATTTCAGTCATAGTTTGTGAACTATTGTAATTTGCACAATTTTCCAGCAAGGATAATATGCATAGATTAGTATCTTAGTGATGTTAAGCACCCCATCTTTGTGTCTGGCACATTATTTCCCAGGTTGTCAGTTGAGGCACCGGGCACGGATTTTTCTTGGATGTCTGTGTGTATCCCTTGCTCTTACATATTATATGAACAGTTTCGGCAACAAAACCTAGGTTTCCTGAATGTTAGGTGATCGTCTACAAGATATGGGTGAATTTTGATACACTTTAAAGGAGGAGCAAATACATGGTGAAAATTATTAAGTCAGGAAGGCTATTAAACATTTTAATATGCATAAGCTATCCATGTTCTATGCTATATGTATACATTATTTCTGTTCTTTGGAGATATTTAGTTATTTTCTATTTTGTTAATGTTCATGAGCAGCTCTCCGAGCTGCGGTGCAGGCATTTCGTCGGGAAGAAGAGTTACAGTTCTACCGCTCACCTAAAAGGAGGAGAGAAAGATTTGAACAGGTTTCTCTTTTCTATACCTCCTTTTGGTGTCAATAGCTTTCAAAACTCCCTTTCTGAATTTGATAACCCTTATTGGTGCTTTATGCGTTTTAATTTTCCTGCCATTGCTTATACCATTCCTGTCGTATCATTGCTGACACTTTCTTTTACTTGTCTGTTCATATAGGATAAGAGTAGCTATGGCGAATCAAATATCATGGATCCGCCAAGGGGTAGGGGTGTCCAGTTTCCATTTTCTGTGACAGACCGGGTTATCATAAAGGTATATCTTCTGAAATCTTTTTCTTGTCAACTTTTTCTCTGCTTGTAATGCCTGTTTTAGATGGTCGAATTTGGTGAGTGGAGATAGATTGATACAGGGTAACAAGAGGACACCACAACGCTTTGTTGGACGTGAAGCTATTGTAACTACACAATGCTTGAATGGATGGTTAGTACCAACCTTCCTTTCCTCTTCACGTGACATGTTATCAATGTATATTGGATTCTGCATTTACATCACTTACTTCTGAAACACGGGATCTCTCTCTGGCACACACAAACACACTTTCTAGTATCGGTTACAAAATCTTGAATCCTCTTCCGAGATACTAATCAATTGGTTGGAAAGTAGAGTTAACGTGACATTGCCTTGAATATCTGCTTTGGCTCAAATCCAACGCAGATACCAACCTTGTGGCCTTATTACAAAATTTTGATTTACAGGTATGTGGTGAAGACGTTGGACAATGCAGAGAGTGTTAAACTGCAGTATCGCTCGCTTGCCAAAGTTGCAGGTGAGACATTGTCATCAAAGCCAATGTCAAGCAAGATGGGACCGAACTGGTTGTAGATCACCTGTGCTGCACATTGTTAAATGGGGGCCTTGCCAGTAATCTAACTCCAAATGTTTAGCTGTGCTATTATTATTACAGTGTTTCATGAAACCGAACCTAGAGTGTGGTATAATCCTTGTAAATTACCCAAACGCTTCTATCACTTTGTACCTTACATACAATACTTGAACATATGTAATCATTTTTGTTTTATATTATACTAGTATGGTTTTCCACGTTGGGTTAATTATAGAATAGGTTCATTGAGTTCATGATCTAGCAACAGCATCCAAGGTCCTCTCAGCTCAACTCATCCAATGTTTGTATTGTTCATTTTGAGTAATAGAAGTGTTGGCATGTACCTAAGCTAATACGTGGTCATTAAGTCTATCATGCCATGTTAATCTTGTGGATATTGTTATGATTGTGTAACCTATGTCAAGTAAGTCATTAAGTGTGTGTGCTTGTTTTAAGTTGTAATTAATGCTTTAAAAGGAGAATTAGTATGATAAATAATGAATAAAATCATGTTTGGCTGGTTGCTTGATTGCCAAGTAAAATTGATTGGTGATTAAACATGGTAGTTTTGATGTAGGTGTGTGGATCTTATGCTGTGGAAGTGTTAGTCTGTGAGTTTATGGTGTTCTAAATTTGGTTTTTAAGAGTTTCAAGTCATGGTTTTAGTTTGGTAATGTTTAGGGCCAAAATAGGTAAGTTTGAGGTGATTTTTGGGTTTTGGCATACTTGTATTTGCACATAGGTCAAGTTGTATCGCAACAAGTTAGTAACAAAAAATAAATAGTAGCAAGGGCTTGTATCGTTACAATTCCCCACTTTGTACTATACATCTATGCTAGATAGGGAATTTTTTTATTTTGAGTTGTTTTGACTTTCGAGGAGTCATACTCGGTCTCAATCACCTCCATAGTGTTTTTAAATTGATTTTAAAAACTTAATAATAATTTAAAATATTTTAAAAGTCTATATAAAGGATTCTTCATTGATTTTTTATTGTATTTAAAGTATATTTTAGTTTGAGTTGTTCTGGTAGCGAATGCAATGTATTGCATTTGGATCTAACGATCAGGTCGAATGTGAGGTGTCACAGGATAGTTTCCCTATGTATGCACTACTGAGTTCGATGGTCTTAGAGCTCAACTCATGATGCATGCTTTGTCTGTTGATTTTCTTGCCCCTTTAGATTTATCCTACAAAGTCATTCGATGTTTTATGGGTCTTTTAAAATATCTAGGACGAATTAAGACTGTTGTTTCAACTAATTAAGGGTGTTGCCTTTCCATGATATGGAAACAAATGATGGGCACCCATGCCTCGAATAATGCATGTTGCTTGAAAGCTATCTCCGATATGATGGCAAACATTGCATCATTGACGAGGCTCTACTGTGCTTTACAAAAGCATGCAAATAACAACAAATTTTCAACAACAAGCATGCATGGGATCTCTACTGCAAGCATTACGTGTATAGTTTTTTTTTTTTTTTTCAATGAAACAGGTAAATATTTCGTGAATCATACAGAAGGGAGAACCGATGTTGACAATGACACTAAAGGGTTCCTATATGATGCAAAAATATATTAATCTAATAGAAATTCAAGTTATTGAAGCGGTCCAATCAAGATATGAGTGTTAACAATTTAGATTATTAAATTTTATTACTAAATACTAAAACAATGAGTTACTTTAATTAATAACTTCTCACGAGATTTTGTAGTGACCGATTGTCCTTTTAATTGTTAATGGCGTCACAATAAATTGATATTAATGCTATATATTTCCCTTAAATGATATTTCTTCTCGATTTCACTTGAGTAAGCGCCGCACCTCTCGGTCTTAAACATTTGGCTCAACTAATTTAATTTTACTCTATAAAATCTCTTTTTAGTCTCATCTAAATTTTTAGATAGATTTCTCAAGTACAAGTTATTAACACAAAGCATTTAACACTAATTTCATGCAATAATCACATAAAAGATAATCCAAACAACAAATCACTTAATGAATTTAGCTCATGATTATATCAAGCATATCCATAAACATGATCTCCATACCCAGATTTTAGAAATTGAAGTAAATAAAAATATTATTAAGTTTAGAGATTGCTCATTCAAGAAGAGGTTCCTCCATCATGAACATCCATTGAAGCCCAGCTTGATCTCCATTCCAATTTCATTGCCCATTATAAATTGCAGTAAATGAAAGTATAAAACTAAGTCAGCTAAATCAATAAAACATGCAAACTTCATAGCTAAATCAATGAGCTTCTTGTCGCGACAAGACATTCTTTGCGGTCGCGCGACAATGGTTGGAACTTGGAAACAAGAGCTCCATGGTTGAGTCAGTAACATCCTTGTCACAACAAAGTTTTCCTTACGACAAGGACTCTTCTTGTATAATTTTCCAAGCCCCACTTGAGTTCCTTATTATGTCGTCATTCATTTTTGACCTACAATGTCATTTTCACACAAAGTAAATCCATAATTGAAGTGTATAAATGCAGTCATCACTCAAAATACATGTAAAAACACACACACAAAAATGAATTCTACTACAACTCGTACTAGATATGCAAAATGACTCGAGAACAAGTTCGTTGAGTGTGAAAACAACTTAATTTACCCTATCAATCTATAACACATCAATTGCCTAGATACAACATCCACCAAAACGGCAAATATATACAAATTCAATTATATTCATTAATAGGAATATTGAATTGTAGTGAATGATGATACAACATCAACTTACATCTTTATCAACTCGTCGATTGATTTCTAGTTGCATCCAAGTTAGATCCTTTCCATAACACATGTTATCCAAAGAACCCTTCAATTTGTTTAAATATTCAACACAATAATGGATTATAAATCTTCGTAATTGAATACATTTCAAAATATTATACACGATTATATTTTTACCATCCATTGAGAGAGATCTCCTATGGTTGCAAAGGGATAGGCACTAACCACCGCAACTACATCTATGCTTAGGTTTGTAGAAGAAAGCAACAACTATTTTTTTGTTGATTGATTCTTGCATCACTCTACAAGGCGCCCTGTATAGGTGCACTAGAGTCGTAAAACCTCGACTAAATCAACCAACTGCCTTAAAAGATTTTAGTAGAAGAAGATACATGCAATGGACTCTGTTGTCAGAAAAGTTTGGCAACAATATTCCCCTTACCATCCAAAGCATATCGATTCATTTCCTTCATAGTTGCATGTAGAGGGGCCGGTTGGACAAACCTGTTTAACCATGTGCGCTTTACTCGATTCCCATCTAATTCCTTCTTTGTTTTATCTTTTATATGGGGCGACACCAAACAACCAATGGCACTCGGATGTCACATCGATATTACTAGATTTGATTATCATCTCCCTAACGATTGGAAGGTCAGTTATTAAAGCAACATCTTTTAGTGTTATAGTTGTTTCCCGTATGAAAAAAGGAATGTATGTGTTTCCAACCCTCGTATCTCCAACAAGGTGACGAACAACTCCAATATCATAGTGAACATTGTCATCGCAGATGTTACATATAAATCAACACTCTTCAAAAGTTCTATGATATGTCTACCAATTTTTGGGAATTTTAAATTATGCTGAGCTCGAAAATTTCAATCTTCTTGCAATAAAAAAAATCACAAAAAAATTACCAAAAGTAAAATCTTAAAAATATTTTTACAAAAATTGCAAAAAAAAAAAGTTAAAAATTTTACCATATTAACAACATAATTTGCAATATGTCCTTCCTGAAACATTGATGCGACCATTTTTCCTCAAGAAAAGAAGTTCAAAATTGAGTGGGGTACTTATATTGGGGAAGTCAACTCCCATGGTTTTTTATTTTCACTTATTAAATAAGTTGGTTGGGACTAACATGCAAGCAACTAACTATTGTAATGATTTGATAAAACCCTATTTCATTGAGACATCCTTAAAAAACATATTTAGGAAATAATTTTTGAAAAAAATTATTATAATAAATAATAAAAATTTAAAACTTTTAAGTAAAAAAAAAAAAACCAAATGTGTTGTTAATTTTTTCAGTATTATTAAAATAAATTTCAGCAAATAGATGTGATTTTTGTTTTAATTCTTTTGAAAAATAGAAAATACTAAAAATGAACTATTTGGTTGATAGTTTGAAAAAAAAAGGTTTTTAAAAAGTGAAAATAAAAAAATATATATAAAAATTAAAAAACGACAAAAATGATTTAAATCCATATAAATGTTTCCAACAATTTTTTAATATCAAATCTTTAATGCAAGCTCAAGTTCATAGGAACTTTTTTTTTTTTATTTCTCATTATTCAATTATGAGAAATTAGGTACAAAATGAGTTTTTATATATTTTTTATTGAAAACAAATTTTAATTCTATTTAATGCCTTGGATTTTGAATATTCGAGTTCAAGTTCTACTTATGTAAATAATGTGTGTACTTTTTGACTTAAAACTTGCAACATTATTATCTAAACGTACTAAAACACGTTTATTTTCTTATTTAAAAGTTAAAATAAATTATAAATATTTTTAAACATTGTATCAACCTCTAACTATTAAAATTAAAACCATGCATAAGTGTATTTGAAAATGGCAGGAACAGTTGAAACAAAATTTTATTTTTATTTTCAGATTCAGCAAAAGTGTATTAAAGAACCTCAGACTGCATCAATTACAATCCTAAAATCAAGTTCTGCCCCTATGCTCATAAAGCCCAAAGGCTTACAAATAAAAATTGAAAAAAAAAAATGGCCCCAGTTCTGGTGTTAGAATTCACAACCCTGAAAGGCCAAAATCAATCTAATAACTAGTTTCCATAATGAACATAGATGTTTGTAGGATAAGACTATAGATAGCAGTAAGAAGATCAATTTAGAGTAGGAGCCAAAGTTAAATCAGATTAGCGAACATGCTACATTCTCCTTTGACAACATGAAATCACATGTCGAATATATGGAAGCAGCAGCTGCCCTGACAGCCAATTCCCTGTCAAAGCTGTCCCCACTCCCTGATCTGCATCACCACATATTCATCTCTATCATGTAAAATGATTCATGAATATCAATATCCATCACTAAACACAAAATGCAGGAACATGCAGGAGGAGAATATAATGGAGCTAGCATTCTCAGATGCCTTGGTGGATTTTGTGTTTAGTGATTGATAGAAACCTAAGCTATATTAAGCTATATATTAGCATATATAGAATGTCCTTCTTGGGGGTTTGCAATCGGCCAGATATAAAGGCTAAGGGTTGATATGTATCTGAGGCAAAGGATTGATGTCATGTACTGTGAATGAAAGTGCAAAAATGCTTTAAAACTTAGCAGGGAAGCAAAATTTTGAAGACTTGAATGATGAGTAAGCAACAAACTTCTTTTGGACACCCAGTTCCAACATTTTTATATTTCATAAAGAAATTATTAGTCATGATAGGTTCCAATGGATATAAAAATCTATAGGCATACCCGATCATCATAATAAAGAAAATAAGAATAAAACTCCACTCAAACCTGATATTATTTGCTGCTGCTCCTTGTTGCGGTAAACTGTAAAGCACGTTCCAGTGCATATGTTGCAAGCCCTGGTCACAATGCAGTTGCATCCCTTTTATTTGGTTGGACCAAATTTCCTGGAATATAAGTGAGAAAATAAGAAGCATCATGAATACATGAAGGTTCTACTTAAAGAATTGAACAGATTGAGAAGAAAACAAAACTTGAAGAGGTAAAATTCAATTAAGTAGCATAACAACCGATGAATGACCTATTTTCAAACAACACCAAAGGTGCTTGGCTGTAATAAAAGGTATGAGCATATCATCCACCTCTCCTATTTACAAGGGATTATTGATAAAAGAATATCTAGGTTTAAATCGGACACTCAACTACTAAACTAGTAATAGAGACAGTTAGCATTATAATCTTCTAGGTTTAAATAACGATAAACATGTCAAGTTGTCTGCAACTTACAAGCTGTTTCTCTTCTTCAGAGAGAGCTTTATCCATCTGATCGAACAGTGAACTCCATCTTGCTATATGCATCTCAGCAGCAGCATCTTGCGAAAACCCATCAGCAGAAGTTCTGACGGTATTATGATCACCCCCTTTGATAGAGGAGAATTCTTTTGATATTAAAAAAGGTAATTCTGTAGTAATTACAGCTCGCACTTTCTTCTTGCTACGTCGCAATGCTGCAAACACAAAGCAGAATACACAAAACGGGAAATACTCATATCCTATCTAAGAACAGTTTGACTGATGGAAAAATACCTGAAAGACGTCCTTTAATATCTTGCTGAAGAAGTTCCAACCATTGAGACGCAACAGTGGCAGCTGAAAAATCAACGTGCCATTTATATCAGTTAGGGCATTCTTTTCTTCATCACAGTCACCATAAAAACATGGATCATCTTTATAAAAAATACAAATTCTCACCTTTTATGGAAAGAGAAGAAGCACTGTTAAAGTTTGTTGATTCCTCATTTGACAAAGAGCTAGCATTCTCAGATGCCTTAGTGGATGATGACAACTTCAGTGCTAGCGCATCATCCTCACTGACTTGGTCTACCATGCTTGAATCACCATCTCCACTTATTTCCTCAGAATTTGAAGAAATCGGCTGATGCATTGGCACTAGATAACCTCTTGCTCTCTTGTTCATAGTTGTAGCATTTGGAGGCCCATCTTCATGGTAACAACTGAGATGATGAAATCCTGAGTCATCCATATTTCCATGATCCATCTTACCATCATCATCATCTCTGGTTCCACTTTTGACATGACTTGCCTGCTTGCTTTCCGAATGCAAATTTTCAAGTTTTTCAGACTTCACTAAGGCCTCTATTATGGAATGGACCTGTTTCCGATTTCTAACATGATTTATAATCCCAGGGTTTAATCCATTGAGCAGTCCACTTGGGGCAGCAATTTTTGTGAACCTGTCTACCTGTTCTTTCTTTGCAAGCTCCATCTTCTTCTTGAGCACATCATTCTTACTTTTCCTCCCACGTTGCTTGGGCATCGGTATTCCCCCATGAGATGATGATAGTACACCGTTTTGCATAGATACGCCTGCATGGAAAGATGAGAATAGACCACTTTGCATTGATATACCCCCATGAGCAGATGAAAGGAACCCATTTAGCTTCATCTCTTTCCAAACTCTTAACGAGTCTTTCTCCTCCACTGGACCAATAGAACTTCCACACTCTGAAACATTCTTTGGCTTCATATTTTTGACATGTTTGTGACGAGTTAAATCATGGTTTACCGAGCTAGAAACATCTTTTGCATTCAGATCCAAGCGAAAGCCTTTCGAGGTTAGACAATTACTCTCTTGTGAACATGGTCTTTCAAACTTTTCTTCATATTCCGGGTTGTTATCACAGGACTCGGTGATAGCAGTTGGAATGTCAGTGTTAAGATCAAGAGGCAGACAGATTGGAGATAATTTTTCCCCTTCAGCAGTTCTTTTGACTTGAGAACCAAAGTTGAAGGTTACTGGAACCTCATTAACTTGAGATACTTCTCCACTAAACTGCAATTGCCGACTAGAATCTTTTCTTTTCATAGATTTGGAATTGTGGCCATTGAGTTCTGTAGCATTCAATGAAAGGGGGGAAAAACAATATTTTCAAAGATGCAAAGTTGCATGGTAACAAACAAAAACACTTTCATTCTTGTATAACATTACAATTTTTCCCTTCCAAATTCAATCAGAACAGAAAAAGGTATAAAATGAAGCTAACAAAGCAATAATCAGTTCAAATGTTTTAAGAAGATAGATTGACCAATAATTCAAATAAATGACAATTCCCCCCCCCCAGCCTACACACACAAAAAAGCATGAAAATTTACCCTCAGAGCGGATGACAGAATCAAGATCTCTCATTTTGATTCCATTAGGTGAAACATCATGTTTTCCTTCCAATTCATCAATGCTTCTCTTCACACCCACAGACTAAAAAACAATCCAAAACCATGAAAATTAATAATAAATTTTAAAACCCAGAAAAAAAAAATAAGGAAAGAGGAAACACAAACCCAACCTTGGAATCAGATCCAGGCATCAAAAGCAAGCCTTTAGAAACCATGGCAGAATCAGCTTGGTCTTCCATTTCTTTGAAAAACCCAAATTTCAAATTTTAAATTTCAAAACTTGACAAGAATCAAGAAAAGCTGAACAAACAGAGATTTTGCTGGAAAGGGTATTTGAGATTATGTAAAACTGAATGGAAAATCAAAGAGGAAGAGAGATTGAAGGGTTTACCAAGGACAGATCTGCCGGGTTATATTTGAATGTTAGTTCAAAAATTTTGGATTTGAATTTGCAGGAAAGAGAGAGAGAGAGAGAGAGAGAGAGAGAGAGAGAAAGAGAGAGAGAGGGGGAGGGGGAGAGCGCCTTTATATGATTAACAAACGATCTTGTCTGGGAATGGGATTTTTATAAGCAACTAAATCGAAACTCTTTTTCAATTTAATTTAAACAAAAAAGGGGGATGTCTGCTGTGTTTGAAAGAGGAGTTGCATGAGTTTAGTGGTTGTTCAAATTCAAATACAAGGTCTAATGGAGGGAGATTTATTTAACCCCGCCTGCCCATCCATTAAAATTTTGGATATTATTTCTATTTATTATTTTATCTCATTGTAGATTATGATTATATCTGCTATTTTTTATATAATATTTAAAATTATTTATGATTTCTCCCAACTCATAAATATTACTAACGTATTCTTATCTTGATAATAATAACCATGCCAATCGAGCTAATAAATTATATATATAGTATATTCGTCTATTTAATTTTTTATATGTCCAAAAATTACATTTAAGGCTTAGAACTCAACATTTTCAAATTTTAGGATATCACTTTGATAATAATTAAAAATTGTACAATAAATATGACTTGTGTTCAAATCTCGGTATGTATTGATCGAAGCTGGAACTATTAGGCTTTACATAAAATATAAAAAGACAAAAACAATAGGGTAAACTAAATAGATAGTCACCCAACTGTAAAACATTTTATTTTAGGCACCTAAAAATAAAAAAAGTTTGTAATTTAAGCATTCACGTTACATAATTTGATTAATTTGGTCATTTATTTTAAAATGATTAGAAGTGGAATGGAAGTTTCTCTTAAATAATAATATTTTAAAAATTACCTCTTTCTATTTCATCATCATTTGTTCATCATCACCATTCTTCATCAATTCTTCAATGTGAGTTGAAACCAACACCATCACCCCATCGCCATCTTCTTCTCCGGCACCATGTACAAAGTAGTTATTCAGTTAGATGGATAGTTGTTGTTGTTAGTATAGTAGTTAAGCAAATAGTTAGTTTTGTCAGTCAGAAGTAATATTATATAAAGAATATTTGTAATCTTATTGAGATTGATGAATTGAATTATTTGTCACTTTCAACTTATGTTCGAGCTTCTTCTCTATAGTTCATTGACTTCAGTGCTCATTTTAACATGGTATCAGAGCTAAATTTATTGGCCATTTGAGCTCTTCAATCACAGCCAATTCTTTGTCTCTATTATAGGGGCAAGATTTGGTGATTGTTTTCTTACTTTTTTTCCTTCCCAATTTGATTAAAAGCCCATTATAGTTAATCTAGATCAGTTAACAACCATTGATTTCAAACATCCATTATATCTTCATCCTTTCGATACTCCACAAACTTTGTTTCACATCAATTAGTTTGATTGAAAATTTATAATGTTTAAAGCAAGTCAATGAAGATTGCTTTGTTGTCAAAAAATAAACTTGGTTTTGTGGATGGCACTTGCGAGAAGGAATCTTTACCGTCAACTCTTCATTCACAATGGGAACGATGTATTGCCATTGTGCTCTCTTGGATCTTAAATACCGTTAGTCAAAAACTATCTGTTAGAATTATTTTTACATCAAGTGTTGTTCTACATGCCCGTTCTTGATATTTTTGGAGCCCTAGGCAAAATATTAAATTGAGCCCCTTTTAAAAAAAATTATAAAATGTAATACAATAAAAGTTAAAAACTTTTTGGGGCCTTAAGAGATTAAACATTTATGGGAAAAAATTAAAAATTCTAAATATTTAATTAATTTATTTTAGTCTGAAAAATTACAAAAAGCTAAAAAAATATTTTTTGAGGCCCCAGGACTTAGATGTGTGCATGGGCCGGGCGGCCCGGCCCGGCCTGAAGGCCCGCCCGAAAAATGGGAGGGTTTGGGTAAAAATATAGGCCCGAAAAATGGGTTTGGATAAAAAATGAGGCCCGTTTAAAAAAGGGCCGGGCTTCGAGTAAGATTTTTTTGGCCCGAGCCCGACCCAGCCTGGCCCGGTTTTAATATTAAATTATTTTTAAAAAAATTTTATTTTTAAATTTAAGTAACTTTAGTACTTTTACTTTACTTTTTTTGTTATTTTGATATTGTAAAACTTTTGTTATTAATATAATTTAGTTCTTAATTTAGTTCTAATTTGTTTTAATTTTTTAATTTTAATATAATTACTTTTTATTATATTTTTAATTTATGTATTATTTAAAGAATTATTTGTCTCATTTTTTATTTGTTATTTGTTTTAATTTTAATTTTTATGTTTTAAATGTATTTGATTTATTATATTTTAAAGTTTTTTATTTAATAAAAAACAAAAAAAATATTTTAATATGGCCGGGCCGGGCTCGGGCCTACCATTTTCTCTGGGCCGGGCTTGAACAAATTTCTAGGCCCATATTTCAGGCCGGGCTGGGCCCGGGCCTTGAAAATGAGCTAAATTTTTTATGAGCCCGGCCTGGCCCATGCACACCTCTACCAGGACTGGACATGTTGCCTTAGTTTGAAAAGATTTATAACAACGATTTGATAATGTTGATGGGTCACATGTGCTTTTTCTTCATCGTGAGATTGCTTCTCATAATCAAGGTACTTCCACGATCTTAGTTTATTTCACACGATTGAAACTCCTGTGGGGTGAATACGATACTCTGGTCCCTTTTTCATCTCGTGCTTGTGGAAATGCTCGAAAGAACCTGCAACACATTCAGAAGCAACGGTTGTTTCAATTCTTGATGGGATTATTTTAGTCATATGTTGCTGTTCATAGTCAAGTATTGTTAATGTAGCCATTACCTTTAGTCAATCAAGCATACTCTATGCTTATTCAAGAGGAAGCTTAGTGGCAACATTCTTCTGGAGTGACTTATCCTTCTGAGCCAACAGCTTTATATTCTTCCGATGAACAACAAAGTTCTCAAAAAAAGCAGTTCAATGGCATACGTGATCATTGTAAAATTCAATGTCACAAGAGAGAGAGAGAGAGAGTCGTTACAAGTTGGTAAGGTATACGGTTGACTTTAATTTACCAAGAAGAAGTTTGGGCATCCCAACATGGTCAATAATGCTATAGCTAATAGTGGTGATGATGGAATTGCACTTGCTACAACAGTGAATACACCTGTGTTTACACCTATGTTCACTCGGGAACAATATCAGCAGACTTTACATTTGCTAGGTTTTGAATCTACTGCGTTTGTTGGAGGAACAACTCACATGGCAGGTACAAATACTCGATTTAGGTCTTCTTGAAATTGTCTCCATGAGTACAGTCTTTGGCGTGATGGTTTCGTCAACTGCGTATTCCACTACTCTAAATTCTCAAATAAAATAGAGATGTAATAGTAAATTCCTTGTATGTGGTGTATGATAAATAACCTCTCATATTCCATGTCTTCGTACAAGTATTTCTATTAGTCAAACTGTTAAGTTTATCTAAAAAAGAAGCTTAACCCATAAATTGATACCTGAACTATGTATTTTTCTCATTTTAGTACCTAAATATTTTTTTTCTTACAAGTGGTACCTAAACTTTTTCTTTTTCTCTAAATTGATACCGCTGTTAATTCAATCGTTAGTTAAATTATTATGTCTATTTTAAAAAAAATAATAATTAAAAATTGGCATGTGACAAAAAAAGACAAAAAGTATTATCTCATCTTTTATATATATTGCTTTTATTTTTTTTTCTTTCTTTAGAATCAGACCAATGATTGAATCGATCAAGCTACCAATTCTTGATTTGATCAGTTCTTCCACTTAGATCAAATAATTTATTAAAAATTCATAAAAATAAAAAATATTTAAAAAATAAAGAAAATCAGGTCAATTGTTTTTTAGCTTGGTTTAATTGGCCTGTATCAATTTGCAAGTTAACCAGTTCAACTCCTACCTCCGAATCAATACCCCAATTGGTCCGACTGGGCATTCCGACTTGGTTCTGAAAACACTGGTTGATCGAGGAAATAACATTTTTTATCTCGTTAGGTCAAGCAAGCAAGTAATGAAGTTTGAAAACAGAATTAATTGCTAGCATCTCAATCTTAGGAGGACGAATTGCAAGCATCATTCATTATAAAAGAAGAAATAAAAAAAAAAGGAAAATAGAAAAAAAACAAAGAGAGAGAGAAATAATGTAAAAGAAAAAAAATGAAAGAATTAAAAAAAATATTTTCTTAAAGTTTATATGCATGGAAAATTATTATTGGTTGCAATTATTTTTTACGGATATAATATTTTTGTGTAAAATGAGCAACAGAAGAATAACTTGGATATCGCTTGTGACTAAAAACTGTTTAAGTCTCAATATGGAAAAAAAATTATATAGTTCAAGTACCAAATTGTGTTAAGCATTTTTTTTTGAATATATTTAACAGTTTGACTAACAGATATACTAACTTAAAAAAACAAATAGTTGAAGTATCACGTGTGACAAAAAAAAAAGTGATAAATAACTTCTTATCTATTTATCATTTTCTACACTCATTTATTGAAAAAAATAGAATAAAACCTGAAAAATGTGTTAAAATAAATACTAGCTCCACACATGTACCACATTTATATTGATGTATATCGAATAATACTCCAACCAAATGTAATGATAATTATACTTTTACCAAGAGTATTAATTTTTTTTTGTAAATTAATATTTAATTACGAATTTTCTAAGAATATTGATATATTCTTATAATTTATAATTTTATTTTATTTTTATTATATTCTTTTTGTTTTAAGGCTAAAATTAAAATAAACAAATTATATTCCTTTCTCTCTTTTCCTTTTATCAGTAATTTATTTTCGGTTTTTATTTATCTTTTCTTTATCTATATTATTATTTAATTTTTAATTGAATATCAACTCGGTTGGAGAAATTATCGATATGCTTTTTTATAATTAAAATAAGTTATATTATTTAATAAATTTTAATATTTTTAATTAAAAAAATAGAAATATGAATATGTTAGGATTAAAGAGACTCATGGTTCGGACTGGACCAGCTTCAAGTAAAGCCCATGCAAGATATCTAGACTAACTTTTCAAGCCTGGCCCAACTAAAAAATGAGCTTACTATTTTGCCCATATCTGACTTAATTTAAAAAAAATAAACTCAAATTTAACCCAACTTGTCCATATTTAATTTTTTTTTAGATTAATTTTTAAATACACTAAAAAATGTTAAAATAAAATTTTTATAACACATTAAAAATCCATTAAAAATATTTATATTAAAAATAGTACCATAAATGTAATAATTTTTTTATTATATTAAAAAATACAAATAAATATATTAAATATTTTATTGTATTAAATATAATTTTTAAAATTTTATATGTTGAGTTGAGTTGTTTAATTGGGTAATTTTTATTTTAAATTTTGAGTAATGAGTTTAATTATTATTGAATTAGTGATTTAATATAAATATAAATATATATAATTATTATAATTTAATATATATAATTAACATAATATTTTTATAATACGATATATTCATATGAGGCTTGGGCAAAAAAATTTATGCCCCAAATTAGACTTATATAGAAAACGAGCCTTAAGGTCTAAATAGGTGACTCTGCCCATAAAAATATGAACCCGATCCAATTATTGTATTAGTAAAATTTTATTTTAATATTTATACTTTTTAATTTTATCAAAAATAAAAAATAATTGACTAAGTCAATATTACAAGTCAACTCAACATTAATATTATTTAAAAAATAATTAATATTATTATAAAATATTTTTGTTATTTCATAACTGAAAACATGAAATTTGTTACCCTCCACCCATCATCATTTTCAATAGCCAAGTGAGGCGCCGACGCCGTCGCTTCGCTTGTGAAGTGCCTGGTCAACATTAGTAGGGATAGAGCTTATAGCTTCAGTGTACAGAATAAGTCATTAAGACTGACTGCCATGCCTGATTGACCACAACAACCTCTTCTACCGTTGAAGTCCGCATTGGAAGGCACACTGGCGTCATCCTATATCAGAATTTTTTAGTTTGCCTGGAAACTGGTTCTGATGAAATGCTAGCTGATTTCCATGTGAAAAGTGCTTGCAAATTATAGGAATTGAAAATGAAATCATCAGTTACAGCTTTCTCTTGATCCAAACATACTTGTATTCTAAGTGCTTCACAATAATGGTTGAATACCACCATTTCTATAAGAATCTGATCTTAATCAAGAGACCCAATTTACAGATTGCTAACAATACATTATCAACAAAAAAATATTTATTAAAAAAATCAGATCATAACTGTTGTTCAATTCCCCTGCAACAGCCAACAATTCTTGAGCTGCGAAAAAGCAGTTTCCCTGAAACTCTTAACCTTCACTAAACAAAAATGGGTGCACTTTAACCCTAACCCTGAACTCACTTTAGAAGTCTTCAACAAATAACAAGCTGGTGCCAGCCCACACCCTTGGCCCTGCACCACAATCCCCCATGCCCTCGATACCTCTTCCTTTTCATCGCTCTCTTCATCATCTCCTTCTATTTGTTCAACAAATATCACCCCATCAGGCACTGGAGTCTCACCTTTCTCCCATTTTTGCTTCACCGAGACCCAGTTGTTTTCATCGGCTTTTTCCGTCCGGGTTCTCGTCGTGTTGTCGTCCGAGTAGACGTGGACCAAAAGCGGCGATTCCGGCAGCTTCTTGACGATCTCAACCACCGAATCTCTCATCCACTCGTCTATTTTCTCGTACACCAACTCGTTCCGTTTCTTCTCTTGTTGTTTCGGCAATGGTTGAAGGCTTACCTTAGACGTCGAGATCTTCTTGGTCGACGTTCTTGGTTTCGACGATTGTGGATTTGAAGCCATGAAAGAACATGGGCGTCCATTTGGGTTATGGAAGTTGAAAAGACCGGGCGATTGTTGGCGTCGAAGACAAACGTTTCCACCACAACCAACACCGCCCAACACCGCCATTGTTGATCCTCTTGTTCCCCTGTGAAATAGATTCAAGAGCGACCAAGGAAACAATTATTAAACAAAACCTGGGATTTTAGATTGGATGAATGGAGTATGATTATGTATATGTATATATATATATATAAAGAGAGTAGAGTAATTATGCGGAGAATCAGAAAAGGCGTGATGGGTTAAATATGTTTTCTTCACTTCAAGGCTGTTTGGCTTCCACGAAATTCCAACCCAACCTTTGATTCTCTACTCCCAATCCTTACGGACAATTCGTGCAACCTATTGATTTGGGATAGGATTAAAAGCACCCAATCTAAATGGAATGATAAATGTGCTAAATTTTTTGAAAAATAATTATCTATTGGTTGATAGCAAGAGAGTAGAAGATAGGCGAAAAGTAGAGGAAAAATACCCAAGTGGCAGGGGGCATAGGAGGAGGTACAAGAGAAGCGGGTCCAGTTGTGTGATGAAGGCGTTCTCCACGAGGACTGGTCGCATATGACTGTGGGAGAATCAAGACTGTTGAAGTGCGATCGGACGGTGGAAAAGTGGAGAATGCGACAGTTGGTGATGGCACGTGGTTACACGCTTACAATGCATGCAGAGTATAGGCAGGCACACGCACCGCCCTCTTACCAAACGTTTTCCTAAACGTTTGCCACATGACTTCCATGTCAGCAAATATCCTTAGCAACGCCCAAAATATTTAAAATGTGCAGTAATTATGAAGTAAACAAAATAATGTGTTTTAAATTTTATCTCATTAATTAGTAAGAAAATATTTGAAAGGTTTTTTAATTATCTTCTAATATATCCAGTCGAGTTTAAACATGATGTTAATATATTTTATCTTTATTCAAGCTTAGTTCAACAATAAATACGAGTCTACAATTTTGTCCAAACTTCTTATATTTGTAAAAGATTAACTCAAACTCATTTTAGACCTGCTCATATTATTTTTTAAATTTAAAAAAATATTTATTTTATTTTATTTTAATATTTAATAATTTTATACATTTCTTATTTATTGAAAATTTTTATATAGTCATCTTAACATTATTTTAATTTAAACATTACATTAAAATAATATTATATATTTAGTATAAGTTTATTTTTTAATGTGTTCTAAGTTACAACATAATATAAAATATTATAAACTTAAAAACGAGTTGGGCTAGGGCATTACATGTTCAAGCTCAAGCTCGACCCTTATTTTAAATAGGTCTAATTTTTTTGTTTAAACCTGTTTTTTGGACTTTATATTTTTACCTAAACCCTCTTAAATTTCGGGTGGATCCTTATGCTTGGGCTGGTAACTCAACCTAAATCTAACATTTATTTAAAAATCTGGATTTACTAGAATTATTTTTAAATTTACAGTTAAAATAAGAAGGAAAAAAATATTAATTTATTTTTTATTATGTCAAGTAAGATTAATATTTAGAAACGTAAGTTTAATTTTAATCAATTCAATCGGTTTCAACGTTAAAAAAAATGAAGAGAGAAATTGATTTCTAGAAAAAAGAAAGCAATGTATAAGTAATTGGTTTAATAGGTTCCAGGTCACAACACAATTTTTTTTATTTACGACGTAGGTTGATCAAATGAGTACAGTTTCCTTACTTACTTCTGCCTTTTAACCACGACAGTTGATTTAAAAAGGATCTCCATTGTAATAATATCCTACCTTAGATGCTACCTGTCACCTAATTTAAGTTAAATTACAATTAATGACATCAATTTTGCACGAGAGTTTAAATTATACTTAGATAAATATTAAATTTATACATGAACTTTGATTCAATGTACAATTCAATACATGAATTTTGATTTGTGCAATTATATACATTAAACTTTGATTATGGTTCAAATGTATACACCGAACTCTTATTTTGATTCAATTTACACATTTAAAAAATGAATACATCAATTTATTTTTGTATTGGATAAATATAATTATTTATATATGTAATATGTATTTTTATGAAAGAAAAATAAACAAATAGTATCTTTTTTAAGTAATAGATTATTTATACTATTATTTAAACTTCTAACTGAGTTTGTATCACGAGTCAATCGAGCTCCAACTTAATTAAAAAAATTACAAAAATGTCGTTCCATAATTAAATAAGTTGAGGGTACTTTAGTCTCTTTTTTTTTTTAAAAGGGCCAATAAATTATTATTTTTTTTGCACGTGGTGGGATTTAAATTCATACTATTTGTATTGCTTTAGTTTTACCACTCAACCAGAATTTTATTTTAAATTATTCTATGCATTTGTTACCTCCGTTAATTGTATACATTAATAAAAGTTGTTGGTTAAGTTAGTGTTACAGGTTAACTCGGCACCAATTATTAGTGACAATACAATAATAAACAATTGTAGTGCATTTAATATTCTTAACCTGTTGTATTTACGTGTTTAAAATCCGTTTTACTCACAATTTAATCTATTTTTTCATTTTAATATCTTACATATTTCATATGCTTTTATTATTTAGTTTCAAATTATATGTTTCATTATTATTTTTATATTATTTTTAAACACACCTTCATGCTCTAAGCACGTAGTTTTCATACATATACGCATGTGATAGAATTCCTAGTACCATTATTTAAGCACTTTACTGAGTTGGTTTCACTCTTAACTAAATCACTAATTCAGTTATAAAATTACAAAATAGCCCTTCTTTTAAGTTATAATTAATATTATGATGATGACACTTTTATATTTTCATACTTTTATATAATTTTTAAATAAAATAATTACAAATTATAAATCAAAGAATCAAACGCATGTTCAATAATATTAAAATATAAGTTTGTTACCGCACTACCTATATTTATTATTGAATAAATTTTGAAAGAAAATATTTTTAATATAATAAAATTATTTATTAGTTAATTCTTTATTAAAATTTCAAAGACTTAAATGGTTTTTTTTGTACACAATGGCAGCTTACTTCATCTTTAATGACTTTTAAAATTCGTTTTTTTTTAAATAAAAATAAAAAAAATCAGATTTAAAATTGTTTATTTATAAATTGAAAATGTAAGTATGTCCAAATACAAAGGCAATTGGGCATAGTGATGGACACAACATGAAATCCGCTCTCAGAAACAATTCATATGATGCGTCATATGCAATTATGTTTTGTTGGGTGCTGACTTAAGACAGTTAGACAGCTTGTTGTATGCTTTTATTATTTGTATAAAAAAAATTGAACAATATCTAATCTGATGGCTTAATGATTAAGAATGTTTACTATTTCAGATGTAATTTGAGTTTAAATCGTGTTAATTATATTTGCGCTACCACGTTAACAAAAAATAAAAATAAATAAAGATAATGGCATAAATTATCCCTATACTTTATAAAATTTATCAATGTGGTACATATGCTTTCAATTTTTCAAATTTAGTACCTATACTTTTTACCATTCACCACTTTGGTACACCTTCCAAACGACTTTAAATTCTTACTCATTTTGACACGTGGACCTCTAATAAGTTGATATGTGGTAGAGGGCCACACCCATATTTTCCAACAGGCAAACAGAAGGGCTTCTTTACAAAATTCCCTTTTTATTTTTTTAATGTCAACAATGAATTAAAAATAAAAGAAATTTATTAATCTTTTTTTCTTGGGCAATGTTTCATTTTTGTATTTTTTTTCTTCTTCATCATCATCCAACATAATCCCATTTTGATTTTATATTTTAATTTCTTTTTCATGTTTTTCCTTCGGTTCTAATAATCTTTAACTCCAAATCCAAAATTGCACCAAAATACAAAGTATTCAAATATGATATTTGGGTTTCATATCTGGGTATTCTAAAACTTATTTATGGGTTCAAAGTAAAATACTAAAGTTGAAAATAAAAACTACTCAACTTCAAAATAAAATAAAAAAAGAGAAAAGAATTATTATGGGTGTGGTGGTAAAAAATTTGCTTATAACTCCATTAAACACGAGTTCAATCCCTAGACATGTAAATTTTGGGTGCAATCATACTAACACTAATGCACAAAATCCCATCAGAATTTCGTAGTTAAGTGTTCTTGGACAAGACTAGTACTAAGATAGGTGACCTCTTGAGAAGTCCTCATGTTGCACCCCTTTCTTTTAAATGACCTTACTTGAATAGTATTTATTCTATAGGCTTATATTTCTATTTCCTTTAGTGTAAAAAAGATAGGATCTCACATTTGGTTGATGTCCTATGACCTTGTGACTGGAGCGTGATTAATTCTCTTTTCTAGGGTATTCATTTCACCATACTAAAGCTGTATAGGATCGTTTCCTGCTGGGATCAACTAAGAATAGAATGTTCATAAGGTTGTCAGACAGACTTTCCAACTCTTTTAATGGAGAGGAAAGAGAGCTTGATTTCCTTTGAAGAACTTGATAATTTAAAATGAAGTACTATAAAGATTAATGCTTCAAAATTCGTTGTGACCTCTATTACAAAGAAGGTTCCTCGTTTGTATAAGTTGTCATTGATAAACTTTCCCATCCTAAATGACTTTTTCAAGGTTCGGTGACAATGGAGGAGGCTGATGTTGAGTTCGATTAGGACATGGAAGATTGTAATGATGGTGTTTGTATAATGCCTATGTTGATTGTGGATAAAAAAATGAAGAGGAATTTGAGAAAGCCTTGGTGGAAGGCTCTCATCATCAAACTTTTAGGTAAAACTTTAGCTTACAGAATGCTAGCGTCCCGAATCTCCATTCTTTATACTTTGATGGGCAATTTTGAATTCATTGATATGGGTAATGACTTCTATGTCGTTAAGTTTAATAATGAAGAGGACAGGGCTAAAGTTTTGATTGTTACGATGGTGTTCATACAATTTCTACGATGGTTTTGGATAAAAAAAAATAAAGATGAATTTGAGAAAGCCTTGGTGGAAGGCTCTCATAATCAAACTTTTAGGCAAAACTTTAACTTTCAGGGTGCTAGTGTCTCAAATCTCCATTCTTTGTACTTTGGTGGGCGATTTTGAATGTATTGATATGGCTAATGGCTTCTATGTTGTTAAGTTTGATAATGAAGAGGATAGGGCTGAAGTCTTGATCAAGGGACTATGGAAAGTTATGGATCACTACATTACGGTTAAAAAAATGGCAACAAAATTTTCACTTAGAATTGGCCTTAACTCACTCTACTGCAGTTTGGGTTCATTTGTCGAGGTTTCTTTTAGAATACTTCAATGAGGATGGGTTAGTTCAATTTATGAAGTTTGTTGGTAAGTCGATTAAGGTTGATTCTAATACGACCTTTGAACAAGGGGAAAATTCGGTAAAATTTACGATGAATTTGATCTCTGCAATCTGCTTATTTCTCAAGTTAGAGTGGGGAAATTTGTTCAGAAAATTAAGTATGAAGGAGTGCACACAGTCTGTTTTTCTTATAGGGTTGTGGGTCATCAGACTGATGCATGCATTACTTAAAAAAATGATAATAACCATGGCAGAGGAAAGCTCCATTGTGACTGTGAAGATGACGAATACTGGAGAGGGGATGTCAGTTTCAGTGGCAGAATACTTTTCTTACGATATGTGGATGTTGGTACAGTGAATTCGCGTCGTTCAAAATTTTTGTGGACCAAATCTGATTCTCGATGTAATTTAGGGAGATAATAGATTTAATATTTTAAATAAGGAAGTAATAGAGGGAGATAAGGTGATGGATGATCCTTCAAATTCCTTGATTGGTATTGTTGGATCTGGTGCCCTAAGTATAGTATATTCGTTTGTATACTTATAATTTTTTTGAACAGATTGGTTAATAAATTATTCATGAATTACACTAATACCCTTTGTATATTATCCTCACATGGTTTTTTTATGTAAAGAAAAATAGAAACAAATATTAGCTAACTAGTTATTTAATGTTTAACTAATACTAAGTAATATAACGTGGTCAGATCATAATACGGAAAAACAAATCATATTAGTAGACGAACCTAAACATGTCATTAGTCCAATCAGAAATGAGCAAACTAATTGAAAGATTAATATGTCGTCTATCAAGTCCAATTGGGGAGATACTTTGTCTTTATTGGGAAATTTACCCATATTGTAGTAAATATATGACTGTTTTCTATGTATTTGAATGATGAATAAATAAATAAAGTTAATTTTATATTTCACTATTATATCTTTTGTTTTTCTGACTGTCATGTTTTGCATATATGACGAAATTGTGACAAACAAATGTTAGCTCATTGATTGTCTATATTCACATTGATGATAAGTGGTATTGTAAAAATGCTTACATTACGAGAAAAACAACTTACTTTTGTAGATAATACAAATGAGTTTGTAATTCCCCCAAAAAATCAAAGTGAACATTTGATTCAAATACTTAGAAGGATTATTATGCCGTCTACAATTTCAATTTGGGAGATGACTAGTATTGGCTATCGACTCCAGGGGTAGAGACATAGATGTACTCATTGGAAGAATGATAAATTGGACTAGATTCAAGTTGAAGTAATTCTGAATTTGTTTGTGAATTAATTCACTTGTAACGTTTATGGTGTGACTTATCTAAATACTGAGTTAGTCACTGACAATGCATATATAACTCATGTGCTTTGATATCAGTGGAGGCTTATGCTCTAAAGATGATCGAACCGATAGCCGGTATATTGGGTACATAGCTTATGTATGTCATAAATTTACTAGCAAAAATGAAATTCATATTTTGATTAAAGAGTTAATGATATCCTTGCATTGACATTGTGTGTATTGAGAAATATGGCATGTGACCATGGGTTGCTTGTTCTCGAACAAGTAATTTATCACAGTAATTAGTCATTAAGAAGAAACACTTGTGATAATGAGATAAAATATGATCGTATTGAGTGAACGGAATAACATATGCCAAATATGCTGAACAACCCTGTTGAAGTAATTTACTAGCCTTTATTGTTGAAATGATACGTGTCGGCCCACTAGTACAAATACCGTCTATTTCAATCCGATCCCCACTGTCTGTTTGAATACTAAATTTCTTTTTATAACAGTCCAAAATTACTCCATATTCGGATAGTCAATCCATTCCCAATATTATATCAAAATCCCCAAATGGCATAATCAACAAGTCAACAGGAAAAGTTTTATTCTTTATAATTAACGGGCATCTCGGACAAACATGATTCACTAACATTGTTTGGCCTAGCGGACTTGACACCTCTATAGACACTTTAGACATTTCAGATTTCAGTTTTCCCGATTTGACTAATTTTGAATTAATATAAGAATGTGAAGATCGGGATCAATCAAAGCATAAAGCAGGCTCGTAATACGGTAAAAATATACTGTCACCACATCGTGAGCATCACCTTCTTCTCGTTTTACGACCACATAAGCTCGGGCTGGTACTCGCTTCATTCATTTGAGTAACAATATCATCGCTCCTTCTACGGTGCCTCCTCCGGAAGCCGAACTACCTCTACGACCTCCGCCTCTAGCGGTGATGCGATCTTTGTGACGATACGGTGCAACACTATCGGTGTTCGGACAATCTCGATAAAATGGTCAGTAGAACCACATCGAAGCAACCTCTAGTTACTTTCCAACATTCTCTCTCGTGTTTCTTCCCGCGATGCTCACGATGCGGAATTTCTACACTTCGAGGTGGACCTCTCACACTACTAGTAGATACTGTCATCTGTTTACCTCTGCTTCTACCACCTTTGTCTGAACTAAAACTGGATCTCCAGTCACTTCTTGATTCTTTGAATCACTTCGGTATTGGATTAGAACTAGTAGTTCCCATACGTTTCCCAGCTGATTTACCAATTTCTAATTTTTTATCCAGGCCCAGTACTTGTTCTATCATTTTTGCTCGCTCAACCAGATCAACAAGTTCAGTAATTCTGAGACTTACCAATTGAATATTGATTTCATCTCGCAGTCCCCGTAGAAATCGTTTACAACTATCAGCCTCGGTTGAAACATATTCTAAAGCATACCTGCTCAATCTAGAGAACTCTCGCTCATAATCTAGTACTGACATATTCCCTTGTTTCAATACTAAAAACTCTTGCTTTTTCTCTTCGATGTACAATTCCCCAATATACTTCTTCTGAAATTCTTTTTGAAATAAGTCCCAGGTTACCTGATCATCCTGCAAATGTCTAACCACAGATTCCCACCAGAGATACGCTTCTCCTTGTAACAGTGATACAACACATATCAGACTCTCTCGGGGGGTGCAATCTAATTGTTACAAAACTCTTTTTGTTGTTTCCATCCAATTTTCAGCAGCGGACGGATCATCTCCTTTTAATCCCTGAAATTCCGTGGCACCATATTTTTGTAACTCTTTAATCGGGGCCTATCTGACAGTAGGTACAGTTATAGTAGCAGGTATAGTTCTCACTATATGCTGTAATGCATCAGCTATATCTCTTAACAGTTGTGAAGCATTTATTTCTCTCCCTACGTTAGGAGGTTGATTATCTAACAGATTCACACCAGGTGTAGCAGATTCAGTTTCTTCTAATTCTCGACTTCCAGTATACATTTCCTATTCAACATTATTCATTCTTTCATCTGACATTTTATCTATAAAACAAAATCAAATAAATATATTAGCATCCAAAAATCCCGACTCAATTTCGACTCGACAGTGGCATGTACTTCTAAACTCACTTCTGAGCCCAAGTTAGCCCGAGAATCGGCTAAACTTGATAGCTCTGATACCAACAACTGTAACACCCCCTAACCCAAAACCGTTGCCGGAACGAAGTTATGAGGCATTACCGGACATATCAGACAACTTACGAATAATTTACAATTAATATAACTTTCATAGTATAATATAATAATTAAGTCCCTATCTTGGACTCTCGAAGTTCAAACACGTATTAAAAGTAGAACGAGACTTGTTCGAGTGTTCTGGAATTTTTTTTTATATAAAAATTTCGACAGCATTTCTGCTTATTTTTACCTAAACCTCTTGCAAATTCAAACCAAAACAACCAACACCAATGTTTCACATTCATATAACTAATATTTATATCATTAACATAATTTTAACTTAATAACTATCATAGCATCATTCAAAATTGGTTAAAAACTTCATTCATTTAACAACTTAATGTTCATGTATCAAAATATCATGTACTTTCCTTACCATTTCATTTAACCATCTAAATTTTATAATTCGTCCTTCACTACCCAAAGTAATATACATATTTAAGTGACTAAACAACACTTATGTACATGCCACCTTTACCCAAAAGAAAATATACATCACCAAATTTGTATTGGAGTCGGGAATGTTCGGATCTTTGAGCCAAGACAATTGACTTCTACTAACTGCGCATGACGGAAACAACAGACATTTGAGTATGGATATACTCGAGTGGTATTACCATAATTCAAAAATATCATCAATAATAAAAATATAAATATTAAAATTCATAACAATTAATTTCTTAAATACTAATTCATGCTTTATATATATATATATTTATTTTCATCATTTCATAATAACAATTCAATTTAATTATTCGACAATCAATGTATTTTTCACAAACTTGAATTTAAACCACTTATGAACATTTAGCTCATACTTTTCTCTTTCTATCACAATTCCAATTTCTATTCATAATTCAATTTTTTTTTTCATTTCAATACCTTAAATTCACATTTCAATTTTTCACCCTATTAACGTAACTCGGACTTTAGCGAATACACGGATCCAACCAAACACATCAATATGGCACCCAGTGCCTCATCGGATAGTTCGAAGTAATAGTTGACACCCAGTGTCTCATCGGCCTAGCCGAAGTAAAGTTGGTACCCAATACCTCATCGAATCTATCCAGAAGAAATATAGTGACACCAGTGTCTCATCGACTCGAGGTCGAAGTATCCCTGAACACTTCAAATCTATGGCATGCCAACTATATCCGACTCAGCCCGACTAATTAATAGGGTATTCAATTCACAATTCAAATCACCATTCATTTTTCAATCAATACACTTTTCAAATAATCACATATTCCATAATTCACTTATTCAATTCCATTTGACTCAATTTGCATCACTTTCATTTTTACTCAATATTCATATCAATTTCACATACTTACCTCAAGTCTTACTTACCATACATAACAATTAAAATTTCAGCAATCAATAATAATTAAAATTAGAATTATAGTAATACACACCGTAATTCTCCCGTTTTAGTCCTCGATGACTCTCTCATTTCCTTTTGATGCTGACGTTTCAGGTTCTTTGTTGGCTACGAAAATAATAGTAATTTATATTATTATTTACAGCATTAATTATAATAAATAATTAAATTTCTAAACAATTCCTATCTTATTCCCAATTTAATCCTAACTAAATTTAATTATTTTCTTAATCCAATTCACTCTCTTTTTCTATTCAAATTTTGTCTAAACTTATATTTAACTATAAAATTTCCAGCATATTTCCCTAATTTCGAAATTTCTTCAATTTAGTCCCTACAACATAAAACTTATAGCCTAGTTTACAATTTAATCCCTTAATCAATTCTAACTTAGAATTCATTCAATTAAATCCCTAATTCCATAATTTTTCCAACATGAACCCTACTTGAAAACATATGAACTCTTGAACTATCAACTTAATTTCATCAAAATCTTGTTTCAAAACTTCTAAAACATCAAAATTAAGTAAAAGAGGCTAAATTGACTTACCTATTAAACTTCCAAGCTTCAAACCCTGAATTTTTCCTTTCTTCTTTCTTTCTCCTTTCTTTCCCCCATTTACGTTTGAGCATTCTGTTTCTTTCTATTCTTTTTCTTTCTTTTATTTCTTTTGTTTCTTTATTTAATTATTAACATAATATAATATAAATATCATATATTAAAATATCTTTTACTTTAATATTAAGTAAATTAATAATTATATAACAAGTGTACATTTTATATTATTACAAATGTCATTATCTAATTTACTTATCAAATAAAAATCTCATGATTTAATTAATACAATTAATAATTATAAAATATCTTTATACTTAAATTATAAGTAATTAAATATTTAAATTACAATTGTACCAATACAATTCTTACACATGTATATTTTATTATCATACAATTGTCTTCTATTTAATTTATTTATAATATATCATCAATTAAATAATTATAATAATTTAATATAAAACCATAATAATAATTTTAATCTATATAATACATACATTCAAAAAAAAATCTTGATTTTTCTTCCATTTGCCGCCTCAATTTATGTAAATGGCTTAATTGCCATTTTGATCCTTTTTATTTTCTATTACTTTAAAATTAAACTTTTACCCCTTATTCAATTTAATCTTTTTTATTACTTACTCTAAATTAAGCTAAATTCACCTAATTAGATCCTAATTAGACACACCACTAGGCTCATAAATATTTTTAATAATTATTTTCGAACTTATTTCACTAAGATGGAGGCCCTATAACTCACTTTTCCGGTGCCCGTGAATTTCGGGTCATTACACTAAGCCCTATGTTTGAAATTGGGCCGACAGTCCAATCACTGGCTAGACTGGACCGATGGGCCTTCACTAGTCTGAACCGAATTGACAACAATTGAACCAGTCAAGCCCATTCGGGCAAAACACCGCCTGTTTAGGGTGTCGGAGAAGTTGTGCTAACGATGGCATTGCTGGCATAGTGGCTACAACGACGACGATCTGGCAGCCGACGGATGGTCTGCGACGATGGTTCTTCGGTGGTAGAGCAATAGAAAAATTAGACTCCTAGTGGGACTCTATTGGGTAACTTGATTTCAAATTAATTTTTCCAAAGATAATATTATTTTAATGAATTTAATATTAAACTAAATTTAATATTTATCTAGATATTAATATGAAATATTAAATTTAACTTAAAATTTATCTAGATAGTATTTTATTAATTTAATATTAATATGAGATTAAATTTAATTTAATATTTATCTAGATAAAATTTTATTAATTTAATATTAATTTGATTAATTCTAATATTAGTTGAACTATCTCTAAACTTAATTTAATATTAAAGAGAGTATGAGTCATTATTTTCATACACTTGAATTAAAGAAAAGTTGTAGAAAGAAAATTCTCTAAAGAAATTATTTCAGAAAATTTCTAGAGATATACTTCTTATTTACCACTTGAACCTAGAAGTTTAAAAAAATTACGAAATTACGAAATTACCCAATTAGAAATTTTATGAAAAATTTTCTAATTCAAAGCGAGCCTACACTTAGCAGACGTGCATTTGAGGATAATGAAAAATACTACTCGATTGAAACGTTCATCCTAGATAGATCAAAAATGCACGATTTTGATTAAGTGTTTATTACTTTAAATAACACAACAAAGTTCTTGTTTTTGGAAAAAAAAATTAAAACTTTAGTTTTCCCTTAAAACCTATTTTCCAACAGTCTTGGGCATCAGAGTGGATGACTCCCAAAAGATAAGTACATAGATGTGATCAACTAGACTGGCAGTACATCAAAAAGGACTCAAGTAGAATAAATCTTGAATCCGTTTATGGATTTATTTACTTGTGACATTCATAATATGACATACCTTAATCCTGAGTGAATGATGAATTATGTATGTGTGACTTGTACACTTTGATGTAAGTAAAACCCTAAATTTGAATAAAAAAAGGAACTGAAAGTTAGTGCATTAGGTTCGACTTTTGCAGTATGTAGCATCATTCATAATAGTGAAATTCATAGCTCAATATATGGGTAAATGATATCCTCTCATTGAAATTACATGATAGATGAAAAGTAAACGTGGCCACGAGTCGTTTGTTTTTGTGATGAATGACTTAATTACTATTTGATAGTAGTTGACTTTTTATGAAGGAAAATGTATGGTTACCTTAAGATAAAATAGAATCGTATTGGGAGAATGGATTTATTCCAAGGAGATTAAGGATATCCTATAAGGGTAACAGATCTTATAAGGGTAACAGACTTATGATAAAGTCATTAGATAAGCACTAATCGAGTAGCTTTCGTAATGGTATGTCATTAGGGAGAGCTCAATCACGATACTTAATGGAATGACTTCATGACAGAATGAGTTTATAATTAATAAGCGAAAAGTTGAAATTTAATTATAAATTATTTGAACCCTAATCACATATGTCCAATCGGCCCCTCCGTTAGCTCGTTGAAACCATAAATGAATTGCATGTTGAATCAAATGTACATAAATTGATGAAAATGATAGAGTTAGAGAAATGTGTTACATCCGGAAATGTATGTAGTTTCTCACTAAATATGAAAATGATCTGAAAAATGATTTGTGGCTTTTCCAATTATTAATTAATTGATGTTCGAAATTGAATTTAAATTAACTTATTATTGTGAGTTCTTTTACGGTAAAGTTGTAATGATTTTAACAGAATTAGAATTGGGTTAATAAAATTATTTAATTGGAAAATTAATAATTTAAATTAATTTAGTAAATAATGTTTATTTAAGGAAATAAAAAAAATATACTAAGTTAGATTAAATTATAAAATATTGGGTTAAAAGTTCATAAAACACATATAATTAGACTCAGTATGAGAGAGACTCAATTCCCTCTTGATGAAAACAAGAGGACGACAAAACCTAATATTTTTACCTAGGGTTGTTGCCCCTCTCTCCAAAATATGAGGAAGTTAAGATTTTTTTCTATTAAATAAATATTATTTAGGTTTTATTAGTTCAACAATGATTCCTCAATCTGTAATTATAAATAAATAGCATTGATAGACTTCAAAACACACTTCAAAAAAAAGAGACACAAGTCTCTCATAAGTTTTCAATCTTGTTATTTTACCAGAAAATAATGAAAATTTATTTTTTTAGAATAAATTCTATTTTTTGAGAATTACAATTCTTCCTGTTTCTATTTGAGAGAAAAATTTACTTTCCCATTGAAAGTAAAGAAAATAAATTTTGATTCTATATTTGATTCGAAAGTGTTCAGATCTAAACTCGAAGCAGTTTATGGTACGGAAATAATGAAAAAGACTGTTCTGTTAAAAATTGAAAATGTCTAGAATCTGTCTAACTCGGAACTATGTACAATTTAAAAAAAAAAAAAAGTCTATTATTATAAATATCATCAACTGAGTCAATTTTTAAAGTTTTATTTTTCCGCTGTATAATAAAATAGTTTTCGATCTGGATTTTTTTCCAACCGCGTAGGGATTTACTAGCCAACAAAGTCAAACGGTTTAAGGGTTCTCGTGGGCCCAATTTTTGACCCTTTGGAGGTAAAGAACGTAAGAATTATGGAGAATGTGGGCAGGCCCATGCATGTAATGAAACTCACGTGGAAGTCAGTGCTAAGTCGATGGTACCTAGAGTAGTTTTTGATAGAAAGCATGCATCTTCTTCCCTTGCTCCATCATTTATCCCCACCGGTTGAATGGACGTTAATGCCCCCCCATGGAGTTGGATGTGGCCTGGGTTCAACCTTCCATCTCATCTCCGGTTCCTGTTGGAATAATCCCTCTTCCTCAACATCATGGTGATCCTCCTAACTCCTTGCTGGAAGGGAAAGAGACGACAAGACACCAGGAGTTGTTGGCCTTTGATGACGCTTTGCACGAGCCTGCTATCCGTGTTTCTAAACCTATTAACAATATTTAATTATGCGTGCGATTACTTGAAATTGCAGAGGACAAGAAACAAATTTTTTTTTACAGCATTGTAGAGATATGTTGATTAGAGAAAAGCCGAATGTAATTTGTTTGTTAGAAACAAAGACGACTGCGGGTCATGGTGTTTTCCTTGGTCTTAAACTGGGATTTGAAGGTTCTTTTGAGGTGCCTACTATGGGGTTTCGTGTTGGTTTAATTCTTTTGTGGAAAAAGAGTTGTTTATAGTTAACAATTATTGAGGCTACTGATCAAGTGATTCACTGCAAAGTTAATGAGGATAACAAAGGGTGGATTGCTTCTTTTGTTTATGTTCAACCTTCTCCAGATGCTCAAAATCGATTTTGGGAGAATATGTCGACTTTTGCGGGTCATGTTACTCAATCACGGACAGTTGTTGGGGATTTTAATGACTTTGCATCTTAGGAGGAACGATGTGGTGGTCATAGTGACTGTTTTAAACGTATAATGAAGTTTCAGGATCGTTGGAATCTTTGTAATTATTTGATGTGGAGTGCACGGGTTCCAAGTTTACCTGGGTTCAACGAGTTCATGGTGCTATTGTTTTGCAAGGAAGCATGGATTGTGTTTTGATCAATGCTTCTGTCATGCATTATTTTCCTGAGATGAATGTTGTTAATCTTCCTAGGTTATATTCAGATCATAATCCTATTCTTTTTGTCACCTACGCAGGATGTGTGCCCCCCAAGGATAAACGACCTTTTCTGTTCGAGGCAAATAGGTTGACTGATGCCGGCTTCTCTAGTATCTATGAGTCAAGATCGTCGGATAATTCTACTTCTTTGGTGTTAGCAATTGAGGGGTTACTAAAGTAGTCAAAGAATGGAAAGAAATGGAAGCTTTTTCGGAGGCTTCGTGGTATCATGTGTCATTATTTCTTCAACAATTAGATGTGGATTTATTCAAAGAGTATTAATGGGTTCTTGCTCGTTGATTGGATTGCTAATGGTGAACGTAATACTAAGTTTTTTTTCACTACCAAAGTAGCTTTCTAGCTGGGCGTAACACCTCAAAATGATATTTGTGTTAATCAAGAAGCGGTGCATTCTATGGTGAAGATGCAGGATAGACAAGGGGCTACGCTTTTAAAAATCGAACTTTTGCCTCTTTGGAATGGTCAGGTCCTTAAAGAATTTACTCCCTAAGGAGGATTAATGTAAGCGGATCCGCTTTTGCCTTATCTTTTCATCTTAGTTATGGAAAAGCTCTCATATGACCCTTGAAAAACAAGCAAATGGACTCTGGAAACCTCTCAAGGTTTCTCGTAATGCCCCGACTTTGACTCATTTATTGTTTGTCGACGATCCCATATTTTATTTGCGCATGTGTCTATTGGTCAACTTGATTACGTTCGAGCTTGTCTTAAGGAGGTTGGGGATGCCTCCTGGTTGGTTGCTAATTTAGACAAGTCAAAGCTGTTTGTGTCACCAAATATTCACCGTAGTGTGGCGGTTATGTTGAGTGGTCGGTGTGGTATCCCCTTCATCACTGAGGATTTGGTATGTTTTTGGGGGTTCCCGTCATCCACAAAGAGCTAATAAAGACTTGTGTGCTCCGTTAAACGTCTTGACGATTTGAAAGGGAAGGTTTTATCTTCGACGTCTTCTATTCCTTTGTACTCTATGCAAACAACCTTACTTCCGGCTTCTGTTTGTGATGAATTGGGTAGGCTCAATCGCAGTCTTCTTTGGGGAGAGTCTACAGATTATTCTCATAAGTTCGTCGTACGAAAGTGAGTGGGGGCCTTGGACTGCGTAAAGCTCGCTTAAACAACATGGCCATGCTTGTTAAATCTAGTTGGAGGATTTTCTTTGGTGTCATGTATTCTGGTCAAAATATTTGGCCAATCAATTTTGAAAAAGTAATAAAATAAAATATATTTAAGATTAAAAAATAAAAAAGAAGAAAATTCATAAAATTAAAAAAATTAAAAAAATTAGAAACTCAGAAAGCAAAAATTGACCAGTCAGTGTCGATAGTCAATTTTCCATTTGTTTTCAATTTATTTTAATTTTTTATATTTTTAATTTATTTTGTAATTTTCTAAAATTTTAATTATTTTTTAATTTATTAAGCCTAAATCATTTTAACACTATCAATCATGTATAATATATGAAAAATAATCAAAACAAGACTTAATCTTGGGGAGAGCATAATTTTGATAATCAAAATAATTAAAATAATCAAAATAATCAGGCAGGCGGATTTCAAGCATTGCTAGACATTAACGAAGAAGAATGAAAAAAAAATAAAAAATATATATATATATATAGAGAGAGAGAGAGAGATATGATGTAAAAGAAAATAAGAGAATAAAAAATTGTTTCTTAAAGTTTATATGGCAATTTAATCAGTTGAAATTTTTCAACGAATATAATATTTTAGTATAAAATGGTAATAAAAGAATAATATGGGTATCACTTGTGATAAAAAAATTGGTATCAACTTGAAAAAAATGGTATAATTTAGGAATGAATTTGTGGGTTAAGTTTTTTCTTTTTAAATATACTTTTAACCAGGGGCAAAGCCAGAACAAATTTTTAGGGGGGCGAATGAAATTTTAATTTTTTATAGTCTATATCTTTATAATTTTTAAAGGATTAAATCAAATTTTTATAATTTTAGGAGGGCCAAAGTACAATTTTATCTTTACTAATTTAAAATTTTAAAAAACTTTCAAGAGCCTAAATAGAATTTTTCTATTTTAGGGGGCCAGGGCCCCTGCTAGCCTCCTGTATCCCCCTACTTTTAATGGTTTGATTAACGGAGATACCAACTTAAAAGAAAAAGTAATTTAGGTAACACTCATTATATATATATATATATATATAACCAAAATGACACAAACCCATCCACATGTAAAATATAAATTTTAAAAATCATATAAATATATAATCCCTTAAATACATTTATTGAATTAAAATTTAATAATAACACAAAAATATACTATTTTTTCTTTTTTGGTTAAATTTGCTATTAGTTATTATTTCGTGAAAGCTAAGAATTTAGTTCTTGTAGTTTAACTTAATCATTTTTAGTCTCTATATTTTTCAATTTATTTAATTTTAGTTCCTATACTTTTCAAAATTTGAAATTTTAGCCCTAACCCACTGATGGCTGTCGATTCCACCAATATAAACCTACACCTAATTTGCAAATTAAAGCAGTATAGGGAGTAGGGTCAATCCCACAGAGACTGGGTTTACTGAAAATTATTTATCTCTCGACCGGATTTATGTCTGGGCAGTTGCCGTGCCCGCGATGTTTGGGGGGTAAAATGTGAAACCTCAGCCTTAAGCACGGGTTTTTCCGTCTTTGACCCGATCCTCGAAATTAAGTGAACTCCTCTTTTCTAATAAGCTAGTTATAGCTACCAAGGACGCCTCAGACACCAACTCTTCCTTGTGTAAATTAGTTATGGAACGTCCTATAACTAACCCTTATCGATCGAACAACCTACGAAACGTTCGTGATTTAGAACTCCGGCAGCTTTGCATTCTAGAAGAGCCTAGCTCGAACCAATGCCCTCAAACGTTTGGGACATTTAAATCTGGTTACTACTTCCCTTGACGGAACCAAACAACAATCCCCACTTGGCACGCCAATGTGTTCACAGAAGACCAATTAGACAATCGATCCTTTCGGAATTCCAACTGTACGTCTAGCCACACTAACTCAAACGACGTCTTTTTTGACTTAGTGTTGTCTTGACTTTGTGAGTTGACGAAGTCATACTCTTAATCCGGAGAAATAATAAATATCGAAAATTGGGAGTTAATCAACTCGGGTTCGTAACTCACGGGTTTTTGACGGGGTTAACACCGGCTTAAAGCTGAAAAGGGATTTAGTGTGGCATGAATGTAATCATGCTTGAAGGTTGTAGATTGTGTTTTGGCTTTGTGTGAAGGATGATGGAATTTTGGAAAGGAAAGGGGACTTGGAGAGCAATTGACCCAATTGTGGAAAAGAAACAAAAATTGGAGACAAAGTTACAAAATGCAACGTCGAATTAAAGAGAAAAGAAATGATACTCCAACTCCAAATTGAAAAAGGAAATATAAGAGAGAGTAATTCTATTCCAAGTAGAAGAAGGAATACAAATTAAATGATGATTTTTCTAGGAAACTAAAATCCTCTATTTATATACATAGGGTTACTAAAAATAGCCTATTCTAAATTAATAAAATAAAAATAAAAATAAATAATAAAACTAAATAAAACAAAATAATATCTTCTATTTTTAGATTTTTACAAAGTCAAAATTGATATTAAATCCTTGGCCTTCCCATCTTTATGATTTGGCCCCAACTCAACGATTCGTTTTTCAATTTGGCCCATTTTTGCTCGTTTTTGACTAATTGCATCCCTGGCATGATTAAATCATAAAAACACCAATTAAGCAGAGATTAATTAAAAAATAAACCAATTTAAACACAAGAATTATGTAAATTAGTGTGTTTATCACCCACACAATAGTAGTTAAATCATTTGATTAAATTCAATTACTAGTCATGTACTATGTATACAATTGTAATTCTCTAATTGGACCATTATAAGCACCTATACTTTTCGAATTTTGAAATTTCAACTTTGACACAAATGATAATCATTAATCCATTAATTGAATTTTTAGTTATTAATATGTGGAAATAACATGTTGGCATGACATTACACATATGATAGTATATTTGCCGCATCAGATTTTGGAAATAACATAACTAATTTAATGAATTTAAAGTTATCGTTTGGTGAGTATTGAAATTTTAAACTTTAAAAAGTACAAGGACTAAAAATGACCATTTAAATATAAAGACTAAATCCACAACTTTTGTACAAGGACTAAAAATGACCATTTAAATATAAAGACTAAATTCACAACATTCGTAAAGTACAAGGACTAATAGAAAAATTTTACCTTTTTTTTCCTTTTCATTTTTTGGAGTTAAATCACTTTTTGGGACCTAAACTTGACAATTGTTTGTACATTGAGATCTGAACTTTTTTTTTGTCTAAGTTAGTTTCTGAATTCGACAAATATTGTTCCCACATTGGAGCTTGAATTTTTTTTTCAAGTTACTCCATGAACTTGGAAATTATTTTTAAATTAGGGTTTGAACTTTTTTAATCTAAGTTAATCCTTAATATTTCCTTAAAAAGGCTAAAACTCAGATTTCAATATGAACACTTACCAAATTTAGAAATTAACTTAAACCCCAAAAACTCAAACTCCAATATAAAAATTATTATAAAACTCAAATCCTAAATAGTGATTTAATGAATTTTTTTGAGTTTTCCTTTTCCACAAAAGGCAAATGAAATTATCCTTTAAAAATAAATGAGGTCTTCCATGAATCCACAATTCAGATTAAGATATCCAAGTGGGTAGTTTTTATAAGAGATAAAATCATTTGCCCCACTAACAAATTATTGTTTTAGGGTGAGTTTGGATGGGCGGTGGGTTGCGTTTAGTTTACTTTTTATTTCACGTTACAGTATTGCTAGAGTATCTAATCTCACCGTTACTGCTATTTTTATACTAACCGCAGGTAAACGCACCGCCCATCTAAACTCACCCTTAGTGTTGAAATATATTTCAAGTCTTTATATTTTTTTGTACATTTAAATTTTAGTTTTTTTTAATATTTTATGAAATTTAGTCTTTTTACTTTTTAAATTTTAAAATTTAGATCTAATTGTCAATATTGATAAAATTTATCTATTAAAGTTTGTTTTATTTCAAAATGTCATATCAATGTATTTAATAAAAAAATTTAATAGTATTGACTATTGGACCTAAATTTTGAAATATAAAAAAGTAAAATAACTAAACTCCTAAAAATAAAAATAAAGAGACTAATGGTGAGTTTGGATGGGCAGTGCGTTTAGCTGTGGTTAGTGTAAAAATAGCGGTGGCGGTGAAATTAGATACTGTAGTGATATTGTAGCGTGAGACAAAAAGTATACTAAACGCACCGCACCCAATCGCCCATCCAAACTAAGCCTAAATTTCAAATGTACAAAAAATCACAACAGTACGGAAATTAAGTACATGTTTAACCTTATTTGAGGTGATAGCAACTTCCTCTTATAAAGATAAAATAAATAAATTCAAATATTAACAAATACATTTGTTGAAAAAAAAATCATATTTTAAATACTTGGGAGTTGATAGTTTAATCTAGGCCTTTTAGAATAAGATCGACAATTGAACTTATTAGACCATCGATTTTTGATTCAATCAGTTTATCCGTCTAATTTGATTGAATAAATTATTAAAAATATTAAGAAAATAGAGAAAAATAATTTAACCGATTTAATTACCAATTTAACTGATTTAACCAATTTATAAGTGAACCGATTTGACCCTTTATTTCAAATCAATATTCTTCGACCGATACAATTCCGAAAAGAGTAGAGTAATCTAAAAGTAAACGATTAGTTGAAGATGGCCTGAATCTTAAAAGAAAACATGTGCTACACAGTTCCTCAGAGAGACACCCACATTAATAATATCAGAGGAAAATTAGTTATTGGGGTATGAGACAGAAGCCTAGGGTAAAGGCTTTTTCTTGATGGGTGATTGATCCTTACAGGCTGCCTGTGCTGGACCTACTTTGATGATCTAAAATGTAAATGTAAGATAAGGGGGTAGGTAAAATGAAAGGTCGTTAGCACTTCAATCACGTGGGTTCCCTAATGCCCTCAATATCAAAGCCTCAAATCCACCCAATAATATTACAAAGGCTGCAAAACAGACAAGTCTGCTAAACCTGTTTATGCTTAAACCAAATCAAAGCAATCACCCAGAATTCATAAATCCTATCTTCCTGCAAGTCAAATGGGTGAAAATTAGATGAATCACAAATGACAAGTCCTTAACTTACCTACCAACCACCATCTGCCCATCCAGGAGGCCCCAAGTCTTAGTCTTTGTGCTATGTTGAAATGCTGATGTCCTATGTCTATGCCATTTATGCTTTGGTATAAAAGGCATCACCACTCTTTAATTTCTCATTTCACTTACAAACTCAACCATCTTTGCCCTTTCATTGCTTCCTTGCCTGCCTTAAACCTCCTTCAAGCATAGCCAGTAAGTGGTTTTATCTTTCAATTTTAATGGTGCTTTGGTATTTAGTTTACCATCTATTTTTTCTTAATTCAAATGTATTTTTTGGGTGTTTCAGTGACTACTGAAATGGTAATGGTTGATGAAGTCCCTTTTCCTCCACAAATCACAACTACCAAGCCACTATCTCTTTTGGGTCATGGTAAGTTCTTTTTTTTTTTCATACTATGTTTCGTATAATTACACAAATTAATTGAGTTAAACTCTATGTTTTTAGATCGAAACTCACTGTGTTAAACTTCAACTATATATGTTTTTCATGATCCTTAACGTGAAAACTAGTTCTAGTCTCTTTTTCTTCAATCACTACGTTTAGACCCTAAAATCTAATTTCACTTTGTGGGGCTGGGACAGGAATTACCGACATTGAGATTCACTTTTTGCAAATCAAGTTCACAGCAATTGGGGTTTACCTTGAACCAGAAGTTGTAGGACATTTACAACAATGGAAGGGTAAGCCTGGGAACGTGCTAGCTGAAGATTATGACTTCTTCGAGGCTCTTATTAATGGTACAAACAACCAATTCCCATAATTCATTCTTCAAAGTTGTAAGAACTATCATAGTTACAATGTGATTTATAAACAACTATAATCACAACCTGCAGCTCCAGTGGAGAAGTTTCTGAGAGTTGTGGTGATTAAGGAGATCAAAGGTTCCCAATATGGAGTGCAGCTAGAGAGTGCTGTGAGGGACCGATTGGCAGCTGACGACAAATACGAAGAGGAAGAGGAAGAAGCCTTGGAAAAAGTTGTTGAATTCTTCCAGTCTAAATATTTCAAGAAGGATTCAGTCATCACTTACCATTTTCCGGCAAATTCAGCCACTGCTGAGGTATATTTTGAGTCCATAAGTAAAACCATTCATTCATTCATTCATGCATGTTTTAATATGATAGTTTTTGTGTATGTGTGGATGTGCTCAAACAGATTGCATTCACGACGGAGGGAAAGGAGGAAGCAAAAATCAAAGTAGAGAATGCGAATGTGGTCGAGATGATCATGAAATGGTACTTAGGAGGAACAAGCGGAGTGTCTGCAACTACCATTTCCTCCTTAGCTAATACCCTCTCCGCTGAGCTTTGCAAATGAACGTATGCTGTTTTGTTACCAAGTCTTTCCTACTAAGAACCATCCTGTTTGTTGTGCTTTCTTTACCAATAAATTATGATATGATTGGAGTTTTCGCTTATTTACAAATCCATTTCCTTCACTCCCATGATTGACTGAAGCCCCAAAATGAAAATGCCAGACAATTTGCTTTCATGTTTTCAGATGTGCTTCATTGCCTATAAAAGCAACCGCATTGCACAACTACAATCATAACTCCTATAACTCACCCAAAAGGAAATGATCTCTTCTTATACGCAAATAAAGTTGTTTTACAAGCAACACATTAACAAGTGTGTTAAGAGATGTGCTGAAGCTACGCTTCTGCTTGAACTAAATATAAGAACCAATGATTAACCATGCTCATGCGGATTGTGTTCTATTTAAAAAATAAAATTTGGGGAATAAAGAATTCTAATCCACTAAGACTTTAGTGGAAAAGTTTTATTCTAACTGAAACTCTGATGGAAGAGTTCTACTTCAACCCAAACTTTCAACAAGTCTACTTTAATTCAGATTCTTCGAATTAAGACTCTTATGGTATGTTTACTTTGTCATAATGGAATGTTATTATGTGAGAATGGAATAGAGTTTTAATTGTATAGCACGAATATTTCAATAGTTTAGTTGGGTGGAATGAAATGAGTATTGTAATAGTATTATTAAGATTACACATATAAAAGTTATATTAACCCACCACCACAAGCATAATCTTTAATGGGTAGAAAAAAATTTCTCACCCATGCTAGTCGCATACGAGGTGGTAGACTTAAGAAAACAAGCATATACGCTGAATGATCAGGAATTTTGTTCAACGCAACATCTTGTTCATCTTCTGTTAAGCCTTCTATTTCACCTAAAGCCATATATATTGTTTGTACCTTTTCTTGAATGAGGATTTCAGAGTCAATGCTCTCACTTAATTCAAGGTCAATTTGTCTAATATTATCCCCCAACAATGTGGCAACATCGATAAGTGAATTAGATGAATTTGGTTCACTTACACAATAACTCTTTCTTTTCTTCTTTGGATTAGACTATTGCAACTATTTAACTGAGACATCTATCTCATCTAGGGAAACATTATTAAGATCTAGTGCCCTAAATTTAGTTTATTTGTCATTTGTATTTATAATTTTTTGAATAGATTGATTTAAAAAAATCCTTATTCACATTAATGCTGGGATCTTTTTGTCTTGGTGTAATATTTTCGTCAATGTATACTTGTATTTTTCAAACAATTTGGTTTAATAAAATATTAATTGATTACATTAATATTATTTGTATATTATTCTTAATGGATTTTGCATACAAAGTAAAATAGAAGAAAATATTGAATCATTTGTTATCTATCGTTTAACTAATACTAAACAGTATTACGTGATTGGATCGTAACACAAAAAGACAACTTGTATTAGTAGATCTGAACATGCCCTTTATATAATTGGAAACAAGCAAACCAATTGAAAGACTAATATGTCATGTATAAAGTACAATTAGGGAGATGTTTTGTCTTGAGTATTGGAGCAGATGACTCTTGAAAGATAGAGACATGGATGCGACTAATTGGATTGACAGTACCTTAGACTAGACCCAAGTAGAATAGATCCTAAATTCGCTTATGGATTTATTCACTTGTAACATTCATAGTGTGACATACCTTAATCCTGATTGGATGATGAACTATGTATGTGTGAGTCGTATACCTTAATGTAAGTGAAAGTCCTGGTTCAAATAGATAAAGAACTGAAAGTTGGTACATTGGGTATACAACTTCTAGAGTATGTAGCATTATTCCACAATAGTGGAATTCATATGCCAACTAAAGGGTAAATGATATCCTCTTATCAATATTACATGATAAATGATAAGTAAATGTGGCAATAAGTCATTTAAATGACTTGATTACTCTATTTGATAATGAGACTTAATGGTTACTCTATTTAATTACAGTAACTGTTGCCGCCCTAAGTCGTGTTTTAGCTTTTCTCCACAGTTACAGTCACTTCTTCCCTAAAAGTCTTTTTGCCCCCACCTCCGACATAAGTTTTGGACAATTAGGTTAAGGATATTACTTTGATAGAAAGAAAAGAATAAGTTAATTATACTGGTAAGCCTATTTTTTCCCTATAATTATGATATCAAACTTAAGTATGGGGTTTATAAAGCATCATTTTTTGGTAGCATAAAATTTGAACTCGTGACAGTATAACCACCGTGAATTGGGAGCTTGAGTTACAATGCAACATTTTCTAAGGTGATGGTGCACTCCCCACACGAAAAATGAAATGTGTAGGTCTCTAAGCATCACTGTATCACTGTGAACTCAATATACCTTAAAACTATCACAATGTCTCCCTAAAACTCCAACACAAATAAACTTTCCCTCTCAAAATTTCAACACTCAACCAAAAATAAAAATAATTAAAACAAAAACACTTTTTTTTTCTATGGGAAGGTGGGCAAGAGAGCTGATGGAGTGGGGGTAGCAAACGCCCCCTTTATATAGGCAATAGGGGAAAAAATTATGTAAGAGCCCATGACAGTTCGGGGTTCCCAGGATCGGGTGTTTGAAAATTATCTTGAGATTTTCAAGTTCTAAAATTTTGTGATGGGATTCCCTATTAGGGTTAGGGTTAAAAATTTGTGGGAAGAAAATGTCAGGTATAAAGTCGAATAAAATTCAAACATCACATCCTGAATTTTTTAGAAGCCTTTTTTAGACTTGTCATGTCCAATCTTTTCCAAGATTTTGAAGTTATTTTTGATATCTGAGGGTAGTATTTCCTATAAAATGAAGACATTTCGTGTAGAGGTTTCATAATGAAATTTCGAACAGATTGTTTTTATAAGGAGATTTGTATAAGGAGAAGATTGTTGATATTAAAAATATGAATTTTTCATAATAAATGATAATTTATATGAGAAAATTTTAAAATAAAAAATTCATCGACGTAGTCGGCCTGAATGTGTGCCACAACCCAATGGGTGTTTGTTATAAGGAGGATTTCATCGTAGTTGGGGTTTTGGCTCCTCATAATTTTCATCTTCATCTTTACATCCACTTTTATCTTGATCTTGATCTTCATCTCGTTCCTCTATGCTAGATTGCATTTGTGTCCTAGGTTCCCATCGCATATCGTTTGTGGTATTAATAAGTGGTTGCAAAGATTACCCATCGCTAAAGGACAATGATGCTCAGGGTGTTTGCAACACTATTGGCAGAGAACTAAATGGTGTTAAATAACCTGATTGTGGATAGAATGTTGGAATTGTAAGCGATGGATGATACATTGGTATTGTTGTTGGTAGTGGTCTTGGGGATGAAGGTGGTGTAAAAAATATACTTGGAAAACGTGTTGATGCATGGTATGATGATGCATAATGTGGTGAATGTGTAGAAAAATGGAGTTAGTGAAAGCACCAGAAAAATATAAACTATATTGATTGGGAGGAGGTGCACCCATCGGTGCCTCATGTGGGGTTGGAGTTGATAATGATTCCATTGACGCATGTACTCTCGATCTTAGCCTCATGTGGGGTCGTCTTAGCCTTCTACAACGACATTACCTACTCATTTCCTTCTCCAACAATAGATATGACTTACCGTGATGTCTAAACCATGCCAAATATGGTTGGACAATTGGTGTAACACTCCCTACCCGTATCTGTCGTCGAAATAGAGTACGAGGTATTATCGAGAAGCACGAAACACTTACAGATAATTTAAATACATTTTCATAACAATTTGTTTCGATTTCATACTATTTCATATTTAAGCTTTTTGCACCAAAGTATTTAAGATATCATCTTTATGCAAATAGCACACATGAGGTACATAAATTCCATAATTATGAATGAACACATTTATCAAACATATTCCATGTTTTTATATATATCATAGTTTTATATTTCCATGTATCAATTACCATCACTTCCTCGTATTTCAGACGAATACGTGTAACAATTCATAAATATGCAATTCATTAACTCTTCCTACCAATCACGATTTTAAATTTCCAAATCACTTATTGAGCGCAATTTCAATGTTTACTAAAATCTACATATAAATTTGGATGTACGTATTCATCAATAAATTCCATGTACAGATATCATCATCTCATATTTCCACATACATTTACTTTCCATATTTATGAATTCAAATAGCATATACAAGACATACCAATGTATTTCAAGTACGTTTTCATGATATTTTGTTTCGAACTCAGATTATTTCATACTAGAAGTTTTCTCATTAACTCATTTGGAATATCAATTCATACGGATAATACACTCAAGGCGTAGAAATATATAATCACAAATGAACTCATTCATCAACCAAGTTTTATGCTCATGTCCCATCAACTCGTATTTCCTTATATCACATAATTCCATGTAATATTTACCAAACTTCTTCAAATTAGTGAACATCTTACGGAATTAAGTACTTCGTTTTTTTCGATGCCATAGTTCAACTATGGTCTTACACATCTTCACATAATGATGCCATAGCCTAGCTATGGTCTTACACATATTCATATATCGATGCCATAGCCCAGCTATGGTCTTACACGTAATCACATATCACATATCGATGCCATAGCCCAGCTATGGTCTTATACAGTAGCATATATCACACCGATGCCATATCCCAGATATGGTCTTATACGGAAATCACTTGTCACTTGTCACATGTAGCCGAAGCTACCACTATTCACTGATCAGGTAGCCAGAGCTACCATTTTTCACTGATCAGGTAGCCGGAGCTATCACTTTTCACTGATCAGGTAACAGACGCTACCACTTTTCACTGATCAGGTAGCCGAAACTACCACTTTTCACTTTTCATTTGTCATTGATCAGATAAGTGTAGCCGAAGCTATCACTTATCACTTTCACTTGTCCTTGATCAGATAAGTGTAGCTGAAGCTATCACTTATCACTTGTTGCCATGGTCCAACCATGGTCTTTTCCTTCAATTCATCTTGTCACTGAACTGAAATGCTCAATTTGATCATTTATTCAATTTTCATGTTTTTACATTATTCACGGTTTTATCATCAGTACATATGAAATAACACATCATGAAATTCATAAAATTAACAAATAATCACTAAAATTTAGCCATATAAACTCACAAGTTCAATTTTTCTATTATAACGATAATCATAATTTCATAATAAATATTCCAAATAAAACATTATATCATTTCTAATCCAACACTTATCGATTATAATCGGGCATGTGATCAATTTATACACGAGTCATTCATATATTTTTCCTCCTCCTCCTCTCCATCCACATCCTTGGTATAAATAACACACTTGTAAGTAACCTTATCCATAATTTTCACTAATTACTTATGTGAATATTCAAGCTATCCACCAGTGTCATAGTCACTAAATTATTTATATCTAAAGCTATGAAACTCCAAATTAAGGTCCGCTAATTTTCCCTGAAACTAGACCCACATATCTTCTTGCCATAAAAATTTCATAATTTTTTGTTGGGCCAATTAATACAGTTTATTCATTGAAATCTTCCCTGTTCTGCTGTCTGACAGTTCCAAACCTTCTTCACTAAAAATTAATTATCTCATCGTACAGGATTCGAATGATGTTCTCGTTTGTTTCTCTTGAAAATAGACTCATTCAGGATTCTAAACATATAAATTTAATCCCATAATTATTTTTATCCAATTTTTGATGATTTTACAAAGTTAGAACAGGGGAACCCGAAATTATTCTGACCTTGTCTCACAAAATTTATCATATCTCATGATTTATAATTCCATTGCTTACATCATTTCTTCTATAAGAAACTAGACTCAATAAGATTTAATTTTATATTTTATTCATCCTCTAATTCCATTTCTACAATTTTTGGTGATTTTTCAAAGTTAGACTACTGCTGCTGTCCAAAATAGTTGTAGTGCAAAATGTTGACTTCCATTTTGCCCCAAATTTCACAATTCATACAATTCAGTCCTTGCTCAATTAACCCATAAATTAAGATAATTTTCTAAATTAATACTTTTACTAGACATTATAAGTTATTTCATAACTATTGAAATTCAGAATTTCCACATAAAACTCTAACTTCAAACTCTTTTACACTTAGGTCCCAAACATTCACTTTCTATTCAATTCTTTCAATAAAATCAACATATAAACAATTTAAAACTCTAATTCCATGCCAAATCATCATATACTTCCAGAAAATATTCATAGCAACTTTCAATTTCTTTCATAGAATTAAAAACTAATGAATTCAACAAGTGGACCTAGTTGTAAAAGTCACAAAAACACAAAAATTTTAAGAAATAATCAAGAATTGAACTTACTTGCAGTAAAAATATGAAAAACCAGCTTAGGGGAACTCTTCCATGGCGTTTTTTCTGATGAGAATGCAGAAAAATAAAGAGAAATCTAGATAATTCCACTTTAGTCCTAACTTTATCAAGTAAATTTTGCAATTTTCCAATTTTGTCCTGAATTCTCCTTATTTTCTTGCTGATTTCATGCCCTTGCCGTCCAGCCCAAATAGACCTTGGGTCTATTTTCCTTTTAAACCCTCTTTCTTTTATCATTAAAGCTATTTAATCATTTTCCCAAAATTTTGCATTTGATACAATTTAGTCCTTTTTGTTCAATTAACTATCAGAACTTTAAAATTTCTTGACGAAACTTTAAGACTAACTTATTAACACTCCATAAATATTTATAAAAATATTTATGGCTAGATTTAAAATTCCTGAGGTCTCGATACCTCGTTTTCGATTCTAATTATTTTAGTATTTATTTTTAGTACACTATTCACTATTTCAAAAATTTTCCTAACTTCACATTTAACTTATAATTACTAAATTAATAATATTTCCTACCCATTTGTCGGATTTAGTGATCTCGAATCACTGTTCCGACACCACTAAAAATTAGGCTGTTACAATTGGTTCGTGCATAGGTATAAAATTGTACTTCTGTTACCAAATGTAGATGCATTTGACATGGAATTTAGACCAATTTTCATCAGTTCTCTCCCGTAAGTCGATCTTGTGAAGTTTATGGAGCTCCTGGGATGACAGCAAAATACTTTGCATAAACTTGAACTGACACATCACTCGATCAGATTCATGCATCTAAATTGTTGCAAAAACTATTAATGACACTTTGATGTGCCAGATATTGCAATTCGCCAAAAATTCGGTCGAGATGCATTCTTGAATTCTCGGATCAGAGTATTACATCCATTCAAACTACAATACAAAATTTTAAATTTTATTACGTACCTAATATTAAATTTCAAATCCTTACGTAAATATAATATAATTAAAAAATTCAAAAACTAATTTCGTCTTTTGATCGTTGATCTAACAATAGTCTAATATCTTCAAGCTTGTCCGGTATACCCATATGACTCGCATCATTGTTCCACCTATTCAAATAATATGTTATTTCTAAAATATAATAATGAAAAAAATATTATGATAACTATATTATTAAATGAATTTGACCTTATTACAAGTGATAATTCATAAGGGGTGTTTACTAGGGGACGTAAAAATGGCAGGCGGTACCATTTCCATGCCTGAAGAAGGAGTTGCCCTACACATCTCTCGGTACAATGTGTTTAACATAAAATTGATTATACTGTAACAAGATTTTAATTTAACATATTTAATTTTTGAAGTTAACTCGAACAATTTCACTCGATTCGATTCAACTTAACTAGACTCGAATTTTATTCCACTCAATTAGAAAAAAATTCCAAATCAAGTTAGGATGATAAAATATGACTCCTCAACTCGATTAACTCTAAATTTTTTCACTCAATTCGATTGAATGATCACTCTTAATGGTGTAGTTTACACAAAAATATATTTTAAAAGCCAACTTTTACAGATATCTATTTAATCAGTGTTGTTTGAACTTAATTGGACCGAACTGACTGGTTGGATGGAGAATCAGTTCGAAAAGTGACTTTGAATTAGTTAGATCAAGAACCGGTTCTAAAAAGCCAATTGAACTGACTATTGAACTACGATTTTTAATTTTCTTTTTTTTAATTTTAATAATTTTTTAATCAAATCGGTCAGACTAATAACTTGATTAATTTGACCACCAAATCAGTTTAAAAATATTAATTTTAATAAATAAATAACATAAAAAACCCTCAAAATTTTTAAAAAAAATTTAAGCCCTGCTTTTTTTTTTTACTCAATTGCGTACTTAAATTGTCAAAATGCATCAAAAAGACCCTCAAAATTTTTCAAAAAAAAACAATTAAGCCTTTTTTTTTTTTTTTTTGCACTCAATTGCCAAAATGCATAAAAAAATGCCATTTGACCGTAAACTTTCACAGTTGACTGTTAAAATTAACCGCCCTTAATGTTTTTCAGTTAAAGTCACCTTGTGTCACAACCATTGCGTCACATAAATAAAAATCAGTAAAAATTATAAAAAATATTAAACTTTAATAAAAAATATAAAAAATTTGTAAAATTTTATAAAAATCATAAGAAATTATAAAATGCATAAAAAACATCCTTTAACCATTAACTTCAATAGTTGGTCATTAAAGTTAACGATCTCTAATTTTTTTCCCATTAAAGCCATTACATGTCACACTGTGGTAAAAAAATGATAAAAAATAAAAATTAATACAAATTATAGAAAAATTGTAAAATATTTTTTTGGTACGATAATTTTTATAATTCTTTATATTTTTTATCATTTTCTTACGATTTTATAAAAAATATATTTCTATATATTTTATAATTTTTTATGATTTTTTATAAAATTTTATAATGTTTTACAATTTTTAATCTTTTTCTAATTTTTAATAAAAATTAAATATTGTTTATATTTTTTATTAAAATTTAATAATTTTTATTTTTTTACCATATGTCTGATTGTGACACATGATAACTTTAATTTAAAAAAAATAAGACAATTAACTTTGACGATAAATCATCAAAGCCCGTCAAAGTTAACAGTTAAAAGTCTTTTTAATACATTTTGACAATTGAGTGAAAAAAGAAGCAGCAGCGACTTACTTATTATTATTATTATTATTATTATTATTATTATTATTATTATTATTATTATTATTATTATTATTATTATTATTATTATTATTATTATGTATTTTGACAATTTAAATATTAAAAGAATAGAAATTTAATTGGTTTTTATAAAAAAATTTAATGGATTTCGAAAGGTGTAAGTATGTAATTGAGTACGCCTAAAAACAATAAAGAAACAAAGCCCCGATGGATGAGTCGTCCAAAAGCGGGAAAATGTACCCATTGCTGAGAATCTAGTTGGTTGGTATTTCTGGTTGTGAAAGAAGTGAATTGTCTGGGGGGCACATGGGGATTGCCATTGCTGGCCCAAGGCATTTTCTCCCATGCCCACATGTATATCTTCTATTTTATTGAAGTCGTTTAAAACTCTTTCTTTCAGAGGAAAGGAACGAAGAAGAAAGCTTCAAAGGAAAATATTTCAACACTCAGCTCTCTAACTGAGATCTGAAATCTGAGAAGAAACACCAAAATGCAGGATCCGCGAAATCTAAATCCGAACCCGGATCCTGCACTTCCCTCCTTCACCCAAAATATGCCGTCTTTTTCCAACCCAATCCAATATCGTGGTTCTTACCACAGGCGAGCCCAATCCGAAGTCCAGTTTCGGATTCCAGACGACTTGGATCTCGTGTCCGACCCTTTCGAAGGGTTAGGATCCGAAGACGACATGTTTTGTAGTTACATGGACATTGAGATGCCAGGGGAATCAGCGAAGGGAGTCGAGGTGGCTGCTGGGTCTTGGAGTCAGAACCCGAAAGGAGAGGAAGTGAGTGGTGGGTCGGGGATAGGGGAGAAGTATAATGGAGGAGGGAAAGGAAGGCATAGGTATAGCAATTCGGTTGATGGATGCTCCATAATGGAGTCCATTGAAGCTAAGAAAGCCATGGCTCCTGATAAACTTGCTGAATTGTGGACAATTGACCCAAAGAGAGCTAAAAGGTTTGGGAATTACTTCCTTTTTTTTTGGCTATATTTTGGGAGCTTTTTTAGTGCATTTGATTTAGGGGTACTTATGAGATTGAAGTTGGAAATTTGTTAATTTTAGTGTAAAGTTTGCCTTTTGTTTGTTTAGCGGAAACTATTAGAAGAAGATCATTTTTTTTTTTGTTCAAAGAAATTGTATTTTTAGTTTATCAATGACATATATTTCGTTGGGGTGGGGAATTATGATCGTTTTGTTTAGGTGTGTGTTTATCATAATGGTGAAGTTGATTTCTTTTTTTTTTTTTTCTTCCTTTTTGGCTGTGTATGGATATGGGGTTTGGGGCAGTTTAGGATGTAAAGTAAGGAACTAAAAACTAATGGATGTTGATTTTTTTTTTTGAGTTTAAAGAAATTAAGGATTAGTAGAATTTCTGAAAAAAGCATGCATTTTTATTTAATTAATTCATGTCAAATATATGAAAATTTCCTAATTTTAGGTTCTGCCTTATGGGTTGCTCATGTTTCTTAGCTCATTTTCTTGTTTTCATGGCCATTATTATTGTAGTGTTAAAAAGTTTTTGGACAATGTAGTGTTTCACTTCACTTTTCTCACCCCATGATGAAAGAAATTTTGTTATTTTTGAAAGTTCAACTTCGGGGAACTTTCCTATATTTATGCATATTTTCGAATGAAATTCATGTGAATTAGTAGGTATCTTCAATTTATGCGTGCTTTTTAATGGTTATGTTCTTTTTGCCTATGCATTATGATTATTTTCTTCTTCTTTCTTTCCTGAATTTTCATGACTTTTTTTTTTACTTTGATTATCAATTAGTAATGTCATAAATGCTTCCTGAAATAAACAAGTAGTCATGAATGCCAAATGGGTTAATTTTGTTGGTGAATCATATCAGACTTTGCTTTGCATAACTTCTACCTAAAAATTGTTGAGTACATTAAGATTAGCATAACTGGCCTGTTCAATATCACTCAAACCATCAATAAAATGACTATGGGTGGTTATCGATTTCGTTGAAATTATAATTGTATTGTTTCTCTATTTTGTACATTTAATTGCTGTTAGTTTCATTTAAGTTCAATTTAGTGCAATGAGCTTGCACTTTCCCAACTTTGAAACTTGTGGGAATGGAGATTGGTACGGTTTTGCACTCATGGTTTTCTATTCGGAATGTTATAACCTTCTTTGTTGTTCATATTTCCACACATATATATGTTAATGAAAACTTTTATCCTGCTGGTGAGGTGGTCGACCTAAGAGTGATTCTCATCTATCCAGTCAATGCACCTCACCTTTAGTAATGGAAATCTCTCATAGATTTGGGATATCTCATTGTGTGGTGAGATTGGGTTTACATTCGAGTTTTCGCTAAGTAAGTACATCCTTTTTTTTTTCTTTTCTTTTTGTAGGATCATTGCAAATCGGCGGTCGGCTACACGCTCAAAAGAAAAGAAAGCCCTATATATGTCTGAATTGGAGAGGAAAGTCCAAACACTTCAAACAGAAGCAACGACTCTTTCTGCACACCTAACCCTATTCCAGGTTTTTGTCAAACGCTTACATATCTCATTGCATAATTTTGGAGCTTATTTCTGATGATATTTGCATTCCTCATGAGAATATCATATCTACTTACTAAACAATCATTATCTGAGGTTTCTACTTTCAAATAAATCAAAAACTTTTCGCAATTGGGGCTTTAATTATCACTTCCTTGTTTATGTGGACCTGCTTTCACATGCTTCTAATTCTCTGTTAAAGGCACCTGTGTTTCCGAAAATGCCATTATTTTTGGATGTGTCCTTATACTATCTCACTTTTAAGGATTGAGTCCTTGTAGTGTAATTTCATTGAATTTGGTCCTTGACCTTTTATAATATGGAATTCAGTTTAAATGTTCACGATGTGAATTTCTGTTGTTAAATCAAGTGACATGGCACGACACATGTAATTTTTTGGCCAGATGGCCTGGCCACATGTTCTAGTGTTCTTCTGTTCTTTTATCGAATTCTATTATTTAATTGTAATAATCAATAAAAACTAAAATAACTGTTTTATATAGACTGCCAGCTGGCTGAAAGAATTCCATGTATGCCATGTGGCCACAAAATTTCCATGTCACTTGATATAAAGATTGAAAGTCCATACCATCAACAATTGCACTAAATCCCACATTTAATAAAGTATAGGGATCACTATGAGGACTAATTCTAAATCCTCAAAAGTGAGATAGTAGAGGGACCAGTTTTCCGTGGCAAGCCAGCCATCTTATGTTGTTTCATTTTATCTTTTTTTGTTGACTAATACCTGAAGATTAACAGTCTTAATTTGTGCATATATGCTCTAGAGAGATACTACAGGCTTGACTACTGAGAATGCTGAGCTTAAGCTTCGGCTACAAGCAATGGAACAACAGGCTCATCTATGTGATGGTACGTTCTGTCCAAGATGGCACGCTTTCATTTGCTACAGAAGTTGAACATTTAATGATACGAAACAAAAAGATTGGCATCGAATTTGTCAAAACTAGGGATGCCCATTTTGATTAGTGTTATAAGCAATAATTTTAGAGCTCGAGGTTGGATAGCATTAATGATTGTAAATTTACATGTAGATATGTAGCCATGATTGTATCATGTTCTTGGTATTTTGTTTATATTTTTTGCTCGTTGTCCATTTTTTACTACAGCTCTAAATGAAGCATTAAAGAAAGAAGTAGAGAGGCTCAAGACTGCTACTGGAGAAATAACAACGCCGACTGATACCTTCAATTTAGGAATGCACCATATATCATACGCCCAATCTTCCTTCTTTCCTCCTCAGAATACACAACTGCCACCATTTCATCCTTTCCAGTCTAACTTATTGACATCTGCCTCGAACACCAACTCGCATGCCTTGGCCAACATGATGCAACAAGATCCTCTTGGCCTATTGCAAGGGCTTGATACCGGTAGCAGGGGCTCTCCCTTTGTGAAATCTGAAAGCCCTTCAATTTGTGCCGCTGAAAGCAGTGGAACAGTATGATTACAAGTTCTGCTGTGTTGGATTGTTCATAGACTGACCTTATTGACATTAAAAGGTACTAATCATTTGAATTAAATTCTTCTAATGCGTTGGGATGTTTAGAGTTTTTCTGTAGGTTTTAGTTGGTGTTGAGATAATTCAAAATTCTATTGGTTGTGAATTTTCAATTTCATTTGTTGGGAGAAATTATGTGGGTGTGGGATTAGAAGCTTGATCCCTAGGAGTAGATGAATACAACATCTCAAACCAGCTGCTCCCATTGTTTTGTTTAAAGTTGTATTGCTGGTGAATTTCTTCTAATTGTTTTTGTCTCAGTTGCATATATTTGTATTTTCTTACATATATATGGCCATTTTCAAGTCTGAATGGATTAAGAAAGAGAATTATTAAAGAACTCATGCCAACAGCGGTGATGAACAACCAGATTGGTCGGTCGGGTTGGTTGGTTGGTTGGTTGGTTCAATTCAATTGAGAATCAGTACATCTCCAAGAATTGGTGTAAATAAAGAGCAGGTACTGGGAATTTTTTCCCAACTAATGTCATCACACACTGTACACTTATGCAAAGCCTTTTAAAATGAGGATAAAGATATGAGATGGGTTGGATCTGAAATGATGAAATTTGAACCCTTCAATAAAAAGGCTATGAACAAGTAATGGGGAGATCCCAATTACCAGTTAGACTCGGGAAGAAAAGTAAGGTCTCTCTTTTGCTAATGTCACGATTTTCCTTCCCAAACATTTGAAAATTTTATCATCTAAAAATCAGAAGCCCTTATCTTCGCTCAGCTTCTTCACTAAACTTGCTTGCTTCGCTTTGTTGCTTCACGATTTTCCTTTTTCTATTTGCATATACCTTCATCCTGCTTTAAGCCTTCATCAGTTGTTCTTTCAATACTTTGTTGAGCGGTTCCCTTTCTATCATCATCTCTTGTATGCTAGCCACTGGTGAATTAGTGTCCCATTTCATATCTGGAGGCTTAATAGCATAGAGAGCCTCGAATGGTGTCCTTCTCAAAGCAGTGTGATGGTTGGTGTCACACCACCATTCGAGTTGGGACAACCATGTACCCCAAGTCTTTAGTTTGTATAGCTACATACTCCTGAGGTATGGTTCCAAACACTAGTTCAATCTTTTAGACTGACATCAGTTTTAGGCTGATAAGTTGTGCTAAACAATAAAATTGTGCCTAATAACTTGATCAGTATCTTGTCCCTGTCTGAAATGGCTAATTTTGGATAGCCATGTGATTCATAAACTTGATCCAAGTATAGTTTAGCAATCTCATGGGTAGTATAGGGTGATATATGGCTAAAAAGTGTGCATACTTGGCATATTTGACAATGATAACTAAGATGCAATTGTATTTTCTTGACTGAGGGAGTCCTATAACGTCCATAGTTATTACCTCCCAAGCTTGGCTAGGAAGAGGGATAGGTTGGAGTAGTCCAGGTTGTGCTACAAGCTCCACCTTGGTTCTTTAGCAAGTATCACATTGCCCTACATACTCCTCCACTTGTCTTTTAAGGCCTGACCAGCAGAAATAAGGCTTAATCTTACAGTAGGCAGCCTGCACAGTAAAGTGCCCCCTTGCCTTATATTGGGCTTATTGGGCCTATTTTGTATATCGAGTAAAATTATATGTGTCATGTAGTTTTTAAACTACTTTATCCAACTCAAAAAAAAAAAATTTCTACATGTAAAATATTCTTTATTCAACTAATTAATTAATTAATTAATTTAATTAAATGATCTTTTCAAACCAATTCTAATCTCGTTAAAGTTATAACGACTTTATCGTATTAGAGTAAATAAATTTAATTAACTTATTTTTTGTAAAACTGTGATGACTAGTTAATTTAATTTTCACTTCGATCTTCAATTATTTAATTACCATATAATTAAATAATAATTCGAATAAATTAATTTAATCTCTAAGTCATATCTTGTTCATGGAGATAGAACGCATTCATTACAGATAATAATTCATGCGATCTATTTCTCTTATTTGTCGTTTTTATATGTTCACATCATCAATTCAAATGCGAACCGTCAATGATATACCGAGCTAGCATACGGACGGATTAAACATATATAATTAGAGCTCAAATAATTTGTTATTAAATTATGACTATTTGTCCTATTTGTCTGTTAATTATAATATTATTTAGTCATTAACTTGACATATATGTGTTACCCTCATAGGATATCATTTATCTTTTTGGGATGAAATTCATTCTCCCAATATGATTATATTTTATCTCATAATTATCATTACATCTTCCTTTATGAAAAAGTCAATTACTAAGACATAGTAATTAAACAATTTGTCTATTTCAATGTACCAACTAAGGTCACATATAAAACTCCATACGAATTGTGACATGATAGGAAACTAAGCCTAAAGCATTTAAGGATTTAGGGATGTCCAACCCACGTATTGGATAAAGATGAGAGGAAGTTGAATTCACAGATAGAGTTGTGCATGTTTTTGAGATGTCTTAAAGGAACAAAGGATGGTTTGTTTTATAACCCGAAAAAGCAATCAGTTATAATTTCAACTCATGCTACCTTCATTGAGGAAAACTATATGAACAACTTTAAATCTCAAAGTAATGAAGTACTCAAAGAACTTTCGAAACAGTAATGGTTCCAAAACCAACTCCTAATAATAGACATGCAAACAATCAACAGGATAGGGAGCTTCATTGCAATGGGAGGGCTTTTATAACTTTATCACCTTTCCTCATTTTTTGTGGCTAAGCTAGAACCCTTTGGCTTTTATAAGACTCAACTAGAAACCTCTAACTCCCTTCAAATTTTCCACCCAAAAACCTTAAGTACATTCTTTAATTACAAAGAGACAATGGACAAACAAATGATTAACCTCTAATAGGTGTACGTTTGCAAGTTTGAGCTTTAAATACAAAGAAAAGAGAGTAACAAAAGATGTTACAATAAATTCTCAAAAGAATATGTACAAGAAAATGAATGAAATGAAGAAGTATGCTCGATTCTCTTGTATTTGATGCTTGGATATCTCTATCTTGTATCTTAACATGTTCTTGATTTGTATTTATATGAAGAAGTGAAATTTTCGTTGGGGATGAATTAGAGTTGCTGCAAGCATTAATTTTGGGCAAAAATGTATCTGCAGCTCACATAAGGGTATCAATACTTGGTTGGAAAGTAGATGTTAGTGATTGTTTAAATTGTCAGGTACTGATACTTATACCAGAGGTTTCAATTGCTTGAGGCTGCGTGTCAAAACTTACAATGTATATATAAATACTTTGCCTTACTGGATTGTTTCGTGGCTATTGACTCGCAATGTAACGAGACTTAAACCTCTAGTATTGATATTTAATTTACAAGTCTTGAAAATGTTTAATCTCTAAATGATTTACTGGTACTATACCAAAAATTTGGGATATCAAAGCTAACACATATATCAGATACAGGTATTTGATGATGCACATCTGGTCAACAAAGTTAGGCAATCTGTTGTGGCAATAAGGCTATAATTGTTGTATTATGTTTGCATTAATATGATTAAACTTTTCCAAGTTGCAAATAACCAGAATGTTGACCCAACTTAATGGCAGTAAGATATTTGGTATATATATATATATATTTATATATGGGTTGGTTAAAATTTTCTATTCATCTTGGACTGTCCTTGGATTGGATTGAAATAATTAAGCTCATTGCTATGAACACCATTCTTTAGACTCTTACCAGATACTAGAAGCAAAGATTTTTGAGAGCTAGGTAGCCTATATTATTGACCAACTAATGGTTATTCCTTTTCATGTATGACATCCTATCTTTCCCATTGCTTATTTATAACATTTTTGGGACTTCAACTTATTGGGAGGGTTTTTAGTTGAACCATAAAAATTAGAGTGGTTCTAGATTAGCCTTGAAAATCTAGAGTGTTTTAGTTGAATCACAAGATTAGAGAAAGAGTTTCCATGTTAGGGATTGTAAATGTTATATATCCTCTTTGAAAGGTACAATTTGGGAAATCGTTGGTTCATGTATATATCAAGATAATGGAAGTAGGCAATTGAGGTCAAACCACTATAAATTCAAGTATTCAAGCTATGATCTCTTGTAGTCTTTCAATATAAAATAGTTTGTAGAAAATTTTCAAATTCTCAATGTACTCTTCTCTTGATATTTTTTTACTTTAACAGTTTTTAAGAAAAGAAGTAATTTAACCTATAACTTTCAAATCCCAATTTACCCCACCTCATGGTATTTAACCTTTGTCAGAAGAAAAAGGACGTGATGACAAAATTTCTATACGTAATATAATATGAAACAAACAATTCTGCGAATCGGTAGTTAATTCTCCCTTGTGAGGAGTCATAATCATATAGGAAGTTTTCAAAGTTATGATAAGTACAACGAAATGATGATTTGCAGCTTGTTATAATGTTTGTGGTATTATTAAAGGTTATCAATGCTGAGGTTTGGCAATAAAAATAAGTACATCCAAAGTTGCATATGAGAAAAAAACCCTTAGCTTTCCCTTTACATTAACAAGGTTGATCATGTGTCAATTCTGCTAGAAAGGTGACCTTTTTAACCAATTGGAACATATTTTTTCAATAGTACACAAAATCAGGGGTTGGGACACCAAACTTAACTACCTTGATACCTTATAAGGGTCACAGCAGCCCTACAACCAGAGCTTCCAATTAAATGCACATGGCAAGGAGTTCAATCTTTATGTAGGAACTTGCAAGCTGCCAAGTGGGTTCATTTTGTGGTTGAAATGAGTGATTTTCATTTTTAGAGACCCACCAGAAAAGTGGCTATTTCACTTGGCTTTGAGCAGGGCCTTTAATGGTCCCATCCCAATGAAATGAAGATTTTGTAGGGAGGATGAGGTTAGTGTCATTCCAAGTGGGGACAATGAAACAATCCCTTGTGAAGGGCACTCTAATTGGCTCCTAACACACAAGATTTGGATAAAATCCACTTGTCTTTCTTTGTGGATCTCATTTCAGGGTTTGGTCAATGTTGTCTCCCATGAAAATAGAATCAATATGAATAATTTTCCACCTTTTCTTCAGTTGAAAGAAAGGGTTTGTTTAGAAAATAAAAATGTGCAGCTAGGAAAGTTGTTGAGGCAGGTAATGCCACATCAAGATATGTGCATTTAATGAATAAATCTTCACACTTCCCTATGTCTCTCTTCACACTTCTGTTAGGCAAAAATTAAAAGCCTCACATTGCCCCCATGCAGGATCGAACTACAGACCTTCAGTTTACAAGACTGACGCTCTACCACTGAGCTATAGGGGCTTTAATGCCTGGCAGTAGCTCCAGTAAAAATAAAATTCTTGGTTTTTAATTCATTTATTAAACTAATAAACAAACATGAATAAGCTTTTGAGGCTCGTTTATTAAATAAATTGAACACGAATAAAGCTTCTTCGGCTCATTTATATTCATAAACATTAGTATATAACAATAAAATTATTTTGATTTGTATTTTTTTATTTATATTTATATTTGACTATTATATATTTATTTATTTATTTATTTATTATTTAAGAACATTATTCGACTAACATGTTGATAAATATTAAATAAACGAATATAAATACACATACTTTTAAATAAACAAACACCGACAAACTTTAAAATATATAAATAAAAGATTATTCATTCAAACTCGATTCATTTATAACTCTTCGCACATAAAATTTTCTATATTTTATAGTGAGGTTGGAGATGCATAATTGTTGAATTAAGAGAAAAGAGGAAGAGATTTTGTCAAGTATTATTATGTAGAATTATAAATCAAAATCATGTGGTCAATATCTTATATTATATAATATTTAATCTCATATCAGTATCGGATAGCATCGAAATTCATATGAAAATGATGCATGAATACAAGGGACCGTGAGCCCCGGAGCTTGCATGTGCTCCCTAACATGGTAGGGACACCTTAATCTCTAATCAATTTTCATTTCCCTTTTTTCACAAAATTTCTTCCTCTTTAATACATAATTTAATCATTTTGAGAAACTACAAAAACCTCCAAGTTTAATAATAATAAATAATGATTCGGATTGAGTCTTAGTTCGATTGGTGCGGACATTATTACAATGTAAGAGGACGTGAGTTTGAGCGCGTTGATATGCATTATCCTCCTATTTATGAGTTGAAGAGAGGCTATAGGTAGTTCTAGACATTATGTTAAAAAAAAAAAAACAGATATGATCATAATACCAATTGAGTGTTAGCTCGATTGAAATGAGTATTGTTGCAAATGCAAAAGAATGTTGGTTTGACTGTGTTGAAGCGTATTATCCTCTTATTTATGGGTTAGGAGGGACTATAACCAATTTTAAGCATTATATTAAAAAGAACAAATATGATCAAAACTTATAATGAGATTATTCCCACGTACGCTAATGATCCATCAATGATAATAATAAAAATAAACCAATTTTCTTCGTCTTTTCTTTCTCTTTTTGATACCATCCATCAATCTCTACGACAAATGATTATTTATGGATTGATGCTAATTAATCCACTTATATGTTAATAAGATAATCTAGTTTCTGAAAAATAAATAAATTAGTCATTATATATTAGATCAAAAAGCAAGTTAGTTTTTTGTTAAAAATTCTATTTATTTTTAATATTAAAAGCTGATACTTGTACATGAGATTGATGTACACATTGTGTGTCTATTTATTCTATCAGTCACGTTGATTTTAACAGTAGAAATGAATGGAATTTTTAAAAGATGAGACTAATTTGTTCCATACAAGGACTAATTTGCTTATTTTTAAAACAAAAGGGATAAAATACAATCTGGCTCTTAATATAGGACCTACCATAAACGTAAAATTTCAATATTATCCCTTTTAAGAATTACAAGATTTAAATCAATTAAAAAGTAAAATTATACTTAGACCTCTAAAAAATGATAAAATTTTGATTTAGTCCTTTAAAATTATAAATATATACGTTATTAGAATTGTGAAATTACATTTTAACTCCTATAAAAATATACAACTTTATCCAAAAAAAATAATTTAGCTTGATCCTTACATATAGTCAACATATATCATATATGCATGGATTAAATGTATGATGTTTTAAATATTTGAATTGTATGGTATAAATATTGGACACCAAATCTTGATAAGGTGTTATTAAAGCAATTGAAAATAGTATATATGATTCTTAGTTGCTATACAAAATATTAGTAGGTTTTAAGGAGAGATAGTGTCCGGTATATTTGATCATGGGTCGGGTCGATATAAAATTTTAAGTTTGTTTTTTAAGTTTGGGTTCGACCCGAAAAATGAGTTTAAAATAAGTGTTTTCTATAGTCATGTGATTCAGGTTGGAGCGGGTCTAAAAATTCTGCCTGAGATCTGATTCGTTTGGAAAATGGGTTTTATTTATTTTTGTCTAAACTCATTTTATGGGCTTATATTTTTGTCCAAAATCTTTCAATTTTCAAGTCAACCTTTAAACCTGAATGAACCACCGGGAACATGAACAACTACAGTGATTGGCAAGATTATGGGAATTTCTATTTTTTTCTACATTCAAACCCCCTTTGAAACAACACTAAAAATACACATTCACATTTCACGACCAGACATGTGTCCTTGTTACCCATTTTCCCATATTCAATGCCTTTGATTGATCATTGCTTCATCAAAAACAGCATTTTACACAACGTGTGAAACTGAAAAGGGTTTCTAAAATGACACACATTCAACTCTTAAAACTAATTTATTACAACCTTTTTTGAATTCCCTACGTACTCTTGTCTCTTATTCTGGGTTGGACATTTCTCATTAGCCTACCAAATTAGACATGTTTATTGACTATAAATTTATACATTAACTATCAACTATGAGGTAGATAGAGTCGATTGATATGGGTATTGTTATTAATGTAGGAAGACGAGGGTTTAAGTACACTGAAACGCATTATCCTCCTATTTATGGGTTTGAGGAGAGGCTATGGGTAGTTCTAAGTATTGCGTAAAAAAGAATAGATATGATCAGAACGTATAATGAGATTGTTCAAAAAACAAACAATCAACTATGAGATATCATTTGTCAAATTTATACTATTATTTAAGTGTTCATAAATTATGAGTAAAGAAAAATACTAAAAACCTAATTTTTAAAACAACTTATGAAAATTATTATATGGTATTTTTAACTTTTTTTTCTATTTATATAAAATCTAAAAAAAAATTAATTTAAATCCAGAATAAAATAAACTTGAACCAAATACATCAAATCCAATTTCTTAAATCTATAGTCTTAATCAAAGTTTCAGTACTATTTTATGTTAGTTTTTCACATAAAATTTAATTTATAGGTGTGTGCTATAATTTAATTGATTTTTAATGATTTTTAAAATTATTTTTAAAATTTATTCATGATGATGTATGTTACTAAGATTTATTGTATAAACTCATATATTATCATCATACTAAATACAAAATAAAGAAAAAAAACTCGTAAATGTAATAAGAGGATAATGCGCTTTCACACACTTGAATCCACGTCATATTGCACTGACAAAACATATGCCTTTTAAGTCTTGATTTGTTAAATATATTTAAATGTTTATCAAACACGAATTGTTTGAAGTGAAGTAGAGATATAACAAATTTAGAAAGGGAATGGTAAAATTTACAAGTGATTGTGAAATCCCCAGAATGAGATAAATGCATGTGAGAGTGGGGGCCTAGCGGTTGGTAGTCTAACTGGAACATTTGCATGTGCAGTCTTTGCTACTTGTAAATGACTTGAAAATATGTTTTCGTGGCCTCCCTTTTATATGTGCAACGTGAGACGTGAACTCCACATATCACCGCCCCTACACCTTTTCTGTCATTTAATTTCCTATATAAACCCCCTTTTTCTCCCATCCCTATGTCACAAAGCATCAACCACTAAACACATCAATTACCCTCTCTCCTTCGCCACTCATAAACACAATGACAATCACAGCATTTTCTGCAACTTCTCTTCTGCTCTTCCTCATCTGCATTTGCCTTCCAAGCGTCTATGGTGACTACGGTGGTGGATGGCAAGGTGGTCATGCTACATTCTATGGTGGTGGTGATGCATCTGGCACTATGGGTAGGTTTTTATTTAGGGACCTTTTTCGTGTGGGGTAATGAAATGTTAAAGCAAAGTTTCAAGTGTGTACTTTCCAAAGTGCACTTACTACTACAACTTTTTGAGTTTACTTAAACTGAGAGTCCAATCATTATAATCTTACTGCTGCTGCTATTTCAGGAGGTGCTTGTGGATATGGCAATTTGTACAGCCAAGGCTATGGGACTAACACTGCCGCACTTAGCACTGCCTTGTTCAACAATGGATTGAGCTGCGGTTCTTGCTATGAAATGAAGTGTGACAATGACCCTAAATGGTGCTTGCCCGGATCCATTATAGTGACTGCAACCAATTTCTGCCCCCCCAACTTTGCATTGTCCAACGACAATGGTGGGTGGTGCAATCCTCCCCTCCAACACTTTGACATGGCCGAGCCCGCCTTCTTGCAAATCGCTCAATACCGCGCTGGGATTGTTCCCATTTCATTCAGAAGGTAAGCTTTAACACCCTTTTCGACCAAATCCATGAATAAATGCTTTGTTTCTTTTCATTTCATTCATCTTAACAAAATATTTGTGTCGGTCTAAACAGAGTCCCCTGTATGAAGAAAGGAGGAATCAGGTTTACCATCAACGGCCACTCTTACTTCAACTTGGTCCTCATCACGAACGTCGCAGGTGCCGGGGATGTCCATGCTGTGTCAATCAAGGGCTCTAAGACAGGATGGCAATCAATGTCGAGAAACTGGGGTCAAAACTGGCAGAGCAACTCCTACCTCAATGGTCAAAGCCTGTCTTTCCAAGTGACCACAAGTGATGGGAGGACCGTGACCAGCTACAACGTGGCACCTGCAAATTGGCAGTTTGGACAAACCTTTGAAGGTGGTCAGTTTTAGAGTTTCAGGGCAAAGGCCTGGAATTCCAACATTTGTTCGTAATGTAATGTAATAGCCATTGTTTGAGACAGACAGAGAAACAGGGGAAGGAGGTATAGGAGAGGTTCAGTCCCAACGTGGCTGTCCTGTCTATTGCTGAGGTGGTTTATTAGCACCCGCTACGCCTTTTATTTATACATATATATATATATATATATATGAATTGTGATATTCCATTGTTTTGGCTTTTGTTTGATTATAGCCATGAATGAATATCAAGTGAAATTTTTATTCTCTTAATTCCAAAGTTGAATGGATTTGAATATTGATCCCAAATTTGTCTGTATTACAAATTCGAAAGTTGTAATTATCCAATCAAGAAAATCTTATTAATGTAAGGTTTAATTCGTATCCAAACACATGCCATATTTCCTTGGTTTTCACAATATAACCACTTTTTCATTCTTTGATGCATCTACAAGGGACAGAGACACCGCCACTTTACTACACCATTACTTTGTAAGGAATTTAGATAGCCAATGACATGCGTTTAGTTTAATTTTTCTTTCATGTTACAATATCTAATTTTATCGTTACCATTATTTTTATATTAACCGTAAGATAAACACATCGTCCATCCAAACCCACCATTATACTTTTTAAACATTAATTTTATTATAAATTCTTATTATATCCGCTCTTTATGATATAATATTTAGAACTACCCATAGTCCCTCCTCAACCCTTAAATAGAAGGATAATGCATTTCAACGCACTCAAACCCGCATTCTTTTACATTAACAACAATAATAATGTCAACCGAACTAAAACTCAAACTACACTTTTTATACTTTAAACTGATATTTGCTTCTAATTATTATGTAATAATGTCTTCCCACCATGTAATAATGTGCTGTGCAAAAAAATGTTATTAAATTTTTTCTTAATTCCTTTTATTTTTTATGTTTGTGTAAATTAGTTTTTTTTTAAATAAAACAATTTAATTTTTTTCAATTTAAAAAGTGAGTACTTAAGGATAATTAATCACATTAATATTTTTCGTTAATTATAAATAATTTTCTTGGTATTATAACAAACTTATCTTTTAAAGTTTACATATTCTGTCAATTTGGTCTTTATTTAACAAATTTAGCTTATAATATTTACACAAAATATATAAATATCAATGACTAAATTTGTTATTATACCAATAAAATTTAAGAAAATATTTAGTACATTGTCAATGGAGTTTTTAAACTTCACAAATAGGGCTAGAAGGTTGACAAGTGTACTATAAAAAAATATTTTTATAGTAAAATATTTTAAAAAAGAAAGAGAGACATGTGACAATTTTTAAAACTGCTTATGGAATAAAAAAAGGGGCATTGCCAGTGTATCAAATATGAACAATTGACAAAAAATATTAACGTCATAATTAATTGTCTTTAGTTGCTCACTTTTAAAATTGATAGAGACTAAATTACTCTAATCATTTTTAGAAGAACCAATTTATTCAATATTAAAATAGAAAGGGGTCAGAAAGATATTTTTACCAAAAAAATTTACTACCGTATAGTCCTGATTTACTAACGTAGGTCCATTGTCGGTGTCACGTGTTTGTTGTGAAATATACTAATGAGTACCTAACGCAAGGCATGTGTTGTGGGTAAAAGACTTAACTACTTCAACCGACCAACCCTGGTTCAGTCGTAATCTCAAGCTTTAAAAAAGTTCATGCTTTCGTTTATTTCCCTTTTACAATTTACATTTAAAATTTGTGATTATTTCTCTAAAAAAAATTATAAATATTAATTTTTTTATGTATAAAAACAAAAAAAATATATATATATAAATTCTCAAATAGATTTTATTATGGGTTCGGCTACCCGTCTAAAAAGTAAAAGGATTTTGATAAAAAAAATTTGAAAAATGAGTTTAGACAAAAAATAAGGCTCATTTTTTAAATGGATTGAGCTTGAAATGAGATTTTTTTATGGGACTTGATCCAACCCGACTTGAATAAGTTAATTTGTTATTGTTTCACTATTGTTTTGCTACTATTTCGTTATTATATTGTTACTATTTTGTTGTTATTGGTTTGGCCATTATATAATTCTTGTTTTATTATTACTTTTGCTACTATTTTAGAGACATTTGCTTGTTAAGTTACAACTATTTTAAGGTTATTTAAGTATAAAGATTTTTTTAATATATTTTTAATTTGTCGAGAAACATTTATTTTAATTTTTTAATGTATTTGATGTATTATGTTTTAAATTTTTTATATAAAAATTAATACGGGCAGATTGAGTCAGTCTCAAGTTTAGCATTTTTAATCTATACTGAATTTAGGTAGAATTTTAAGCCGATTTTCGGGTCGGGCCAGACTTGGACCTAGAAAACAGGCCTAAAATTTTGTATCGGCTCGACCCAACCCTGCCTATAATAAGGTCTTTTCTCAAATGACAAGATAAAGAAAAAAAAGAAAAAGAAAGAATTGTCAACGAAGCATTGGTATTATTGACAATAGCTAAAGTCTTAAGTTTTGAATATTTAAGTTCGAGTTTCACTATACACAGCTAAACATTTGTGAGTTATAATACTATTTGATTTAGTGAAACTTCAAAAAAACCAAAAGGAAAGAACCGAAGGTTTTTTTCCCATATTTTCCTTCTTTTCTAATGGGAGAGCTCCCATTTTTTGAGGAGCTACAAGTTTCTCCTTTTTCCTTAATACTTCCAGCACCATTCAATCTTATGGCTCTCCGTTTTAAAAGTGAACCGTCCGCAAACTCTCAACTTAAATTTTGTATAAACAATTGATAAGGTGATTGTGAATTCACTCCCAATCCCTAAAATCAATAAAAAACATAATTCTTCCCAATAATCCGAGGTCACTCATACTGATTCATAGTGAATTTAGATATAAAATAGGTCAAATTCTTTTCAACCTCATTTTGTATGTTGCCATAATTACTTGTCATTCTCTAATCCATATATGTATGCAAGCTCCACAAGCATACTGGCTTTACACATAAGGGTGAGCGTTCAATCGAATTGAATGAAAAAAAAATTCGAGTTGACAAATCTTATTTTATCATCTATATTAAATAAATAGCGTGAAAACAATATAAGCATATCAACATGCTAAAATCCATATTAAATAAATTATTAACATGTATTTTTTTTTACAATTTTATAATATTTTAAACACATAAAAATAACAAAAAAGGCCCAAACTATAAAATATTTATAAATAATATGCCTAATGTACAACAAATCAATGGAAGAAAATAGCTCTTACCATAACTTAGTTTAACAGAACATTGCAAAAAAAAAAAAAATCATAATTTTCAATTTCATCTAAAATATAGTGACAATTTTGCACATAAAGATGAACTTTTAAAATTTAGTGATAAACCTTTTAAAAGATTATAATATATTTTATTAATTAATACAATCATCTGTGTATAGCACAAATAAGAAACTAGTATTCTATAAAACCAACTCCTCAAAGAGCCATAGGATTAATGGGGGTATTTTAAGTAGTACCTAAGATGCAAAAAGCTAACAAAAAGCCCATTGTAGATGCCCAAACCCCACACCACACTATTACAAAGCCCATGTTAAGCATATACTATAAGTGGTGCCCAAGCCATGTTAAGCTTATTATCTTTTTAAGTTTGGGTTTTAATGGTTAATGTTGATCAAGTTTGACAGTTAAGTTTTACCGATTTACTTGATGAAGCGAGTAAATATTAATGTTGGTTTGGTATACTAATGCACTTTTATGGGCATGTACTTAAAAGAATGAGTGTTGGAGCTGCTTGCCATATTACTATGTTACTATGTTTTCTTTTATTAGTGCTATCTTTTCTATTGAATTAATGATTAATTTTATAATTTATTTTCATGGCTAAGGGATTGAATTAAGGGGAGTGTTGGGTTAAAAGATGATTTTAATCGAGATGGATTCTGTATTTTTGGTCAAAAATGTTGAAGGGGAGATTGTTAATATCGGTTTGCATGTCCCGGATGCAACGTCAGTTGCAATTGGGTTGCTGTGCAACTTATCATATTTGTTGACATCTTTTTTACCAAAAATCTTGGTTAGTAACAATGTTTTGAATTTTTATTACATCATCATTTGTGAAGGCTTTGGTGTGATTAAATTTCTTTAATTGAAAAGATCTTTTCCGTAAGAAGTCTATTTTTAAAAAATCTATGTTATTTGATTCTATATTGAAGATCCACTTGAGCATGAATATTCTAGTAGATTGATGTTCATATTGACTAAAGTTTTGACAAGTCAATATACGCCTATTTAAGAGAAATGTTTGTTCTTGTTATTATACGAGTGACAGAGAACACTTTGCACTTATTTTGTTTATTTTAAAAAATCTATTTTAATGTAAGTCCATTCTAGTCAAACTTTTCTTTATGTTCAGTTAACAACTAAGCTTTTGCGGAAAAAGTCTTAGTGGGAAGAGTGATCTAGTTAATGTATGGGAGTGACGTTGTAACTTAATGAGTGAGTTAAACTTGAATCACATTTTGTATTGTCAGTTAATATGTTAAACTTTACTGGATCTTTTAGTAGATAAAATTAATGTATAGTTATATAGATATATACTAACTTTTTTTTTTGCGCGATACATGAGTCAATTATATTAATCTCAACTTCCCTTCATATAATTTATTATTGTAAATATGAAAATATTCTTTGTTTCAAACTCCAACCCAAAACAATTATAGTGTGCCACTATTCAATATATTGTTGTTCCTCAAAAGAAAAGAAAAATGTTGATTTGGTTGAATGGTAGTATTAGAAAAATCATGAAACTTTCTCCACTTGATTGGAGAAATATTGTTAGTTTGAAAGTTTTTGTATAATATCATTATTTGCAAAAAACTTGGCCACAAAACACTTATATAGGAAGTGAGGGAGAATGGTTTGATTCTTGAGGGATGGGGGTGTAATGTTAGGTTGTGGGAGGGAGAATGGTTTGATTCTTGAGGGATGGGGGTGTAACGTTAGGTTGTGGAATGCAGAGTTGAGACATAGGGTTGGAGCCTATATGTTCACCTCTTCGTCCTACCATTCCCTTGGTGGACTGGGTTCATGTGCTTCATTTGTCAAAAGTGAGCTGAACTTGGTTCACATCAGGTCAGAGATTTTGCTGTAGTCAAACGACAGCAAGTACTCATTAATCATCATATATAGTTGACATCTGTAGTCTTCTTCACATAAATTAAAACCAAAAACAACAAAGAAAAAGTGAAAATTTTTCTTACTTTATGATCAAATTCCATGGTCTGACCCTACTTTCCATGAACCTAATAATACTATTTTATCTCATTATAATCATGATGCTACCAAGTAAGTGCCCTATAAAATATTTAGATGGGTATAGCTTTCTTCAAAACTTGTTCATCTTAATCCGAAATTGCTCAGTTTGTGAAATGGCAAAGAAGGAGCTGATCATGAAACCCAGTTTTCTTCACTTGTTTTTGGTTGCAGCACTGGTTTTGTCGTCCATTATGGTTACCAGCAGCAGGTTTAGTTGGAGTACTTGTGATCCTGCATGCCAGATGGAATTAACAAGAACAAGAAGGGTTCTAGAGAAGCAAGATTATTCAGGATATGTTCCAAGCCCCGATGATTATGATTACAATGGTTTCTACAGAAGACAAGGTGATGTTCCAAGCCCAGGAATTGGTCATTGAAGTCAGTGTTATCAGTTGATAGTCCCATGCCATGTTCTCAAGCTTCTTCTTCTTCTTCTTGTTTTTTCGTTTTTCTTCCATATTTTCTTTTCTAGTTCTTATCTCTCTCTATATATTCATATCTATTCCTTGTTAATACACAATATATATATACTTGTGTGTTTTTTATTGTCAAGACAGTAAACTATAGACAAAATAAAGTTGAGTCATTTATAGTCAAAACATTTATGTAATGAGGGTGGCTTTAATTTGAATTCTGAACATGGAAAGTGATGTGGTTTAGAAGACAAAACATCAATGATTTTGACACTCTGATTAGCAACTCAAAGGCAAAGATTGCTAAGTCCTTGTCCCACCTGGTTTTGCATGCCTAAGGATTGTGTTATTTAGAAGTTAACATCATGGGTAATTCTACTCCTATATTGCTTGCTTTTAGACAAAGAGACTCGCAACTACTTCACTTGCTTAGTTTTCACAATTATAAGATCTTGTTTCTGCAAATTCCCATGTCCCAAGCAATGCTCATCACTGGTCTTTTTAGGTACAAATTTTTCTACTCCATAGATTAGCTGTTATCTCTTATTATTACTTGAACAACTTGATGGTCAAGTTTATATCTGTAGCAGCCTGAAAAGTAATACTATAAAACCATTTAAACTATGTGTACGTACACATTAAGCTACTACTATGCTCATGCATGGGATGGGCTGATGGGGAAAGGCAATTTCCCATTTCCAAACTCCTTTCTTAACAAGTTTCCTGCTCAAGACTGGACAATATTTTCAATTTGGGCTTCAAGTTTTGATTTGATAATTATATGCAATTTGGACAGTTCAAAGCCTTAAAGTGGAGAATGGAAACAAAATAGGAAAGACATTTATGATACCAACATGTCCAGGCTGCTTCATCTTGCCCGCCATGGCAGGCTCTCAGCCGCATTGCTTTCTCCAATTTTCAGTTGACAGTTAACCCTAAACCCTACCACATTTAAAGATTATGTCATGTAGCACAGTTGAAATTCTTGAGTTGTATTTGATCCAAAGAATGATATAAATACACTTGATAGAACAAGTTGCATTGCTTGCAGGGAAGGTTAATTTTGTTAGTACATATGGGCCATGGCTATTTGGTTGCAATAATCAATGACAATTATAGCTATAGAAAAATCTAGGCAAGAATAATTAGATACAGTTTCTTTTGGAAGTTGAAAAGTTTAACCTTCTATAAGGTTGGTGATAGGCTCTAACCCCTAATTGCATTAACTTCTTTTTACCTAATTTTTTTTACCAAAAAAAAGGAACTTTTCCAATTTTTGTTGGCACAGTTTTTAAAAATTAAATTACATTTTATCCTATTTACTTAAAAATAGGTAAATTAGAGCGAATTGATCTTTTTTATCAAAGATTATTACACGTGGCATATTTATGTTATCGTATAAAAATAGATGAAATTTTTAACCGAAATAATAACTTACCCTTTGATCTAACATGTAAAGATTAATTTATTAAATTTTTAAATAAAGAGAACAAAATGTAGGAACCTTCATAATACTTTATTGTTGACTATATTTACATTGGATCCTTCAACACAAAGGTGTTGAAACTAGGTTCCATGCTTACCAATTTGTCTTTGAATTGAGTTCTATCATCTGACTCATTTGTTTGTCTTTTTATAAAAAGCCATTCCAGCTTTTCCTGTTAATTTCGGGAGTTGGTGTAAAAGGCTTCTCCATGCATTACTGTTGTTTTTTAGAAGCGTAATGGAGAAATCAATTACTAAATACATCATTAATTTTGAGTTAAAATATACTTCAAAGGGTCCTATAGCTTCCAACATAGTAGAAGACCTTCTTTGGTTAAGATTGTTTTATTTTTAACATATCCTTAGCATAATTTCCAATGACAAACACAAAATACAAGTGATTTCAAAGTTGAAGCTGACTGAGAACCATACTTCACCTACCAATGAAAATGCCATTCATCAATCATTTTTATCTTAATATTTGTCAAACCTGGTCCCATCCTTTGTGTAACCTACCCCAAAGGGCAAGAGGCTAAAGCTACACTACTGGTAAAGTTTCTCTCACCGCCATTCATTTTCTTAACCCCACTTTAATTGTCTGCTAGCTGTTACTTTTTTAATCAAATTATCTACTGTAATTTTGTACTTAAAAAAAACTTCATTTATATGGTAATGCTTGAATTTAATATTACTATGAAGTTTGCATTGGGCTTAGGTTCATATATTTACCAAAAACAAGACATGGAAAGCAATTAAAAGTTATTAATGCTCTAGAACATGGGGTATGCCATTTTATTTGGGATGAAAATAGAAAAAAAAAACAAAACATTCTTTTCATGCAGTTAAGATTGATTTACATTTCACCATTATATTACATGGGAAACACCAAAGTCCAAAGACTATAGTTTTTCTCTTTAGATCAACGATTATTGTTAAAGTGCCAATATTCCCGCTCATGTGATGTTTTTTTTTTATCTACTACAGATTTATATTAATCCATTTTCACAGAATCAAATGTCTATAGCTTCTTCTGCTCACGTTCTCTAATCAACGTTATGTATATATATATCAATATATATTAAGTTTTATTCGTCTTTTACTGAGCAACATTCGCCATGGTCGGTTGGTACACAACTTTAATAGCTTTTGGTCTGTTCATTTAACCTTCAAATCCCTCCAAAACAGCCACTCTTTGCTGCTGCCTTCAATCCTAAAGCATCACTTCAGCTCCTTTATTAAAAAGTTCCAAGCTTTTTTCCAGACTCTAGTGCTTAAATGCAACAAGGTTTCCATTTGGTAGCCACTGAATTGCCAGAAGAAATTATTAAAGAAAGATAAGACTCAGGTAAGTTTCTTTTTCGGCAAAGGTTGCATTTTTATTTCGTTTTTGGTCGTATTGGATTAATGGGGTGATACCTATCATCTATAGGAGGTGCTGCTACAGCTGTTTCCAGTAATGAAGTTTTAATATTGAAAAAAAAATTGGGTATTAAGTGTTAACTAATCTTAAAAGCTAGATTCTGTAACATAGTGGAAGATGATGTAATGAAAAAGGCTGGTTTAGCCAAAATGTTGATATGGAATAAGTGGGTCTGCAAAAGGGAAGAAGTCCCACTTAGGTGTATCCAAAACAGATAGTGAAAAAAAAAGAGCTGATCAGTGAATAGTGATGAGTTGGATTTTAGATAGGAAAGGGTAGTGAGTGAGTGCATTTGAATCACATTGGTCCAAAGTAAATTAGGTTTTTTTTTTTTTTTTTTTCTTATCATCTGCTTTTGAGTTACTACCAAACTCCATTAATTAATAACCACAACTTTACCTTTCATTTAACTGCCACAAAACAGTTTCCCAGTTTTATTAAGGAAAGATAAAATGAGAGGTTTGGTGTAAGTGAGTAAGTAGGAATTTGGGAAAGAGAGGGGGTTGTGTTGTGGGGTAAGTATTATAATAATATATATGTGTGTGTGTATATTGATAAAGCTGATAAATAAAAAAAAGATGGTCCTTCAAATCAGCTTTATTTCCGTGGGGACTTGCTTGATTGTTGTAGGTGTGATATTATCGTGTTTGTAAATGTAACTGTCGTTGAATCACGTGACTGTGCCTTCTCTCGTTGCCATCAATCAAAGATTCTCTTCCTTTGTTCTCTTCTCTTTTATGGACTGTAGAAAAACGCTCTTGCATTTTGCTTGCTTGTATTGTATTGTATGTATACATATGTTTTTATTAATGTCACAATTATCTTGTTTTATCTTCTTCTTTGTCCTTTATGGGTTAATAGTGGTGTCACGGTGTTCAAAGTTTGGTTTTTTGATTAAAAACTAAGAACCATTTCTTCTACTTTTCATCAACCACAAAAAAAAAAAAAAAAGAAAAAGAAAAAAGAAAAAAACTATTTTTATATAAAAGAAATGGGAAGGAATAAATGAGGGTCCTTGTGCATTTAAGGATCTGTCTCCAGAATTCCAGTGAAGTTTAGCTCCAATCCTTTTTTAAGGTTCCCATAAGTTTTGTAGTAAATGGAATCTAGGGTGTCACTTGGCTCCATGTTATCTTCCTTTTTGTGAGATTTTATTGTAAAGAAGCGCATGGTTTTCAATGAGTTTGGTGGGGGGATTTTATAGAGGTATGGAAACCATGTGAGGTGAATGTGACATGCTTTTTATCTCCTCTATTTGCGGGTGTGTAAAGTAGAGATATGCGTGGATATCTTTGGAAATTTCATCTTCAAACTTCATTGGTTTTATTTTATTCTTTCTTTCTTTCAATTTCATCATGTTGGATTGTGCCACTTTTAACTTTTTGGTATATTGTTTCAATGTTAATCTGCAGCTAATTCTCTTCTCTTGAAAGAAACTCAGGCTGGAGATTGAGGCTTAATTGTCATGGATCTTGAGTTTGGGAAGTCCTTGGATACTTCAAAGGTTTGTGTATCTTTCAAAACGCATATATCGGACAACTGGTCGACGTTATTGGTCATTAAGATTTTGATTTGTAGGAACATGCAGACTTAGATTCCATGGTAGAAAGATTTATGCAGTTATTGATTGGTGTGTTTTTCCGTTACTAAGCTGACTTGTAGGAGAGTTGCTTATTTTGGAATTTTGTTGCAGAAGAATTCTTGGAGGACCTCATTGCTTTTAGCGTACCAAAGTCTTGGTGTAGTTTATGGGGACCTGAGTACTTCTCCTCTTTATGTCTACAAAAGTACATTTGCTGAAGACATTCAACATTCAGAGACAAATGAAGAGATTTTTGGTGTTCTATCCTTTGTCTTCTGGACCCTTACTTTAGTCCCCCTATTCAAGTATGTGTTTGTGGTTCTTCGAGCAGATGACAACGGAGAGGGTAATCATTTAAACAGTTGTGTCGTTGATATGGTTTACCTGTTATATTGAAGTATTTTGTTTTTTCAATTCATAGTTTTGATTTTTGCAGGAGGTACTTTTGCATTATATTCTCTGATATGCCGACATGCAAGAGTTAGTCTTCTGCCCAACAGACAGGTCGCCGATGAAGCACTCTCTACATATAAATTTGAGCACCATCCTGAGAAAAAGAGTAGTTCAGGAGTAAAATTGTACCTTGAGAAGCATAAGGTCTTGCACACTGCTTTGTTAATCTTGGTTCTTCTTGGTACTTGTATGGTAATTGGAGATGGAGTTCTCACTCCAGCAATTTCTGGTAAACCTCTTACCAGTCAGTTGCTTAAATTTGCAAATGAGTTTTCTCAGTCACTGACTAATTAATATATATGCAGTTTTCTCTGCTGTGTCTGGCCTTGAGTTGTCCATGTCCAAGGAACATCACCAGTGTAAGCTCCTCAAGTTGCTAGCTTTGATCTTCCTCTCTTATTCAGTCGCATTGGAGTCTCTGATATTATGTTTGAGCCGAACTTCCTTTTTGTGTTAACTAAAAATGACTTGGGAGTATTTTGTAAAGCAAGAGTGTAAACAGCAGGTTTAATTTCCTGGTTATTAAACAATTTCAATTGCATTTGGAGTGACATTCATGTCCCTTGTTGTGGAGGAAGGGAAAGAACAAGGGAGACAGGTATAAGGCCTATGGTGTTTGTATTAACTTTCAACCATGGACCATGGCTGTCTTTTTAAGCGAAGTTGACACCCTGAAATTTAACAAAAATAATTAAGTAATAAGCTTGGTGCTTCCTTCTACTTGTCATTCGCTTGTAGTTAGTAAAGAAAAACCAATTGGCCCACTGGGACCATTCAAGAGCATGTCATGGTCTGGAATTACCATATCCTTTCTTTTGTTCTTATCTGTTCCTCTTCCATCTGTTTTTCAAAATGGTAGTTTCATAAGATTGCTGGAATGGTTGAATTGGTAGTTTTTTACTTTTTGGGAAGTGAAGCAAAAGAAAAAGGAAAGTATTGAAGTTGTGAGATTCCTGAAAAGAATTCTGTACATGATCGTGCTTTTCTACATGATTTACAATACCTTAAGGTGGAAATAAAACATATTCTGTTGGTCAATTGTTTTCGAGACAGAGACATTTACTTCTGTTTTATTTCAATGGTATGGTTAATTTTATCTGTCGCTATACTTAGTTTAAACATATGCATAGTTAATTCTTGTGTTTGCTCTAATTTCCTATCACTTCTGAATTTCTTGCCTTCATTTACAGATGCAGTTATTCCAATCACTTGCTTCATTTTGGTGTGTCTTTTTGCTCTTCAACACTATGGCACACATAGAGTCGGATTTTTCTTTGCTCCGATTGTGTTAACATGGCTACTATGCATAAGTTCCCTTGGGATATATAATATAATCTACTGGAACCCGCATGTCTATCAAGCTCTTTCTCCATATTACATGTTCAAGTTCTTGAAGAAGACAAGGAAAGGTGGATGGATGTCCTTGGGAGGCATACTGCTCTGCATAACAGGTGACTTTGCAATATACATACAGACACATTTACACATATTTACGTACATACATGAGATAAATTTTCATGTTGGGTTGCACCTTTTGTACACATCACAGTTTTTAGGTTCAGTATAATCTCCTTACTCAAAATAATCCATGTCTGGAACATTAGTTATTTTTGCTCATGTCTAAGGTTAATTCACAATCGATAAATCATTATCTGATGTTAGTAGATCTAGTATTTTTGGCAAGTGGGGCAGCCTTTCAACATTTATCATAGATTTAACCTGCTAGTGAATATCCATATAAGTTGATATGACTAGATTGTAACTTCAAAAGTTTTACTCACATGATGCTCAAGGAAGGACTCCAATCATTTTGAGCAGAACATTTAGCATGCTTTAATTTTCAAGGCTACAATAGTAGCAATACGCCAGATAATGTATTCTATCTGTTTCTTTCTTCTACGAGCTAAATCATTAGTAGACCATCTAAAAGTCTTTCCAAAAAGTAGCTGTATATGGATAACTAATACCAATACCTTGAGTTTGGCTCATTGTGACAACTGATGAACCAATAAATGCCATCCATGCAGGGTCTGAGGCGATGTTTGCTGATCTTGGTCACTTCTCTTATTCTGCAATTCAGGTAACTGACATAAATCCTCTTCCATGTTTTGATTTGATACTAATGTGTTATTCTATTCACGTGAATTCAAAACTAGCTGCTAAAGTGAAATTTAACCTTGTCTTGCTACAGACTGCTTTTACCTTTCTGGTTTATCCGGCTCTTATATTGGCATACATGGGCCAAGCTGCTTACTTGTCTCAACATCATCATACGAGTTACCAAATCAGCTTCTATGTCTCAGTTCCAGGTATACCTCATCTGTTCTCAATGCAATAAAAAATGGTAGGAAGCTGACTGATGAAAATAGAGATCTGTAAAAGAGAAAAGTGCAAATGACAAACTGTGTCATGTATCTATCCAACCTAAAAGGGAATGCAATTTCACACTGTAGGCTGCATTACATATCTAAGTTCATGGTTATAGACTAATAAACTTGATTGCTTAATTGTTTTTATGTACTGTACAGAAAGTGTGAGATGGCCTGTGCTCATAATAGCAATTCTTGCTTCTGTCGTGGGAAGCCAAGCAATCATTAGTGGTACATTCTCAATAATCAATCAGAGCCAGTCACTTAGTTGTTTCCCTAGAGTGAAGGTCATTCACACCTCTGACAAGATACATGGCCAGATTTATATCCCTGAAATCAATTGGGTGCTCATGATCCTCTGCATTGCTGTGACTATTGGCTTTAGAGACACAAAACACATGGGGAATGCATCAGGTAAGGTTAAACTTCATGTGCAGCCTATAAAACCATTCCAATATATTATTAAAATAGTTTCCTTGCTCTTATTCTTTGGAAATGGTTGTAAGGAAGACCTTTCTGCTTTGGGGTAACGGCGAAGTTTGATGCATTACAAATGTGTTCTTATTTGTTTCAGGATTGGCAGTGATGACTGTGATGTTGGTGACGACATGTCTCACGTCCCTGGTTATTATCCTCTGTTGGCACAAACCCCCTATTGTGGCTCTTTTCTTTCTTCTTTTCTTTGGTTCCATTGAGTTGCTTTACTTCTCAGCTTCACTCACCAAGTTCACTGAAGGGGCTTGGCTCCCTATTCTCTTGGCCCTTTTCCTTATGACAATCATGTTTGTTTGGCATTATGCAACCATCAAGAAATATGAATTTGATCTCCACAATAAGGTATCACTAGAATGGCTATTAGCATTGGGTCCAAGCTTAGGAATTGCTCGAGTACCGGGTATTGGCTTAGTTTTTACCGATCTCACCTCTGGAATCCCTGCCAACTTCTCTCGTTTTGTCACTAACCTTCCTGCCTTCCATCGTGTCCTTGTCTTCGTGTGTGTAAAATCAGTACCTGTTCCTTTTGTGCCCCCAGCTGAGCGCTATCTTGTGGGCCGTGTGGGTCCGGCTGCTCATCGGTCTTATAGGTGCATTGTTCGTTATGGGTACCGAGATGTGCATCAGGATGTTGATTCTTTTGAATCAGAGCTAGTTTCCAAACTGGCTGATTTCATTCACTATGATTGGCATCGAAGTCAGCACAGTCCCCATTCTGAGGAGGATGTTTCCCACTCTAACGAATCAACAAGTGAATGTAGATTAGCCGTGATAGGGACAGTTGCATTTTCTGGCACACCAGCTTATGAGATTGAGGAAAGTGTGCAACCAGCAAGCGTATCTATTGGATTCTCGACAGTAGAGAGTGTCACGGATGTCATTGAAATGGAGCCTGTGCATGCCGTTGAAAGAAGAGTTAGATTTGCCATCGATGATGACTCTGAATCTGATGCGAGGACCAACATGGAGTTGCAGTTACGAGAGGAGCTACAAGATCTGTTAGCAGCCCAAGAAGCTGGGACTGCATTCATACTAGGGCACTCACATGTTCGAGCAAAGCAAGGATCATCTGTTTTTAAGAGATTGGCCATTAACTTTGGGTACAATTTCTTGAGAAGGAATTGCCGAGGACCAGATGTGGCACTTAAGGTGCCACCAGTATCTTTGCTAGAGGTTGGCATGGTTTATGTGGTGTAAGCCTCTGATGTAAGTAGTTTTGGTAGTTTTGCGTGTTGCATATGGCCGACCTGTAAAGAAATATATATAACTGGTCCAAGAGAGATTCACCTGCTTTCATCACGGTCCACACACGGCTTGTGAGGCTAAAGTTCATACATCCGATGTAATAGAGAAATGAAATTAGTTTTATCACGAAATTCTCAAATTGCACGTCAGACTCTTTTAACAAGATGCAATTATTCCTTACCACATGTGGTGTCTGATTATTCTTTATTCCCTGCCATGAAATTTTTGTGAAGATATTTTCTGGTTTTTATATACATGTGTGCTTGACCTAAAATGCAAAACCTATCAGTCCTCACAATTTTAATAGTTTGGTAAATAGCCACGTATTCAAGCTCAAGCCACCAAATTCACCCAAGTCACAATATAAAAAAGGCTAGCTCGCAAAGCCTAGAGGAGGAGGAGACCTGCCAAAAACAAAGCAAGCATGGGATTAAGAGCTCTTCCATTGTCACCTTCGCAGTACAGTATCCCTAAGCAACATTTGTACACCCAAAGGTTAAAAAGTAAGAGTTACCCAACATTGTTTAGAGTTTCAGCTAATCAACAAGAGACAAATGATGAGAAAGAAGAGGGAAAGAAGAAGAGCAAACAGTCATTGTTTAGCAGTGTGACTGAGGCTCTGGATTTCTCTCAAGTTAGGTCTGTAAAGGATGCCGACCTTTTGGATGAGGCTAGAGAAGCCACCAAGTCTGGTGGCAGAATGTCAAGGGAACAGGTAACATTTCCTTTCTTTCTTTCTTTTTTTTGGGGTTCCTTTTAATGAATCAAACAACAATTTTGTCGTGTAATTCGTGCAGTATGGGGCTCTGAGAAGGAAAATTGGAGGGACATACAAGGATTTCTTCAAATCCTATGTTGAGGGTATGTACTTTTGTTTAATTTTGAGGGTCCTTGATTAATTTATTATGTTTTGCACATAAAATAATATGTGTGGACTGGAATTGAGAGCAGTGAATGGAGAATATGTGGAAGAAGGATGGGTGGACAAAACATGCAAGGTGTGCAAGAAAGATACAAGAGGTGAAGCAAGGCAAGTTGACAATTTTGGTAGATATGTTCATGTTGCATGCTTGGAAAAGTCCAATTCTGGGAATTTCTTCACTAAACTCTTCTCTAGATGAGTGTAGTTTTTGGTTTTCAATTTTTGTATTTTTTTTTTAGTAAAAACATCCCTAATCTGGAGATAAGCAAATATGTTTGTAATTGCTGGGGCATTTAAGCCTCAAACTTATTTCTTGATTATATTGTACACTAAATATATATATATATATGTAAAGCACTGTTAATTTAATTTTAATATTGGCCCAAAAATTGCTCTATAAATCCTTCCTAAAAAGTATAATTAATTTTCATCTGCCTTGTTAGTTTGGTGGGGGAAATGCTTAGGCCTTAGCCACCTTCAAATTCCCCCAATGAACAGTAGCAGTCTAGTCTGTGCACTATCTTCTCCATACTTAATGACTTCATTCCCTTGGATTCCTTTGAATTTCTTGTTATTGTGCTACCTCCAAATTATGTAGATGTAAGCACCTCATGCCAATTTCAGAACTATTATGATCATAGACTTTCCTTTCAATGCTGTGCTAGCCCATAAAATCTCTTTCTGCCATGATCCCATACGTCTCGGCTTTTTTTATATAAATAACTTAAAAACAATATTAATTAATTACAAAAATAGTTTGGAGTTAAAAATTATATATCAAAATTATCCTTATGCTATAATATCAGTTGGAGTCATCTGATCATCTGATGGTACCACTTCCTTTTTCTTCTAATCATAACCCAATTATTAGTATTTAAAAAAAATAGAATATTTTTTAGTGCTATCATTGTGTCAAGCGGCATTCGTATGTATTTTTTAAAATATTCGTGAAAAATAAGAGTATTCACAATAGAGAATAAAAAAGGGAAAATATTTTATAATGGACCAGCGGCACCGGTCAATTTTTTTTAAAAAAATTTGTGCAAGTGAAAAAAGGAAAAAAAATAATTTTTTTAATTGTTGTCAGTGTGTCAAGTGACATTGGTAAATTTTTTTTAAAATTGGTGCTACTTGTAAGTCAAGTGGCATTGGTGGCAAGTTATCAGGGAAATTTTTTTTAATGGGTGTCGTCGATATGTCAGGCAGCACCAGTAATATTTTTTTAAATTAATTGGTTTCATTGATATGTCAGGCAACACCAATGATAGGTTGTCAGGAAAAAAAGGAGACCAAAAAATAATTTATTAGTGGTGCCGTCGACGTGTCAAAGGACACTGGTGGTCCCGCGTCATTGTTAGGGACACCACCCAAAATATATAACCCCACCTCAGCCAAAAAATTATGTTTGTTGAATGCTTTGGTTTTTATTTAAGTTTTTGGTATCTGATAGCCCTGCCGCAACGTGATCGGACAGTCACAAGCTCCCCTTTTTTTTCGATTTTTTATTTTATTTTTTTTCCTCTCTCTAATTTTTTTTCTGATATCGATTTTTTGCTACAGTTGTAGCGACGTAAAAAAAATTCGCTCTCGGTCGCTAATTGAGGCGATTATTTGAAAATTTAAAAATGGAATTTCAGTTTTATTAAAAAAGGGAGTCGCCACCGATCCTTTTTCCTAGGTGTGATCGGACACCTAATAAATCCTCTTTTTTAAAAGAAAATTTATTTTTTAAATAAAAAGAAGGTCGGGTTTAGGTCTACGTCAAAAGCCGGAGAAAAAATAGGGTTCGGGAGTCGGTTACGCACGAGGAAGGTATTAGCACCCTCGCGCCTCCCAAAATTGCTATCTCGTTAAACATGTGTTGTCTTAATTTTCGAAAATGCGAGTTCAATATAACATTTAATCGTGATCCGATTAAAACACGAGAAATTTCAAGTTTTTTGGTTTCTTTTGAGAAGGATGTTCCGTTTTTAACACGAGCCGATTGATATTCACCCAACATAGCGATGAAATCGACGACTTAATGTTAAATCGGTATGTTGCTTTATTTGTTGAAATTAATTAAAAAGTATGAGTAAAACATTATTATAATAAGAATTCATAAATAATGCAAACAATGATGCAATTAAAAATAAAAATATTAAAAACTAAGAATATTAAAACAACAATAATAATATTTACAAGAAAATAAGAATAATGTACTATTAATATAATAAGAAAAATAATGTATTTATAACAATAATAGAAAATAACAATATATACATAAATATATATATATATATACATATATATGTGTATATAAATGTTAATAATGATGAAAAGAATAATAATTATACTAATAATAGTGGTAATGGTAATGATCAAGGAGTAATGAAGTAAGTATAGGTATGTACAAAAAGATACATGTATACCAAATAATACATAATAATATTAAAATAAAATAATAAGCAACAATAGTGAAAATAATAAATATAATAATAATTATAATGATATATAAAAATAATATTATATATAAAAGTATATATATATACACGTATAATAAAATATATACTAATATTAATAATAAATATAATCGGGGTAAAAATAGATATAATAATAACATGTGTATAATACGGTATTAAAAATATATATATATAGTATTTAAAAATGTATACATAGTATATATACTAGGAATAATAATAATAGTAAAAACAACCATTAATAATGCTACATAAATAGATATATAGTAATAGTATATACATAATATGGTTATTAAAGAATATATACATAAGATAATATGAAAAATAAAAAGTATATAAAAATATAGTATTAAAGATATATACATAACATATATAAAAATACAATATTAAAAAGATATATATACGATACACATATATATTAGAAATGATAATAATGTTAAAAAAACAACTATTAATAATATTACATAAATATATACATATGATATAGTTATTGAAAATATGTACATAGTACATGTAAAAATATATACATAATATAGTATTAAAAATATTTACATAATATATACATATTAGAAATAGTAATAATATTAAAAGCAACTATTAATAATACTACATAAATATATACATATATATTAAGAATAAATACATAATAATATTATAAGTATGTATATAATATATATACATAATATATTAAAAATATATACATAATATATATATATATATATGCGTAATATGGAGTATAATATATATATATATATTAAAAGAATACATATGTGACATACAAATACATTAACAAAAACAATAATATTAAAAACTATTAATAATACTATATAATATATATATTTAAGTATTAAGTAAAAATAATATTAATGAGATGCTAATAAATAAAAATATAATAATAATAACAGTAATAAAATATAATATGAATAATATTAAAATTAAAATAGAATAATGAGAAAAAGTAAAAAAAGGACGAAATTGAATTGAAAATGGAATTTTTTAGGCGAATTCGAAATAAAACAAAAGGAAGGGGCTTATTTGAACACGCACAAAACATAGGGGGACCGATACAGAAATTATTCCTTCCCATCAAAACGCAGCACATCAGCGGGGACTAAATTGAAAATCACGACAAATTTCGAGGCCAAATTAAAAATAAAAAAAGATTTAATTGCAAAAGCTTGAAAAAGCGGAAGGGCCAAATGCGCAAATTACCTGGCCTGGAGCGGGTCGAATCGGGTCGGTCATGGGTTAAGGCTCAAAACGACGTCGTTTTGGGTTTAAAAGGCAGCCCCCAAAACGACGTCGTTTTGGAAAGCTATATAAGGCCAATTTTTTGAAAAAAAAATCATTTGTAGCATTTGTAAGAAAAAAAAAGAGAGGGGAGGGGGAGAGGGGGTATTTTCGGCCACAAGGCCGGTCACTATCCGGTCGCCGGACCGTCGCCAGCCATCGTCGTCGGCCACCGTGCAAAAGGTAATTTTTTTTTATTTTATAATTTTCCGATTCTTTAGTTTTCTATTTTTTTATTTTTGATATATTTTTTATACATGTATATATATGAGGAAGTAGATTCGAAAATAAAACAAAAATAAAAACTAAAATCACCTTAGGTCTTCGATTATGATATTGGTGTTTTGGTTGCTTGACTTGGTGCTATTCACATGCTATAATATTGCTAGAGTTGTTGTTTTTGCTCGAAAAAATCGAATGCTTTTTGTATTTCCTCAAAAGTTGCCGAAGCCCTCAAATGGTTTTAGATTTGGCTTTTTATAGCCATTTACAATGCCCTAATCCTATTGCTTGCGTGTTTGCTTGATCTTGCAGGTCAGTTGGTGGCCGGTGGAAGTGACTGGTGGAGCAGGTGGCGCCAGGGGATGGTGCTGGTGGCTGGTGCCAGAAGAAAGTGGTGCCGAAAGTTGAGGCTAGGGTTAGGTTTTTTCTTTTTTTGTTTTCTAATTTGGGCTATATTATTGGGCTAGGGGATTTGGGTTTCTGTTGGGTTTATTTTGGCCAAAATTGGGCCTCAACAACAGTGAATACTCATTAAAAAAATTTTTACCTATTAATTTTTTTGTGAGTTAAATAAACTAAAAAAAATATTTTTTAATAGATGTCGCATGATACAGATAAAAACATTCATGATTGGAGTGACAACTCTAGTTATTATAATAAGGTTGATCATTTAGTTGACGTCAAAGACATTCAGAATTTTATTTCTGATGATACCTTTTTAATTAGAAATAGTAGTCAGAGTCGTTATTCCATATATTTTGATAGTGAAAATAAATTTTTTGAGCTTAACAATAATTATTCTTTTTTTAGTGAATTGAATTTTTTTTTATAGTTATCGAAATTCTAGTTACATAAATAATGGATCGAAATATGATGATCCCCACTATTACTTAGTTTATATGATAATTATACTAATTATAGTTGGAATAATCATATGACACAATGGCAGTTATGAGCTCCCCATATTCTCTTCATTTTTTTCAGTGTTTTTTTCAAATTTTTTTCACACTATCCTTCCGTTCATGCACCACTTTAATAGCTATAATCATTGCCATCCTGAATTGCGTTTCAACTTGTTTCCACCGTCACTATCACTCCCCCTAACGGTCTTCTTGCCCTTATCTTAGACACATGTTTTGAGCAATGAGGTCAAGGATACTACTTTGATTGAAAAAAAGAATAAGTTGATTAAACCCATTTTTCCTCTATAATTATGATCTCAAACTTATGTATGGAGTTTCTAAGACATCTTTTTCTAGTGGCATGAAACTTGACCGCATAACCATCGTCAACCGGTGAGGTTTTCCCTGTGCAAGTTTGAACACAATACTTGAACCCGTGACCGCATAACCACTGTCAACTAGGAGCCCGAGTTGCAATGCGACATCTTCTAAGACGATGATACACTCCCCACACGAAAAATGAAACGTGTGGATCTTTGAGTGTCACTACATCACCGTGAACTCAAACATACCTTAAAATTATCATAAGTTCTCCCTAAAACTTCAACACAAATAAATCTTTCTTCCCAAATTTCTAACACCCAACACACAAAAAAAAAAACAATTCTTCCCAAATTTCTAACACCCAACACACAAAAAAAAAAAACAACTTTTCTTTTCTTTTCTCCCCTCCTATTGAACATTGATTTTTTTCTCACTTTTTTTTCCTGTTTTCCTTCTATTCAATAGAAAACCAAACACTTCAACAAATACAAATTTTTCACCAGGGATGAGATATATATATTGGGTGGTGCCGCCTGACAGCATCGCGAGACCACCAGTGCCGCCTGACATGTCAGCAACACCACTAATTACTTAATTTATTTTTTTCGATTTTTTCTTCAAAACTAATATTTAAAAAAAACCGAAGTCACCACTATATCAAACGGTAGCCAAATTTTTTTTTTTCAATTTTACTTCAAAGTGACAATTTAAAAAAAAATTGATCGGTATCGCTTGTTCATGCCAAAGTGAGGAGAGAAAGTCATTTTTTTCTTTTGTTTTGCCATATTCATTAATTTTCCTCTTAAATCTCCATCACTTTTCTTGAAAACCCACACTATAAACCTCCCATTTAAGCTTCCATCTTCACTTTCTCCATCACCCATCACCTAAGGTTTATGTGAGTAGTAAGAGAGAGAGAGAGTTAGTTAGTTAGTTAGTTAGTTAATTAGTTAGTTTTAGAGTGAGAGAGCTTAAAGAATGTAAGAGCTTATGTTTTTTCTTTGTTTCCCAAGATAAAGCTCATGTATTTTTCATCATGACACATTTATTTTTCACTTGTTAAATATGACTCTTATTTTCAGTCAAATTTGAGAAATAATCTTTCAGTTAAACTCTGTTTATTTGTTTCAATCAAACACTAATTAGTTTAGATTATTTTATTATTATTTGACCATGAGTTTAGCTTATAAATAGGCTCTTTTACAACTTAGAAAAACATCCATTAGATATTAGAACTCATAACACATTAAGAGCATTTTGTGTTTACGTTTTGAGGGTTCTTTGTTTTCGAGTTTTCGGGGTTTAATTTTATCTCCATCTTTTGTACTCTTCGTTCTTTTGCCATTATAGTAAAATTATCTTTGCCCGTTGTTTTTTATCCTCTTTGGAGGAGTTTTTCCACATTAAATTTGTGTATTCAATTTCTCAATTTATTCTGCTATTTTTTTACTTGTTTCTTAATCGGGTCGATTCTAACATCACTCTTGTGCATTTCTTATGGTTGAACTATTAATATTACTATTTATAACATTGTATTTATGATGGGTATTTATTATACTTTGAAGAGAAAAATCTTGAAGTCGGTGCCTCAAGTAAAGGAAAAGTAAGGCTTGAATATTAAAGTTAGAAGAAGAAGCCTTCCCTTAATTTTTTTTTTTTTTGTGTTTTTGGAAGGTAAGAAACTCATTTTTATGTTCACTTTTCCTTTCATAAACAATATAGTAGAAATGGAGGAGATGGAATGCTTAAGACTTTGCTGAAGTAAATGTGTTAGTTTTAAATAAGTTTAGTAATGTATTATAATAAAATGTAATTTGAACAGTGATGGCAAAGTTTCTTATGATATATGTTACATGTGACAAGCATAATTTATAATATAATACATGTGTGGCTAATATCTAAAGATTCACGTTAATATGCTTGGCTAAATAAGTTATATCATGCTCTTATGTTATATAAATGTATGAATGTGATGAAAAATTATAATTTGAGAATTTATTATTGTTAAGAGTATGACCCTTACAAACTTGGTAGAATAGTAAAAGATATGATTGACATGCCAATTAGGGATGAGTTTGTGCGTCTTGGAACGACATGTTTGTGCATTCAAAATAGCTAGCCTTTCAAGATCCTTGGCCTTTTCAATAGCGGTAAGTAACCTTGATGGAGAATTTCTTAAGAAGATGTCTCAACACCTTCCTGGCCAGTCTGGCATCGGAGTATTCCTCTCCCAGTGTAAACACTTGGTTTGATAGATAACACGGTTTTGCATAGAACTCTCTCATAGTTTTTTATTCTTGCATTCTCAGGCTACCAAATCTGAAGAACAACATTCGTATCTTTGATTGTTTAATAGTGGAAGTACCTTCATGAGTTGTCTCCAAAGTATTTTAAGTAGGTTTGACAATATTACATTTAGCAATCCTTTTGAATTCCTACAAGTCTACTCCACAAAAGATGACATATAAGGCTTTGGAGTTGGCACTTGCCAACTTTTATTCTTTAGTGGTCCATTGCACTTGTCTTAGGCAGTCTTACATTCTCAGTATCCATCATAGGTGACTCCCATCCAGTAAGAATTGCTCGCCAGACCTTCTCATAAATGAATTTTATGTAAGCTTTCTTATGTGCTTTCCAATAGGCATAATGGCCAACCTCCAGCTTTGGGGGACGTGAGGTGGATGATCCTTCCATAGCTTGAATTTAGCAACACTAGGAATCTCCACTAGCTATGTTAAATGGAAAGCTCTAATGCCAATTGTTGACCTGAAGGCGGTTGCTAATAGCAAGCTACGTGTTGGCAAAAGTGACACGGCAAGTTGGCACTTCTCCAAGCGCTACGAAACAAAAAAAATAAAATAGGTGACACATAGATTGTTTACGTACAGTTTAGTTTCTCTATGTATGTAAAGCCTAACTCAATGAGAAATATTCACTATATTCAACCCTTACAACAAGTGAACCTAAATCTATCACACTATAGTGGCAATTTTCTCACTTTTGTACCCTTGAAGACTGGTACTATCATTGCTAAATTCACCCCTGTGAACTTAGATTGTAAAATCACAACACAAAATTTTTACAATAAAAAAATGCACTTTCACAAATAATATTTCTCATTTGAATAAATTAAGTATTTGTGACACCTTATACCCGACCCAGTTGTTGGATCTGAATATAAAATGTCACATTTCGTAGCTGAAGCAACTCACTTTTTCATTTTTTTTTGAAAAGGAAACATAGTGGTAAAATTATTTTATAAAAATTTTGGCAGCATTTTTACCTATTTTACATAAAACCCCCTGAAAAATTTAGATTTTCACAAAATATTCACATTCAAATTATCTCCCAAATTAATTCCCAACACTACAAATTCTCAAAACATATCAATAAACTAGATTTCTATGCTTTACTATTTTATCAAAACATTAGTTATAAAATGCTAGCTAAGAAAACAAAATGAAAATATTTAAATTCAATTTACGACATAATATTATATATTTATGAGCCTAGGTACATGCCATTTACATCAACTATAAAGTAAACTCTTCACCAACATTGTTTGAGTTGAACTTCGGTTCTTCGGATGCTGCTAGAACGATCTAACGAATCTAACCACCTACACACGGAAAAATAAACAAACCATCAGTGGTGCTAATATCATATAAATCATTACATAAATATTAAAGACAAATTAATTGATAGAAATAAACTAAAACATGATTATAAATATCATTAATAACATCACAACAAAAGAAAATTCTAATATTAATAAATTTTAATATTTTGATATTGACAAATCGAATAAAGAAAATAAGTTTTTTAATTAAATTCAAAATCGCGTAATTAATTTAATTTGCACAATATGGAAATTCAAATAAATTCAAGTTTTATTTTTGTTTTTCTTTCAATTTAGACCCCGTACTAAAGTTTAGACTTATAACCAAATACACGAATCCGCCACCCCGAGTTGTTCGGTAACGATGGCTATCAGAGTAGTCTACGACCCTCTGGGAATTGAAACTACCCACGATGGAATTGGGGCTAACAATAATAACAACTGACTGACTTGACCTTTTCTACCACAACCCTCTAAGAATTGGGGAGATCTAAATTCTCTGACATAAAGACTATATGGCATGTCAACTATATGTAATTTAGTCTAACTTAGTGAAACGGGGTAAAAATCAAATTTCATGATCCATTTCAATTCTATTTTCATATAATTCTCATTTCAATTCTGTTTCGTATTCAAATCACATATCGTCTAATGTAAAATAGGCTTCCAATTTAAAATATATTGAATATTTTCATGCTCAATCATCTAAAATCATAATACTCAAATCCAAAAAATAACAATGAATTCACTAATTTAGTCTTATGAAAAACATAGTATTCATCTCGAAACATAATTTTATAAATATTAACTAAATTATTCAAGCTCATCCAAAACTCATAAAAATAAAATAAAATAAAATATGTAATGAAAATAAGATATTAGCACAAATCAAAATTTTAATCGCTTTACTTCTTTTCTTCGTCTTTCTCCTTCAAGATGTTCGCTTCGTTTTTTAGCTACGATAGGAGCAATTCAATACTAAACAACATCATTTAATCATTTTAAAACTAAAACTAATAAAAATAAACTTAAATATGTATGATTATTCATATTGACAACTTAAGTTTTCTAGTCCGAAATTCACATATCTTTCGGCTTGATTATTCGTTTTCAATTCTGTCTTCACCAGAGTACTCACTGCTTCACAAGCTATCATTTAGTACTAATATTACACAAAGTTGCCAGTGTTCTCTACTTCTTCTTTTAACATGGCCAAATATACCAAATATACCAAAATACTTGATAAAATAAAAAAACTATTGATATATATATATATATATATATATATATATAAATCAAGCTTCAAAAATTTAAAATCTAAAAAAAAATTTGAAGAAGAACTATACTTTACACTTGAATTTGAAGGAAAATGATGGAAGAATTTTTTTTTCTTTCCCCCTTTGTTTGACGTGAAAAAGAAAGAAGATGATAAAGTTGTTATCTTTCTCTCTCTTTTTTTCTCTTTTATATTTATATTATAATATTAATTAATAATATTTAAAAGTGATCATGAAATCATTGATTTTTTTAAGTAATGGAAAAATTATCATTAAGTCCTTTTCATCAAAATAAAATAGGATAATTGCGCTTTAGTCTATATACTTTTTTAACTTATTCAATTTAATCCCTAAACTCGATACCGAATTTTTAACTTAACCACGTACTCCTACTAATAATCCTTTGTGTTTTTACGTCTGACGGTTTTCTCTAAAAACGATTACAATTTCTTATACTACTATTTATTTATAGATAACTTATTTAAGAATTTCTATCATAAATATTATTCTTCTCCTTTTTTTTTTAAAAAAAAAAAAGTGGGGATGCCACAGTACTTTCAATTTTTTATTTAATAAACTATACAACGCTCTCAATTATATATAATTTTCGATACTTGTTAACATTATGAAGATCTATATCAATCCCTAGTAAAGAAGAACTAAACCAATTGAATACAATATAATAATAACAAACAAGGTAAACAAGGACTGTTGGCATCTAAGTCTTCAATATTCCAATCCGATCCAACTTCCTTAATCTAAGAGATTAGATAAACATGATCCGATCTGATTCTTCAAACAAGTTTCCCAAAGTGATATAATCTTCATTGATGGGCTAGATATAACCCACAATATCAACATCACCTAAAAATCCAATTCAACAAATTTCCAATCACCTAAATCTAAAAACAGATCAGTTAGTCAAGCGCAACGCTTCAGGAAGTGGGCACTTCCTCAATCACATCTTAATTATCCTCAAGCACATCTTAATTATTCCATATTTCTTGACATTATTCATTGAAGCATTTGGATATCTTCTAAAAATCATATTAAGAAAAGAAAAAAAAGAGGAAATTTTAGATGATAAAAAAAAATTGAAATAAACTTAGAATGGAAGAATGTTTCAAAATTAATATTACTTATGTGGGGGACAGGTAGGTCCCCTTAATTGTTTCAAATTTGCACCCACAGCCAAAAGTCCTGGTAATTTGGAAATTTGCAGCAATGCATGTCTTTGACCAATGCTAATGACCATTAATTGTGTTAAAGCTACCAAAATTAGGTATTTTTGTAGTGGGCAACAAGCAAGTCCTTCTCAGCCTCAAGTAATAAGGTTGGGAAATTGGACCCAATTTTGCTAATGACCAAAATATGTATATAGTCCCAACAACAAATTGTATATTGATAGTACCTGTGTTTAATGATGTCTTGCTATATTTACTCCCCATAGTTTAATCATGAAAATCTATACCTAGTCAGGCAGTTCCCTGAATGGGGCAAAAGGGTTTACTTGGTCAAAACAGAACCTGCCCTTTTGGGACTTTTAGATGAGAGTCCAATTTATTGACCAAATTAAACATGTATGATTTGTTCACCTACAACATGCATAAATATAGAAATTTCTAAACTCTACCTGCTATTCTGATTCATGTCTAGTCTTGAATGTGAATCTTGTTTCACTCACCCATTCTTGCTCTTTCTCCTCCTACCTCTTGCCAAATGAAACTCAATGTTGGGTTGGATACTTTTTTCCTTAAACTAAATAACTTATAATGGCAAAATCAATCACTTTAGAAGAATTTTTTTCGGCTTTATTTATCAATTGGTCCTTGAACTATACCTCATTTTTTGGGTAAAATAAGATAAAACTGATAATCTAGGCATTAATTTGTAAATAAAGCCTATTTTTTCCTCTCCACTTCTATCACATCAACCAATTGCTATAATAGAGAGAGAGAGAAAAGGAGGGGGAGGGGATTATAAAGTTTTACAATGTGAATAGGAGTAATTTGTGAAGAATGAAAAAAGGAAATGAAGGGTTCAAAACATTGACTTGCATGAGCTGCTTTTTTCCCTTTTTTGTTTAAACCTCAAACCAAGGTGTAAAATCTTTATTTAGTCCTCACACTATGAGGGAAGGAAGGAAACAGCTAAGAAAATGGGGATATGAACTGATTTGGTCCATGTACTGTGCCCCGTCTTTCAATCCAACCCATACTTACCACACTGTCCAAATCCCTCTCTTCAACCTTTTTACCGTCATTGTCTCTCTCTTTCTATTCTTAAGACTATTTTTGGGAATGTTCATAGAAAATTCCTTTATATATCAAACAAAACCACTCTTCAATCTTATTTTTAGTAAAATATGCATGCATTCATATTTTATTATCATTTCCTTTACCTCTAGTTAGACATGGGTCGGGTCGGGTCGGATGAATACAAAATTTTAAGAAAAATAGACCTAAAATTTTGTTTAAATTCAATCTAAATAAAAAAAATGCTAAACTCAAGCTCAGTCCAGCCCAACCGTATTAAATTTTTTATATAAAAATAAATTTAAAAAATATAATACATCAAATCAAATACACTAAAACCATTAAAATAAATGTTTCCCGTCAAATTAAAAATATATTAAAAAAATTATTATACTTAAATATTACTAAGATAGTTGCAACTTAGCAAGCAAATGTCTCTAAAATAGTAGCAAAATTAATAATAAAACAAGACTTACACAATATCTAAACAATAACAATAAAATTATAATAAAATAATAATAAAACAACAGTAAATAGCAAGGGAAAAAAATTAGACCAATTTAATTCAGGCCCGAACCAAAAAATCTTACCTGACATCGAACTATTCAAAAAATAAAATTTATTTTTATCTAAATTTATTTTTCGCACCTATATTTTTATTCAAATACCTTTACTTTTCCATCTGAGCATAGTGTTGTTGACACCAATGAACATTTATGATGAATCATTTGTGTTCTCCACGAAGCTACGGGTGGCGGACCGAATGGGTCAAGACCCATGACGTAGGGTTAAAGGGTTCAACCCTTCGTAGACCATAAATTGTAAAAGTAAAGAATAAAAAAGATGAAATTATTGAAGACAAAAGTAGGTTCCTTAAATCCAGAAGAAGAAAATTTCTATAATTTCCAATTCAAACTCAGAATCCAATTAATGGTCAAAGCCGCAGAAAATTCTTCAATCTTGAGGGTCGCAAAGGTGGTTTCAATGAGGCAAAGGTCTAGATGAAGACTCTCCCAATGCCAATGGGCCGAGGATGGTTGAAAGGGCAAATCACAGCAGAGCTGGACTTGGTCATCTTTTCAAACTCTAGTTTATTTTAGAAAAAATATACCGTGTAGAAAGGCATGTTAAATACTTTGAAAAATTAGCAGCAGCTTAGAAACACACCTAAAACCAGACAACATTTTAAATCCCACATTACAAGTTTAAATTTCATTTTATATATGTTGAAATCCAATCCCAAAGCAACGCCAAAACACACCATGGACCAACAACAACAACAACACACCACCTTGTCTCTAATCCTTGATGGGTGTAAGTTAGCTAAAGAGCTTGAAGAAAGCATCGGGAATTTGGGTAACCAGCTACAGCCTGAAATCCTTTCCAAGTCTTGTGATGATATCATAAATATCTTTGTTACTGCCAAGCAAAGGTTAAACAATAATGCCCATCATCATCATCATCATCATCATCATCAAGACCCCTCTTTGTTTACCCATCACTTACTCCACCCACCTCAGGATTCATCTGCACACCACATGCAGACTGATCCCAGTTTGCAGGAATGGTTAAAGTATGGTGTTATTACACAAGCAGTGGACATGATTCAATCTTGTAGACCCAGCATTAGCATGGGGGGAGAAATCCAGGCTATGGATGTGTCAGATTCTGGTAAAGCTGCTTCTTCTTCCTCATCTCAACGTTCCCATAGAAGGTAAATTAGAAAAATAAAGTCTCCACTGATTAAATTATATATATATTGGAACCAGTTTTTCAATGTCCTAGTACTGGATATTGATTATATATGTATATTTAAAGCAGTAGGAAGGATGATGAGGAGAAATGCAAAACGAGAGTAGCTGCTCCTCAGATGGGAAATACCGACCTTCCACCCGATGACAACTACACTTGGAGAAAGTATGGACAGAAAGAAATTCTGGGTTCAAAGTACCCCAGGTAATCAAATCTTTCTTTCCCATTCACAACCATTAGATTTTTCTAAGTTCTTTGAAAATCAGATATTCATAACGTAAGTCTCAACTATATAATTCAAAAAGGAATCATCTTTATTACTGCAATATATAATATATGCATGCATGTTTACATTCATATTCAAAACTTTGATCAAATATAAAAGGGTCGCTCAGAATTTGACTTGGTCTCGTTCTATACTCCATAGAATTAAGAAATGACTGCTTTCTTCCCTACAAATAAATATAAAAAGTTGACTTCTTTAATATCGTTTTTCTTAAGGAGACTGCTTTAATATCGTTAAACACACACTCATGTATGAATGTTCATGTTCTGCTAAAACAATCCCATCTTAGTATACAAGAGCTCAATTTTATACAGTGATATATATTGCTGGGTTGATATCTGATATATTAACTAGGGTTCATAGTGATCACCTTTAAGTGAGTGATGAATTGATGAAGATAGTCATTCGTCATGCACCTATTTAGTTAGGTTTGAGTATAAGTTGATATTAGGGGATAACAACTCGGTTAGAAAATGATTAATAATTTTTAAATAAAAAGAAATTAAAATTAATTTATTTAATGATTGAACTCATATTTAATAGATTTATAAACAAATTTTTATCACTATATCAATAATAATTCTTAAATGAATTTTGAAATATTATGTTAGTGTCACAAGTCAACTCGATATTTAATTTTTAAAAAATAGAATTTTAATATTGAATTTTCTTTCTTGATAACTTTTGACGACAATTAGAGTGTATTTAATATTTTTAATATGATATATTTGCCTATATTAATTTTCTTTTACTCACAAGTTAAGCTATTTTTTATTTTGATTTCATACATATTGCATATGTATCAATTCTATGTTCTAAATACGTAGTTTCCACACACATATACATGTGATAGAATTTCTAATATATATCGAACAATCTCATTATAGGTTCTGATCATATCTACTCTTTTTGACGCAATGCTTAGAACTACCTATAGCCCCTCCACAACCCATAAATAAAATGATAATATACTTCAGTGTATTCAAATCTACATCATCTTACATTAACAACAATACTCAATCCACACATTTCTAATATATATTCACTTCTTACCAAATATATTTAAGTGTGATAATATATATACATAAGAGAAAAAAAAAAGTAAAAAAAGGGAGTGGAAAATTAAAAACATGTGGGGTTGATTTTCAGGGCATACTACAGGTGTACACACCAAAAAATGTACAACTGCCCTGCAAAGAAGCAAGTGCAACGCCTAGACAATGATTTTTACACATTTGAAGTAACCTACATTGGTCAGCACACGTGCACCATGTCCTCCACAGCGCCCTCAATTCCGCAGCCACCCCCGCTATTACATGATCAGATGGTTATGACTCAAGCTATGGTGTCTCAACCTGCACTACCTCCAATTTCTTCTTCTACTACTTCATCATCAATAGCTCCTTTTGGAAGCTGGCTTTCAATGGAATTTAGCCTTGGTTCGGGTTCAGGTGGAAGAGGTAGCGGCGGTGCTGGTTCATCATCAGGAGGTGGCTCAGCTACAGGCAGTCGATATGGAAGGGACGTTGAGTATCCGGCAGTGGCGGATATGGCTGATGTAATGTTTAATTCAGGAAGCAGCAGCAGCAATAGCATGGATTTTATTTTTCCATGTGCAGAAGACAAATGGGAGGCCTCCGGCTCAGGGGACAAGAAACATTGTTGAAATATTTGCTAAAGCTTAGAAACGTTATTCATGATTAATGGCGACTAATTGGGGGTCGTCGGCTCTATCTCTTTCATGCACATAACACGATGATGCATGTGCTAAATTTTGCTGTTTTCACAATATACCTCGCATAGGCTTAGATTACCCACTGATCTCAAGTTTATCAAATAACTTTCCTTTTGTTTCTTGTAACTTTATTCTGCTCTAATGGGTATGTATTATGGAAACAAAACATTTACTTCACTACTTCCTTAATAATTTGTGCATGAAAAAGAAAAAAAATTATTAGAGAAAGGATGGTACGAGATTAATATATCATGTCATTTATATCTTTTCCTAATAATTTAATGTTATTTCAGTATTTTTGTTGTTGTTTTCGCCCCAGGATAAACCAATTGGACCTCTTATCATATTAGAGAAAGGACATTAGGCATATTAGCGGGCTTATTCCATCTTAGTATCCGCCCACCCCAACGTTTATACAAAGGATTACGTATAGGAAATATTGAAACCGTCCTTTCCAATAGTATAGTTGATGTCTTTTTTGCAGCTTTTGTTGTTGCTGTAACAATGCGGCATGGTTCAACAACTACCCCCATTGAATTATTTGGTTCTACTCATTATCAATGGGATCAATTATACTTCCAGAAATGTATCGGAGGGTTAGTGTTGGGTTAGCCAAAAATCAAAGTTTATCAGAAGCTTGGTCTAAAATTCCTGAAAAATTAGCTTTTAATGATTACATTGACAATAATCTGACTATTAGAGTGAGAATTTAGTTATGAGATTACTAAAATACCTTCTCATAACAAATTAAGTTATATCTTTATCAGTGTCTTTTTATATAATAAATGAATACAAATTTTATCATAAGATGATTTGAACTCAAAACACCATGCGCGATGAACAATTACCTTTACTATTATAACCAAAACATAAATTAAATTTTGTGTAACTTTTTAATAAATATGTTTGTAACATAATATATATTTTTTTCACTCACATTGTGATCATGCCATAAATCTAGTCTGTACTATTATTTAAATATTTGACTAATTTGATGTTATCCTCAACCAAGTCTTAACTTAATTGTGAAATTATCAAAAGCTCAATCTTTAAATTCTACTATAAGGGTATTTTTATCTTTTCATATTTTTAATTAAATAATAGGTTAAAATGTGTTTATAGTTCCTGTACTTTTCAAAAACATGAGGGTATTTCCAGTAATTTAATCCCTCTACTTTTCAGATTTTAAAATTCAAATCTAATTGTTAATACTGTTAATTTTTTTCGTTAAATTCAAGTTAATTACAACTTTTTTTAATTACATGGCTACCAAGTAAGTTTTTTTTTTAAATTTTAAAATGTCACAACAATCAATTTAACATAAAAAAAAATTAACAGTGTTAATAATTGAACCTGAACTTTGAAATATAAAAAATTAGAGGGTTTAAATTCCTAAATTTACAAATATAGGGACTAAATTTTCAAAATTTGAAAAGTACAATGACTTAGACACATTTTAACCAAAAATAATATTACAATAGGATTTGAACTTGAAGCATATAATACTTAAAATTTTAACTTAATCAATTCAATCAAAGCCTCACTTAGTCTTAAGATGATTTTATATAAATATATTTTTTACGGCTTATATGTTAAAAAAAACTCTTAAGAAAATGTAAGAAAAAAATTAAGTCCATGTATTAAATTTGCACCCAATTAAGCCCCTCTATTAATAGTTTCCATCATTAACCATTTTGACTTTTAAAATAAATTGATGGATCAATCAATTGGTTGCACACGTTAAGTTTTGGTTTAATCTAATATTTTTCTTATAAAAATGATTTAAAAAGTTATAAAAATCATAAAATTTATGAAAAATTAGAAAAATTATTAAAAAAATAGAAAATTTATTAAATATTAAAAATATGAAAATTGATATTAACTTATAAAAATTATAATAAATCTCATAAATTATAATTTTTTTATAAAATTAATAAAATATATTTAAAGTTTTATAAAATCGTATTAAAATTCTAGTATAAAAAGTATTAAAATTGATACAAATTTATAAAAAAAAATGTTTAAAAAGAAAAAGATGAATTGGATCAAATCAGTTGGTTGGACCAATTAGACCGAAATCTACAAGGATATCGGTTTAAAGAAAACTATTAAATTGACAATTGAATCGATTTTTTAATATTTTAATATTTTTTAATGTTTTATTTAATTGAACTAGACGGATCAGTCATACTGGCAAACTGATGGCCTAATTGGTTCAACCATCCGTCCGTGTTAGCTCAATCGATTAACTGAAATAGCCAAGAGGGGGTAAATTGACCTTTAAAAATTTTGTGGAAGCAAAGATAAGAAAATGAGACAATGAACACAATGGTTTTTGAGTGGTTCAACCCTAGTTGCCTACTCTACTACATTAGCTTTTCACTAGTAAAGATTTTCTCTAATTTACTAATTTGATAAACTTTTGAGGACAAAGTTTAACCTTACAACTCACTCAAGATTTCTACCCAAATCTTAAGATACAAATTCTATCAAAAGAGCAAACAAATAAGGAAACAAAGAAACAATCCTTATAAGATTAAAATTTTTACTAAATGAAGTACGCACCCAATAAAAACACTTGAGCTAAGAAAATACAATGAATGCTCACAAGTATTTACAAGAGAAAGATGATGAATTTAAGCAAAAAGGGTTGGTAAAGAATTTCTTGATGTTTCTTGATAACTCTTGATCTCTTGTAATCTCTTATGTTGTTGTAAAAGCTTTGGAAGCTGATATTTATGGTCTCTCATTGATTTCCAACCGTTGGGGTTGTTGGGAAAATGAATTGAGCCGTTGGAGGTGTAAAAACCAGAGCATTAAGGACTGTTGCAACAAAAGGTATTGATACATTTGAAGGGGTATCGATACTTTGGGTATTTAATGCTTAAATTTAGTGATTGTTTAAGGCTATAGTATCGATACAATAAGGAATGTATCAATACTTACTATAAGGTATCGGTACCTTGGGGAGGGTATCGACACTAGGGCAAATTTTCTTTATTTTCCAAAACATCGAACCTTAAAATAGTATTGATATAAGGATAACTTTATGAAATGTACCGATACTTTGTTAAAGGTATCGATACTTTTGATTTTTACTCAATTTTTCTGAAATATCGAAGCTCAAATTGGTAATGATACCAAGCAGGGATACCGATACTCTAACCTCTCCAACCCGGTCTAGACAGTAGACCCGATTTCGAGAGATTACATTAACTACCAAAGTGGCTCGGTCTTTATCAAAATCAATTTTTCCTTTTAAAACACAGTTTATTAAGGTGATTTACAATTTATATCCTAGTTTAACTTATTAAAGATAGCAATGGAATTAAAACGTAAATCTTTTTAATAAAACTATTCAATTAAACTAAATATTAACAAATAATAATATAAAATTTATAAACTATACTGAATGAGATACATCTAACAATTAAATAAAAATTAAATCTCAAACCACAGTTTATAATAAAAGAAAACGAAAAATAACTCAACCTCATAAGGAATTAAAAATAATAACATTAATGGAACAAATTAAATTGGATTAAATTTAATAGTATGAAACGCTTTAGAAAATTTTTTAAAAAAAATTCTTTCAAATTTTTTCACCTAATTGAACCCTTGAACTTATAAAATTAATTAAATCAATCTTTTAACTAATCTTAACCCAGAGTATCTAACAAAATTTCTGACATAACCGTTAACAATTGTTGAGTCAATCAAAGATGATAACGTAACAATTCATATCAATAAAATTTTAAAAATTAAAATTAAAATTTTAAAAATTAAAATTTATTTTAAAAATTCAAGATATCAATAACTAGCCGTGCAAACTTATTTGAATTTAGATTCTAAAATTATAAAAATTATTATTAAAACAACTAAAAATTATAAAAATAAAATAAAATTAAAGCATACATTTATATTAAGAAAAAAAAAAGAAACAGAAAACTACCTAGACGATAGAAACTTTCCTTCACTTTCTTAGACACCAAACAAGGAAACAAAGCAGAAAAATGGCAGGAAAAGAAAAATTCAAACTGTACAAAGAAGGCTGGAAAATCAGTTTGTATGCGGATAGCAACCCATTCTTGCCTGAAATCATTAGGATGAGCTCCAACCAGGGCGGCAAGGAAAGCCTCAAACCATAAAACCCTTCAATGAGTACTACATCCGCTGAAAATCTCCTCCATTTCTTGCTCTTCCCACTCATCTTTTCCTACAAAAATCATATTTGGTGGATAAATCTATATAACAGTATGGTAACATTTTGATGAATCACAAAAGAGCAGAGCTTACTTGGTCTTCTTGAGACCAATAAGAGAATTCACTCATTTCCCCAAGCACCTATGGTTGTTTCAAAGTACATATTTTCCACCAGCTACAGAGAATTGTGCGGTTTTTTTTTAAAAAAAAAATTATAATTTTAAATTTTAAATATATTTTTTCAAAAACAAAATGGACAAATCATTTTAAACTTAATTTTTAAGGACAAATTATACAAATAGTCACTCAACTATGTTCGTGTTCCTGTTTTGGTCATTCAACTTTAAAAATTTAGGTATTAACATTTGAATTCGTTCATGTTTTAGTCACCAGCAGTTAAATTGATAACATAAAACCTTTTTCTAATTGGTATAATGAAATAATTAGTCTTCAATACTTACATATTCTATCAATTTGATGCTAATTCTAAATAATTTAATAAATTTAACTGTTCACATTTACAAATTCTATCAATTTGATCCTCATACTTCTTAACAAAAGCTTTCAGGTTTTAAAACAAAGGCATCCCACATCTATTAATTGTTTTATTTATGGTTGAAATTATCCAATTCGATATATAACCCTTTTTGTTTATATTTTTAAGAAGTTAGTGTTAAAAATGAACTAAATATCATTAAAAATAATAAAAAATATAAATTTTAAAAATATAATATATAAATAATTTAATATTTGTAAAAAATAATTTCAACTATAAATAAAACAATTAATAGTTGTGGAATGTCTTTGTTTTAAAAGTTGAAAGCTTTTGTTAAGAAGTTTGAGTATCAAATTGATAGAATTTGTAAATGTGAAGAGTTAAATTTATTAAATTATTTAGAATTAGTATCAAATTGATAGAATATGTAAGTATTGAGGACTAAATGTTTCATTATATCAATTAGAAAATGGCTTTCTGTTATCAATTTAACTACTGGTGACCAAAACAAGAACGAATTCAAACATTAATGACTCAATTGAAAAATTTTAAAGTTGGGCGACCAAAAGAGGAACGCTAGCATAGTTGAGTGACCATCTGTATAGTTTTCCCAATTTTTAAAATAATTCTTATTTTAATTTTAGAACTTTAATTTTTACTGATGTAGCACTGTCATGTTGGTAATTGGTGCTAACGTGAACTGTCATGTTAATATCCATTGCCTAACTCAGTAGCCGTTAATGGTCATGGCAACGATCTTATTAGAAACTAGGTATTAAACTGTCAATGGGTGTTTTGGTCAATTTTGTACGTTTAAGGCTCAATTTGGTACAAAAAGTTGGGAGGAATTTAATTGATTTAAAAAAAAAAAATCCTTCGAGAGCCTTTTGTTCTATTAAACCTTTAAAATTAGAAAACATTGTTTTTTCTTTGGGTAAATTACACCCAATATTACTAAACTATTAGTAAGTTTATGTTTTAGTCACTTAATTCTAAAAAGTTACAAAATAGTTATTGAACTGTTCGAAAGTTTTTACTTAAGTCACTAGGCTGTTAAAATTGTTTCTATATGACTTTCTTTGTTCGCATAGTCTACACCAATCGAAAGCTCTATTTCTCCTTCTATTTTACACTTCAAATTTTTTTTAAATGAATCTGCTTTGAGTATCAAGAATCTGTTAACTAAAATCCAAACAGTTTTTTTCTCCAATTTTTAACACTGACTGTTAAATCAACTTGAATATAAGGTATATTCTTTTACTCATCGATGGGTACCGAAAATCATCGCTTGGAAACTTTCGAATGGTTTAAGAACTATTTTATAACTTGATGAAGTTAAATGACCAAAACGGAAAGTTAAGTAATAACTTACTAACATCGAGTGTAATTTACTTTTATTATTAATTAATTAATTAATTAATAAACCTAGTCTTATTTATTATTAATTCTTGAAATAACCGGCAGAGCCGGGTATAAAATCTAGCTACTGTTTAAAATGGAATACGAAAACATTGCGGTGGGCAGAGTAATTGAGTTGACAAGAAGCTACACCATCAGACACTGACTTCCATCAAAATGATAATCATGTTCAATCTCTGCAGGCTTCAGAAACTCATATTGGAAAGCCCGACAATCCCCATAATCACACCCCATCCCATGCTCCGATGAGTATTCAAAACCACCATCACCACCACCCATTATCTCTTTCCACACCATACAATCCATGTCTGTAACATCACTTGCTGCTGCTTCCTTGGCCTCCTGCTTTACGGATGGAAATGCAGCTGGGTTCAAATGATGATGCTTGGTTGGGATTTGGAAATGGGATCCCATTTGAGTTTCCCAAGATTCAGAATCAGGGATGATTTGGGGAGCCCTGAATGAATCCGTACAGGTGTGAGCGCCAATATAAGTGATCTCATACATTTGGGGATCATCTTCCAATCTTTGGACTTGTTTCATGGCTCTACAACCTTGTTCATACTTGCGAGTGCACCTGAAGTAACTCCTGTACTTATCATAACAAGCTCAACATTATTAAGAAATTCACTCACATTTCCTCTAATACTACATTGTTTGAATGAAATGAATGAATTACCTTGGGTGTATAGAATTGAGGATCTTCTTTTGCCCATACTTTCTCCAGGCTTGACCATCTTCCATTGTAGCTGAAACAACTGTCCATGCCTCAGCATCCCTCCTGGAACCAGTCACATGCAATTATTAATACAAATTTTATACATGTATGAACATCCAATTAAACATGTAGAATGAACAAATCATACTTTCTCTTGTAACAGCCCCTCTTATCCTTAGAGCCAGGTCTCTTGCTGCTCTCACTACAACCCTCGGATCTCCGATCTTCACACCATGGGGAATCATCATTACAGGTTGTCTGGTTCTGAGAAACCTCATAAGAGTCGATGCAACTCAGAGCAGAAAGTGTGTGATTGAAAGATGTCAAGATGTTCTGCACAAGTACTTCCTCAGCTGACAAACGCCCACCTTCTTCAGAGGGATTATGGAAAAGAATCTGAAGCTGACTAGCACACTCTTGTCCATGAACCAGTTGTTGTATAACCCTTTTCTTGTTATTTGACAGCGTTTCAGGCCAAGGAGAAAGAGTACCCATAACTATTACAAGCAAAAAACAAATAGAAGGCTAAGCCTCGCCTTTCTTTTAGTGCTTTACTTCCACGTAGTGAAATATATATAGGATAAAGGAGCAAAAGAGGAAGGTTAGAAGCAAATCAAAGGAAAATGTAAGGAAATGGGAATTAGGGAAAGGAAGGAACTCCTCTGAGTGCTGACAAAAGCAAGCTGACGTTCGTTGATGATGGAAGGCTGATGCAACTTGTGTTTTTTCTGGAATTGACAAGCCTCTACTTTTTCCTTCACTTAACTAGTTTCCATTAATCCTTCCAAAACTATGTTCTTGTTTATAATAATAAATTTTATTCCAAGTTCATCTTATTTAACATGCCCTGAGAAGAATGCTAAATGAGTATGAAATTGAAATTGAAAATGAAATTGGTCCTACATCAAATTAATGTAAAAAGTGGGAAAAGAAATGCATCTGTATGTGATCACGAGGGAGGTTGGTTGATAGCAAAATTTCATGCTCATTTTTAAGTTCGGGTTTCTTCAAAAAATTAAAATAAATATTTTTTAATAAATTAAAAATATATTTAAAAAAATTTATATTCAAATAACATTAAAATAGTTAGTTCTAGAATAGTAGCAATATAATAGCAAAATGACGGTAAGAAAAAAAATTTAATCAAATTCAAATCGGGCCAAGCTAAAAAAAATTACCCGAGGCTCGATGTATTTAAAAAATGGGTATTAATTTTTGTTTAAGCCCATTTTTTCAAACTTATATTTTTATTTAATATTCTTTCATTTTTCGAACGAGTCTTAACGAATGATCCGGACATAACCAAGTCTAATTATAAGATAAAAATTGGTAAATATTGTGAAGGAGGTAGCATCGAGGAAGTGTTGCACGCCTATGTTTACTATATCTAGAAAAAGAGTAGTAAGAAAAAGGCATAGTGAATGAACAGAAAGTAAGGTCAGCCGCAATAGAGAGTTGAAACGTGAATGAGTGAGTGGGATAATTAATGTGGCTTCCACGAGTTTTCCTTTCCATGCTTCTAGATCCATACCAATTCCAATGTTTTGACTAAATGCAGTGAGAATCTTGAATAAGAGGATAAGAGGGTTAGTCTGTACAATTGTCAATATTCCTCGCCAAGTGCGATAAACAGGGAAGTTGGAAAAATGGAATTTAGGGTTTGAAATTAAGTTGTAATTTGTATTATAGTAAAAATATAATTTTATTATTTTAAAAGGATTAAATTAAAATTTTATCTTTTTTAGGAGGTTAAAGTGTAATTTTATGTTTATTAATTTAAAATTTTAAAAATTTTAAAGGGTCTAAATAAAAAAAAATCATTTTAGAAGGGCCGGACCCCCTACCAACCTCTAGCTACGCTCCTGATATATTGTATTCTTAAGGAGAGACACATTTATTAAAAAGAATAATTGTAAACCTCAAATATGAACCGTAAAACGGACATAAGATTTCATCTTGAAAATTCACAACATTTAATCTAAAACTATATATTAAATAAGTAACTTAGAAGTTAGTCTAACTATCCTTAGGTCCCTGTACTTTTTTAATTTTTGGAATTTAGTCTCTTCACTCGCTTTTTATTTTAGGAATTTCATCCATCTACTTGTTTGATTTAAAAAATTAAAGTTTAATCGATAACATTATTGATTAAACTTTAATTTTTAAATCGAATATTTAAATATTAAAATGTCACGTATTTAAAATAGACAAAAAACTAATAAAAGTGTTACCAATTCAATTTTAATTTTTAAATTAATCCCAAAAATTAAATTCTTGAAATTAAAAATATTAATTTTTTAATCAAATATTTAGATGATTTTGTTGATTTATATATTTTTAAGATTATTATTCTAATTGCCACCAAGCAAGATTACAAGTCTAACATAAATTCTTACAAAAAAAACAAATTGGTCATAAAAATTCTTATAAATTTAAATAAAAATGTATTTAAAATAATTATTTTTGATAAATTATCATATTTTTAATCTATACATAATTTTTTTAATTTTTAAAAAAAATAAAATAGTGATTATTTTGGTAGTTTAACCTTTAATATTTTACTATATCTCTATAGGACACTTGTCAAGCTCTAATAATTTTATTGGCAATATACTAAATAATTTCTTAATATTATTAAATTAAGTAGATAATTACTTTATATAATAAATAATTAATTACTTAAATTAATATTTTTTTTCAACTTGAAAGTAATTATTATTTATTTAAATAAATTATTAATATAGGAAGTCAACGGCTACTTAATGTGGCTTCCTGGAGTTTTCCTTGCCTTGCTTCTAGAATCTTGAGTAAGATAATCATCAATATTCTATTCCATTTTCAATGATTAAGATTTAAAGTTTGATTTTGGACTAAATTTGATATTTAGGTTTATTTTAGTATTTTTATATATATATATATATATTATTTATTTTGATACTTAAACTTGACAATTAGGTCCTTTTTAGTATCTAAAGTTGATAATTTTAAATGTTGGATGATCTGGTATTTTGAAATTGTACCATGTCATCACTTGAAATTTTTAAAAATTATATAATTTTTTAGATGATAATGTGATATAATATTAAATTGTTGCATTCATTGTTTTAATTGGAATTAATTATTTTTGTGCATTAAAATGGAAAATGATTATCTTTTTTTGATTTATTTTCTCACATTTATTTCCTACCAACCATATGTTGAGTCGTTGAAACATCTCTGGCACAATGAAATTTAAAATACAACGGTCTCACACCATGGATCCATGTGCGAGATAATAGATCTGGGATAGAGAAAGTTCGGAATATAAATTTTAATTGGACCCTAACTTATGTGACAAATTAAACATAATCCCATTTTTTCCCTGATTTCAATCTCTTGACCATATGGTGCAACTTTGGAGGATCTTGTATCATTGGTAGTAATATTAAAATATTTTAATATTACAAATAATGAGTGGTTTCTAGCAATGCATCACTCAGGGGCGAAGCCAAAAAAAATTTTTAGGGGAGGCTAAAGTGCAATTTTACCTTTATTAATTTAAAATTGTAAAAATTTTAAATGGTCTAAATGAAAGAAATTTCATTTTAGAGGGGACCGGAGCCTATGCCAACCCCCCCCCCCTTAGATACACCCCTGACATCATTACTACTCAAGTTGCAAGAAGTTGTGGTCCGACATGATTTTCCTGTGATAATATTAATATGTAGTCTATCCATTTGTTCGTGATATCAAGATTAACCACAAGTCATGAAACAGTCACATTTGTATGGTCTAATCTTTTTATTTTTCTGAATACCAAATAGATTAAGATATATAAGTGGAACGGTATCTTATATCAACTATTTTGAGACGACCATGCATTTTTAGTCTAATTCTATCAAGAGGCCATAGACATCGATTCCATTATATAGGAGGGGAAAATCTTTTAATGGTCACTCACATCCTACTATCAAGCTTGTGGTATATCTAACAATATCCCTTATAGTACATCTAGTTATAAAAGATGTTTGATTGCATTAAAATATATGGCTCTCGATGTTAAGAACTATGGTGATCTCAAATTTAAGGATCAATCGCATACACCATTATTGCTCTAAGAATTATTGTGACTTTCGCATAATAATCCAAGAATATTCTCATGACAGGCCTATCCAATAGATTAATCTTTGAAATGAACTCATGCATTTGATTTGGCATCTCGTACCAATGACAAAAGTTTCAACTTTTGTTGACTCAATTTCAGGTCCTATAGAATTATTTTCTATATCAGTTTGATACTTAAAGTTTTCAATTGTGCGTCACTTTACCTCAGTCGTTAATAGCATTAAAAAGATGGAATTTCTATTTTTTGGAGAATAAATTCAAGCTATTGAAAAAATGGAGAAAATTAAAAGAATAGAAAAAAATTCAGAAAAATCTAAAAAAAAATAAAAAGCAAAAAATATATAGAAAATTATATAAAATCCTCAGAAACTAAAAATATTATTGATATAGCATTATTTTATGCATATTGTATACATAAATAATTATATTTATCGAATATAAAAATAATCTGATAATTTTTTTCTTTGAATGTGTATACTTGAATCAAAAATAAAGTTTCATGTATATATTTGAACCACGATCAAAGTTCATGTATATAATTACAAAGTTCGTGTATATAATTGCATATTGAATTAAAGTTTATACATAATTTTGAAACTAGTCCCCTTTTTTAGGCCAAAATCCATATCCAAAAAGTTAGTCTTTGGGGGCATATTAATAAAAGTAAAACTTTAGTGGTAACTTTTTTGGATTTCATGTAATTTTGGCTAAGTATTGAATTACGATAATTTGAGAGAATATAAAATTTAAGAGAATTTGTTACAACTTCGGAAAAATTTGAAAAGAAAGTGAACTTCTCTTCTTAAAATTTTGAAGTTCGCTTTCTTTTCGAGTTCTTTTGAAGTTGTAGAGAACTAAGTTTTTAGGGTCTAATGAAATTTTTAAAAATCTTAAGGGTTTAAAATGAGAATTTTTAAAATTTAAGGGATTAATTAAAATTTTCTAAAAATTTCAATGGAAAACCATAATTAGGAGGCCTAGGCCCATAAAGTGTAGATTGCAGAATAAGATGATGATCTCCTTTTTGCTCTTGCTGCTTCTCAACTCAACCCTGAGGATGTTATCATCATCATCATCTTCTTCTCAATCCATTTCTGTCTGATTCTTGCGGTGTCTCTGAGGATAAGAGTTGAACATCTTAAGGTGGGACACCCTAAGAGTCAAGTTAAAGAAACAGATAATTTGTTTTGGAATCCCTGATGTAGGCCAAAGGAATAGGATGGTTTTGTGTTGTATCTTTATGGTTACTCCACTCTCACGTTCTGTTTTGCTTTTCTAGGATTGTTCTGTGCTTCATTATTTTACTTCTGGCTGTTGATTGTTCCAAGCTTATTAAGATTTGATGACACTAAAGTTTTGTGGTGTTGTCTTCTTACCTGCAAACTGTTAAGGCAATTAGCAGGTCAAGGAGTTCTTTGAGTTGAAGTTTGGCGATTCACCATACATTCAAAACTTGTAAGGATTAGTATCGATGAAATGGCAAAATTTTAATCACCATAAAAATGTTGAACATCCCCTACCTTGGAAGGAGGATGTTTTAACTGTCCTTGCTGTATATAGGTAGTAGGTGGTGTTCGCAATAACTATGAAACTAGATTTGGGAAGCTCAGCAGGGGTCGAGAAGACTGTTCTCCATCTTAAAGCTCACACCCTTCAAAGTATTGACTCAGCTGGCAAAAGCCACATGATAGTCATATTAGTGGTAGGAGTATTTTGGTGAAGGTCTATGTTGGGAGATGATTTTTGTGGGCAAACAAGGTTGTTGTTATGTGGTAGTAGGCAGACAGTAGTTGAAGGGGTTTTGGTTTTGATTTTCATTTATTTTACTTTTTTATTTTGAATTTCGAGATTTTCATGTTGAAAAAAAAATTAAATTCAAATAAAAATATTGAAATTCAGGATGATGGCATTAAATTATTAAAAATGAATAATATTTCTGTTTCATATCATCTTTCCTCATCATAAAATTACAAAAATAGGTAATTATGAAATCAATATCAAGAGAATAAAATAGAGTTAATTATTATCAATAAACGAGAATAAAAAATTATTATTAAAGAAATTAAATTAAAAATGAAATATAATATAAATTTTTTTAAATTATTTTATTTTTATGAAATTAAAGAAAATGTGAATTTGTAATTTTATTTAATAAAATAATTATATGTATCATAATATCTTATAAATATTTTAATTAATTATAAAATCATTTTTAATTACTTATTATACTAAATAATAAATATTTTAAAATTTATTACCTATAAAGAAAAGTTATATGCATGAGTCTTTTAAATAGAAATAAATAAATAAAAGAGAGGATATATTTGTTAAAATGAGGTGTAGTGAATCAGCTGAACCTTCCTATTTTGAGTGAGAATTTGAGGCTTTAGTGGCAAAAACACACTGATTAAGGCTGCAAAATTTGCTTTAATTACCTATTTACATGCTTTCAAGGTTACTATATTTTTATCTCTTTAAAAATTCAAAATATTTATAAAAATTTCAAAATTTATACATCTAAAAAAATAAAAAATCTAAAAAATAAAGTTAAAATTTTAAAATAATAATTTTGGAGGCCTAAATAAGTTAATTAATGATTTAAGTTTATCATATTAAAGCATCTTAATTTTTATTATTATTTTGCTTTGAAAAAGTTTTCAAATATATATAGTTTCAAATTTATGTGCTCTAACATGTAATTAGTTATACAGTAATTATAATTTAATTTGATATGTTTAGTTTTTTAATTTAACTTGAACAATTTCACTCGATTCGATTCGACTCGAATTTTATTTGATTCGACTCGATTAAAAAAAATTCAAATCAAGTTGGGATGATAAAATAGGATTCGTGAACTCGATTAACTCGAAAATTTTTCACTCAATTCGATCAAACACTCAACCTTACCCTATTGCCTGTCGAAATCTAGACCGATCCACTTAGACACTAACAATCATTAAGCTGCCACTACGGGTTAGCGTTTGATTGAATCGAGTCGAATCGAATGAAACTTTTGAGTTAATTGAATTGACGAGTTTTATTTTACCATTCTAAGTTGATTTGACATTTATTTGAATCAAGTAAAGTGAAATGAAATTTAAGTCGAGTTGAATCGAATCGAGTGAAATTGTTCAAACTAAATTAAAAAATTAAAATATATCAAATTAAAATCTTGTTACATAATAACTAATTTCATATTAAAATACATAAATTTAAAAAAAAAATCAGAACAAAATAAAAAATAAAATACTTTAATATGATAAATTTTAAATCATTAATTAACTTATTTATTTATGTTTTAAAATTATTATTTAAAATTTTTAAAAAATTTTAACTTTCTTTATATATTTTTTAAATTTTTTTATAATTTTATCAAAAAATAATTAATTTATTTATTTTTAAAATTAAAATATAACGAATATTTACATAAATTTGTTATTCGAATTACTAAAAAAGTGAAATAAAAATTCAATCATACCACGTGGCGTTAGCTCTGTCATGCTTTGTTCTGATATTTTATTTTTGTTAGGAAGGAGAGTATGTATGAGGCCCCAAAAGCAACAACAAGACAAGACCCAATTGTTGATAATACTGTTTTGTCTTTGTAATAACCAAACTGTACACAAACTCTCCCTCTGTTTTCTTGTCTGTTCACTGAAGAAAATCAATATATATATATATAATATCAAAAGGTCTTCCTTCAGTTTCTTAAAACCAAAATGGCAGTTTCATCATTTAGAAGCGGGCGTTTACCTTTGTTTCATCACCCTCAATTGCCTAATAAAGCCGCTTCAGCTGCTTGTACAACAAGATCGATTGGTGGGTTTAAGAAGCCAAATGGGCGTTTCAGTTCCAACCCCAATTGCGGAAGGGCCTTCTTTCTTTTTGCCCAGTACTCTCAACCATCTCAAGCTCAAACACAGCAAGATCGTTTCTCATCTCGTCTCCAAAGTAAGTACCCCATAATTCGATTGCCCATCATTCTTTTTATTATTCTTGTTTTCTTGTTTGACCCTTTCATGTATTGACATGATTGCAAAATCTTTTATTAGCATCATACTTAATAGTTTTGTCTTGTTATGGTTATCAGGTAGTCTTGAGAACTTACCCAAGCTGCTGGAGGATATCGTCCAGACATCTATAAGCACAGGTCCCCGAGGAGCCCTGAGGCTAGCTCAAGGTATTCAAGCCTTTGTTGGTGTTGGTGGGGAATGGCTTGCTGATGTCTCTAGGGTATTTTCCTCTTTTTTCTTTTGTCTTTTAAAGGATACTGCTGTGCTTTGGTTATCCATAATCAAGCTATAGGAATTGACTGATTCTCCCTAAATCTTTGCAGTCCACAAATGAACCTACTGGAATACCATCTCAGTTGCAGCTGGGGTTGCTTTCACCACTTTACTTAAGGAAACTGTTTGAGCGTATGGGTGCAACTTATATCAAATTAGGTCAGGTGAGTACTATGCTTTCCGCGGAAAAAGATCTTACTGATCATAAACTGCTTGATAAATTTTAAATGGTGTTATTGCTCTTTGATACCATATTACAACATTTGCTTAATTTCTTCGATAAGTTGTGGGAGAGGCCATCATAATTTTGGTGACATTTCCTGTCGAAAGAATTTACAACTTAAAATTTTCCCTGAATGTAATTGATTCTATTGTGGCTTTCATGGCTTTCAGTTAACCTTCTCGTGTAAATGTTATATCTTGTTGCTCATCCTAGATTACATTTTTCCAGTTCATAGCATCCGCACCAACACTCTTCCCACCAGAGTATGTTGAGGAATTTCAAAAATGCTTTGACAGAGCTCCTGCAGTTCCTTTTGAAGATATTCAAGCAATCTTGCGTGAAGAATTAGGGAGACCAATTGATAGCATATATGAATATATTGATCCAACACCAATTGCCTCAGCTTCTATAGCACAGGTCTTGATCTATCTATTTTTTTTTCTTTTTTAAATTTCGTAGTGCCACCTTCCCCTTTCTATATTTGTCCCCAAAATTACTTGTATGTTATGGGAAGCGTTTGTAATTATTGATTAGAACTGTACATTTTCATACCTAGGTACATGGTGCAAGGCTTAAAGGCTCCCAAGATGATGTAGTTATAAAGGTATTGAAACCTGGAATCAAGGACATTTTGGTGGCAGACCTCAACTTCATATATATAGCAGCTCGAATATTGGAGTTCCTAAATCCTGATTTCAACCGTGCTTCACTGGTAAAAATGAGATTGCAAGCTTTAAAGTTTCCTTCTTTATTTGATTATCTGTGCTGTTCTATTATTTACTTTTACGTAGCTAAGTTGGAGAAAAGGGAGAGAATACCAGACCCCTTTTTTTTGACGTAAAGGTTATCTCTTTGCTTAGGTATCATTTTACTTGTTAATTATTTGGCCAAACCAACAAATGTTGGATCAGTTAGCAAGGTTAGCTCAATAGCATGTGTGCAACTAATCTCTGAAACTACATAAGCCTGGGATATTTTTGCATTTTATTGCATCCTTTTCTATCACACTTTAAAGTTCTGATGTTTAAAAAGCTTTTATTATAAGGTATTTTTCCTTTCAGTAGGTTGGTATTGTTAAAGATATACGGGAATCCATGCTTGAAGAAGTTGATTTCAATAAGGAGGCTACAAATATTGAATCCTTCAGGAGATATCTTGAAGTCATGGGATTAACAAGGCAGGCAACAGCCCCGAGAGTGTATAACTATTGCAGCACGCAGCGAGTTTTGACTATGGAGAGGCTTTATGGAGTTCCTCTTACTGATTTAGACTCTATAAGCTCACTTGTCTCTAGCCCAGAGAATAGTCTTATAACTGCACTTAATGTCTGGTAAGACTTGAATGATTGACATGCTTTTTGAAACTTGAATGTATATAATGAGACACAGGAATGCAGTTGAAGCATTTATGTTGTTGACTTGAACAATATGCGCAGGTTTGGTAGTTTACTTGCTTGTGAAACCTTCCATGCTGATGTGCATGCAGGCAATTTATGGTTACTGCGTGATGGTCGCATTGGGTTTCTTGATTTTGGTAAGTTTCTTTTTTCCTTTGGTGCCTGGTTCATCCAACTTTAATCTGATATTTTCTATTTTAGTGTGAAGGAGCATCAGTCGCTAATTTTGGATATATGACCCTACTTAGCTTTTGGCATTTTGTGCAGTTAAGAAATGAGCATGAATGGTCATATTTGTTAATTTGATCGCAATAGGTTAGATTTGATTGTTGGGATGTTACATGTTGGCTTATTGACTTAACGTTCTTAGCAACTTCTTTATGCTGGAAACGTTGTCTTCCTGTGCATGATATCCGAACTGGAACACCAAAGCAATTACATCTTTTTATCTGATGATGCTTCCGAAAGTAGACCTAAGAAGATCCTATTTGATTATAATTAGGACTTGAAAGGGGTTCTCTTCATGTTCTTTCTTGACATCCATTATTAACCACAGTTAGCATTAACTTGTAAGCCTTGAACTCTAATTAAAATGGTTGAATCCTACGTTAAAATTTAAAGATGCTGCAATTGTATTGTTGATTTTATATGATTCCTTTGTTTTAGTTTTATTGTCAACAAGCAATAGTATATTTCTCATTAGATTATTTGAATATACAGGTATTGTTGGACGAATATCACCAAAGACATGGGCTGCTATGGAAGTTTTTTTGGCATCCATTGCAACTGAAGAGTATGAATCAATGGCATCTGCCTTGATTGAAATGGGTGCAACCAATCAGAATATTGACGCCAAGGCCTTTGCAAGAGATTTGGAAAAGATATTTTCATCTATACAGGCAAGCATATGAAACCCAAGATGCTTACCAAGAACAAGTAAACAAACAATATCCTTGGAAGCGCATGTGCATTCGCGCACAGGCACAGTCACAAAACCCTCCATTTAAACCCCTCCATTTAAACAGATAAATTGCTGTTGACCTAATATTACTTTGCCTTGGGCCAATAAGTTGACTCTCATGGATAATTTATCCACTGGTATATAAGCTATTGATAAACCATCAGAGACTTTTGAGGCATTACTGTTCAATTTTATAGGTATTGTTTGTGTTGAACTGTAAATAAAGTTGAGTTCTGTAGTGGGAACATGAAGAACTCTTATTTTCTAAAATCTACTGAAAGATGCTGACCGGCAAAGCTTCTTGACTAATTAGTTATCTATTATGAAGTTCCTGGTCAAACTTTCCCATGTTCAAGTTCTAAGTTTTTTTTTCTCTTTTTAACCAATGCAGGAACTTGATACAGAGGTAGTCGTTGCCACTGCCCGAGGGACAAATACAAATGCAACTGCTGTCTCTGCAAATATAATTGTTGATGAGAGACAGATGAATGCACTTTTTCTTGATGTGGTAAGCTGTTTTATTAAATGAACTATGAAGTTCGTTATCAAAGTTTTTAAGCCAATAAGGCAACAGTTAACAGCAATTATCATGTCAAACTTGAATTACATCTGATATTTGGACTCCTGGTTCCCTTTTATTAGAAATTTTAGTATTGCCATAATATATCTGGTATATTTAAAGGCCGTTGCCATGGCATATTCTCTCTTTTCTTTTTAAACATTTCAGTGACCAAATACAGAGGCAAATTATTTCTGTGAATTATAGTTGGACTAGAAGTAAAAGGGGATTGTTAACGTATTCGAGAGTAATTGTGACCTTCATGGATCTTTTTTATGGTGATATTAATCTCCTGGTCATTTCTAATTTTTCGGCTCTTTGCAGGTTCGGGTGAGTGAGTCATATGGACTGCGATTTCCAAGGGAGTTTGCACTTCTAATGAAACAACTTCTGTATTTTGACCGTTATACACGGTTGCTTGCCCCTGACATGAACATGCTTCAGGATCAAAGGATAACCATTGTGTCTAATAGAAGAAGAAGCAACTATAGAGACAACTTAAGATAGAAAATGCAATTAAAGATGTATAAGATTTTGCTTATTTTCTTTTCCCTTCTTTTATGTATATGCAAGGAAAAATGAAGGGGACTAAATATTATGTTCAGTGCAACTTGTAGAAAAAGCCGAAAAGAACAATATTTCTTCTATGAAATAATTACAGGTTGGACTATAATTTGTGATTGGATAATGATTGTCGATTGAGACCTTCATATATTTTAAAATATGTGACTGTATAAAACACCGTCACCTCGAAACTCGACTTCCTTTTGACGTGTTCACATTCGTTTCCCAGAAACAGCCTATTTTTCTAAATTTTTCAAAAATAGTCTATCTAACAATATATATATATATTTACATATATGGCTAATTTAGGCAACATATATGTATCGATAATGGAAAACGACGTGGTCCCTAATGAAAGTATTGTTTGGATAATAGCATTGCTCTCATGCCTTGAGGTTCTCGTAAAAATACTTGGTTGAGTCATCCACTTTAAAAATATGGATTATCAATTCATTGATTCAACCAACTTATACTCCAACTCGTGATCGCATAACGATCGTCGACCGGGACCTCTACTTAAGCTTGACACATGAACTTATAAAACATCGTCACTCCAATATCTGATTTGCATATAATGGGTTTTTAAGTTAATCACAAGATGTTTGTGTCTCCAAGTACTATTGCATCATTGACGACTAAATAATTCTGACGAAAAATTTAAACACTAAGGCGGGAAGAAAAACCTAGAGAGAGAAGATTTTAAAGGTAATGGGTTTAGGCCGGGGGAGTCCCCCTTTTTATAGGCCGAAAGAAGATAGTGGAAGGAAAAAGAAAAAGAGAAATATGCTTCGTGTGTGTTGAAAGTTGGGAGAGATGAAACGCATCCAACTTTCACCACCTTCTCTCCGTGCTTTGCTCTCGGGAATTCCTGGTAAGATTTTCAAGCATCCCCCTTTCACATTGTTTGTTCGTATTAAAAGAGGTTGCATTCCCACCTCAGTTTGCAAAACATTCAGTGAGTGCATTCCCTTAGATTTTCCCTCGTCTCTAATTTTGAGCTTTTTTCTATATTAAATCATCTAAAGTTTTTTTTCGTATAGGAGTAGGATGAGTCGACGGGTGAAATCTGTAATTTATTACAACGGTCAAATATGCAATACGGACATCAGAGTCCTATTTACAAGAGCCCAATCAACGAAGTTGGCATTCAATTGTAGCATACAATTGCGTGAGCTACGGACAAAAATTAGGAGAAAAGTCAGGGGGTTCAAGTTGGAGAAGAATTTTGAGCTTAAAATGTAGATATTTGGCCTCATTGGACCTCTTTAAGTATGAACTCTTTCACGTGATTGGCGATATAGAGCTCGAGGTGGTGCTAGATTCGCATTGCTCAAGCAGCAATGCTATACTCGAGTTATATGTCGAGTTTAGGGAGGTCGATGAAGCCAATTCGTCTTCAACCAATGTTCCCGGTCATGCTGGAACCGAACAGGCAGCAAAAAGTCCTATCACATGGTTGTGCAGTGGTTTCATTGCTTTGTTACAAAGCGACCATTATGATATCCTGGAATCGTTAATGAGGAGACATTCTTCAGTTTTAGGACCCAATTTTAACTTCGAAAACTATTCCGTCCATCACTCAAGGTATAGTGGTAACCTGAACTTCAACACCCGAGCATGGCATTTAGTCAGTGCATTCGACTTTGACTTCAGTGGTACGATGTCTTGGGCCAGAAGCACTTGTGTCGGTAAGTCGTCAACCTACACCAGTTGGCAATCTAGTGCAAATGTTGGTAGTACCGTGGGGGTACAGAAGGACTGATGATTTACTCTCTTCGTTGGGATTCGGCAAATGGACATCCAACCCTGCATATGGTGTTGGGTATTGTCGAAAGTTGTGAATGAATATGCAGCTAAGGACAAATACACAAGCGCGAACGAAAAGGCAGTAGATGTTGGTGGCAGATCTGAATCCGACTCCAATCTAGTTCGACAGGTCGGGTCGGATGGTTCAAAAGTAGCATATTTTTTGAAACTAGTCCAGGTTCCAATTAAGCCAAAACCTAACGATTTTGACGATGATGGTTCAGACAATGCTCCCAAACCAAATCCGCAATTTATGACATATATGCCACTGAGCCACATGCATAACGTGGACCTCTCAGCTGAGGGTGGGTTAGAGTTCTTGGATCTCCCGCACAGAAGACTTGGCCATGCAAGTTTTTCGTCAAATGTCAAGGAATTACAAGTTGGCATGGAGTTTAGGTCGAAAGATTTTTTTCTTGCTGCGGTGAAGCGGTTCAACATCAAGCACCGATGAACTACTATGTCACTAAATCTTGGTCGGAGAAATTTGAGGCCAAGTGCGCAATGCGTAATGGCAAGTGCTAATGGAAAATCATGGCATCTTTTAAAAAGAAGATGGGATTGTGGACAATTAAAAAGTATACCAATCCTCATACTTGTTGCTGCAGGTGCGTCATGCAATGACCTGATATTTCTATATAACCTAAAAACGGTCTCCGTATTTGACTTTAACTCCTACTGTTGCAGGTGTAACACAAGATCATCCGAGGCTAGACTCGGACATGATATGCAAAATATTATTACCTATGGCGGAAAAGAGTCCTAGGATTTCTGTACCGGTTCTAATTGTTAATAGTCACAGTTAGTACGATTACACGCCATCGTACTACAAGACATGAATTGCAAAACAGAAAGCTATGGAGAATATGCATAAGGGCTGGGACGAGTCCTACAATTAATTTATTTTGAACTGACACCTAATAAAAAATATTATTTTATTTTGAATCGGGTCGTATCCATATTTTGTACACGTTACTAGGAAAAATACATACAGGTGCCGACTATTATAGTGTCGGCACCAAAAAGAATTACTATTTTTCTCCTTACCCAATCAAGCCGTAACCATTACACGATAATGGAGTTAGGTGTCGGCCATTGGGATGCCGGCACCTTCCGACACTATACATTTCAAGTCATTCCCGTCATATTTTTCAAAAATGAGTCATTCTCGTAATTAAAAAAATTTTGGGTTATTTGTGAAGAAAAGCCCTAGAAGAAAACCCTAAAAACACCCTACCCCTAACCCCAATGGAACCCTGACGAAAGGAAAGCTGAAAAGAACATATTTCTTGTATGAAATAATTACAGTAAAATGAACAGAACTTGTATAGCTTCCTTGAGTTATAAGAATGCAGGATATTTTAGCATCATCTCAAACACAAATTAATTTGACTAAACAAATCAAGTCAATGTTTCCTCTATTAACTTTCATGAACTCATAATACAAAACCTGAGAATTACTCCTCTGTTCTATAATAATACTTAATAAAGGATGGGATAAATGCTTTTCTGTTTCTTCCTATGCTGCTATATAGATAACAATGCCAAGAAAATCATCCCCTCTGGAATCTCAGTATTGATGATTCTTCCTTTTCATCCCGACATGATGACTCTCATACCCTGAAGCTATAATCGTGAAATAGGTCACTGAGCCTTTCGTGCTACTGTTGCAGCAACTTGCCAGGAAAAATGTTGCTTTAATCAGATGCAAAATTATTACCTTGGGAAACAAACATTACAGTCTAAGATATTTAGTCTGATGTTCCACCGGAATGGACTGAGCTTGTGCCAGATATGGATGATACCAATCCATATATCAGTTGGCTTGGTGAAGAATATCCCATGAGGTGATGAAGCGATGTACCACCAGTTGGTGGCAACTCTTCAAGGGACACTTCCTCTGACCTGGACATAGTTGAAGAAGGTTCAGCTGAATCAAAAGTTTCTGTTGAAGTTTTATGTTTGTTTTGAGACTGCTTCAAAACAAAGTCCTTCCTCTGTTCCATATGCTCGTAAGAACTAGAAAACATAGTTTTGGTGTCAGTATTGCCAGGTGAAACAGGATCTCCATCAGTGAAGCAGCTTTTACTGAAAGTGTGACTACAATCATCAGAGTTAGACATAGGATCTGCTTGCAAAACACCATGGCTACAAGATGCTAATGTTGAAATCGCTGCATTAGTTGCCTCACTGCGGTCACTGGCCTCACTGCGGTCACTGACTTCACATGGTGGAGGTGCTGCAGCAACAAGTTCATATGGCACTATATGGATTCCTTTTACAAATGAAAACTTAAGTACCTTTGTACAAGCACCACATCTTAGCTGATGCAACTTCCTTTTGAAAAGTAAAAAGTCTGCCGGTAACTGCAATGTTGTGAAGCAAAAATAACAGGTTACAAAAGGTGCTCCACCTGCGGTGGGCCGGAGATGTCGCCTGACTGAATGATGTTTCTCCCTCAAATACCGATTCAGCTCATGATCTCTGTACCTCTGATCATCAGATTTAATTACATGGGTCCAATTAGAAAAATCAGACTCTAAATATCTTAGTGGAGTAGAAGAGCAAGAGCTAGAGGAATTGCAACAACTATGACCGAGGTGAGCTCTACAGAGTTCTCGGTCATGTCGAAAGATGGGTGGATGCAACTGTTCTGAACTAAGCTTCCAGTCTTGAGGATGGCAGTATAAAAAGGAGTTGTCAATGCTATATCTAGTGTCCATTCCACCTCCTGAGAAAGGCATACAAGCGAATCCACCTTGCTGGCTCCAGCTGCTCTTCTGCCCATGTCTTCCATGATATCTAGGATAAAAGTTTTCATCCTCAGGTGGCTCCTGACAGCAATATGTAGGAAAATGGTTTTGCCTCCACGGTGCATCAGTGGAAGACCTTCCATTGAGATGGCATGTTTTGGTAATTTGATCCTGCAGTTCACGCAACATTCTTAGCAGTTTCATGTTTTCTTGCTCATTGCACTCAATCTTCTCATGCGGATAGAAGGTTGAATCAAAAGGGAGCTCAGCCTGCGATTCACGTGAAGGGCCAGCATGCTCGTACCTGCGCAGGGAAGCCTTTCTAGAGAAAGGAATGTGAGATGGACATTCATCTATGTCAAGTCTTGGCCAGTTTCCAGGTTCTAGGGGTTCATCTCGATGCCGCCTGCTGTATTTTTGTGTGGCAAAATGCTTCTTGTTGGACAAATCTGATGACAGATTTCTTGCAGGATCTTGCATTCCAGAACTACCATCCATCGTACCTCTGGCTGGTAACTTGTCCCTTGGGTTTGTTTCTTCAGGAACAAGATAGCTAGCAGCCTTGTAACTATTTTTAAGAGAATGTAATTTCTGATCATCCATTCCACCATCAGGACCACTGAGCCCAGAACTGGGGCTACCAAAATCCGAAGTTTCAAAAGTATCAACAGACCTTAAACGGTCAAACACGAGTTCAGTTTTCTGAGGTTGCTCCAAGAGATTATCTGAAACAGTTGAATTGATTTCTCTTGTAGCTTGTGGGTTGTTATTGGCTTCTAACCGAAAGGTATCGTCATTGGCCTCTGCGACACTCTCATGATGAAGCTCTGTGGATTTTAAACAAGTGCCACTGGAAACTCCTTGCTGCTCAGCATTGCAATATTCTAAATTTTCCAACTGAAGCTGTCCTTTTCCATTTTTCTGTCCTTTATTTGATCCATTTTCATCAAGCTTTTCACAATCACTATAACTATAACTATTACTGGATCTGGATGTATCACGATCCTTCTTGTGGTGCCCTTCAATAGATAAGTTGTCAGCAGCTTGCAAGACAGAGGTGCTTTTGGCAATGGATTTTTGAGTTTTCGCTGCAAGCAAGATTAATCGTCATTTAACCATATTGGAAAGAGTAATACAAGAAGCAAGAGATGATTTTGATTGGCAAGAAGCATGAAAAGTTTGACATTTAACAAGAAGGAAATTACCAACAAGAATAGCATCACAGCCTCCACATCTATAAACAGGAAAATCTGGGACTTCCTGAAGAACCAATCGACATTTAGGACATCTAACTAGTCGAACTTTTGGATTTGTTCCACCCGTCATATTTGCTCCACAAAACCAGGGATCATCACATGTCTACCATTGTCTTCTGCAACAGTCAACTATCAATCGCAGCTATATATGTGTATATATAGTTGTAGCAGTACTAAAACAAACCAATATCTCCCAGGCTCTGCAAACAGATGGATATATAATATAATTTACAACAAAAGAATGGAATTGGAAAGGAAGGGGAAGGTGGGTCTTTGGTCTATGGTCTATGGTATATGGTATATGGAAGTGGAGTGAGAGTGGGTTTGGGGGGTTTCGTAATGTTTAAGAAGGCTTTATTTAGTCAAAACCCTGACTTCCAAAACCAAGACATGACAACCTCATCATCATCACCATCTTCTGCTGCTACCTTTATTTGTTTCTGTGCAGTCTGAATAAGGTAAAGGAGGAGAGGAGGAGTACTTTAAGTTGGCGCCGATGAAATTTAAGGTAAAGCAATGGGGGACAAGGAAAAGGGAACTGTCTGATGAGATGGCATACTACCTGTCGGTGTCTTAGGTGAAGTTGAATGTTACATTTAACCACCCTTCAATGTTTTTTTTTTTTTTTCTTATTAATATTGTTTTTTTAATAAAAATGATGTTAAAGCATTAATTTTTAACGGTGTTGGCGTGATTATGTATTTTTTTTAAAAATATCAAATTCAATTATTACTGATTTATTCTAAATATGTTAATATTTACTTAATTTTTATTATAAATTAAGCTGAAGTATGTGAAAAGTCGTTATTAAAGCATTTTTATTATATGGTCATTTGAAAAGGTTTGGCCCTTCGTGTATAACTCTTAAAAGGTTGGATTCTAATTTTTAATATTTAGCCTTGAAAATATTAATTTTATTTTTTTTAAAATATCGATAAAATTTAATAAAATAAAATAAAATCCAAATTGTATAAACCAATAAAAAGAGGTATGGTGTGTGAGTGATTTATAGTAATAATTTGATTGTTTAATTTATGAGGGAGGTTTATGTCACAGCTAGAAGAAGTCAACCCTATACTTAGGATTTAAAATTTGAATGACACAGACATATTTTAATACTTTAAAATACAAATTAAAATTAAGATAAACGGTAAAAATAGTCGTTTTTGTTTGTCTCAGATTATATTTTAGTCACTTATGTTTAAAATGTTACGTTTTAGTTACTTACGTTATCATTTTGTTATGAAGTGGTCACTCTACTGTTAAGCTCTTTTATCTTCCTAACGGTAGTCCTACGTGTCGAAACCATTTTCATTTTTAAGAAAAGCAGGGATCGACTTTTTTAAAACAAAATGTAGAGTCGCCACCAATCTTTTTTTATTTAGGTGTGATTAGATTACTTAACAAAACATTTTAAATCAATTTTGGTTTACACAATTTCCAAAAACGGGTTCAGGAGCCGGTTACATATGAGGAAAGGTTAGCACCCTCATTACGCCCAAAAATTGGTACCAGATTGACTAAGTGTTGTCCTCACATCTAAAATTTTTGAAAGGATTTTTGAAATTTTGATTCCTTTTAAAACCTTTGGATAGTTTAAATTGGTTATCGAAATCCTCCCGCTTCAAAGGTATGCAGCATCATATCTAGTACGATTAGACACGATCCTTTATACCTTCAAAAGTACGATTGATTTTTTTTTTTACCTTCAAAAGCTCATATGCCAAAATTATAAAAGGATATCCAAATATTTGGTCCGACGGAAAATCATACCCAGCACGATAGGGCAAGATTTCTCGAATTCCCAAATATTGAATATTGCGTTATTTTAAAATCTTTAAATAATAAGGACAATTGAAAATTATCTTAAAACACATTTATTTGTTTTAAAATAAGATGGAATACTAAACAAATTGCAAAGAAACATTGGTATAGAAAATGACTAATGAACATGAAATAATATGCACACATAAAGTACAATAAACCACAATTAATAAATTCAACAATTAAATACGACTATTCTAAATAAAATGTGATCAAATTTTAATCATGGATGGAGAACAATTGATATAACAAATAAGACAATGAATAAATAGTATACAACAACAATAAATATGGTATAAAACAATCACCAAAACACGTGCAAAACAAAATAGAAATTAGAAGTCAACGTAGTATAAGATAATTTTAAAACAGTGAACTAAATATATAATATATATGATTTGATAAATTGATGAATTAAACTATTTGTAAAAAAAAAAAAAAACTAGAGATATATATATATATATATATTATCATTAAAATATGTGTTATAATTGGAAGATCTTTAAATCAAATAATATTCAAGGTGTTAAAAATATTTGTTAAAGTACATACAATAAAAGAAAATTTAAATGATATGTAAAATATGAAATAATAGTAAAAGTTTATCATAAGATATAATCCTTTGAAATAAACTATACGCATAGTAGATTTTTAAAACACATACGTATATATAAATATAAATTTAGAAATAATTATATGCAAAAAAAAATATGGGATTAAATATGTATGAAGGATCAAATTAATTTTATTATACATGTACAAATATACATAAAAACATTTAAATGAGACATTATATAAAATATTAAAATAATATGATAAAAACTTCGAAATAATTATGCAAATAAAAACAAAATACAATTATTAAAATAGATTAACATATATAAAGATATTAAGAACCCTAAAATAATAAGCATTACAAATTAAAATCTCAATAATATATATATATATATATATATATATATATATAGAATATTTAAGGATATGTTGTACCAAATGTTAAAATAATATGATAAAAGAAATTTTAAAATAATTGTTCAAATAAAAAACAAACAAAATTGTTAAAATGAATCATATTTAATGTATTTTAAGATGGTGAGTTATACAAATAAGAATCTAAATCAAAATTGAATTAAATTAAGAGGAATAATTTAAAAAAAAAATAAACTACTAGGATTAAAATAGGGATCTATGTGCAATGCGCGTGAATTCACAGGGACTGAAGCTGGAAATATTCTGGAGTCCCAAAACGCAGTACTGAAGCGTGGACCCAATTGACATCGTACACAAGTCATAAGAACAAATTTTAAAAACAAAGTACAACAAATAATATACAATTAAATAATCAGTGCAAAAGAAGGGACTAAACACACAATTAACCCTCAAGACACCAAGTGCGCGGATCTCAACCTTGCACGGGTGCCGTTTCAAAGCCCTTGAGATTGGCTCAAAACGACGTCACTCCCTACGCTTTAAAAGATAAAAATAACCCTAAATGCAGCATATCCTCTATTTTCTCCCTATTTCCTAAGAAATCAGAGTAAAAGATCTAGAGTCTATTGCCGTTATTTGGCTGACCCCCAAAACTCGAGTAGTTCAATTGCCACCACTGTAATGGGTGGTTAACGACATGTGCGCACCACACTTAGAGCCTTGATTCAAAGATTACCAATCTTAGCCCTTGAAATCTCATCTTGACCTTTGATTTCGACAAAGGAGATGAAGATTTCGATAGCCTATTCGCGAAGGTAAGCACTCCCCTTCCTTTATTGTTTTTAAATGCAAATAAAAACGAAGGAAGCGGATAAAAAAACGCAAAAGATCTAGAGACTCAAAATAGAAATCACCTTTTAAATTGCTTTTGAATTTTTTTTTTTTAATATGCTTCTCTCAGTGTGCGTAAGTATGCGTAAGTCCCCTTTTTGCAGGTACATTTCACGGCTTTTTATAGCCGGATTTTCCAAGTAAATAAAAAATAAAATTACATTTATTTGTTGTATTCTGTTAGTGATTCTTCTGGTGTATTCTTTTGCAGATTCGGCCATACGGAGGAGCGGGGAGATGCGCGAAGGAAGCCGTGCGAGGAGCTGCTTGTGGGAACCCAACTCTCTGGCATGTTCCAGAAGCTTCTAGTGCTCTCGACTGCTGAGCTCCTTTCTGGGTCCCGGATTTGGGCTAGGTTTAGGATATGGGTTTATAAATTTGGGTTAGAATTGTATCTGGGCTGGCATAAGTTTTTATTTGGGCCTGAAAATTTGTAAAAGGACATTGATGATAGACGTTTATTGGTTTTTATTTTAATTTGTTTTTTTTGTTTTTTTTTTAGCGAGCCCGGGCGAAATGGGCCAATTACACTACGTAATAGTCTAAATGAGTTTAAATGCCAACTTGGATGCCCTACGTGACAGTCCAAATTAAATTTATTTAATTAAAAACATATTTTCATCCCAACAACTAAACATCAAAGTTGACATTTAAAACTCATTTGAACTACCAGATAAGATTGTCGTTAGGGAGGTAACAGAGTTTAGCAGTAGAGTGACCACTTCGTAACAAAACAATAACGTAAGTGACTAAAATGTAATTTGAGACAAACAAAAGTAATAATTTTTATAATTTACCCTTAAAATTTTTTATATATATATATATATATATATATTTTGAATAAGTGGTGAAATTTGGATTGAGTTTAAATTTCACTATTTTTAACATTATTACCATTTTTCTTATTTATTATAAATATTATTGTTATTGTTTATTAATATTAATATTAATATTGTTGAAAAAAATTATATCTATAACTATAATTTATTAATATACTATTGTAAAGCCACTTATAATTAAGTGATTTAGAAGTAGTTAAGCTAGAAAATACATGAAATTAAGAAATAGAGATGAAGAGATCAATAATGAAAACATTCTTACTGATGATAGTATTGAGAGCTTTTCTTCTTACTATCAACAAAACTCAAGCTATAGTAGTGTTGGTGTCTATCACGTCTCAAACGATTGATAGTCTTTCAATATTTCTATTCCACGTCATCTTGTTTTTTCTCATCAATAATAATGTTTAGATTCTGTTGAAAGAGAACATCTGGAACCTCACTTTGTCAAATACCGAAATGACCCGTATCATCGAAGATCTTCACTATCAATCTCGTATTTACCGACTAAGTGATTGGATATCGCCACGTTTATCTTTTAAATTTTAGGGTAAAGTACTAAAATAGTAACTTTTGTTTGTCTCAGGTTATATTTTAGTCACTTATATTTGAAATATTAAATTTTAGTCACTTACGTTATCATGTTGTAATATTTTAGTCATTAAGTCGTTAATTGTCGTTAACAGTGTAATGATAAGCTGACATGACACATTAAATCATCATTTCAAACAAAAAATTTAGGTTAAATTGTACAATTAGTCCCTATATTTTTTCATTTTGAGCAATTAATTTTTTTCTTTTATGTTCTTGCAAGTTTCCTTTTTTTTTTCTTTATTTTCCATTCTCCCTTTGTTTTCCTCTTTTATTCATTTTTTTAACGTATTTTTTCTATGTTTTTCATTTGTTAAAACTAGTCCACAAGCTCGCCTCACTCGAGAAAATTAAATTGTTCAAAAAAATGAAAGTAGACTAGTTTTAATAAATGGAAAATATAGAAAAACTACGTTAAAAAAATAGAGAAGGGAGAAGCAAAAGAGAATGAAAAAAAAAAAAAGAAAAAAGAAAAGTTAGATGAACATAAAAGGAAAAAATTAAATTGCTTAAAACGAAAAAATATGGTGACGGATTGTATAAATAAACCAAAATTTTTATTTGAAATGATGATTTAACTTGCCACGTCAGCTTACCATTACATCGTTAACGTCAATTAACGGCTCAGCGACTAAAATGTTACAACGCGATAACGTAAGTGACTAAAACATAACATTTCAAACATAAGTGACTAAAATGCAACCTGAGGTAAATAAAAGAGACTATTTAGATAGTTTACCCTGAATTTTAGCTTAACAAATCTAATAAGGTATATGTTAGGATCGACCCGGTTAAACAATAAGTAAGAAAAATAGCGGAATAAATTGAGAAATTGAATACACAAATTTAACGTGGAAAAACCCCTCCAAAGAGGATAAAAAACCACGGGCAAAGATAATTTTATTATAATGGCAAAAGAACAAAGAGTACAAAAGATGGAGATAAAAACTAAATCCCGAAAACCCGAAAACAAAGAACCCACAAAACGTAAACACAAAATTCTCTAAATGTGTTATGAGCTCTAATCTCTAATGGGTGTAATTTCTAAGGTTGTAAAAGAGCCTATTTATAGGCTAAATTCATAAGTCAAATAATAATAAAATAATCTAAACTAACCAGTATTTGATTGAAACAAGTAAACAGAGTTTAATTGAATGATTATTTTTCAAATTTGACTGAAAATAGGAGTAATATTTAACAGTATATCTAAAGGCTAAAATTAATTGATGGACATGTTAGTGGAAATCCATGGCTAATAGCATAGTTATCTAGTAACTTAATAATTGTGATGGTTAAATTGTATTCAAGAGCTTTACTTAATCTCTCAACTAATCCCTCTAATTTAGTAGCCTTACAATTTAGACCTTACCTAATAATTATTAACTTCTTTAATAAGTTAAGTATTTACCTCCCTTTACTCGTTCTTATTTCGGAAACCTCTCGATTAAATTTAGCCCGAGAATCGAATTTTTCAACGCTAACGAAAAATAGAACGCCTTCGTACCTATTTTCCCAACAAGGTCATGTATGACAAGTGTATTGAGGGCACCTCCCACACTTTTATAGCTTTAAACCTCTTCAAGAAATAATAATTATTAACTTCTCTAGTAAGTTAAGTATTTACCTCCCTTTACTCGTTCTCATTTCGGAAACCTCTCGATTAAATTTGGCCCAAGAATCGGAATTTTCAACGCTAACGAAAAATAGATCGCCTTCATACCTATTTTCCCAACAAGGTCATGTATGACAAATGTATTGAGGGGCACCTACCACACTTTTATAGCTTTAAACATCTTCAAGAAAGCTACCAACATCAGTTATAACTTCTTCAGAGCTTCCAGTCATAAGTATATATCATCAACATGGACAATTAGGTAAAGTAACAATAACTTTTGTCCCTAGTATAAACAAAGGTTGTGTCAAATTTTTGGGCATGGAAATGGAGGCTTGTCAGGAACTCTTTCAGGTTGTTACACCAATTCCTTGGGGCCTGTCATAGCTTATATAATGCTTTTTGCAACTTACAAACTAATGGTGTACCATTTGCTCCAAACTTTTAAAAGCATGGTGGTTGAACTATATCTACTTTCATGGTTTGCCATTAATTTTAAACTGCAAGAGAAAACAAAATTTTCACTATAAGAGAATTTACTGCAGGACTGACCTGGAACTTGAGAGTTGCCCTGAGCTACTAATCTTGACTTGAACTGATTCACAGTTCCATCAACATTTCTGAATAACCATTTGCAACCTATTGGCTTCCTTCCAAGTGGTAAGCTCACTACAGACCAGGTGTCATTAGCTAAAAGGATTATAATCAGATTTTCTACTATATTTCTTTTGGCATTGACATCTAGCTTCATTTAAGAATTATGGTGGCCAACTAACAATTAGGTTTCTTCCTTCCAAGTCAACTTAGTTCTATGCAACTGTGAGGGCTTCATTGATTATTAATAATCTACAGCCTGCATTATATATCCTAAACAACTTGATCATTCTTTTGGAGCCCTGCATTTGTTAAAGGTAGTTTGAAGAATAAGTTCACAATAGTACTCTCTAATGAATAGCAATGCCGTCCTCTTTTTTATAATATGTTGACAAAATTTTGGTAACAAGTTCTTCTCTGAATGGTTAAAGTCAGTAGATATCGTTCTTTCTTTGACTTAAAATCTCCGTCCAAGCCTTCTATATATTAAGAGAATTAAAAGTGCATTAAAGAAAGCAATCACTTAAATGATGTTGCAACCGAGTGGAGATAAGCAATTGCATACCATGCAGGAGTGTGAACAATCTACCCGCTGGTATGTAGTTGTAGACTATCAGCTTTTCATTCTTTGAATAGTATATAAGCACTGATTGGCATAACATTTGGATGTTGTCCCATCGTCTCCATAACTTCCATTTTTTGCTCAAACTCCCTTTCCCAACTGCCATAATGTTGGAAACAAAATTAGCTGCTAGGGGGACCAATTTCAAGTTGGTTGTTGTCTGATAGCCAGCTCGGTGGTAAAATTAACTCGTAATGGAGAGTAAACTTACTAAAACTAGATCAAGAAAGAGGTTTTGCCTAGTAAAATTAGGGACCAAATAGCTTCATCAAATAGATTTGTACGTAATTATGGATATTTCCATAAAGACTGTAATATGTTTATTTTGCGATTAGGACTCTCCTACTGTTTATCTGTAGACCTGTTTATAGATTATAAACCTGTTTCTCTGTAAGAAAGAATGTCGAACAAGGTAAGCTGAGAGGGGAAAAGCAAAAATTGCATGTCATGTTATGAAAAGTACTTCGATTGCAAAATTTGTGTGTTCCAACAAGGCCATTTGCCTACAAGAGGCTCAAAATGTATATGGAGACAGCAACTGCCACAGGCAGTATAATGCAAGTCATAATTTATCCAGCAAGTAAACTTTCAGAAACTTAATAAACACAAGAAAGAAAGGAGGGGAGACAATGAAACCTAACCAGCAATCATTGATTGCCACCTTGTTCAAGCTTTTCAATTTCTTGACAACGCTTTCTTTCAGCCTGTTGAAGTAGTCGCTCAGCATCCTCCTCTTCCTCAATTTGATCAAGATCATCAAATTCCTTGTACAACAAGCAACTAAGAAGACTTTTAATCCTAAGATGAGTTAAAAGGGATTTCTATTATACTTACAGAATAGAAGACCATTAGAAATTCACATACACACTTGCACCAGTCTACGCTCCAACAATGGGACCAACAAGTTACAGTTTTAAGCTTCTTTCCATCCAAAGTCACTTAAATGAAAACATTAACATTGATTTGTAAATCTAGAGCACCTGCTCCATCCAAAGGTGTCTTCCACCAGAAAACAGAAGCGTTGTACCCGCTAGTGACCATCCCAAAAGACTAATACGTTAAAACCATTAGATCAGACATAGTCAAAAGCGAGTCAGCTTGGACTTGTGCCGACTCTAGAGACTTCCCTCAAGGGAGAAACCACAGTAATACCCAACAAACTCACCGGAAAATGAAGGGTGGCTAGCAAGAGAAAAAGGAAGTGGCAATGCAGGTGAAGAGGGAGAAAGAGAAGGAAAAAAGGTGATAAGGAAGAAAGGGTGGCCAGAGAGAATGGAGCGGACTATTTCCGACGAGGGTCAACGACAACAACGCAGTCGGTGACCACCTTAGAAGCAAACAAGAGCAACTACAAGGAAGGCGAAAGGGAGAAAAGGAAGAGAGGGAAAGAGGAAGAGGGAGAAAGGAAAATTCAATATTAAAAATCTAATCGAGCTAACTTATAATATCAACTTAATTAATGATATTATTTATATACATGGATGTAGGTAAAAAAAAATATTTTTATATCAAAAATTTATTTTTTAAAAATTTACTTAATAATAATTATCGGTGTCATGATAAATAACTTGTTTATAAATATATTAAGCACGTGTTTAATTCTTAAATATATTAATTTTAATTTTTTATTTAAAGATGATATAAAAGTATAAAAAGATAAAAATGCTATCAAGATAATAATAGTATCGATAATTTAATAAATATATTAAACATTTTATTGAGTTGATGTCGCCTATAACCAAGTCAATAAATCAATTATTAAATTATAAATATTCTTCCTTTAAATTATAATTAATTTTATTTTTTTATTTAAATATTATAAAAATATACAAAAGCGTTATCAAAATAATAATAGTAAACATTTAATAGAAAATATATTTTAGTCTTTTCCAAGGTTGTAAATAGTAATATTGATAATATAATATACTTATATTTAAGCACTTTACTAGGTTGATAAATAGGTACTTATATTTAAACACGAGTCACCAACTGAAATTGTAAAATTACAAAAATACTCATTCTTTTAAATTATAAGTAATGCTATTATGGTTAGGGGTCATATTTTTTTGGTTCAACCGAGCTATCTAGAAATTTTTAACCATCCATCGTAATTTGATTCGGCTCTATTTTGAATATTATTGACAAAATTTCATAACTTTTTTTTAAAATATTTCTAAAAAACATTATTTTAAATATAAAATATTTATTTTCATATCATAAAAATTAAAATTAATCATATATTAAATAAATATTCATTCCATTAACCGTCCAAATTCTTGGATATGATCAATTTTTTGTTCTCAGCCTTAATTATATACTTCCATAACATCTTTAAATAAAAGAATAAAAAATTATAAAATTTAAATATTAAACCTGAGTTCAGTAATATTAAAATACAAAATCATCACCACTTCGCCTATATTCATTATTAACTAAAATTTAAAAGAATATTTTTAACATAAATATAAAATAATAGACTACAAAAGAAGCAAAAGGGAAATGATAATTTCAAGACCATAGCAAACTCAGTGCCATTGTGTGAACAACAAATCAATAAACAGAGTATTTTGAGCCTCAACAACATCTGTTCAGTTGAGGAATGATGCAACACAACAGAAGGATAGCAAAGTAATAATAAGCTTAACAAAGAGTTCCAAAAGAAGCTTTTGGAGAGCCCTTCAAATTTTTCTAGATACTCCAATGTCTTAAGATGATGCTTTCAGAAAAGCTCTCCCAGGTTGACGATTTGCCAAAGGTCCATGGCATCCAAGAAGCTGCACATTACAAACACAACTTTCGCTTTTAAAAACACAATAAACACGGTAGTAGGAAAACAGAAAATATTCAGCTCCATGAAGGGAAGGAAGTCCTTCACAAGAGCTATGAATAGCTATATGATGTATTACATTCACAAGATCACAGAGAATAAATCATCGGTTGTTTGAAAGAGATCTATCGTTTTACTACCTTTGCATTCACACCATCTGGCATAATCCTGTTCTCAGACTTCCACTTCAGATAATCAGCACGGTTGTACTTGGTGAATCCCCTGACAATACCAAAATAATTGTAAACCGGATTTCAATAACATAGGTGACACGATGTTGCAAATATGTCCAGAATATATATTAAAAGGAAAAACTTCAAGCAAAAATCAGAGCTTTTGTTCCCAAATACACACTCAAACATTATATAGAACAAACTCAAGCATTTCAATTTGATGTCCAAGAAACAGAAAATGCATACCACTTCCTGCTAACAATAATCTTTTGACGACCGGGAAACTTGAACTTTGCACGGCGGAGGGCCTCCTGTGCATGGTGGCTGTTGCTGTCCTTGCAACGAACTGAAAGCAGGACTTGACCAATGTCAACTCTTGCACATGTTCCCTGAGGCTTCCCAAAAGCACCCCTCATTCCAGTCTGAAGCCTATCAGCACCAGCACATGAAAGCATCTTGTTGATCCGCAGAACATGGAAGGGATGAACCCTTACCCTCAAATGGAATGCATCCTTCCCAGCATATTTGGCCATGTACTTGTTGCAGGCAATGCGAGCAGCCTCCAATGCCTCACTTGAGACATTCTCTTTCTCCCAACTGACAAGATGGACACAGAAAGGGAACTCGTCAACACCTTTTTTCTTCATCCCAACATCATAAATTCTGATCTTAGGATCCGGAACACCACGGCAATATCGAGATTTTGGGTATGGCTTGTTCTTGATTTGGCGATAACACCTTGCAGGTCCTATAAGGAAGAAGTTCAGAAAACTAACACAAGCATGACACTCAATATCAACAGAATACCACCACTTTCTTATTTAATGCATGATAGAAACATAAAATAATATGAATCTGCTAGTAAGAGAAGTTTCTAGAAACCAAACATTAGTTAAGGCATGCAAGAAAAGGAGACATAATAGATGTTTCAATATGTTGTCATGTTAGAAATTTAGTTTAGGCACCCTCGCAAACAAACTTCTAATGCTTTCTATAGCGCTGCAGTAAGCCAAATGAGCTAATCCCTAGCAGCCATTCCCAAGATTTTGGAGAAGCATATGTAAGCAATTAACTGAGTCACACATGGAAAACAGAACCCTATATGACAGAAATGAGGGATAGGGTTATTACAAAGAGCTCTTACTTGGTTTGAAAAACTGAAATGACTAATAATCATAATGCTAAAAAGCACTGACACGGAATGCCAATTTAGAGCGGTTTAGCTGAACCTAGTAAGGTTTAGGGTTTAGGGTTGAAAAAATGAAAATTTTGTGGTAAGTTGAAATTAAAAGTTCCTTTTTCAGATGGCAATAAAAAAAAAAGCAGCAGATGGTGATGGAGATGAGACTGGTAGTGAGTGATGGGTAGAAAATAAATCCAGATGCCATAGGGCTTTGTGTTTAGCATGCAACTACAGGAGTGTAGCAAATGTAAATGAAGTACGAAAAATTGAAAGGAAAACAAACAGCATTCAACTTTACTAATATATATAAAAACATAAATGAATTAACTGAAATCACAGCAGAAAAGATTTCAAGAACAACTGTAAGGGCGATTGGCAAGCAATAGAAGGAAGGAGAGAAACTTACTCCTCCCCATGGCGTCGTCTGGCCTTGAGAAGAAGAGAATTGCAATGATTCGAATAATGCAAAAACCCTAGCCGTCTTTATTTCTTCATTTCAACTTCAACCGTAGCCCATTAACCCAACCAAAAAGCCCAAACCCCAACCCATGCCCTATAAACCTTCAATATTCAAGAGTCGGATTACCCCTCCAAACCCGAAGTTTTGGTGTCGATTTTAATATTGTAATATATTATTTTATTTTATTTTTATATATTATATAATTTATATTACGTACAAATAATATTATAATATAAACATTAAAAAATATGATAACTTGTCTCTATTTAAAATTTTAATAAAAACATAAATTAATTTTTTAAATTATTTTAAAAATTTTAAATAGATCTAAAAGTAGCGTAACTTAACCATTTATAAATTTAGATATACTTAAACAACTTCAAGTCTCATATTTTAAGAGGGATTAGGTTTAAACAAATAAATTATGTTAATATAATACAATATCTCGACTCAAATATGACCCGACTTGACCTTACTCTATAAAGAAAAAATTGAGGGTCGTAATACTGTTTTTATCTTATATGTTAGTGTTTTGTGTCATTAACAGTTTTTTTTTTAAATAATTACAATACATTTTTTTAATTCCACAAATAAAATTAAAGAATTCCGTATTTATTTACCGTACAATCACGTGTTACCCTCGTAACTTATAAAACAATTTCCCTTATTTTATATATTTTAAAACATAAAATTATATATTTTTACGAATTATCAAAACTAATGAATATTTTAACATTTAAAGTCTATTCCATGTTTAAATTATATAAATTAAAATCCATAAAAAAAAAAAAAGAAAATTCAATCCTATTTGAACTCTTCTTTTATATATATTTTCATCAAATAAAGCCAATTAGATTTTAAGATTAATAATGAAAAATTGAACTCTAAGAAAAAAATAATTTTATGTAAAATTTATTTGTTTTACTTATCATAGAGTAATTATAATTAATAAAAATGTTAATGAAATTAAATTCTAACTTATAATAAAAGTATTTACAATGATAATTTAGAAATATAATACTGTGAATAACAATGACTACAGCTTGCCTTATCTCTCTTATTGTTCATTCTTCCATCTTGATAATGACTTTCCTTGAGAACAAAGATTATCATCACCAATCCAAAATTAAAGACCAGTTTCGCATTGCTTTTCAAAAGTATTTTTGAATTAAAAAATGCTTTTGAGTAAAAGCTAAAATCTTCTACTTCTGCTTTTGCAAAGCATTTTTTGTGCCAGAATTTGTCCCAAAAATACTTTTGAGAAGTAGTGCAAAACTGGCCTTTAAGACAGACTAGGGGTAAGGGATATACAAAACAATACAACAACAAATAATCACATCTAAGGTGTTCTATAAAGATTTTGAGAGAACAATCCCACTGAAGTTGTTTCTTTTGCCCAATTCTTGGCAGAGATTTTCAATCTGTGGGTGGGTGTTCTCTTTATTCCTAGACGATGGTATTATCTTCTCCATACCTTTACCAATATGATTCTCATCTTTCAATGGACCAAAGCCTGCAAGCAGCAGCAGCTACTTCTGAAACCATTTTAGAGGCATCTTCAGCCTGAAGAAACAAAAATTTAAATCAGAAAAAGCACTGGTACTAGAGTTTTTTCGACTCCATAAACAGGGTTGGTTAAAAATTTATATATAGGGGACACTTGGAAGTTCTATAATGCCAGTGTACCAAATAAAGTACCCAAAAGAGATACATTTATATTTATGTATAGGCCAATGAAAGAAGGAAGACCTACCAATGAGCTACTGGAATTCAGAAGTTCGGGTGTAGGTGGGCTCTCAAATAATAGCTGGGATCTCAATATGGCTGGAATTACATAACAAATCAATATTGAGGAATAAACATCAAAGCAGACAATTTTCACTGTCACTAACCATCCACAAATTAACTGTTTCCTCGAGACACTATCTCTCAACATCTCAAAGAGGAGTTCCACACAGTGATTAAGCAGTATCCCCTAAATATCCACACAGAGTGATTAGTCCTTGATTTATTTATCAATTCATCTTTCCCTCTGCTGTCTTTCCTGTTTCAGTTAATTTTTACACTGATGAGAATTTTTTATTCATATAGAAAAATTTTGAAACACTAAAGTTATTGTAAAAGGTTCTTAATGTTTTCTTGATCGAAGTTAGTAAAGCATTGGTTAAAAGAGCAAGTAAGATAGGGTGAATATTTTATCAAAAGGAAAGAGCTACAACTTTTACCTTTGAAGTTAGGACTACATTCTGCTGGTAAGCACAGCTGCATTGAATTAAAGCAGCTGCTCTGTCCACTGAGATACAAGATGACTCATTCACCGACAACAGCTCAGCCCACAGAAGCAGCCACATCAGGAATATCATCAGAGCTAGATGGGTCCACCAATAGTTGATCCCTCATGAGCGAGTGCTGAGCATGACCAGTATTTATTCCAGATGCAAGCCCCTTGGAGAATTGTGCATACATTGCCTCGTCAGGTATCAAACCTGATTTACACATCTCAATTAATTGATTGAGGGCTGAAGGATATGGATAAGATCTGAACAACAGTTTAATTACACTGTTTATTGTACGATGGTCCAACTCAAGTTCTGTCTTGCTGATTTCTTGCATCAACTGTTTGACCATTTTGAGATCTCTTCCCTTACAGAAACCTGAGATGACCAAATTATATGTGTGTGCATTAGGAAAAACACCAACTTCCTTCATCTGGCTGTACAGTGTATAGGCTTCATATATCCTTCCACTCTTAAAAAGTCCATAGATGGCAAAATTGTATGATACAACATCTAGAGGGTATTTCTCTTCAAGTGCCCTCCTAAACAATCTGAAGGCTCTGTGATATTTACCAACTCTTATGAGCCTATCTACGATAACAGTATGGACATGAGCATCAAGACCAGGGTAATACCGTATTAATGCTTGATAGACATTAACAGCTTCATCAAATCTTCCTGCTCCACATAGCCCGCTAAGTAATCCAACAAAACTATACTTGTCAGGTGTTAAACCTCTAGCAAGCATGTAATCATATAACTGTACAGCATGCAATGGATAGCCAGCCTTGCAAAAGTAGTTAAGTAGGGAATTACAGACCATTAGGTCCCCTTCTATTGCAAGTCCACTAGCTATATTGGGTAAAAGAGAAAACCTCCGGGACAAACATATGTTGGATAACAAAGAGCAAAATGTATAAGAATCAGGTACCAGATTTCGGTCAGACAAGCTCAGAAAAATACCAAATGCATCATCATACCTCCCAACCTTAGATAAACAATCTATTAATACATTACAGAGAACCAAGTCAGGAACATATCCATCACATTCCATTCTATTTAGAATGCTAGAAGCAGAATTGACCATTCTGGAATCCAAGAATCCCTTGATCAAACTAGTGTAAATCACCAGATTAGGTGAGCAACCAGTCCGAAGCATCTTTTTAAACAAAGCATAAGCCAAACCAGGTTGATGCAACCGACAAAACCCATCAATCAATATACTCCAGACATTCATCGATACAGAAGCTCCAAGCGTAATCATCAAACCCAACACTTGATATGCCTCTGCTAGCCTACCCATTTTACAGAAACAATTCAAGATCATCTCAAATGTCTTAACATTTGGATAATATCCCAGCTGGATCATTCTTCTACTAACATATGAAATGTTAGACAAATCACTCAACTTGCATAAATTACACAAAGCAATATTAAAGGTCAAGAAATTGGGAAAGTGGGTATCATTCAAAACCTTGATAGCTTTATCAACATGACCAATTCTATACAAAACATCCATGACCACATTACGTGCAAATGTATTAGGAGTAAAACCAAAAGCGGCCATTTCGTGGAAAGTCTCAAAAACCATTCCATATAATGCACTACGCCAATAAATCCTCAACAAAAGCAAAAAAGTTTGTGGCTTTATCACACAACCAATGTTTTCCAATTCCCCAACAATTCTTCTCACAGTTAGATACTTTTTGGTTAACTGGGAGACAACATTAACCATACAATCAAACGCTTGAGCATCATGAAAATAATTGGGTTGCTTAGCACACCATAAGAAAAAGCTCAAGGCAATCAAATTAGAAGGGCATTTGAGTAGAGTAGAGTGAACGATTTGAGGATTAATAATAAGTGTCTTTTTTTCACCCGAAAATGCTTGACTTTTATCGGTTGAACTTACCTCTGGTGCTGAAAAAAGGCGAACTGATATCAAACGAAAGGATGTGAAGATAGCGGCTGCTGGCGTTGAAGGGAGGAAGCCCCAGCGGCATCTCCATATCATATTCTAAGCAGTGTTTCAAATAGTAGTGGCCTAATGGTGTCTCACGGCCTCTATTACGCAGTTGCGGCGGTGTGACCAAACATCACACCAATAGAAACGGTTCAAGGCCACAAATAGCAGTCTAACGACTAAAAAAAAAAAACCAAGAACAAGAGTATGAGACGCAGAGGCAGAGAGCAGAAGGTTAAGTTTAGGGTTACAAAAATTACATTTAATTTGCTGGTCGGTCGGAACGAAAGGGCTTGGGTCTGAAGAGAAAGACGAGGCGGCGGGAATGGGATGTGTGAAGAGCTCCAAGATTAACTCGTTGAGAAATTACTAAAGTATCTTATCATATTTTAAAGGTTAAATTCTTCTATTAGTCTATATACTTTTTCAAAGTTTCGAATTTAGTTTATGTACTTTAATTTCATCATTTTTGGTCCTTGTACTTTTCAAATTTTAAAATTTCAATCCTCACCAAACAATAATTGTTAAATTCATTAAGTTAAGTTCTACTATTTTTCAAAATCTAGTACGGTAAACATATTATCATATGTGTAATATCATATCAGCTTGTTATTTTCACTTATTAAAATTTCAATTAATGGATTAGTATTGTCATCTATGTTAAGACTAAAATTTCAAAATTCAAAAAGTATAGCGATATAGAATGATCCAGTTGGAGAATACGGACTAAATCTACAACTGTACACATAATACAATACTAGTAATTGAATTTAACCAAACATATTTAACTACTACCGTTTGGGTCATGATTAAAATTTCAAAATTAAAAAAGTAAAAATACTAAAACTGACCAATTCTAAAATTACAAAAATTAAAACAGATCAAATTAGAGTACAGTGACTAAATCCATAACTTTCACAAAGTACAAGGATTAATAATACAATTTAACTTATTTTAAATAAGTTATATTTGGTGAAGTTTTTTTTATCTTTATCTTTTGACATGTAAAATTAATTAAAATTTGTATTCGATGAACTTTAAACTAATGACATTAATACTATCTAAAAACGGTAAAAGTACTACGAAGGCCCCTGTATTAAGAGTTAAATTGTATTTTATTTTTTTATTAAAAAAATAAGTAAATTAATCTACGTAAGTTAGATCAAAAAATAAACCGATCCATATATATTAATATGATGTATAAGTGGCACACCATATATCATTATCGAGTTATTTTGTCACTTACGCTGATTATAACTTAAAACATTATAACTTTTAATATATTTACCATTTCAACTAGAATTATATTTAATTTATTTATCAATTTTTTAAATTTTTTTACAGAAATAAATGTGTCATAATCTAATATTAATTTATCATTTCGTATTACCATTTGATGGATGCTTTTATTTGGTATTTATATTTTTTAGTTTTTTTTATAAATTTTTTTAGGTTAATAATTGAATAACAAAAATAAAAATTTTATATTCTAATTATATATATTATTTAATAAAATATATTTTTTCATAATTATTATTAAAATTTTTGACGAAAATTATCTATCAACTAATGGTCAATGTTTTTGTCCAACACGGCATATCATATCACTTGATACCTTTGTTGACATAGCATTTTTATTAAATCTATTAAAAATTCAATTTTTTTAAAAATATATGTATATTAAAATTTATAATAAAATAAAAATATAGAAAAAAAAACCCACTGTTGATACACTACTAACATATTCTGCACTTGTTTCTGTTTGACCTAAGAAAATTAAAACATGTTGATGATGAATTTGCAGGGAAGAAAAGGAAGTAGAAGTTTTGTCATTATTTTCAAGATATGACATTGGCAAATAACACCAATTTTCCTTTGGTGTTGCTATTTGCATTAGGTTTATCCATGGTTATGTTTTAGGTTTTGCAAGATATTAATATTACAAATGTAAAAGTTATTGTCTGGTGATGATTGTTCACTTTAACAAACATCAATATCGGGAGATTATATCTAATTTTTTTGTTAGTCGTGTTCAATACAAAGACATTCTTGAAATATACGTAATTCGTTCTATTGTAGAAGCTAACCCAAAAAATTATTCTGAAGACGGTTGTCCTCAACTGCTTTCATCGTCTCTACTTGCAACAAGTTAATTCTTGAAGCTCATTTTCTCATATCTCCCAATTTGGTCAGCGAAGAATGACATCATCTAGGAAGGTTGGATTCCAGCTCATCTCATCGCTAATACTTTAGCACTTGCACCGGCTGGAACTTCACAAAATGACCTTATCAGGTTATGCTGTGCATGATGTAGAACAAATTCATGATTGTGCTTTCACAAAATTCGTAACAACCCATCTACTTTTACACTTTTTGAACCTCATTCACATCTTCGCTTCACATCTAGTTCAATTTTTATTTTTAAGCTCTCAACTCCTCCTATTATTGTCATTGTGTTTCTCCAACAACTCCACTTCTTTATTACAATATAAATACTTGGTAACAACATCCCTAGTTTGGGGTCTGACTTCGTTCCTCCAAACCTAACATTGAAACCAAGCATAAGAGCATAGCTTAGATAAAACGATTGAGCATCATCTAAGCTACTGAATTCCATTCCTCCAACTTCCTCCGATGATAATTTAGCAGTGTTGATAAAAAAAAATAAAAATTCATGAACCTCTTCCCAAAAATATTTGGCCTTCCCTGTTCTGATTCTTCTTTTAAGTTAACAATATCTTCTTTCTTTCTTTTTTGTCCTAAACAGTCAGCCATTCTTAAAACTGTATAAGCACAATATTTTTCACATTTAATCATGCAAAACCACAAAAATTATTGTACTTACTGATTAAGGGGCTTGACAACCGTTTCAGTGTTTTCCCCAATACTCTGAACAAAAAATCCCAATTGAAGATTTTAGGGTTTAAATCCAACTTTTTTTGTAGTATTCCACTGCAATAGAGAGAGAATGGTTTTTCTTTCAGTTGAAGCTTCATTGAAAAATCCCTTGCTTGTAGATGGAACCGTTTGAACAGTTATCTACAAAATCCTATGTGGCATTATCAATGGTCTATGTATGTTTCCCTTTCTTCCTTTTAATTTCAACCATTGATTTAAAAGATCCCACAAGATCCTACCAAAAGGTGTCTTTAAATAGATGCCATCGTTGATCATGCCACATAAAATTTGTATTGAGAAATGTGAGTTTACATTTTACCCAATTCAACCGGTTTCAACGCTAAAGGAGAAAAACTAATTTCTAAAGGAAAACAATGTATTCGACAACCAATTCAACAAATTCCAAGTCACAAGCACAAGTTCTTAATTTTTGACATGACTTGATCAAACGACTATAATATTCTCATTTCTGCCTTTTAACCACTACCGTTGATTTAAAAAGATCCTACTAAAATAAGATCTCACCTTAAATGTTACCGTTAAAAAAGTTGAACTTTTTTTTTAAAAAAAGGTATCCCAATAACAAATTCTGACCAAAAAGAATATGGTGTATCCTTACGTGAGACTGTTTGGCTAGAGGACTCACAGTCAAATGCTCAAGGTCATCACTAATAATTTGCACACACAAATATTGAAGAGCCAATCCACAAATTTATTAACCAAAAAGAAGATAATGTTCCAATTTCATTATCCCATATACATAACTAAACACACCAACTCAAGACTTAATCCAAGTCCCAACCAAAATGCATGAAAGTATAGTAGCACCAAAATGGGGGCTTCCCAATAGTTTCAATACCTATGTTCCAGCTTCTCCTTTTCTTTGAAATTTTGGACATACCTGCACCCAGTTAAATAGACAAAACACATGTTAAGCATTAAGTCAATGTGCTTAACAAAATTGTGGATTCTGTGCATGTATACTTTTGAGTTTCTATGAGCAGTCTCAAGTGCAGCTCACTATTAATCACAAAAGTATCCGTGTTAGCTGGACTCAAGGGTACATGTGGGATATGGATGTGCACCGTTTTTTCTTTTTCTAAATTTTATACTATCGATATCATATCCATGATACTCTTCAAAAAACAAAGAATTCAGGTAACATAGCAAAATATTTCCAAGCCATGCATATAACACTAATCAAATCACATTGAAACTGTTGCCATACACGAGTAAGAGCAATCTATTCCGCTCCACTTAATCAGGCATGAGAAGGGGAGGGTGAGGTCCCATTCCAAGAACAAAAATATTCATAACGAGTCAAGAAAAAATGATAAATTATAACATGTAAAACATACTGTCCATGGTTATACCGTACACATGTATTGCTCTTTCTTGTTTTCCACTTGTTCCTCCCAGAAGAAGTGCGACAGCTAAGGAATGTAGGGTATAAGTTGGCTAAGTTGTACAGAAAAAGCCATGTTCCTAAGTTAAGTTGGCTAAGTTGTACAGAAAAGGCATGTTCCTAATTCTAGAAAGCTCATCCTAGAACAATTCGAGTCAAATTGCACTTGTAAGTTCTCCATCAGCTCTAACTAACATTACTCGATTACACAAATTATAATTTGCACAAAACATTACCCAGTCTTATAAATTATGATAACTCTCATAAAAATTATTACAAGTGTTGTAATGTTTTGGGTAAAACGAATCTTTTGTAATGTGTAGTGTAATATTGGAGCTGATAAAATGCTTATATGAAGGAGCTCTTTCTAGAATTTTCTATTTTCGATTTAATATGCTATTATGATAAAACATAGAATCAAAAGTATTTGCCCAGATTGCCGATTGAGTCTTAATTCAATTGACATGGGCATTGTTGTTAATGCAGAGTATATGGATTCGAGTTATTTATGGACTGAGAGGGATTATGGGTAGTTCTAAGCATAGTGTAAAAAAAAAAAAGAGCATATATGATAAAACCTGTTAAAAAAAAGTAATTTCCCAGATTTTTTTAGCTTTCTTTATTTGAGTTTGAGATTGAACTGATATATTAGAGCTAAAGTAGAGCTTATGCATATAAACATATGGTTGAAGGAGATGAACTAGTTCGATAGCAACATTTTATATAAATGGTTAAGTTACTAGTAAATTTTAGGATTGGAAAATAAAAGAAAGAATGAAACTTAAATCATAGATAGATCAAAGATACGGTGAGAAATCGAATAAAAAAAAGGAGGGGGATGGGATGAAACCCTAAAGTGGAAGGGAAATAAATTACATGTAGGTGCCGACGAGGGGGGTGAGAAGAAGAGTAGCGCTGATCCAATTCTCAGAGACCTTGTGGGTAATCTTGGCAGGCAGATCCTTCCATAGCCCACTCATTATCTTCTGCTGAAACGGTGATAAAGCGTACACCACTGCCCTCATCTTCACCGGCTGCTTTCCCATTTCTTCTTTTTTTTTTTCTTCGATTGTCTGACGGCCACTATCAAATGTCAAGTGTGACTATGAGTGAACCAAACAAAATCCCTCCGAGTTGGGCCAATGTTTCGGCCCAACTATCTGTCTTTGCTGAGTGTTGTTGTGCAAACTAGACTTGAACATGAATAGGCCATCTAGTTCGGTCTAAACAGTCGCTCGAAAAGTAAAAAATTTAAGTAAAAATATAAATTCTAAATCAAGTTTCGAGTAAAATTTTTTTGAGTATAAATTAAGTTTAAATAGAAATTTAAGTACATTTTTTAAGTTAAACTAAACCCAATAATCGAATTTGATCCGATCCGAATTCGACCCGACCCATTACACAACTGTAGTACACACAAATAAGAAAATCATCTGCTAGAAAATTCCAGAAATAAATAGATAAACAAATAAAAGGAATCACTTTTCTATCTGGTGCGAATTTATCTACTTTCTTTTTCTTCTGTCCGGAATTTTCCTTACTTTCAACTTCAAAGGAAAATATGAAAATCTTTGAGGTTCCATGCTTAGAAGACAACTACTCGTATCTGTGAGTTTTTTTTATTTAATTCTCTTTTTTTGTTCTTGTTTGTTGATTGACGAATTGTTGAATTCGTTTTTTTAATTAATAAAAAAGGGTGATAGATGAAAGCACAAAAGAGGCGGCAGTGGTGGATCCTGTGGAGGCGGAGAAAGTTTTTGATGTAGCAAATCAGCATGGAGTTGTCCTCAAGTTTGTTCTTACCACTCATCACCACTGGTAATCACTATGCTTTTCATTTAAGATTGACTGCTAGTAGAAGAATTCGGAGAGGAATATGTTTGTTTGCTTTGCAATTCAATCTGCAGGGATCACGCTGGTGGGAATGATAAGATAAAGCAGTTGGTGCCTGGGATCAAGATATATGGTGGTTCCCTTGATAATGTTAGGGGCTGCACTCATCAGCTCCAAAACGGCGATACCTTATCCCTTGGCTCTCATCTCAACATTTTGGCTCTTCATACCCCTTGGTATTATTTACTCTTCTCTTCCATTACAAACCTTCTATGTTTGTTATTATTTCCCTGCGTTTGCTTGTTTCTCTTTCTTTCTATATCTCAGTTTTTACTTTTATAGAATCCCTCTTTGCCCTGACCCTCTCATCCTTTCATCAGCCATACCAAGGGTCACATTAGTTACTACATCACAGGCAAAGACGGGGAGGACCCTGCTGTTTTTACTGGAGATACCCTCGTAAGTTTGAACCTCTTATCTTTCTTTTTCCTTTATATGCATGCATTCATTCTTACATACATATAAAATATATATATACATATTTGCTGTTACTTGTTACTTTCTCCTTTATCTGATTGAAGCTCATTCAAGTCCAAAACGAATTCTATCTCCTTAGTTACTGGCTTAAGCTTTTAAGATACAGAGTTCTTCAATATATGATACTAATTCCATTTTTCCCTTGGCTACTATTTTGGCAAGTTGTTCTTGGTTTTTGTGTAAGTTTTACTTGCATGGAGCATTTGAGCATTTGAGTTTCTTCCCAATTGTTGGGATCTTACCTTGTTAACTTTAAGTTTTAGGCACAAAACTTTAGCCCTTGCCAAAAGGCTTTTTGATGGTTAGGAGGTAGATCTTTTATCTTTATATTGTTTACTTCTGTCGTTTTGATTGGTCTGGAAATAATTTTTCATTTCTCATTGTATAGTTCATTGCTGGTTGCGGGAAGTTTTTTGAAGGCACAGCCGAACAGATGTATCAATCACTCTGTGTAACACTGGGTTCACTGCCAAAGCCAACTCGTGTCTACTGTGGCCATGAGGTACAGAGATTTACCGTTCCCCATTTATTGTCTGTCTTTGTAGTCTATGCTGAATTGTTTGAGATATTCACTATGTATGCTTGTCAGCATCCAGTGTCCACAAAGGTCCTAGCTAAGGAAAATTTTCGGGTATAATACTTAGGCATACAATGTTTTATTATCCAATTCATATGGTCAAATGCCTAGTCATTTCTTGAAAGAATAAACTTGGAAAAACTAGTTTGACAGTACGCGTCACATATATGATTGGCAGTCATATTGATGTTGTAACAGGAGGTACATGGTTTATGTTGTCTGAGCAACTAGATGGCTTATTGATGCTGTACTGCATGTTCTACTTTGTTTTGGGTGTCTTCTTATGGTTATTTTTGCTTTTACTTCTATAGATATTTTCATCAGATAAGAGGGCCATATTTCCTGTTTGACATAAGAATGGCAAACTAGCATATATTATTGATAATGTCTGTAGCAGCACATGCTGTTGAAATTTAGTTAAGCTAGCATACAAGGTACATGAATCTTAAACTAGAAAATCAGCAATAATTGTGTAAGTGAAAGGTGAAGATATATTTGCAGTCTGTGGAGTGTCTGTTCGAGGCTGGATTAATCTGCTGTGCTGAATAATTCATGGAAACTTTGAAATGAGAGGAGTACTCCCAAATTTCTTTCAAAGTTTGTTACATCTTAAAAGAAGAAACTCTGCATTTGCAAATGAGTTTGTTTTTGCTGCATTTCTTCTCATTTCAGAAACTATATAAAAATGTTTGGTCCTATATTTCTCTGGTACACAGGTGAAGAACTTGTTACACCTCAAAAGAAGAAACTTTTGGTTGCAATTATTTTGTTTTTGCTGCATGTCTACTCATTTCTGAAGATTAATGAAAATTTTTGGACCTATGTTTCTCTAGTACACAGTGAAGAACCTGCAATTTGCATCGACAGTTGAGCCGAAAAATGCAAGGATACAGCAGAAGTTAGCTTGGGCTAATGGTCAGCGCAAAGCTGGTCTACCCACCATTCCCTCAACCATTGAGGAAGAAATGGAGACAAATCCATTTATGCGAGTTGACCTACCTGAACTTCAGGTTTACTCCTTACCATAAAATACACCTTTAAAGTGACAAATCTACATATGTTTCAATGTCATGTTATACTGTTGCAGATTATGGCTCAAGCTTTTGTACTAGTCTCAAGATGTTCTTATGCTTACTCTTCTTCATTTGCTTGTTTTTGGACCATTTTGCACTGATTTGTGACGTGGTCTTAGCAGTATACTTATTTTCTTATGTGGAAATTTATCGGATTTGCAGGCGAGTATTGGTTGCCAGTCTCCTGTTGAAGCACTCCGGGAGATAAGGCAGATGAAGGACAATTGGCGAGGCTGATCATGGAGTTGCCTAACTAGAAAGGAAGGAAAGAAAATGAAAAGGACTAGCCATATTTCTTTTTTCTCTTTGTTGTTAAGAATAGAAAAAAGAATGTTGGTATGCTGCTGAAAGATGGCTTGGGAGTTGTTAAATTCGAATGAAAATTTGATAATAGATGAGTTTGGAACCAACTTGCCACTGTTTCTTGTGGATGAATGCAGGGTAGAGTTTGTATTAATATGGTTTCAAGAGTTATTGTTAATGGTGGTAGTTGAATTCTCATCGCTTTGATGTTTAAACTCTCAGCTAATGGGAGTGGTTTGAAATGTTGGATTCATGCTCTCATGGAATGGACAAACACATTATCTGCAGCCTAGGCTTAACTTCCTTTCTTGGTGGTGACGTGTAAGAGTTTAGTGAGTCGTCATCAATTATCATTTCCTTTTAAGTTACACATTATTATGATTATAATAATTATAAGCTAAACAATGAAAGTTGAACCCCTTTACGTAAAGGCTCTAAGTGTGGTCTGGGTATGAGTCACGCTAGTCGTGTTTGTTGTTCGGATTTAGTCCTATTCTTATAATTTACCAGTACATATATATATTGAAAACAAAATGAAATGAGTTAAAGGGACGGGACTAGCTAGCAGGTTCAGTTATATTAGGAAAGGAAAATGATCCCATAGTATGTATGTATATTGCTTCTATCTCTTCCAAATCCAAAAGAATAACAACTATAAACATCCATTTTCAATGTCTTCTCAATTTCCATCCTATGCCATCCATGATTGTTAGTGTTCTTTTTGGTATATCCATGATTGATATAGATGATGCCACCGAAAATAAGGTTCAAGTGTAAGAGAATATGCCTCAAGTCCAAGTAAATGAGGACAACCCAACGTTCTAACTTTACAAGACGATCGACTGACACATAGCATGCAAGTAACAAGTCACTACAGTTTGACAATGATACCTGCCATAGGTTACAGGGTAGGATCAACAAAACGCATGGAGATACAATCCTACCAAAATAAGGATATTAGCTCCAATTAGTCACATGAAAAGACCACTATGAGGACACTAAAGGGCCCCTGATATTCATACCTAAGTACATCCATTTTTAGAGAGATGCCTACTATTACTGTTGTCATTACTTTATTAAAATATTTATTCGAGCTTTCATCATTTTCCCTTTCACCAACTTAAGCATCAAAGAGCATCTCAGAGCATAAGTTTTATTGCTCTAATAGTCAGGGCGAATCTAGAAAATTGATGAATTAGGCTTAAAATTAATAAGAATTAAGCTTAGATTATGATAAAACTAAATTGTAAAGCTATAAGCTTGATAGTTAGCTTTGAAACATCAGAGACCAAATTGAATAAATTTAAAACTTGTTATGAAATTATTCTGAGAATAGAAAATATAGGGTCCCTAATGAAAGAATGTGAAATCGAATTTTGATCTGATGCTAAATATCGAAAGACATGCTTACACCGAGTATAAGGATTAAATTGAATAATATACAAAATATATTTGGCTTTGTATTTGACTTTGAATTGGATGAATTTTGATATTGTGTATTTTTTTTGAATTATCATATATAGCTAAAGATGACACTGGGCCATCGAGAGAAAAAGGAAAAGCAAGAGTTGTTGACAAGTGACGCGAGGATTTGGTTTGTACTTTTATGATTCGAGATCAATTTAATTGTTTGCATATTCATGTTAATTGCATGATTGAATATCGAGGTGATTATATAATGGTCGTATGAACTGATTCATTGTGATTGATATTAAATATCGAGATAGTGGATTGAATTGAATAAAATAGAAAGTAATATGATTCAATTGATACATGATTTATGATATGAAAATAGTTTGAACTATGCTATGTGGTATTGGTTTTATATATATATGAATTGATAATGATGATATGAAAATTGGTTATATAATGGACTTGAAACATTGTTCAGATATAGTTGGCATGTCATAATATCAGACAATGTACGGGTTTATGCACTTTGTGTGCCAGGATGCGTTCGTGCGCCAAGATGCACTTTGTGTACCAGTATGCTCTATGTGTGCCAACTTCTCTTACTTTGGTTTATCCGAAGATGCACTTCGATGCCAGATTGGTGTATTAGTTGGATGGTTTGTGTATTCGTCTGAGTTCGACTCAGGTTAATAGGGATTATAAAACGTAAGCTTGATAAATGATATCTAATTGAAAATGATGATATGAATTAGTGTTATATGTGTATATATGCAAATTGAGAATAAATTTCTTCCATTTTACAATCCTTTTTGGCTTTACCACCCATTTTTTCAAAAGAATAAGTGATTTCATTAAAGTCCCCCATAACAATCCACGCACCAACATTTTTATTCCCAAGTTGCCTCTGTAAATTCCAGGACTCTCTCCTAAACCTTTCATTTGGAGCTTCATAAAACCCAATAAGCCTCTATTTTTTACCATTGGCATCATCAGTAATGTCCACGTCAATAAAATGATATATAAAACATATTTATATATATAATTAGCATAGATATATTAGATTTAAATAACTCGCGCGGTTGAGGCTATTGATTCGAGTCAAGTCCTTCTAATTCGCAAGGTTATCGAGGAGCTAAATCGTGGACGCGTGTTTTAGTGTTATTTGTTCGATAAAGGTTAGCTATTAGGCGTTCCTTTAGTTAATTTACACACGGAAGGGCTAGTGGTCCAAGGCGTCCTCGATTATTATAACCGACTTATAGGTTGGAGGAGAAATTTATTGTTCGGGATCATTTCAAAATCGAAGCCTAAATCGTGTTTGAAGCTAGAGTGTCATCACACCAGTTTATTTAATCTTATGCAATTCCGACTTTTATTTATTTTTATATTTAGCCAGATTAAAACTCCTTTTTATTTTCGTACATATCAACATATGTGGGCACAATAGTTCCCTACTCCCCACATTCAAACTTATATACTATTTTGATGTAAAAATTTTATTTTTGATGGATTCAAAACCCATCAGAATTTTTATCTGAAAAATAATATCATATTAGTTTATTTTTCATAATTTATTTTAATTATATATTTTTTCATAACTACACTTGGTAAATAAGATTTAAGCCAATCATCTCACATTGAGAATATAATAATATAATGAGCTCAAAAACGCATAAATATCATCATTAAATTCCATTTTTCTTATATTGTTTGTTAAAATATTCTTTCAAGTTTTTATCATATTCTCCTTCGTTGATTTAAGCATTGAAGAGCATCTTTAAATGTAAGGTTTAGCGCCCCGTAGTTCACCTGAAATCCTTACTAACTCCATCCTCCTCACAAAAGATAAACACCCTTCATTCTCTAAGACGCAAATTTGCCATCCATCTATAAACTTATTCCTGTCTCTTTTATCCCTCCTTCGTTAGCTTGTTTGTTTAATGCTTCAATACTAGTGGGTATGCAAGCATGATCAAATATCCATTAGTGAATTTACCATAGGGGTGGGTGACTTGTAGATAGTGTTATGATCAACAACTTTTTCCATAGTGATGCATCAATGGCTCGTGGTCCCATAAAATTCCAAATGTTCCCCCTAGTGGGACAGCACCAGTTGTTGGAATAAATTGCAGAGATAGTGGTATTTCATTTGACAAACATATAAAGATTTATATATGTCCAGTCCTGTCAAGTAATAAAATTAAGGTCATAGTCTTGCAGGTTGCACATCCTAAATGCCGGTATTAAACCGGACATATATGATGTCTTCATACCCCGATTGGTTGTTGCTCAACTCTCAAGATTTGTAGGTTCGCACAACCATTTACCAATCATGTTTTGCATTGTTCTTTGCTAGCTAGGTTAGCTATAATCATTTGGGTAAATTATATAATTAATCACAAAATTATGGGTAAATTTTTATTTTGATTATCAAATTATTCAAAATTTTTCATTTAAGTTGTTAGGCTGTTAAAATTGATGTTATATGGTTTTCTCTATTCACACTACATACACCAATAAAATACTTTTTTTCTTCTTCTCTTCTATAGTTCAATTTTTTTTCATAAAATAACTTTGAGCATCACGAATTTGAGAATCAAAATTCAAACAGTTTTTTTCTCTAATCTATGATACTGACCGTCAGATCGACTCAGATCTAAGGTAAGCTCTTCTACTCGTTGATAGGTATTGATTCACCGTACTGATTGTCGAATCATTGTTTGGAACTAGTTGACAGAAATTTTACAAAAAAACTTAAACAGCCTAGTGACTTAAATAAAAAACTTTTGAATAGTTTAGTGATTTAAATGAAAGCTTTCGAATAGTTCAGTGACCAAATTGTATTTTTTTTAGTTAATTGACCAAAACAAAAACTTAGCAATAGTTTAGTGACTAAATGATTTAATTTACCCTAACTATTTTATCTTGCCCCCTCCCCCTTTCTTTTTCTTTCTTGAAGAGGGAGCTTTTCAGTGGCAATTATTAATGGTAAAATTATATTTTGGCCCTCAAAAATGATAAAAAAAAATTAGTTTAATATTTTAAAAATTATAAATATATAGACTATTAAAATGATAAAATTGTATTTTTACTATTGTAAATAATATATAATATAATTCCGACCTCTCCAAAAAATATTTGCACTCAAACTTTTGTCTAAAAGCATTTAATTTGTTCTATTCAACCAACATTAATTACTGCACAAACACAACACTATCACTGTTACTAGCTACTAATATATTCAAAATTTAAGGTAGAAAACACAATGAATATCTTGAACCAAAAAGAAAGAAAGAAAATGAATTTCCCATGTTACCTGATGGAAACCATTATTATATCCTACATGTATGTATATGCAAGTGTTTTATTCATGATAGTAATGTTTTATAATTTAGTCCATATCTATTTTAACTCTGATTTGGTTGTTCCCTTTCTCACCTTTAGTTATAAAGGTAGACTTATCAAATTGTTTTGGGATCAAAATGTAATTTTATCATTATATTAATTTGTACTATATAAACAAATTTTCATTTTAGGGGGGCTTGCCCCTCTCTACCCCTACTTAGCCATATCTCTTACCATTCCACACTAAGCATTGGCGAGTTCATTAATAGATGGTAGTGAAGTTAAATTTAATGGTAAGATATATAACACCTAAAATGAGGCTTAACTCAATCAAGTTAACACTCAATTGATTATGTTATAAGTATTTTAAATAATATTTAACATAAAAAATGTTAATTTCATATTTTTGTAGAAATACTTTAATTAATTAATGTTTGTATAAATTTTAATAGGATAAAAAAGAGAAATCATATTATTTGTTAGATAAAACCAATTGGTTCACTGTAGCTTCCATTGGTGCCTTTGGCTCCACTTAAAAATTACAATTCAAGGGTGGGTTTGGATGAGTGGTGGAGTGCGGTACGGTGTGTTTAGTTTATTTTTTGTCTTACACTACAGTATTGCTACGGTCTCTAATTTCACTGCCACCACTATGTTTACACTAACTGCAAGTAAACACACCGTCCATCCAAACTCACCCTAAAAGGATTACTGCAATGAGATTGCCTAAAAAAGGTCCATTGGCCTTAAAGTGCATCGAAAGGCACTCAATTGAGAAAAGTTCAGAACCAATTTTTAAAATTTAATACTTGAATGATAGGCAAATTGATAAAACCTTTTTTGGCCCTCCAACATTACAAAAAAAAAAAAGTTATTTTAGCTCTCTATTTAATTTTTTTAGCTGTTAAACTTGTATTATTTATCAAATCACCCCAAAATAGATAGAAAAATTAACATTCGTTAACTTTGCTGATGTGGCATACATCTGAATTGCCACGTGTATGTCATATTAACAATTAATTGATTTTTTTAATTAAAATTTTTTAATTTTTAAAATAATTTTTAATTTTTTTAAATTTTTAAAAAGTAATTATTGATATGACATTCACATGACAACACGTCAGCAAAATTAACAAACGTTTTCTCATCCATTTTAAGTGATTTGACAAATAACACAAGCTTAAGAACTAAAAAAATACAAAAAAAATAAATATAAAACTAAAATAATCATTTTTTGTAAAATTAAAAAGTCAAATAAACCATTACCTTAAAAAAAAAAAAACTCTCTTTTTAAGTTGAAGTTCAATTCTTAATATTTTCATTTTAATTGTTAAACATATTATTTAAGTATAGATAATAATGTTATACTTATATTCTAAAATTTTTATATAATACATATTTTTAATAAAAAATAATTTCATTTAAATAACCACCTTAATAAAAATTACCTTTTATCTATAATAATAATAATAATAATAATAATAATAATAATAATAATTTATCACTTATCCTATCATCTCAATAAAAACCGTCAATTATCCAAAAAAAAAAAAATAGCCTATCACTTTTTAAGTATTGGAGAGATCTTCATTTACACCGGTGTAAAATTAAAGTAGTTTTACACATGTTTGCATATTTTTATACAATTAATATTTCAAGTTTTTAACGATTCAGTCGTTGAATTTATTGATATAATTATACTTGTCATGCATGCAAATTTTTGAATCGATCCGACATTACTATCCTATCGATCTAAAAAAGTGTATATATGAATATCTATCAACCAATTGATATATTTTTTTTTTACATAAAATAAATAGTGATGCAAAAGCCTAGGGTTAAATTTCAAGAGCCCGAACAATCAACTCAAAGTTTATGATTCTTTCTTACAATCTAAGTAACTTCTTGCAAGAGTAGCTTCTAGACCAAAGTTCTTGGGTTCAAATTTGAAAATTTCCAACTAGAATTAGATGATAAGTTAATTTGAAAACAAACAATTATATAACTAAAGAAAAGAGACAAAAAAAAATAATAGATGGATTAATGAAAAGAAGAAAGAAGATGAATGGTGTTGATGACACATAGTTGGATACATAGCTTAGCCTCTTTTGGTGAATTTGCACCAACAAAGAACTAGGTTGACCTTTAATCCATCCTTTCAATGCAAGTTAAAGTTATGAAGAACCTGCTGAACAATTCTTGAAGAATTGAAGAAAAAATCTACCAAGAAAATAACATGAAACTATTCTTGTAAGGAATAACTCCCTTGGAGTATTTTTATTAAGAACAATCAAGAAAAATGCATTATATGATGTCTATAGAAAATATAATATCATATATACAGACCAAAGCTACTTGGAAAGGAAGGAAACAACCCTTCCTTTGTTCCTAAGCAATTGATTTATTCATTACATTATTTTTTAACTCTAAGCAATTGACTTAGTCATAACATTACTCTTTATGCTAAATTAGTTTAAAATACTTGAAAATTTGTAATAACTAAATCCCTAAAATATAAAATTCCATAAACACGTTATTGAGCTTATATATAATCAAAATTAAGCATTGATATTGAACTCAATATGATTTAAACTCGAAACAAAGCCCGAAACTCATAAATCTCGTAATGAACTAGTCCAAAAATGTTTGTTTGCATAGTTTTCACTAAAACGACCATATCTTGAGCTCTCGAAGTCGACATAAGTTGATTTAAAGTGCATTTTGAATCTAAGAGACAACTCTTTCATTGGTATGGAGACATTGAAATGTCTGAATACCATCTAAAATTGTGTCGCAAGTCAGCTGATTTTTCAAACTTGAAAATTGACAGCTTTGGTGAAATTAATTTAATAAATTTCAACCTATCCGTGCATGCATCAAATAGTTGGAAATTTTTAATTCATGTCAAAACTTATATGCACAATCTATATGAATAAAATATGACAGCTAGATCGTTAAAGTATTAATCGTACAAAAAATACAAAAGGATTTTACTGCTTTAGTTTTACCTCAGTGTAAATGAATCCCCCTATATATATTTTACATATTATTTATATTTTTTCTTTTCACTCATACAATAAATGTGATATGATCTTGTTTGGCATAAATAGCGTGTATGTATGTATGTATGTATGTATGTATGTATGTATGTATGTATGTATGTATGTATGTATGTATGTATGTATGTATGTATGTTTTTAAAAAATATATAGCAAATCGTGGATGAGTAAGTAAGAGGCTAAATTTCCCTCACCCTTAATCATGTGATTAGGATTTTGACCCTTATTCATTTGAATGAAGCACATGTCATGGTCAGTCAGTTTATTTCTTTAGAGCACACCCGTGATGAAATGATTAGTCACAACTATTGACAGTGAGTACCAATCAATTTATACACGTTCGAGTCTATGTCCACCTACTTATTGCAATAGCAATGGTTCTCGTTGAATTAAGGCTCAATCAATTAATTTGGTTAAGCATTTTTTTTCTTGAAAGGGTTAAGCGGGTTAAGCATTATTTTTCTTGAAAAATGTGAATATCTAATTAATAGGCCACAATTTGGGTTCAAATGATTCTTTTTTATACACGTGAACAATTACGTTAAGAAAGAAGAGAGAAATGATTTACAAACATAAAAATTGAACCCAAAACTTAAAGATAATCAACTTGAAACCCACACAAATTTATTATTTTAGTGGCATGATTGGCTTGGGTTGAAAGGATTAAGCATTATTAATCTTAAAATTTATAAGCATAAATATAACATTTTGTCACATGTTATTTGATCATACCGAGAAAGATATCGTCATCAATGGATAAATTTGAAATGTTTGATCAGTGTTTCACTAATTTATATTGTTATAATAAACGTCAATAATGATGGTAAAACGATTGTAAAGCAATAAAAAAAGAAAAATAAGAATACATAATTTTAAGCAGAAATATTTTTTGGAGAAAAACCACGAGTAAAGGAGAAAGAATTCACATATGTTGAAAAACAAATTATATAAGAAGAGTTTCAACCACATCTATTAAATGGTTGAAAATTTATATTTTAATCAAAATCAAATAGTAAAAGTATAATTTCAAACGGACTCAATTTATACAGTATAAATCGGTGTCACAACCCCAATCCAACATTATATTTAATGAGAATCTATAACGGATGAACAGATAACTTAATTTGGATCACACAATCTCTAACTGAACATTTTAATCATGGTTAAAGAGAAGCAGTTAGTTGAAGTATTAAATGTCTGGTCTGGAATCTCGACCATAACAGTAAAATCGCAAAATAGTCTCCCATGAGCTAGAGTTTTGGTTCCATGCACATTAAATCATGGTAGTTTGAATAGAGGACCCAATTGCAGGGTTTTGTACAGGTTGATGCCTTTGAAAAGTTCCTTTTAGCATCAAAGGGGGTAATGATGCTGATGATGGGAAACAAGACCAGCTTGAGTGGTCTCCACAAAAGCACTATGTATGATGCAGAGCCAGAGGAGGGGATAGGATAGGATAGGATAGGAGGGTTACAGCTTATTGGAAAAAAAGGACTCCCTTTTTTGCATTTCGATTTCTGTCACATTTTCAGAGCTTTAGGGCAAAATCTTCAATTTTTAGTTTTACGGTCTGAAAGCAAATATGCTATGTGCAATATATTACTGTTGTGCACCAATCAACTCAGTCCCAGTCTCAGTCTCAACCCAGCACCGTCTCAACTCATATCATTTCAAGTAATTAAAGAAACACAGGTGTCCTCAGAACCATTTAGTATCATCAAATCTATAGCATTCATTAATTTATCTATATAAAGCTTTACCTCCGCACTACATGACAGTACAGGAGCCAGAAAGTACCCTCAAAGCCCTAAACTTTTTCTTTCTCTCTCTATCTCCCTCTTTTAAAGCAAATAAAGTATTTCATGTATGCATATTTTGTTTTGAAGGCTCATAATTTTCTGAAACATTCATCTTAATTAACCTTTGGTATTCTATCAATTTACAATTGCAAAAGATACCTAAGGCACGGCTGGTGCTAGTATGGTAGCTGTTGAAACCTCTGAATTAAAAGGAAAAAACATCAGGAAGATGAAAATGGAAAGGAGGGTGGATCAGCTTTAATTGGAGGAATTAGAAAAGCATTAACTAAACAAAGTAGAATATGCATGTATATATATTATTCATTCAATCATTGAGTGAGACAGTGAGTGATTGAGAGTGAAAGCGAAAGAGTAAGTAAAATGTATGTATGGATGATGAACAAAGAGTATATACTATACTAACGAGTAAAGCGTATACGTGTAATAATACTAAAATTTAACAGAGAAAGGAGAAGAGGTGTACTGATTTACAGCGTTCCTCGTTAGATATGCTAAGATTTAGAGTCCCTTTCCTGTCTCTGATTCTCATGACGACAGTGACCCTTCATTTCCCTTTGCCTGACAAATGTAATCAAATGCACTTATTCCTCCCATGTTTATGTATGTATTTCTTCTTTATTATTACTCCCCCTATCATACACCGTTCTCTCTCTCTCTCTGCATTAATTCTTTCTTTCTCTTACTTTATTTCCGGTTTGGATCCCTGCAGGGTACTCCACTCCACTGCCATCCCTTTAATTTTCCATTTTTTTATTACTTTTTCTCAGAATTAGGGTTTTAAGTGGGCGGTACTTGCATCACTTACAAATTTAGGGTTTTAAGCAGTGTTTAGATGATGTATCACTCTATTAATTTTACTTTTGCTTGGTGTCATTTTCCTGCTTTCTCCATGATTATGATTTATGTTATCCCAAGTGGGAAAATACAGTATTCTATGAATGTGATTGCTGTCTGTCAAAGTTTCCAGGGTTAATTCCTAAGGCCTGTCTATCTGTCAGTTTTCCCCCTCCTCTCCCGAGTGCTTCCTTTTATAGCCCATATCTCATCACTCAACATTGCCTTGCCGCTTTGGACGGTAAGTTCTATGATTCTATCTATATATATCTCATCTCTTATCTTCTATTGTATGTACCCTTGAAGGATGAAGCTCTAATTGACCTAACACCCTAGGTGGAGGAAATTCGTTTTTTTTGTTCTTTTCTTTTTTTCCCCTTTTTAAAAACAACTCTTCTCTCACCACCCGGAGTGTTCGGCGTTCTCATGTTGCAAGTCGTTTCGATAATAATGTTTTTTTGAATATGATGATTCAAGGGTAATCAAGGATGGATCTTGTTTATTCAATGAATTCTTTTCATTTCGCCTGTTTAGCTTTGTTGTTAAAAAGTTGTCCTTTTTCATTTAGAAACATAGAAATAGATCAAACCCAAATTAACCGATTGCTTATGGACCAGTTCTTGAACTGAAGTTTGGGGTTTAGCGGCTGGTTGAGGAAGAGTGAAGTTGAACCATGTTATGTTTTGCATCTTTGGTTGGAATGGAATGTTAAGTTAGAGAAATGGGTAGAGAGAGCTTCCATCAGCCCACTTACGGATAGGAACAAGGGGGTTGGACTAACTGCCGACTCATTCATTCAAGCACTCAGTAGAAAACGGATATTGGCGATTTTGCTACTGTGATTGTGTGAATGATGCGGGAGATGGTTTTGCATCCCCCTTTCTCCGTGCTTGGACTGAAGGGAGCTCCTTCTTTCTCTTCACCTCATTTATTTTATTTAATTCATACGTATTCCCTGTGTTTACCTTCTATTGCGACCATAAATATATATCAGTCAAGTAGCTACATGTCTCAATCAAATTGCAAAATTCCTTTTCAGAAAGAGACATCCTCCATAGTTGTTTCATGCATCAAATACTAGTTAAATTGGTACTTTTTTACTTGACAGGAAAGAAAAAACAAGTTTAAGGAGCATTGGCGCAGGCCATCTTACTTATGAAGTGGAAACGGTTAGTTGGGTTAGGGTACTTGGCTTGCAGTTGCATTGGGTCCATTATTGACAGTCTCTCCAGTCCTCAGACGCCCATTTCTTTTCCTTGGCAGACGAATTAAGAAGAGTGTGCCTTGTCATTGCATTGGCCTTGATTCCATTCTATAATATATAGATATAGCTTTGCTTCCAGGCTCAGGCTCCTGCATTTGTAGTGTTAAAATTTTAATTTCTTCAAGTGGAGTCAGCTGTCAGTCCCCATCTGATGAAATGAAACAATTTACGATGCTCTGCAAGACATGGTAAAGGTTAAAGGCTCCATGTTGGTACGATGAGAGCAAGTAGTAAGAGAACAATGAAAGCTAGCAGTGTAAGTAAAATACTAATATTGATGCCTCTTGACTGCTTGGTTCATGAAATTTCCATTTGCAATTTCAGTGAGACAGTGAATGGTTTGGTGCACGTGTTGGCATGTGTATGTTTGGCCGCTGCACACTGCTGGACTGCTCACACCTCGAAATTTGACAAAATTTGACAATAGCTAGAAGCATGACCATCACTAGCCAATAGCAGAAGCGGTAAAGTAAGTAAAGATGGCCGTAAAAACTCCCTTGATTTCCAAAGTCACACAAATATCCTGCTTTTATGGCTAGTTATGCGTGTTTCAAATATATATATAAATATGCTTCCAAGCTCTAATATATATATATGTTGGTTTTTTGGTTACCGAGAAGGGAAGTACATTTGGAAACCATATTATTTTCTCTTTGGCTACATCTGGCAGTGTGCAGGGAAATAGAAATGGCATTATTTTATGCAGTGAGCACACTCATTTAATTAAATAACTAATTACCAATTGGTTGCTATCTTTGTTGGAACTTCAACTTTGAAGTTGTTGGATTACATGTGTATCGCCATGCATTACTTTACTCTCTGTTTATGATGGTATTTGCTACTTGGAACTTGAAATCTAGTTACTGCATGATATTATATTATATTATATTAGATTTGATTTTGAGCTTCATTAGTCTCTCAAATATATATATTTTTTATTTGTCTTTTTATTTTATTAATAAAAGGTTTGTTTAAGGGAAATCAGTCACTTGCCAACACAAGATCAACGACTCCATCCATCCAAATCATTACGGATTGATCCTTTTGAATTGGAGTAAAAAGGAAACTAATACTTTTGAAAAGTTAAAAAGGAATTTATCATTTTTATAGGGTTTCATCCTTTATATACATGGAGAGATGATTTTGCATTTTAAATGGTATGAGTTTGATCCCTACAAGGAGGGTATCAATTCTTTTAAAGAGTCTCGGAACGACTGGACCTTGACAAGGATTGGTATGTTGTTTTTGAGACACAGAGCAATTAGAATTTCTTAGTATTGTCATTCTTTTGTGTATGGGTTTCAACTAAAGGTTTGAATCCTTCTTTGGTGTAGGGCTTATGGAAGAAGATAGTGTAGGTTTCATCAATAGCATCTTTAAGCCATGATTGCCATACGTCTAAAAGGTGGAATCATTTTAATAGAGTCCTTAAGTGATCTCGGCAAAAGCATCTATCGATTGCCCACAAGAAAATTTTTGTACAATTGAGGCACAATAGAAATGGTGACACCTTTTTAAGAAAGCATGAATAGTAGAGGATTTGAAAAAGGTAGATGAATGGGTGTTCTAGGTTTATACTTAAGAGTTTGATGGCATTGTCACCAAATTACTTGATGATACCGGATTGATAGTAAAGGATCATATGTTTGCATCGACATCAATGGTCTTATGGGCGATTTCAGATTGTGACAAAGGTTGTAAGAAGTTTTCATAAATATTTCTAAGTTGGTTTTAATACCAAGACATGTGGATTGACATTGGATCACAGATAACCTATAATAGAAATTAGTATATAAGAAAGTTGAACTGTAGAAATGCAGCTGTGTGACCTAGACATAGGATCAAGGTATTCTAGTTGACTTTTGATCTTCAAGCACTCTCTTGGTGACATGGTCTAGTAAAAGTCCAACTTTTATGATGCTATGTCATCGTCACACAGTGGAAATTACAAATAATTTGATTATGGTAACTCTTTAGAAATCATTTTGCTATATTGCTATCTATAGTGTTTGTTCTATGGTCTCTAATCAATTTCACGAGTTTTTAATGTAGAGGATCCATTAGAGTTGCAACTGCAAAGCTTATAACTCATGTCAAACAAGCTTCGTACTAGCCAAGAATTGAGGGAGTTAACAACCAAAGAGAGTGAGTTTAGAAAGATATAGTTTTATTACACACAAACCTAGGGAAATTTTATGGAAATTTCTTAGTTTGAGTCACACATATGCTACAAGACCAATATGCTTGGGCCTTATCGGCATCTATGATCTTTTCTTCGAGTCGCAATTAGGTTTCTACAACATGACTTTCTTATGGACTATTTTCTATAGCTTATCTTTGATCCGATACCAATCTTTTTGTCTTGTCTTCAAAGCCATACTTACACATACAACTAGAGTAATACACATTACCTTTAGTTAAGTGAACAAGAGATTGATCACTTGTTAGGACACTATATGGGAAGAGTAACCAAAAGAAAAGAAAAACATGAAATTCTATCATTTAGTTTTGACAATTTTCCCTTTCGCCTCCTCTAGACTATCTTTCTTCTTACTTCATTCTCCTTCTCGAAAGAAAACTGCAACCAATAAGTTGGACAATCTATATGAGGTTACTCATATATTCCAAAGTCTAATTAGATACATTACTCAAAACTTTCCCTTTTGAATTTATATTAAACTTTCAAAATACCATCAAATTCCTTCATTAAAAGCCTTAATTATTCCTCCAAAAAACGAAGCTCCCTAAAATACATATTCTCCTTGAAGGCTTGATAGAACACTGACTTTAGAAATTCCACAACAAATTCACTTTGGTGTGGTTAGACTTGCATTTAGTTCCCATGACAGCAAAGGATGACTATTCTTTGCCTTGTTAAACTCTAAATACCTTAAGTATGAACATGCTTATGTTAGTATTATAGTAATCTCATTAAATTTGGGAACAATCTACTTGACCCTCTTCCCCAACTACAACACTGCACTTAAACATCTTACTATTCAAATGCCTTAAAGTCTGATCCAAATAACTGGTGCATAAATGGTCAACATGAGAAATAAAGCCACCCTCCATTTGTAAATGGCTTACATAATTGATGACCATGCAATTCATAATTGAATCCCACAAAAGCACGGGATCCCTTTCGTAAAGCTCAGCACTCAAAGAAATTCGACTGTATATGTTTCTAAGGTTGTAGTTATAGAGCAAATGATCTCTCTTTCCATACTAATGGGTTACAAACTATGAAAAGTTCTATGAGAACACAAAGCCAATCCATTCAATAGAGACAACATTCATCTCAAACCCTGACATGACAACAACCTTCATGTTTTTACATAACGAGAAAGACAGAGATAACACACTTAAGAACACAATTCATGATGCAACTAGCCGTCATGTCCCTGTCAATATAATTCCAAATGAACAAATTAAAATACCATTATCTACTTGGTGCAGAAAACAAGATTGTTTGATATGTGACGGATGGGTAAAATTTATTAAATTAAGTTTACCAAATCTGTCAATTTTTAAGTCGAGAAAATTGGTTAACTTGCATCGCATTTTTGGATGGGATTTAGGCATTGTTGGGTTGAAATGTTTTCTAACTAATGATAGAGCAATCTCTTAGATTTGAAATGCATTTTGAATCACTTAATTTCAAATTCGAGAGCTCAAGTTATGATCATTTTAATGAAGACTACGTAAGCAAAATTTTTAAACCTGATTATTATAGGAAATTATGAATTTCAAGCTCTAATTTGAGTTTAAATCATATTGGATTCGATTTTTGAGCTTAATTTTGAATATATATGAATTCAATATTGTATTTTTTAGGTTTTATATTTTCTAATTTTAGGATATTTTTTAGTATTTTCAATTGTTTAGAACTTTTATGTTTCTTAGTCAACAAGAAATTAAGTTTAATTCCATTAGAATTACTTCTTGTTTAGATCAATTAGAGTTTCATTATTCATAGGAGTTTTATTTTGATGTATTTAGTTTGCCTATGTAAAGATATTTTCATTAATAATTAGGGACATCATTCATTATTTGATTAAATACAACTCTTTGAGTTTATTTTTTTACAAGATATCTTTATTATTTATTTCAAAAGTTGTTTTCTTCTTAGTTTTCTTCTTGAAGCTATAGTAAGTTCTTCACTCTCCAATTTACTAGGGTTCGATTTTAGGGGGTTGGTTAGAACCATTTGTGAAGCTTATTGAATATTCTTTTTAAAGGGTTTCATAAGACATCATTTTTTTTTTATCATCTTCCATACAATCTTTTTCCATCTTCTGCATATCTTTTCTTTCAATCTTGATTGTGTTCATCATAATCCTTTTTTCTAACACGCCATCTTCTTGTTCAATTATAAGTTTCAAGATCTTAGGGTTTCTTTTCAAGAAACGTGCTACAAACTTCAAGAAACCCTCATTTGTTTGAGTTATCCTTTTCTTCTCTTTTTTGATTTGATTTGATTAGTTCTCATATTTACCTTGCTTGTTGTCGAATTACCTTAAACTCACTTAGGTTTTTGTTATGTTTCAGGTTACTTTCTCACCATGTTAAGGTTCAATCCGCTTCGATTCAATTTTCCCTCGTCCCAAATAACGTGAATTTGACCTTGGTTTGATGTGCCTTTTATCAATATCCATGGTTTTAACATAAACGAAATTCTTATCTTCCATTTCAAGAATCCTTTAATTGGACATTTTCCATGGATATAAATTGTGGTTGTGATTGATGTTTTAAATTTAGGCTTATAGGAACTATAAGTTGATAAGAATATATGTTCCTTTGACAAAACTCTACAAGAGTATCTTGATAGAGATTCATCTGTTACTTCTCTTGGACAAAATAGTGGAAAATATCAATACTTGGAGAAACACACACATCATTCATGAACAAAGTCTATTGAGGACACACCTTTGGATATTCCAAATTCTCTACAACCTTCACCAAAATGAAGAAAATTAAGATTACTCTATGTTATGAATTGATAGATAGCATATGATATACTGATTGAAAGACTAATATGTTGTCTATCAAGTCCAATTGGGGAGATATTTTGTCTTGGGCATCGAAGCAGATGACTCCCAAAAGATAAAGACATAGACGTGATTGACTGAATTGACAATACATTGAACTGGACTTAAGAAGAATAAAACTTGAATCCGTTTATGGATTTATTCAATTGTGACATTCGTAGTGTGACATACCTAAATCCTGAGTGGATGACAGACTATGTATGCATGACTCGTACACTTTGATGTAAGCAAAAGTTTGATATTAAATAGATAAGGAACTGAAAGCTAGTGTGTTGGATGTATGACTTTTGCAGTATGTAGCGTCATTCACAATAGTGGAATTCATAGCTCGGGACATGGGTAAATGATATCTTCTCATTGGCATTACATGATTGATGAAAAGTAAATGTGGCCACAGATTGTTTGTCTTTATGATGGATGACTTGATTATTATTTGATAGTGATTGATTTTTTTATAAAGGAAGATATAATGGTTACCATGAGATAAAATAGGATTATATTTGGAGAACGAATATTATCCTAAAGAGATTAAAGATATCTTATGAGGGTAACACATTTTTGATAATGTCATTAGACGAGCACTGATCGAGTTGTTTTTGTAATGTAATGCTGTTGAGAAAAGCTCAGTCACAATACTATAGTGGAATGACTTCGTGACTAAATGAGTTTATAATTAATAGGTAAAAAGATATAACTTAATTATAAATCATTTGAGCCTCAATTGCATACGTTCAATTGCTCCCTTCGTTAGCTCGTTGAAACTAGAAATGAACTGCATGATGAATCAAATGAATAGAAATGATGAAAATAAAGAACTGAGAAATCATTTAGAAATGATTATGATTTTCTCCAAAATGAAAATGAAAATGACTTGAAAAATGAATTTATATTTTTCGAATTAAATAAAGTTAAAAAATAGAAATAAATCATTTGGTCATAGTGAACCGTTAAATACAGAAAAATTAAATATATTTTCTCATAAATTCTTTTACGGTAAAGTCTTCATGATTTTAACGAAATTAAAATTTCGTTGAGAAATAGAAAATCAAATTATAAAGTATTGGGTTGAAAAAGAAGTACTTGTAATTGAACCAAATATGAAAAATGTCCAAAAGGCCCTTATGTAAAAAGGTGGGACAACAAACCCTAGTATTATTAACTAGGGTTGTCGCGCCCCTTATACTTCTAGTTAGACTAGGGGTTCGTTTTTTTAGTTGAAATAAATCTCTACAATTTAACAAGAGTTCTACCTTCTCTCCCGATAAATAGATGGTATCGGTAGGGCTATTAACATAACTTTCAGATATCATTATTCTGCCCAAAAATAGAGAGACTTTTATTCTCTAAGAATTAAATATATTTTCCAGAATAATGATTCTGCCGGTTTCTATTTGAGAAGAAAATTTCTATTTTCACACCAAAGAAAAAAAAACTATTTTTAATTTTGTATTTGATTCAAATCATTCGAGCCCAAACTCGAAGCAGTTTGTCATACGATAATAACGACGAAAATCGTTTGGTTGAATGGCAGGAACGACAGTGATCCATCTATCCAAAAACACTTGTAGAAATTCGGTCTATGGTTTATTGCTATAAACATAAAAAAAAAAATTAGGTAGATTTTCAAATTTTTTATTTTTCATTGTGCAAGAAAATTAATTTTTTCAACATTCTTAACTCTATTTAGAAAAAAATAAACTTCTTGCAAGTTTTGAATGTAGGTTGCGACAAATGTCTATCAACAATGGGGCAAGAATGAGGTCAATAGTCTTGTCAACTTTTAATTTAAAAGAAACCTTTGTACGTAAGGAGAAAATATATATCAAATCTATTGTTTTGCTGTTGTTGTATAAATTAAAATTTAATGATTATGTTTATATTGAGATTAATTACATTATGCAAAAAGTATGAATTTTTTATTTAATGAAAATCAAATATTATTTTATTATGAGCATCATATTTTAAAATTCATGATTATGATTATGAAAATCAAATACTATTTGTATAGTTTTTCCAGTTTAAGGAAAAATAGGGGAAATTATTAGCTTATTTAATAGAATCACTATTATGGTATGAACGAAAGTTTTGGTAATATGATTATCATATGTTTATAATCGAGAATACATTATGCACACATGATTTTAATATAACTTTGATATGATATATAATCACACGGCTCTATAAAATTTTGAGATATAGTAAAATTTAAAACTTATTTTAGAAGCCGTGAATTAAAGATTTTATGAGTATGAAAATAGCAATATGAATGCTATCTAACCCATTAGATGATGAACATGGTTTTGACCATGATAACAGAATGACTAATAATGTATATATGTGTGATGTTAGTCACTTAATTGGATAATAAATGGCTTATTAATTTGACTATGTTGTATGTTTACTCTTGTGAATTTTCAAGATATAAATATGTATAAAGTTTCAGAATGTAGTATAGAAAATAACATTATTATGTTGGAAATTTAGAAATTTAGAGATGAGATTTGAGTCACCCATAATGAAAACTTGACTCAATTTTTTGTATGACATCAGGTCTTGAATTCTATATAACGGTATATTATCGATATAAGATTGCTAATACTAGATTAAAGTGCTAGGCATCTATAGGAGAAGGATGAGTATTATACTTTTAATAAACCTATAACATAATTATGTTAAGGGTGTTATAACTACGAAAACATTCTTAATAGGATTCACCTAGGGGAAGTGTGATTGTTTCTAGGAATTAAAGGGTTTGGCTTTAATAAAACTTACGGAAAAAAAGATATAAATGTATGACAATAATAGTGTCTCGTGATACTGTGCATTGAAATTATTGTCTAAAATTGTCTAAAATTGAATAAATTCTCTGGGAAATTAATATTTCAAAAACGTGGTTGAGAGTTTAGACGTTGTGGAATATTTTAATTAATATATACGATGCGGGATTACTAAAATTGCATTACATTACAAGCCGTGTTACATCAGAAAGGAGGATCGGTGGATATGGCGAGGGTGGGATCCTGGAAGCCAGCAGGAACATCAAACCCTGACATGAAGTCATCCCCAAAGAGCACAGCACCAGCAGCCACTGCTCCTGCCCCAACTCCCATCGCAAAACCAGGTCTTGGCCCTACTCCAGCTCCCACAGACGATGGCATGTTCATGTAAGTCTCTGTTCTGGGAAGGAATGTGGGAATGTAACCAACATGAGAGGGAGGGGGTGGAGGTGGAGGAGTGGCACTCCTAGGTGGACGATAACCGGGTCCAGAAGCTGATGGTTCACCTAGAGATGGGTTGTAATTGCTTGAAGGATATGGCACTGGATGTTTATATGGGAATGGGATGTTCGCCTGAGATTGATTGTGAGGCCCTGTTGCCTCTGCTGGATAGCCACCTTCAGTGGATAAAGGAATATCAGTTCTATGGTCCATGAGAACAAATCCTCCATCATTACCTGCAAAACCAGTTCTACCTTTGATCCAAACTGTAATGAAAATTAGAGAATGTGTAGACCGAACTCCCTCTGAATTAGCAAGAACTAAGCTTCATATCAATTATCAAGTGCAAGAGAAAAGAAAAAAGGAATTAAATACCTGGGAGGGAAGCAGGATTTTCCCTCTCCTCCGAGATACGAATAGAGATGTCAACAAATCCTTGAGGCTTGTTGGAATTTCTTTTGCGCAACTGGTAGCTCCCTACTTCTTCACTGGAAGAGGTGGAATTGTTGTTATATTTGGCCAGAAATTCTTTCAAGGCAACACTGGCAGTCCCTTGAAGCTTTTCCCTAAGAAAAATAGGCTCTCTACTGTATACTTCAACATGCAGCACCATGTCCTGAATATTTGACTCATCCACCAGAGCCGCAAACTTGGTTTTCCATACCGGATTTGAGCTCCCCGAAGCATCAATCTTGGTGCAGTATTTGCTGTCGGGATCGATCCACCCAACTGTAAACCACTGTAGCTTCCAAAACGACGACGAACGCCGGAGACCTCGAGCTGATATTATACAAACTTCGATCCAGATTTTCCCCATACCAAAAATGTGAAGAAAGATAGAAACAAGGTTCTTTTTGATTAAGAGGAAAATTGAAAAGGAGAGCTACTTAACTTTTTTGAGAAGAAAATACTTATTCCAAAGCTCTATTGTCAAACTTTTCCTACGTGGGAGTGCCTTACAGATTGGCTAGGAATAGGAATCTAGATAAGAGTGCAACTTTTTTGTCTGTTGAATACAGGTAAAAGTTACCCCCCCAAAAAAAAGTGAATCAATTTTTAGGGATTATTATTAAATTCTTACAATTTGATTTTAAAAGTTTTTATTTTAGTCATTAAAGTGTTAATTATAGTTAATTTTATATATAATTTTTTTAATATTATTTTGGTTTTTATCATTTTCTGATTTTAATGAAGTTATAAAATAGGACTTATTTCAGTAGATATATTGAAAAATTAAAATAATAAAAGAAAATATATTTTTTGGGGTGATTAAAATAAAAATATTCTAAAAGTTAAGTGACAAATAAAAATAAAAATAAAAATATGATATGACATATACGCAGTTCAAAATTTATGGTTTGAACGACTAAAATGACTTGTTAGCATCTAAGTCAAACTGCAGGGGGTTAAAAAGAACAGGAAAGAAAATAATTTGGGCTTAATCAGATTTGGATAGCACAGAAAGAAGGTTCACTCTGTGAGCCTCTAAGTCAAAATAGAGCATGCTGTTTACTGGAAGATGCAAATGGGTGTCAAAGTGTAAGGCCAGATGGCTTAAGTCTTAACCATCTGCTTCGGGTAGCAGAAGGCAGATTTCACAACTCCTAAGGATGCAAGCAGTAAGATTTAGCAGGGAAAAATAAAAATTCCTGGTCAAGAAGATAGAACTAATAAGATATTACCAAAGTTAAAAAGAGTATGGTGGGGTGTCATAGAATAGTATCATAGTCCCCACACCACATTCCACACATAAAAAGGTAGAGCACAGAGCTCTTTAACATAGCAGCAAGTCCTGTAGTTTCCTTTGGATGGATTTATAACCAAACACACATCCCAAAATAACAAAAATAACCAAGTCTCTTTTATCGCATTATCATGCCATGTAGGCATTGGCAGTTTTGTTCGGACTAGAGAATTATAGCCACCTCCATTGTGCCTGCTGTGCACCCTCCCCAGTTTGCTTCTGCATCCTCTCAGTAGCTGCTGCTGCTGCATTGCTTTCAGGTTGAAACCTCTCAGCAGCTGCTGCATTGCTTTCAGGTTGAAACCTCTCATACTCCAATGGCTTCTCTGATGCTCTCATCAAATTCTTGTCTCCTAGACTCCCAAACCAGTTCTCATCTGGAGGAACGTTACATAGTGAATCCAAGCCTCCTTTTTGCTGTAGTAAGGATGCCAATTCAGCTGATATAGTTTCATCTTGAAAACAGTAATCACTCACGGGTTGAACTCCCATCTCCGCTGGCTTGAACAAATCTGAAACTAACCCAACCTGCTCTACGTTGCTTCTGTAGCTAGAGCCTTGTCCATCAGCTATGACTTCTTTCTCATACATTCCTTTACCAGCATAATGAGAACCCATTCCGCTCATGTAGTCCATGGTCGGAGTACCATTCAACCCTGTCATGACTTGAGAAGGTGAACCCATTCCGCTCATGTAGTCCATGGTCTGAGTACCATTGAACCCTGTCATGACTTGAGAAGGTGAACCCATTCCGCTCATGTAGTCCATGGTCTGAGTACCATCGAACCCTGTCATGACTTGAGAAGGTGAACGCCAGGAAGATGAGGAAGCATCAATCTTACTTTTAACCATAGGCTCTTGCATCCACCACGAAGAACCATGTCCAGCTTTTCGTACAGTATTATCCACATTGATTGGGTTTACCATCATGGCTGTGCCGTCTAATTCCTTTTGTTTGCCCTTTGTATTCCACAATGCGATCAAATCAAGTTCCCCATTCCCTGAATCATAACTGGGTAAAGAAGAATCCAAGTGAACCCCAGTGCTTTGATTAACAGCATAATCCTTGAAAGCAACTCCGCTATCTAAACCCATTCTCATGGGTTGAAACATCTTTTCTTGGAAGTCCATTTCATTTCCAAGTTTTCCTTTACCTTTATTTAAAACATCATTCATGGCCGCATTATTAACTGTAGACACCTTTCCTCCATTCCAAAAGCTGGATGGACCATCCATTGTTGCACCTGCGAATGTTTGGTACCCAGCAGAATTCCCACGGAGATGTAAAGATGGAGCAAAATCCCTACTCGCATATGGAGTCATGTTCCCTTGGAAGTCACCAAGGCTTTCCACTCTGCGACCAGTTTGACTAATTCCTCCAGTTAAAGCATTATTCATGATCACTGATGCCTGTCCTCCATTTGAGAATCCAGTGTGAATGTTCAATTTATCACCTGAATTGTTTTGGTATCCGGGTGTGCTTGAAGGGACTTTAAAAGATGGAGCAACCTTTATATTTGATGCAAAGGCTGCATTAGGAATTTGCATATTTTGGGACCCCAGCTGATGATTTGTTGTCATATTCCAAACTCTCATAGCTTCGGAAATGTAACTGTCTATCTTCTTATTGGCAACCTTTTGAACTATTGGACCCATATCTTTAGTAAACCGCTTTAAGCTGTCTATATATCCAAGATCTGCCTGCTTATTCTGAATGGCCAGGAAGGACAAGTAATCAGTAAATAATAGAAGATTACAAGGGGAATGCTATTCTCATAAGGCTGTTGATTGAAAACACTTAATTTCATTCTTGTAAATTTCTGAAATATATTTACACCATTCCATAGATTGTTTATTTAACTAGATTGAAAGAAATGATACTCACCAGCATAAGATGCTTCGGGGCATTATAAACTGCTGAAACTAATGATCTATTTCCACCTTGGAAAGAATTCCGAGGTCTATAGGTTCGACGCCTGTCCACTTCAACATCATGAGCTCGTTTCTGAGCTCTACACCCTGTTTAAACATTTTTTTTTTGAAAAGCATCAAATTAGTGGCTAAGCGCAAAAGAGCATCTCACATTTGGGAGTCATATGACAACTGTTATCACACATCATATTACATACTGCTGCGTTGTATGTGCAGTTATGCTTATATTTGACTAATCAACATTTATTTGATCAATATAAAAAGATTGAACTAGATAGCCACAGTTGGTTACAAGACCTACCCCTTGCTGCAATGCTAGGATTTGTCTTGTTCAGAGTTCTAGCTCCAGCCTTTGTCCTCCCACTAAGTCCCAGCCTTTGTATGGAAGCTTCAGTTTCAAAGCTTTCAGGATCAGTTTTAAGAGCATGAAATAGCCTTGTAGCTAGTTCTTTCAATGCACGTGCCTGGAAAACCAAAATTGATATAGTTCAGGGAACTAAGAAAATTCTGAGAACATCAAAAATTTGTAGCCAAGTTTTTAAGGACAGTGTCACAAAGTTTAGATGATAAGTAAAAGTTTGGCTGACTTACCTGTCTGTAGTATATGGTATTAGAAGCATTGAAAAGCATGGCATTGTTGGGTACCAAAAATATATCACGCTGTGTAAAAGTGTCAAAGGAAGCAATTAATTAAAATGATCCATAGATTTTATATTTGTGGAGTAAATTGTTTGCCAAGGAAGCTGTAAAAGAGATGGTCTGTAACAGCAACCCAAATACGTGGTCAACAAATAGATTGGGAGCAGACCTCAAACTCTTCCAGTGTTTGATAGCTTCCTTCATTCAGTTTCTTTGCAATCGTACCAAAATCCATCGGTTCTTTGATGACATCATAATAGAATTCAACCTTTCAGTTAAAAAAATAAAGTTAACCACATAATCACAGGTTTTGAAAAATTGACTGTCATCAGGGTTGAAAAGGAAGGCAGATGAAAGAGTTACTGAGTACCAACCTCTTCAGGGTCTACTGGCTCCGCAAATATTTTTTGTGTGTCTTTCCTACAATTCAGAAGAAAGAAAGCAAATCTCAAAACAATCACTGGCATGCTTTTTTTAGTTGAAATTATCAGTGCCTGACTAATCCACAAGATAACTACAAACCTCTGCAAAATACCAAGTAGTAGTTCGAGCTTGCTTTTTTCAGGTATTGCAGCTCCTGAAGGCACAATAGCTGCTTAATGTACCATGAGCAAAAGTATTAAACACATCATTATGATTACACATAAGAAATGATAAAACTCTACTTTCAATTTTAATTAAAGGGGCAAGGGATATTAGGCAGGGTCATCCATTGTCCTTTCCATGAATATCCTCTCGAAATTGTTGAATTTGGGAGCAAAGGAATGAGTGTTCAGTTTTCATCCAAAATGTCATCTAATTCAATTCACTCATCTGTGCTTTGCAGATGATTTGCTCATCTTTTTCAAGGTTAAAGCAGATTCTGTGGTGGGGCTTTGGAGTATTCTTTCTATTTTTTATCAACTTCTTGAGCTTCAATTAAATGCTGAGAAAAACTGAGATTTTTGTTGTAGGTGTGTCACAAGAGGAACTCAACCTAATTCAAAGTTCTATTGGTTTCAAATTTGGGTAGTTGCCAGTGAGATATCTTTGTATTCCTCTACTTACAAGGAGACTTTCAGAGAAGGATTGCTTGCCTTTGTTGGAGAGAACATAGGTTTAAAGTTTAGGGTTTAAAATTTTGAGTTTTGTTAGGAGAATGTAATTGGTTCAATTTGTTATCTTTCGTATTCAAAATTTTTTGTACATAATCTTCATTTTACCTAAAGCAATTCTTAAAAAGATCAACAAAATGTGTTCTAGTTTTTCTTTGTTTTTCTTGAAAGGGTAATAAAGACTCAGCTGAAGGGGTAAGGGTGAACTTGGAATGAAGGACCTTGAGAGTCCAACATATAAGAAATATTTTGGCAGAACATGGATCTCTTTGGATTGCTTGGATCAAAGAGTACTTGCTTAAAATTTATTCTTTGAGATAGGTTCCATTGAAAGTAACATCAGTTGGAGTTGGAGAAAAATTCTAAAACTTAGAGAGGAAGTAGTGGCTGTGCTGAGAAATTCTGAGTTAAATGGGAGGAAGATTACTGCTTCTAAAATCTGGGGAGTGATCAAGCCTAAAGTTGAGAAGGTTTTATGGCATAGGATTGTTTGGTTTCCTCTACATATTCCAAAACATTCTTTCATCACTTAGATGGCAGTTCTAGATAGACTTCCAACCAAGGAGAGATTGATACAGAGGGGAATGAGTATTGATCGTCATTGCTTGTTTTGTTATTATGAAATTGAAATTAGGGATCATATTCTTGCAGAATGTGTGTTAGAGTGTGGGGCTAAAATTAACTTATGAGAAATTAATAAAGACTTCAATACGTGTATCAATGCTATTTTTTTTAAAGTTTTATTTGTCTCTACTTATATTAGAAGCATTAAAGAAGTGGTTCACTTAAGGCTTAAAGGCAAGAAGATTAATAGAACAAACTATATAAATGGTTTTTTTTTTTTTTATTTATATTGTAACATTTTGGAATAGGTGATTCTTTTTATCATGTATAGATATAGATAGTTTGTATTGTTTGTCTATAGCTTTTGATGTTTCCTTGGATGAATATAAATAAAAAAAATAACTTTTAAATTAAAGAATGAGCTAACCAGCATTTACAAGGCCATCTTCATCATTTCCTGTGTCGGTCTGCAGTTAAATCAAATAAGATTTAACATAATATGAAAATAGAAAATGGATTAACTGTATCCATCTCAAACAAACATAGAAATAAATGTATCGGTAACCTATTTCTTATATTTTTACAAGAAAATTGTTGTAGACTCTAGCTCTTTATTTAGTTTTAGCATATTTTGTTAAAAGATACAACATTAACACATTTTATCCCCAAAAAAGTCTTTAAGTCACATATACTAAGAGGATTACACTTTTGACAGTCTAATTAAGATAAACAAATAATCAATAGAAACTAGAAAGATTCTAATGAGATGTTGATATAAGTTGAAAATATATTAGTTTCATTATAATGTGATTTGTTAAATATAACAATATTTCTTTAAATATAACAATATATCAGTTGCAAGATCTTTATGATACAGGTCCTGACTAAAACATTCACATTAAATTCAATTTATTGTATGCAATAGTAGCAATTAGCATAAAATGACACTCTAATCAATTTTAGAGATCAATAGCATCATAGCCATGGAATGATGAGGCTACCGATAGAATCACTTATAGGATCCTACGATAGTATCTTAAATTACTAGAAGCAATTAGAACCAACTTACACATCAATCAAGTTGTGTCACAAAAGAATAAATCTATGATCTAAATCACTTCTTGAGCAATGCAAGGGAAGATAACTTAGTTCTATTGATTGGCATTCTAAAAAGATAGGTTTCATAGGCTTATTCAATTTGTCACATCCGTTACACTGTGCCTTATTGCTCTTAAAACTTTCCTAATTGCTAGTTAGTACCTATTTATATTATCTATAACACACTAGTGATACTTTATTACCCCATTTCTTAGCAAAAATACATTTGTTGAGCCAACTCCAAATATTTCCCCTTTATGTATCAACTCAAATATTTCCCCTATCACTCTCCATTACTTTTTATAACAATATACTCCTTCACCTTTAAAAAGTTTTGTTGATACATTCTTAGACATTACTCTGCATCGTGTTCTTAAAATGTGTTGCACTATTTTAACCATCACCATTCTACATCATGCCATATGATTGGAAAGCATTCGACATTTCTCAAAATTTCAAAGCAAAATAGGCATGAAAATTTTAAGAAGTTTAATTCTATCATTGAGAGAATAAAAGAATGAAATCAACTGAAGGTAAAGCATTTGAAATGGATAAGCTACAAATGGTACCTTCTGAACTTTATATTCAACTGAATTAACAACAACATCTTGGACAGTTCTGACCTTAACCTTTTTCCGTCCGCGCTTTTGTTTCAAAATATTTTGCCCCTTATCCAGTTCTTCCTCATCCGTCACTTCACATATCGCTTTGCCCTTATTTTGGCTCCTCTCTTGTGCTTTCCGTGCATCCAGTTCAATTATTCGTGGACTCCTTCTATATTCCCCACTTAACATAATGTATTATTCTCTTGCGTTGTCACAATAAATACCATAAGATGCACTTTTGTACCTTTATGTACAAAAATGCACTAGTTTTCTTCCCCTTTCGTTTCTGTGTGCCTGTTTCAAAAGTGAATTCATAAATATCAAGGTAGGAAATACAAAATGCTGAGAGTGGAAAGTATCATATCAAATTTCAAATTAAACAAGAAGAAAATAGCATAATTAGTTTTACTTGTAAAAAATAGTTATCATTTAATAGCATCTTATTTAGGAAAAGATGAAGACTAGATTGTGATGTATACGAGAATTATTTTTATCTATATCAAACAAGTTGCATGTAAGTGCATTAGAAAACTTGTTTGTGGTATGATACTTCAGCAACACTTCCATTTTAAAAATCAATAACATGCGAGATTAAATAATATAGTAGGTGATAGTAATAGTACAACAACAACTGTTCACATTTTATCAAACTAAAATTTCAAAAAGGAAAACCAATAAGAGCATTAGGGGAAAATGAAAAATAGAGAATACTAGAAAAATATTTTTCATATGAGTTTTCTTCCATTCCGTGCTTCTTTCTTTCCTTTGGTATGTCAACCTCCTCTTTGGGCATCAATAAATAGTATTATATCAAATGCCTACAATGCCTAAAAATGAATGCTGCTTGAAAAGTCTTAAATCAAGCTACTTTAAATAAAAATTTTAGCCCCACAGTAGTAAAAGTTTGAGTACTATCATATAACCATTAGAAACAAATTAGACCCATTTTCAAATAAAATAGGAGACAATTCAACATTTTTTATGAAATATCACAAATGACAACAATTTTTTACTACAAAAATAACTACCTTTTTCTTGATGATAGATTCAAACTTTTTTCTTCTCAAGAATAAACTTTAAAATTATTCAAAATCCGACATAAGTGAAATTGATCTCCTAAAGAAGATAACCAACAGTATCTTAGAAACATAATCTAATTTAATAATGTAGATGGCGTATGCATATAAACAGAAACATGATTTTGAAAACTCTCTTGGTTTAGATTTAAAATGGTAAAACAATTACAACACTAAAAAGATACTTGGGAGAATGCACGTTAGTTTATCTGATATTCTAGCAAGTAATTTCTAGACATAAATCCAAGAAGAAGAGAATTACCAACTCTGCCTCTTTCGAGCAAACCAGCGATGAAAGAATCTGCAAGATTTTTTTTTGATAAATTTTGGCAAGGCTTATATTTTCTTCACTGTTGTGTGAAGTTTTTATGAGGAGAAGACGACCGTTTTATAAGGCATTTAATTAATTACCCATTTAAGGTAATCTAGGTGGATTCGCCAGAAAATGAATACACAATAACCATAAAAGGCTATCGCTGCATGGGGAGTTAGAATTGACAAATGTATGCTGAGCAAATATATTCTCTATTTTAATGACGCTCTGATTACGCCAATAAAGACAAAAAAGAAAAAGTTTCCTTTCAACTCAATTTCAACTTGAAAAATAAGGAAAATAAGAATGTCTTCATTTGAATAGCATCTAGATGTTCTAACAATTCATGATTTGTTTCAAAATAATAATTTAGACAAGAGCTTGAAACTTAATGACTTGTCAAGATTTTCAAAACAATAATTTAGCCGAAATGGTTTGAAATTTATATTATGAATATGTTGGAAAAATACTTTAGCCATGAAAAAGAAAAGAAGTGATAAGAATGTTCAAACAATTCATGATTTATCAAGATTTTCATAACAATAATTTAGCCAGAAAATTTCAAAATTTATATTAAGAACCATTGGGAGAAAAATTAAAGTTATTGTTTTTCCTTAGATAAATGAAATTTACTACAAGCACCATAGGGAAAATGGCAAAGGCTCATATTTGGAGGAGTGTATAAAACTACTTCCAAATATAATTCAATTGTGTTTTTATAGAAGTGCAATTGACAAGGTACGACGTAAGACATAAAATTGGCGTGTTTAATGCATTGTATATTTTGCACAATAATGCTTCACTTGTTTACTGATGTAACAACATGAGGAAAAAACTTATTTATTATATATGTATTACAATAGTTAGACATAAAATAAAGAATAGTTTGTATAATTTTAAACTTGAAATTAGAAAATCTGAGTAAAAATTCTTGTAAAAAAATAAATCCTCTTCAAAATAAGTGAAAATTTTCATTGTCACACCCCAAAATTGGGCCTAATAGTTGTGAGATTAATTTAAGGATTTTAGCTCAAATGTGTTCAATAATTCGAAGCATGGTAAACTGGAAATATCTCTGTCTATGACTTTTAGAAGATTTAATCAATTTTTGAAAATAAGCTAGATAAGATCTTTAATTTTGAAATAAGGACTATTTTGGAAAAGGGACAAAGTCAAGAGTGGTTCCAAAGCAAATAACCCAAAACTTTAAAATCAACCTAATTTTCCCCCCACCTATTGGAACTCACAAAACCCTTTTTTTTTTTTTTTTTGTTTTGCTATCCCTTGCATCCTTAAACTCCATTCATTCAATTTTATTTTCCAAACTTCAAATCCTTTGATTTTTATCATCATCCTAGCATTAAACCTCTTTAGAATTCTATAAAAACCATCAAGAACACTATTGATTTTGCCATTGCACAACTTGTTAGTTTTTCGATTTTCAACCAAACATTCATTTTTTTCTCCCATCGAAGGTAACAATTCGATTTTCTATTAGTTTTTGATAATATCTAATCTTTTAAATAGAGTTTTTACTTATTGAATCATCAGTTTTTAATAAATATCGAAAATTAGATCGTTAATTGTGGATTTCGAGATTTTGAATGAAAATGATGTTTCAAAGTGCTTTTCAACTTGTTTTAAAGTGATTAGAATGTTTTTAAAATTCTCTTAAAGTTTTGTCATAAATAATTCCAATGTTTTAATAAATTTTTGTGATAATTGCCATAGTATGTCAAAATTTTAGAACCTTGAATCTATGTAGTATTGTGTAGTTTGAAGGTTGAGAATTGTTCTTGGATGTATAATTAGTCTATTGGAATAATTTTTATGTGATATGAATGAGTAAGTGTTGAGATTTTTACGTTTCGACTAAGCTAGTCGAAATTTCAATTTCAAGAGAATATATCTTAGACTTGCATTTTTGGTTGATTTAAGTGTGTCTATGGCTATATGTTAATTGTGTGATTTACTTTGGTGAAGCTTCGGAATCGTTAGGACCTTTTAGGAGTAAAGCGAAAGGCAATGAAAAGATAGTTTAAGCTTTCGACGACAAGGCAAAAGTGCATATGGTGAGTGTTTGAAATCACTACTTGTAAACACGATTCATAGTGTTAATTGGGAATTTAGAAGTAGCCTAAACCCCTACTCTAAATTCTAAGTGTAACCTTTTTCGTTCCCTTATTAACTTGTGAAATATGTGATTATGTGTTGTGAAACTGTGAATTAAGACGTGATACTGTGACATGTGAAATATGCTTATGATGGCTATTGTGAAAGTGTTAATTATGGGCATATTGTAATCTTTAGGATAAAATTACGAGCAAAAAATTTTCTTATGGAGGGGAGAGTTGTAGCATCCAAAAAATTCAAATTAAAAATATGATACCATTTCGATAACGAATATAGAGAATTTTCGAGAAAATTAGAAAAAGTGTCCAAAAAAAAGAATTTTTATGATAATAAAGTGATTTTAGATATGTAAAATTAATGAAAAGAATTTTAAAAGTGAGAATGTGGCAAAAAGGACTAAATTAAAAATTTTAAAAATTTCGAAGACTAAAGTTTAAAGTGCCCCAAAAGAGAAAACATGAGTTAATATAGATTACTTAACATGGAAATAGTTTGTAAAATGTATTAGAATAATGGAAACTACATGTGGGACCAAATTGAAAAGATTTGATAGTGTATGGGCTAATTGAAAAGTTTTCAATTTGGTCGAGATAAAGGGTAAAAGTATAATTTTTAGTATACAAGGGTGTGCATTAAGTGTTAAATTTGAATTATGGAATTTGGGTTGATTAATAAGTATTTGTTGTGATGAAATTGTATTTAAAGACAAAGTAGGGGCAAAAAGGTAATTTTCAATTTAAGGGTTTTTTTATATCTTTCAAGAATTAAATTTTGAAACATTAATTAAATGAGATATTGAATAATTTAAATAAGATGTTGATTTTAAAATGATAAGAAATGTAGAAAAGAGCTCTCCCCACCCAATTAGCTTCTTCATGTTTCCGACCAACATCTCCTCGATGGAGGTCTTCTCCATCTTTTTCATTTTTTTTAAGTTTTCCTTGCAATTTCTTCAAAAATCTCAATACCTATATTGAGATTTTGCTAAAATCTATTAGAAAACTCTTCCATAAGCTTGAATCTTCCTTCAAATCATCATTTTTAGGAAATGGTTTTCTTGATCCTAGAGAGAGAATGTTAAAGTTTGAGAGAGAAAGCTTCATCAATGTAAGAAATAGTGATTTCTATCTTTCCTAACTTGTTATTTGAACTTGGATGTTATATAAAAGCTTAGAAGCCTTGGATATTAAGTTTTGATATATTTTTATGTGTATGGAAAATTGAGGAGTTGTTGGATATTGAAATTCCGAGCTAGGATGATGATTAAAACAAATATTTTGGAGCTTGGTGTTAAATATTGGATAACCTTACTTTTTTTGAAACTAATTTTTATAGTAAAATGATAACAAATATATAATAAATGTGAAAATGGATATGTAACATCATCAAAATTTCCAAAGTTTGGAATAGTGATAAATACATGATAAATTAGTTAAATTTTTGGGAAAGACAAATTGAAAATTGTCAATGTTATATGACAATGAAGATAGGTGTATAAGGTATTTGAAAAAGTCTACATATTAGGAGAAATAAATTTGGGGTATTGACTAAATTGTAAAAGAGTGAAAAGTAATAGGGCTAAAGTGAGAAATTTTAAAGTTAAAATGATTAATGGAATCAAAGGAAAATGAGGTGGGAATAGAATAGGAAATTTACCAAAAGAAAAGATGAACCATCCATGGAATTGTAAAAAAGTGAAGGGGTGAAATGATAATTATTTGAGAAAATAATTGTGGAGACTTAATGATTAAGGATTAAAATTGGTGGCAAAACATGATTAGAGGGTCAAAGTGTAAATAATTAATTTAAAAGATAATTTGATTAGATTTTTATATAAAAATGTGTAGAAAATTTGAGAAAAAGACGGAAATTCACGTTACCTCCATCCACCACCTTCTCCAACTTTTTCTTTTCTTTCAATTAAGTCCTTTTCACCAATATCAAGCCAATTAAGCTAGTTTCTTCCAAATCCCTTCATAGTTAGTGAGTGAAATCAATGGAGAAAAGTTGTGGCTACATCAATTCTATAAGATAAACATCCATGTCTGTCTTAGATGAGAGGAAAGTAAGGATCAAGTGGAGAAATAAGCAAGAGAGGAGTGAAAAATAGAAGAAAGCTTAATTTCAAGCCTTGAATTGTAAGTATAACTAGAGATTATTTATTTTAATCGTGTTGTTAATAGTTAGGTTAAGTTAGAGGTATAAATGCTTGAATATAATATTTAGGTTACATGAATGAAGAATTAGACATGATGATAATTAAGTATTAAGAATGATGAATTGATTGTGTTATACTAAATAAATTATAATGGAGAAATAGAAATAAAAGCGAGGAAAAGACTAAAGATGTGAAAAAGGATTAATTTGTAAAAGATGGAAAATTTGATAGGAATGTTATTATTAAAAATAAGTGTATACATGATGTAGAATATGTAAAAGATTAATATGTGTAATGTTATAGTAAGGTTATGAATAATACTAATGAAGTGTAAATAAGAAAGGATTAAATTGCAAAGTATGTAAAAGTGATGTGTGATAAATATGATAAGAATTAATACTGAATTGTGGATATTTTGCTAAGTAATGTAAAATGCTATGTGTATTAGAGAAATTGAAAATTTTGACTATTATATTATTGTTATAAGGACTATATTGTTAAAAAAATGTAAAAGTGACATGAGATAGATATGATAAGGATTAGTGAAAATTTATAGAAATTATATTTAGTAATGAAATATGTTATATGTATTAAGAAGTTATTAAGTTCTATTAATGTCCTAAGGACCAAATTGCAATATGTGTAAAAGTGACATGTGAAATGAGATAAGAAATTATTGTGAATTATGAGAATATTGTTAAGAATTAAAATATGCTACATATATTATTGAAAGTGGAAAACTTTGTTACATGTGTTGTAGTTATAAGGACTAAATCTAAATAAATGTAAAATATATATGTTCTAATTTGAATTGAGAAAATACAATTGATATTGATGAGGATGCCCAAGTAGACGAGATAAAAACTAGTGGGATATAGATGGCAAGCCAGGATAATAAAAATTATGTTTAATTTCCATGGCTTCAATGTGTTAGAATAATTGGTTGTGAACATTTAAGTCAAAATAAGCATTAGTTATAAAGATAAATGTTGACTATAATAATGTTTTTCAGTTGTGAATTGCCATGAGACTGAAAATGAAAATGATTCGGTTTATATGATTATATATATGACATGTATTAATTAATTAGTGTAAAATTTTAATATGATGTCATAGCTAAAAATGTAATAATGTTCTCAATTTTTGATAGAATCAACATGTAACTAAAAAGTGTGCTAAAGGTGTGGAAACTTATATAATGACGAAATTTAAACGTTTGGGTAAATTTGATATCATAATGATCTTTCTCAGATATCACTTGGAAAATGTTATTAATAATTGAACTTATTACTCTTGGTCCATGTGAACCATATTATGAAAAATGAACATGTTTGCAAGGCCTTTATTTTTACTTGGATTTGAACATATGTGACCGCACCTAAAGTGCCCTTATATGACGTGTGTGCATATGTGTGTGTTAATGGCCTTGATGGATAAATGTTAATTTTAATTTTAATGTGCCATAATAGACTTAATGAAATGTTAGGATATGGTTGACATGCTAATTAGGGTCTAAAACACGTTAGGAGTTTTGTATCTAGAGTTTTGTTGCCTTCAGGTTATGCAGTAACATGCATATTCTGAAGCCTTTGAGTTTAGCATTCCATTGCTCTCTCTTTGGTGTGGTGTAATTTATGCTCTTTTAATCTTTTTGGTGTGGTGGATTGATGTGTTGCGCTATTATACAAACACTTTGGTTCCCCTTAGTGTGGTGGAGGAGTCACATGTATTCAAGTTGTTTTGCTAGAATTTACTAAGGGCAAAACATATTAAGATTTGATAATAGAATTATAGTTGTGAGAAATCTCCTAAAGTGGTATGGTTCAAAAGTTTAATGAGTTAAAAAGAGACCAATTTGAATAAATGCTTGAGTTAAAAATGAACATGTTACATACTATGTTCCGACCACTTATGATATAAGTGAAATATGAGATAAGTCATAAGACATAAAGTTGAGAGTAAAACTTATGATTTTGTAAACCCAATCGAAAAATGAATAAAGTTTGTATATGGCGTGCATAAGGAACCAATGTCCATAAGTGAAATTGAGTTAAATGATTTTGGTTAGAAAGATGAATGTATGTGAGGTCTAATGCTCATTAGAGACACATGTTTAAGATCCATAATGGGAATAATTAGTATACGATTAATATGAAAGTTGAGCCTCATGATTCGTAATTAGATAAGACTCTGTTAGAAAGGCTAAATATAGTATTAATAAATTTTGAAAATTTTATCTTAAGGGTTCAACATTGGTAACAGGATAGGATAAGTTTGATTATCCTTGTGTACTTACTAAGCTCATCAAGTTCACGCGTTAGTTGTATTAAACACGTAGATTTTAGATTTTCCGAGAAGATTGTGTTTTGACTTAGGAGCATCGCATCACCATTTGAGCTTAAGGTTTTAGTTCCTAAATTTATCTATAATTGGTTTTGAATCTTGGCATGTAAATAAAGACATTTATTGGAATTAAATTTGTAAGGTTATTTGTAAATTTCAACTCTTTTGACAACTCTTTTATAAGCTTTTGTTTGTTGCTCACTTTGAACGCATTTATGGCTTGTATTTTGGATCTTTGTGAGTTTAGGAACTAGGTAATTATGATTTGATACTTATTAATATGATACGAATATGTTTGGAAATGATTTTTTTTGTTTAATTTTCAACTTCAAGGGCTTAGGGTCCAGTATCATTGCCTTAGCTATTGGACCAGAACAAGTTAGTAGCTAAAATGTTACAATACAGGGACCATGTATCGATACCTAGGGCTTAAGTACTAATATCTTAGCCCTTGGACAAGGCCATTGCACTTTTTTGGCCATTTTGAGCTCACCAAAGCTCGTACTTGACCTCAAGCACTTCTGATCACTCAAAAAAGGTTTTCTAATGGTTTTAAGTTGATTTTAAAGCCTTCAAAATGTTTTTATATTATCTTTATAATTTTATTTAAATTATTTAATGTTTCAAATTATGATGACACTCCTATTTTTCTCAAACCGAATGACTTCGATTTAAGACGATGAGCTTCAACCAATTGTTTTATGACTTGGATATGCCCCATGAATATTCAATGACTCGGAATGATTCCTAATCATATTGAATATTTCTAAAGTTGTTTAATTTAATTTAAAGAACATTAATATGTTTTCAAACATAGATTTTTATAGAAGAAAAATTTTAGTTCAAGGTTGAAAGTGTGCCGGCAGCACCTCTCACTTATATCGTACATCAAGATGGGTAAGGGGTGTTACAATATACCATTTAGATTACCAACTAATATAAGCTGTCTTCTCGCAGTGTGATTTGACCACATAATGCAACTTAATATTCGTTAAATGTTAAGTAACGAGTGAGTTAATATTTGCTTGTTAATTTTGCTATGCGTGCAAAAATCATTGAGGAAAAAATAAAAACGATATTAATGTAAATGATTGAATTTTATTCAAACCAGTATGTTCAAAAAATTATAAGTGCATTATGACGAAAAACTACACTAGGAGCACTAGATCTGAACTCTATCGAGAGTTATTGTTCCCAACGAGGGTTTGAAATTTACTCTCCGATAGAAAATATTCCTTTTTATTGAGGGATTTCATACTCTTTTGGGAGAAGCCTTCTAAGTGTTGTTTATCGAGTGTTAGTGGACCTCTCAATTGTTTATCGAGTGTTAGTGGACCTCTCAATCAGTTGGTATTGTTTTTGATGAGATGTTGTTTCCTGATTTTGCCAAGAGTTTAAGTGCCTAAAGAGGCAACATATTCAATAGAATGGAAGTGCCTTATCGGGTGCTTGAAGAGGCAAACCATGTGAGTGTATAGTCACTAGAGGTATAAATGATACACTAGTGCTCACAGACTACTCGAGTTTGACTCAATTTTTTTTTTGAATTTGATTCAATAATTATCAAGCCAATCTCGAGCTATTGACCAAGCTAGATTCAAGCTTAGTAATACTTCGCTTGAGCGGGTCACCAATCTTATCAAGCTTTTCCTTTATAATATATATTTTAACCCCAAACTTAATTATCGACGTAAGCTTGAGCTTAAGTTTGACTATATACAAGCTCAATTGAGCTTGAGTATGAAAATTGATAAACGAGCTTAATCAAACTTGAGTGGCTCGATTATATGTCAAGCCACGCTTGAGCTTAAAAATAAATATTCAGTTGAGCTCAAGTTGAGTATCAAGCTCTGAATTTTGAGTTAAACTCGAGCTTAAGTTTGCCAATATCAAAGCTTGGCTCAGCTCGATTGCACCCATACAGTCACCCACCAAGAAAATCTCAACATTGGCACTTTGTGGGATTTGAACTCTTGCCTTATAGCACAGAGTAGTTATCCATTTAGGTAATACCAACTTTTTGAATATTTTTTCCGAAGGAGTCGACTTCTCGTTAACAATATTAATATAATGTATTATATTGTTATATAAATTAAAAATAATTAGTAAAACAAAAATAGAGTTGGATGAAGCATGGAGAAGTGTTAAAAATGTAAATGGTATCTATATATGAGAAATGATTGTATGAAATTGTGATTCCATATTATATTTATCCCTTTCCAATAAGAGAATAACAAATTAGATTTTTTTTCTTTTAATTTTTAGCATTTTTAGTTGGATTTGATTTTTTTTAGGAGGAAAAAGCTAAAAATCAAAAGAAAAAAAATTGATTTGTCATTCTCGTATTGGAAAGGGATAAGGATGACGTGGAATTATAGTTTGATACAATCTTTTCTCTTCTATGCAAAAGTGGAGTGGAATTGTTGAAGGTTGGTCAGCATTTAGCACCAGGAGTATCCAAGAAGCAGGTCATGCAACCCGAGCTATGCAGGAGCTGCTGAACCAATTGCAGTTGTTGCCATTTAGTTCATTTTGTTCTTTTTGGTTGTTGTAATGTAATCTTGTTCATTTTGAACTATGTTAGGTTGATGTTTGATGTAATTTGATAGTGATTAAGCTGTTAACACAACTTTGTTCATGAGTGCAAGCTTTGTTTATCAAATTTCAATGTATTAGTGGTAGCAGGTGGTGTTGAGGTGACCATATACTGATTTTGACAAGCTAAATGCTTGGTTTTATGTATTGGCAATATGTCATTATTCATTCTTAATGAAATTCTTCAGTATTTTTCATTCAATATACTTTCCACTTTCTACTTTTCTTTGCTTTTGTTTTTCAATTCTGTTCTTAAATTCTATTTTTTCTTCAGTAAGTCTCGAGCCTTGTAGCTCAAGCTTCTGCTGAATCTTGCTTGCTCTTGTTCTTAGCACCAAAAATCGGTATCTAGAGCTGTAATCTTAGTGGACCTGTTCTAGTTGAGCTTCAAAATCGAATGGCTTCATCAAGCTTCTCACCAGCTGTACCACTAATCTTCAATGGAGAGGGCTATCACATATGGGTGGTTAAAATGAAGACCTACCTGCAGGTATTCGACTTATGGGAGGTGGTCAACTCAAATGTTGACCAACACCACTTAGAGTCAATCCAACTGTGGCTCAGATCAGGTAGCATGCTGATGAAAGGACCAAGAGGCACAAAGCCATGTCCTGCATTCAGAATTGTGTATCAGATGTGATCTTCACAAGGATCATGGCCTGTGAGACACCAAAACAGGCCTGAGACAGATTGAAAAAGGAGTTTCAAGGGACAGAGAGGACAAGGCAGCAACAGCTATTGAACTTGAGAAGGGACTGTCGAAACCATTTTTCTGAAAACGGGGGTCGACTTTGGTTTGAAAACAAAAACGAATATGGGAGTCGCCACCAATCTTTTTTGATGAGGTGTGATCGGATCACCTTAAATTAATCATTTTAATAAAAGTTAAGATTTACTAAAACAATAGTTTTTTTTGGTCTACGAAAATCAGAAAATGAGTTCGGGAGTCGGTTATGTATGAGGAAGGATTAGCACCCCCGATACGCCCAAAAATTGGTACCAAATTGATTAGTTAATGTCTTAATGTCGAAAGTTAAAAATCGAGAATGGATTTGAAATACGATCCCTTTTTTTATATTAATATTGACTTTAAAAATGCTTGAATTAGCTCAAAATGATTGTTAAAGATTTTCTTGTCTCGAGATATCGGGGTATCACATCCCGTAAGTTAGGACACTATACCATGAAATCCCAAATGCAAGCTTGTCTTTAAATTTATTGAAATTTCGTGTATTTAAAAGAAAATCAAAAGGATATTTGGCTATTTAGAATCAACGAGAAAACCGAAACCCCGTAAGTTAGGGCACGATTCTTCGATGTTCCAAAACGCGCAACATTGCCTCATTTTGAAAATTTTATCAAATAATAGCGAACTTGATATTTAAATAAAAGGTGTTTATTTTGTTTGAAATAAAATAAAGCGATCTAAGTTGGAGGAATGTATTGGAGTTTAATTCACAATGCGATGCTATGGAATAAAAATGTAATAATGGGCATGGAATAATAATACATGAATAAAAATATTACAAGTGAATGACAATAATATGAACATGAATAAACAAATTAAAGAACACGCAATGGCAATAATCTTACAACATATAAAAGACCAACACTAATAATCAAAAGAATGAAATAATATAAAACAATTTGAAATAAATAATGAAACAATTTTGACTAAGTAATAATAAAAATGAGTTCAAAATAGAGATTATAAAAATATAATTTTAAGTAAATAGTATAAAATAATTTAAAATCATTAACATACAAAACAATTTAAAGTAAAATAAAGTGATTTAAAATAAATAACATATGACAATTTAAAATAACATATAAAAGGTCTAAAATAAATAATATAGAAAAAAATATTAAAGTAAATAATATACATAAAATAAAAATATTTTAATATAAATAATATATATAAAAATAAATAATGTATAAAGAATTTAAGATACACAAATAAATAAATAAGGGAAATAATTTGTAAAAGATTGAAAATAAATAAACAAAGGAAATAGAAATGAAATCATGGATGAAATTTAAAATCAACCACATGAATAAATAATAATAATAATAGAAGTAAAATATAGAAATACATAAAATAATGTAAACAGAGGAACTTAAATTATTAAAGAAGGGTTGAAAAAGAAAAAGAAATAATAATAATAATAATAAATAAATAAGCAAACAAATATATTGTAAAGTAAAATAATAACAAACGCATAATAAGAAACAGTATTGAAAAATAAGAAATTGAAGTGAAAACTGAAAAAGATTTGATAAAAAAAATCTAAAGTGTAAGTATAGGTAAATCAATAAATATGAAAATAAAATAAAGTACAGAGGGTTGAACTTTAAAAAAAATATTTTTTAAATTGTATCTAGAGATATAGATAAATGATAAACGAATATATATATATATATATTAGATAAATATGTATCTATATATAAAAATAATAGCAATAATATCGCAATAACCATTGATTTAATAGTATGATAATAAAGCAATTAGTTAAATGCGAAAAAATAACAGAAAAATAGTGATAATAATATCAAGTTAATTCATTTAATAAATAAATAAAGAAAATAACAAGGAAAGGACTAAGTTGAAATCAACACAGAATTAAAGGTATAAAATCTAAATGTTAAAACCGCATAAGGATCCAAATTGAATGCACACACAAAAGAAGGGGACTGATTGGGCAATAAACCCAAGCCCTCAAAACGCAACACTTTGATGCAGATCCAGATGAGTCAAGGGCAAAATAAATGGGGGAAAATCAAGAAAAATAAAAGAAATGAATATGATTGAATTAAAGGAAGGCGAAATATCGGAGGGACTGGATCTGAAAATAACCCATTAGGGCGAAACACACTGGTCTTGGCCTATGCGGCACCGTTTCATGTTCTCTACAAAAACAAAATTAAGAAACCCTAAACTAAACACTCAATCACTTAAAAAAAAATCAAATCAAAACAAAACTTCCTTCCCTTCTCATTCGGTTAAACCAAAAAAAAGAAAAAAAAAAGGCTCCTCATTCAATCGTCCCTTTTGCTTCTCTCATTGGCTGATCATGGGTTTCATCGGCGTCCCATGCGCCTCCACCTATGGTGGCTCATGGCTCGGGAACAAAGGAGACGAGAGGCGTCCCTTGGTCCAAATCCATGCCGTTGAAAGGGTCTCCGATGGCCGAAACCGCAGGTAGGTTCCCTTCCCCGACCTCAAAAGGTAAAATATCTATATGTATGTACTATATTCAGAAATGAACTTGCAAAGGAAATAACAAAAAAATAGAATGAAAGAACACCTTGATTCCTCCCTTTTCGATTGCTCTTTTTTGTGTTTTATACAATGGTTTTTTTTTTTTATTTCAAAAATCTCCCCCCAAAATACAAAATCTTCGTTTAGTTTTTATAGGCATATTACAACTGTATATTTTCTATTATTTTGTTGTTTCCTTCTGTCTCTGTTGCGTGTTTCTTTTGTCTTGCAGGTGTCAGAGAGTTGGTGGTATGGGCGACGATCGGCGGTAGCAGAGGCGGTAATAGCATATGGCGGCTGGCTTAGGTAGCTTTAGGGTTTTTTTTTTGTTGTTTGGCTTTAGTTCTTGGGATAGGTGGGCTATTTTTGTTTGGGTTGTTGGTTTACTGGGTTGGTTTTTGCTAACTTGGACCCGGGCCAAAATTGGGCTCTACAGGGACTTTGAGAATTTGAAAATGAAGGAGGAAGAAACTGTCAAGCAGTATTCAGATAGGATTATGGCTATGGTAAATAGCATAAGGCTCCTTGGAAAGTAGTTTAGTGAAGCAAGGACAGTGGAGAAGGTGATCTCTACCTTACTTGAGAGGTATGAGGCTAAAATTTCTTCCCCCGAAGACTCAAGGGACCTGACTAGCATCTCTTTGATAGAGCTGATCAATGCTCTCTATGCACAAGAGAAAAGAAGAGCCAGTAGACTGGAGGAGCACCAAGAAGGTGTCTTCCAAGCCAAAACCAAGCCTGCCTCGAGTACCCCTACCTACAAAGGCAAGAAGACTTGGAGAGACAAGCCTAAGTCAGATGCTCCAAGAAGAAGGGATCAACCCTGCAGGCATTGCAAAAGGCCTGGTCATCTAGAGGCCAATTGCTGGTTTAGACCAGATATGCAGTGCCAATACTGCCAAAAGATGGGCCATGTTGAAAAGGTTTGCAAAAGCAGGGGCAGACTAAGGCAGGGTTAGCCACAACAGCCAAAGGCTGAAGCTCGAGTAGTAGAAGAGGGCAGTGACCATGAAAAGTAAGTCTTTGCAGTTTCATGTTCAGCTGCTAATAAGAAGGCCACTAAGGGATGGCTCGTAGACAGTGGTTGTACCAATCGTATGACACCTGATGCTACTATCTTCAAGTCAATAAACACAAGCTTTAAAACTAAGGTGAAGGTAGGGAATGGACATTTCATCAAGGCAGAAGGCAAGGGTGATGTGCTGATAAGCACTCCCACGGGCAACAAACTTGTATCAAATGTGTTGTTGGTGCCTGAGATTGATAGAAATCTGCTCAGCATAGCTTAGCTGCTAGAGAAAGGTTATTCTGTTGTGTTAAAAGGCAATGAGTGCCAAATTAGTGATCCAAGTGGATCTATGCTAATATCAGTCACTATGGCTGATAAAAACTTTGTTGTTGACTGGAATAAAGCCTCAAACTCAACTTATATAGCTTCTCTTGATATCGATGGCTCAGATGGTCAAGGAGGATTTAGTTGAAAGCTTCACTAACTTGGTTGAAAAAGAAGAGGTTTATGAAGTATGTCAGTTAGGAAAACAAGTTAGATTGTCATTTCCTTCAAACAAGGCCTGAAGAGCCTCAGAAAGGCTGTAACTTGTGCACACTGATGTGTGTGGTCCCATGAAGACTCAGTCATTGAATGGTAGCAGGTATTTCATTCTGTTTATTGATGATCAGTTGAGATTTTGCTGGATTTACTTCTTGAAGCACAAATCAGAGGTGGCCTCAGTGTTTTAGAAGTTCAAAACTACTACAGAGACTGAAACAGGCTGTAAGCTCAAGACTCTAAGGTCTCATAATGGAACTGAGTACACCTCAGCTCAGTTTCAAGCCTTTTGAAATGAAGTAGGCATCAAACATCAGCTCACCAACACTTATACACCTCAACAGAATGGTGTAAGTGAAAGAAAGAATAGAAGTTTAATGGATATGGCCAGGTATCATATGGCCAGGTGTCTTATGTTCGAGAAGAATTTGCCCAAAACCTTGTGGGTTGAGGCAGTTAACACTGCTGTTTACATTCAAAATAGACTTCCAACTAAAGCTTTGGCTCACAAAACCCCATTTGAGGCCTAGTTGGGTTCAAACCATCACTAGCTCACTTGAGGGTCTTTGGCTGCATATGCTATGCATATGTCCCTGCTGTGAAGAGGGACAAATTGGCCAAGAAAGCACAACCTGGTATTCTGATAGGCTACAACACAGTTAAGAAGGGCTATATGATATTGGATCCTTCAGCAAATAAGGTGCTTGTGAGCAGAGATGTGGTGTTCGATGAGAAGTCATGTTGGAATTAGGATAGCCAGAGACAGTTTCTGAAGACCTTATGGCTGATCAGACTGAGGCTAATCAAAATGGTCCTGAAATGGACATTGATGATGAACCAGTCAGGGGTACAAGGACATTGGCTGAGATTTATGAGAAGGTTCAAGTAGCTTAGGTAGAACCAAGCTGTTTTGAAGATGCTAAAGCTCATGAAGGCTGGAAACATGCAATGGCTGATGAAATCAGCATGATTGAGAAGAATCATACTTGAGAATTGGTTGAAAGACCAGCCAACAGGAAGGTTATTGGGGTGAAATGGGTCTATCGAGCCAAGCACAATGCTGATGGGAGCTTGAACAAGCTGAAAGTAAGGCTAGTTGTCAAGGGGTTCAACCAGAAGTATGGTTTGGATTACTTGGAGACCTTTGCACCAGTGGCCAGGCTAGACACCATCAGGCTACTAGTTGCCTTAGCAGCACAGATGTAGTGGAAAATCCATCAACTCGATGTGAAGTCAGCATTTCTAAATGGATACTTAAAGAGGAGATCTATGTTGAGCAACCTCAAGGTTTTAAAGTGGCTGATAAAGAAGACATGGTTTACAAATTGAAGAAAGCCTTGTATGGCTTGAAACAGGCACCAAGGGCCTGGTATAGCAGAATCGACAGCTACTTAGTCAGTTTGGGATTTAAAAGGAGCACCAGTGAGCTAACTTTGTATGTTAAGAAGAAAGGAGTCAAAACACAGCTCATTGTATCCCTATATGTTGATGACCTGCTGGTGACAGAAGGAGACCAAACAATATTGGCAGATTTCAAAGCCAAAATAAAGCAGAAGTTTGAGATGTTTGACTTGGGGCAAATGTTCTATTTTTTAGGCATGGAAGTGACACAATCTCAAGAGGGAATTTTTCTAAGTCAAAAGGCCTTTTCTATGAGGATTTTAAACAAGTTTTCAATGCAAAATTGTAAAGCAATAAGCACACTAGTTGTTATTGGAGAAAAGTTATCGAGCCAAGGTGTTTTTGAGAAGGTAGTGAGTCAACCTATAGGAGCCTAGTTGGTTGTTTGCTATACTTGATTGCCACTAGACTAGACATTATGTTTGCAATAAGTTTACTCTCAAGATTCATGCATTGCTGCAATGAGAAGCACTTTCAAGCTGCAAAAAGGGTACTCAGGTACATCAAAGGTACACTGAGTTATGAAATGCTATATAGCAAGGCTGAAAGCCTAAAATTGGTTGGCTATACTGGCAGTGACTGGGCTGGTTCGATAGATGACATGAAGAGCACTTCAGGGTATGTTTTCACCCTTGGTTCAGCCATATTTTGCTGGAGCTCGAATAAGCAAAATGTTGTTACTCAGTCAACTGTTGAGGCAGAATATGTAGCAGCTGTTGGAGCTGTCAACCAAGCCATTTGACTAAGAAAGATCTTGGCTGATCTAAATCTTCATCAAAGGGAAGCAACAGAGATAATGTGTGACAACAAATCTGTTGTTACAATTGCAAAGAATCCTGTTTTCCATGGAAAGACAAAGCACTTTAACATCAAGCTTCATGTTGTAAGAGAAATGGAGCAAGCACGGGAAGTGAAACTGATTCATTACAATTCTGAAGACCAAATTGCTGACATTTTGACAAAGGCCCTTAGTGTGACACGATTCTTTCACTTGAGAGCTGAAATGGGAGTTTGCAACATGTTAACCAAGGAGAAGTGTTGAAGGTTGGTCAGCATGTAGCACCAGGAGCAGCCAAGAAGCACGCTATGCAACCCAAGCCATGCAGGAGCTGCTGAACCAAGTGCAGTTGTTGCCATTTAGTTCGTTTTGTTCTTTTTGGTTGTTGTAATGTAATCTTGTTCATTTTGAACTATGTTAGGTTGATGTTTGATGTAATTTGATAGTGATTTAGCTGTTAACACAGCTTTGTTCATGAGTGCAAGCTTTGTTTATCAAATTTCAATGTATTAGTGGTAGCAGGTGGTGTTTAGGTGACCATATACTGATTTTGACAAGCTAAATGCTTGGTTTTATGTATTGGCAATATGCCATTATTCATTTTTAATGAAAGTCTTCAGTATTTTTCATTCAATATATTCTCCACTTTTCTTTGCTTTTGTTTTTCAATTCTGTTCTTGAATTCTATTTGTTTCTTCAGCAAGTCTCGAGCCTTGTAGCTCAAGCTTCTGCTGAATCTTACTTGCTCTTGTTCTTAACACCAACAGGAATGAATGAGACAGTAGTAATCCCAATTCGGCTCCTTTACCATCCAACTTGGTTTGATTCGAAACACTTACCTAATATCACCAAGTAATTAATTAAAATTTAATTTGATCGAAAGTAAACATAAAATAAAACTAGTGTAGCAATAGAGGCAGTATTGGAAAAGCATTCGCGTAAACATAAAATAAAACTAGTGTAGCAATAGAGGCAGTATTGGAAAAGCATTCGCGTACGGAATTAAGAGATCCAGATTTAGCAAGTGTAGCAATTGCAAGCAGAAGCAGGACAAGGAAAAATATAAACTAAAGTCGTGCCTTTGTAACCTACTTAGGAATAGGATAGGATAGGAAGGTGTTAGATGTTTTGGATTAGAATATGTACACCATTACCAGGCTCTACGATCATTCTATAAGCAGGAGAATGTCGATATTTGGGCGACAGAGAGAAAGTAAATTTGGAGATAATGAGGGCAAGGACAATTTTTAACTGAACCATTGCCATGTTTCTGCCTAAGCACAAGCGAGAACCCACTCCAAATGGAATATAGGCTTGAGGGTACTTGCAAGCTTTAGAAACGCCATCACTGAACCTCTCTGGCTTGAATTCATTCGCATCTGAACCCCAAATCTCAACGTCCCGATGCAGAGTTGGTATCAGCGTCCACAAGCATGTTCCCTTGGGAATAGTAACATTTCCAAGTTGGATCTCCTCAAGCGCCTCCCTTGACACAAATGCCGCTGGCGGATATAAACGCAAGGCTTCTTGAATCACCATCGTTACCTGCAACCAACACCCTTGTATAATTTGTTAGCTTTAACTTTTAACAGTAGTGAGGAGTGTGAACTGAGATGTGCTCATTAATTTTACTTACAGTTTTCAGGCGGGACACCGAGTCTGCATCTGGCAAGCTGCCCCCGCAAACTTGGGCCACTTCTGCTCTAACACGAGATTGCCACTCAGGGTGCAGCGCAAGCAGCATGAGGCACCAGGAGGCGGCAACCGCAGTAGACTCGTGGCCAGCAAAATATATATTCTTGCAGTTATCAACTATGAAGTGCTTGGATGAATCCTCACCAAGACTTTGGTCATTCAATGCCCCTTCCAGTATCAAGTGCAATAGATCCTTCTCTGATGCCTCTTTGCATTTGCTTTCCCGCTCTTTCACTGTTTCCCAGATTAGGGACTCTATCTCTCTCTCCAAACTCAAGATCTCATTTTGCTTCTTCATTGGCAGAAGTCTGCATTTTCAATTGCATGAATGTCCATAAAAGATAAAAGGGTAGAAACACCTTTATATCTGGTCAAACTAATGTAAGATTCATAACTCATTGCCCCAAGTATCATCATTCATACCAACTTGTAAGGTATTATCCCTTTTAGCCATTGTATTTCATGGTTTTGTCTACACAAGACCCTGCCTTTACTGAGCTCCTTGGGAATATTTTTAGTTGATCACTCTAGATAACCATTAATCAGTTGTCTAATGTTTTTAACATTAAGGGATATAATGGAAACTTGGAAGGAATGAAAGAGAGGAGATAACATCTATATGCAAATTGACAGGTAGATGATTTATCTGAAGCTCATGATTAAGACAAGCACGTACGTACCCATAGCCTGGAACTCCAAAAAGAAAGCTTTGCTTGGAAATAGCTGTTTGAAGTTTCCTAAGCTTGGAAAAAATCTCTCTGCCTTTAGAATAAGAGCTCCCAAAACAAGCTCTAGCGATGACATCTGCTGTGAAGCCCCTCAAATCCTCATCCACTCTAATGTTTGCCATCACACCACTTTGGGCCTCAATGCTGTCCTCCCACTTTCTTACAAGAGGTTGCATGGACTCCACCATTAGCTCCACCATTACCTGCTGAATTAAATTTCACTCCATTAATTGCATTGGTTTCATCATTGCTGTTAGTTTTGCACGTGACTTATATTACTCTTAGTGCATACCTTGACCTTGTCCATGAAGAACTCGGGGGCAATTATTTTCCTCTGCTGTGCCCATAGGGGGCCATTGGATCTCAAAATGCCATTGCCGAGCATAGGTGCCAGTCTCTTTGTTATGTAAGAGGGCTTACCTAAATCCAAACTAATGCATTGGTTCATTTCTTTCACAAGCTCTGCCTGGTTCACATACAAGTGCTGCCTTGTCCCTGTTGAATACGTGTATATTGGACCTGCATTTTTACCAAAATTGATTGCTAGATGATGTTCATGTAAATCTTAATAAATACTATGTAGGACAAACTTTATGAAGGTAAAAAGAAATTTCTTATCTTTTACACGCGTCACGTGCGCATGTATGGACAAAAACTATAAAGCAAAAGAAGAAAGAAAGTGAGGGGTAAATAATTGATTAATGAATGGGGACCAGGTCTGAAACTGAAACACAAAGTTGAATGAAAATCCGCGTTTGCCCCAGCACTGCCAGCTCTGTTCCTGGCAGTTCTAGTTTTAATGCTATTCCCTCAGATTCATGACTTGTTAAACACTAGACCAATCTCCTTCAAATACTCCTACCAATATTATATCTTCAAGTCGTTGTCAGTGTCACCCACCCACCCTGTCTGTGTGTTGTGTTATAAGATAATTAATTTTCTGTAGAAGAAATTAAAAATAAAATTAGTGCTGGTTTTCTTATTTCTCCACACTGTACAAATTGTGGAGATCCATGTGACACCGTAGAGTAATATACCCCCAAAGAATCTACGCCTCTGTTTCTCTTCTGGGTTGGTCGACAAAGTTTACCCAAAAATGATCCGTACAATATGATGTTGCATGTGATAATTGCAATGGTACAGTGACAAACATTAAGAAAAATGAAAAACAGACAGCAGAGTTGTAAAAGCAGAAATATCCCACGTCATGGGGGAAGAGGGGGGGGGGGGGAAGGAAACAAAGAGTTATGTAGCTTAGTAGTTAAGTAGTAGAAGAGAGGAAGGGTGTTACCGTATTCCTTTCTCCACTGCACGAAATATGGGAAGAGAGAGGAAGTATAGTCGTGGGCAACAATATCGGCATTATTAGGAGTGGAGGTGAGAGCATTCAATTGGATCTTTTGCATCTCAGGGAGGTTGCCGTATATGAGTGAAGGTGATGGACCTTTGATACCCTGCATCCACAGCTTCCTCCTAAGCCTTTCCGACCTGAACCACATGCTGTTGTACAGATGATGAACCAAAAAACAAACCGCTCCCACAACAGCAACACTTATAGACAAAATATGGGACTCGTCCATTTTTTTTTTTCCAACTTTAGTTTTTCCTTTAGCTATAGATTATGTATTATTGGAAAGCAGAGGGAGGGAACATGAATGAAGGTGGCGGAAGCAAGAAGATGATAAGCTTCTATTTATAGCAACCAAGTAGGTGGAGTAGAGAGCGGTAATAGCCTATAGAGACATTAAGCTGCAGGAAGCAAAGGGGTAAAGAAGCACGCGCATGACATTTTCACATTCACCCTCCTGTTATTCGGCCCCATAAGTTGATTGGACGCATTGGACTGACCTGTGATAGACCTCGACCCCAAGGTTATTGGATTTGGGAGATTGAGGGTCCACATAGGGACATCACTTAACCCTTTATTTATATAATAATAAATTATGCCCTATATACACCAACTTGTTGCATTTATGTTTTAATCACTACTCAATCACTATTATTGTCTACTTATACGGTTCCCTTGCTTTAATTCCCTGGATCAGTGACAGTAGGATTAAAATGGGAATTAGCCACTTAATGAGATGCATGAATTTCTGAGAAATGTATGACGATGGCAACTGTTTTGTAGTACTAGTAATATGAAGATATTCATTTGTATGGAGAACAAAACAAAATGAGTGACCCACATGGGATAATGCAATGCCGACAACTGGGGTCAACAGTGAGTGGGTGGATGAATAAGCTAAAAAAGTAAATATAATAACAATAATATTTGGTTGTAGTATAAGAAAATGATTATATAGAGAGAAAGAAAGCCTTCTCTGTATCTGTGCTGTGCCTGGTTTGGTGCAAAACGGAAATGAAATAATGCAAAATGAGTGGTCCAAAGACGAGGAAGATACGTGGGCGGTCAAAAGAAACTGAAGAGATCTGGGGAGCGGGTGAGGACAACCAGCAGCACCGTCTAATTAGTATAATTCATTTCATAGAAGAATACTCCTACTATATCCTTCCTTTGCCTCAAGGACCACTTCCACCTCAGCCTTTGTACCGATTTCTTCATATCTAAATCGGGCTGTGTGGGGCTTTGCTAGCCATGCACCACCTTTTCCTTTTGCTTAAATAGGAGTAGCAGGCGCTATTCATTTCATGTAATCCCCTAGTAAAGTATTCAATTACACTGCTAAAAATGTTTTCACTAGTAGGTGGTATTCACCTGGCACAATTTGTAGTAGCAAATTAAGTATTTTTAGGCACTTAAAACAACTTATTTTTAAGTCATTTTATATTATTTTAATGCATTTTCAGTTTTAGTAGTTTATATTTAATTATTAGCAAAATAAACATTTTTATACATTTTTTTAGTGTTTCAACAACCCATTAGGTCAAAACAAGCCTCGAGAATGACTAATAGACCACTTGAGTGTGCAGGGTGTCATTTCAGGTCAAAAAATATAAACAATGACTATCATGTCTCGAAATAGGCATGCAGTGTTGCGACAAAGAACTTTGAAGCCAAAAACGTAATCCAAGGACGAAATAGGGTGTGTGTATCTGTACGCCTAGACCGAACAGGTATCTTAGATGGTAATCCTTAGTAAAGATGAGACCTAATAGGTATTCTTAGCTAAGGGTGGTAAATAACTCAATTAAGGTTAATTAATAGCTTAATTATATAATTAGGGATTTAATCGATCATAGGCCGAGAGTTCGCACCATTGACACTAGGAATAGAAAATTTCATTAGGTTAATTAATTTAATTGGTTTAATTAGTTTAATTAATATTTTACTTCTGAATCAACACTACTTCTGAATCAACACTACTAATCTGAATCAACACTACTTCTGAATCAACACTACTAACTCGTGACTCAAATAGATTAGTAATTATTTTAGTAATAAATTTCTTCTTCAATCTGTAATTCCTTTAGTATGACCCTCATAATGCTTCCCAAACGTTTCATTGTAAACTAACTATATTACAATTTGACATGTTCGCTTCCAGATATCACGGTTAACTATATATATTTTATTTGCACGATTTTTACTCCAAACGTTCAAACGTCTAGATATGGTTATGTATAATGGAGTCTTTCAAACCCAGTCAAATATAGGGTTCTATTATAAATTTTACTTTAATCTTGCCAACCTTATCTATGTAATCATATATATATATAACATAATAAGGTACATAGGATATATGTGCGACAAGTGGTGTTCTCCCATTATTTATTTATTTTTTATTTATAGCCTAATTTGCATGTTAAAATACAGATTTCAATTAATATCTCCCTTCAAACTCAAGGTGGTGTTGTGGATTGTAGCTTGAGTTTGGAAACTAAGTCTTGAAATCTGATTGGAAGATGTGTCTTTGTGAAAATATCTGCGATCTGAGATGATAAGGAAATAGAAGCCAGGTGTAGAGTGCCATGAGTAACATGATGTTGTACAAAATGACAGTCAACCTCTATGTGTTTTGTACATTTATAAAACACATCATTATAAACGATCTAAATTGCACTGTGATTATCACAATGTAAAACAATAGCAGTAGGAGATGAGAGTCTTATATCTTCAAGTAGTCGGCATAGCTAAAGTAACTTCAAAGTGGCATCAACAAGAACATGATATTTGAATTTGGTTCTAGAGTGAGCAAGAACAATATGTTTCTTACTTCGCCAAGAAATAAATAAATCACTTAGAAAGTCAAACCATACAAAGCACGTTGAATTTTGCACACTTGATTGGGAGAATGAGAATACCCTGGTGGAGGATGCATGTAGATTTCCTCTTGTAAATCACCATTGAGAAAAGGCATTCTTGACATCTATCTGATGCAATTTCCAGTGTTTAACTGCAGATATGGCCAATAGACTACAAACAGAAGTGAGACGAGTAAACATTTCCTCATAGTCAACACCATACTCTTAGGTGTATCCTTTGGCCACAAGCCAAGCTTTATGGCGCTCAACAGATCCATTAAAACGGGTTTTGATTTTTTACACTCATTTATAGCCAATTGGTATCTTGTCAGGAAGAAGATCAACTAGATCCCAAGTATGAGTTTTCTCTAATTCCTAAAGTTCATCAGACATTGTTTGCTGCCAAGTAGGATTAATACTAGCCTCACGATAGGATTGGGCCTCATGGAGAGTGACAAGGGCAAAAAATAATAATAATATTTTAAGTGAGAAGATGGTTCTCTTACCTTGTTAAACAAAAAATAACAGAAGTAGGAATAGGATTTTTAACTGGTTCAGATTCAGTGGATGTAGAAGAGAAAGATGGAAGAGAACTGAGCTCATTGGATGCATTAGAACAAGGGAAAAACTCAACAAAGAAGAAAACTTAACATCTTCCTAGAAGGTAACATGTCGAGAGATGCGCAATTTGTTGGATATTGTATCCCAACAGCGATAGCCTTTATGCTTAATGTCATACCCAAGAAAACAACAAAGACGAGCACGAGGTTCAAGTTAAGAAAGTTCATGAGGTTGGAAGAGTACAAAGCAAGCACATTCAAAAGTTTCGAAAAATGAATAATTTGGAGAGTTGTGAAAAAGCGTTCATGCAGAGAGAAATCAATAAGAACTTTAGTGGGTATATGGTTGATTTTATGGACAGTGGTTAAAGCAGTTTCCCCCCATAATTTTTAGGACATTTGGCTGAAAGAAAGAGGGCCCTAGTGAAACCCAGGATGTCTCTATGTTTACGCTCAACTTGGCCATTTTGTTAGGAAGTATAGGAACAAGAACATTGAACTTGAGTGTCTTGTTGAGCAAAGAATTGGAGAAGAAATGATTCTTTGTATTTTGCAGCATTATCAGTATGAAAAGTTGTTATAGTATAAGAAAATAGTGTTGGAACATTTTCAAATATTTATAGTGTTCCAATAATTATAAATGAATGGGTGTAATTAATCAAAAAATTATATTTTTTGATTTTTTGAAAAAGAATTATAACTATTTAAATAATATTATTTGAATAGTTATAATTAAATGAATAATTCTGTGTTTATTTTAAAGACATTATTATTCAGAAAGACACCTATTGATGAAAGATGTCTCTATGAAAAGACATGAAACAAATTCTAATATTCTTTCTTTCCTTCCTTCATTTTCTAATATTATTAGATTATTCTATAAAGTATTACTGTAGAAATCCTTTATAAAAATTGAGTTTCTTGTCATACATTGCTCAGTGTGTAGTGGGCTATTCTCGTCAGTGCAAAACGCAAATAGTTATTGGCTTCATTGTATCCTCGAGGTTAATTTGCTTGAAACTCGTTTGCACACCGAAGATAGGTGGGGGCGAATATAACCTTAAAGATAGTGGTTTGATACACGCCTCGGAGCCTTGTCCTATTTATTCTTCTATTCGAGTTCCTTTCGTGTGTTCGAGATTTTTCTTATCGAAGATTTGTACTAACAATTTTAAGGTTATATTTCAAGATGACTACCACAACACATGAAAGTGGAACACTAAAGGAGTTGGCTTCCAATTTTGTCAAACTTGATCAATTTGATAGTGGCAATTTTCGACGATGGCAAAAAAAGATGCACTTCTTATTATCAACTTTGAATATTGCTTATGTTTTGGATACTCCAAGACCTGAAGAGACTGAAAACGAATCTGTTGCTGCAACTCGAGAAAGACAAAAATGGGACAATGTTGATTACATGTGCATGGGCCACATATTGAATGGTTTATCTGATGGTTTGTTCGACACCTACCAAAATGAGGTCACTTCTAAAGAATTATGGGACAAATTGGAGACAAGATACATGACTGAAGATGTTACAAATAAGTAATTTATTATCAGCCGTTTCAATAATTATCAAATGGTTGATGGTCGTTCTGTTATGGAACAATTCCGTGATATTGAAAAGATGTTAAATCAATTCAAGCAATATGATGTGAAAATGGATGAAATGATTGTTGTATCCTCCATAATAGACAAACTTCCTCCATCTTAGAAAGACTTTAAAAGAAGTCTAAAATATAAGAAAGAGGAAATATCTCTTGAGGCTTTGGCAAATCATTTTTGTATTGAAGAAGAATATCGAAAGCAAGATCAGAATTTAAATTCTGAAAATGCCAAAGTGCATGTTACGGAGGAAGTACAGACTACTAAACCATTCAAGAGAAAGTTCAAACAGACTAATAGAGCACTTAAGTTCAAAAAGAAACAAAAGGGCTTATGCTATCATTGTGGTAAGCCGGGACATTTCAAGAATGAATGTCGATTTTTAAAGAAGAAATCATCTTCTAAGGCTGATAATAACGAAAAGTTCGTTGCAATGATCTGAAATTAATATGGCACAAGATGATACCAGAGCAACCAAACATGTGTGCAAAGATAAAAACATGTTCCAAAGTTCACACAATGTGAAAATGACAATGTCTTGTACATGGGAAATTCTTCCACTGCAGTAATCAAAGTCAAAGGGTCTGTTGAACTACAATTCACTTCTGGAAATGTTTTAACCTTAAATGATGTATATTATGTACCAGAAGTTAGGAAGAATTTAGTGTCTTGAAGTCTGTTGAATAAGTTTGGTTTCAAACTTGTTTTTGAGGCAGAAAAGTTTATATTGTCTAATGGAGGAATTTTTGTAGAGAAAGGGTATATGTATAAGAGTATGTTCAAACTGAATATTATTAATAAGAATAAATGTATATTATGTACCAGAAGTTAGGAAGAATTTAGTGTCTGGAAGTCTGTTGAATAAGTTTGGTTTCAAACTTGTTTTTGAGGCAGATAAGTTTATATTGTCTAAGGGAGGAATTTTTGTAGGGAAAAGGTATATGTATAAGAGTATGTTCAAACTAAATATTATTAATAAGAATAAAAATACTATTTCTACTTATATGGTTGAATCTTTTTGTTTATGGCATTATAGATTAGGTCATTTGAATTATAGAAAATTGAATGACATGTATAAGTTAGATTTAATTCCTATTTTTAATAATAATATTGAAAAATGCAATACATGTATATTGACTAAAATTACAAGAAACCCTTTCCCTAAGGTTAAAAGAAAAACAAAATTCCTTGATTTGATACATAGTGATTTATGTGACATGCATAATACTCCTACATTAGGTGGAAAGAAATATTTTGTTACTTTTATTGATGATTGTTCTAGATATTGTTATGTATATTTATTGCATTCAAAAGATGAAGCGCTTGATAAATTTAAAGTTTATAAATTTGAATTTGAACTTTAGTGTGAATCATTTATCAAGTGCTTAAGATCGGATAGAGGTGGAGAATACTATAATCCAAGTTATTTTGAATCTACTGAGATTGTCCATTAAGTTTCAACCCCTTACACACCACAACAAAATGGTGTAGCTGAAAGGAAAAATAGAGTTGATGCAGTCGTTGAGAGCACAAAAAATATCCTATTTCCTACAAAATGATGAAAAAGAACAGTAAATGAGAAATAGAGTCGATTCCTCAGAGATCGGATTGCACGAATACTTGTTCTCAAAATCCTGAGTAGAATCGTGCCCAAGAAAACTTGCGTTCTTGAAAAAAATGAAAAATAGAATTTTAAAGTAATTGATCTGGGAATAAAATAAAAATGAAATTAAAAGCTGAATTGAATTTTCGAAAATTAAAAGTAAAAATAAAGTTAAGAGAAAAAGATTTCTTATGGTAATTTTTCAGCCTCCGGTTGTCTCGATTCTCCTTAGGTACAATCCTTGGCTTTTAAGTGACATTTCTCAAGCAGAATAAGCCAGTTATAGTGGAAGAGGACACCTATGACCACTAACTCTAAGAATTTAGACTTAAGATTTGGTGGAACCTGACTCTAGCTAATAATCACTTTTGTGGGATTATCTCATGCTAGATCATCACTTCCCAACGGTGAATACCACGCTATTTTGTCTCTTGGACTCGCCAGCCTTTGACGCAGAAAGCCAACGAGCTGACTGTGCAACCTTCCTAAAACATACAAAGATGTCGTTCCTTGCACAAGTTGAAAAGATCACCTATTAAGGGACATGGACGGAAGCGTCAGCCCCGTAATGCGAAAAAGCGATGAATACCCTGTTGAAAAGGTTAAGCGCGGGTTCTAAGCCTCATGAACCTTTTTGGGGAATTTCGACAACCTTCGGTTAGATGGACTTAGTGGCTATGATTTTTGGGGAAAACAAATAAAAATAATGAAAAAGAAATTTTTAATTGAAATATGAAAAGAACAAAAAGACTAAATTTATGGGGGAGAGAGTGTTACAGTAAAAGATGCATAAAATTTGTGTCACTTCATCTCCTATTTATAGTACTAAGAAACCTAGCCTATTCCTAGTTAAATTCTAAAAGATAAATACAAATAAATAAAGATAATTGAAGATAATTAAAGATAAATGAAAATAAATCCTAAAATTAAATCTAAATAATAATCCTTAATAATTATCCTAATACAATTAAACATTAAATAGAGTCTTGTGCTATAAAATCTCTTCTTTTGCACTTTTGTCCTTATGTCTTCCATACTTGCATTTTTGGCACCACATTTTTCCCTATGTCACATGTTGGCCCATTGTATCTTCAAATTTGCACTTTTTGCCTTTAAATTTCCTTTTTGCCTCTAATTTAGTCCCTGAAAGATAAAAGCCCATAAATAGCACAAATTAGTAAGGTCATACTCAAAATAAACATGCAATTAGCATATAAAATATGTCATTTTAGAGTATTATCAAGAGTCTTGACTAAAATGGTAAATTCAATGTCATCATATTCAAGTCCTGGAAAAGGTTTTTAGAGAGAAGTTGTTCTAACAGCTTGTCATATATTGAATAGAGTTCCTAATAAGAAAACTAAAATAACCCCCTATGAACAATGGAAGAAAAGGAAACCAAACATTAATTATTTGAAGGTTTAGGGTTGTAGAGCTATTGTCAAAGTTTCAACACCTAAACGTAAAAAGTTAGGTGAAAGAGGAATTAAATTCATATTTATAGGATATGCACATAATAGTAAGGCATATAGGTTCATAGTAATTGAACCAAATGATTCAATTTCAATTAATACTGTTTTTGAATCAAGAGATGCTATTTTTGATGAAAATAGATTTAATTCTATATCAAGACAATTATAGCCACAACAATTGATTCATTCTTCAAATGAGAATGAGATTTCATTGGAACAAATTGATAATAATGATGAATCTTGTCAAGAATTAAGAAGAAGTAAGAGGATTAAAAAGGTCAAAGATTTTGGACCAGATTTCATTATGTTTCATGTAGAAGGAAAAGGTTAAAGTATATGCAATAAGATACCTTATTGTTATAATACGGAATCTGATCCTATTACATTTAAAGAGGCAATGAAATCTCAAGACTCTGCTTTTTGGAAAGAAGCAATAAATGATGAGATGGATTCAATAATGGGAAATCAAACTTGGATCTTAGTTGATCTTCTACCGGGTTCCAAACCAATAGGTTGTAAATGGATCTTCAAAAAGAAAATGAAGGTCGATGAAACCATTGATAAGTTTAAAGAAAGGTTGGTAGCCAAAGGTTTTACATAAAAACAAGGTATTGATTACTTTGATACCTATGCTCCAGTAGCAAGAATTGCTACAATTAGACTCTTAATATCACTTACCTCTATATATAATTTGGTTGTTCACCAAATGGATGTTAAAAAATGCATTCTTAAATGGTGAATTGGAAGAGGAAATGTACATGGAACAACCGGAAGGATTTGTTGTTCCAGGACAAGAGCATAAGGTTTGTAAGGTTGTTAAATCTTTATATAGACTTCAAAAAGCACCAAAATAATGGCACCAAAAGTTTGGCAATGTTGTTTTAGCTATGGCTATAAAATAAATGAATCTGATAAGTGTATATATAGAAAATTTAAAAATGGAAAAGGTGTCACAATTTACTTATATGTAGATGACATGTAACAGTCTAGTTTTGACCCTAGTCGGAATAGTGGTTTCGAGACCGTAAATTCGAGTCTAAAAAATATTTTAATATTAAATTTATGTGTCTGTGATATGTGAATTTACATCTGTGAAATCTCTGTGATTTAATTTGTCCGTTTATGTGCTTAATTATAAAAAAAAGGACCTAATAGCATAAAATATAAAAGTTGTGTGCTAGATGTTTAAATGCTTATTTGAGGTGGCTTTCTAGAGTAAAGGTCCTTATGTGGTTATTTGACCATTGGGAGTTTAAATAGACATAAAAGGACATGTGTTAGGTGAAATTATAATAGTTTAATAAAGGTTATAATAGTCAAATGTTTAATAAATTAATATATGTCATAACAAAGCATGAGAATAGGCAATTTTTATGCCTTGTTTGTACCGAAAATTTGAAGAACAAAAGAAAAAATAAAGAGTTCTAGGGTTCGGCTAGTTGAAAGCTTAATTCGGGTATGTTTTTGCTTCGATTTTTGATAATTTTTATGTTTTTGTGATCGTTGCTAAGTGTACTATAAAGCCCATGCCTCAATTTTTGATTTTACTGATGATTTGAAAATGTGTCATGGATGAATTCATGAGTTTTGTGTTGCTAAATGGTGAAATATGAAAGCTTGATGTTGAGTTTACATGTTTTGTCTTTGGATTGTAGTTAGATTTGAGTAAATTGAGCTAATTTGTAAAAATGTTATTTTGAAGGACTAAAATGTGAAATAAATGAAATGTGTGAACTTGTATGAGAGTTATGAAAATTCGGCTAAGCTTGTATACAAACAAATTATGTGTATTTTGTGATTTTGGGAAAGAGGGACTAAAGTGTCAAAATGTTAAAACATGAGGGCTAGTTTGCATATTACCCTAAATGTTTGATTATGGATTAAATTGAATTATTTGGTAAATAAAAGGATTAATTTTGAATACTTATAGATCAAGAAAGGAGGATTTCGGATTTAGATCGAGGGAAGTCGAAGATTATAGAATAAACGTTCGAGTCGACAACTTCGTACTTAAAATATGATGTTAATTAAGTTTTGATGCCTTAATTATACATGGTTTGTATATAATTAAATTGGATGATATGATGATGAATCGGAAGTTTTGGCACTAAGTGTGCGATTTAAACTATCTTGGCACTAAGTGTGTGATTTAAATTAGCTTCGGCTATTTGAGGCACTAAGCGTGCGATACCAACTTAGTCTCGGTTATTTGAGATGGCACTAAATGTACGAAAATATTTATTTTAGGCTAACCATATAGCATTAAGTGTGCAGATGTCTAAAATACAAATAAGTTATAGAAAGTCCTATAACATTCACAAGAGGTGAGTATGTAAGTGTATAAGTACGGGAATTTTCATGTATGTATAATACCTAAGTGGGAGATGATGTTATGTATATGAATTTCATTGAGTTGGTATAGATTTATGGATTGAAATTATGCAAATACATATATACTGTTATATTATGTTTCATATATTATGAATGATTTGAGTACGAGCTTACTAAGCTTTTGGAAGCTTACTTTGTGTGTATTTGTATTGTTTTATAGATATCGTAGCTACTGAAGGCTCGGGGGTAGTCGAGGATTGTAACTACATTATCGACCTCATTTTGGTACTTTTGAAAATGTACATATTTTAATGTATGGCATGTATAGGCTAGAAGGATTATGTTTATAAGTTTTGTTATGTATATTTTTTTCCATAAGAGTTAGCTAACAAATGATAAGTTGTTTATGGTTTTGGTGTAAGTTTGTAATGTGTTAAGTTTTAATGTGTTTTAGTCATTCTTAAACATGGAATTGGTTGAAAATTTTGGTATGAATGTTGTATATCATTGCTTGTAGGTTTGACCCAAAGAAAAATGACAAATTGGCTTAAACCAAGCCTGCATTGTGCCACACGGTCAGGGAACACGGGCGTGTCTTGTGGCCGTGTAAGAAAAACAGTATTCTCTTAAAAATCACATAGCCTTGACACGGGCGTGTCATATGGCCGTGGGCTAAAGTCAGTAGCTAGCTAAGTATCACACAGCCATAGTACACGGGCGTGCCTATTGGTTGTGTGAAAAAATCAGTATGCATGCTCTATTTTGGCACGGCTAATTCATATGGGTGTGTCTGATGCCCGTGGGAGACACACGGCCTAGACGCACGGACATGTGACCTCAACAGAATTGAAAATTTTTTTATGTTCTGAGTTTTATGAATGTGTTTGGTTTAGCTCTAACCATTCTAAAACGTATGTTTTAGGTCTCGTGGACCATCTTATGAGATAGATTGCTTATGAAAAGATATTAAATAATATATGTGATTCTGAATTGGTCTGAGATGTTCAGTCAGTCTGGTAATGCCTTGTAACCCTAATCTGATATCGGTTACGGGTTAGGGGTGTTACATTTTATTGGTATCAAAGCTATGGTTTAGTCGGTTCTAGGACGACCATAGCATTTGTGAGTCTAGCTATACATGCCATATAATTGAAACTGCGATAGTGTGATGAATCCTGACATTGAAATGTGCTTTTGTATAACAATGGATCCTGATAGAGCTGTAGCTGATGATGTTGAAAGCAGTGCGCCTGCTCCCACGCAAGGGACGATGCAAGCTGATTCTAGACCGGCTACGAGTAGCCGTGATGGTGAGGCTAAGCAAGCCTTCTATCAAATGATGAATGATTGGTTTACACAATACATTAGAACCAATCCGGCTGTACAACAACCTCCACCCCCGGTTAATTCTCCTTAAACTCATGTTATGCCACCAGTAAATTCGATACAGTTGAGTAGACCACTAGTTGATAAGATTAGAAAACACAGGGCTGAAGAGTTTCGAGCTACAACAAAGGATGATGATGAAAAAATTGAGTACTGGTTAGAGAACACAATAAGAGTATGTGATGAATTGTCTTTGAGCCCTGAAGAATGTATAAAATGTGTTGTTTCTCTTTTGAGAGATACGGCGTATCATTAGTGGAAGACTTTGACATCCGTGGTTCCGAGTGAACGAGTTACTTAGGATTTCTTCCAACCTGAATTTCGGAAGAAATATATCAGTCAAAGATTCATTGATCAGAAACGCAAAAAGTTTCTTGAGCTTAAACAAAGCCATATTTCTGTCACAGAATACGAGCGAGAATTTGTGAGGCTAAGTCAATATACTCGTGAATGTGTATCTACGGAAGCAATAATGTGTAAGAGATTTGAAGATGGCTTGAATGAGGATATTCATTTGCTAGTTGATATTCTAGAAATCAAGGAATTCGTGGTACTTGTTGAACGAGCATGTAAAGCGGAAGATCTTGGGAAAGAGAAAAGAAAGGCTGAGTTTGAAGTCAGAGATGTAAGAAAGAAATCTTCGGGTAAATCATTTCAACCTAGATCCAAGAAGTTTAGATGTGATAGCAGTCGTTCAAAGGCTAGTGTTGGATATTTAAATAGAGACCGTGTTAGATCGCAATCGAATTACAAATCTTCAGCCACGTCTATTGCTAGTTTTGATAATGCAAAGAATGAAAGGCCTGAATGTGATCAGTGTGGAAGACGACACTTTGGTGAATGCTGGGGAAAGAATAATAACCGAGCTTGTTATAGTTGTGGTTCAAGAAACCATTTTATTAAAGACTGTCCAAATTTAGCTGAAAAAGATAATGTTCAGAATCTGAGACTGAGTGGTAATATTTCTCGTGGTAGACTTCCTAGAAATTTGGGAAATGTGAGTGGTAGTCAGAGAGGAACGAAAAACACAGCCGTTAGATCTGAGGCTCGTGCACCTGCTAGAGCGTATGCTATCTGAGCTCGAGAGGAAGCTTCATCGCCAGATGTCATTACGGGTACATTTACTCTCTATGATACTTCTGTGATTGCTTTGATAGATCCTGCATTAACACATTCATATATATGCATGAACTTAGTGAACAGTAAGACTTTGCCTGTAAAGTCTACTGAGTTTGTAATTAGAGTTTCAAACCTCCTAAGCAGATGTGTTCTGGTTGATAAAGTTTGTGAAAATTGTCCGTTAATGTTTCGAGATAATTATTTTCCGGTTAATCTGATGTTATTACCGTTTGATGAGTTTGATATAATCTTGGGTATGGATTGGTTAACTTTGCATGGCGCTGTGGTGAATTGTAAACAGAAAACTATTGAATTGAGATGCAAAAATGATGAAATAGTTAGAATTGAATCTAGTGGTTTGAATGGATTATCTGCTGTGATATCTTCGATGGAAGCTTTAAGTATTTTGAGAAAAGGTTGAGAAGCTTACTTTGCATATGTGATTGATTCGAGAGTATCAAAAAAGAAGGTTGAATCTGTGCCTGTTGTTTGTGAATTTCTTGATGTATTTCCTGAAGAACTTCTGGGATTACCTCCGGTTAGCGAGGTAGAGTTTGGCATTGAATTGGTACTTGGCACTACTCCGATTTCAATAGCTCCGTATAGAATGGCTCTAACCAAGTTAGAGGAATTGAAATCTCAGTTGCAAGAATTGACCGATCGAGGGTTTGCTAGACTGAGTTTTTCACCTTGGGGTGCTCTGGTTTTATTTGTGAAAAAAAAATGGTACGATGAGAATGTGTATAGATTATCGTCAGTTGAACAAAGTGACTGTCAAGAATAAGTATCCCCTGCCCCGAATTAATGATTTGTTTGATCAGTTGAAAGGAGCTACTGTGTTTTCGAAAATAGATTTGAGATCGAGCTACTATGAGTTACGAGTGAAAGATTCAGATATTCCAAAGACTGCTTTTAGAACAAGGTACGGGCATTACGAATTTTTAGTTATGCCTTTTGGATTAACGAATGCACCTGCTGTATTTATAGATTTAATGAATAGAATTTTCAGACCGTATCTTGATCATTTTTTTGTTGTATTCATTGATGATATTTTGATTTATTCACGTGATGAATTTGAACATGTTGAACATTTGAAATTAGTGCTACAAACTTTGCGAGATAAACAATTGTATGCAAAGTTTAGTAAATGTGAATTCTGGTTGCGAGAAGTTGGTTTTCTGGGTCATATTGTATCAACCTCTGGTATCCGAGTTGATCCGAGCAAGATTACAGTTATTCTGGATTGGAAGCCTCCGAGGAATGTATCTGAAGTCCACAGTTTTCTGGGATTATAGACGATTTGTAAAATATTTCTCTGTGATAGCAACTCCTTTGACAAAATTGCTTCAGAAAGATGTAAAATTTGAGTGGTCTGAGAAATGTCAGAAAAGTTTTGATCGGTTAAAAGCTCTGTTAACTGAAGCTCCGATATTGGTACAACCTAAGTCAGGTAAAAAATTCGTTATTTACAGCGATACTTCATTAAATGGACTAGGTTGTGTTTTAATGCAAGAAGGAAAAGTTTTGCTTATGCTTCGAGATTGTTGAAGCCGCATGAGAAGAACTATCCAACTGACAACCTCGAGTTAGCTGCTATTGTGTTTGCTTTGAAAATTTGGCGTCACTATCTGTTTGGTGAGAAATGTCACGTGTTTTCTGATCATAAAAATCTAAAGTATTTAATGACGCAAAAAGATTTGAATCTGCGACAGAGAATGTGGTTAGAACTGCTCAAAGACTATGAACTTGTGATTGATTATCACCCGAGAAAAGCAAATGTAGTTGCTAATGCTTTGAGTCGAAAATCGTTATTTGCAATAAATGCTCATTTAGTTCTGTCTAATAATGGTTCAGTTTTAGCTGAATTAAAAGCGAGACTTTTGTTTTTACAACAGATTAGTGAAGCTCAAAAGGTTGATAATGTGATTATGGCTAAACGAACTCAGTGTAATTCTGATTCTGATTCTGACTTCCGAATAGATGATGATGACTGTCTAAGGTTCAGAAATAGACTTTGTGTTCCGAGAAATCCAGAGTTGATTCGGATGAATTTGAGTGAAGCTTACAGTAGTAGATTTTCTGTACACTCGAGAAGTATGAAAATGTATAACGATTTGAAACAATTATATTGGTAGCTGAGAATGAAAAGAGATATTTTTTATTTTGTTTCGAGATGTTTAACTTGTCAGCAAGTTAAAGTTGAGCATCAGGTTCCATTTGGATTATTACAACCGGTTATGATTCCGGAGTGGAAATGGGATCGAGTGACCATGGATTTTGTTTCGGGTTTGCCTTTATCTCTGAAAAAGAAGGACGCAATTTGGGTTGTAGTTGATCGTTTGACGAAATTAGCTCATTTTATTCCGATTCGGTTTTATTATTCGCTTGATAAGCTAGCTGAGTTGTATATTTCTGATATTGTGATATTACATGTTGTGCCATTGTCGATAGTGTTAGATAGAGACCCAAGATTTACATCGCGATTTTGGAAGAAATTTCAAGATGCTCTGGGTACTAAATTACACTTTAGCACTGCTTTCCATCCGCAAATGGACGGACAATCTGAATGGATTATTCAGATACTCGAGGATATGTTGAGATGTTGTATTCTTGAGTTTGAAGGTACGTGGGAACAATATTTACCTTTGATTGAATTCGCTTATAATAATAGTTTTCAAACGAGAATTAAAATGGCACCGTACGAAGCCTTATACGGTAGAAAGTGTAGAATTCTGTTATACTGGACTGAGCTCAGCGAGAATAAGATTTACGATATTGATCTGATAAAAGAAACATAACATAAAGTGAAAATAATTCGAGATAGTCTGAAAGCTGCCTCTAATCATTAGAAATCATATGCGGATTTGAAAAGAAAAGACATTTAATTTGAGATTTGTGACAAACTATTTCGGAAAGTATCTCCGTGGAAGAAAGTGATTCGGTTTGGTAGAAAAGGCAAGTTGAGTCCGAGGTTCATCGGGCCGTATGAAATCATTGAGCGAGCTGGGCTAGTTGCTTATAGATTGAGATTACCATCTGAATTAGAAAAGATACATAATGTGTTTCACGTATCGATGCTTCGACGATATAGTTCTGATCCATCCCATGTAATATCCCCTTCTGAAATTGAGATTCAATCTGATAGACTTACGAAGAAAAGCCGATTCATATTTTAGCTCACGAGATTAAAGAGTTACGAAACAAGAAAATTTCATTAGTTAAAGTGATGTGCCATCGACACGGTGTTGAAGAAGCCACGTGGGAGCCTGAAGATTTATTGAGACAACAATATCCGAATCTGTTTAACTGTAAGATTTTCGGGGACGAAAATCCCTAAGGGGGAGAATTGTAACAGTCTGGTTTTGACCCTAGTCGGAATAGTGGTTTCAGAACCACAAATCCGAGTCCAAAAAATATTTTTAATATTAAATTTATGTGTCTGTGATATATGAATTTACATCTATGAAATATCTGTGATTTAATTTGTCCGTTTATGTGCTTAATTATGAAAAAGGACCTAATAGCATAAAATATAAAAGCTGTGTGCTAGATGTTTAAGTGCTTATTTGAGTTGGCTTTCTAGAGTAAAGGTCCTTATGTGGTTATATGGCCATTGGGAGTTTAAATAGACATAAAAGGACATGTGTTAGGTGAAATTATAATAGTTTAATAAGGGTTATAATAGTCAAATGTTTAATAAATTAATATATGTCATAACAAAGCATGAGAATAGGCAATTTTTATGCCTTGTTTGTACCGAAAATTGGAAGAACAAAAGAAAAGATAAAGAGTTCTAGGGTTCGGCTAGTTGGAAGCTTAATTCGGGTATGTTTTTGCTTCGGTTTTTGATAATTTCTATGTTTTTGTGATCGTTGCTAAGTGTACTATAAAGCTCATGCCTCAATTTCTGATTTTGTTGATGATTTGAAAATGTGTCATGGATGAATTCATGAGTTTTGTGTTGCTAAATGGTGAAATATGAAGCTTGATGTTGAGTTTACATGTTTTGTCTTTGGATTGTAGTTAGATTTGAGTAAATTGAGCTAATTTGTAAAAATGTTATTTTGAAGGACTAAAATGTGAAATAAATGAAATGTGTGGACTTGTATGAGAGCCATGAAAATTCGGCTAAGCTTGTATACAAATAAATTATGTGTATTTTGTGATTTTGGAAAAGAGGGACTAAAGTATCGAAATGTGAAAACATGAGGGCTAGTTTGCAAATTACCCTAAATATGTGATTATGGATTGAATTGAATTATTTGGTAAGTAAAAGGATTAATTTTGAATACTTATAGATCAAGAAAGGAGGATTTCGAATTTAGATCGAGGGAAGTCAAAGATTATAGAATAAACGTTCGAGTCGACAACTTCGAGTACGAGGTAAGTTCGTACTTAAAATATGATGTTAATTAAGTTTTGATGCCTTAATTATACATGGTTTGTATATAATTAAATTGGATGATATGATGATGAATTGGAAGTTTTGGCACTAAGTGTGCAATTTAAACTATCTTGGCACTAAGTGTGCGATTTAAATTAGCTTCGACTATTTGAGGCATTAAGTGTGCGATACCGACTTAGTCTTGGTTATTTGAGATGGCACTAAGTGTGCGAAAATATTTAGTTTGGGCTAACCATATAGCACTAAGTGTGCATATGTCTAAAATACAAATAAGTTATGGAAAGTCTTATAACATTCACAATATGTGAGTATGTAAGTGTATAAGTACGAGAATTTTCAGGTATGTATAATACCTAAGTGGTAGATGATGTTATGTATATGAATTTCATTGAGTTGGTATAGATTTATGGATTGAAATTATGCAAATACATATATGTTGTTATATTATGTTTCATATATTATGAATGATTTGAGTACGAGCTTACTAAGCTTTTGGAAGCTTACTTTGTGTGTATTTGCATTGTTTTATAGATATCATAGCTACTGAAGGCTCGGGGATAGTCGAGGATTGTCACTACACTATCGACCTCATTTTGGTACTTTTGAAATTGTACATATTTTAATGTATGGCATGTATAGGATAGAAAGATTATGTTTATAAGTTTTGTTATGTATATTTTTTTTCCATGAGAGTTAGCTAACAAATGATAAGTTGTGTATGGTTTTGGTGTAAGTTTGTAATATGTTAAGTTTTAATGTGTTTTGGTCATTCTTAAACATGGAATTGGTTGAAAATTTTGGTATGAATGTTGTATATCATTGCTTGTAGGTTTGACCCAAAGAGAAATGGCAAATTGGCTTAAACCAAGCCTGCATTGTGCCACACGGTCAGGGAACACAGGCGTGTCTTGTGGCCGTGTAAGAAAAATAGTATTCACCTAAAAATCACACGGCATTGGCACGGGCATGTCATATGGCTGTGGGCTAAAGTCAGTAGCTAGCTAATATGGTCGTGGGCTAAAGTCAGTAGCTAGCTAAGTATCACACGGCCATAGTACACGGGCGTGCTATTGGTCGTGTGAAAAAGTCAGTATGCATGCTCTGTTTTGGCACGGCTGATTCACATGGGTGTGTCTGATGCCCGTGGGAGGCACACGGCCTACACGCAAGGGCGTGTGACCTCAACAGAATTGAAAAATTTTCTATGTTCTGAGTTTTATGAATGTGTTCGGTTTTGCTCCAACCGTTCTTAAACGTATGTTTTAGGCCTCGTAGACCATCTTATGAGATAGATTGCTTATGAAAAGATATTAAATAATATCTGTGATTTTGAATTGGTCTAAGATGTTCAGTTAGTCTGGTAATGCCTCATAATCCTAATCTGATGTCGGTTACGGGTTAGGGGTGTTACATGACATGCTCAATTTTTGCACAGATTTGGAACAAATAGAAAACACAAAGAAATTCTTGTCAAACAACTTTGCTATGAAAAATATGGGTGTAGCAGATGTTATTCTTGGGATTAAAATAACCCGAGATGAAAGCACTATAGCTTTATCACAATCGTATTACATTGAAAAGATGCTTAAAAAGTTTGATCTTTTCAACTGTATACCAGCATCTACACCCATGGATCCTCAAATAAAATTAGTATCTAATGCTGATAGGAAAATTGATTAATTGAAATATGCAAGTCTAATTGGTTGTCTTATGTATATAATGACTTGTACAAGACCAAATATTGCATATGTTGTTGGGAAATTGAGTAGGTACACAAGTAATCCAAGTAGTTTGCATTGCCAAGCTTTGAATAGAGTACTTAGGTACTTAAAGAAGACTATTAATTATGGATTGTGTTATAATGGATATCCTCTAGTTTTAGAAGGGTATTCGGATGCTAGTATGATTACAAGTTTGAAAGATCATGTATCTACTAGTGGATGGATTCTCATTCTTGGTGGAGGAGTCATTTCTTGGGGTTCCAAAAAACAAACATGTATTACTGATTCCACCATGGTAGCAGAATTTATTGCATTAGTCGCTGCATCTAAAGAAGCAGAATGCTTAAAAAATTTGCTTTATGATGTACCTTTATGGCCTAAGCCAATTTCACCTATTTCTATCCGTTGTGATAGTAAGGCTACTCTAGCAAAGGCATATAGCCAAGTATATAATGGAAAGTCTAGACACATTGGATTAAGACATAGTTATGTCCGACAATTAATCTGATGGAGTGATCACTATTAATTATGTGAGATCAAGTGAAAATTTGGCAGATCCTTTGACAAAATGTCTTGCTAGAGATGCAATAAAAAGGACCTCAAAAGGGATGGGACTCAAGCCCATTAATTAGAGTCACCCATGACGGAAACTCGACTCAACGCTTGGTATAACGTCAAGTCTTGAGTTCAATGAGACAAAGTACATCATTAGTATGTGACTGTTAGCACTATAAATAAATTCATCCTAAGATTAAAGTGCTAGGTACCCGTAATGATAAGGGAAGGATAAGTAATGTACTCTTAATGGACCCATAACATAAATATGTTAGATTGTTATAATTACGGGAACACTCTTGATGGGATCTACCTATGTGAGTGGAAGTGTTGCCGCTTCTAGGAGCTCAAGATCTTGGCTCTGACAGCACTCATGAAAAAAGGACACAAACACATGGCCATAATAGTGTCCCTAGATACTATGTATTGACCGATATTGAAATCATTGTGTGAGATGTGTTCCGTTAATCAAATGAAATAGTTTTGTTCAAAGCTTAGTCGACCATGCAATTTCGATTAACTTTAACATGTTTTCACTAAGTGAAGGCTCAATCGTAAGATATCTTCATTTATGCAAATTGATTTCCAAGAATATCAAAATCTAAAATATTTTGAAAATGGGGGGAGATTGTTGGAACATTTTCAAACATTTATAGTGTTCCAATAACTATAAATGAATGGGTGTAATTAATCAAAAAATTATATTTTTTGATTTTTTGAAAAAGAATTATAATTATTTAAATAATATTATTTGAATAGTTATAATTAAATGAATAATTATGTGTTTATTTTAAAGACATTATTATTCAGAAAGGCACCTATTAATGAAAGATGTCTCTATGAAGAGACATGAAAATTCCTATAAATAGGAATGAGATTTCATTTGGAAATCATACCAACAAATTCTAATATTCTTTCTTTCCTTCCTTTATTTTCTAATATTATTAGATTGTTCTATAAATTATTATTGCAGAAATCCTTTATAGAAATTGAGTTTATTGTCATACATTGCTCAGTGTGTAGTGGGCTATTCTCGTTAGTGCAAAAACGCAAATAGTCATTGGCTTCATTGTATCCTCGAGGTTAATTTGCTTGAAACTCGTTTGCATACTGAAGATAGGTGGGGGCAAATATAACCTTAAAGATAGTGGTTTGATACACGCCTTGGAGCCTTGTCCTACTTATTCTTCTATTCGAATTCCGTTCGTGTGTTCAAAATTTTCCTTATCGGAGATTTGTACTAACAAATTGAGTTTTGATCATGTTAAAAAATTTTAATTGAAATAGCAAGTAGTTCAGAACAAATTTTTATAAAGTAAATCCGGGTGAAACGAGTATAATGATCAATAAAAATAACAAAATATTGAAAACCACTAACAGTTGAAACAAGGGAAGGTGAAAAAGTTCGAAAGGAGATGTAGTAATAGAAGTGCTACTAGTAAAAAAACAAAGTTGGTCGTCTAGCAAGTTAACACTCAAGACATTTCAACAATTCAAATTTGGTGGATTCTAATAATCCATGAGACACTAAAGGACAAATTTTACTTTCAGAGGCATGACTAAGTCGAAGATGCCACTGAAGTAAAGAAGGTTGCTAGGTGGTGACAGTAGAGATAGTTTTCTCAAGTAGATGTAGTGTGTTATGAATGGGAAATTTATTATTATGGATTAATATAACATTCGGTATTCGAACTTGATACGTTTTTTTAATTTGGTACTTAATTTTTTTTGTACCCAATTTGATATTTAAACTTGGTATTTTTTTTCTAATTGGGTGTCTAAGTTTTTTTTTTTTTAGGTTTAATTTGGTACCTATATTTATTAAATGTTATACAAATTATGCATAATATTAACAGTGTTAATTTTTTTATGCTACAAAAATATTATCAGTACTAGAGGAAATTCATGTTAAAAAATAGATATTGAATTATACTTAACGAATTAATACTAAATAAGAAAAAAAAGATTTTTAAAATCCAAAATTAAAAGAAATTCATTATTTTCAATTAATAAAATAATTAATTAATTAATTAATTAAAACTAAAAGTAATTGAACATATAAAATACAAAAAAAAATATCATATCATCTGTCACATTTCGGTCATACATTGATTATTTTTGCTACCTCATAAAAAATAACATTTTTAATATATTGAAATAATTTGTAAAATGTTTGACAAGCACTAAATCGAACAAAAAAATTAAGTACCAAATTAGAAAAAAGAGTCAAGTTCAAGTACCAAATTGGCTCAAAAAATGATTAAATATCATCTTAAGAAAAAGTATCAAGTTTAGGTACCAAAATAGAAAAAAAAAAGTGTCAAATTTAGGTACTAAATTGGACAAAAAAAAATTTAAATACCAAATTAGAAAAAAGTATTAAGTTCAAATACCAATTATCTAATATATAGTGTGTATATTTCACCTATAAATCCTTCGAGTATGCAAACTAATATACATATATATATATATATATATATATATATAGGGAGGCGTTTGACACCTCGCAAGCATAAAGGACTTAAAAGTAACCAAATATATTTATACATACATAGCTCGCAAAACGACAAATTGACGAGCAGCTTTAGAAGGCGAGGTGTGTATAGCGTGGATGTCATTTTCTTATCCAATGAAGGGTTGTCAATCTTACATTGGTGAGGAATTCTCTTTTTTTTTCTTTGGTATGTAAACACATATGGCTAAGTTATACAAGATTAAAATGACAAATTTTGTTACTGTTGTGGGATTAATTTGTTGGGTTTTTTTTAGATTTTAGATTAAATTAATAGAATCTGTAAATATTGGAAGATTAAGCATATGATTAGACCAATAAAAAACTCACCTTAGACTTTCATTGTTGAGTTAACGATAATTAATAGAGAAGTGACTAAAATATTCGAATTTAAAAACCTTACTAACTAAATCCAAAAAAGTAATAATTAGGTAACCGAAAACAAAAACCAAGTGCATAGTTGGGCGCGTCTGGTAAATGAAACTTGATTCTTTAAAGAGAAAGTGAAAAAAACACGTCAGTTTGCTACAAGTTTAGTCTGATTATTTAATATTGTGTTTAGTAATAGTATTGATCAGATAATGAAACAGAAATAAAAAACAGAGAAGTAAAGAGATTTTGCACACAGTCGTTTGTTAACGCAGTTCGAAAATAATTCTATTCTATGAAGCCTCGTTCAATGAATGATTTTTATTCAACAATCTTCTGAATTACTTATTAATTTAAGCCCAATATGCTCTTACACAAAAAAATAATTACAGCCCCAGTACCGACCTTAATTGTTACAAACCACTTACCCCAAAAAACCTCACTTACATCGAATATAAACTTTCCAATAAAATTCTCAACACATGAGTGCAAAAATACTAAATAAAATATACACAAATAATTAGCTAAAAGCACTCCAAAATACGCCTACAAATGTGCGGCATAACAGCCTATTTATAAGCTTCACAAACAGAAAAGATAAGCTCAAATAAATCAAGATAAACTTGACTTTTTATAGGCCACATATATTGAAAAGTATTTATTAATAAAGTTCGAAGTCAAATAGAATAAACCTCCTTAAAAATAGCCACAAAACATGTTCTTGAGATTGAGAAAAACTCTCACCATAATCCGTGTCGAATTCAAACTCTTAAATACATTTAAACTCTTCACAGATACACACCACTTCGATTTTGACTTTAACTACTGGAGTGAGAACATCTAAGAAGTCTATTTGCTTATTAAAACAACATCCAATAAGGCTCACGTAAAAAAAGACAACATATATATGTCCGAGCTGTCTTGTGTCTTGATTGGCCAAGTCTTTAATTGATCACATTACTTAACAAATATTGTTGGACAACATTAGCTCTGATAGAAAGTTATAAATCTCTCTATTTGGTTTGTGTTTTCTTGCTTATTAATATTTGATACTTTTGACATTATGACTTATAAATTTTTTGAAATATAAGTTTTATCGCATGAGTTGTGACTATCTATATTTGTTTATATAAGTCTAAATATGTTGTTGATTAGTAAATAAATCTTAAGTATGTGTTGATTAGTAAATAAATCTTAATACTTTGGATATTATGATTTAATGATGTTTAGTTATGTTTACATGTGTTAAATTGATATTTTGTATACGTGTAATATTTGGTTATGTTTTAAATACAATTAAGTGAGGTTTAAATATTTAAAAATATGCATTTTTGGTCATTCGGCCATTACATCTCGAGACTATTAAAACAAATTTCATTTAAATTTTACATTCAAGAGCTTAAGGACTTGAAACATATTTGTAATAATCTTGAGACAATTATTTTTAGGTCTCAAGACAAGTGACCTTTGTCTCGAAACATGAAAACATTAAAGATAAATAAATTTTGCCCTACTCCAAGTCTCGAGATAAGAATATTTTGTCTCTAAACATTCAAACATCAAAACAAAAATAAAAAAATAGGAGAGTTTGATCTCAAAATCTAGTTTCGAGACATAATAAAATTTTGTCTCGAGGCACAATCGTAGCGTCTCAAGACATACTAACTTCAAAGCCAAAAGTCCCAAAATAATTTATAACCAGGTCTCAAGATATAGAGATCCCTATCTTGAGACATAAATTTGAAATTTGACAATTGAATTAGAATTTGTATATTAAAATTATTTTGATGATTGAATTAATTGTATTTGTGTTACATTAGCTTAAGTTGCTTCACAACTTAATATGACATCACACATTCGAAACCAACAATCGGGTCGAATATGGAGTCTTATATACAAGCATGCGTGCTTTCCATTCACCCTTTCGTACTTCCTCAGATTCTTCTGTATTGTCGATTCGAACAACGGATCTTGTGGATGCTGCTAAAGTTAATGAACGTGAGATGTCTTATGTGGAGTAACCTTGAAAATATCATCTTTCTTTATATGCTCAGGTGGTATGCACATATTTCCTCGGGAAACCCATCCTCACTAACAAAAGCTTCACCAACATCCTACTGAAAGCAGCCAATATGGCGAATCTCATGTTCAACACTAGGACACTATTCGTCGCTTTCACATATTCTCTCTTCATAGTCTTAATTTTCCTTTCTGCATAATGCAATCTCCTTAAATTTTTTAATATAAAAGGAGTCTCTTTTTTTTTTTTTTTATTGTGGCCATTAACATTGCCTCAGCAGTTTGAAGTCCAGATTTCATCATAGGACACCTCTGCATCAATATTATATTAAACTGAAAAGTTATGTATTGAAGAATTAAAGGCTGAAAATTTAAATTATAAAATTACCTAACATACTTCTAAAGAAGATTGCAAGTTAATGAGCATTTTAAGCTTTGCTTTGCATAACACAACATAGATCAAATTAAAATATTCAAACAGAAGGCAGGGACAAAGGTGAAAATTAAACTAAAAATGTCGGACATAATCCTCTAATCAGTCACAAACTAACTAATGCATCAAGAAAGAAAGCAGTAAAAAACCTTGCTAGCTTAACACCCACGATCGATTTGACATGGAAAATAACAACTTCTATCAAAGAAACCAACTTTATGCAAAATAAAGCACAAGAAATACATCTTAAAACAAATCAATCTATCAAAGAAACATGATAACTACATATCTAAGAATCCATATACCCAAAAACAACTCTATAACCATAAGCAATGCATCCTAAAAAGGTTGTAAAAATCACTTCAAAGTTCTATCTCAAGCAAAGAAAATAAACAGAGAAGATTCAAAATAGCTACGTTACTCGGACTCGGGTGTGAGTGTCAAATACGGGTACGGTTAGTTTTTCTCTATATTGGAAGGATCCTTGGAGGTCATATCCCAATATCCATGTGTCAGACACAAGTGTTAGATATGGGTACTTCATGATTCATGAAAAATGAAAAGTCCGAGCAGCATAGCAAAATAGTCTTTAATTATTAAAGATTAACAATATTTATTATTGTCAAATGATTTTTTCTCGATCTTCAACTAATACCCAAAACTTTAAATCAAGAATTAAATCAAATTACATCAAGTAAAGATGATAATACCTTGAAATGAACCCTGAGACTAGAACCCCTTGCCTTACAGGCTGCACAAAATGAAATTGAATCATTGTTAAAATATTAGCACTACACTATGAATCCCAACCCACTAAACAAAATTTAAGCACGCAAAAAGGAAGTTTCACCATTTGTCTTAATCAACCAATATCTGCGACAGGACTTTTATTTGAAGGATTATATTCTTTTAATAAAATTCCAGAATTCAATTACTTAAAGGTTTGGGCATAATGATATATCTGGGTTGGTTTCTTCTTGTTGATTCTTTATATCGTGTTAGCAGAGGTACTTTGTCGAATAATTGGTATGCATCTGCAAGTTAACAAATACTCATGTAGAGTGACATACATTTGACCATTATTTGCTATGTTAACACCCCTTTTTTGTTTAAAAGGATGGGCTAAAGATATCAACCAAATGATGAGTTATAATTATTAAAAAATTACATCAAGAAAGCTTAAAATGCATCCAAAATCTAACAATATTAAATCATTAGTTAAAAACCCAGAAAAAGCTTTAAGTTTCATAACAATTTCCAATCAATAAACATAAACATATAAAGCTTAAAGATCCTCTCAAGGCCTTGAGATTCAACTTTGAAAGATAATACGAAATGTACGCAAACAACTAAAATCAACTTAGAATTGAAACCCAACAGTAAAAGAAAGAGCAACATACCTGCAAGAATGGTGTAGGACAGCATCAAGGATATGGCTGATTCAAGAGGAAATGGTGACTAACGCAAGAAAAAGGAGTGGCTGGGTTGGTGGTGGAAGATGTTAGAAATGTAAGGGCAAAATGGGTTTTTTATTACAGTCATTGCCGAATGACTGATTCAGTGGAGCACTGGTCACGGAACCAAACATGCCATTAGTTCTGCAAATCCAACTAACCATAAGAAAAGCTTATTGATAGGAATGAGCAGGATGTCTGTATTGAGAAGATCGGTCCTGGTATGATCTTGTTGCAGAGCTTCCTGAGAGTGTCACTGATAACGACATTGCAAGGAGGTCAGCAGAAGTTAAATTGGAATCTGATTCTACTAATGGAGCAGAAAATATCAATGACTAGTGAAAACTGGAAGACAGTTCATGCCGTGCAGTAGATGTTCAAGATATCACAGATAAATTTGATGTAGAGGAGGCTAATGGAAGGTCGAAAAGCTCAGCTGAATAGAGTCAACAGAGTTGAAACATATATCCAGAGAAATGATGGAAAATTAGTCTGTTAGCTGTAGGAAGCCTCAAACTGAAGACATACAAAATCCACCACAAGAGCAGAGGAGGATTTTATGACCATAATAAGGAGACGAGGAATAAAAAACTGACACAATGATGCTGGAATGCCTGCTGAAAAGAAGAAAATTAGAGCAATGCAGACACATCTTAACGAGGGGAAGGCATAAATAGCTTCCGTAGATGTGAATATTTTTGTCAAAAGGATCGTCCAACAAAAACCAAAAAATCTGTTAAGAATTCCCAAAAAGCTACTTACAAATCTTTCTCAACCTGCTAATACAAGGAAACTCCAAAATCTTCAACCACAAAGAAGGTTTCATCAATTATCTCCCTTACCTGCTGTGCTCGTAAGTCATGGCCGTCAACACCATCACCAAGAGCAGCAGGGACATCACCGCTAAAACTTCAGGTGGAATCCCTTCTGCTGGCAGTACGCTGACACATCCCAAATCTCAGTTAGCACAACCAGTACCTTGACCAAATCTGAAAATGAGAAGTTCCCTGCCAAAATGAAGAAATGTGAAGGCAACCGAGACCAATAAACTGGAATTAGCAGGCGTGAATGAGAAGCAGCAAGAAATTTTGATTAAAAGCAGCAAAATGACAAAGACAAGTTTCAGCAACACCTGGGGATTCTTCCAGTATAGTTCCAGTGAAGTCTGATTTGTATAATAAGGCAACAAAGAAACGTAGCGTAGTTCCACTGGAATCAAATCCATTTCTCCATAAAGGTTCAGGATTGGTACAATCAGTCTTGTTAACAAGACAAAAAGTCAACCTCAATTGGAAAACACTGATAATTCTTTTGATCAGGCTAACATTCCTTTTTATATGCATCATAAAACCATCCTTTTGAGCTAGGAGCTCTCCCTTTGTCTCTATTGAGATTCTCAATGAAAATGTGATAATGTGAATTCATCTAATTACAAACAAATCTAAAATATGCTCTCACACGCACACATACTCTCTCAGAGATACCAAGTGAGATTGTATTTGTAGCAAAAAATAAGGAAAATTTCACATGACGTTTAATTCAACAGGCATCAATTGCAAATATGCAGTTGAATATATATATGTATATATATATCACGTTAAACCCAAGAAGTAACCCCACCAAAGAAACCTTAATTAGCTTTGCCAGGCATCCTGACTAATGATTAGTGTTATTACTCAACTCAATGACAAATAATAAGCAGTTCTAATACAATTTTTGGAATAGAGTTAATAGAGAAGCCAAACAAGGCACAAAGCTATTGTATCAAACTTTCAAATATATTTGAGAGATCTCCTCGAATACAAGAATAGCTAAACCATCACAAAAACAGATGCGCAAAACAGATCAGTTCCAGGGTGACAAACTGAATGAAACCTTTCACCCTGCATCAATATCTAAGTTGATCTCCATGACAATGACTGCTGTCCTGGCATTTGAGAAGGTCCTGAAAATTGCTGTCCACCTGCCATTTGAGGAGAACCTGATGACTGCCATCCACCCATCTCAGCAGGTCCGGAGGGTGACCGTGGTGACTGTCCAAAAGGTCGAGGTTGACGCCCAGGGAATCTCCACCTATTTTCATTTAAAACTCTATCAAGTTCTTCATTCCTCCCAACTTTCCCAAAAGCTCCACGCACGAAATCCTGCAATGCAGGAGTAACACCGATGGAATACTTCATCATCTGGTCCAGTACATCTAGGCTTTTGTCTAGCTCATCAGCATTGCAAAGCCCTCTGACTACAACATCATAAATAGAGGCATCTGGTTTAGGCTCTTTCTCCCCCATTTTCGTCAAAAGTGTGGCTGCTTCCAAGTTCTTACCATTCTTTAGAAATTCACTGAAAACCCTGGTTCCAAAACTGGCAACCACCCTCAAACCAGTCTCGACCATCTTGGTAAAAGACCGCAGAGCATCATCAACCCGCTCTGCTTTCAAGTATGCGTCAATCATGGTTCTATACATTGGAACATCTGGTGTCAAAGACCTGCCACACAATTCTTGAAAAAACTTCTCCGCCTCAGATAGCATCCCATGTTCACAAAACCTTGTAATAATATTATTATAACCAGCCACGTCCATAGCAAAAGGCTTGGATCCAGGCTTCGTTCCTACCTTCTTAAATGTTTTAATGGCCTCCTCAATGTTCCCCAACTTGAAACACTCATTCACCATGATATTGAAAGTATCTGAATTCACCGCCTGTGTGTTAGGAGGGGTATGATTATCCAACATATCTTCGAACAAGGTCCAAGCTTCTTTGGTCTTTCCATGTTTAAGCAAAACCTCCAAAAGGGTATTACAAGTGGGAGGAGGCATCTTAAATTTCCTATCCAACAACGACTTATACGACTCCATGGCCTCCTTATCTTTTCCCTGATTAAACCACCATTCCATAAACGTAGCATTGACAACCCCGTCATAAACCAAACAACGCTCTTTCAACTCATCAAACAACTCATTGGCTTTGTCCAAATTCCCCAAATTCAAAAACCCTGATATAAGGTTGTTGAAAACCAAAGAGTCGGCACCGTGCCCTTTATTCAACATCTCCCTCAGCAGATCCACAGCTTCCCCTATCCTCCCAGCATCGATCAAGCCCTTGGTCAAGTGCCTATACGTCACCGGAGAGGGGTTAAAAGGTGCCTTCTCCAAAATCTCGTGGTAAACTTGGATAGCAATATCAACTTCACCCCTATCGCAATGGGTATTAATCAAATTGTTGTAAGAAACAACATTTGGAACAAGATCAGACTGCTTAAAGAAAAAATGAAAAAGAGCAATTGCCTCGTTGAAGCGTTTGTTGCGGTACATGGCCGCGATGATAGCGTTACAAGTGAAGACGGTGGGACGAGTAGAGGAGAACACAGAGGAGCGAGCAAGGAGAGAGGCGGCGTCTAGGTCGGAGGCGCGGATAAGCGACTGAACACGGTTGTGAAGGTTAAGGCGATGGCCAACGAGGACTGAGGTGCTGTCCGGAAGTCTTGGGGCATTAGGGTCACGAGTGGGAGGGGCAGAGGGGGCAGACGCACGAAGGGCATGAATCGGGGGCTCAATTCGCAAACGGCGCTTGCGCCGGCGGCGTTCAGCAGCGGCTTCTTCTGCTGAAGTGAAGGCGTAGGAGCGTTGGGGTGGGGGAGGGGGAGGGGTGGGAGGACCTTGGATTGGATTTTCGGAAGTAGGGTTAAGCGCTACATTGTGGAAGAAGTGGGTGAGGAGAAGAGAAGCGGCAGGCTTGGGAGGGTCTCGGTTGATGGAGCGGAGGAGGAGGAGGCGGAAAAGGGACATAGTCGAAATGAAAATGAGAGAAACAAAAATATGCTAAAACCCTATACAGAAACAAGTGCTGCTTAAATCTTGAACCTTGAGCACTTGCTGTCTGATCTTTAATACCCAACTATTCTTTTTTAAGGGTAAATTGCATCAAGAGTTACTGAATTTTGATGTAAGTGACAAAATAGTCACTCTAATTTTAATTCAGTGATCTAACTTTTGAAAAATGATAAATTAATCACTAACGTTATTGAAAAGTGACAAATCAATCACTTTTAACATTTTTCGTCATAGGCTTAACGGGACTATTGATGTGGCCAGTTAACTTACCAGGTTGGACGAGGCAAAGTTGAGTGATTTTTTTCATCTTTACTTTTCCTTTTTTTTAATAAATGGCCCAATATGTTTATAATTCTTCTTCTCTATCCCAAGAATCTTGTCGTCGACACCTCCGCCATAACCATCTTTGGCGTAACCATTGTTGACCTCCAAACCACCACCTTATCTTCTCTTTTTTTCTTTTTTAACCCCCCAATAGAAGAGCCACCACGGTTGGGATTCGATTGTCTTTTTCTACTACGCAAAGCCATAAACTCTGAAAAAGTTAGATTGAAATAAGATTGGAGACAATTTGGGGTCAAACTATTAGTATCCACAACCAAACTGGTGAGGAAAAAATCCTCCAAAGCAACATTATCAAGTTTGGGATATGATATGATATGATATGAATAGAAGGGTGGTCGATTAAGCTAAACAACACTAACTCCATTGCCAACATTATCAAGTTGCATAAAACAAAATCAGAAGCAAAATAAAGGGAACATCCAGACAAACCAAACAATCGATTGAACCCATGATTTTTGGGAACAAAGGAAGTGGTTCCTCCAAAGGGACAACTAAATGCCGACAAGTGAAATTCTAGGTCAGGTCAGTGAATTAATTCACTTGTGACGTTCATGGTGTGATTTACCTAAATCTTGAGTTAGTCACTGACCATACGTATGCAACTCATGTGCTTTAATATAAATGAAGGCTTATGCTCTAAAAATAATTGAGCTCATAGCCGGTATGTTAGGTACATGATTTGTGTATGGCATGGCTTTACTAGCAACAATGGAATTTATAATTCAATTAAAGAATTAATGATATCCTCTCATTGACATTGTGATGATTGATAAATATGGAATATGGCCACGAGTTGCTTGTTCTTGAATGAGTAATTTATCACATTCATTTGTTGACAGTAGTCATATTAATCATTAAGAAGACACAATGGTGACAATGAGATAAAATAATATTGTATTGAGTGAACGAATTTAACTCAAATGAATCAAAGATATCATATGAGGGTAACACACACATAACGAAGTCATTTGACAAAACAGCTGAATGAATTCTTTTCGTAAAGAGTATACAATACAGAGTTTTCAATCATGGTACTTCTTGTGGACTGACTCTATGATTAAGTAATTGTGAATTATTAGAACAATACTTCTAGACATAATTGCAATTATTAAAGCCTAATTGTATATGTTCGATTGGTCTTTCCCTAGCTTAACAAAAGCTCGATCGAACTGCATTTGAATCAGAAGAAAGTTCTATGACTTTGGAAATAATTTAATTGAGTCAATTTATTCGATCTGGAATTAAATTAGGTGGTCGTGAGAATTGTTCAACTAGAGAATTTGATTAAAGAATTTTCTTGAGAAATTAATTTGGAAAATCTAAGTGATTTTTAGGAAAATTATTTTTGATCAAGTAAAATTAAATTAATCAAATTAATTAAAATTAATATGATATTTTTGAAAATTAATTTTTAAGTCAGACAATTGGCCCAATGGGTAATTGAACTTGAAAATTGGATCTAAGATCGTAAATTAGGTCCCAAAGTCCAAAACCAAGACCAAGACCCAAAAACTGGTTAAACCAGACCCGGTATGTAATAGTCGACTTTCAATGATGTCCGGAATAGTGGTTCGAGACCACTAAATTCGAAAAAATAAGCTTATAATTTATTTATTTAATAATTATGAGCCAAATGTGATTTTTGAGAGATTTTTAAATTAGTAATTTGTGTTTTATAAAGATTTATTAAGTTAAGAAATTGAAGAAAACAGTTATCGAGATCTCAATTTTATAAATCGAGCCTTAAATATTTTTATAAATATTTATGGAGTATCAATAAGGTAGTATTAAAATTTTGTCAGAAAATTTTAACGTTTGAGTGGTTAATTAAATAAAAAGGACTAAATTGAAAAAGGTGTAAAAGTTGCTAAAAGGATTAAATAACTCAATTGTCAAATGAGGAAGGACCTAAAGTACAAATAAGCCCAAAAGAGATATTTTGGGCGGCAATAGCTGAGAAAAAATCAGGAAAAGGGTGAAATGAGGGCAAAATTGGAAAATTGCCAAAATAAACTAAATAAAAATGGGACCAAATTGGAATATCTAGAATTCTCTTCATTTTTCTTTATTTTCATCAGCTGAAAAATAGCCATGGAAGAGGGTTCAAGCTGATTTTCATTCTCTAGCTACATGTAAGTTTAATTCTTGCTTTCTCCTTGAAATTTCTATGTTTTTAGACTTTTACAATTGGGTCCAACTTACTATTTCATTAGTTTTTTATTTCATGGCTAAAATTTAAAGATATTATGAATGATTTCTGGAATAATATGATGAATAAACATAGATTTGAAGCTTTAATTTTGATATATTATAATTTTATCAAGTAAAATTGATGGAAATTGATTTTAGGACCTAATTGTGAAAATGTTTGGAATTAAATTCTAGTGCTGAAATTATGATTTCCAAAAGTTGTAAAGTAGTTTAAAGTGATAGAATAAAGTGTTAATTTAGAAAAATCAGCTCAATTGAGAGGCTAATTGAGTAGAGATGAAATTGTTATTTATTAAAAGCTTAAGGGGAAATGGTAATAAACAACTTGCACTAAAACAATATTGGACAGCAGCAGTGGACTAACTTTGAAAAATCACCTTAAATTGTATAAATCAAATTATAAGATGAACAAAATATTAAATTAAATCTTATTGAGTCTAGTTTCTCATAGAAGAAATGGTGTAAGCAATGGATTTGTAAATCATGAGATATAATTAATTTTGTGAGACAAGGTCAGAATGAATTCTGGTTCCTCTATTCTGACTTTGGAAAATCATAAAAATTTGGAGAAAAACAATTAGGGATTAAACTTATATGCCTAGAATTTTGAATGAGTATATTTTCAATAGAAATAAACGAGAACATTATTCGAATTCTGTACAAGGAGATAATTAATTTTTAATGAAGAAGGGTCAGAACTGTCAAACAGCAGAACAGGAGTGACTTTAATGAATAAACTGTACTAATTGGCTAAAGAAAAAATTCTGAAAATTTTATGGCAAGAATATGTGTGAGTTTAGTTTCAGGAAAAATTAACGGATCTTAATTTTGAGTTCTGTAGCTCAAGATGTAAATAATTTAGTGACTATGACTCAAATGGACAGCTTTGAATATACATATAAGTAAATAGTGAAATTATTGATAATGTTACTTATAAGCATATTATATAAATTTAAGGATGTGGAATGGAGAGGAGGAGGAGAAAAATATGTATGAATACTCATCTAGCATGGCTAATTTGCATGTTTTAGGCTCAGGGACTAAATTGAATAAAAGTAAAACTTTATGGGTAATTTTGTAAAAATATCAGAAATGACCAAATTGCATGAAATGGATTATTTTGTTATTTAAATTACAAAATTGAATGAAATTATTAATTTAGTTCAAGATCGGGGAAAAACATGTTTTAGGGATTAAATTGAAAAGTGTTGAAATTATAGAAAATTCTGATATTTTATAGAATTCATGGGCTGTTATCAATATGTATGAGAATAATAGCTGGAAATAAGGATTAAATTGCAAGAATTTTATTTTCCTGACCCTAAGGATGAAATCGTCATTAAATAAAAGTTTAGGGGCAAAATAGTAATTTTTCCTAGAGCATTAATTAAATACATTAGAACATGAAATGAATGAAAATGATGATCAAATTTATTTATAAAGATCCAGACGACTCAAATAAGAGACTTGATCATGGAAAAGAAAAGATATCGGATTAATGAAATTATAAACACAAACAAGCAATGAGGTAAGTTTGTGTAACTTGAATTATATTCTTAAATGCATGAAATGTATGTTTTTTATATGAATATGATTTGAATGTTCATTATATGAAAATTTATGAAACATTGACATATTTGATGAAAGGGGAAGAAATCCCGGTTGAATGAAAGGAAAATTCGATGGATCTCTGAAAATGAATTAACGGTAAAAAGGATCTAGCCTGGACGGGTGATCCTATCTTGATATAGCCCTCCCGGAGAATATGTGAAAAATGGATTTAGCCCGGATGGGTAATCCGAATTAGGGTCTGAATTTAGCCTGGACTGATAATTCAGATCCAAGCTCATTAGAGTAATTGTCGTTGCGAGGATTTAGCTTTGGACCGTAATCCCGACAATACCCTATGAGTTTATATTACAGGGGATTTAGCCTGGACTGGTAATCTCGCTGTAAGGATGAGGTTCGCGGAAGTGTGCTTTCTGAAATGAAATGTGTAAGACCATGGTTGAAAGACACCATGGCAACATGATATGAAATGTGTAAGACCATGGTTGAAAGATACCATGGAAACAGGATATAAAATGTGTAAGACCATGGTTGAAAGATACCATGGCAACGTGACATGAAAAGAATAAGACCATGGTTGAAAAATACCATGGCAACATGACGGGAATGAATAAGACCATGGTTGAAAGATACCATGGCAATGTAACATGAAATGAACAAGACTATGGTTGAAAGATACCATGGCAACCTGACAGAAAATGAGTAAGACCATAGTTGAAAGACACTATGGCATCATGTCGAAGATAAATAAGACCGCGGATGGGAGGTGCTATAACATCAGTTGAACAATTGATAGATATTCAAGTAATATGTATCAGATGATGAATAGTTATATGAAATGGTTCTGTGAAATGTTTACAAGAATTGGTCATATGGAAATATATGTACAAAATAGTTGAATGAAATAATTAAAAAGATAAATAAATGAAATAAGTATAGGTACATGAAATTTAATTTATGTTAATTTTAATATGAACTATTACCGAAATAAATATATAAAAAGATATATAGAAATTATGGTGCATGAAATATTGATATAACGAAATGAATGATATATGCTTATGAAGAAACAGTAAGAGAATAATATGTCTCGTGACATGTACATATATGATTATCTTTGATATGTTGATACAAGGAAATTATATAAGTAAAGACAATTATTAAACTCAAGTGTGACATGTCAAGAAAATAAGTATATCAATGTTGAATTTATATGAAATATGTACTAGTATACTAACAATGTTGTTGTTTGATGCTTATACAAGTGCCAAGCTGTTGATTGAATGATAATATATTTATTTATATGATGCATTGAATCGGTAAGCATTTAATTGAAAATTTTTTTTAAGTGATCCGTAAATTCTAGTAATGTTCCGAAATCCTGTTTCGACGACGGATACGGGTTAGGGGTGTTACAGTTATATACTTGTTTTGTGTTTTGAAAGGTAAGTTCTTGTGGAACTTCTACCCTTACTTGTTAAATAGGTATGCTTGTGTTTGTTTTCATTATATCTATGTTTGAACATAGTTAAGGTTTTGGTGAAAATTGGCTTACATGGCTAGTAAATGTGATTGAATTGAAATGAAATAAGATAAGTGATTGACATTATATATGTTGATGTAGCTAGAGGAATGTCAAAGATCATTGAATGTATGTATAATTCATATTCAGATTCAGTCGACAGATCTCAAAAATTGATATGTGACAGTATAGGGTATGAATATGAAAATATGAATGATTGATGCCCATGTGAACTTAGTAAAAGGCTAGGATATAATTGACACGCCAATAGGATCAATTACGTGCTTGTGTATGAGATAGTTGATGATATGAATATTATGATAGGTTATTTTGGGATCTAGCATTTGTTGCAAATCATCGAGTATTCATTGTCTCCATGAAGACTTTGGTGTGTTGGAAGGATGTATTTGAATATGTTTACACATTTGTTGCATACAGGCTTTGCACTTCAATACCTTAGTGTGGTGTAGTTTACCCATGTGTCCGAGTCTATTTTACTAGAGTTCATTGGACGAAACATTGAAATTGAATCTTGAAATTGGAAAATGAAATGAATCGAATTTGATAAACTAATATGATACATGATTCACATGAAATGGTATAAACTTATGAATTGATGATAGAATATGGCTTTGAGATAAGTGGATGTGACTTGGTACAAATTTGTGATGCTTTGAGCTATGTTATAATGTTTGATGCACATAAATGCTTATGTTTCTTATGCTCACTTTGTTTTGACATTAAGTGCCATGTTCTAGGTAAATGTATGCCAAAACCTTTGGTAGTTAAATGTCCACCTATGAGCAAGGTAAGTGTTGTAATTTCCACTTGAATTTACTAATCATTGAATGCTTACCTATTGTTATTCTCTCTACATGTAGATCTCCAACTTGCGGAACTTTTCAAGACGGATCAGTGCGGATAACACATTATTATCAAGACGGTAGAAATGTTCATTTTGGTTCCTAATATTGTGACATGTATATAAAGTCATTTTGTTATATAAATTATCATCCTCAATGTGAATATCAATATTGTGCTTATGGTTAAGATTATGTTTGCATGTTAAGCTTGATATATGGCTTAGTTTTCTCTAGTTTGATAATGCTAATGCCATTTGGATTCTTGAATTCAAGGGTTACATAGACCTTATGTGTTTGAACTTGGAAATGTGGTAACTTGGTATGTTAAGGTTGGTAAATGGCTTGGATATGTCTAGACTTTGATCATGAGTTTTGTGCCATTTGAGCATTTGATTTCAAAAGTGTAATAAGTTTAATTTGGTATAATTTGGCATGATATGATGATTTGATGAAATTGGAATGAAATTTTATTGTGATGTTTGTCATTATAGGTCACAAAATTTGGCATATTATGTGAAATGATATATTGAAACCAAAAAGGATTGAAATTGTTGTATTTTGCCTACAAAGTCACAACACCGCCTCATGGATGTCGTGACACCACCTTTCAACATTGTGATGCCCCCTGTTTGAGGTCGCGACGCTAACTTGATAAAGTTTAGAAAATTTACATTTTAGTCCTCAAGTTGCGATGTCAACCAATTGTTTTGGAAGTTGTGACATTGTACTCCTAAAGTCAAAACTCCAGCTCAAAACATTTTGGAAACTTTGTAGTTTAGTCCTCTAATAGTCTCAGGGTTATAAAAAGAGCTTTCTTAGCTCTTATAAACCCCATATAAGATAATATATTATAAGATAATAATGTAATGATCATAGTTGTGGATATATTGTGTTGAATCAATAGAAAGTATGTTGCAATTGATTATTGTTGCTCTGACAACGGTTGTGACATCCTGTAGCTTGGACTGGCGATCGAGTGGAGTAAGGAGTGTTACACATCATGATAGTTTAAAAAATATTCTTAACTCTTATGAAAGCCTAGGTACATGCCTTACTAAATTACTAGTCAAGAGATTTGGTGCAACGAGTTTCAGGCTCCAACAATTTCATCCATCGAGGATCCATGGTGAAGGCGGTGCTAAGAAACTGAGATGAGGGCAATCGAAGAGAAAACACAGGCCAAGCCAAGAGCCGCTAACAGGAGGAGGACCTCTGCAAGTTGGCCAACAAAAAATTCTCAAATCGCTAGTGAAAGGACGATAAATGGAAGGGGAAAGGCAAGATATTATTTTGTCAGCGGAAAGAGAAAGACAAACGAGAAAAGTAAAAGAAAAAACTCTAAAAACAAAGGGAGAACAAAAAAAAAAAGTTGGGCAACGACCGGTATGAGGTCGATCGCACTGGCAAAACGATAAAAAGGGGTTTTGTTTGCTTAAGGGTTTTTTTAGTTGCGAGCTTTTAGGCATACACATTTCTTACATATTCATACATACCCAATTCATGTTATTAGTCCTCCCATGACAACCAACTTTTCCCTATACAATATTAGTTCATAAAACATTTTATAAGCAAGGTTTATTAAATCTCAAGTTCTCAAGTTACTCAATTACAAAACTTTAAATAGTGAAAGCTTACAAACATTCATCCACATGCTTATTTCCATATTTATAATACATATTCTTAAATTCCCTAAACATGTTATCATAGGAAAAATATGTGTATCCAAGGGAACTTACTTCTTGGATGCATAAATACTCAAAATCAAGCTTTCAAGTACTTGAATTCATTCGTGTCCAAGCTTGAGATTTCATTTCTAAAGATTTCCTCATTTCCATACACAAAAATACGACAAGAATATAAACACATAATCTTTCAAAGCTTTCCCAAAGTAATTAATACCAAATATCAAACTAGGGAAGATGAAAAACACAATTTCTTATCTTAATGAAACTTTATCTCTCTAGCTTCAACTTTCTCTCTCAAGACTCAACTAAACCCTTGCTGCAAATGGGGAAATTTGAAGGTGGAAATGAGTTTAAGTGATTTTGACAAAAATTCATGGTTTGGGTGTTGAGTTTTAGAGAAATCTTAAGAAAAAAACATGAAAAATGAGAAAGAAACAGACAGCCTCCATGGAAAAGGCTGGTCGGCTGCACAAGTTGGTAGAGACGAGTTTTCTCGTATTTATTTTCCCTTTTTAAACCAAGTAAAAGTTACATACATTTGTAATGTGTGGTCTCAATCCATCGTCTTACAAAATCTCATTTTGTTGGAAAAATCGTTTTGAAACAACAGAAATAAGAAGAACAAAATTTTTAAAGTTTTCATTAAAACCAGACTATTTGTGATGTTTATAACAATATATCTGTCACCAAAATTATAAGTATTTTGAGAATATTGTTCTTAGAGAAGTAGTTGTATTACATCTTAATAAAAGAAGTATTATTCTTAGAAATCTGAATCTTTTTACGAGATAAACTATCGGTTACAATAAATTGTTCGAAGAATCGAGATAAAGGAAAGACAATTAATCTAAACTTTCCCGTCAATCACCTGATGACAATCATAACACCTGCCAAGTTAAGATGCCTAAGTGGATATATTGCATCAGATTGCTTCCGGAATCAACTGGTGATTTGGTTCATCCAAGCAGACTTAACCTTTCATAATTAATATGCTACAATTAGAGCCTTTTCTAGCAGCACTTGGAGACATTTTTACATAAATGCAGCCCAAAAACAAGAAAACCAAACAACTGGTGTGATCATACTAATACAAACTAATATCATATTAGAGACCTTCCTTCATGGTAGTCTTAGAACAAAAAAGTTAATAGATATCCTGGTGCTGGGAGAAGATTTGATAAATAAATATGAAACAAGTACAACCCACTACAGAAACAAAATTCCAAGTAATAGCACCTCATTACTAGAGACCTGATGATTCCATTGTCTGGACGTCTGGTGCAGTTACGACGGCCAGATTAAGATCAGGGGGTTTAGGGTCCTCTGCCCTTTCACGAATCTCCCTGTACTCTTGACAAATGGCACAAAGATGGCAGAAAAAGTGAGTAGCAAAGTCCCCACAAGGTGCTTCCTGCATCAAGCATTAACAAATAATATTAATAGTTAGCAAACGATGTATCCAATGAAAGTGTAAGCGGATGGATAGAAATCTTATTAAGCTGCTTAACATATAAAAAGAAAGTTGGTGTCACCCAATGTAATTCATTCTAACAGATACTGCCGAACGGAAAAAAAGAAGAAAGTTACTATTAGATTATTTCACAAAATCCTGTTAATAATAGTTGAAACAATTTGCCTGTGTATGAAAAATATTTAAGATTGTTTAAAGGTCAAACCTTTACATTGTTGATAACATAAGATTCATTAATTTGAGTTTGAGGGCAGGATTAAATTATTAGATATCTCACCAAAGTAAATGAGGTGAATACAAAAATCACTCAACTTATGTGCTAAAATATAACCATTTCCCATCTTGAAACCTTGTACTTAGCAGTACTTCTGAGTTCATTTACCATTTTGCATCCAGACCATGTTAATAAAAGGAATGAGATACAAGCACTTTAAATCTAATAAAAAGAACCCAAAAGTATTTCCCTATAATCTACAGTCTCAACAATCCCTAGTAACTGTACCATCTAGCCCATTCCCATACACATTGTGACATGAGTTACAAAGAGAGGTTTCCAAATAAGTAGACTTCACGTAAAATATACTAGTACTTTGTGCAAGTACTAAGGGGAACTTGTTATTTTTCCCCTGCTGATGAACTGTTTGAGAATGCTTCTTGTCCTATTGTGTATATCCATAATCCCTGATAATTCAGAAAAAGGGTGTTCTAATGAAGTCACATGATAATTACCTAGAGTTGAGGCCACTTCATGGAAGGTTACCTCCTCGAACTCCACTTCATGGCATAGTCACTTTCTTATTAGGATTTTAATGCTTTGTGAAGTAATCTATCAATTCAATTGGTGGAGCTCAATTTTAATGGAAATAATAACAGGAAAGAGGGAATCTTTCCATTCTTTGGCCTTCAAAACCAAAAGGCCTTTCCTTTGGGTCTAATATTGTTACGTATTTCTTTCCATGGAAAATAGAAATTAGATCTCGAGAGTAAAAGTGATTCAAAAAAAAAAGTGACTCAACCAATTGATTAATGGTACCCAAAAAACCAATGGAAGGGTGAATGGCAGTTCAGTTTTGCAAAAACAGTTCCCACTGTCCCATGGCATGTTAATAAGAAATTGATAATGGAATATGATCAATGTGTTTCAAGGATAATCCTCCTTGTGAAGAATAGTCAACAGGCAGATACTAAAACATTAAAGCAGTTAATGCATTGAGCAAAGAAGCTAATTGAAGGATTAAGTTAAGATTACTTGGAAAATGGCCCAAGGATAACTATCAATGAATCCAAAAAGATATTTTCTGTTTGCTACTGAAAAGAACTTCAGCACCAGCTATCTAGGTTTCAGACACTTTGCATCTAATCACAGTTGGAAAAGACAAAAAAGGACGCCATGTTTGAACCCTAGCACCAACTTAAAAATACATTTTTTCCTAATTAAATACACCAAAGATGCCCAAAAACACAAATCACATGGTTAAAGCCCGAAGTTTCCTACTAAAGGATCAAATTGTTATAAAACTCCCTCGGTAAGAATCAGTCCTTTAAACCCTTATTGAAAGAGAACTATTCACAAACCATGCTCACAAATATGATACGAATATCCTCCAATAAATTAAAAATCTTGATTTGCTTATGAAAGGGAGACCTAAGTGGGAGTTTGGGACTAGCAATAACTTCATAGAGAATAACATGATACTACTATTGGGAAATATGCTATATTAAAATCATTTAGATAAAATCTTATGCATGCATATGTATTGCTTGCTATCCATAAATTAATCTTGGTTAAAATTTGAAATTACACAGGTTTACATATTAGCTTCTGACACTGTCACTTTCTTTCCAGTACAATAGGGAGGCAAATAAGCTTAGGAAATGAACCTAACGTTCAAATATGATCAATAAAAGTAAATAACTCCAAATATAGTCCATCTGTATTCTCTAGCTAGTAACATTTAACAAAAGTAAAACCAATCATTTAGAGAAAATATGTGGGCAGAGTGGCAGCATGGTTGCAATAAGTTAAGCAGTATGCGCCGTTTTCAACTTCTTAGGCTCTACTTGGTATGGAGGGTGAAAAGGAATGAGAATGAAAATTTTGTTAATCTAATGGTTAACCTACAAAGTAGGAAAGTAGATATGAATCTTTAACCATTTGAGTAACTAATGTTCCGTCCTCACTCCTTTCCATCCTTCATATAAAGCAAAGCCTTAAAGTTTAAACAAAATTAAGGATGAAAACAGAAATAGATATGCAAATACCTGCAAATTGTATCTGGAGCGAAGTGCCCTCCTATAGCCACAAGCATAACAAGAGATAAAGCATCCAAATCCAGGTAAAGCCAAATAGAAGCCTTGAGTTAAGACGCAGCAGAGAGTGTTGACTAGGGCCCAAAGAATGAAATGGGTGATGCAGGATCCGACTAGAGTACCAGAACCCAAAAATTCTGCATTCTTTCCAAACAAATAGCAGGGGAAAAAGAGACCTATACAACCTGTGCATTGCAATGGGATACAAGTATTATTATTCACCAAATCACAGTGAGTGACAGTCTCAAACTCAGTTGAGCATATGACCATATATTCTTTGCACAATCACCTAAGTTTTTTTATTTTATTTCATTAACTGTGACAATAGAAGTCTAAAACTCTGTTGGATAAAATTTCCCGAATTTCTCCAATCAAATAAAACTCATAGAGGCACCTGACAAACCAAAAGTCAAAGTAGCATACAGCTCTGCATGTCATCGCAGCAAGCACAGATTCCAGAAGACCACTGAACAGGCTGAGACTGCGGCGGCGACGGCGACGGCCTTGGTTCACCATCCCCCTCCCCAGTAGGACGAGGAAGGTCTTCGTCCGACTGCCCCAAGGGTATGTAAGGCGGTGGGACATAGGTGCTTCGGCTTTTCATCTTGAGTTGCTTCTGACCGCAAATTGTGTTTTTTGTGTTTGAGACTGGCGATTAAAGGATGGATTTGGAGCCTCAGATCTGAATCTGATGGCGTCAACACGGGCATTTTCTTTCTTCTATTTAGACGATGAGCAAATGTATCTCCCTTTTTACTCGTTCGGGTGTTGTTAAGGTAAATTCGCATGCCGGTGGCTTTGAGAGTAGCCTCGTTTAATTTTAGATCTCGTTAAAAAAAAAAATATCAAATTATTTACAAAATATTATGTATTAAACTGTACATTAAATCAAAATTTATATATAATTTTAAAATTTATATTTAATTAAAATAGACCTCAAAAAATTTAAAAAATAAAAACAATTAAACTTTTTTTTTTAACTTTTTACACCTAACTCAGCCTAACTTACAATTTTAATTAGTGAGACTTATCCACAGACATTCACCATTAGAAATTAAAGATAATATTGATGTGACCATTAATGGAGGTCATGTTAGTAAAAAAAACTAAAAAAATATATTTAAAATATTTTAAAAATTAAAAATCTAAAATGTGGACACCCTTTTAAATTATAGAAATCATAAAGAATTATTTAAAAAAAAATCATTTATTTCCATTAAAAATTGTCCATAATTTATAGTGACATTCCATTCCATATGTTAATATTTGAATTGAAATAGTAATGGAGATGTTGATTAGATAACCTCTCTTGAAGGAAGAAATAAATGCATAATAAAAGAGGAAAGAGAGTGAACCCAATAACTCTTTTCTGTACTTAAACTCATTAAACTCCAATTCATATGGAAAAGATGCAATTTATGATTTTTATAATGTTTATATATTCTTTTATAAATTTTATGATTTTAATTAATTTTTCTATTTTTAATCACTCTGGAATGAATATTTGAAGCTGGCCGCCTATTTGTTTAGGTTTATTCTAGACTTTTTTTTAAGTAATATTTTTTTTTATTTTTTTGGAATTTTTTAGTTGAGGTAGAACACCATTTTAACATTTGTTAGTTGATATGGTGTCAGTTAATGAACACTTCAACGTTGTCATTAGCTTCTAATAGTAAATATGGTGTCCGTTAGGTCAAAATTGTCAATTCATGGCTTAATTGGGTGCAAAAAGCTGGATGGGGCTCAATTGATTTTTTTTAATACTTCAAGGGCCTTTTATACAATTAAGCCTAAATTTTAATTTGGTTAAAATACTCAATAAATCTCTATATTAACTCGTATTTCCACAATGTCATCTTTATCAAAACCCGCCATGGGTCTATCTTGAACTATGTAGGGAATAAGCTGAGTCGAATCTGTGCTTAGAAGCTAGAAGACTTCTAGCTTTTGACTTGTGCATTGCCAAATCAAAACTAACCAAGATCTAATTTTCACAAACATAGTGCCCTAACTTTTCAAAACCTGCATCCAAAAAAGAACCTCTCTTTAATGAAACAATCATACATTTTTCCCTCCTATAACCACATTGTCTTCACTCCAAACGAGTTGACTTCAACTTTGTAACAGACAAGAGACATCCAGTTTCACCAGTCACTGTAGAACCTTCCAGAATATAAAGATTGTCAATCCTTTTACTTTTTAACAAAAAGAGAGTCCCACGAGACACCTTAATATCGCTCGATTCGATGTTGATTTTATAACCTTTCGAGTCCAAAATACTTAAGGAGATGAGATTCTTTCGTAAATCAAGTACATACCTGACATCTGAGAGTGTCATAATATTCCTATCGTGCATCCTAATTTTAACAGTACCAATACTGATTACCTTATTGGATGAATTGTTTCCCATGCGCATAACTCTATCTTCAGCCGAATTGTATGTGGAGAACCATTCTCTATTTGGACACATGTGGAAAGAACATCTCAAATCTAGGATCCACTTGGACGTAAGCTCAGAGCTATCGCTCGTTGATACTAACAAGAAATCATTACCGCTTTCATTAGCCAAATTAGCACCAGCTACATCTTCCTTGTTACTATCAGCAACCCTTTTATTTCGTAGTTTATAATAATCTGCTTTGACGTGACCTAACTTTTTACAATAGCGACACATTTTGTCTCGCTTCTTTGATGCTACCAAAACGGAAGCTTGCCTATCTGCCTTACTATCCGAACCAAACTCATTGTTGAGTTTGTCTTTACTCAACAAATAACCCTTCACATCCCTGAGCGAGAGTTTATCTCTGCCATAAATCAAGGTCTCCCTGAAAGACTTATATGAAGAGGGTAAAGATCACAGTAATAGCATAGCCTAATCTTCATCGTCAATCTTAACCTCAACATTTTTTAAACCATTCAAAAGAGTAATAAATTGACTAATGTGATCTCTAAAAAGCTCACATTCGTTCATGGAAAACGTAAATAAACGTTGTTTCAACACTAAATGGTTAGCCAGAGACTTAGTCGCATAAAGAGTTCAAACCTTTTTCACAAAGTGGATAGAGTTTTCTCCATCAATACCTCCTGCAATACCCTATTCACAAGACACAATTGGATTGCAGACATGGTCTTTTAATCAAGCTCTTCCCATTCTGTCTGATCTAGATTCTCGGACTTTTTCCTGATAACGAAGTTTTTCAGGCTGGTCTGACCAAGAATTTCCATAATCCGAATTTGCCACAGATTAAAATTTGTGACACCAATTTACTTCTCAATGTCAAACCTTGTTGCCATCTCTGAACGGCTTGGTCTACGAAAGTTAAACTAGTTCTGATACCACTTGTTGGGGGTCAACCTGATTAAGCAACGAACAAGTAAAAAATAGCGAAAGAAATTGAGAAATTGAACACACAATTTTAACGTGGAAAAACCCTCCAAAGAGGATAAAAAACCATGGACAAAGATAATTTTACTATAATGACAAAAGAACGAAGAGTATAAAAGATAAAAATAAAAACTAAACCTCGAAACCCCAAAACAAATAACCCTCAAAACGTAAACATAAAATTCTCCAAAAGTGTTATGAGTTCTAATCTTTAATGCGTGTATTTTCTAATGTTGTAAAAAAGTCTATTTATAGGCTAAATTCGTAGGTCAAATAATAATAAAATAATCTAGACTAATCAGAGTTCGATTGAAACAAATAAATAGAGTTTAACTTAGAGATTATCTTTCAAATTTGACTGAAATATGAGACATACTCAACAAAAAAAACAACATATTTTAGCATTATTTAATAGGTTTTGTTTCCATCACTAAAAAATGTATGATTTTCATATTATTTGAGATGTTTAGTTATTATTATTTGATACCAATAGTTTTACTATTTTTTCATTTTAATAATATTTACATAATTGCGAATGTTGCTTGCCATTGTGTTGTGAAATACTTTGTTAAAAGCAATGAATTATTAAAGTCATAGTTCATTGTAATGGTTCTTTATAGGTAAAATTTTGACTGATATTCAAATGACAAGTTATTTTTTTTTATTACTTAATATTTGGTTGTTTTTCACTTCTTTATTTTCATTATTTTTAAAATATCATTTTATTCTTTCCATTATTTTTTAAAATTAATAGACTTTTATTATAAATTAGATCATTTCTCATTTAATTAGCAAATATATTTTTTAAAAAATTATAAAAGTTTGTTGTTTAATAAATTTTAAGAATCAAACACATAAAATTACATAAAACGCATGTAATATGAGAGCTCGTACACTAAAAAAGTCAATGATCTCAAACTCTTAAAATTTAATTTAAAAAATCAGAGAAATGATTATTAACTTACAATTATTTTTCTCAAAAATCAAAAGCTTAAAAAAGTGACATGGTCTCCAAGGTAATGAATATAAGGATAATGCATTTTAACACACTCGAATTCACGTCTCTTGTATTGACAATAATATACATGCAAATCAAACTAAAACTCAACCGACACATGATAATAAATTTTTAAATTTGAAGAATTTTAAAAAAAAATAATTTTTGGTATTATCGTTTTTTATTATAATTCTTTAATTTTCTTTTTTAAATTTAAAATATTTGTTCACATTTCATATAGTTTGACACCAATTTATCTATTTCTTCAATAAAAACCCCATAATACAATAACTACCGTCATACTTTTACTCCATAGGATAGAAGGATACTTAACAAAGATGAGAAGAAAAAGAAGTACAATTATTATTCTTATTGTGATGGTGATTATTGTTTTCAGTGTAGAATTGTACATTGGTCTACAAGTACTACCTACCTCGCATCGCATCACATGATATATAAACCCGCACTACGGTTTAAAGTACAACAACCTCCAAAGACAAACATAGAGGAACCCTAGGATGAGAAATATATTAGTAAGGACAACAAAATGAATAATAATAGTTCATCTATCAAACTAGAAGTAGAAGGAAAGCACAAACAACAGTGTTCAACTCCGAACCACTTCTGCTACACTTGTAATTGTTTCAGCTATCCGCAAGTGCAATAAGCTGATCAACTACACCTGGTTCTGCAAGCGTGCTTATGTCTCCAAGTTCATCCAACTGTCTGGAAGCGATTTTCCTCAGAATCCTGCGCATGATCTTTCCACTCCTCGTTTTTGGGAGGCCAGGTGCCCAGTGTATCTTGTCAGGTGCTGCAAATGCTCCTATCTGCATCCCACATGAATATTCGTTAGACTACAACAGACCTAAGATAATGCAGCTACCATTTCCACATCAACCATTGGAACAATAAATTCAAACCTGATTTCGCACTGTGAGTATAAGGCTCTTCCGAAGTTCTTCACTGTAAGGAACACCTTCCACAAGAGTAACAAAGGCATATATGCCCTGTCCTTTAACCTAACATCAAGAAAAATGAAAGTTTAGACTTACTAACCACAAGCATGCTTTGGGGCTAATTAGGCCATCATTCTTAAACAGATGCAACAGACCACTTGATTACCTCATGCTCAACACCAACCACAGCAGCTTCTGCACACTGAGGATGAGAAACTAGAGCAGATTCCACCTCAGCTGTGCCAATACGATGTCCACTGCAAATATTAAGGTTGTATCATTCACACGCAGGCAGTAGAAAAACAAAATAATAATAAGGAACATGAAGCCATTCAACAAGCCAGATAACAGCAGAACTTCAGTAAAATATACCTAACATTGATAACATCATCAACTCTTCCAGTAAGCCAGTGGTACCCATCCTTGTCCCTGAAACAGATATAACAGTAACTCAATGCTGGTGCCTGGGCTAGAATGCCATCAGTGGATAAATGGACCGATCAAAAAGAAATTTCATTGTACCTACTGCAGCCATCACCGGTAAAATAATATCCAGGGAATGGTCTAAAGTATGTTGTCTCATATCTCTCATGGTCACCGTAAAGAGTTCGAAATGCACCAGGCCATGAGCCTTTCACACACAAATAACCGCTACACTCACCATCAATCTCAGTTCCTTTCTCATCCACTATGACAGGCTGCAGTTGTAACAGAAAAAAAAATTAATGAAAATTTTTGAAAGAAAAAAAACCCCCTTAATTTTTAGTTACAGTATTGCAATAAACCTGAACTCCAAAGAAAGGAAAGGTGGCAGAACCAGGTTTCTGTGGCCAGGCACCCGGTAGAGGAGTAATCTGCCAGTTAAGACATGGAAAACAATAAAAAAGTTGAAATATGCACACAAAGCAGAGTAAATTCAACTAAGTCATCAAGGTAAAAGGTTATAAGAATATTTTCCAGGAAATGCTACCAAAATATGTAACATGAAGAAATAAAGGAAAAAGAATTACCATAAAGCCACCTGTTTCAGTTTGCCACCAAGTGTCAGAAATAGGGCACCTAGACCCTCCAACTACATTAAAGAACCACCTACGGTAACAAGGATTGTTTTAGGTTAAAAACTTTCTTTTTACATATAGAAAGCATAGGAGATAAAAGAAAGTTCAAAAACAGAAAACTTATTGATTAAAAGAAGTTATATAAGGCTGAAAACCTCCAAGCACTTGGATTAATGGGCTCGCCAACACTTCCAAGAACACGCAGAGACTTCCGTGAGTAGCGTGTAACATACTGCAAAGACAGTAATCGTGAAATCAATACAAAGTCTAGATATGCATCAAGTGGAACTCAAATAGATTCTTCCGAAACATAACACCCCAAGCAAAATAGTTCTTCGCAGGCCCAAAAATAGTTTCGCAGATCATGCAAGTTAACATTCATGCCAGAATTAAACAAAATAGCTGAATGCTTGTAAAATTGAATGGAGTTGCTCTGATCTTTGTCACTCTAATTTTACTTGACAATGTTTAAAGAAAAAACAAAGAAAAAAGCAGGTGGAAATTCTAAATTAGGGTGTCAAATACCAACATAAATGAAGCAAAATAATAACAAGGAGCTCTTTTTATTTGCAGCAATTCTGCTAAACATTTTGAACCGGAGATTTTAGAGTGTAAACAAGGTTAGAGATACAGCTTGCCTCATCACCATCACGCATGAGAGAGCGCACCAATGTAGGGGCAGTGTAGAATATGGTCACCTTGTATTTGTCAACAATGTCCCAACATCTTCCAGAATCAGGGTAATTTGGGGCCTGCATATAACATGTGGAAATATTGCTATCTATTGAAACATCTATAATATATTGAAATCAAATATCGGGTTTAAGATGAAGATTCCTGCACTCACCAATGGCTGTTATATCTCCTACGCTCAAGTTTTTCTTTTGATATGTAATTTTTAATATATTTTTCATGTTGATATGCTGCTGCAAATTTATTCCACTTATTTCTGAGAGTCCTATCCTTGGAAATTCACTCATTTCTATAATAAACAAGAATTTAAATGATGCAAACAATAAAATATAATCCCCCATATTTCCCCCATTTTATTATTATTTTTAAATCTTAAAATAGTCGTTCTTTTATTCTGCAGTCTTTTACTACCTAGATGCGCTCTTGACAAACTTTTAGTAACACCATGACACGTCAAATCTTATATACACCATGATGTTTCATCCAACATTTCTCTAATATTAGATTAAACTTTTCTCTCCTTAGTCACTAATGACAATCCTAGGGAATCAAAAGTTACATTACAAACACTATTCAGTGTCAGATCTATTCAGAGCTGAATTATTTGCCAATCTTGGAAGCCTAATCTATATTTTCTATGTTAAATACCAACAAAGAAACTTACTCCCTCGTATACAACAACTGTTGCTCCATTAAGCATAGGTCCATAGGTTACGTAACTATGCCCTGTAATCCAGCCACAATCAGCAGTGCACCTAAAGTAAAAGATATGTCAAGATCCAATATCAATAGATTACCAAACAGTAAGAATTTATAAATTCCAAAAACATGAAGGGCAAAGAGTGTCCAAATTACCAGTAAACATCAGACTCTTTGTAGTCAAATGCATATTTAAATGTTGTCGCTGTGTACACCATATATCCTCCGGTTGTGTGGAGTACGCCCTTTAGAAAGTTCAAATTAGAACATAGAAAAGGAAAATGAGAAACTATATACAATACTTATACCAAGCGACACCTTTGGCTTCCCAGTGCTCCCGCTAGTATACAGTAGAAAAAGGGGATCTTCAGCATCAACCCACTCAACATCACAAGTGGTTGGATATTTTGGGACAACATCCTAGATGAAGCTTATGAAAATCAGCACTCCACAATTAAAGAAAAAGCTATTGAAAAATAATGGTTACTGGAACCAGGAGCCACCAAATACTTCTCTATTTTTTGTACACTAACCTCCCACCATACATCTCTTCCTTCCTGCCATTTAGTGCTTTCCCTCTTCAATGCTGATTGGTTTTCGTAGGTTAAGCATACATCTGCCCAAAGGAAGATATCACCATTGATAGACAACCAAATGAATATAAAAAAAAACTAATCAAGTAGTCTCACTGGTGATGTGATTGACCACTTTGGTAAACATTCTTTTGGATTATCTTGTATTATCATGATGGTAATCAGTGAAGCAATTTGAGCTAGTAGTTCAATTACAAAGACAGGATGCAGGTAGTCATAAGTAATTAGCAACCTGGTTAAACCTACATTTGTTATGTTAAGCCAGATCTGACTAAGACATGGTACTTTCCATTAGCAATGTTAGGGAAATTGGTAACCGCGTTGCCCTTGGCTATTAAAACATTCTGAATAGCACTTAAGGAACAGTAACACAAGGGGAGACTGTTGCCCAAGATTTTCATTGATATAAGAAACAAGTTTTAAGTTAAAGATAAGTGCTCCAATGTAGTGTCTTAAGCAAAAGTTGTAAGATTCAATACAGGAAATAGGTTTGACCCAATTTAACTATGCATGAACTGCAAAGGAGAAAAGCATCTTCAAATCAGATACCGGTTTCTTAATGTATACCAACCTATGGAGATCCCATTCTTGGCAGATTCAACAAGGGCAGCATCAACAATGTCCTTGAGGTGGATGGTCTTAGGACCTCTTCTAACAGCATTACAAGTAATCACAACTTTTGGTTTGCAGTCCACTATTCGCTGGGCAAGAGATTCTGAAGAAAATCCAGCAAAGACAACCTGAAAGGACAAAAGCGTTGGGAATTTATGCAACAATAAAAACAGAAATTAACAAAGTATTTTGGTTGTTTGACATTGTTCAACTATTTTATGTGGAAGAAGGATGTATACCGAGTGAACTGCGCCTATGCGGGCACAGGCAAGCATGGTAATCGGGAGTTCCATTAACATAGGCAAATAAACAATAACAGCGTCACCCTTTCTAACACCAATACTTTTCAGGTAGTTAGCAAGCTGCAGAGAAGACACACTAAATTTAGAAGTGATTCCAATTGAGGAAGTTGAAAATATGCAGAGAATTAATATAAAGTTGAAGAGACCTGGCAAACTTGGTGCAGTAGCTGGGAGTAAGTGAGATGGGCATCAAAACCAGGTTCATTGGATTCCCAGTAAAGAGCGATTTTGTCTGCAAGCCCAGCATCGATGTTTCTATCTAAGCAGTTGTAGCATATATTGGTGATTCCGCCCTTGAACCACTGGTAAGGCCCAGAAAGAAAGAAAGTGATTCCACTTGCGTTGACCCGAAAGCTAAACTACAAAAAAAAAAAAAAGAAGAAAAAAAGGACAAAGGTAGAGAGAAAGACCTCGATCTTGATATCCCCTTTCCTGACATCTAGATTCTCAGAGCAGACCTGATCTCCCCATTTTTGCTTCCAATAGAACTGCGATGACGCAATGCCTGACCAAAATCCAGCCGGGTCCTCTATTGACCTTTTGTACATCTCCAGATACTGATCTCATCTCGCCCCACAAGACAATTTTGTAAGAATCATCGATCATAAACTTAATTACTCAGAACATGCCAAATCTAGGGAGAAATGAATGAATGTATAACAGAATATCTATTTCTGTTTTCATGTACAGTTGCTACTGCTGCTATTAATCTGAACAAACAAATAAATAAGTAAACAAATGTAGTAACACCATATTTTTATTCATATTCATAGATACATGCAACTATATGTGTGTGTATGCAATTGTTCATATTCATATTTAAGAAGAGAAAAATGAGAAGGAACCTTGTGCGGAGAAGGAATGAGAGCCTGACGAGAGAAGTCATCGCTTGGGAAAACGAAGTCGTTCTCTTCGGAAGCAAGAGCCTCCCCCAAAATGACAGCGTTCAAATGGGAAATCTTGCCGGCGCCAGAAGGCAAGGAGGCCATGGACTCCACATGTCTCAAATGGTTGGTGGTGGTCAGATTCTTGGGAGAGGAAGATGCCATGACCAATACTAGTCCTGTTGCACGACCGTGTGATTGACAAATGACGACGCCCCAACTCTTGATTCAGAAGGGCTCTTTTATAACGATGAAGCTGCTGAGGGAGGAGAATCATGGGGGGATGGTCATCATCATCTTTTGTTTTTTTAATGTACATATTTTAAAAAAAATATTATTTTTAGCTAATTCTACGCAAGCCGCCTCAATATTCAATCATATTGACTTCTTGGTATTAATATTGAAGTTCAAAATATGCTGTAAAATCTTGAGTAAATTTGCAGTATGCAACGATTTTAAAAAATATTTAGGGTTATAGGCTCGATTTTGGAGAGTAACAGAAAATATTTTTAGCACCAGGCGTTTTCAGTTGAGCTAGTAGGAAAGCGCATTTTTTGAAAACACTTTTTACAAAATTTTTACACGTCAACTCGTTTAGTTAGATGGCTAAATATTAGTGGTTTTATCTTTTAAGTCTTGAGTTTAATTATTTTCTAACTTAAATTTGTATTTTTTATTTCATGTTATTCTAATTTTTTTATTTTTGATTAATATTTTTAATATATAAATTATTGTGACAGATGTCAACAAATGGGTAACTTCTTGAAAAGGGATGAAATGTTGCATAATGGAATTTTGGAGGTCAAAGTTTTTGACATTTGGGGCAAATATTTTATGAGATCGTTGATGCATGCTCATAATCGAGTTATGAATTACAAGAACGCTAAGTTTGCTCGATCATTCTAAACAAGTAAGAATATAGAAATAGAAGTTATTAAACAAAGATAAATAAAAGATAGGTGCAATTCAGACTTTTGAATCGTTAACCAAATCCAGAAAAGAATCAAAGTTATTAAGAACCCGACCCATTTTCTAAAAAGTTTGTTAAGGAATTGAAATTATCAACAAATCAGAAGAACCGAGACTTGCTATCTATAAATAGATAGAAACCTACGGTATGGTTGATTGCCACACTCTATAAAGGGATGAGAATGGGAGTGATAAGATCCATTGGTTGAACGCCACAAGACTTACATCTTGATAAATTAGGATATCTTCTCAAAGAACGAAAGAGATTAAACTCTCAAATGTATATTGATCTAAATCTCCTTTCAAGAGTACAAAAGAACCCTATTTATAGAACTAGCTTGGTAGTCTAATAGCCACAACAGACCATAAAAGATGGTACATGAATGTGTGTCGTACATTGAATAAAAAAAAATGATGCATGAATTGACAAGTTCAATGTGTGGCCGAATACTCTCCCCTTGTAGTGCATGTATATGGACGTTCATCCCCCTTGCCAACGTATCTCTTTGGTTCAATGTGTTGTGTTTAAGTCGTACAACCTCCCTTGGATGTGCACGTAATTGGGAAAAACATGTACCGACCGAATAGTCATATTAAGGCCCTTTATCGTCCATGCTTCCCCCTTTAACCATTTAATGAACTTGGAAGTTGAAAGGTCTTTATACATGTACTTCTCTTGGTGCATTAGATGTGTTGTTGTCCATTGAACTTAGTGCATAAGTGAAAAAGGTGACCAGATGACCAGCCATATGTACCTATAAATTGTATAAATAATGTTTATTCGAACAAAGAAATAAACTCTTAGAAATAGACTCTCACGCATGAAGGTAAAACAAATTAGAACATGATTTGAACCTAATATAATTTGACTCAAACAAGACTGTAACATGACATATAAAAGAAATAGTAAAATAACACATTAGGACACACCACATATGCACTCAAAATAGAATAGCCACAACAAACATAAGATATAAGTGATGCATGAAAACATAATCATATAAGATAAGACTAAAACATAAAATAAAACACATAGACTCAAAACCAATAGACATATTAAAACATAGCATAAAACTCAAAAAAAAAAAAAAAAGAATGGTCTTATCAATTAGGATTCAAAAGGTGGTAAGCTAAATGGTAAAAAAAGAAGCAGCATAAATATCAAACCTAATAAAGTCTTTTCTCGTCTTAGCTTTGGGCTTCACTTGAGCGGCCCAATCTTCTTGTTTACCAAGTACAAACTTAAACCCATCATCTTCATAATCTTTCAAAGACCAAAGAGAGTTTATGGGTTTTCTAGAAATCCTCGTCGGCCCATACCTGTTTGACCCAAATAATGGTCCATTTGAAGATATCATTTGTCTTTTGGCCTATTCATTAACCCAACAAATCGTATGATCACATGATACAATCGTACATACATCATACCCTCCCTCTTGAGGAAGCTTTGTCCTTAAATCTGGCAATTTGCTAAAAAAAAATAACTCATGGTCACGGACCTTTTCAGACATCAACTTTAGGAAAACTCTTTCGCATACCTATAAAATAAACAATGCACAAATGAATAAATTTGGTTAGTTAAAACGCCATCTACCTTGTACAGAAGTACAGATACAGACTAACCACTCACAACAACTTTCTCAAACTCTTTTTCTTTTATCAGAAAATTCAATTTCTTTTTCAATTTTCTCTCTTCTCTTAACACAAGTTATTTTCCTTTTTTTTTTCTTTCTTATTATCTCTTCTCTTATTATCTTTTTCTTTCAATATTTCATATTTTTCACTCGATTTTAACACCTCATTCTCTTTTATTTTGACTCTCTCATTTTTTTCTTTCAAACGAACTTGATCCTCGTATATTTGTTTCGGAGTCATAGGAACAAGCGTAATTGGCTTCCCATTAACCTTGAATGAATATTGATTACTAAAATCTGCGTGCACAACCCTCCAATCATATTGCCATGGCCTTCCAAGTAAAATATGCCTTGCATGCATTGGAACAACATCACATAGGACTTCATTAATATATTTACCAATAGTAAATGATACCAAAACTTGTCTCACCACCATTGTTCAACCATTGTAGCTTGTATGGTTGCAGATGTTTTGTTGTTAGCAAACTAAGCTTCTCTACTAAATTTATACTAGCAACATTGGTGCAACTACCTCCATCTATTATCATTTTAAACACTTTACCATTGATGTGGCATCGGGTACAAAAAATAATTTCTCTTTGTCGCTTTTCATCCTTAGCTTGTACGCTCAAGTTTCTTTTTATGATAAGGAGTTCACCTTCCACTTGGTACTCTACTTCGCTTGTATCTTGCAATAGTGGCATAGGTTCTTCTTCGGCATCACCTTCAGATTCAATTTTTTTGTTGTCTTTTAGGATCATCACGTTCTGATTAAGGCATTGGCTAGTAATGTGCCTCCTCCTCAAGCATCTGAAACAACGAACATCTCTTGATCGACTCAGTTGAACTTCGTTCTTGTTTTTATCTGAAACAAATTCCTTTTTGTTATCTCTAGACATGTCAATTTTACTTTTCAGCTGAGGCACCACATCCTTCTTGTTTGCATTTTGGCTCCATGTAAAGGTAGAATTAGAGGTGTTTTCTACTCTAAAAGATCCATTCTTCTTCAACTGACTCTCCACCTTGATCGCCATGTGTACCACATCCGTGAGTTCAACATAGTGTTGTAGCTCTACTATGTGGGCAATCTCTTGGTTAAGTCTGACAAAAAATCTTGCCATGGTTGTTTCACGATCTTCCTCGATATTTGCTTGGATTATTACAACTTCCATCTCCTTGTGGTAATCCTCTACACTTTTGGAACTTTGGAAAAGAGGTTGAAGTTTTTGATATAAGTCCCTATGGTAGTGACTAGAATTGAACCTTCTCCGCATAATAGCCTTCATTTTAGCCTAGGTCTCTACTGACTGCTCTTCATTTCTCATTCTACTAAGGTTAGTTGATCCCACCAGATTATGGCATAATCAGTAAATTCAATGGTGACTACCTTTACCTTATTTAATTCAGAGTAGTTATGACAATAAAAAACAAGTTATATATTCTTTTCCTACTTCAACTTGATGCTTTCAATGTTTTAACCCCCTAAACCCGGCCTAGACGTTATGGTCGAATCTCAAAGTTCACATTGGCCATGGTAATGGCGTAGAGAATCATTTAACTATTTCTCTTAACTAACGTTGTTATTTAAAAATCATCATTTTGATTTGCTTGAGAAAAACCAAATAGTATCTACAAGTTTTCTTTTGGAAAGAATTTTTCAAAATTGGTTATCTTTAAAAAACTCTAATTTTGAAGGTTTACAGAAAACATCATGTTTCAAAACTGTCGCAGCGGGAAATATCTTAGCTAGCTCTTGCTTGTTGATTTGAAATCATAATTTTGACATGTCTTGTCAAATGCAATTTTAATGAGCAAATAACATTAAGTTTCAAAAACGAAGTTTTATATTTGAAATATCAACATTGAGTTGAGTTGTCAATTAGGTTGAAAAATCCAGTTTTCCTAACTAAGTTTATAAATCGATTTATGTGATAGTTTTAAAAATTCAATAATGCATAATCACCCAAAACCCAAATACCAAATGAAATGTCCCAAACTACAGTGCAAAATAACAAAAACAATCCTAAAATACCAAGTATTATAGTGTGATAATTTATTTAAAAAAATATCCGAGTTCACCTCCGTAAGTTGAGCCCATGCCCTAACCTCGATTAATATTTGAAAATCAAAAACATAAATGGGTGAGCTTTTAAAGCCTAATATAGGTCAATTTGTATAGCAACATTAATTTAAACAGAATCTCAACAGTATAACAGATCACATATTCATAAACACACAATCTTAGAGTCACATTTATTAGTATGCATATCAATAATGCTGATGCAATGCTTTTTCAGAAATAGTGTGAATTTTCAGAAAATATTTCCTACCCATCTCCGCTACACACCATAATGAGTTCCCCAGAACTTATCCATCCAATAACACACTAATAATATGGACAGACCACCAGATAATGCAGTCAAATTGCCGAATATTGAATGTTATGGTTAAGCCACCAATTAAGTCATCCTGGGTTGCCCGAAAACAATGACCCGCCACCCCAGATTGCCCGACCATGTTGGCTTACGAATGTCAATATGCAGTTAAACTACTAGAACTTCCTCCGTACATTCATATCCCAATCCCGTGCATGGGATATGGCATACAAAACATAATTTTCAGTAAGCATGCTAATCAAAATCAGTATAGCAACATGCTTAAAATGCAAATCAGAACCAGTATAATGGCATGCTTAACATGCGATTCAGAATCAGAATAATGACATGCTTAACATGCGAATCAGAATTAGTATAATGACATACTTAACATGAGAATCATAATCGGTATAATGGTATGCTTAACATGTGAAACAGAATCAAAATAATGACATGCTTAACATGCGAATTAGAATGTCAACAAATCGATGGCATGTTTATTTTACATGCATATTCAATAACGTCATATATCACATTACATGAGTATCAGGAAAACATATATCAACACATTTAACAAAAAATCGCATAATCACATACATAATATCACAGATCTGAAGTTTTAGAATCACTTACTTGGAATCTTCTTTTTTCACTTTTCAGAGTTTTTCTTAAATAATTATTTAATATTTTTAGATTTGTACGATTAACAAAAATATCATATATTTTAACAAGATAGATCACCACACCTGATTTCGCAAATTCTGATGATATCAACTTCGTTTCCAACTCTAAGGGAGGAGATCGATTCTTGAGTCCTCAGGTTTAAAATTTTTTTATATCACATCAGAATAAAGTTATTTTAATGAATAACTCTCATTTTAGTGATTAAGTAAAATACTTACTTAATTGGCTGTTCAAACGCACTGTTCCAAAAAGTGGGGTATAGATCCGAGATTTACGAATATCACTTCACGAAGGCACAATAAACCTAACGTTAGAATCACCCTAATCGAATATAAAAGTATGAGAAAATATCGTGAATGGAGGATCTTCAATACCTCTGCAATAACGAAAGGATAGGAGCTCAACAACTTCCCACGACGAACCGATTAGGGAGGAAGATTTGCAACTAGAAAAAATATAACAAAAATATAAAAAGATGGATTAGAAAATAGGATGTGGATAAATCCCTCTTAAGATTGAAATACTAAAATTGAATGATTAGAAAATCAATTACAAGTAGAGGAGAAGAAAAGATCATAAATGGAAAATTTTAGTGGTGGTCGGTGGCAAAGGCGCAATGGTGGCGGCGGCACGACGGTGATGGCGGTGGTGGTTTAGTGACTTCTAATGGTTGTGAGTGGAGGAGAAAAGAAGAGACAAAGTGATTTATGTGGTGAAAATGAAAGAAAAAGAAAGAAATGGGAAGGAGCAAGGAGGAGAACGATAAAGAGAATGGAGGAGAGCAAAATGAAAAATAAAATAAAAAGTAGTATGAGTATTGTCTAGGTGCATAGGACAACACACTATGATAAGGGAGGCAAAATGGTATGTTGAGGGGAGAATGGAATGGAAAGTGGGCTATTGAGGGAAATTTTACCATGTAAACAATGAAAGAATCTTCCAAAGCATGGCAACTATGGGTTGGATGATAAGGGGGTTGACTCATGCAAAAGTTGTCCAAAAAATTTAATTAAAAAGTTAAAAGTTTGGGGCCTTGATCTTAAAACCTTTTACAAATAAATTACTTACTTAACCACTAGGCTTTTTGAATTTACTTTTCATGTACTAGCGACTTAAAGTAAATAAAATATGGGGAGTGATAAAGGTTGTCATCAACTCACTCATGATCTTGTCTTTCTCTAGGCCTTCGATTGTTTAGGCCCATGCTAAGAACATAAGCCCCTTTATGACCATCATCATGTCAATAGTATTTGTCATTGTCAAACCTATTAGAGATCTCCCCCTTCGAGACCTTTCCTCCACACGTTCAAGACGCTTACTAAATTGTTCGAAATCTTCTTGCATCATCCTTCACGTTTCCCGTATCATAGCTTGCATTTGAAAGTTGGGAACTCCACCTCTTTCACCGGGTTCATATTCGTCTTGCGATATAATGACTATAAAACAAACCAAAGATCAGTAACAAAATTAAATCTCTTGTTTACTCACCCTCATAGATCGATGAAGCACTCAACTCGTGTTTCACTCAATTTGGCTTTTACCACTCTATTGCGCTCAACACTCTTACCTTTTACCACTCGATTCTCTTAAGTCCATTAAGAATTTGTTTGGAACGAACTTAAAAAAAATCGTAGTCTTATGGTGAAGAATGTTTGTGGCAATTATTCTGAGAAATAAGAAAAAATGGTGAAAATTGGCAAACGCTAACAAGATAAAATTTGACAAAAAGAAAAATCACACAACCCCAAATGATATCAAATGATGTAAAATGATATCACAACTAAACACACTTTGAAAATTTTTTCAAATGATGTAAAATGATATCAAAACTAAACACACTTTGAAAATTTTTCTTCACTTTTTTTACTTCAATTTCTTTTTAAATCTTTTTGTGTTCTTTTCTTTTTTTCAACGAAACTTTTTTTTCACGAATTTTTTAATATCGAAAGATAAAATAACCGTCACCTAATTGGAAAACTAGCTTTGATATCAAATGATGCGTGCTCATAATCAAGTTATGAATTACAAGAACGCTAAGTTTTCCTAATCGTTCTAAACAGGTAAGAATATAGAAATAAAAGTTATTAAACAAAGATAAATAAAATATAGGTGTAATTCGAACATTTGAATTGTTAACCAAACCCAGAAAAGAATCGAAGTTATTAAGAACCTGACCTGTTTTTTATAAAGTTTGTTAAGGAATAATAAGTATCAACAAAGCAGAAGAACTGAGACCCGCTATCTATAGAGAGACAGGAACCTACGGTATGATTGACTGCCACACTCTAGAAAGGGATGAGAATGAGAGTGATAAGATCGATTGGTTGAACGCCACAAGACTTACGTCTTGATAAGTTCAGAAATATTCTTAAAGAATGAAGAAGATTAAACTCTCAAATGTATATTGATCCAAATTTCCTTTCAAGAGTACAAAAAAGCCCTATTTATTGAACTAGCTAGGTAGTCTAATAACAATAAAAGATGGTACATAAATGTGTATCGTACATTGAATAAAAAAAATGATGCATGAATTGACAAGTTCAATGTATGGCCGAATACTCTCCGCTTGTAGTGCATGTAAATGGACATTTATCCTCTTTGCCAATGTATCTCTTTGGTTCAATATGTTGCATTTAAGTCTTATATCAAAGATCATATTTTTCTGGTATAACTAAAGTAGCCTTCATGTTTGTTTTGCTGTCCATGAAAGTTAATTCTTTCTTGGATATGTGGCTACCCTTTCTAACAATGTCATCTCTAAGATTGAATTTGTATTCTCTATTAAGAGCGCAGTGTGCCTTATTTGAACTTGTATTCTCTTTTAAAAGTGCAATGTGCCTTAGTAGTATACTCAGCACTTGATTAAAGAATCATATATTATATCATGTTCAAATATGAGTTCGAAATAAATGTAAGAAATTGAATATTCTAAAAAAAATAAAGGTAAACTATACTATTAGTCACTAAACTATGAGTAAGTTTTCCTTTTGGTGAGTTAACAAAAAAATGTTACAATTTGGTCATTGAACTATTCAAAAGTTTTCATTTAAATAATTGGGTTGTTAAAATCGATGTTATATGACTTTCTATGTTTGTACTGTCTACACCAATCGAAAACTCTCTTTTCCCTCATCTTCTATAGTTTAGTTTTTTTCATGAAGCAACTTTAGACGTCACAAATTTATGAACTAAAATTCAAACATTTTTTTCTCTGATTTTCGAAACTGGCCGTCAGATCGACTTGGATCTATGATATGTTCTTCTACTCATCGACGAATATTGAACCATTATATCGATTGTCGAATCATCGCTCAGAGTTTGCTGGCGGAACTTTTATTAAAAAAGAATTTAACAATTCAGTGGCTTAAGTAAAAACTTTTGAATAGTTCAATAAGTTGAATGAAATTTTTCGAATAGTTCAATGACTAAATTGTAATTTTTTTAGTTTAGTGATTAAAACGAAAACTTTCTCGTAATTTAATGACTAATAATATGGTTTATGAAGATTTGTTGGGGGAACAAAGAATAATAATTAATAGACCTCTCTCTTTCACAAAACTTCTTCCTAACAAATTAAATCTTTCAGTACTTGAATAATTGGTCCATAAACTATGAAGATTTTAAATTTAGGTATTTAAATTTAGATATCTAAACATTATTTTCCTAATTAATGTTGGTTCATATAGTTACATTCATTAAAAATTTGCAACCAATTAAGAAGTGACACGTGTCATTAAAAATTTTAATTTACCTTAATTTAACAAGAAAATTAAGATAAAAAAAGGAATTAAACAAATATATATATATTAATATTAAATAAAATAAAAAAATTCCCTTCCCTCTCCCTCTGCCTCTCCCTCTCCCCCCATCTTATTCCTCCCACCCTCTGCTTCCCTCTCCATTGGATTGTACAAATTCAAAGCTGAAGGTCGAAAAAAAATCCAAGCAGAAAGACCCATCTCTAAAATCTTTAATTTCTTCTTGAATTTTTGTTTTTGGCTTGTTTTAATTTGTATATATTTGTTTATTGGACTGATAAAATTGAAAATTTTTAAGGGTTAGGACTAAATCAGAAGGGGGAGAAAAGGAGAGTTTTTAAGAAGGAATAAGTCCAAGGGCTTAATGGCTAATTGGCCATAGCTTTTTAAAACACCAAATCACGTCCCCCTTATTTTCATTTTTCTTTTTCTCTGCCGTCAACCTATGTTCTTCCCAATACTCTGTTGCCTTTGTCTTGTGCTTAAAAAGTCTTATTGTGTGCCCACCATCGTCGATTCTCCCTTCCTCTATTACCCCACGTCCTTGCTCTCAAGTAACCATAGCAGCCAGCAAGTAGCACAATATAGGTTGCACCAGGTCTTTTCTTCAGCGCTGCATCATGCCTCAACTCGGCAGCCAGCAGTGCACCGCTGCTCTCTCACACAATAGCCGCATACTAGCTGCCTGGTTCCAGAGTTGTTGTTGCTACTTATTGCATGATCCAGCTCAAGTAGATTGGACCTTAGACATGTTATTGAGATTTTGGCAAGAAAATTATCTTGAGTTATTTTTAAAGGATATTGCTAACACTATTGGCATGGTTGCATGCACACATTGTGTTTCTATTTTCTGTTTTTAATCTTAATTTGTGAATAATAATATCATATATGTATATTAAGATTTGGGGACTGAAACCATGAGAAGATCAACATATATTTGATTTTGGGGTTAATTTCACTTTTAATCCCTTCTGCTTTTTATTGCTTTATATTGAGATCCTTTATTAAATTTAATCCCAAACTTAATTTTAAATTAGGATTATGTAAGAGATTAATTTTTTTATATAATCATAATATTGTAATTATAGGTTAGGATGTATAGGGTGAGCTTGTTGGCTATGGTTTAATTTGTTCCTACTCTTAGCCTACTTGCTGTCTAAATTCATTTTTCTCATTAATAGATTTCGTCTTTTTTCTTCTGAATTTTCAAGGAAGAAATTAAACCCAAATTCGGCAAAAGTCTAACAAGATAGGTACGTGCAAGGTGTAGATTAAAGTGAATTAAGGCCTCTAAATCAACAAAATTTTCAAAAGAAACAAAACGTTAGGGACTTTAATATAATAAGCTATGAACTTGAATTAAACAAAGCATACCAAGTGGTAAGAGTTCAACAAAAGCTCTTTCAACTCTTCCTTGGCGCATTTTAAAGATGAAAGGTCCATTTTTGAGATTTGGGTTTTCTTGTTTACGTCGGGAATTGAGGAAGACCGAGAGTCGAATTATGGTCAAACCAAAGTAGAAGCAATATATATATATATATATATATATATTAGGCGCCACCAATGGCAGCTGATGAGTGTATTATAATATGAACAAATAGTTGAAGCATTAATTAGTGTGTATGTATTATAATCTAGCAAAGCTGTAATGAGTTGTTGTGTAGGTTTTGCCTTTTCCCACATAAAGAAAGCCGAAATGTTTATGAATTCGGATTGGTTATGATATGTTTTCGTGTTTTTGGTGCCAATGATGGAACAAAAAACTTGGGAGATGATTCAGCATGTAAAAAAACTCTGCTTTAGCCCCTACTTCTGTAGTCATTTTGCTGTGTTTGTAATGGACTGTCAAACGAGCATTGAATGAGAGTGATATGAGGAGGGATGAGGGTGGTGCTTCAATCTGTGTTTGGATTCAAGAATAGACAATTATATTTATCAGCCCTGCTTTTTGCACCTTCAACAATGTCTTTTATCATTCTGGGTTGCATTTACAATATCAATCTCGTCAATGGCTCATAATCCTTTTCCTCTGTAAATTATTGTATTTTTAAAACACATTAATAATTTCTTAAAATTATATTTTTTAAAAACATATATATTATTAAAGTATTTTTATATCAGTTAATAAAATATATTAAATTAGAATTTTTATATTATTCCAGTGAATGAACAAACAGCTTCTCAACTTCAGTGAGGGTGGGTTGGGATTCAACCAAAATGATTTATTTATCATTATTTAATTTTTTTTTTTTTGAAAAAATTATCAAATATCTCTTCCACTTACTTCGTTATGAAAGATAAAGCATATCATAATTGAAATTGGAGAGAGGTGTTTGGAGTCCAAGCAATCTACAGAGGTGCTTGTAATTTTTTTTAATAAAAAAAAAGGCTTAATCGTATTATTCTATGATGTATTTCATTGAAGGTCGTCTTCGTGCCCTGCAAGTCACCAATCATTTCTTATATTTAAATGCCTTAATGAAGATATTATCAATTTATCAAATCTCAATCTTTATATAAAAAATTAATTAAAATGGAGTTACATTTTTATTGATTTTATATAAAAATATAAAATTACAATAAAGATGTATATAATTTTAAAAATGATTATATATATATATATATCAAAGATCATGTTTTTATAGTTTATTAAATTCGCTTTAAAGTCCTCTTCCTTTATTTCTTTAATAAGACTTCAAAAAATCGAAAGCTCTCTTCCCTCTCTTTTTTATAGTTTAGTTTCTTTTTATGAAATAACATTGGATATCACGAATTTGCAAACTAATTTTTTTTTTCTGATCTTCGAAACTGATCGTTAGATTAACTTGAATCTATGATATGTTCTTCTACTCATTGATGGGCACTAATCTACTATACCGGTCGTCAAATTATCACTTAAAACTTGCTGGCAACTTAACAATACAGTGGCTTAAATAAAAAATTTTGAATAGTTCAATGACTTAAATGAAAACTTAAATGTAAAGAGTACCAAACAAATATATTGAAACTCAACCTAAGAGTTTGCCATCTAGTTGCTTAAGTTTAGGCATAATCTTAACCAGAACTGACTTAAACTTTTCATCAGCAATTGTGTTCCCCACTATATCTAATTGATTCAAGTTGAAGTCTTTAAAAATATAAAAAGCCTCCCAATTGTCAATAAGAGCAACATCGCTGGTCACGGTTTCATCCTTGTTCGATTCACTTTCAACTGAATGAGACAACGGAGAAGAGCACAAGTACCTTGTTGTGTCAATAGAATGATCACCAATCTGGTTGTATGAAATATCCAGTACTCTTAATAACTTGAGCTTTCTCAAAGGCTCCAGAGCAGTTAAACTTCTCAGTTTATTGTTTCTCAAACTCAAACAAGAGAGGAGCTGCATAGCTTCCAATCCTAATATTAAAACAATACATTCGGTCAAGTGTAAATTGCTAAAAAGGTTCTACTCCAAATCAGTGCAGACTAATAGGAAAAAGACCCAAAAAAAGGAGCATCATGCATTGTTTACTTTCACACTAGATTCATAGTTTTCATACCTTTAAGAATAAAAGGGTATGAAGTGGAGTGGGAAGAAAGAAATCTAAAATTTGTAAGAAACACTAACAACAGCTCAAGCATTAAATAACTTATTGAATAGTCTACAATTCGACAAACAATATTTTGAAACATTAGTGAGAGTACAGTACCTTCAATTGATTGTAGTTCATTGTGGCTGAGATCTAACATTTGGACCCACAATAATTTCTCAAAAGCTCCCATCCGTGATAGCGATAAGTTATTCAGCCGGAGACAGATAGGACCACATATAGCTGATGAAACTGAGTCCTTATACTGAAAGCAATGTTGAAGTAAAGACTCTTTACTAGAAGTCACCTATAGAATAGATAGACAAAAGGTTCTCAGTTAACCTCTATGCAAATGTAACAGTTTATACCAGAAATTAGTACAATGGTGAAAAACGAAAACCAGTATCTTATGATAAGGGGGGTGCAAAAAAAATAACAAACGAAAAGACCAAAGGTGCACAGAATCTACCACAAAGTTTAGTTGTCTAGCGGAAGGTTCTTTTTCCACCACAAAGTACCAATTCAGATAAACATACATAAGATACAGTAACCTAACAAGTAAAAATATATTTTAGAAGTTGTAGAAAAGATCTGGCTACTTGCACAAAACATCAGAAACAACAGTCCAAATCTAAAGCTTAAATGATGATGCTTTTAGTGACAAAATCACTGAGAAAGTATGTACTCACCTTCTGTAGCAAGACCATGCTATGTTCATCCTTGTAGTACTGGTAATGTGTTGGATCCAATTTCATCAAATCACTATACAGCTCAAGAACTTCTTCTGAATGCACCAGTTTGTTAGCAAATGGATATGACATTACATCATAAGCCATCAGTAATCTAGCAAGTGTAAGCTTTCCAATTTTACTACAGAAAAGGAAGAAAAAAACAAAAAATAAGAGAGTATTAATAATGTGTTTCCTAAGAGTTCAATAAAGGTAATAATTAAATTATCCAAGTTCACCAGTCCATCAACGATAACAGTTCACGGAAGCATTCAATCTCTTTAGCTAAAGCCTCAGAGCGCCAGTTAGATGCAGTTGATTCATGACCATTCTTGATACTTAGTTGATTAAAAGAGTTAATAATTGATTCCTCCGATTGTGTTCCATAGATCTTAAAATTTCCTTCTCTGAATGAAATACTTTCTGCAACAGAAACTTGAGAGAAATCTCTTTCCATAGGCTGTACATGTACTTTAAATGAAAACATTGAAGGATGGCTATATTCAAACCCTCTTGTTGAAATGATTCCCTTAGAATGTCCAACACTAACTTCAACTGTAGAATGAAGATCTGAAGATGGAGTTTTTAAATGTGCAACCCAAACTCGTGCAGTTTGTGAGTTGCTTGCAGAAAGTGGTTTCCAAAGAAGATCTTCATTTTTATTAAATCCACATTCTACAGTAACTGTAGATGAGCTTACACCCCCAACAGGTTGATTAAAATAAAGAACAATAGGAAATGACCCTGAATCAGAATGCAAAGCAGTAAATGGAGAAAATGCAGAACCATTATAGCATCTATCTTCCACTAAAAGGACATCATAACCATGACCAGGCCAAGACGAAGCAAGTAGAGGAGAGTCAGTTGTAACTGTTTGGTCTAGTAGCCAAAGATGATAAAACCATCCACTTTGATCATCAGGGTCTGTAAATATAGCCTGGTGTATGAATTCATATTCCTCTGGCAAGACCTTCTCTTTCGAGAGAAATCCTTCAGCCTTTTTCTCAAATAAAGCAGACAACAATACACTGCAAAAATTATTCATGCAATTCATATCATTAGCAGATATATTCAGCATGGAGAGAAACATTATACTCCGGCAATCAAGATGCTATTTAGAATAATTATTCATATTAAAACAAAATTTGATAATGCAATTAGTGCCTAAGTCCAACAACAAATACCATATCAAGGGCAGGATTACAGTGAATTGCTTGAATTTATTAATACACTTTGACTATAGCTTAGCGAAAAGAAACTTGGCCACAGAAAACATCAACAATTATCTAGCACAAATAACTAATGTATTTATCAAACAAGGAATTGGCATTCACTTCCTATATACACAATGAAAGCACCATAAAGAAACATTCTGCCCTTAGATTTAAGGAAACGATTTTACCTTCGATTATGCCATGCGGAGTAGTTACTAAAATTTTTATAAATCATATCCTCAGTATACTTCAATTCATCCTGTTCTGATCTCTTCATTGACTCTGCAACAAATCTGGGAAGAATAATAAAAGAAAACATGAATGGCACAAAGTAATAATTCTCCACACCTACACGCACCAAGATTAACAGAAAAGGCATAGTGATTTCACCTCCTATAATTCCATGCATGGAAATTACGAGAATCAGCCTTCTGGAACTTGTCCAGCAATCTCAGCTCATTATCGATTGATGAATGGCCCTTGCTGATAACCCATTTTCGATGATGCCACGCTCCATATGACTTAAAATTTTGCCTCAATGCGTTCTCTACCTGCAGAATTTCCTTCAATCAATAAATTCCAAAGAAGGAATATATATATATATATACACGCAACAAAAGAAATATAATTCTAAAATAAAGTGAAATGGGATAAAACTATAGTATCATTCAGATCCTAACTAATCCAAACTAGAAAATCTCAATTTTAAAAAATGTAAAATAAAATCACATTCATTTAACTAAAATAGTGCAGTAAAATGAAAAGTAAGCAACGCACCACTCTGAGTTCATCATCTAGAACAGATTTGATCGAGTCAGGATTACAATCAGGCTGACTCAGATAGTGCTCAACAGCGAGTTTCCTATAGTTCCAAGCAGTGTATGATTCAGGATTGATCTCAAGAAGCTTAGCACTAAGTTCAACCGCCTCCTTAGTGTAACTGACAAATTTTAAATACCAAGAAAAATCAAAATGGATAACAAAAAATTCATCCTAAATTAGACAAAAAAAAGTTCTAAATAATATTACAAATTTAACCAAAAAAAAAAGAGAGAAAGGATTACATTTTATTATGGTGAAAGGAGAAGAATTGAGTTTGGAGAGCGCGCAACTTCTGAGCTTTGGCAACCGAAGCCGCTTCCTCTTCAGGTTTCGGTGCTTTTCGGGGGCGGCCGTGCATTTTTTGTTTTCTCTTCCTGTTTCTCAAGTGGGTTTGACATTTTGATTTAATTCAGTTTTAATGAACTACTAGCACAATTATCGATATAGCACAAAATTAAATTTACATATTGTGTGCACAAATAATTATATTTAATTGATATAAAAATAAATTGATCTATTTATTTCTTTAAATATACATGATTGAATCAAAATCAAAGTTTTAACACTACTGTTAAAATCATTTTGTTAAATTCAAGTTCATTACAATGTCATTTTTTAGTTACACTGAGTGAATATATTTTCATTCAAAAAGTCACACAAACAAATTTAACAAAAAATTAACAGCGTTAATAATTGGACTAAAATATGAAAAGTAGAGGAACACAATTCCTGGAAATAAAAACACAGGGACTAAATTCTAAATTTACAAAGAGTACAAGTCCCTGTGACATATTTTAACCTTAGTTATATAAACCCAAGTTGTTTTGCAGTACAATAATAGATTAGGTAGGGATAAGCGTTCGATTAAAATGAATGAAAAAATTTTGAGTTAGTCGAGTTGTTGAATCTTATTTGATCATCCTACCTGTCCCATGAAACAGTAATCTAAGGGCATAAGGATAGTAAAACAGAAAAAAAGTACCAAAATCATCTAAGAAAGGCACATAAAGTACTAATGACAATCAATTAATAAGTTAAGGTAATGTTAACTCAAAATAGAATCCACCATAGCGCAATAGTAAGAAACATGAACAGAAAAACAAACAAAAGAAAAAGAATGTATCCCCAAAGTTATGTTAATCACTACAAGATAGATATATTGCCAACAAATAAGTTTATAAACAGCTTCCATGATCCATGTAGAATGAACAAAAGAAGTAAAAAGATTATGATCCATAGAAAATTTTTTGTTTTAACTCACAAAATGGGTGTCTAATTTTTACTATTAATATTTTGTATTATCAAAATTTATAGGCAATAATATGCTTTCATTGAAAAGGTGAGTAACCAAATTTATCCATAGAAAAATATGACATATATCATATCAACATTAATAATAACACATTCAAGAAAATGTATAAACACAAAAAATTAACATAGGCCTTAGTACAAGCATTCCACACAAAGCAACATTTCATCCTCTAAATCATCTATAATATCTTCTTTGGCTCATTCCATTACAACGTTCTTCTAATTAATCATAAATATATGATACTTTATTTGCAAACAAGTAATTTGGCTTTTATAGATCATACTAATTTTAGCTGTTAGAGACATATAGAAAGGACCAAATCAAAACATATACTTTATTCTTGAAATATCATAGTTTTGATGGAAAATATCCCATATTTCGAAATATGCCTTTGATACTAACAAGTAATCACTTCCCAAATCTATACAAAATGGAACAATAAAAAAATTTGTCTATAAATTATATAAAACAATATATTATAGAAAAGAAGATACCTGAAATTTGAAATGAAGTTGGACAGCGACAGCTGAAGGCTGGAGCGGAGAAGGCGACGACAGTGGTGAAAGCCGGCGACGGAGGAAGCAGCAGCTTGACCGAAACGCAACGGTATGGGCGCCGACGACAGTGGAAGCGGGAGACAGAGTGGTCGCCGGAGTGGAGACGGCTGTCGACCGGCAGCGACGCTGGACAGATGGAGGTGGTACTAGTGAGCGGCACGGGGTTTTTTTTTTTTTTTTTTGTGAGAATAAGAACTGATTTGGGATTTGGGATTTGGGATTTGGGTAAAGGGGCCGGTGGTTTTACGATTTTTACAGTAGTTACATTAATAACAGGAAAACATATAAGGTCTAATTAAGTAAAAATACCCTGATAATATTTCTTCATATGATTTTCATCCATTAAAATATATTTACATAACTAACTTAGGTTATAACCTTCAACATAGATCATGCTTAGCCTGGATTCATTTATTTATTTTTAAAATAAAATAAAATCTAATTTTAACATTTAAGGTTTAAAAAATATAATTTATTATTTAACAAAGTTAATATTTTATATTTTTTTTATTTAGTAAATGAATCTTTTGTTTGAAATTAAATTACAATTAAAAAAAATCAAGACATTTTTTATACAATAAATTTTAACTCTGTTACCGTTTAAACTTAATTGATTCTTTTTAATAACATAAGGACTAAACTGATCCATTTAACAATAGATAAATTAATTTGATCAAATCCCTATAATATAGGAATCTCCTTAGTACTTTTAACATACACGCATACATCTAATCTAATACTTATATTTAATATTTAAGCACTTTATTAAGTTAATATCACCCTTAATCGAATCATGATTCAATTATGAAAATACAAAATTTCCCCTTCTTTTAAATTATAATTAATATTATTATTTAATCTAATCTAATATTATATTTAAACACTTCTACTATTATGTAACCCATCTAATCATGTTCTAATAACACAAGCCACATCATCAAATCTTGATGAAATTCAAATTTAAGGACCAAAATGGTTGAATACATCAGAAAATAAACACTAGACAAAAAGTTGAAACATGTTGTCACAAGGGATACACCATGGACAATGAAGCAAGGATGCCATTCCTCACATTTGTTTTTTTAGTGTTTCAACATCTCTCAGTTTCTGAACAACACTTTTTTTAGAATAACAGAAAGCAATTATTAGAAGTCAGTAGTTAAGAAAGTCAATATTCCCCACTGCATCCACTACCTTCATCTCTAGTAAGCTATTTCTTGTTAATTATTAAGTAATGTGGTTCTCGTATAGGCATCGCTAACTAGAACAGTGAGCGCTTAAACTAAGCATATCTAGGCATAACAGTTCGGTTGGCCCATAAAATTCATTTGTAGGATATGTGATGTTATTTTACTTTTCTTGAAACATAATATGTGGAATTACTGAACCAGACAAAGCAACAAGAAGCATTGAAACCAAAAACGGAGACTAGATTTCACATGATAATGCCCTGGTTTCTTTCAACATATACCCTTTGCCTCGCTGTGCCACATGGGGCAGGATGGTTGCTCCTATTGCTATTTCCCATAATTTATCGTGGAGGTTGGAAATTTCAGGCAGCCCTCTCCAACAATATAAAGTAAAGCATGCATCTACCTAAACCTGGAAATATAGCAGAAATCAAGAATCTGATCTGGTGGTTGTAAAGGATGATAGAAGTCCTGCGGCTTGTACAGGTAAGATGTCACCAAATGTTGACATGGCAGCTGCAGATCTATCTTTGAATATGCCCACTTGCCCATCTGTTAATATCGATCCCAGTTTTAAAGTGCTCTCCCCGAATCTACTGCCAACCTGCCCAGGCAAATACAAGGGAAATCACTATCAACATAAAAAGTTAATATGCCTGACATGGCTGCAAAACATCAAATATGCCAGAATATTTACAACTTGCTAATAAGTAACTTTGTATATATACACCATACTCGTGTTAAGCAAACTTGCCAAACTGTATGTATAGTCTCAACAAGGGTTGAGACCTGAGATTCACTCCAGTATTCTTTCCCTCACATGTCAATACATTCATTAACTTGACATGTGCAATAATCACCACTGGTAGTGACCAATCCGGTTGAGAATCAATTAAGAAAAAGTCTAGACCAGAAACTATTAGAAACACATTGCGTTCCATGGTATGAGAGTACATTATACTTCAGGATTGTAGTAGTCCACGACTGTATGAATGTGGAAAAATAGATTAACTTAAAAGGCAAAACTCAGGGTTGCTCAAGATTACCACACTGAAAGTGAATTATTAAAATTCACTCCTTGCTGGCTATGTACAACAATCTACCTTCGATAAAGAATAAATAAAAATGTTAGGTGTCTTCCACTGTGGTATTGCCTATTTCCAAGAAGAATATAGAGGCTAGCCATGATTAATTAGAAATGTTTTCCTCTTCATAAAACCACTAAAACAATGTAAACATTCAAAGTGTAGCGTATTACTCCAATAAAATAAACTTGTCTATATTTTCTACTTCTGTTAGCTAATTAGATTTTACTTGCTCAATAAGATCCAAGGGTTTTGATTTTACTATTCAGGGTTAAATTACAATTACACCCCTCAACATTTCCTATTTTTCTAAAGAATACCCTTATGTTCATTTCCTTGGCACTTGAACAACCTAAAGCCTTATTCCATTATCATAGAGGACTAAAACATCAATTTTGACCAACAAATTGCAAGAATTCCCTTAGATGTAAAAGGTATCTTTGTCAAAAAAATGAAGTTAGTTTTCTAACTATTTTGTGTGAAATTAATATCACAACCCCTCATAACAACAAAACGAAACCTCAGGGTTCTCAGGGTTCTAAGTGCAAATTAAAAAGAACAAGAAAAATGACAAGGTATTATTTGCAGAGGTAAAACTAGAGTGAAACTGTAATCGAGTCTCTCTAACAGCGGCAATCTTGGCACTTACTTTTGAGGGAGCCAATTAAAATATTAAATTGTCTAGAAAAAGAATTTATTTTCTTGCTATACTAATTTCAACTAAATTCCTTCCAATACGATATATTTTGTTATTATTCCCGAAAACTTCACTAGTTTTCTTCTTTTTTTAAAAAAATTGTCTTGTGACATATGTAATTTAATTTTTTAAATAAAATTAGTATATGTTCAGGCAAAAGAGGGAAAAAAAGCAAGCTAGTATCTCTGCTTAAGCTATAGAAATACAAAGAGATATTTGAGATTTAAAACTGAGCAAAGATAGGAGATTAATAAATAAAATATGAGAAAAAAAAAATAGAAATGACAGGTATAAGAGTGGCGAAGTTATAAAAAGAAAAATGGTTCTCTCCATACTTGTTGAAATCTTGTAAATAAAATTATTTAGAAAAATTAGTTTAAGTCATGGGATTATAACTTGATATTTAGTTTAAGTCATGGGATTATAACTTGATATGATAACCCAAATAATTTGAAGAGTGTAAAAATAATGATCAGTAAAATGAAAAAGATAAATAACAAATAGAGTTTTTTAGCTTTCTTTTACCCATAACATATGAAAAATATAAAAAAATTCTTTCCAGGGGGGCAATTTAATTTAATTTAGCATATAAGTATATATATGTACTTTGGTAAACTATCAAATATCTTGGAGGACTTGGTAAATTACCAAAAACCTTGGGGGCCAAGGACCCCTCTGGCTCTTTGGAGGCTCTGCCTCTGCTCTTAAGACTGGCTCAAATGAAACCAAACATATCTATTCCAACCATGTACCTTAGACTCTATAGCCAATGGCAACACAGAGGGGCATCAGCAAGCTTACTTTTGAGGTGTACACTAACTTCTATATTAGATAAAAATTTTGACTCACGAGACAGGGAATTAGACAAACCTTTCAAAAAGAGAAAAAAAATGATGAATAACCTCACCTGCATGAAAGATTTTAAGAACGGCGTTGCAACACCAAAGCTCTGGTGGTCATCCAAATCACCTTTCCGGGAAAGCTCTCCACTTGTATAAGCTTCCCAGGAACTTCTTGAAGTAATATCATTGGAGGCAGCTGTAATAGGTTTCCCAGTATTCCCTCTAGAAGACAATGCTGGAGCACTGCATGACAAGCCATAAATTATAAGAAAAGCATTTACATGAGTAAATAATTCTAGATAGTATGCAAATTGATTAAAGTGAATGCAAGACTGTGTAACCAAAAAAAAAAAAGAGTTAAACATAGACCTGATTGGAAGATATTTGAAACGAGGAACCACAGAACATCTCATAATATTTGACTCGGAATTAGTAGGCAGCTTCTGTATGGTGTCTGTATACTTCCGATTAAGCTGAACAAAGAACCCGAAGAGCACAGCATGCCGGAGGTATGACTGCCTCTCATTCTCCCATAAGTATGGCTCATACCTTAAAATTATTTAGAAAATACCATTAATCAGAACATATAAACATTTACTAGTAGAAACAATAGCTAATGATGAACTGATAAGTGAAAATGCAACAATTTAATCTGAATTCCACACGGTTCGATAAATATCAGAACTGTAACAATCTGGTATGGATAAATATCAGACCAGTAATAATCTGGTATACTTAACAAAGGCAATAATATACCAGATGAAGCTTTGCATAAACTTTTGCAATGTTGCAAGTAAAACAAGCAGATATCTTCTATTAACAGTAAAGGCCCATTGTAATAAATTACAGCAAGCTGTACTTGCAATGTGCTTAGAGTTTGGAGCTGAAAACCAGCAGAAGCTATTCAAGCCAGTTTACTGATTTTCCAGTGTTTCCTTCATATCTACACCAATCACTAAGTTTCTAGGAAATAGAAAGAGAAAACAAAAGAAGGTGAATCAAGGACTAGGGTCTTGATCAACTATGAAGGTCCCAGCTCAAGAAAAAATAACATCAAGACTTCCAGCTTGGACAAAGTTTCCTTCACCATAAAAAAAATTAATTTCCTAAATGCTCTCATCAAATCCAGCTGATTGGCTTTAAAGAATATTCATCTCACTTAATATTTACTATCTGGATTGCAGATGGTTCAATTGTGGGTGACTAATACATACAATTTGTTTAATAGACTAATTGAACCAATTTACATGTAGGACGACTTAAAATGTTGGGAAAGTAGTGCACCTAAATCATGCTTTGCCCTACAAGCAAATCACTAACAATTTGAGCAAAAAGTGCCTGACAATACCCCAGTGATACTTTACTAGTTTGATGGCAACATATATTAAATGAAAGAAAACAATAGGAATCAAAACCAAGCTTAGAGGCATCCTGTTAATCATGTAAAAAGGATATGGAAATACTTACGTCAGCCAATCAATGGGATCCAACTTTTGTGAAAAAGAATAGATAAGCCCATCAACACTGTCTCTAACAGCAGACTTTGTCTGAATGTGGTCCTGCTTCCTTCTGAATGCTGATTTAGGCTTTGGTTTTATAGATAACTCTTCATTTACATTGAAATCACCCCCAGAAAGAACATCAGCAGCAAACCTTATGTCCAACAAGACCTGTAAAATTCCTTTCTCTGACACTTGAGCTCCAGAGGCTTCTCTAGTAGAGAGAAAGTTCTTATAAATTGAAATAACCTACATGATGAATTAAAAAAATGAATAGAATAGAAACCAATGAGAATCTAGCAAAATATAATTTAAAGCTAGTGAATACTTTTGAAAAGAAAGCTTTGTAGGAAAAAGAACCCACCATAAAAAACTTATCAAGATAGAAGCATAATTTCTTTATTCATTTAAAGAAATCATTTAATACTTCAGACAGAAGTAATGACCAATTAATTTTCAGGAACTTTAGTCATCAGGACATTGTGCCTATATACTCATTTGGAATCAATTGCTTCAACCCCAATTAACTGAGTTTGCCAATGGCCACAAAAAGCATCATATCCATCCGTTGAGCCCTTCTATGTTCTGATTTACGATATAAACATAAGCTTAACATTCTAACTAACATTATAGGCATCATTTTCTTCCATCACAATAATTTTTTCCTTTTACATTCAATGGAAATCTCACTTTAAGATTAGAAATTGAAAAGAATTCCCGAGTACAAGATTAACAATTTCTACCATAAACAAGAGAAACAAGACAGTCACTAAAACACCTAAACCAATCTAAGTTGACAGTAATCATGTAAGTTGGACACAAACATGCAAAGAGACCAAAAAAGCGGTTGAAGAACCAAAGTGGTTTCACCATTTCTGTACGTGGAAACTATACTATACCAAAGACTAATCGACCTAAAGAATACTTGAAAGTCTCTTCTCATTTCATTTCTTTGTTCCATATGTATTGAAAGGTTAAGTGTCAGAAAATGAACCATGCATGCAAAACTTAATCCTCTATTTAGAAACTGACATAAGGCTTTCATTAGTGCTATAGGGGTAGCTCCTTATACCAGGATGGTATAGCCTATATAGAATATAAATCAGAGGCTAGACTGATTTCAGTGCTATGTCTCAACAACAAGATATAGATTTACCAGAATTCTTTATTGCCCTTTATCATATTATTCCATTGTAGGTAATAAATAAGACTTTTTAAGCAGTATATGAGATCACACCCGTCACTCTTATTGTAGCAACAAGGAGAAATGTAACGGTGGATAGGCTTATATCAGTTAATTGAACAGTAATCCAATCTTAAAAGAGGAGTATAATAAACCAGCTGGCCTATCTTGAATCTATCCTGGCATTTCTTTATTTCTTCTTTAAAAAAAATCTAAACTCATAATTGCATCCTGCCCTTATAAATGGTAAACAAAACCAAGAGTATTGGTAATGATTAACTTTTATTCTGCGGAGCAGTTACCAATCTTTACACTTAGCATTCATCATTCTATCAAAGGCTATTAAGGAGTTCCTCAGCATTTATGTGTCCTTCAGAATCCAATTCCTTTTTTATCTACATTTATCTCAAAACAATGGATTCTATCAAAGAGTTTATTCTTGCAGCATGTTTTCATCTTCTAGGATTCTCACTTTAAACAATCAGAGCCCTTATCAAAGAGCCTATTCTTCACACAGGAACAAGATTTAAAAGATTATGGAAAACATATGTGGGATTGAAAATATGATTCCCATTTTGCCAACAAACGTATGAGTTGTCAATAATACAGTTCTCGTAATTCCAATAACCATGGTTAAATCCCTAACAGCCTCAAGTACAAATACATATTTGTGTGGATATAATTTCTAGTTTAGGAGGAATGGAGCACAGTGATGATGTTAGCAATATAACATCAGACAAGAATATTTGAAGTGGCTGCGGAAAAGTAAAGATGCAAAACAATCATAAAGTGAATTCATGAACAACTTCAGCATGAGCCATTGCTGCACTAGAAGACAATTCAATATGCTCCCAAGTTGTTCATATGACACGGAAATGTACTATGCATCAATGTGAAGTCAATCAACGCTAAAGATGGTGAATATGTTATACATAACGAATTAAATTATGTGAAGAAAGAATGGTATACATTCTCACATTACTGCTAGATCTAATAAGAGCATCAAGCATTAAAAAAGGTATAATGAAATTTACTATATTTCTATTTTATTATTACCATCTGGATTTTTCTCTTTTTTTACCAACTTAAAAGACAGTATCAGGTAATCTTCCATGTTTACCATACTTAAATTCTCCATGGTTACATTGTACACTCATAGTTATGCCATCCATCTTATTTAGGGGAAAGAAATGAGAAGGCAACTTTAAACTGAATGAAGTCAAACTTATCGTCTGCTCAATAATGGATTGATTAGGTTAAAAACCTGATGAATGACACCTCAAAGCTGGGCTCATGTTAACTCAAGCAAAATCAAAATAGGTAGCACCCAATTATTGCATCTATACTAATAATAAAACCCTTAATTGAGTTGGTGTCATAAGTCAAAATGGAAAATTTTCATAGTAGAAATGGAAGAGGAATGTTAATGTCTTTTTAATGTTTTTATAAAACTTTTTATTTTTTCTTCCAAAAGCTAACCACTTTTACATTAGAAAGAAAAATCCACCTAAATTACTACATGCTCCTCTGGCAAAAACATATCTGTTCAAGAACCACCCAAATGGAATAACAAATCAGCTAGTCAATAGAAATCTTACAGTAATTAAACCCCCAAAATCCAAATTAGTCAAGACATCAAAAACCATAGTGCATGGAGCTGTATAGAAGTTAAGAAAGCTCTTCAAGGGATAAAACTGAAGTTAAGAAACAATAATCTAACTGTATGCAAGTCAACACTTCCAATATTTGCTGTCAATTAAGGCTTTAATGTATATGTTTACAAGAAAAAGAACCGCAGAAATAACATCAAGAGAGCAATTAAAGTACACACAGCATTGTTTAGTATATAGAATATAAACAAGATAATTGCAGGGTTCCTAGAATAATCAGCCAACATGATGCAAAACAAAATTTGTACCTTTTCAATAAGGCTCAATGCAAACCTTTGCACAATTGATTTGTCAAGAACATGGCCTCCGATTCTATGAATTTCTGCACATGCTTGACATAAGAAGGATATCACATAGAGAGATGGCATAGACGGGAGTGATATTTTCATCTCTGATGACCCCTCATCAGATTGTTCTTGCTTAACAATTATCTCTTCCCAACCCTGAGCAATATATAAAAGATAAATGAGTAAGCTAATAATTAACATAATTGCATTTTGGAACTTAATATGCAAAAAAGCAATATACTTAAATAACACAAACAATACAAATAGAAGATAGTCTAAAAGGTATAAAATACCAATCAAGCCTCAGTCTTAGTGTTCAAAAGTTTTAAAACCACTTGAGAAGAAGCAAAGTGCAATACTTCTCTCATGATTTCCCTATTGCAAGATTCTAAAATTTCATTAATCCAATTACTAATGAACTAATTTGTTGCATTCATATGTCAAATTTCAAGATTCTACATGCCAAAGGGGAAATGTAAGATATAAATAGATATATATGATGAACTTGTATCAGTGTGTATATTGCATATATGCAGGAGAAAACAAATCTGGCATGTCAAAAGGGACTATGGAGGGACAACGCAAAGCGTCTCAAATAGTAGAAGAAACAACTCAAATATTTCAAATGTACTCTGATCATCCATCCCTGATGAACCACAAAGGAAGCTGCCAATGGCGTTTACAAAGCTTTCTAGTGATCGATGTTACTTGGAACTATTGATCTAGAATGAGGAATGGGAATTAGAGCATAAATCACTACTTACCTAAAACATAATTCGATAGGGATATTCTTCTTCAGTTCACTTAATAGGTATGGAATACGATTAATTAGAACACAAAACATTTTTAGATCATATATGCATATACACACACACACACACACATATATAGTTCATCTTAATTCAAAATAATATAAATTTCTAAAAATTATTATACAAATAATTCATTTTCATAACTTTAATGATAAAAAAATCAAATAACCATTGATAAAGAATTATAGACTCATGAAGCTTAATATAAATATTTAAAAAGTAAATAAAATTAATAACATTTTACTTTTACAAGAAAATAATTTTAGAAGTCCAAAATATCATTTAACAGTTAACATTGGACCCATAGAAGTTTAAGGGCTTATTTGAGTACCAATTAAAGTTTAAGGGCTTATTTGGGTGTAACAAAAGTATATGCTCATGTAAATAAAGTGACAAAGTTCAAGGGCTTATTTAGTACATTAGCATTACAAATATTTGTCATGTTTCAATTGATTATGGTAAGCGAACATGTTTTTAAGTTTGTACGTTTTCAAATAAAGCAAAAAGCATAATTAACAAAATGTTTCCAATTGTCAAAAAATTAAAAATAAATGAAAAGGAAATATCTGAAACAGAAGACAAACCCATAGCCACCCTACACCAACATTGAAGTCAAACAAAAGTATCACTAGTATACTTGATAATTCCACTTTTGGAAATCATTACTTGATAATTCCAACTTTGATTTAACATTGGATATGGTTTTCTCTTTAATATCTCTACAGCTGTGCATCAAAGTGATATCAGAGTGAACTTATATTAATGTTGAAATAGTTGTTCTGATTATAAGCATTGACTGGTTGCAGTAGAGGACGTGGAAGAGGACACCAATCCAGCAAACAAAATTAGCTGAGTCAAGGAATATGAACAGAGCAAACTTTACAGTGACAAGAATCAATGAGTCTGGTAAAAAATCCAAAATGCAACCATGTTCTTTGGAATAACCAAAGAGTGGTCTTTTGATGAAAGATACCAGATATGGATTGGAAGCAAATAAATGTTTTCAAGATGCTGGACCAGCAAATCCTGCTGTCCATGTGAACTAGAATGGAGTTAAAATTTGGGGTAATGACTTCTAGGAAAAGATGCATGCAAAAGATTATTTAGATTGGGAAGGTAAGATGTTTTGACTGGTAAGTAAAGGCAGAACAAACAGAAGTGCTATATATGAAGCTTAAGTTTAAAGGGACTGAACTTCAATGATAAAGACCTTGTCACTTTTTGCCAATGATAAAATTTCAGCAGTACTCTTAAGAGTCTTAACTACTACCATGACAAAGAAATCCATCCTTCTGTATAGCCATTCCAATCTAGTGACATGAAAACAGAGGCAAAAGGAGAGTGGGAGAGAGAAAGAAAGTAAAAGTAGTCCAGTATAAACTTACCCTTAAGGGAGTTGTTGCAGATAACCCATCATCTTGTCCAAGCTCCCGAGAGAGAATAACTGAAAGCTCATCAGATAGCCATGATATCCATAAGCTGTAAGCTCTAACACACAACTCCCGCATAATCTTACAAAGATCGTAAAGTTTTGGGCTTGCACTTTCATTTGCACCAAGCAATGCAGCAGTAGCTGATGAACTTTGCCTCTCGGAACTAGTGAGTATTTGCCTTCCAAGGCTGTCAGAGAAAGGAGAACCATTGACAGCTTTAGATTGCCACAACGAGGAAGGTAGCTTCTCAAAAATTGCAGGAGCTGTGTATTTCACCCAGAACCGTGGAGAGCCAAGAATCAAAGGAATGTGTTTAGAGTAATTCTCGAATGCAAACAAGAGTCTCCCAATAAAAAGAGATCTCTCAACGATTAAACGAGGAGGTACAGAATCGCATTCCTTGTGTTCACTTCCAATCGCAGTGTACAAATTATCAAGTTCAGTTTGGAGTTCTTTCAATATAGCTGAAACACAGTCATAACATTTATTCTGCAGATAGGGAACTAGATCCTTCAATCTCACAGATGCATTGGTAGATTCTAGGAAACTCAATAGATCCTCAAGAACTCTTTGGCAGCAGCTGTCCACTTGATCTCTAATTTGACTCACTTCAGGGCCAAAATAGGCATTGAGACAACTTTGGAGATTATCTTCCTCAGGTAGTGCTCTATTTCCCGACAATGGACCAAGCTTCTTTAAGTTATTAGGTTCTGCAAACCAAACACCACCACCTGTAGAAGGCGTAGTCAAATATGTCTCAAAATCCATCTTCTCACCAGAGGTCACCACAATAGTGTGGATTGCGTCTGACACATTGACAGCTCTGGTCAGATCCTCAAATCCTGAGTCAATAATCATTTTCATCCTCCTGACAAAAGCATCTTCAAATATTTCATTCCAAAGATCCAAATCACCTTCCAAAACAAGTTCCCGTATCCTATTCCAAGGCAATTCAATGTCAGACCCAAAAACACTTTTAAGCCATTCCAAACTCTCCTGCAAAACCTCCTTGCTTTCCATTGTAAGCCTGATCAACTTCTCAGCAGTTCTAAGTTCTTGGCCACTAGGTATAGTATCAATGAGATACCTACCATTAATCTTACTGATGATCTGTGCTCCGCAATCCCTCACCCAACTCCAACAAGTGCTAGAAATGAAAGTTTTATGCAGCATAATTGTGACAGATTCTAATTTATCCGTAAAAGATTTCCACAACCTGACCTCTTCATCCGGATTTGGGATCCCACCAAATAACTGAGAAGCAGGAGGAGAATCCAAAATAACCTTATAAAAGAGAGGCATGTCATTCATAACATGCAAAAACAACTCTCCCACCTGCCCTATGGTGACCTGAATTATGTTTAAAACATCACAAAAAGCCGAAATGGCAACAGAAGAGGTAGCATTACCATTACCAGCAGAAGCAGTCAATGTATGCAATATCCAATTCTTTCTGGCTTCAAGAAACAATCTCAGAACCTGCTCAGGATCCAGATCATCAATGACAGCAACGGCAGCCAAGGCATCAGCATAGGCAGCAACGGACAGGCCCCTATCCAACAACCTCTCACGACTTCTCTGGGAAATCTGAGCCTTGAAACTCTCAACGATCTGCCACTGGTGCTGAAGCAGAGGGAAATTGGACAGTATGTTGCTGTGATCCAAATCACCGTCAGGCAGCATCAAGATAGAATGGACGTGCTTAGCACGAATATACCTGGCGGCCGCTTCCAAGAACATGGATTCGTCGAGACAGCCCCAGATGTTCTCCGGCGTGTCCACCAAGTACTTGACGCGGCAGGCGATCCCATAGATGCGGAGGCGAGTAGTAGGGTTAGGGGGGGTTTGGAGTTTCGGGGATGGCGCTTCCAAGACGGAGATAGAGAGGGAGCGGATAGAATGATGGATGGAAGAGATGTTGGAGGAAATAGATTCGGATGCCGATTTCATTTGGAGGATGGAGTCAGCGGAGTCAATCAGATCACGATAGCGGGTGCCAACCAGCTGCCGGAGCTCCTCCTTCTTGTCTTGAATCTGTTTGTTGGTGGCGGATTCCACATTGCGGATTTCGGAGATGGGTTTGGCGCGGAACAGTGATTCGGCGTCTCGGTCATCCGCAGAACCTGAGATGAGTCTCATTCTTCTCTCTTAATGTCGGATTTGTCTATAATCTGACTCTTAATGCTGCCTTTCTTTTCTCAACTTGATATTGTTGTGAATTGAGGACTGCAAGCTTGAAAATCTTTTATCAGCAAAATATTCCAGAGATTTAGACATCCCTTTACTACATTCTCTGCGTCATGTGCCCAAATCCCAGGACTCCAAGACATAGAAGGTGAGAAGGCAACACCATAATAAAAGCTATAAACATTGATATCTAAACTTGAAACGTAGATTTGTGGCGTTGATCATTGCTGGGTAACAAGCAATTTTTTAGAGTCCGTGCAATTCATATACGTCTGGAAGTACCTAAAAAGTGTGGTATACAATACCTCACATTCTTAAGTGAGTGCAAGGTTTTGAACATTAGAAATTTAATCCTTCATTGTCCCAACCAAAAAGGCAACAATCCATCTCTCGGTTCCTTATTTTATGTACACTCAATCCTTTATTTACATCAAAATATACAAGTTAGATATACATCATCCACCAAAGTTTAAGGTATGCAAACCTCATAAACAGATCTAGAATAAATTCAACTTTAGTCTTATCTGATATGTTATCAGTCCAGACAATGGCATTTATATCTCTATTTTTCTTTCAATCGATTTGATCAGTTTCGATTAAATTACGGGCTATTTTGATTATTCACTAACATAAGTTGTTTTCTCGTGTTATGATCCAACCCTATAATGCAACTTAATATTGGTTAAGCATTAGCTAATCAATGAGCCAATATATACTTACATTTTGCTTTAGATGCAAAAAAACTTGAGAACATATACAAATGATATTAATGTATAATGAAATTTTATTTAAATCAATTTGTTAAAAAAATTCAAATATAAATTCACGGATATACTACACTTATAGCACTAGATCCTAACAATATGCACTAATTAATCAAATTACTAGTTAAGTGAATATCAACCTAATCAATTGAGGAACAATCAATACTATATTCATGTGAAGCTAATATAAAATGTTAACAAATTAAACTAACCTACAAGTCCTCTTTCTTGTTTTAGACCAATGCGATTAACAAGGCAATGGTTGATTGGTTAGCTAGTTATTAACGAAGCTAGAATGCATGTTCCAAATGTATTAATCACCACTATTAGGTAGAAATCTCTTCTTACTCTCACATAATTCATAGCTCACCTCTTGATCTCATTATTTGGTATGATCGTGTTAAAGTTCTACACGATAAGATCTCCTCTCAGTTTGACCTACTAAATATTCAACTAGAGAGATCAATTCTAGTTTACTAAGCATTTTAATACAATCAAACAATCAATCAATCATCAACATGTATTTGACCACGCCCCAATGTACGTGCGTCGAGGCTTAAAATCGTGCAATTAAATGTGGAAGTGAAAGTGCAGTTTCTATAGGCGAACATGCTAGGTTGTAATATAGAGGCGTTACAACAGAACACCGATAAGTATTTTGAGGATCGTACACAAGGGATTGCTATTTGGAGAAAATTTCTATTAAATCAATTACGTAAAATAATTATTAATCTACTAGAGTCATGAATTAGTAGTGTAAATTCTAATTTAAACAATGATAATAAATTTAATTAAATTAACTAAGACTAAATATAACCCTAGGTTAATTTATTCGGATTTTCCCATTCCTAGTTTTGATTTCGCGAGTTACTTAGCCTAGAATCAATTGTGTCACCTAATTATTAACTAATTCAATAATTACCCTTAATTAAGTATTTACCATCCTTAGAGGTATTATTAGGGTTGTCAATCCTAGAATCTTCACTAAGGATTACCACTTAAGATACCATTCCGGTCTCACCTAGGCATACGAATGCCCTTCCGGCCTTATCGTTTGGCACAAGTTTTACTCAATATGATATCTTCCTAGTCTCAGCTATCTAGATGTTCTACTAGGATCGTCACTTCCTAGTATACAACTATTCTTAAATAAATATCCAATTTTAGGTTATTAGTCACTTAATCAATTAATTGGATTAACAGTTGAAACATGCGAGATGTTTATAAAGCATTAATTTATTCTAATCTTTACACAAACAATCAATTAACGGAGTTAAAAAAGAAATATAAATAATAGAATAAAACAAGAGATGAAGAATGCTCATGGATTAATCGATACAAAAGTGCAGTTCTGGAGTACTCTCTGCTCGCGACAGTCTCACTTTGGAATATGATATTCTGATTAGAGGAACATAAAAATAACTAAGTAAAAGCTAAGGATGAAATAAAATCTAATATGTTTAGCCTATCGAATCATCCTTTGAATCTAGTTATAATGTTGTTTATGTAAACAAAAATCTAAAAGACTAAAGTTCCCCTTCGTCTATAATGTCTATTAGGATTTTAAGTTGGAAAAAGACCCCTATTGCCCTTAAAATCGTAGTCGTCGTGTGCAAGAATTTTCGGCTATGCAGAAGTAGTGTTACGACATCCAGTCTCAGTGTTGCAACATCCATGGCAGTTTGTCCTAGGGATTTTGTTTTTGTTTCGATCTTCGATGTCGCAATATTGGTGTCTTGATGTCGCGACATTGGCATCAATTTTAGCCAGAATACGCACTTTTAGCTCCCGATCCATCCTACATAACCACATAACCTTATTTAGATATCAAAATAGCATAAAAACTATGGAAAAGCATAAAACAATAATTGAACTATAAAATCATAAATAAATACTAACATGACTTGATTCCACTATTAAATAAGCTAAAATTATATGAAAAAATGATGTAAATAATAGCCTAGATCATGGCCGACTAGTATCTTAACTACAATTAGCAACTAATATTCCAATCAACCATCAAAGAAATTTAGAACAACATGGTATTTGAACTACAATCAACTATTCTAAACATTCAATCAATAAAAATGAGTGACAACAAGAGTTTAGAATTGCTCACTCATGGAGAAACACCCACATCCATACATGGAGCTTGCTTTGATCTCCATTTACATTGCCATCCACAAGAAAGTGCACTAAAATCTATAACAATTTCACTTTCAACAAAGTTTTCTCTACGGACTCAAAAAATTTAAAAGGTACTCTCTAAAATCTCTTCTCTATTATTTAAATTCTAATTAAAGGTAGTTATGTGGAGTATGCTTCGTATTTTTGGGTCGAAAATAGTTTAACATCACTACGAGAGGAGACATCTCATCCCAACGATGCGATGAAGGGCGTATTGACAAGATAGCAACCACGTCACGACGCGGCGTCCTGTCATGCAATTTTCTGAATTTTCTTCTTCCAGTCAAATTCTAATTATTTGTCCTAGACGAACTCTAGTTAGTGTAGATTATTTTAATAATATTTGACCTACAAATTTAGCCTATAAATAGATCATTTTGTACCATAGAAAGATTAACCCATAACACATTTCAGTATTAGCTTTTACAAACTTACAAGGAATTTAGTCTCCGTCTTTGTACTCTTCATTTTTGTCGTTTTAGTGAAATTATCTTTACCCATGATTTTTTATCCTCTTCAGAGGGAGTTTTCGACGTAAAATATTTGTGTTCGATCTTTTCAATTTCTTCGTTATTTTACTTGTTCGTTGCTTAATCAAGTTTATCCCCAACAAGATATTTATAGTAAGGATCTAAATGATCTTTTTATCCTCTTTAAAAATAACTTTAACAAAGGTTAGAAATAGAAGTTCCACCAAATTGTCATCTTCCTCTAGAGTTGTCAATTCTAGTTTACTAAGCATTTTAATAGAATCAAACAACCAACTAATCATCAATGTATAAGTCAACTTTAATTAATAACTAGCATTCCAATCAACCATCAAGGAAACTTTAAAACAACATGGAACTCAAAGTACAAGTAGCCATACTAAACATTCAATAAACAGAAATGAATAAAGAGTAAGAGTTTAGAGATGCCCGTTCATGGAGAACCATCCAATTCCAAAGCTGGAGCCTGCTTTGATTTCCTTTTTTACATTACCCTCGACAAGAAAGAATTTTAAAAATCTACAGCAGATTTAATCTCTCCAAAGTTACTATAAAGAATTTAAAAAAAAAAAAAAAACTAAAATTTCTCTTTACGAAATCTCTCAGTTTTTCTCCCTCTCTAATCTCTCTCTAATTTCTAATACAAAGGTGCTTTTATATTAATGAGCTAAAAGACATTTTTACCTTCGTTAAATTTTAGATTTTCAAAGGCTGGAGTGTCCAGTTCCCTCTAAAAAACCCGAGTAACCAACATCTTAATAGATCTGCAACATGACATTGCAACCTCCATTTTTGCAGCGTCACGGTGTGACGAAGGTATGTTCTCCAAGGCAAGTTCAATGTACCGACGTCGCGACTTAAGTAAACGATGCCACGGCGATATTACTCACTATTTGCCACACCTTTAAGTCTTGTTCATCCAACGTCGCACCCTTAGCTTGACAATGTCATGGAGTTACTTTGCTCACTCGATTCTTTCACGTCCAAACAGTGAGTTAGGCCGCAACCGTAGGTCCTTCAATGTCATGAATTAGTAATAATCTAATTGAATCACAAATTAGAAGTGCAGATTCAAGATAAAATTTCAATAAAACGTAATTAAACTAAAACTAACCCTAAGTTAAATTATCAGAACCTTCTATTCCTAGTTTTGACATGCGAATTACTTAACCTAAAATTAATTGAATTACTAGTTATAAACTAAGCAAATAGTTACCCTTAATTGAATTTTTTATCACTCTTAACTAGGAATACCCTCAACTTACATATTAACAATGTGTTAGCCAATTCATTTAATGAAATACCTATTCAAGACTCTTAGGTAGGCCATACTATCTTGGCATGTTCTTTCAAAATTCCCATTTCTAGCCTTTAATCTTTATAAGAATCATATACAACAGTTTCATTTCTTTAAACTATAGCATGCTTAAATCACCAATTTCCTTAATATCGTTTAAGGTATGTTCAATTGGCCATTCACTTTTAAAGCTCATTATCATGTTAATTTCTCTCTTGCTTACCTATTCAATTTCCTTATTATCATCTTTTTTAGCTATAAGACAATTAGTTCATGATACTTAATCTTTCTTTTAGCCATAAATAATTACATTTAAATTTTATTAACAATATTTAATTCATTTTCGCCTGTAGTAAACTCTAGTAAAACTTATTCAGATACATGGGACTCCTCCAGCACATCAAAGAGCTCATAAGAGCATAAACTACACCACACCAAGATGCACATGAATACAATACTAGAAGGCAATATAAAGCGGACATAAGCGTGAAACCTCCTACAGAACTGCAATACGCTATAAGCCCTAATTGGCATGCCAATCATATCTTAATATTTCACTAAGTCTTCTAGAACACTTTACACTTATAATTAACATATATATACCAAGGTGACTAATACATACATGTACACATATCATACAAGAGCACCTTAAGTGCTTTCACATATTCATGATCAAATCCATATTAATAAATATATTAAGAGCTTGTTCATTTTCACTTGTAGGCACTGTTACAAGCCCAATTTGCCTAACCCATTTTTATAACCCCTAAACCCAATTATAGACAAACCCAAACCTAAAGCCCAGTCTAAAACTAAACCTAGCCCATAATTTTTCAATTCAAAAAAAAAAAAAAAAAAAAAAAAAAACCCTAGGTGCGCCGCACCTAGGTCTGCCCTTGTCCCATCCACCACCGACGTCTGCCACCACCTACTTAGCACCGCCCCAACTGCTCCTGCAAGAGGGACACGCAAACAACAGGGAAATTGATAAAAAATATATGTAATGGCTTTATAAAAGCCTAAGAGATAAGATCGAAAGAGGGGATTTTTCTTTTTCGAAATACAAAAGAAAAATATCATCAAAAGGCTTCAAATACTAACTCAAAATTGCAGCAAGAAATATCAAAGACAGAATCAAAGGTCTATTTATTTTCTTTTTATTTTTTCATTCTTTTTCGAACTTGTTTGTATATACCAAGCCCTACTATATTTAAAAACAATATACATTGGATATAAATATAGCAAAAAACAAAAAAACAAAAAAAAATTACCTTTTGGCGATTTTTGGCCACCGTGGACAATGCGCTGGATGGATGACTGCCTGCCGTGACCAGGAGACACAGGGGAGAGAAGAGGGGAGAGTAAATTTCTAATTTTTTTTGAAGGGGAGGTTAAAATGAAGTTTTTTTAAAAAAATTTTGGTTTTATATACTAGGTGCGAAACGGCGTCGTTTCACCTAGGCCACTTAAGGGCCAAAACGGCGCCGTTTCACTAATGCCCGTCCGACCCAACCCATACCCGCTTAAGATCCGCGTGTTTTTGGACTGAGAGTCTATTTGCGCCCTCAGTCCTTCCGCTTTTGAGGCGGTTCTTAATGTGGTCCTTACCTCATTTTTTTTATTTTTCGAATTTGCCCCTGAAATTTCCTTGATGTTTTATTTTGGTCCCAATTAGACTGTGCGTTTTGGGGGGGATGGGTTAATTTCCTATTGGGTCCTCCCATATTATTCGCGCGTTCATCTAAGTCCTAATTCGCATTTTATTAAACTTTATTTCTTAAATTATACCCCAAAATTTTATCCTGATTTCAATTCAATCCTAGTTTTATTTAACCTTTTATACGTATAGCTCACTTGTTATTTTGGGTACTTCATCATTTGTTTATTTAGATATTCGATTAGTTATTTATCTAACTTATTTAGTCTTTTTTTTCCATTTTCTTTTATTATAATTGTTTTTTATATATATTTCCTTTTACTTCATCATTGTATATATTTGTTTTAACAGTTTTTTTTATGTTATTATTATTATTATTATGATAATTATTATTATTACTACTTATTATTTTCATCACTATTATTATTTATATTTTATTATTATTACTTATTATTTTACTATTGTTATCTAATATATTATCATTATCATTATTATTATTATTATTTACTATTGTTTATTATCATTATTACCGCCTTATTTTATTATTATTAACATTCTTTAATTATTGTCACTATCATATTTTTATTTTTTATTTAACATATTATTGTTACTAAATTATTATTATTATTATCACTATTGTATTATTACTATTATCATTATTATATTTTCTTTCTTTTTTTTGTATTTAATAAATGACGTTATTTTTATATCAACTAATTTAATATATATTTTTTACACACTTATTTTATTTATATATTATTACTCCTATTTCATCATTTATTTTATTTATATTTTTTTAAATAATTTTAAACTTCAGATTATTTATAATTTTGTATTATTGTTATTACTATTTGTATTTACCATTATTGTTACTATTATTTTCACTTTCATTACTATTACTATTATTTTTTATTTTTTATTACTATTATTATTGTAGGACCAAATTTCTGCCCAGGCCCCATCAAACCAGCCCAAATTAAACACCCCACTAAACCGACCACTAACTCCATCACCCTATTAAACCATCCAATACCTCCATCACCCCCACACCCTACTAAACCATCCACTACCTCTATCACCCCCACTACCTATAAGTTGTAAAATTTGGCTATAAAAACCATGGAAAAACTATTGTAAGGGGGAGGAATTTTTTAGAGAATACATGGAAAAACTATTGTAAGGGGAGGAATTTTTTAGAGAATACATGGAAAAACTATTGTAAGGGGGAATTTTTTGGAGAGAATACACATACGAAATCAAAGAGAATACAAATCAGATTTTTAAGGTAACTTTTTTTATTATTCAATTTTGTTTACTTTGGCGTTCACATTTTTTCTTTACACAAACGAAAGAAGGGAAAAGAGAGGGAGTTTACCTCCGATTTTATTTCCTTTCTGATTTGGCCCCAAAGTTTTCATTTTTAATTCAATTTAACCCTTTTTTTTATTTTTGTTATTTTACTGTTAAATTAATTAATTTGAGCTTTATTCTCATTATTTTTATATTTGTTTTATTATTATTTTCTATTAATTTAATTAATTTGAGTTATTTTTCACATTATTATATTATTTATTTATTATTATATATTTATTATGTAAATATATATTTTAAGCGATGTTAATTATTTTAAATATAAATTTCTATTATACATAGATTTATTATATTATTTTTTTATACCATTGTTTATTATCGGTTACCATTTTTATATCAAATTATTATTATTTACTATTTCTCACTATTACTAATTTAACATTCTTATTCTATTTTTTTTTTTTTACTATTATCCCCCATATTTAATGTTATCGTCAACATATTTTTTGTTATTATCATCATGTTTTTAATATTATTATTAATACTATTAGCACAATGTTTATTACATTATTGTATTTATTATTACTGTTGTTTTATTAATTATTTCTATTAATTACTATTATTATTATTATTTATTATTATTTATATATGGTTAGCATTATTCTCATATTATTATTTTCATGTTGTCTATTATCATCATTTTTAAAAAAATCTATGTCCTTAATTCATTTATCCATTAATCTTCTCTCAAAATTTTTTAAAATAAAGGCATTGTTCGGTATTTAAAGAATTCGAAGAATCGTGCCCTAACGTACTGGGTTTTGCTTTCTTTGTTTGTTTTGAATATTTGAATATCCTCTTAAGGCTAAAACGCACGTTTTAAAGGCAAGCTCACAATTGAGGGTCAAAAATATTGTGTCCTAACGTACTGGATGTAATATTTTACCTTGAGGTGAGATGGTCTTTAATACACATTTGACTTACCTAAATGTTTTAAAAGCCAATAAAAGGAGGATCGCGTTTTGAGCTCTGTCCAAATTTTTTATTTTCGACATTAAGGCACTAAATAATCAATCAAGTACCAATTTTGGGCGTGTCGAGGGTGCAAATCCTTACTCGTACGTAACTGACTCCCGAACCGGTTTTCTATTTTCGCAGACCAAAATCATCGTTTTGAAAATTTTATTTATTTATTAAAAACGACCGTGTTTTGAGGTGATCCAATCACACCCTATTAAAAACGATTGGTGGCGACTCCCAACTTTTAATTTCCAAAAGTCGATTTCCCGTTTTCAAAAAAATGGTTTCGACAATTATTATTATTAATACTAATATTAATATTCTTATTATTACTTTTATTATTATCATTAGTATTATTATTTTTACTTCTACTATTATTATTATCAACATTATTACTATTATTATCGTCTTCATCGTCATTGTCATTTTAATATTGTCATGTGTTATATACAAATATTTATTTACTTCTGTATTTGCTTACTTTATTTTCTTTATGCATTTGTTTTATATTTTTTCATTACTAGCCTTACTTTTATTTCATCTTTTTATAATTGCTCATATTATTGTTATTGATATTATCGCACCTATTATCGTGCTATTATACGTATTAGTACCATGATTTGCTTTTATATTTCACTATAAATCACGTCATATTTTTTCCTCGATACATTAAAATAACTCTTCCATAAAAACAACATTCCATATTTGAAAATTTGAGAAAATCATGCCCTAACTTACTGGGTTTCGATTTTTCTCATTTAACCTAAATCACGGAATATTCTTTTAAAATCGCAACACGAGTTTTGAATAAAATGCTTATTCTCGAAAATACGAGGTGTTGTGTCCTAACTTACTAGATGTGATATCTTGATACCTCGAGATAGGATTTTTGCAAACCAATGTAATATTCGGTATTTAGAAATTCAAGATATCGTGCCCTAACTTACTGGGTTTCGATTTTTCTCGTTTACTCTAATAGGTTAAAATACACAAGTTTTAAATAAAAGGCAAGATCGTTACTTTAAAATGTTGTGTCTTAACTTACTGAATGTGACATTTTACTATTTCGAGATGAGAAGGTCTTTAACATTCAAGTGTTTCTACAAAAAGAGAGATCGTATTTTAAAATCTTTCAAGTTTTTAATTTTCGATATTAAGACATTAATTAATCAACTAGGTACCAATTTTTGGACGTATCGAGGGTGCTAATCCTTCCTTGTGCGTAACCGACTCCCGAACTCATTTTCTGATTTTCGTAGATAAAAAATTATCGTTTTAGTAAATCTTAACTTTTATTAAAATATTAGTTTGGGATGACCCGATCACACCTCATAAAAAAAGATCAATAACGACTCCCAATTTTCGTTTATCATTGTCAAAACCAAATCGAGCCCGTTTCTCCAAAAACAGGCACCATAGGTGCTTTACATTTGAATACACGTGTTTTTACATTTCTTTAGGCCTCACACACATGTATATTTCATTTAATATTTCCCAATAGTGGAAAGTCATATTTTCACTTGCTTTTTATCTTTTACATTACAATTCTCATGGTTTAACATGATAGCATAAATTAACCAATAAGTCTTAAATTAATATAAAATTTTTTTCCAAGTTTTCTCATAACATTTCACAACAAATATCAAGTTAGTGGATGTGTAGGAAGCCATTTCTTACCTTATTGAAACTTTCTCACTCTAGCTTCAAACTCAGGCTCAAAAAGCCCTAAGCTGCCATTGAAGAAATTTATGGAGTAATTGAGCTTACGAGGTTGTTTCCATGAAGATTTTAAAAAAATCTCAAGGTGGAAAGTAAAGCTTTTGAGAGAAAATGGAGAAAAAGTGGGAAAAATGAAAAAGAAGAAGATGTTCAGCCATGAGGGCTTCATCACCATTATCACTCCAAACAACTCAGAACTAAAATAAAAGACATTTCAAATTCGAACTCAGAACTCAGATTTCTGCAAATTGAAGCCCAAACCCAGAGAACTCAAAATCATCTAGAACCCCACAAATTTACAAAATCCACACATAAATATGTTTATACAAATTTCCATGGAACCATCAAGACAATCGCAAAAATCAAATTTGGGAACTAAAATTCGACCTTGATATACCTCAGCAGGTGGGATACCCAGAAAATTGTAAGCACAAGACCAAGAGAGTATACTTTTTATGTGATATGCATACTTTGGCCCCTCAGTTGGGTACCCAGGCGGCGATGGCGGCATTACATCCTTTGGCCCCTCAGCCCACTCTCAGCCTCACAAGCAGACTCCCTAACTTGTGGTGGAGTTCGAAGTTTTGAAAACCCAATGATCAATCTTTGATTTTTCGGCTTTGAAGAGATTTTCTTGGAAAGACAAGGCAAGATTTGAGACGTGGAGGAAGAGAGAACTGTTTTGGTGGTAGGATCGCTTGAATAAGGCCATGATACATGGCAACGGTTGATGAAGGAGCAAAAGAAACAAAAAATTAATGAACTGAGAAAAAAAACAGTAATTTTTTATTTAATTTTTTTGGTAATTTTATTAGTTTATAATGTTTTATCTTTATTTAAATTTTAATATTTATTGATTTTTATTTATAATTTTAAAATTTTTAATCTCTTTTTAAATTTTTATTTAAAAATATCATTAGATGCCATCATTAACACGTGACATGTGACATAATTTCATAATGTCAAATGTCTTAAACTTAATACAATAAAAAAAATATTAATATAATGGATGAAAGGAAAATTTAAGTATCAATTTAAGAAAGAAAAAAAATCTTTAAGTACTAATATAATAAAAATGGATAAGTTGAGATACTAAAATTTATATTTAAGCTATTATAAAATGTAAAAATGTTATCATAAAACACATTTTTCCGGCTTATATTTTTATAAATTACAAAATCATAATTTCATCTTATTAGCATTTAGCGATGCCTTTTAGAAGTTTTGATTCAATTGAGTAGTGCCACAACTTCTAATTGAGGAATAATTAATGCAAAAGCCAATTTTTTAAGGCTCACAACATCGTAATGCATAGCAAGATTGGTCTTGGGCGTAGTTTGGAAGTACAACCGCTTAAGACCTAAGGTTAGAAGGGGCTCAAAATCAAGTCCGACCCTGGAGTTGTTTGGAAGTATTTTCTTTTCATTCCTTCTTTACCTTTCTCATCCTGGTTCTCTCTGCTCCATGGCTTAAACCCCATCAAAAACCCATTGTGCCTTTGATGATGTCTCCTTTTAACTTGCACATGTTATCCGATCTGGGTTTTCTTTATTTCTCTTTTTTGTTTTTTGGGATCAGAGTTTTCCAAGTGAAAGATTTCCTTTATTCTTCCTTTGCTTCACTACACTAACCTTTGAAAGAAATAAAAACCCGACTGTTCTTTCTCTCTTATGGTTATTTTAACTTCTTGGATAGCAATATTAGATTCTGAAAAATAAGATTGTCTTTCAAAGATGAAAAATATTGGTGTATGTTTTAAGAATGAAGATTGATTCTCAACAGCTATGCTTCTTCAGTTTCTAGCTTTTCCATTACAGGAGGGTGTTGAAAATATGACAAATTTCGATTCAAAGCCAGGTTCTTTTTCACATTTTTCATGACTTTGGGCATGATTGTTGTAGTTACAAAGAACATTATCACGTTAGCATCTGTCTAGTTGATAGTCTTGGGTTTAAGCCATTTGCTGGCATACCCAACTTATTCTATTTGTAAACACTAATAAATATCCCAATTTTGTAAAGACTACAAAATTGATACATTTCCTCCCTTAACTCTACAACTTCCCCGTTGAGATCCTTGACAAACTTTAGTATTGAGCATGGTATAAACAGCTATCTAATGGGCTGTTTTCACCACTCAATAGTTCTAGCCTCCTAGGTGGTATTCGAGTTAATCACATGGACTTAGACGTAGGTCTCAACATGTAAATATACAAAACTATGTCAAGATATTACTGTTTGCAGAGAATGAATACTCATTCTTAAAGCATACATCAATGTTCTGCATTTAAAAAGTAAATCCCACTTTTCAAAATCTAATATTGCAATCCAACCGAAGACACTAATCACAAGAGCAAAAGAAAAGCTGGGTTTTTATTTCTTTTAAGGGTTAATGAATCAAAGAAAGAATAAAGGGAAGATTTCTCTTCGAAAGCTATGATATAGATGAGAGAGAGAGAGAAAAAAAAATCAGATAATATGGTGCAAGTTAAACAGAGACATCACCAAATGCACAATGGATTTTAATGGAGCTTAAGCCATGAAACAAGGAGAAAAAGATTGAGAAAGGTAAAGAAGGGAAGGACAAATAATACTTTAATTACGTTGTATAGACAAATTTTGAGTCATAAATTGATTTTGAAAAATTTGTCTTTTATTGATGAAATTTGAAAAGAGTACAATTTCTAGATTTCTTATAAAAAATTTTTTTTGATTCTTCTCTTTGATTGGGGTTCGATCCAAGAATAGTTTAAACTTAATTTTGGAAGGATGTGTTTTACTTCAAGGGTCATTGAGATTTGATCTTGAAATTGAGTTTGACAAGATGCTTGTACGAGGATTTTATTTAATTAGATTAAAGAGTTTTTGAGACTTGATCTTGAATTAATGAGGATTGCTTAAAGGTTATTGAGACTTGATTTTGAAAATGGATTTTAGAGAACTTGGATCCAAGGGTCTTCAATACTTGATCTTGTGTTGAAAAATATAAAAATATCATTTGAGTGCCACTCCCTTACCACTAGAGCTATTTGAGATAATTTCCATATTTGAGATTGAATGGTATTTATGAGTTGTGCTGAGTATGTGATGATGTCTAACTCATCAATGAATATCATATCACTTGGGAAAATATATTTTGGATATTGGATCGAATCGAATCACCTTATTTAATCCCTTGGATTGTAGATACTGGATTGAATTTGAACACTGATTTCTTAGTTGCCAAGATTCCTTGTCTACCTTGTACTTTATTATTATATTTAGCTTATTCTATTGTTGTTTAATGGGGATTGATATAAATCTTCTTATGTTAGTTAGTCTTGAAATACTTTATATAATTGAGGGACTTGTATAAGTTATTGTACTAAAAGAATTAAGCACTTAATCTATCGTTGTGAGGAAGTTTATCGTATGAGTGCATATTGATAGTTAAACCTTTTATGTTGTGGTTTTACTTGCTGAATTCACAGGGGTGGATTTTAGTGAGAGTATCATTCTTCATGGTGCAATAGTGAAGAAATTGTCACGGTTGTGTGATAGATTAGGACCACTTGTTGTAAGTGTTGAAGATAATGGATAGTTCTCATGGAGCTAGGCTCTGCAAATATAGGGAAACTGATCTACGTAACAACTCTTGTATCTTTTGTTTGTTTATTGTTTTACTTTTAGTGGTGAAGGAGTACCCACTCCCTTGTCACTCATTCACAGTGTGTAGCTTTTATCTTAACAACATTTTTAGAGTTTTGTCTTAGATGGTTGAGTCTGGTTTAAAGGTTGTCAAGATTTGACTTTTAAACATGTTTTATCTCTTTTATGGGTATAATCAAATCTATGAGAGATTTGAACCAAGGGTCGTTTAGACTTGATCTTGGATAGAATGATGATTCCATTCAAGTGTTTTCCAGGTTTGATCTTGAAAAAAAAATGAATTCAACCTTTTTTTTGTTGGTTTAATTGAACCAAAAGGTGACTTTCTTCATAAATGCCTTTTGACTTCCTCTCTTCGATTGAACAATCGAAAGGTGACTTTTCTTCAAAAGAGATATGGTGTTCATTAGAATTTCTTCAAACTCTTCAATTTCTTAATAGACTTCTTCATAGAACTTTTGAACTTGTGTATTTGTGTTGAATGACTTGGAAGTGAACCCCTTTCATAGTGTCAGTCGATCAAATAAAAGAGAGTTTTGTAAAATTGAACATCTTCATTTGTATGTTCTACAAGAATTGAATTCTTTTGTATAATTTTTATAATTTTAATTTTTGAAATTTTTAATTTTTGAACTTTTTATTAGTTTTTATGTAGGAATATGAAGTACTTAATTAGGAGTTAAGGTATGGCGAATATTGAGGCCACTTAGAAAATCGAGATGATGATGCCAGAACACCCCCAAAGATATGATTTTTACAAAAATAGAATCAATGTCGTGACATTATCCCAATAATGTCGTAAAATCGACCACAAAATCGAAGTTTTGAACCTTTAAAGGGAATGTCGCAACATTGCATCTCAGTGTCATGACATGGATATTCTGGGCAGAATGTCATGACGTTAGAAATGGGTGTCACGATATTGAGTTGGGTTCTACAACAAAATACTCGACCAAGTGATGCAACCCAACACTTAAACCCTAAAAGCCCATTGATTTTAACTTTAAAAACCTGAATATAAATCATGCTTAAACCCTATTAATCCCTAAAACACAACACTATTTCACTAAACCTCTTTCAAACTCTCAAAACCCTCTTCCCCATTCATTTGTTACAATTTTTTTTTGCAAGTTTCTTTTCTCTTATTGTGTATTTTGTAGGTTTTCAAAGGAGTTCACATTAAGGAAAAGAAGTTTCTTTAATCTCAAATGTGTCAACAAATAAGGTAAAACATTTATTCAAAAGAAAATGGTAGCGTACCGAGAGTATACTCGAGACCGCGAGCTTTCGGAAACAATGGGGAATCTATGACTTGAACCACTGAGAGTGCAACGAAAGAAGGTGACTCCAACAATCTCGATGAGTGAAGACCCGACCATACGAGCTTATATTAAACACATGACACAGTGCATGGTTCTCTCGAGCCGATAACTAACCATCTTCTGACGTGCTAACATTGAGAGTGTAAATGCTGCTACAAAAGATATGGAATTGAAACGGTGTCCGCAAGTGTACGGGTCAAATTCTAATATAGTTCATATAATGAAGTACAAGAAGTGCTCCGAGGATCGTACCCAAGGGATTGCAGTTTAGAAAAAAACTATTATTAAATCAATTACCCAAAATAATTCCTAATATATTCGAGTCACAAATTAGTAGTATTAATTCTAAATTAGGATAATGATAATAAACTAGTTAAATTAATGCTAAACCTAAATCTACTCCTAGGTTAACGTATTGGCTTCTCATATTCCTTGTTTCGACTATGCGAGTTTATTTAGCCTATATCTAATTGTTTTACCTAATTAATTATTGATGTAAGATTTTAAATAATTGGCTAGTAATTAACCTAGTAAGGCCTCTCAACCTTCTACTAACCTAACTAGTCAGGAAGAACTACTTATCTCTCGATGTCACAGTTCAGACAGAGTCAAGGTAAGGTTTTCACAATAGGTAATATCGAATTTGGGTTCATTCCTACCTTCATGACTTCCTAGGATTATCAATCCTAGGGTTTAAGTTCTTCATTTTCCAACCAACTAATCCGCTAAGTGATGCTTGGTAGGCTATATCGATTTCGAGTTCATATCTACCTAAATGACTTTCTAGGGTCATTAATCCTAGAGTTTATTTGCACTCAACTAGATCCAACCAATCCGAATTAAACTCTACCTTTCAATCAATTAATTAGGTTACTACAGTTGAAACATGCGAAATATGTATAAAGTATAAATTGATTCTAACCTTTACACAAAGATTCAATTAACAATGTTAAAGAAAGAGATATAAAGAATAGAATAAAGGAAAGAGATGCTCATGGATTTCATCAATAGAAAAGTGTAGCTTCGAAACAATCTCCACTCGTGATTGTCTAACATTGGAATAAGATCTTCCGTTTACACAAACATAAAATAACCTAAGTAAAAGCTGAAAACTAATAAAAACCTATAGAATAATTTCTGTCTCCTACAATATGTGTTTAATTTGATTACAATTGTAACACCCCCTACCCGTAACCATTACTGGAATAGGGTACGAGACATTACCGGAGTTTACTGAACATTTTCAGATAATTCTGAGTCATTTATTATTCATATTTTGAAAATAATCATAACGTCTCTCTATTGGGCGCTCGAAGCCCCAAACATACATTAGAAACCAATCGAAATTAAATTGGGATCACAGATTTTTTTTCTCACAAAATCTTAAAATATATTTTCATCCAAATACTTACCATTTCAATGCTCCTTAAACATGTTACCATTCAATTAATAGCTTGGCACTTGTCTAAGCGTGAAACAACATCACTGTCAGTATACTTGCACATATTTCATATAAATTCAACATTGATATACTTATTTTCTCGACATGTCACACTTGAGTTTAATAATTGTCTTTACTTACATAATTTCCTTGTATCAACATATCAAAGATAATCATATAAGTACATGTCATGAAACATATCATTCTCTTACCGTTTCTTCATAAATATATATCAATCATTTCATTATATCAATATTTCATGCTCCATCATTTCCACATATTTTATGTATATTTATTTCGGTAATAGTTTATATCAAACTTAACATAAATTATATTCCATGTACTTATACTTATTTTGTTTATCTATCTTCATAATTATTTCATACAACTATTTTGTATATATATTTTCATATGAGCAGTTCTTGTAAACATTTCACACTACCATTTCATATATCCATTCGTCATCTTATACATATTACCTGAATATCAATTGTTTAATAGATGTCATAGCGTCTCCCATCCACGATCTTATTTATCTTTGACATGATGCCATAGTGTCTTTCAACTATGGTCTTACTCATTTTCTGTCATGTTGCCATACTATCTTTCAACCATGGTCTTGTTCATTTCATGTCACGTTGCCATGGTATCTTTCAACCATGGTCTTATTCATTTCATATCACGTTGCCGTGGTATCTTTCAACCATGTCTTATTCATTCCTCGTCAAGTTGCCATGGTATCTTTCAACCATGGTCTTACACATTTCATATCATGTTGCCATGGTATCTTTCAACCATGGTCTTACGCATTTCATATCTTGTTGCCATGGTATCTTTCAACCATGGTCTTACACATTTCATTTCAGAAAGCACACTCCCGCGAACCTTATCCTTACAACGGAATTACCAGTCTAGGCTAAATCCCCTGTAATATAAACTCATAGAGTATTGTCGGGATTACCAGTCCAGGCTAAATTCTTTGCAATGACAATTACTCTAATGAGCTTGGATCTGAATTACCAGTCCAGGCTAAATTCAGACCCTAATTCGGATTTCCCGTCCGGGCAAAATCCATTTTCCACATATTCTTCGGGAGAGCTATATCAAGATAGGATCACCCGTCCGGACTAGATCCTTTTTACCGTCAATTTCTTTTTAGAGATCCATCGAAATCCATTCCTTCCAATAGGGATTTATTTTTCTTTTTTTTTTTTATTTATCAAATATTATCAACATTTCATCAATTATCATACAATGAACATTCAAATCATATTCACAACAATAACATATATTTCAAGTATTTAAGAATATAATTCAAGTTACGCAAACTTACCTGACGAAATTGCAGAAATATCAAGATTCAGGGGCATTTTAGTAATTTATCATTATTCTCAATTTTCACCCAATCTTAAATTGATAATTTCATTCAATTTATTAATTTAAATAATAAAACAATTCATTCCCTCCAATTTGGTCATTTTTGACATTTTAACAAAATTGCCCCCTAAAGTTTTACTTTTATTCAATTTAGTCCCTAAGCCTAAAACATGCAAATTAGCCATGCTAGCTGAATATTCATATATATTTTCCCCCTCCTCCTCTCCATTCCACATCCTTAATGTATATAACACACTTGTAAGTAATATTATTTATAATTTTTATTATTTACTTTTATGAATATTAAAGTTGTTTATCTGTGTCATAGTCACTAAATTATTTATATCTGTAGATATAGAACTACAAATTAATATCTGCTAATTTTTTCTGAAACTAGACTCATATATATTATTACCATAAAATTTTCAGAATTTTTTGTTTAGCCAATAAGTACAGTTTATTCTTTAAAGTTACCCCTATTCTGCTGTCTGACAGTCCTGACCCTTCTTCACTAAAAATTAATTATCTCCTCGTACAGAATTCAAATGATGTTCCCGTTTATTTATCTTGAAAATAGACTTATTAAAGATTCTAAACATATAAATTTAAGCCCATAATTATTTTTATCAAATTTTTAATGATTTTCAAAATTCAGAACAGGGGAACCCGAAATCATTCTGACATTGTCTCACAAAATTGATTATATCTCATGATTTACAATTTCATTGCTTACATAATTTCTTCTATAAGAAACTAGACTCAATAAGATTTAATTTCATACTCTATTCATCCTATAATTAGATTTCTAAAATTTTTGGTGATTTTTCAAATTTAGACTACTGCTGCTGTCCAAAACTGTTTTAGTGCAAGATATTAATTTTCATGTTTATAACACCCTTATTTTCTTTTTTTACACTATTTCTCATCACTTTCTCTTATTTTCTCTTCATTAACATATCAAGAACATAGGTCCATATGTAAGGAAACTCTACATTAACATAAATCTCATGCTTTTTCAATAATATCAAACTTAAAAATGTATTGAAATAATGATGTTCTTACCTTGTTCTATTGATTTTAATCTTCATCTTGATTTTCTCTCTCCTTCAGCTTCCATTTCTTGAATCCAACTTGATATTCTAACTTCTCATAGTTCCTTAACATTTTTCTCTCTTGGTAGCTATGAAAATTCTTTTGATTTTTGGGTGAAAATGGTGAATTTTTGGTAAAAGGACCAAATTGTAAGGAAATAAAAACTTCTTTTCTTCTTCTTCTTCTCACGTTGGTTTTGCATGGGAAAGACGGATGAGAATTCCTCATATTTCTTTCTTTATATACTAATAAAATAATAATAAAATATCTTATTAAAATATTAATAAAATAATATTTATTTAATTAAATAATTATAAAATATCAAAATATCTCTAGCATCATTATTACTTTCTAGATTTCTCTCTCTTTCAATTGACCATTTTGCCCTTTATTATCTTTTAAAATTCCATCATTGAGTCATCATTTAATTTGATAAAATTACAATTTAGTCCCTCATAGTTCTTTATCTATTCAATTTGGTCCTAATTCATCCACTTTCCTTAGTTTCTAGATCATTCCACCCTTAAAATATTTACACTATTGGTCCTTCAAATTTTTTATATTTACACTTTAACCCCTCAAATTTTGAGTATTTACTCTTGTGCAACAAAACTTTTCTCACTTTTACAATTTAGTCCTTTCTTGAATTAATATATCATATTATACTTCCTAATATTGACATAACTCAAAATTTCCTTTTTTGTCACTTTATTTCCTTATTTTACTATATCACGGATAATATTTTACTGTAAAAATTTTCGGGGTATTACAACAATAACCTTTATATAGGCTAAACTCAGAATATTAAAGTGTCTAAGCTATCATTGAAGTACTTAGAGTTTGATTAGGAAAAACACCCTTAATTTCCTTAACAAACGCAACCGTCACGTGTAGGGATTTTTGGGCCACACAGAAGCCATCCTTGAAGTACAGCAGGAGGCGTGTCGCGACACAACAAGCAGTTTTGTTCTAGTACTTGTTTTTGCTTCTGTCTTCAGTGTTGCAACATCGGTGTCTTGGTGTCATGACATAGGCAACAATTTCGATCCAAATATGCATCTTTAACTCCTGATTTGTCCTACAAGAACTTGTAGCTTTATTTAAGTATCTAAAGTATAATAAAAATTACTGAAAAGTATAAATGATGACTTCAAGTATGAAAACATAAATATATACTAAGATGATTTGATTTAACTATTAAACAATCTAATGTTATGTGTAAAAAGAGATAAATAATAGTGTAACTCATGGTAGATTAGTAACGACGCACTATACTGAGAGACATGGCTTGAGATTCCTCCATGGCCACAACCACCTTCACACTAGACCACTCTTGCGGATAATAATCCCTCGATTCCACCACAAAGTGGTGGTACGCATTCGAGATCAAAAGAAAAGGGGACTACTATTTGTGATCCATTCGGCACTCCGGACCCTGCCTCAAAAGTGCAATCCACAAGTAAAGAGAAAGAAAAGATGGTCATCTTGGACAAAGACAATACAAAAGAGTTGGATGGTGACTATTTTGCTAACCTTTGAGAGAGTTGTTTAAGAAAAATTTATTGTTCTATGTAGGCATCCCACATGAATATGAACTACTACTTCAAGTGAAACATGCAAGAGAACATCCCAATTATACCTCGCAATACCATTACGATGAAAAAGGAAAGTTCTCACTCCTATCTCTAGTTTGGGGAACATTAGGGACAACGTGCAATCTAAATGTAGGGGGTACACATAGAAATTTTTATTTTTGCTTTCATATGTTTTCTTGCTATTTTCATCCAAAATTTTTATTTTTGTATGCATGGTGCTTGAGCTTGCAAGAATGCAAATGATTGATTAGGAGCATGATAATAGGAATTGTTTGGTTGAAAGTTGTTAATGTAGCATGATAGTAAAGTATTCTAGGCTTTTAAAATTAAACTAGTCAGTTCACTCTATTACAATGTATAATAGGTGAAAGAGATTAAGTATAACAAATGATAAACGATTGCATTGGAAGACATGTATGTTTGTCTTGAATTGTAGGTAGCTATAATTTTCTCACTCACATGATTGAATCCATGAATTTTGAGATGCCTAGGGATGACCTAAGGCATTTTTTCATTGAAACTAAAGCCTAAAAGTTGAAATCTACTTATTCCTTCATGGTCCCATCTTTAGATTATGCATGAGTTTAGATGTCGGGCCATAGATGTTGAAGGTTAGATGGATACATCATGGAGGTTTCAAAAGAACTAGATGGAAAAAGTAAGAAACAATATGATATAGTAAGTATAGGATTCTTGCAAAAAGTGTGCTTAAATGAAAAATTAATGTGAGAACAAAAGCATTGTGAGGGTTAAAAGAAAAGCATGAGAAATAAAAGTATAGAATGAGATAAAACTATGTGACTGAAAAAGAGCAAAATAAAGTGACCAAATTAAAATCATAGATACTTAGGAAACTTTTCATTTATATTACACAAAACTCACTAAGCTAACTGTACTTGTAAATATTATACCGTGTCTTCATATGCACCCTCTAATGTAATGTTTAGCTCACCTCCTTACATCCCCTTCTCTTACCTTCCTTTTTACTAGGGGTATATATGGAACAACAGCATGTGCCAAACTACTTTGGCCGCTACGCTGTTTCGAGCCGTTTTGATTTTTGGGGATTCGTTTTGGGTCTTGGAGATTTTCAATCACTCTCACCAATTCAATTATTTTAATATTTTTATAGCCCCAAATTATTCTAAAATTGATTTTATGATTTTATTAATTTGCTTTAAAGTTTGAAATTTTTAATATCTTTGGGATTTTTGTTATGTATGTGTTCTAGTAACGCCTCCCATTTGTACTAGACGTTGAGATAGGTCTCTATTTTTGGCAAGTAAAATTCTTTTAAAATATTTTTAATAAAAAGATCAAATTCTTTAAGAATTATTGTCTGTAACATAATTAAGAAATTAGTAAAAAAGATAAATTATTTTAAAACTCTTTTATAAAGAAATCATATCATATAAAAATTATTTGAATCGATGACACTTTAAGAAAGAGTCTCCTTAGAATAATTTTACAAGTAGCAAACAATAAAGAGAAGAATGTTGCTTTGGTTCGAAGATATTTCAATAGCTAATCTCACATCTTGTTCCATAGAAAGAAAATAGATCAATTTTAGGAAACTCTTAAAAGAAACATTATCGTTTCAAATTTAAATCTAGAAGCCATAAGTTTAGAAGGTCTCAAGAATTTTAAAATAAGTTGTTCTAATCTTACTCCATTAATAGAAAAGAGACGGTAAAAGTAGTATGGAGGTTTTTGTACGAAGAGTCAAATTGTATCTGACTTTTTATATTTTAAAAATGAGGAATTAATCTTTTTACTTTAAATAAAAATTATCTTTTTATTAAAAATTTCATCTATTTTTACTGTTAAAAATTTTAGTATCGAGCTTCCATTTTCAAAGGTAGGTTTAGAAAACATTTAATCATATTTCATTAGAGTGGATCTCATCCATTCAAGGTTAACTAAACATATGTTTGTCTCGAAAATTCTCAAATTAAATTGGAAACTAGTTTATGAGAAGAGATTGTATGAAATTGTGATTCCATGTAATTCCTATCACCTTCCAATAAGAGAATAACAAATCATATTTTTTATTCCTAATTTTTAGCTTTTTCCTTCTCAAAAATTCAAATTCAACTAAAAATGCTACAAATCAAAAGATATACAAATGCTGTGGAATCACAGTTTCATATAATCATTTTTCTTAATTTCATATAACATGATTACATTATAAAACGATCATTAAACATGAATCTTATACGCTATTTATTAAATATTAATTAAATAAATATTAAAAACTCAAATTGAAAACTTAGGGTCTTGAGCATTTACTTTCAGTTTATAGTTTTAATATTTATTTAAAAATAATTATTATGTAAATAAAGTTAGATGGCATAATTTATATGTGAATGACAAAGTTATGGAATATGTACGGATTGGGAAGGTGTTGCAGTAAGAAAATTTAGAGAGAGATTCGCGACAGAAGGGGATCAACCTAAAATAAAATAAAAGAAAGGAAAATACCTGGCAGACTTGAACATTCACAGAAGAGGTAGAAGACAAAATTCAGGGGACAAGATACTTCATTCAGGACATTTCCCCGTCAATCTCTCCCCAAAGCCACAACCTACACAGCCAAGCAAATCTTAGACTGTAGACCTACAGCTAGCCATCTCATACATAAACTGCTGTTATATATCCTAGGGCAGGGCTAGCATTCTAGGAATAGCAATGTAGTGTCCTCTTTAAGAAATTTAAAGATCAATGTAGTGTACTTTCATTTTGCATGGTTTTGGCTTCTGTTATGTATGATAGCCTTTTATCAGCTATGGATATTTACTTGCTTTGTGCTTTTGATTTAGACAGGTCCTGATTATGTAAAAAAATTATATTATTAATCACCCAAATTTGTGTATTGCACATTCTCTGCCATGATTGGATAAGTTTTGACTGTTGTCAAGTTTTACTAATCCATATGTCCCCCCACCCCACCCCAACCCAACCTTTGAATCAGATTTTGAGATCTAGGAGCAATGGATAAGCTGTTAGTCTGTCACCAACACCACTGGTTTTAGGGGGAAAGGTATAATGAGCAGTATTAAAATTCATCTCAAAATCATAATGTCATATTTCATGTCTCTGACATATGGACAGTCACATGGGTTAATATTTTAACATAAATAAATTGGCCAAGGACGACATTTCCTTGTTATGGAGATATGGCGTGCCCTTGCCGTTTGGCCAGTTTCTGAAAGCGAGCCAGTAATAGAAACAATGACAATAGCATCAATTTCCAAGGCATGCAGTTGTTGATCATACTAATGCATTATATATTTTGCTTCCATAATATATGATCTATTCTTCTTAGCCTTTCAAATTCAGAAGAAGAAAGAGAATCTTTTCGGCCCATCCCTCCATCTGTTATCTAATCCTTAGCTGTCTCTGCAATTCCAACACCTCATCAACCTCTCTCCCTCTTACATCACATACACAAAATATAGAACATAATGACATCGCTTTCCATGTCTTTATTGGGGGGTTGGGTTTATATATTTGGGAGAAAAAGGGTTCATTGATGAGACAAGAGCAAGCAACAACTTTTGCCCAAAGAAAGATTCTTCGTTGTCGCTTATCTTATAAGAAAAAACTTCTATGAGGGAGGGGTTAAAATTTTCTTGTGTGTGTGTGTGTCTGTGCTGACAAAATTTGGGACTGTAAATAGACAGCGGGTGCTGCGGCTGATGCCACTGGATCCAGCCAAACATGCTTCTTGGCAGCACTGCACTATGCACCCAAGGGCTGCTTCTGTTCCTCTTCTTCATCTCTCTCCCATGTGACCCCTTTGCTCTTTTTCTAGGGCTAACCTTCACTGCTTGCCTGCCTTCTCAACAAAGTCAAAATGTTCAGTGAATCTTGCTTAGATATTTGATATAAATAAATAAATTCACAAACAAATATATATAATTTATAATGTGTATAAATGAATCAAATTAAAATTTTATATCTATAAATAAATTAAATCAAATTTTATTTTTCATATTACATATTAAATTAAAATTTATATATAAATTTTAGATTTTTCTTTATAAAAAATATGTTTAACTATTCTTAACCTGTGTTGGGGCATGCTTTTCATCTAATGGGCTACAAATGCAGTAGCTCCGGCTCATGCAATATAAAGATGGTTTTCAGTTAGCACTACATGCTCTCGTTCTGCAGTGTCATGGTCTTCACGCTAGTTTCCAGCTCGGTTTTCAAAGGTGTTTGGTTCAAGGAATACAAAATTATATTTAGTAATTGAATTACAAAAATGTAAGATTATATGTTACATTAGTATGTTTGATTCATTTGATTGAATGTAAAATTCGATTGATCATGCAACATTTCTTTGAAAAGTGAAATGTTTGGAGTTCAACAGTAGAATGTCTCATGATTTCACACATACCACAAATTTCTTCATTTTTTAGTAGTTTAACTCTTTGCACTTTCTTAAGCTCCATGGCTTCAATCTTTATAGTTAAACTAGCCATTCGAGCACTTAAATCATATTCTTGACTAAAGTGATATTTTCCTTTCTTATTAGCAAGTTTCGATCTAATAGAACCATCAAAGGGTTAACTATGTGCCAAGGTAGTGAATTTTTTGTCGAAGTGATCTTGGTAGTTAAAGGCTTTTTCAAGTTCTTTATCAAGGAACTCTCTATTATACAACTTAACTTTCATAAAAGAACTTGTCCGCCAATTTTTAAAACCACGATGTGGGCAAGAACTTAACAAATCTTTGGAATGTTCCCAACATTGAAAAAATGGTTCATTTGAAATTAATTTGCAAGAAATTTTGAATATGTCTTTTAAAAGCATTGGTCTTTTGTGTCGGAAAAAATTTCTTTAAAAATTCAGTTTTATTTCTTGCTAAGTACCAATTTTTGCCTTATATTTTAAAGAAAAAGGAAATAATTTGAGTTTATCAATTTCATTAGCACAAGGTGGCTCATTAAAGGTGGCACATACTTCATCAAAATATTTAAGATGTAAGTAAGGGCTTTCAGACTCTAAGCCATGAAAATTAGGAACTAAAGTTATCATATCAGGTTTAAATCGAAAGTTTGCATTCAAAGGTAAAACAAAGCAAGAGGTTGTTGAGTTTCGAGGAGGTTGAAAGTAATCACGCATGGTGCGCACTTGTCGAATCTCATCTTCATCAGGAGCTTTTTCAATTTCATCCATGATAGGTGAATGTGGAGGAGTCTCAACCAAATTACCAACAAAAGTTTCACAATTCTTTCTTACTGAACGACGAGAATTAAAATCACGATGCCAAATATGCATAGACAAATTAGGCGGTACAACCGTCCTTTAAAAGAGAAGAATGATATGAAATAAAGAAAAATATTATAGGTGGTAGAACCAACCAAATATACATATGTAAAGAAAAAAAAAACTTATAAACTTGTAATCTAAATCTTGTCGGTGCTAAAAACTTGACAAGGACTTTCTAGGTCTATAACCCAAGTGCATGTTATATTCCAGTAATAAAATCTCAGGAGTTTGAGGTCAATCCATAGGGAAGTTGATTAGAGCTTACAATATTACAAGTATTGTGCTAGAATAAAAGTTTAACATTTAACTTTGGAATGAGTGTTGAAAATGAAAGTAGTAGCAAGAAACACTAGAAATAAAAATAAAAGTCAACGCAAGAAATTAACTAAGAATAATAAAAACAAATACCTGGAAGAAAATATGCAGATGTTAGAGGATCAAATCTTGGTGTCATATTAAGATTTAAATTTTAGTACTCATTGTTATTACTCAATCAGAATCCACACAAAATTGGAGGTCCCAATTGAATAATCAAGCAATGTACGCCCAATAATTAAGCTTATGAATCTATAAGCAAATGTATGTCCATCAAATGAGTGTCCAATATGATTGTTCAATAAGTCCAACTGTTTAGCAAATGAATCCATAAGCAAAGAATGGTGTAATGTGACAGTTCAACTATTTAAGTTCAGTCCAAAAATATACCATATGGTATTATAATCACCTCATAACTTCAAGCCTTATTAAAAAAATTTAAAATATTTATTATGCCAGTTTTTTATGTCTACAAAAAATCAAGGTTAATTTATCTAAGTATTCATTGTGTCATCTATTGTCTATAACAAGTAAAAGATCTTACTTTACAAGTATGATTATGAATAGTGGTTGATAATTAATTCTAGCTCAAATGATAAGTATGAAATTTACCTTAATATTTTCCAAGAGATTCACCATTTCACCTCAGCATTGGAAACTTAGAATAACAAAATTATACAACTCAAACTTATATAAAAAAGACATATTAGATATAAGAAACTTGAGCTTTTACACGAATAAAGAAACAAGCAAATACTTAACAAGGAAATGATCTTGATCCCAACTTCAAGATGCCTTATATTCTAAAACCAATGACTATTTATAGAGGTTTGTGAAGAGAAAAATGACAATGCAAAAGACTTGCAAATAATAAATTTCTAGGCCCACTTCTTTGTCATCTTTTGAATCGTTTTTCACATGTTAATTGATGACTTCTTTTGTCTAAGTTAACGTGTCCCAATCGAAAAAATACAAGAAAGTCAATTGATGGTCTAGATATTGTACATTCACTGTAGAAATTTTAACTCCAAACTCCAAGTATGTTACGATATATGATCCAAACATAAAAATGCGTCAAACTGTCCATCAATGTGAAACCTATAAGTTTACCTTTACCTTTGGATTTCTTCCCAATTCATTTTGGTATTTGTGTTCCAATATTTGAATAGGTATTCAAATTCCCTTTCTGATGATATAAATTACACCTAAAATGCAGTCTTGAAGCTTGAGAAATGATTGAAACACTAAGAAGTGTTCCGACTGGAAGTTTCGAATGTGTCCAAATTACAAATTTTAAATCTTTGAGCATTGGACTTTCACTCATCATCTTGGATCAACTTTAGGCGTAGTGCATTTAATCTCATGGTTCCATTATTGACATCTTCTGCCCAAACCTGTTTTACTTGCAAATTCTACATGGAATAATTTATTGAAACTAAATGCGTGAAAAACACACAATATTTACAATACAAACATAAAAAAGTCAGATAAACTAAAAAATATAAAAATAATCAAGAAACTAAGAAAACGTAAATAAGATATAGCCCAAAATAATCATATAATGAGGACTTATCTCCTTGTTGGAATTTTAACTTAATCATGGATAATGACATGTATAGATGGTATTATATGCAACACCTGAACAATCAAAGATCGTGTTGGTCGAACAGAGCCACAACAAACTAATAGAGTTATGACAAAGGATATGGTAGGCACAAATATTCATACGAACCTCCTTATGATTTGTGTGAGTATGTAATCGAAAGAGAAAGCTATAACCAATATGGTACAACAACTATCCAACTTATGATCCACAACCTTAGAACTACCCCCAGCCTCAGTATTCCTATCCGGATTGGGTGAAGAGCATAGCGGATATGCGGAGTGCCCATAAATGGATGTTCATCTTAGTGCTTTGAATCATTTCGAGTCAGCCATGTCCATATAAAATAAGTTTGCGAGGAGGTTTGAATTTCTCAAATCGAAAACGCAAACTCTAATGGAAGAAGTCATGCATGATGTTCCAATACCTTCTGTTGAAGCTACCGTGTTGGCTATGTCCATATCAAATAAATTTGCAAGGTTGGAATTTCTCCAATATCAATATGAAGTACAGGCTCCAATGGAAGAAGTCATGCATGATATTCCCAACTTTGATGATGAGGGCCACTGTATCATTGATGACCAAGCTAAGTTAAATGATGAATTCCAACAAGCGATTGGAATCGGAGACCATGATCAGGAGTTGAAGATGGAAGAATGTGTCTCTGATCCAATTGAAGTAGAAGTAACCACTAACAGTGAGCTAATTAAATCGATTCTAAATGAATGTGTAATAGAGTCTATACACTTTCTGGCTATAGTTGGAGAGATGCCAACCAAAGGAGTTGACGAGTTCATTCTGTTCTCATTCGAAGATGGAGGTATAGTTCGAGTAACCAAAGCCTCACGCGACATTGGGGTGAAGATATGCAAGGTAATAATATCCCGAAACATAGTGGGGTTGGCTTGAATTTTGCATCAAACGGCTCGTAATGTGGATGTTACGTCGGTCAAAGATAAAACGTTGCTAGTGGATTTTCGAGGAGGTTGGTTTGTATTTGTCGATGGGAGAACAAACGATGAATAAAAGTGTTGAGAACCAGATGGAAGTTCATTTATGGTGACGATATGGATTGTCTGTTTTTTTAAAAGGACTTCTATGATTTTCTTTACTTTTTGTTTTTTTTTTTAATTTTTCTTGTTGGCTTATTTTATTTTTAGTATTAGTCCTAGTTGTTTTTATTTATTTTTCATAGCACGTGTTGACATAGTGGGGTGATAGATTCGAAAAAGAAGAAGAAGATGGAAACTGAACTTAATGTCGCTAACACAAGCCAGAGTCTATAGCCATTTCATGCCACCATCTAATTCATATGCAAAATGCCATTAAAAATACCAAACTTGGCGTTAACCATACACCATAAATCAAACGACAAACATAAGCTTATATACAAGGTTATTATGCCAAATACACAATATCTTACATAAGTTAATCCAGCCTATGTACATGCCACAACTAATCAAAATGAAACATTAACAAGTCTATCGAATCGAAAGACGGTAGGTGTGTGCTTCTCGCTGATCCGATTGACACTTTCCAAACGTCCAAAATCTACAAAAAAAAGTAGTAACACGAGTAAGTATTTAAAATACGTAGTAGGCTCATACAATATAAACATTTACTTACCTCAATTTCCTATCACACACAAACTCATTATGTAAAACAAATATACCTATCAAGATTCAAATAACATCATTAAACATAAAGGTTTTGAGCTCAATCACACATATAACCCTCAATTGTTCACATTTTCATTTCAAATAAACTTGTACCTTATATCCTAATCATGCACATTATTTTGCCAACATCCAATGGCATATAATCACCTTTTCATTCACAATTCTACCCGATAAAACTTTGTAAAAGAAAAAAAACCCCATACACAGGTGAAAGTTATATGTGTGATTAAACCTGTGTACAGAGTTTTCAATTTCAAAATCGATCTCAATTTCATCCTCCAACAGTCTATTAAAAAGTAATTTTGACTTAAAAAAACACTTTTTCACGGATAGTTTAACTTAAAAAAACATGTGTTCTTTAAAAGTAAATTTGAAAGCCTAAACACAATAAAAAATAAGATTAAGGTTGAGTTTGGATGGGCAGTGTGGTGCGATACGTTTAGCTTATTTTTTGTCTAACGTTACAATATCGCTATAGTATCTAATTTCATTGCCACCACTTTTTTTACATTAACTGCAGATAAACATACCACTCATCCAAACTATATTCTAAAAAGGTATTAAAATAATTGATAAAAAATTCGAGTGATAAGTTGGAATAAAAAAATTATAAATATCAAATTGAGAGGAAATACTAACTTTAAGGGAGAATTACATATATGAGGTGATTACCGACGTGGCAAAAATAAGAGGAGACCAACAATACAAGATACTTTTGTACGCTGGTGGGAGGTGCAATCGCGTGGAACGAACAGAGCGTGGGTTTAACAATGAACAAAACTAAGCTTTTACTTTATTGGAATAAAGAATTAAAGAAAAAACAAAGCTACAAGGCACGCAAGTTAAGGCACATCCCGTTTGCTTAGCTAAAGGCTATAGAGGCTTTAGGTTAGAGCCAACCCAGCTATCGATCTCTCCCTTTGATTGTCAAACTGCTCAAGGCGTTCCAAAGGGAACTATGGGTGCATAAGATGTTGTTCATTACATTAGCGGTGCACCCACTCCTCCAACAGGTTTAATAAAACAGCACCCGTTCTTATGAAATCCAAAACCATATTTTGGCTGGTTTGGTGTCTCTCTCCCTGCTGCATGCCTGTTACAAATTCACCCCTTCTTTTGAATTTAATACTTTGGTTTTCCTTCGACCTCGCCATCAGTTTTGTTCTTTTCATGTAAAAAACACCATTATCTTAAAACAACTAAGCCAACCAATATTTGGTACATCATCAGGTAGTATCACACTCTCTTCTTGCTATTACATGTCCTTTCCTTTCAAGCTCAATGTTGCATCGCTTTCAACTTTACTAGATTCCTTGCCGGGGTGTATTAATGGTGCAATGAAGGTTACAATGTACCTAGTTACCAAAGAAAAAAATCACTAAATACATAAATAGAGTCAGACAGCAAATAACAAACCAATTGCCTCATCTTTGTATTAGACATTTTGATAAGGTAGAGAGCAGTTAGTTAATTTCATTCGGAACTAAAGCACTAATTAAAGACCATTGAATTCCATGATATCCTGTGTTACATATCCTACCCTCTTTCTAACCAGTTTTCTTTAGTGAAGAAACTAAAACTAAACTTCTCTATCGCTGATAAGTGTCTCACATTCTTGTGAAATTCACTATCTCACTCGTTCCAAAGTGCAAACATTGGGATCTTATGAACTAAACCCAAATTGCCTAGCCGATTTTCATTGGAATTATCAGTCTCACTGTTGCCATCTTCGTATTTTGAACCCTGTAATGAGAAGTAGCCCTGGTGAGAGTAATCTCCGCCAATGCCAAACTGATCACTAGCTAATCCAATGGAGCCTTTCGGGCTTTGCGGGTTAGAGGAATTGCGGCTACTTGAGTTTGCCAAGGATGCATCATTATTTGTGGTAGTACTTTGATGATGTTGTTGCTCATCTGAATTTGCGGTCCAAACCATGTCTGCCAATTCATCTGATGCTTCACCGCTTGCTATAGCTAGAAGAGGTTGAGGAGATGCTGATGAAGCACATGAATTGTAGTCCTCAGGAGCAATGGAAGCAGTGTCTTTTGGAGAGCGTTTTGCAAGTTCGCCCCCAATAAGAGTAGAGCTTGAGCAAATTCTCTTTACATCATACCTACTTATGTCAAAATTGGTCACCGCACTTGTTCCCCTAAACTTAATTGCAGCAATATCATAAGCTTCAGCCGCTTCTTCTTGTGTGCCTACAATGTGTAAGTAACACACGTTATTACTGCATATATATCACAGTTAAGACTCTTTGAGTGTTACACTTAAAAAAGTCTATATAAAAACTCATTTAATTGAATTGAGACAAAGAGTGGAAAAAAGAGAGGAAGTTAAGCTTACTAAATGTTCCAAGGTACAAGTCCTTGTTTCCCGCAACCCTTCCTATTCTAGCTTGCCACCTTCCATGCTGATGGTGCCTAGCCGGAGACAGAAAATAGCTTGATATGTAAGAGGAAAGATTGATAGATATAAAGTTGGATTGCCTTGTAAATGATGTATCATGTAAGAACACACATTTTAGAATTTGAGATTTTATCTGCATGTGTATAGTAATGTTTGCCTACTATTGTCTACTATAATATTGAAAAGGCTGCAAAAATTGCAGTACACACTGGCAAAACTTTATCAATGAGGTCGTTTTCTGCCATTACCTTGTCACTCCTCTGTACACTGAAGCTCCTCTTGAAAAACCACTGCTTTTCCTGTCAAAAAATAAGATGTTAATCAATGTTACAACTTCCTTTGTCTGTCCTTTTTTTTTCCCACTCTCTTTGAATTTAAATGCACAAGACTTGGTGTACCTTCTCAAATGAGCAACAAATTCTTGACGGGTCATGTTCTTCATCTCTTCCAGCTCCTTCTCGTAAGTACTCAACTAAAACAAAAGTAGTCAAGATTACTTTCTTATACTCTATAATTTAGATGTTGATTCTTCTTGGTGCTTGTCAATGAAATAAGCTGTTGAAACCCTAGAAAGAACAATGTCAGGGTTGTGGTTCACCAACAAACTTACAGGGAAATTTATATGAGTTGTTGGACCCCAATACTTGAGAGCAGCTAAATCATAAGCCTTCGCTGCTTTTTCTTCCTTGTCATAACCACCTGATCATATCCACAAACATTTTAAACAAAAAGAATAAACGATTAAAAGAAACTGCACAAAGCCCAATGCTCTTTGTTCTCATACTTGAATAATCTTTATAAAGTTAAAAGGATCATGCACTCCCAAAATGTTTAATACAGGAGACATGCAAAAGGATATAATATACGAGTTCACTTACCTAGATAAACTGCAGAGTGGAAGGATGAGAACCAGAAAGTGAATGAAACATAAGCATTAGTTAATTCTCTTTCCAGGAAACCGGAAAATGAAAATAAAGAATCAGAAACCAAAACGATCAAGGAATGAAGAAAAAAAAAAGAATAATGAACTGCTGCCCTCACCTTGCCTCCCTTTCCTTGTTTGTCCCTCTTTTCTACAGCTATTATCCCACAAATGAGCCTCATATCTTCCGGTCCATCTATGCCTATTGAATAAAAGGAAGTAAATTTCTGAATATTATTAAACTCGGATAACAATGAAAATTGAAAGGTAAAAATACCTTGTAACACCACGATATTGAGAAGTTCTTTGACCAAAAGTATCAATAGATTTGCGAGGAACTGATTCCCTGGTGACGGTCTTTCCGACAGGTCGTTTACGGTTATCAACCACCTCCAATGGTGCTATAGCAGGGAACCCATTTCGAGAGATTGGGCTCATGGTAAGAGAGAGTGCCTGAAAGTTAAAGTTATTATTTGTTTCATTACCCGAAGCTTTTCCGCCAGGAAATGGAGTTTGTCTCAACCAGGATTTGAATCCTGAAACTGAAGTTGCACTCTCAAAAGGAACATGGTACACGCCACTCCTTTGGTTGTGGTTAGGGTTTGGGTCACACTGTTGGAGGCTGTGACCACCAGCCATTAGGGTTTGAGGGTTTTCGTTGTAATTTCGGTAAGTTTGGATAAAAGACGATGGATTTGTGAAATTCTCTGCAGCTTCCGCATCCCCACTACTGCTATAATTTGGTGCTACATTCACGTTGATTCTAGTCGGACAAGGAACAGTGTTTTGGTTTTCGTGTGTTCCGCAATAAGCTTTGGTCTCCTGAGATGGAGAGTTTGAGTAACAACCCAAGAAATCTTCAAGTTTGGGACCCTGCTCGTTTGAAGATGCAGCTTCAATACCATTTTCATATCTCCAATCTGTATCAGTGTCGGAAAACAAGTGACAAAGAGAACCCATTTCTTGTTTTTTAGATCTTTGGGAGCAGAGCGAATCTCTTTTCTGGCATGCAACTAAAATTTAACCATTAAAAGAAAACATGCATGGTGCAAAGTTAAAAAGTAACATATACTAGAGTGAAAAAAAGAGCAAGGACCTTCATCGGCAGCAATAGAAGAGCGACGAAAAGGATCAACAACACAAAGAGAGCCATCAGAACGCAAAGGCATGACAGAAGGGAAACCTCCATGGTCTTCTCTGCCAAAGCTTTCATCGATCCTAAGGTCTGGAGTCAGAGAAAACCCCAACCAATTACTCATGATGGTGCTGATGATGATGACGACGATCTCTTTTATCAACACAATCTATTACTCTTTTTTCACAACCTTCTCCAACCAAAAAAACTGTATCTTTTCTGCCTCTATAAAAATGTTATCGAGTATATGTTGTTCTCTTCTCTTTCACTGTGGCTTTGGGACTCGAACTTAAAAAACAAAGAAAAAAAATTTCTTCTCATGACCAAAGCTCTTCTCTCGTCTTATATTCTGATTCTCAGCACTGTATCTGTATCTGTTTTGCTAATGGTTGCATTGGGTTTAGTGCCCTCTCTTTCATTTCCTTCTCAGTTTTTGCAGACGTGACCATCACATAAATATATCATTATGGCGACAAAACAAAATAAAAGAACTTGGGATATGGCCAAAGTCCTTAGAGCTCTGATTCGCTACATCCATGATCCATGGATTCTTAAATTTTCGACACCGATGGTTCACTGAAATTTAAATGTGATTTCGTTGGACCGTCAGGATATGAGGATAGCCGTGGTCCATTTCCAAATTAAAAAGGCACCAAACCTCTGGTAAAAAATTGTTTTGGAGCTTTTCAGCAATTGGTCAATGTAAATATTTGATGTTCTGTAAAAAATGAAATTTATATTTGTGTAAATATGTAATCATCTAATCTAAATAATATATTCACTTACAGTTATTCTTTCTTTAATGTTTGATGTCGAAACTCTTTCGTCCAATATCAAAAGATTTCACGTCCAAGTAAGAGGCCCAAAACTTTGGAAACTATGTCCAATAGATCTTATGGATCAAAGTACTGGTCCAACTGGTATGCAGGCTTTTTTACTATCCAGAGTGTTGGAATGTGGTTGGTCTGGATGTTACAGGGCATTGTTTAGATTTCTTTTAATCCCAAAGGTAAAAAACACACTATGCATAACCAGGTTTAGGTTGTGTAATGTTTTATACAAAAAATAGTTTCTAAAGTGATTATTAATATGTTCAAAATTGTGTTGGGAGGCACATAATGTTTTTGTCCCTGTACGGTTGATTTCAGATACTGCTTTGGTTGCACTCGAGATTTTGCACACGTTGAAGAACAGAAGATTGGGAACTTGTTGAAGCTTTGCTTTGAAGTTAAGAGATGTAAGCGAAGCATGGATCGGGTTTTAATCAAGATGTGATATCATTGATGGTGTAGAAGACAATTTTTTAGACTAATTATAAAATGTCACGTGTCAAGTTGAAACTTTCTTGAATTAAAACTGTAACATTGTGTACTCTGCTATAATTATTTTTCATTGATTAATTTAAATTAATTAAGAGGTAAATAATAAAATTTTATAGTATCACTAACTAAATTAATTAAATAATGACTGATAAACCATAAAAGTAACATATTTCAATCCCATGCTTAGCATGTTTTTAGATGATTTATTATTTAATTTAGTGAATTTGATGCTCCTAGTCCCTTAATTTTATGTTTCTATACTTAGGTGAGCATAGGGGAATAAAAGGAGCAGAAAATAGGCCAAAAACGGACAAAATGGGTTGATTTAAGGATCCACACGGCCAAGACCATTACCACACAGGCTGAGCACACGCTCGTGTGAGCCACACGTGCTGGCCACACGCCCATGTGGCAGCCCGTGTCAATATCGCTCCCTGTTTCCCAAACACGTAGAAAAAGCTAATTTTTAGGGTTTCTGAGCATTCTTAAGTCTATAAATACACATTAGAAGAGGACCTATGGGGACACGGAGATTTGAACGAAGAAAAGGCTCGAAGAACGCTAACGGATTCAACTCAGAAGCAGGATCTCCTTCAAGATTGAAGATCTCTATTCAATTTCTCTCGAAGTTTTTGGGTTTCTTTATGTTTTATTGTTTTCCTAATTTTGAGATGTTTTCCCCCAAAAGTATAAACTGAATTCCCTAGATACCTAGGGAGGATGAAACCTAAGACGGATCTTATTATTTGATTTTATTGAATTACATGATAAATATTTGTTCTTGATCTCAACTATGTGTTCTTATTTCATGTTTTAATGTTTTCAATATATTAATTCATGATTGATGCGCTTATTCAGTGGAGCAAAAGTCCTTATTTAAGAGTAGATTTAGCATAATTGAGTGGAGTTGCATGCAATCCTAGAAATAGGACGGCATAAATCTACCGGATTAGAGTCAAATCTAATAAGGGAATCCATAGATCGAGTTAATGAGACAATGGGGGTTTTAATTAGAAAAAAAATTTCAATTAATCAACCTAGAGTCATTTGTTTTTATTCTTGAAAGAGATATTAACATAAGTTAGGGATTTCTTCGGATCAAGATAAGTTAATAAATCGTTTAATTCAGATTTAGAATAATAAGTGAAGTCTAGGTGGATTCTTTCCTGGGTATTGTCTCTCTCATCAGTTTTCTTCAAATATTTTCTTACTTTATTCTCTGTTCGTCTTAGTTATTAGGTTAGTTAAGATTAGGTTAAAATAAATCTCATCAATTTATTCGGCTAGATAATAACTGTAATACCCCATTTTTGCCCGGGTCCATACCACAAAATGATAAATAATAATAATAATAAATAAATAAAATATAAATGAATGTTTATTTAAACAGTCCATTTACAATAAACAGGCCTCAAGGCTTGATAAGCCCTATACCCGGTTACAACCCACACCAGACTATATCACTACCCCAGTAGATCCGTTACACCCAAATACCTAAATAGACCCAAGTCACTCGGGCCCAAAAGGCCCAATGACTTAAAGTACCAGCAGGAAACCCTAGTGTTTTCTTGGAACCTCGGCCGCCAGAAGAGCTGCCCGAGAAGCTTCGCCATGTCGAGCCGTTCCGGCTCGGCGTAAGGGCCATCAATAGCCTTGTCTCTTCACGTCACCCCAGCTGGCCCTCATCAATGCCGGTCAGATTGACGGTCACCTTGCACGAGGTCCATCAAAGCGTTGACCAGAGGCTTTGGGCACTCCGAGCGTCACCACCGCAATTTCAGGCTTCATCATTGACCTTTGCGCCTCCATCGGTGCCGGGATCTTCGCAGCAGAAGCCGTCCTGTGGTCATCAAGGCAAGATTTGCATCCATAACGCGATCTTCGCCGGATTTTTGGTACCTGCAAGACAAAAAAGGAAACCAACAAACACAGAAAAAGAAAATGTAACAGAAAAGGAAACTAAGCAAACAAAGGCAAGAAATCGAGCAGAGGATATTTAAACTTGTAAACAGAGGCTATAAAAGCCGAAGGATTTTACTGTAATAGGGGATTTTTTTTACAGAAAAAAGAACACATAGATTCAATAAAAAACGCAGTGTTACACAAACTTACAATATCAACAGTCGATCGAAAGTAAAGGTGATTCATTTTTTTTTTATTATTATCTATTCCAAGTATATATAAATAAATACTAAAAGAAAACACAGGAGGTTACCTTTTTTTTCGTCGTGAAACGAAACGTTTTGCATTCAGACTGCCGTATAGGGCGGAGTCAGCGGAGGAGCGTGGGCGCGTGGGTGCATGAGTCCGGTGACCTGGGCTTGGCCCGACGGAGGCCGGAGCCAGGAGGACTGCACTCTCCTCTTTTTTCAGAGAGTTTCTAAGCCTTTTTTTTAAAAAAAGCAGATTCAAAAATGAATTTTTGGGCTGAAAACTAATTTAAATAGTGTAAGTAGAACGACGTCGTTTAGCCTAAAACGATAAGCTCCAAAACGGCGTCGTTTCAACAGAGGATCCGCGTGTTGACCCGATTACCCGGGGAGGATCCGCGTGTTTTCGTAAAATGGGTTAATTACCCCATTGGTCCTCTCGTATTTTTTTTAATTTTTATAAATTCATTTTATTTATTTCTAATTCGACCCTAATCTTTTATATCTGTTTCAATTTAATCCTAATTGCTATTAAAATTTGTTCTGAAGAACGACATCGTTTTGGGATTAGGGCAAATTTCCCAGTAAGTCCCTTATAGTTTTGGAATGCGTTTCAATTAGGTTAAAATTTATTTTTTTTGTTTTTTTTAAATTAACCCCAGACTCTTTAATTAAATTCAATTTTAATCCTTTTTTTTTATTTTTTTATGTTAAATACTTTATATATTTTTAATATTAGTTATATAAAATAGTACATATTTTTATTATCCATTATATTATTATTATTTTTTTAAATTTTTATCATATATTTTTATTATATATATACATTATTATTCTATTATATTTATATTTTGCTATATGCTATATATTTTTTATTATATATATATTTATCTTACTATATTTTTATATGAAAGATACTTATTATATTATTACTATTTTATATATTCTTTATTATATTTCATTATATTTTATTTATGTATTTTTATTACATACTATATTTTATTATATATTATTCCTTATAATATCTATTTTTCATTTATATATATATATTATATTATATACATTTTATTATATATTTTTATATTACTTATTATATGGTTTATATTATTATATATTTTATTTGAAAATTATATTATACACTATACATATTCTACCATATTTCCTTGCATTACCTTTATTTTATTATAAAGTATACATTATCTTATTACTTATATATATTTTTAAAATTTTTACAAGTGAAATAGCAATATTTAGTACATTATTTTTCTTGCATATTAAGTTATTGTATTTTATAGTAAAACCTATATATGTATATATATATCTTTAAAAAGATAGGTTCTCTTTATTGTTCTTACATCATTTAATATATTTCTAAATAACTTACTTTTATATTTCATACACTTAACTTGTTATTTATTTTTAAATTCTCTTTTATTTTAATATTTTTTTAAATGGGTTAGATTTTACATATCATTATATTCTTCTATTTATTTATTTTCGTAAAATTAGTTTATTTATAATAATTTAGAAATATTTGTATAAAATGTTGTTATGTATGTGTTATACAATTTATGCTATTGAGTTCACTATATTCTATACTTTGTATGTAACGATACTATTTATGACCATGCATGGAATAATAGCATATTAGATAATTTAGATCCTTGTTCGTCACCTTTATTATATTTGCATGAAGTGATAAAACATATATATATTGAAATTAGGTTATTTTAAAACATATCATTTTTTTAAAACCAAAAGTCATATCTTATTTAATTAAAAGGAAACTTTTTTTTAAAAAAGAGTAAGGCAATGTTTCGAATACTTAGAAATTCGAGAAATAGTGCCCTAACATGCTGGGTTGCAATTTCTCGTTTGACTAAATATTTAAAATATCCTTTTAAACAAGTTTTATAAATCATCAGATGATTTTAGTTACGAAAGATTAAAGATATCATGTCCAATCATGCTGGATGTGATGTTTGTACTCTTTTAAAACGAATGAATCTTGATCCTTCTCTCAAAACATCACGGTTTAAAGGAAATATCATTTTTTAAAATTCTTTCAAATTTCTGACACTAAGACAAAAATTACTCAATTTGGTACCGATTATGGGCGTTACGAGGGTGCTAATCCTTCCTCGTACGTAACCGACTGCCGAACCTATTTTCTCATAATTTCGTAGGCCAAAACGTTTTATATAGCGATCCAATCGCACTTTAAAAGATTGGTGGCGACTCCCGTTTTCGTTTTTCAAAAGTCGATCCCCGTTTTTTCAAAACCCCCTTTAAAAAATGGTTTCGACAATAAAAAGATAGTAACTATTAGTACTTTTATACGATATTCCCGACTCACCATAGCTAGACTACCATTCGATAGGTGCGCTTGCCTTTTTCATATTTTAGTTAGTTCGTGACGTCATCAATAACACTAAAGAATTATTTTATTTCTAACTAATTAAATTAATGTGATAAATAATAAATAAAAAATTTGTGGATATAATGCATGCATGGATGGGTTGAAATTTATCAAATTAATTTTACCAAAATTGTCAATTTTAAAGTTTAGAAGATCAGTCAACTTGCGACAATTTTTTTGATGGGATCCAACTATTTCTCGCTCGAGATGCCTTCTCTTTGTAACGATCCAATTTTCAGTGGGGTCAGAAATTACAATTTTGGGACCCTATTTCCGTAAACTGAGTTCGTAAATATTAAATAAATATATTTATGGAGTTATTATATAGATGAATTAAAATTTGGATGGTCAAATTAGCCAAAATTGTGTTTAATTAGGGCCCAATGACTAAATTATAAAATCCAATTGCTATAGATTTTTAATTAGGAAATTACTTTGGAACTTCAATTGCAATTAGCCAAAGGTTCGAAACAACAATTAAACCATGCATAAGTAAGAATTAGTGGACGGTAATGATGTTAGTTGGTTAATTAAGTAAATTGTGATTAATTCATGTGAAAACATGAAGGATTAAACTAATTAACTAGTAATCCTAGTATAAAAGTAAAATTGATGGATGGAGAGATGATATATCATCTTATCCAACTGAACAAAACAAAGAAATCAGCCAAGGAAAACGCTATTATTAGGGTTCATACTATTCGACCTTTAGTTCAAGTAAGTCTCTAGCCATTTTTCTTTTATTTATATGGAAATTGAATCATGAGAGTTTGATTTAGCTAGCCCATGTACTAATTTGTAAAACTATTAAAGTTTTAGAAAGTCACCATTGTTAAGAATTAGATGAAATTGGTGTGAAATTGTTAGAAATTAAATTTAGATTAAGAAAATGACTAAATTGTAAAGCTTAATTGTTAATTTCGTACGTTTGAGGCCAAATTGAATAAAATATAAAAAAAAAGTCATGAAATTTTAGTAGGAATAGAAAATAGGAGGTCATTAATGAGTAACTGTGAAATCGGATTTCAATCTGAAGTTTTAGATCGAAAGTTATGTTTATTTCGAATTTAGGGACTAAATTGAATAATTATAAAATATGCTTGGTATTGTGGTTGATCTCGATTTGAATTTAATTTGATAATATTATATGTTTTATTTTGTGATTTTATTTAGCTAACGTTGACATAGAACCGTTGAGAAGGAAAGGAAAATCGAAAGTCATCGACGAGTAGCTCGAAAATTCAGTTTGTATTTCTATGATTTAAGATCATTTTAATTATTGCATATTCATGAAATTTTTCATTATATAATGTTGAGGTGATTTGTCAATGGTTATTTGAATTGAATTGGTATGGTTGAAATTGATTATCAAGACAAGGACTCAATTGAATAGAATAGTATAGAAAATTATATGATTTAATTGATGTATGATAATCGGTATGAAATTGAGTTCAAACATGTTGTATCATGTGATGAATTGATGGTTAATTGGATGTGATAAAGTATGAATCGAACTATGAATTGGAAATTTGGTTACCCTATTAGCTGTTTGGATCGAGTCAGATATAGTTGGCATGCCATAGGGTCAGTTTATTGATTGAAAACAACTATTGTTGGACAACCCGGGGTGGTTGATTGTACATATAGAGTCATCGTTGTCGGGCAACCTAAGATGACGGATCCACGTATCTGTTATGAGTCCATGTCTGGTTATTAGGGTTATAAACATACAAGTTGATTAAATGATGAATGAAATGAAATTGAAATGTGATCTGCGACAATGTGCGAAAGAATCAAAAATGAGTCCTAGGGGTCGAATGTGTATGAAAGAGGCGTTAGGCTCAAAAATGGTTGATAAATATATATGAAATTGAATATAAGTATGCAAATGTTGTTGGAAAATGAATAAGATTAATTACATAAAGATGACAATGCATATTATTTGGTAGTTTGTGAAATGAATGGTAAATAGCAAGTTGGTTTGCATACATAGACATGAATACGATCATTTCTAGGTAAGTAAGTAATGAGAAATGTCCCAGAGTGAAGCCTCTGGTAGGGCAATTATAATGCTAATCAGACTGACATATCACAGACTGAAAACAAGTGTAAGACCATGAGGTAGAGGCCCATGGAAGCTTGGCATGATTTGAAACCATTCATGGTGTAGTCTCTAGTAAGATGAGGATGGAAAGGCAGAACACGATACATGAATGTATGTAAGACCATGTGATTAAGACACATGGCATGATATGATATGTTTGTAGATATGTTCATGGTGTAGCCTTCGAAAATGTGTAAATCGAAATGGCAGATCACAATACATGAAACTCTGTATAAGACCATGAAGGGAAGACCCATGGCATTTTCTATGAAGTTCATCGGGACAATAAACATGAGATTTTGTATGATGTCTGTATGACGTGTTTTGTTTGGCCTGTGTGGTGTGATTTGTCAAGAATGTTTGGTAAGTTTTGAATATCTATTTTTAGGGTAAGATATGAATAAATTCTGATAGTTCAGTAATAAGTATGACTAGGATAAGGTATTGGTATGCTCAGGGTTAAGAGTTGAGTATGATCTGTGAATTAATTGCTTAAGTTACTAAAAAGAACTATGTATCTGCATGATGATAAAGGTATTTGCCATAATGATTTGAAAATATTGGATATATATTTGTATCTGTGTAATTTAATGATTTGTCATTGTGAGTTTGTCTGCGTTATGAAATGATTGAATCAGAGTTAATTGGAATTTGTCATATCAGGGTTGTGTCTGGGATTTAATGACTTCTTTTGAAATCATATGAAATTTGGAATATGGGTATTCTGATTATATGTGGTTTTGAAAGTAATCAATGTGGAACTTTTTTGATAATCTTTGGGGTGATATTGAATTAATGAATAATTTGGTTAATAGTTTGTTAGTAATAAGTTATGTATAAGTATTCACCAAATGTTTCGTATCTGCCCGTGAACTATGTTCGTGAACAATTTATTTGAGTGGCATGTAAATGTTAGAATTTAGCCCATATGAAACGGATATTAAGGATATGGTCTGTTGAGAAGTACTTATACAACAAAGAGAATCAAGAAATGTAGAATCTTCAATAGTTAGGTAAGAAAGGAGCGGTATCATAAGAGTACGATAGCTAGCGAACATGTGTGAATCAAATTATAGTGGTATCCGTCGGACTAAATGGTTCAGAAGTAAGGTTGGGCTCAGAAGTTGTCATAAGAAAAGAAATTATCATTCAAGGTAATTCTGTTATTAAGCTCACTAAGTTCTCCTGAACTTGCAATGTTTGTTATTGTTTTAGGTGAGTGGAATGATTTTGCGCCAGGAGGGGCGATGTCAGGTGTTAGCCAAGGTAGCAGTGGAGTGAGTTATTATGCATACAGTGGATATGTAGCATAGTTAGGAATATGACTTATGAGTCTATTTTTAATAAACTTCTATTTTGTAAAGATCTATATAAATTCTGATATAACAAGATATTCTATAATACTTCCGTTGTTTTCATATGATAAGTTTTCAGCGAAAATGTTAAATAAAATAATTAGAGAAATGAGAAATTGTGAATTGTTTTGTTATACCGTTAAGGATTTTGTGTGGTAACACCCAAGACCAGGACCCAGCGAATTGGATCAGGTTGAGGGCGTTATAGCATAAATGCATTGTTATCCTCTAACACATCATAGTGTATGTTCATGACCCTCAAGGAATTAGAGTTAAGAATGTGTGCTTGACACTTAAGGAATTAGAGAATTGTCAAATAAAATGAGTTCGGTGCTAAAACTTCCTTTGACAGAAACAAATCCTACAACATGCCAACTATTCCCGAAACTCTATCCAACACTGTTTAATTGGGCATTCTCATTATCATCTATCATAGAAGCATAATTCAACATAGTTCTCATCATGGTATCAAAATCACAATTGCATATTCATGTTCACCATTAAACTAATCAATTCCAAAACCATCAAACATAATCATACTTTTCATGCCAACAGTCATCAACAACAACTGCATAAGCTTAGCTACTTAATAGATTTATGTAAGGAAACCAAATTATATTAACACAAACCAAAGTCGCCACTCAACGATCACTTTCTTATTTCCTTGCCTTTAGAGGTCTTGCCTTCGTCTTTGGCAACATAGAATAATTGGAATATTAAAATGAAATTAGTCACACACATTCAAACATAAAAACCATTGAAACAAAACATGAAATGCATTTTCCCTACACTTAACCAACTAAGATTTTAATATCTGAAATTCCCGTAACTCACAATTTTTCTATTCGAATGTAATTCCAACTTTAGAACTATTATCTAGGGACTTCAAGTTATCTAAAAACACAACTATTATTCAAAATTCTCATCGTTCTCTCTCTAGCGTCTAAGTGTTCACCAATGGAATCTATTCTAACCCTTAACAATTCTTACATCTAATGGATAGGCTACTTATATCTACAGCTAATAATTTAACAAAAATCAAAAGAAAATGCTCTTCTTGCCTTCAAGATGGTTCACGGCAATAGGAGAAGAACTCATGCAAATTTTCTTTCTCGTTTTTTTTCTTTATTGTTTTCGTTTGGTAGTGATGAAGATGACTACTTCATCTTTTTTTTCTTTTATTTGTTCATTATGGAAATCAATGGCCATTTTCAATGTCATCCAGTAATTTTAACTTAAGTGGTTGCAAAATTGCACCCAAGGGCTTTGATTAATTACTTATTAAATCCTTCTAATGTTTTGCTACCTTATAATTAAGTCCTTGTGCTTTGATTATTGACTTCTTTAAATAATTACTTAATAATTTCCCTTTCAATTCTAGTTCTCGCTCCGAAAACCTCTTTGTTTAATTTTCAGAATGACTTAGTTTAAGAAATTCTACCCCGAAACTGAATTTTTTGACATCGACAAGATGAAGTCGAGTTCCATCAGTCATTTTCCACATTAAGGCTAAAATGAAGATAAGGGCGTTGACATAAATTCAAACCACTCATCAGTTGAGTATATTCAATGCAAAATTACCTTTAATTGGATATGAAATGGATCAGTTTAAAATGCCTCTGAGGAAGAACATGTTGATATTAACTTCATGCCAGTGCCTCGACCATCATGGAAAAATTTTACTTAAGAGCTTGCTGCTGCTACTGATAATCTCAGTCCTAGTATGCAATTACATTTTAAGCTTAATTTTTTCCTCTCTCTCATTTTTTTTTTTTTTTTTGTTTTCAAATTTACCCTTCAGGCTTTTTTGGGGAAAGGGAGGGTGACCTTTGTTTGGTAATTCCTCGTAACTGAAAATATGGATGGTAGGTCTATCCATGTGGTAAGATTGTTACAAGTTAATTGTCGCCATGTGTAGTACTGCATGATCCTGTTATGACATTTTCTTTACTATGATTATACGAGGTTGTTATGCTATAATGGTCTCTCTGTGGTCCTTACAGAGGGTCCATAGCAGATGGTGCGTAGGATGGCTCCAAGATGACTCAAAAGAGATCACAGGAAGTTGTTCGCAGATGATCCTAGATGGAGAGACATCACAAAAGGTATCAAGCGGAGAATTGCTCGTGAGTTATATACAGCAAAGGGTCATTACTAAATTGTCCCATGTTCTGCCGCTTATCATGCTGGAGTAAGGTACAAGAGAGATGATAAGTACTTTGCATGGATGTTTCCGTATTTGTTTCTGTTGCTGGAATGAATGAACGAATGAGTTTTTTCTGGCAAAAATAAATCTGATTGGATTAATGCAGACTGATTAAACTATCTTTTTTTTGTTCTTTAGTTAATCCATGCCTCCTTTACGTAATAATTGATTGATTATCAAACTTAAACAAAGTATATATCAGTCATGCACGTGACAGAGTTGCTGATAGAAGCTAAATGGAATATTTTACTTGAATGATTCCAAATCATTTACTGCTTTTATTTACTACGTGTTTACAGCTTAATAGGTTTTTGTCCTCCTTCCAATGAATAGAAAAGAGCATGCTGAAATCTGTAAGAAAGATCCAGCATGCCACAAGGTTCCAAACTATCAGCCATTCTACGGTAATATGTATATAATAAATGGAACCATTATAATTAAATAGCTGAATCTAGTATACTATGTACTACTTAAAGTCTGTAAAACAAGGCTGTTTTTTCACCTAACCCTTAAAATAAAGACGAATGTCTAACCTAACTCCACCTTGGACCTTGGTTAAGTATTTATTTCTCGTCTAATTTATGATGAAGAAAATGGATGCTTATTACATACTAATTACAAACAATATAAAACTGTGATTACACATCATCCTTATCTCTTTCTAATAGGAGAATGAGAAATCAACTTTTTCTTCCTAAAAATACTAAAAATCAGGAAGAAAAAATTGATTTGATTACACGTCATCTTTATCCCTTTTTAATAGGAGAATGACAAATCAACTTTTTTCTCCTAAAAATACTAAAAATCAGGAGGAAAAAATTGATTTGTCATTCTCCTATTGGAAAAGGATAAAAATGACGTAGAATCACAATTTGATACAATCTCTTCTCATATATTTACTTGCGTAGTGAAGTTTAATATAAAAGTTATTTTTTAAATTTCATAATATTTTTACATATGGATTATCATTAATGAAGAACAAAGGTAATAATAGTCGAAACGTTTTCACTGAGAAGTTTGAATCTTTTTCGTTTGGTTGCTGCTAATGATTTTAAAATGTTCAACTTAGATAAGCTTAGTTATCATGTCATGATGTTGAAAAAATTTTGGTTTAAAAATAATTTTTTGTCGAAAAATTATGAATCAAATAGACTTTCTTCATTATTATCGTATCACGAATCGTTTCGAGTGTGGTCTCGAAAAATTACGAATCAAATACAAAATCAGAAATAATTTTTTTACTTTCGGTAGGAAAGTAAGTCTCTCAATAAAAACAGGTAGAATTGTAATTCACAAAAAATATAATTTATACCTAGAAAATAAATTCTCACTATTTTCGCCAGTGTCATCTATTTATAAGGAGAGATAGAAGAATCCTAGTTGAATTAAAATAACTTATCTGACAGTTAAGTCTTTGTTGTATTACTGCTTCTTAGACTTTTAACCCAACACTTTATAATTTAATTCAACTCAATACATATTTTATTATTTTTCAAAATAAATAATATTTACCAAATTAATTTTAATTAATTAATTTTCTAATTAAATAAGTTTCTCAACTCAATTCTAATTCCGTTAAAGTCATAACAACTTAGTATTAGTTAAACATTAGATAACCAGTAAACCAATATTTACTTTCATTTTACTTTGCATGCAAAAAAACTATTGAAGACAATATACAATAATACTATTTGTTCGAAAGATACAAATGTACATAAACGAAAATACTACACTTAGAACACCAAATTTAACTCCTAAAACTATTGACATAAAGTAAAGATTTGATGCTCCTAACAATAACAATAATGTTAGACGGTAAATAACCCTAAGCTTCCACATGAATCTTACATAATCTCAATCGAGGGGCATAGTCCCAAAATTCTTGAAGATAAAGATTCATAGTTGATATATCAGTTCTCTGTGTGTTTGACAAAAATATTACTTTTGAAATATGCAATGACGTCCAGGAGGTCGACTAAGTAAGGTACAAGAATAAGATTAGTCAGATTCATGAATTTATCTCCCAACATGCCTGCAAGCTGCTGACAAATGACATGATTGAAATTAGGTTTAGTTGAGACCAAATCTATAATTCAAGTCGGGCATTAATTATGGTGATGTACAAGGTGAGGACAAAAAGTTCGAAGTTCAAAATATGGGAATCATATCAATATATTATACTAACCACTATCTTTAATTTACTTTTTAATCTTTGCTCTGAAAAGCATAAAATTCCTTTAAACACATAAATCTACCTTTTTTTTTTCACCTCCTTGTCTACTTCTTTATCTAGGTTTACCCTTTTTCCATTAGACCCTTCAATTTGACTTAAAGCTTCATGATTTCAACATTCTATAATATTTCTTTTACAAACGTTAAAAAGAAAGGTATTTTCAAAGATTGCCTCTAGGAGAAAAAAAAAAAAAAAACCTAGTCACTTATGAGAAAAAATAGTATGAAATAGATATATTATCTATTTTTAATAGTTTATGTCACATCAGTAATTTTATCTTAAATTTTAAGATTTAAAATACTGATATGACATTAAAATATTAAAAAATAGATACAAATAACGTAGTATCACTATTTCATTCAATCATTTCCCCTAAGATAAATTTCTACTCCCGATAGATGCACTTTGAGCCGTGAATTAATCAAGTATATTATCATGCAGAAGGGGTGATGTTGGTAACTTTTTCCTAATTGGTATCTCAATTATTATGAATATAATCTAGACCTAATTTGGAAAATGTTAATTAAGGTAGTAAAATGTTAATTTTTCACTTGCAGCTAATAAAATAGCAACAAGTATCTTAAAAAATAAAGAATATTGCTTAATTTTATTTTTTATTTCATGTGCATAATGAATATACATAAATGTTTCGGATTCATGTGAATTTGGACATTTATTTGTCCCGATACATTCTAAACATGTACTTTTAGTAATTTTATATTTTCAAAAATAATATTATAAAAATATTATATTTGTAGAAATAAAATTATGATATATTCAGAAATTTTGAGATTTTTTTTCAATTTTTTTATTTTTCTTATATTTTTATAGATTATATATATTTATAAATTTATATTCTTATAGTGTTTTAGATTTTTTATTATATTTTACTTCAAATAAATCTGTGATGTGGCAGCATGACTCATCCAAAAATTATTTGAAAAAAATCTAAAAATCTAAAAAATATATATATATATATATATATGAACTAGTTTTCTTACCGATGTAATGCACGAGCTTACGTAATAAATAAATAGTTATAATGCTAAAAGTTATGAAAATCTATTAAAATTGAAATTTACTAATAAATTATTTAATAAGTAAATTAAAATAATTTAATATATACAGATGATAATATTAATTATAATTATAAAACAATCACTGCGTCTTTAATTAATAATAGTGTTAATTAGTAATTATAAATAAATGTGCAGGTTGATTGTATTTAAATTAAAATATATATTTAATTAACTCACATTTTTATATATAAATTATATACACATAACCATATGATAACTACATGCACTGAATTACAATTACCATTTGCTGATTTTCGATGACTAAGTGCATTATATTAGAATTACTATCATTTATTTACAAAATTTTTGTACTACTACAAAATCTTAGTATTAATATGGTATTAGAATCACCACCATTCATATCAATAATATATAAATAACTCATTGACACTGATTTATAGATATTGGAGTGTTCTCTGTGACACTTATTTATAGGGTAAGTGAGCATAATCGTGTGGCAGGTTGTGTAGTTCATGAACTAGCCTAGGGTTTGCAAGGCACATGGTCGTATAGTCCATATGCCTGTGTGGGAGACCGTGTGGCCTTAAACCTACACATGGTTTGCCCCAATTCACTTGGTAAAGAACACACACCTTTTTTTGGGGGTTTGACTGATGTTCCTCAAGCTCGGTTTTGGTTTGATTCACCTAAATTTGATCCTTCAAACAACATTTATACACGAGTTAACGATTAATTTCAAGATTTTGACAAGGTTGTCGAAAGTTTTGGCAAGACCCGTAAAAGATTGATTAGATTGAATGAAGGATTAATTTCGATTAGAAAATGTAACGCCCCATACCCGATACTGTTGTCGGAGTCGAACACGAGGTGTTAACAGCCTTAATTCATTGCTTAAACAGCTCAAACAATTTAATTTTAGAAATTCCAGACAAGCTGGCTAACTGCATCACAGTCGCTTAAAATTTCATATCTCGAGTTATGAAACTCAAAATCCAATTCCGTAAATTTTTCCTGAAACTAGACTCATATATCTATTTACTAATTTTTTTATAGAATTTTTGGCTTGGCCAATTAGTACAGTTTATTAGTTAAAGTCTCCCCTATTTCAGGGTTCGACTGCTCTGACCTCTGTGTATTACGAATCAGATATCTCTCTGTAAATAATTTCAATGACTATGAAGTTTGTTTCTCATAAAACTATACTCAATAAGAAATCTGTACATATAAATTATGACTTCTAAATATTTTTATACAATTTATGGTGATATTTAAAAATCAGAATAGGGGATCCAGAAATCGCTCTGGCCCTGTTTCACAAAAATTTAAACATCTCATAAAATATAACTCATATACCTGTTTTGTTTCTTCCATATGAAAATAGACTCATAACTCTTCAATTCCATATTTTATTCATCATCTAATTATATCTCTACTATTTTTAATGATTTTTCGAATTCACATCACTACTGCTGTCTGAATCTATTTTATGGTAAAATTTACCTATTTCATGGTTTCCATGGATCAACTAGCAATTTGACATACATAACACCAAATATGATCATAATTAGCCATTCCAATGGCTAATCATTACCAAGCATTTTTATACTACTCAATAACCATATCATAAAACCATATATACAAAATGATTTTAATGCTATACATGCCATACTCAAAATATACAAGCCATTATGCCAAGATGGTATACGGATAGTGTGAGCGTGCCTCCGACCGTTCCCGATTTCCGAGCTGGCTTGTCAACACTACAAGGAATGAAAAGGAGGGAGTAAGCATAAATGCTTAGTAAGTTCACATGCAAATAGCAAGTAACATAACCATATAAGCAAACATAAAACATCATTTGCATAATCATCACCAAGACATTCATATCATATTTTCATTTATCATCTTACCATATTGTTGTTATATCGATTTTTCAACCTGAGGGTTAAGTACATACCTGCTCAAAGTATCCATTTCACAACACTTACCAATACATCCCTTTCATCTTGAGTATTCCTCCATTTGAGTAGAACTTTACCCGTTGAACACATCGGAATATAATTCGGATACATGGAAAGTTTGCACATAAGTGCCACATATGTAGCCAAGCTACTATGTAACCCGCCCATAAGCGAACTCGGACTCAACTCAACGAGCTCGGGCGTTCGCATCCATAAGTGAACTCGGACTCAACTCAACGAGCTCGGATGCCTAGTTACATTTCACGAACTCGAACTCAACTCAACGAGTTCGGATGCCCAAATATCCCAGTGACATGTCACTTGTATCCTAATCCATTCCTAAGGTTCAACGGGACCTCTTTCCCAATCATGTGTCTCAACCATCTTCTACAAAATACCGATACCGATACTCGGTAGAGTATATAACATAATTTGACATATTATCAAACAATTATCACGAGTATAATATTTCATAATAATTATCATATCATTTAAATAACATAAAAACATTTAAAATAATAACTATGTTACCAACATTTACATATGAACTTACCTAGTATGCGAAAATGGATACTTTTACCATTTCGTCCACAACTTGGTATTTTCCCCATTTTAGCCTGAATTTCAGTTTTTCTTGCTCTGTCATTTAAAATATAGCCTAATTAGGACTCACATTATTCAAATTTACCCAAAATCATATTTTGGAAAAATTACAATTTTGCCCCTCAACTTTTGCATATTTACACTTTTGCCCCAAAGCTCGTAAATTAAACTTCAGCCTATTTTCTTATGTTTTATGACATGCTGATCATTTTTCCCTTCTATGGCAACATCAAATTCTCACTCTAACATGTACTTATGACTATTAGGTATTTTTACCGATTAAGCCCTTTTGCTCGTTTTCACTTAAAACCGAGTAGCACAAGTTGTCTAACATAATTTAAAACCTCATATTCTATCATAAAACACCAAAATACACAAATTTCAGCTATGGGTATTTTTCCAAATATAAACCCTAGGTTAAATTATTGCTAGCATAAGCTAAATCGAAAGCTCTGGGACTCCAAAAACGTAAAGAACTTGAAAACGGGGCTAGAATGGACTTACAATCGAGCTTGGAAGCTTGAAAAACCCTAGCGATGGTTTCTCCTTGCTATATTCGGCCATGGGGTTGAAGATGAGCAAAATTGGCTTTTAATTTTGTATTTTAATTCATTTTACCCCTAAATGACCAAAATGCCCTTACTACTAAACTTTCCAAAAATTCCATCCATGTCCAATTTTTGTCCATAAACTTAGAAATTGGTAAAATTTCTATTTAAGACCTCTTAATTAATATTTCAAAACAATTTCATACTAGAAACTTCTAGAATGCAAGTTTTGCAAATTATTCGATTTAGTCCCTAATTTCAATTTAAGCACTTTAGGCATAAAATTTCTTCACGAAAATTTCACACAATCATGCAATCATATCATAGACCTCAAAATAATCATAAAATAATTATTTCTATCTCGAATTTTGTGGTCACGAAACCACTATTCTGATTAGGCCCTAATTCGGGATATTACAGAAATACTACGAAAATTTGGGATCTAAACTTTGGAACGAAATGTACTTACTATTTTTTGGCAAAGATCGAGGTGCTATCGATGGAAATGGCGAAACCAGTATAAAAACGTTAGGATGAAGGTTGATTTGATTCAGGGAAGAAAATAGTCAATAACTCAAAAATAAAAGTATGATGCAATTATGAGAGAAAAGATGAGAAAAAGAAAAGAGGAAAAAATAAATAGAGGATGAAGAGGAGTTTTACTAAAATTGTGAAAAAGATAGTTATTCTAATAAAAAATATGAGTATGAAGGACTAAATAGCTAGGGTTTGTAATTTACCCAAAATTTGGGAAAAATTAATAGGGAAATGGGAATGAAAGGATGTGGCTCAAACTTGGGTAAATGGGAAAGGAACTAGCGTGTTAACCATTAGGCAGTCTATTTCTTGTTCAATTCTTACCCCCAAGAGTATTTATTTTAGTGTGGTTTTTATCCTAAGTTGCTGAAAAAAAAAAAAAAAAGAAATCGTAGGAATGGAGTTTGAACTTATGACTTCCAAGATAGACGCACTATCACTTAACCATTAACCTATGTCTTATTTCTTATCTATCCATTATGATTAAACCCCTATATTTTGGGGGCGTGATAATAGTTTCTCTATTTATAAGAGGATTGGATTGAAAATTTTACATTTTTAGGCGACCAAGGCTCCTACCTACCCTCTTCAAATTTGCCTCTGAATAGAAATATTTTCATTTTTCTCTTTCATATAATATATATTATTATATATAAAAAATTTTAAACTATGAACTATTTCTCGAAAATTTCTTTAAAAGAAGAAACTCTTAAAGAGCTTATGAAAATAGTGAAGAAATTTACACTCATTTATAGGGTAAGTGTTAGCTACGAGAGTGTTTTCTAATTAATGTGAAATTAAAAATTGGTTGTATAAGAATTGTCACCTGTCGACAAAACGGGTATGAAATGTATAAAAAAAATTAGATTTTCCACATAAGTTGGAACCATAAGATCTTGTAATAATGAGAGATCCACTTACATCAGTGTAAAAATTAAGTTGCTTTACACCATCCCGTAACTTTTTATATGATTAATATTTTAATAATTCAACTATTTAATTTTGAAAAATATTTGTACTTGTTATGCCTGTAAATTTTTGAATCGATCTGATATCCCTATCACATTGATCCAAAATATTGTATATATTAATATATATTTAAGGGTTGATTTTTTTTTACATAAAACAAATAATTAGAAAATTTTAATTTATATCAAACTTTATATGCATGATCTACATGAATGGAGCATGAAATATGATGGTCGGATTGTTATAATATTAATCGTATAAAAAGTTACGAAAGGGTGTAAAACCACTTAAGTTTTACATTGGTGTAAATGGATCCTTTCCCTATATACATACAAAAACGATATATGATTTTTAAATTAAAAAAATTTCTTAGACTAGAAAAAATAAATGGTAGTTCTAAGTTATTCTCGAACCAATAGAAATAGGGGCGAATTCAGAAATCATTTTTGCAAGGGCCGGAATTCAATTATAATTTTTCCATAGATCAAAATATAAGTTTATTATATATTAATTTATAATTTCATCATTTTTAAGGGATTAAACATATTTTTTTATTTTTTAGGGGGCTAAAGTGTAATTTTATTATATATTATTTTATAATTTCTTTATTTATAAGAGGATTGAATTGAATTTTTTTTCATTTTGATGGGGACAAAGTTCAACTCTATTTATAAGAGGATTGAAGCGGAAAATTTTCATTTTTGGGATTTGAATAGAAAGATTAGTATTTCTCTTTTTCATATAATATATATTATTATATGCAAATAATATATAAATAATTTTAAACTATAAACTCTTTCTCAAAAATTTATTCAAAGGAAAAAACTTTAGAGAGCTTATAAAAATAGTAAGAAAATTTACACTTATTTATAAGGTAAGTGTGAGCTATAAGAATATTCTCTTAATTAATCTAAGATTACAAATTGATTGTATAAAGAATTAACGCATGTCGACAAAAATGGGTATGCTATGTGTCAAAAGATTAGACTATTCACGTAAGCTGAAACCATAAGACTTTGTAATATAGTATAATATATGATATATATGATTTTAAAAAATATCTAAAAAATTATGTGGAAAATTTAAAAATTTAAAAAACCGAAAAAAATGCCAAATTACTAAAATATACATTAACCAATATAAAAAATGCCAAAATACTGTAGCTGTCAGCAGCCTTTGCAGTAATCTTTTGACAAACTTTTAGAATTTCTTATTACTCAATCATTAAAGCCATCAATGTACTTTTTATATGTTAAAATTAATAAAATTGAAATATATCTTTCACAAACTCATACTTACCTTATAATTTTTTTTAAATTAATAAATTTGTGTTTTTTATATATTATTTTATTTAAATTTATAAATAATATTTTTCAAAAAAATCACATGATACTAATATATGTTAAAATAATAAATTTAAATCTATAATTTTATTAATTTATTTAAATTTAAAAGTAATTATTTTTTCTACTTAAATATATAATTATTTATTAATTTATGTAAATTAAATGAGATAAATATATAAAAATAAAATCCATTACTTTAGTTAAAATATAGTATATTAACTAAAAATTTAGTCATCAAATTATAATTTTTTAAATTTTTTTAAAAAATAAGATAAAATTTTATTTAATAATTTAGGGGTTAAATTGTAATAGATGAATACATAATAGAATAATTATACATGATTGTAAAATTTTACATGATGGGAAGATTTTACACTTTTAAGAACATAATTATATTTATTATACAACTATTATTAAATCATACTTTTTAAATTAGGTTAAAATATGTTTGATATTTAATCTCTGTACTTTAAAAATTAATAAATTAAGTCTCTTATTTTTTTAGTTTAAAAATCATAATTTAATCTTTATAGACGTTGGTAGCTTCTATTAAAATTTGTCAACTTAATATGTTTATATTTTGTTAATCATATAACACGTCACATGGAGGCAACTCAATTAACATGTCAAATTGATAAATTTTAATAGAAAATACGTACGATTTTAATGATTGGACTGAGATTTTTAAATCAAAACTATTGGATGATTTTTTAACTTTTTAAGTATAGAAACTAAATCTCAAAATTTGTCAAAATATAAGAATTAACAACATATTTTAACCCTTAAATTATGCTAACTTTGGAGGTCTACCTACCATATCTTAAAAATCATTATTAAAAATATTAATAAAAAGTCTAATCATGCTTTATGTCTTCACACATTTAAAAATTTAGCTAGATGAATGAAATATTTTTGATGAAATTGGTACAATGGTCGATTCAACACACTCTTAAGAGTTTATAATAAAGACGCTTAAATGGTAAAGTTAAAATTACGTGGAAATTATGTAAGAAATTTGTATAGTTAATTTGGACTTAAATCGCCGGTTGAGCCTTAACTCGATTGGTATCGATATTATTAGGTCTAAGTCCATTGAAAAGAACATATACAATAAAGGATTATAACGAGAATAATAAAAAAAAAAAAAAAAAAAAAAAAAGAGGGGGCTTACTAGGTAGACATTTTGTTCTTGGTGTTAACTCCTTAAATATGGAGCTAAACTGAGCGTTTATATTATTGAAGTGGTTGTTGAGGTGATTTTATCAGAGTGAAGCTGAAACAAGCAACGCAGTCTCTTGATGACTAACCTACGTCCCCACAGCTCATCAAACCTCTACCGCCTTTCTAATCATACCTACCCAATACTTGAAACAGTAATTGGCGTTAAAAAGGAAAGACCTGTGTCCTCTAAGGGATCACAAATCAACAAGGGAGCATGGACATCAGAAGAAGATACAAAATTGGCCGAGGTTATTGCAGTTCATGGTGCTAAAAGTTGGAACACTATTGCAAGCAAAGCAGGTAACTAATCCAAGTAATTGAATAGATTCCTTTTTCCTTTGTTTTAACCTTGTTTTTGCAGGTTTGAACAGGTGTGGTAAAAGCTGCAGGCTGAGATGGATGAATTATCTGAGGCCTAATATTAAGAGAGGAAATATATCAGAGCAAGAAGAGGACTTGATCCTTAGGCTTCACAAACTCCTTGGAAACAGGTGGTCTTTGATTGCGGGAAGATTACCAGGAAGAACAGATAACGAGATCAAGAACTACTGGAATTCTCATTTGAGCAAAAAAATAAAGCAGAAAGAGAAACAAGGCTGCAAAGATGAAAAGAGATCAGTGGAGAATGGCAAAGAGGAATTGAGACAAGAGAATACATGTGCAGCAGGAGGTGAGGACTCAAATATCAGCTTCGATGTGGATGAATTCTTTGATTTCTCGGATGAGAAATTTGAGTGGATGAACAAATAAGGGAGGGTTTTGTTTCAAACTTTATATGGAAGTGCGACTCTTTGTTTGATGCAATCCTTGTAAAATCAGTAAAACTTTCTTCTCTATTCATCAATTTGGCGCTTTGTGTCAGCTGAAATCATGAAACTGCCTTATCACTTGGGCATTGCTAAGATTAATAGTTATATCAGAGGGTCAGATTCTTTCATTATGGTACACAATTTTATCAGATTAGTCTGATGAGAAGAAAAGGCTCCAAGTTAAAAATCTGTATCCAAGTTAAAAAATTTTAATTGAATTTTTATCTTTTGATAAGAGCCAAAAATACATTTTTATTTAATCAAGAAGATAAAAGGGATCAATTTAAATAATTAATACTTGAGAGGGACTAAGGTTAGAATTCTACCATCTAACCTCAGTCCTACTCCTACTCCTACTCTCCAATAAAGAGACTTTTGGTGAAAATAAAGGAGATTTTTTGACCCAATAATACAACAAATTAATTATTTACCAAATTAATATAAATAAACTTTTTTTTAATCAAAATAATATGATCGATAGTTGGGGAAGGCTAAATTGGTGGGTGAGGTTCCGATTTTATGGGAGAATCTAAAATGTGAGATCAAATCGCAACTTGATACGCCCATTTTAGTGTAGTCTTGTTTGTGTCAAGAGAGCAGGGAATCCTAGTACCAAATCACCATTCTGCTCCCCTGACATGGACAATACTATTCATTGTGGGAATCCCAAACGAAATGCAAGAATCTTACATAATAGTAACTTTTTGTATAATAAGAACTAGAAGGGAGGATTCAAAACAATCTTAAAAACCAAAAGAAAAACCCATTTTGCAGGAAAAAATCATTTGTGAAGATCTTAAAAAAAATACCATTTGTGAAAATGGACAATGATTTTGTTGCATATGTATACTACGATGGCCAAATTTATTGGTCTAAAGTTTGTGTAGTTTTTTTAATCCAACCAATAGGTGGACGTAAGGTTCAGTCGTTTTATTAAAATTGATGAAGAAGAAAGATTGACGGGAAAATATCTCACCCTTGTGGAAGGATGATGATATCAAGGCTATTCTACAGATACCCAATATCATCCAATCGTCGTACCTATAATACGTTGGAACTTGTTTGATGATGAAGATGTGAATACAACGGTATATGCACATGCCAAATATGGGGACCTCTATGCCGCGAAATTGTATTCCAACTTAGAATGTAATAATGTTGGTTTGGAGGCAGACATTCAATAGACTTCATCAACGGATGTCATAACTCATACTACTTCAGTAAATCAATATAATCCTACAGCTCAATGCCATTATGACTTCAATCTTAACATTTGTTGGGGCAGTCTCATTGAATGTGGTGTTACATCGACATCTAGTGGTAACCCTAACTATATCCAACCATTGGTCGTTAGATTTGAGAACAAAATAGGGTTACCAGATAGTATAGCAGATGATGATGATGATGATGATGATGAGGTCCCAAATGCCAATGTTGAGGAATTTAACGACCAAGATTCAAATGAAGCTTCCAATGACGATTGTGATGAAGATTAAGTTAATGACTATCATGAATTCCCCCAACCTGGGCGAGATTTGGGTGGCATAATAATCTAATTTCAACCCACTAATCATTTAACGACTGTTGAGCCTAATGCTGTGCATGCTCTTAAGTTCTCGGAGTACCCAGAAATAGTATCTAGTCATATATTACCAGAAGATAGGGAAATAGAAGAGCTTCGTGTTGGACTACAATATCTAGATAAGGATCCTATATTAATAGAAGAGCTTCGTGTTGGACTACAATATCTAGATAAGGATCCTATATTTTTACAATAAAGAAATATAGCTTAAAGGTGTCAATGGACTACAAAATGACCATTTCAAATCCAACGCTATACGTGGAGGAGTGTTGGAATGCAATTGATGGGTATAGGTGGAGGGTTAGAGCTGCGTTTACTAAGCAGTCTTAGATGTAGAAGGTACAAAAGTATGAGAGACCACATACTTGTACTGTTGCAAGGTTGAGCCAAGACAATAAAAAAATAGATGAAAAGTTAATTAGCAAATGTATCAAGCCATCGGTTGAGACTGTAACACCCCAAACTCGGCCTAGACGTTATGCCCAAATTAGGAAGGTTACATTAATAAATTGAAGATTTTGACAATTATTTTTGAAAATGGATCTAATTCCGAAATTGAAACACCGAAGACTTTATAAAAACTAGTCACGACTTATTGGTAGGAGAAATTTGATATATATAAATAGTTCTTGTGTAATCTTAAACTGATTTCCTTGAAACTCTTTTTTTTTTTTCAGAATCGTCTCGAAATAAACTTAGTTACTCGCTTTGCAGAACACATGATCTTATTTAAAACCTTGCAGCGGAAAACTTTTAGATTTGTTTAATTTTGTAAATTGTTCGATTGATTTAGATTATTAGGAATCATGCCAACTTTTAAAATAACAAACTAGTAAAAGTATTTAGCAAAACCGGAAACCAAAGTAAATGTCCAGAAAATAAAACAGTCCAAAAGTCAGTAAAGTCCAAAATATAAAGTTCAAAAATACTAAAATTCAATAAACCAAATCGAGATCCGGGAACGCTGCCAAACCTAAGTCTAAAGATCACTTGAAAAATGTTAAACAACAGAGTGAGCTAAAAAGCTCAGTGTATGAGTCTTGGCCGACAAACAAAAATCATATCGGAGCATGCTTAAAGACATACATCAGAACAGATAGAAATGATATTTACATGCGTAACTGCATATATTAAAACAAAATAATTCCTATCCTCATCCGCTACACACCACTCCATCCAACCAATCACACCAAATAGGGTTACAAGAACCTATCCATCCAACATATTAATACGTGGTCGTGTGCCACTCAGATAATATCCAGCTAAGCTGCTAGAATATATATGTTGTGGATATATCACCAGAATTGCAGTAATATTGCCAAAAACACACTTCTTCCGTCACATTATCATATCCCACCCCAAAGCACATGCTAAAATATACTAACATCTCATGCTATATATGATCACAGCGAAAAAAAATTTATGACATGCTTCCATAAGTGTCATCAAAATAGATTATGTCACATAGCCTACACAAAGTTTTATTAATCAGAGTCATACTTTACTAACATGTATACGTTTAAATTACGGATTTCATGGTTTTACATGCTTACAAAGTATTTACAAAAATGATTTTGAAATCTCACTTCTGACCCAAACTGGGCCCAACAATCCGCCCAAAATGAGCCCACAAGCTCGTGTAACCTAAACACCTTGTCCAAATAGTGTGGCCCACACGGTCTGCCACACGGCCGTGTGACGCAGTTTGCCAACTTTGAAATTTTCACGAAATTCCAGATTTTCATGACCGTTTTAAGTGTTTTCGAGTTGGAAACACACCTTAATGCTTTTCGAATATCGACACTAAATTTGCAACTCAATCCTGAACATGAAGTCCACACCAAACCTAATTAGCAACCAATTATCGAAACCAAATTAAAACATTGACACTAGATTACCTAACGAAACAATCCCTATACTCAACGTTTGGTCACTTACCCTTGCAAATAACGACAACCCTAAACCGTACTTAGCTCGCTGAAAAATCCTTTGTTCCATAGAGATCACCTATCAAATTCGTAAAAACTTATCAAAACCAATTACCAACCAAAACACTCAAGACAACACTTACCCCCACAAGAAAAGAACACCCATACCACTTCCTTACAAAATAAGCATTTAACACTTACTTGAAGAAAACAGAGAATTAATGGCACGAACTGATGGAGAAGCGTAAAATAATAGGAAGAAAATAGAGGGATAACAACAACAAAAAAGAAAAATTCGACAGAAAAAGAAAAGAAAAGAGAAGAAGGAAGAAATGTGAAGAGAAAGGCAAAAATAATTCCACTTTGCACATACATAAGGTTTGAACTTAGGACCTAAAGGTTAACTAAAGTCTTACTACTAAACCAACAAGCTCATTCTTATTAACTTATTAATAAGTTATAAATAAGTTAACAAAAATTAAAGTTAACCCTTACAAACCAAGTCAGACATAGTTTCAAAATTAATGGAAAAATTTCAAACAGAAGGGAATCGAATTCAAAACCTAAAACACACATTCAAAGCATATAACCACTAAAACAAATTAAATCACTTAACATACTTTAGCAATTCAAACTTTAGAAAAATTGGGGCGTTACAGAGACGAAGCTCACTATTCCGATAGTTGTCTTGGTGCCAAATTTTCAAAATCGATTTACAGACTATCATTTCAAAAAGGGTGGGATGCTAATTAGATAGTGGTGACGGAGCTATGCGATGATTGGGATGCCTCATAGAATGAGTTACAATATTGGTTAGCAATAATGCAAGAGTATGTGTCTGGAATAGTTGTAATGACTCGATTTTCAACAGTATCGTAAAATTTAGTTTCAGACTGAATGAATTGAGGTAAGTTAGTAATATTTTAAAATAGAATAATTACAAGTCACATATGAATCGGAGAGGTCCAGTAATTAAGTGTTATTAAATTAAATTGGTTAATAAAAATAGTACAGGGACTAAATTAATTATTGACAAAATTGAAAGGAAAGTGATTTTCAAATTGGCAAGTGCCTTAAATGACAATTAAACAAAGGTCACGTTAGCAATTAAACCAATTGTAAATTATGACATGTGATTAATTACCAAAAGAGTAATCATTTTCCACTAGCTAAGATTAAGGTTATTAATTCACTTGATTAGTAATTAATAAGGTTAATTAACTAACAAATTATATATATATATATAAACTAAGTAGGAAAGAGAAGGTTATCTTCTCTACTTTCTTCCACCATCCAAACTAAGTGAAAAAGAAAGAAAAGAAAACCTTTTTTTTTCCTCATTCCTTTGCCATAACCTTAGCCTCCATCCAAGCATAGGTGAGTTTCTTCTTTTAAATTTTGTCAGAAATTTGATGAGAAACAATACTTATTAAGAGCCCATTTGTCAAATTAATCGATCTGTGAAGTTTTGTTTCGTTTTCTATTGATAATAGTTTTGAGGACTTAGTTGAAAGTGTTACAAAATTTGATTTTTGTATAGCTTAAACTCATGCATGAATGATGTAGAGTTCAATGATGGAAAAACATGTTAGAAATGAGATTGAGACTATTAACTTAAGTTTAGATCCTATAGCTATGTTATATGCTAATAAGGACTAAATCGTAAGAGATGAAAACTTTGAGGTTTAATAATAAATAATTATTGTTAAGAGGTCCTTGTACGATATTTATAAAGCCAGATTTAAATTTGGTCAAGTAAATTGTGAGAAATGAATGTTTTAAATATCAAGGTTTATAGGGACTAAAATGAATAAAGTGCATTTATGTTTAATTATTATATTTCTATGTTCGAATTATATACCTAATGGATTTCCCGTATTCGACTTTATTGTATATAGCTAAAAACGATGCTGAGATATCGAAAAACAAAAGGAAAGGCAAAGTCGTTGATAAATAGTTAATCTGGTTTGTGCTTGTATAATTCGAGTTCATTAATTATTTATGTACATATGTTTGACTCATTAAATGTTCAAAATTGGTAAACTATCAGTGTGATTGTATTTGAAAATATACCTAACTATGTGGTTTGTGATAATTGGTATGTGATTTGTATATGTATATTGCTTGCTTGGTGATATATGCTTAATAATCATGGATTTATCTTATTAGCATTCTCAGATAGAATCACAAGTATAGTTGGCATGTCATAGGGTCAGTTTGATAGGTGGGAGTTTTAGCGCTTTTTGCGTGTTATATTCAGCGCCTTGTATGTGTTACATTCAATGTTATATGCATGTTATACTCAAAGCCTTGTATATGTTATTTTTCACATTCAAGAGGGAATTTTAATAGCTCAAATTTCTTTTTTAAATTCCACCTAAATAGGTAGTTTTTTCAAAATTCCTCCTATTTGATTTGATTTAATACAAATGGTCTCATTATAAGAAAAAAATTAAATTTCAAAACTTATTTTTATTTAATTATAATATTTTTTAATTTTATTTTATTAAAAAAATTATAAAATTTGACAAATATAACAATATTCATATTGAATTTTTTTATATTATTTGCTTTTAAAATAATTATTTTTTATAATTTGTAAAATTTCATTAATATAATTTTTTTTAAATCAATTATTTATCCAAACAATGCAATTGCAAATTTTACCATTTTAAATTTATAAATTTTAAAAATCTTAAAACACACTTTAAATGAATATTCAAAGTGGTTTATGGTTGAAATAAGTGGTTTTGAATTTTGTGGATTAAAAAAAATATTTCTGCTGAAAGTGACAGTTTGGGGAGGGGCTACTGTTTGTAAAAGTGTGGGGGATAGAGATGGGAAATTGGGGGTTTAAATAGGTGGGGTTAAGGGTTTTGTTATCTGGGTTTGATAGGTAATTGACGGAATTGAAGAAATGGAGTTACAGGGAAGTGAGGCTGCCAGGATGAGATGGTTGTCTGGCAGCTTCACTTCTCGTAACCCCATTTATTTTTTTCTCAAATCGGTATCTTATCCATTAATTTGGTCGTTTCCAATTATCAGCCATATTATTTCGGTCAAAAAAAGTTGTTTATATTATTTTCATAAATAAATAATTTATTTGTATTGTTGGGTAAAAAAAAAAGTCTTCTTCCATCTAAAAATAACATTAAATGGTTTTTGAAAAAAGTTTTTAAAAAGTTCTATAGAAAAATGCTTTTGAAAATTTTAGTTAAAAATTTAAATATTTAGTATTGCTGTTAAAAAATATTTTTGAGAAATAAAATGTTTATTTTAGCATGATATTGTAAAGTGAAAACGAATATGCATTTTTAAATGATATTTGTAGAGGATTCTTTTGATTAGGTGAGGAGACATTACAATCTAGCAAAATGAGAAGTCGTGGAGAGATAGCAAAAAGGAAGATCGGAGCAGACCTTAGAAAACAAATGCGGTTGCAAGTGATGGTGATGGACGTAATGAGAGGCTAAGAAGGATGAGAGCTACGGTGATTGTAAAAAGAAAGTTGCAAAGAGAATTTTGGAGTGTTAAGTTTGCCAAAAGATTCAAAAAGTCTCAAATGAGACGTTCAAACCTCTATTTATAAACCTTGAAAAAGGAAGCTAAAAGAGAAACAATTATAACGAGAAAATGGGCATGAATTTGCTAAAATGGTGAGTAGTGGGATTGGAAAGGGTTACTTGAACGGATAATGAAAGATAAATTATATAGATAATGGGTATAATAACGATTACATGAAAGCTACACCCACTTAAACTATTTTAATAAGAAAGGGTTTAAGTGTAAAATGCATTGTTTATTTATTAAAGAAATACGAAAGAAGCATTTGTATTCCAAAGAAACTTCTTAACAGTTTTCATACCCGAGCCTCCAAGCATGCTCTCCAAGACATCTTAAAAGTGGAACAACTCAAAAATCCTACCAACCTTCCATGGTTGCTCCCAACAAAAAGTCGTTCCTATCATGATGTTCCCAAAAGTAGTTCCTTCCAACATGTTCTCAAAGACATTCCTCCAGTGAACAATATTTACAGAAAGTACTATTGGTATCTACAATTTTTCTGTTCTTTTTTATAATTGAGGATGAAGAATGGGGTTACTTGGGATTAAATCCAAACTCTCATACCTACAATATAATACTCTGTCACTAGGCCAAAAGATTGTTTCTACAATATTATAGTCCATTAATTTTTTGATATTTTAGTGTATATATAAATAACTTATTATAATTAATTATTAATATTTTGATATATAAAATTTAAAATTTAAAATTTTTAAACAATTAATGTCAATTGTATGTAAAATTTAATTCAAATAATATAGACTATATTTTAATATTTAAAATATAATTATTACAAATTCAAATATATAATATTATATATTGGAAACAAATTTCAATAAAGGAAATAATTGTATATCTCATATAAATATTATATAAAATACATTAAATCGCAAATTATGATTAAAAATGTCATTTGATTTCAAAAATAGTTTTTTTTTTTATTTATTTTTTTTTTTTACAAATGCAAAGCTAAAAGTTTTGGGTTTTGTGTTTGGGTTGAAAAGATTTTCTTTTTCTTTTACTTGGAACCTATCGGTTTAGATTGCTTATGTCTGAAAAGCAAACAAGAAAAGTAGGGATTGAGTTGAGACCCCGGCTGAGTTCATGCATCAGTCATTCAGCCAAGCGAATGCGACAATCGACCATTTCTCATACGTCTTACTGCAACTCACCCACCCAACCAGCTTCTTCGCAGCCAAGAATGATAAAAGATTGTTTTGTTGCTTTAATCATTTTACAGGACATGGTTTATTCCTTTCATCTAAGGGAACAAAATTTAACTATCAATCATTGGAACACATGGGCTATTTGGATGCAATGTGAATTCATATTCACTCTAGCACTGAAAGAATATCAACGAAAAACATATTTATGAAAGGACAATGTTGCCGAGTGAACACATGAACAACAAAATTATTTGGCACATGGAAGATATCAGCTTAAGTAAAGAATGTATGTTTATCATGTTAAATTGGTTAGGAGCTGAAGACTTTCAATCATTTAGACTCGAATTTACGAAACTCTACCATGCTAGTTATGGTTCATAGTAGGTCCTGCTGTGCCATTCTGAACTTGGTCAAGAATCATGACTCAAGATAACCCCAAATTTAGTTTCATAGCAGAGAATTAGTAGTAGAAAATTGCACTCCCTGTGAATTTTCGTCTCAATAAATGTCTGAATAAACAGCTAAGTTAACCCCACAGAAGCAAGTCTAAAATGGCATCTCAGAACTATAAAATTATTAGCCATAATGGGTACAATGATCTTACACATTTGAAGCACATTCAATAAAGTTTCTGATGCATGGCAAACATTTGGTAAGGATATAGATCAAAAGCACTGAAGAGTAATAATTTCTCAACGGAGCAAAGTTAAGCAGCAAGAATTCCAACGACAATTTCTCTGACATCAAAACATATTCAGCTTTGAGCCAAAAGAAAAACAAATAACATTCAGCAACTGCTCCAAATCCAACAGAGAAATTTATGTGCTCGATGCATGTGAACCAAGAGAAATTTTCCAGATTTGAATTACAAACAAGTTGGAACGTACAAGTGGAATGTACAAAAAAGAAAATAAAAAACAGTGTGATAGATGTACATCAACTGCAGTTCAAATTGATGTCACCATTATCAGAATCTTCAGAACACCAATATTCCCTTGCTTGAGTAGAAGCAAGAAGTTAGTATCTGCTACAGGATCACCCGTTTCTCAGAGAAAAAAGGGGGGGGGGATTATAGAAGATGGTTCAATGAGGAATATGCATAATGGAGAATTGTAGGAAACAGTTACAGAGTTGACAGTTTTTATCTCATCTCTCTGAAGATCCATCATCAAGAGTTAGCCCCATGCCATAGAACAGGCATAATTAACCACCAGTTTGCCATCAAAACCAAAATTCTGCAATGCAAAAGCAGCAAGGGTTGGACTAGACAACTTAAAAACATAGGCATTGCTGGCTAAGCAATTACATTTTCTATGTAATTTATGTGTATTTTGAACTCTAGTAGGGGACAAGCACAACACGGAGTGGTATCCTCCTCTAAGAAAAAAGCTCACTCCATTGTTCAGTAATCATTAAATACAATAAAGAAAACTTCTCTACATTTCAATTGCAATGTGCAACAGCTGGTATATAGCAGACATCATAAAGACCTAAAAGTGTGTAACGGAGGATATATTATGTTCATAAAGAAGAATTACTTCCACTGTAATAAATATTTCTATCAGAATACAAAGACAAGCTATTGTGCTTGAGAAGAAATTTCATGTGAAATCTCATCTGATTCTGCCATTCTAGGCCTCAATACTAATGTTACATAAAGGGAAATAGTTGCAAATTTAAGATAAATAATCATCTCTATACATGAAGATAATACACACAATCAGAAAAAGCATCCCATCTAAGTCATCAGAAAATGTATTATATGACCAAGTTAAATGCCATAGAGTTGGTGTATATGAATAACATGTTGCCTTTGATAACGATAAGCTTGCATAAAAAAGGTTTTCAGCTAAATATTTTTGTTCTTTTGAGGTTTGTGTTTTGGGACAAACACCTAGTCATGAAAGAAACAACAACAAAATTCCACAATATAGAATCTATAATAGCCTCAAAAGAATTTTCTACAAAATTAACATCAGCAAGAAAAGTGTCTAAGTATTATGACTTACATCATACAGATCAATCACCAATTCATCTGGGTTTGGTGAGAAGGCACTGTTTACATACACAAACTACAAAACAAAGGATAAGAATTAATACTAAGCAAACAAGAAACTGCAGATTGAAATTACTTCGATAAAACTACAGTAAATATAGACCAATTACCAGTGTATCTCGGTGCAATTGCCGACGCAAAAAATCAATTACTTTAGCAAATTTGTCAGCTCCAAGTATCTGTCAATTTCGAAGTTTTTAAGACAAGATAAATTTCATTTGATGACCACCATCACAAGCAAGAAGTACTATACATAATTTATATTATTCACACTTAAACCCAGAAATATTGGACTAAAGTAAATTCAAGAACATAATTGAAGGCATTGTTTCAACTGAAGCACAAAACACCAATACCAATATCAACTACAATATTACAACTTATTTAAGGGCAAACAAAGCAAGCTTTGCAGTAAACATTCCATACCCAGTGCACCATCAAAGACACACTCATTTGTTTGCAATTGCTTTACATGTTTTTAAAGCCATGTCATTGATAAAAGCCCCAAAATAGATATACTTAACCGCATAGGATTGAAAAATAAAAGACAGAAAGCATGTCTAAGAATGTATGAATTAAGATGCTTACTCTAAGCTATGTTTCTTGCTTATGGTCATTGACATTACCAAAACTTTATGTAAAGTAAATTGTGTCTCTAGGTAACTAAACCAAGCGTTTCACATTTCAAAGAGAATGCCTAAATTGCGAGAAAAAAAATTCTCATCACTAGCGCATAATATCATATGTTTAAGAACTAATTAGACTATCATTCAAAGCAAAATATAATCCTCATCAAGGGTCCACTTTTAAGACCGAAACCCTAATGGTAATCTAGAATTATCCTATTAGTTATCAAGATTGCAATTTTGATCATAAAATTTATTCTAGAATCTAGATTGAAGAACACGAATGACGAAACCCGTCCGAGGGTATTAATTAATGCAAACAGAAAACAAAGAAACACCTTGAATTTGGCTTGTTTTAGTATGGGGGCATCCCCAGTTGCTCTCAAATGGACAACAACTGCATCAAATCGAAAACCAAAATAAAATGAAATAGTTAGGGGAAAATCACTTTACAAAAGAAAACCCCAAGATTTTACGCCCAAGTACAGAGTTTGATCATCGAAACGAGACATCGAGAAACTAAGGTTTAACGGTTGGCTTCGATAATTGACCTTTTCGTGCTGAACTGGGAGACTCAGCTGCCATGATTACCTTAGCTAAAGCAGGAATCCCTTTAAAAAGTAAGGGTTATAGGTTAAGAACATAAATTTAGCCTCTACACAACTAATTAAGCAATAAAAATGAAATTTCTTAAATTTTAATAATATAAATTGTAATTAAATAATTAAATAATTTATACTTTAAAAAATATTAATTATTATAAAAAATTATTAGCATAAAAAAATTTAAACAAGTGTCCAAAATTAAAATCAAATAATCACATATATATTATGTTAGTTAAAAAAATAGTTGATAATATGATTACTAATAAAAATAATAAGAAAAATAGACATTATATGTAATTTTATCTAATTATTTTAATATTTCATATTTATTGAATTATTCCCTCTTTAATATTTAAATTAAAATCATTTTCATCAAATGTTAACTCTTGACCGAATTTATTATCATCCGACTTTGAATATCATTAAAATTATCAGTATCTTTTTCTTCCATATATTTTTCGAAGTATAGATTATCTCAAATCCACTTATGAATGAAGCTATGAAGTATGCAACATGCTAAATACGATCCAACTTTTTTTTTATGTCATACTTAATTGATGTGGTCGATTTACCAAAATATGCTAAAAACGATTATTATTTAAGTATATAGGCTGAATTTTTTTGAAATTTACAGATATAAGTTGAATTTGGAGAGAAAGAAAAAGAGAGGATGCATTTTCACTTATTATTTTTCTTTTTCTTTTTTTTTTCTTTTTTTGCGGTTGGAAATAAGAAGTTTATAAATTTAATTCTGTCTGTGTTTGAGATGGAAATTATTATGGTTTTAAGATATATTTGAATTTACGGTAATGTAATGAAGCTTAGTTACCTACAAATTCCATCTACCATGTGAACATGGAGTCAACTCTTGAAAAACTGGATCACATTGCAACCCAAAGTCTCAGTTGACAATGATTATACGATCTCAATTTGAAGTGTAACTAGGGTTTCAAATTTACAAAAGTTATTCTATCAAGGGATGTAGCATAAATGGAGCTCTAATTGGCAATGGTTATGCGACCATGACAATGAGTTCTACTTCATCAAAGGAGGATGCTTTCTAAAACCTATACATTAGTCAAAGATGAAAAACACAAAGACTTTTCAATATAATCAAGTAATTCATTTTATCCATTATCACCAAAGACGATGAGCACACTACTATAACTTATAACAAAGTTAGGGGCAACAAGATTTCTGGCAAGGACGAGTTATTGTACAGTGTAGAAAAGATGAAACACAAAACAACAGTTGTTGCCCGCTAATGGTTTTTATCAAGCGAATTTCTACACACTATAGAAAGATCAATTAAGCTCATCCGCTAATGGTTTTTATCTTTGATCACGTTGACCTTTAGAATCAATTAAAATCAAGTAGATAGTAACACGACAGTTTCTAATTTAATATTATATTTTATATAAAAATCATTAAAAAGTAAAAAAAATTACAAAAAATCATAAAAATATAAAAATTATTTAAACTAAAAATTCATATAAACTTATTAAAAATTATAAATAATCATAAAAATCATAAAAAAAAACTTATAAATAAATATAATAAATTATAAAAAAACTAAAAATTATAATAATAAAAAAGTCATTTAACCCCCTAAAATCATCAGTAGGATACACTTCTGCTTCAATAGGATAGCAAGCAGAAGAAAAACAAAATGCAGCTTCTAACCTATGCTACCCAGGATCTATGATGTTTATTTACACAAACCAATGCTGACATTGCTACAGGAAAAATGCACTCATAGGGTTTGCAAAGAAATGTTCACGGCACACCATCTTTGATTTTCTACAGCTACCCCCGACAAGGGTTGCCAGAAGGGCAGGAGGACCACTACCTGTTGTTTGAAGCATCTTTTTCACTATCAGGTGTCTATCCAATATCATCAATTCCAGTAGCTTTCTACAACTCTACAGAAAGTTTAGAGATGCACATTAGAGGGAATGTAAATAAACTTTTAAGTCTTCATAACAGTATACAAGCATATTAATGTGGCAAACTTTACTGGTTGTATGCATACCAAATCGTGGACTATATGTTTAATGGATGATCAACGCAATCACATAAATATATGAATTTTTTTTCTCATATTGTTAACCTTTTCTTTGTGTGCGTATTAGGGTTGAGGGTAAGTACGCATCCTAGGATCCTACTTCCGCCAACACCATGTCAAGGTAACTTATCTATCAAAAGTCAGAAAGAAAAGAACTCCAAATCTGTATTGGAACTTCCAAGTTTTCACCAACCATGATCGTAGGTTATGGGCAGAAAAAGTCAGATCGAACCGTGCAAAATATTTGTCCAAAAACCTAATTCGTTTATTATATGATGATCATCAATTAACCGTTTTCCAATCTTAGCGATCAGGTGGGGATGCAAGACATTCAGTATCATGACTACAATCTTCCACCTCCACCCCCAACATAAGGAAAATAGAACAGCATACCTGGGGATTTAGTACATCCATTTGGCAGACAATGTCCTCCTGGCCCAAAGATTGAAGAGAGGAACAAAAAGAAAGTCAGAAAGGCATATGATAGAAAACACATTTACCCCACCTCGAGAACTATTGCCCAAACCAGTAAACACCAACATCAAGAAAAGTCATACCCAAAGCAATGGCACCCAGAAGAAGGGTTGTGCAAAATATGGGAAAACTAAATAGAGAAAACACAAACTAATCGAATCTTTTAATCTTCTTATAGACTTCAATTCAACAACAGAGGAAACCATTCATTTCAGTTTGATTCCAACCTTTGTTATTTAAAGTCTGAAATAGTCCAAAGTCATCATAGCTACACTCAAATGAATTGTTAAGCATACTACTTAATCAATTGACAATAAGTGGGGAGACAACTCGAAGATAAGACCATAGGAAACTCAAGTTTAAAGCAATATGGCATATTGCTACTTAATACTTCCCCATGTGTAACTCAACAAGTGCCAATGCGTGGAAAACCTTACATGGGTTAATAACAGAACAGGAGAAACTAGGCTCTAATATCATGTTATGTATCCGACCTAAAACCAATAGACAATAGGTGAAGTTCAACTTGTACCACAAGAAATCTATAATTTAAGTGTTATATAACACCACTTAACAAGAATAACTGCAAAGTAGAATGTCCTTTGGAACATCCAAGAACTGAGAAATAACTCAGTGAACCAAACTGTTAAAACTCAACCAAGCCAGTTTTTCTATTTCAGAAACCAAATATTTCAGTTTAGTTAAAAATTTTACTTTCCCACAAAAAAAAAAAAAATGAAGGTAGAAGAAGAAAACTAAATTCATGACAAGCAAAAACTTCCCCAAGTTTTTAAGTAATACAACAGCTTGCTGACAGCTTTAAAAGGTGCCTTCTTTTGTGAAGTTTAAAAAAGAGTTCTAAAAGTTCATATCACTTTAAATTAAGAAATTCCTGTTCATCAAGTGCTTTCAGAAAATCATGACATTAAATCAATATGTACAGAAAAGGCAGTACCTCCAATATCCCAGGATTTTGCATCACAGTACCAAGAACACGTCGTATAAGTCCATTGTAGACCATTCTGTTGATGGTCCCATCTGCATTTAACCATGGCAATATAGGAACCAATCTCTCACCTGAAAAAGGCTTACAAATCATACCCTCATCATCCCCTTGTGATAAACCTTCTTTTCCGTACATGCAGATTTCATTTGCATTGCTAGTAGGAACTTCATTGGAAGGTAAAGCATGCTCTTCAGGAAGATTAAGAATAGTAACTTTGTGCACATCACTAACACTTGAGCTGCCCAATAACTTAGCAGCATCAAGACTCTTATTGTCTTGCTGGACAGAGTTGCCACCATCCTTGACTTGGGATGTTAGCAACAAAGGTGTTTTAAGATCTCGATGGAAACTTGAAACTGAGGCAAGAAAATATTTCGAGTGATATAAAGCATCAACAACACGAACAGAGTCATATGCATTGACCTGCATGAAAGAGATCACAACATCAGTGCACATGAATTTGGTAACGGGAAGTTTTAGAAATCATCTAGTACTTTGAAAATATAGTATAAACTACCAAGCCATGATCTTCTCTCCCTCTTTCCTTAAAAATTCCACAACCTAACAAAAACCAATACAAGTTGACTGATCCTAGGTTCAAATCCTACTTGAGGAGATTTAATTCATTCCAAATTAAAGAACTCAGAATGTCAGAATGAAAGGAATCACTAGGACCATGAAGATCAGGTAACCATTGCCTGTATCTTCATTTCTATTGCACCCTAACGCATCGTATCAGATCGTATCATGTTCTGTTCTGTGATATTTGAGAATCACTGTCAACACCAGGGTGTAGGTCTCCAGGATAGTCCTTTGTTCCATAGTCCAAGGGCTATTTATAAGCAGCCAATTAAGAACTCTCAAGATATACTAGTACTAGCAAATGTCTTAAAGATGAAGTCATCAATTCCCCATTGCCAGATCTGTTTTAACATTCTACTGTCAATACTGGAACACGGCTACTAATAATTTAAGGCACCTTCTACCATAACCCCTTCCTTGCACTATTGGCAAGAAGTGACAGAGGGAATACATATATGAGAAAAAAAAATTACATACTAATAGACAAGAGTTATATTCCAATGGTCAAGTATAGCAACCTTTTTAGCTATTCCAAATGCTTCGAGAGTATCAATGATGATTTCAGGTGTCTTTTCTCCTGCAAGATGAACATCTCAAAGCATTCAATGAACTGGAATTTACATGCATACATCCTCTTTCGTAAATATGAAGATGAACCCCAAGTACAAACATGACCAAAAAACAAAATACCTGGCATTTTGACAAGACTATAAACATCTTCTATGCTCAAACCTTGGTCACCAGCCTTCTGAATTTCAGTGCAAACAGCCTTGATGATCTCAGAATCAAAGTGAGTGCCTTGCCCTTCATCAGAAGGTTTTGACAACAGATGCTCAGTGTAACCAGCCATAGCTTCCCAAGGTGACTCAGCCGACTTTGATGCCGTAGTGACACTATTTCTAAACTCAATCATTTCCTTCATATGGTCCAAATTAGTTGAACTTTCCTCATTCAAAAGCTCAGGGTTGAATGTTTCCTCATCCTTGAACAATTCTAAAGAATTGGCTGCAGGAAATGTTGAGCTATACACCGATACCATGATACCAGGAAAGCCCTTTTCTCGTCGTGAAACAAATTCACCTTCTGCAATGGATTTTAATTTCTTAGCCTTATCTACATCACATAATTCATTATCCTCAGCTCTACGTTTTAAGCTTCTTAGGTCTTCAGCTTCTCCAACACCTTCATCTGGTAAGCAAGGGGAAACAGAAAGCTCACCAAAAAAAACAAGAGAAAACAAGTGGAAAATATCACCACATTGCAAATCTGCAGTAAGATTAACTCCCCCTTCCATTAGATCTTTTTCTCTTTCACGAATCCAAGCAGAAAAATTAGCAGCTCTCTTTCCTGTATGGCAAGGAAATGGAGACTTGGAAATACTGTGCAAGAACTGTTGAGAAAGCACAAAAGGTTGACCGCAAGTACCACCAATCTGCCAAAAGTTGAAGAAAATTCAGAATCAGGAAAACAAGGGTAAACAGGGGTGGAATTTGAATTGATAACAGCACAATAGGGAAAAGAAATAATGCAGATCAAGAAGCTGGCACACTGACAGCAAGGGAATGTAAGGTGAAGTCATCTCAGATGGTTTGGTACTGTAGAAAGAAGACAATTACTTAACATAAAGTCAATGGAAAGAGTTGAATTACTAATACCAGAGTTGTCGCCAAAGAAAGACCGGAAAACAGCACACTAATATAACACTGTTCTACATGATTAATAAGATAAAAAAGTACAACCTGCCCAGCCATGTTCACAAGATGTACTGCTTAAGCTAGAGGCAGGAGATGATATTATGTTATGAATTTAAACAGAGAAATGGTGCTAAAAGCCATATATTAAGAATCCAAGGATGTCCTTGTGAATATATCAGATTTTATTGAAATGCAAAATAGCTCAAGAGAAATTGTTGGAGTAGTCCAATGGTGCCAAAAGCCTATCACCAAGGCTCCAAGGAAATCATCCCAAATATCATAAGATTTTGACTGAAATGAAAAGGAATTCTAAACAAATTAGTGAGTGGAGATCTTTATTGCATCCTAATGCATCTTATTTCATAAGATTTATGAAATACTGCTCTTTTACTTAAGTACAAAACATTAACACCTCTATGTAAATTGCATAGATTGAAGTAACTTAAAAATATAGGAAATACGAACTGATATTTACCATAATTTTTCTATCTCTAAGATAGCTAAAAGCTGCAAAAAGATCATGTTCTGAATAACGGCGCAAAGTTTCTGTCAGCAAATTTGGAGATGGTGGCGCTATGGATATGCTCAAGAAAACAAGCTTAAATAGTTCAACTGCATTAGAAACAGCCAACGATTCGTGTACTTGTCTGCCAACACCATTTCCTATATTCCATAGCTTAACTAACTTTTGATGAAAGCGATGGTGTTGTGAGCTTTGATTAGAGCCCTTATGTTGCTCAGCACCAGGAATTCCAATACTTCCATCTTGGGTAGTTGCCAGAACCATTTCAGATCCTTGTTGATTCTGCTAGGAAACAAGAAAGCATAAAAACTTTCAGTGTACTTAAAATCAAGATAAATATAATATACCAAACATTGGGAAAGAATGTCCAATGATGAAAATCAATAAAAGCTTTCCAACTGCAATTTGATAATTTTTTTTGAACTTTAGGAGCACTAATGGAATATATTTGTCAGCCCAAAAGTGGAGGAATTACATAATCTTCTGAATTCATGTTTACACTAGACCACTCAGCAGATAAAGATCTGCCCTTTTTAGAGGCTTCCAGTTTAGCAATCTGTTTAAAATGAAGAACATCCACCAAAGCACTTTTTATCTTTCTGTCATTAAAATCATCCCATCTTTCTTTCTCGAAGCCTGCATCTTCACCATGTTCCATTCCATGTTCAATTGATGAAAATCGGAGAAGTCTGCAATCACTATTGTTGGATGACCTATTTTGGCTTTTTTCAATATGCATCTTATACTGTTCACTAAGCACATTGCATAGTTGCATTAATGCTTTCCTAAATTTTGCACTTCGTTTTAGGTTTGTCATTCTTCTTGCACAAGCTCTAGGAGGCGCAGGCAGGCCATCAAGTGAAGTCCAATCTACACGGTGAAATTTTGCCCCAAGGGCAGCACGGTATCTTGCATATTGGGTTACCAATTCCCTGCATAGAACAAAATAATGTGAAACAAAGAACTGTAATATACTGTAAACATCTTCCTCTTCAAAGTCCCTATACTATATCTATCATCAAGTAAAGCAGATAGACAACCACCAAATGCATAAAATAAATGTTAAACACAAGCAACTGACGACGTTAAAGAGATACTGAAAATTCTCCCAATCATCATGTTCTCAAACCTTCTTCTAACTTAACAAAATTACTGCCAGGCAAGCATCATTAGTTGGAGATATGTTATGCATGGACCAAAATCAAAGAATATGATATATCTAACATTTTAAAAAAGTGCCCCTGTGCCCACTTTCAATTCAGTTTGTTAACCGTAGAGTTATGCTTCTCATTTCCACAGTCTTAAGAATATATACTACAGTCTACCTGTCTGCCTCATCTGTCCATAAGATTCTTTTTCTACGTGTTGGCTTCATTTTCAAGAAGGAATTCTGGATAATTAAGGAATAACGCTCCTCATCTTCTTCATGTGACCCTGGATTATTCACAGCTTCAACAAGATCAGCTTCCTGATATGCTTGGATGGCATCAGGTCCCACTGAAGAAGCTAAATGATAATCTTCTTTTAGCTCATCATTTCCATCAGATAGTGTACCACCTTCCTTTTCATCTAATTGTATGATTCTTGCATCAGCGTTTATTCCTTCTATTGATTTGACAGCTGATCTCTTTCTTTTCCGAGCAGATGACTGTTTATCTCTTTCTCCTTGATACTGCTCTCCATTGCTATTTGGAACACCCCGAAACCTATTAAGACGCTTTTGCCGCTTATCATAATATACACGAAGTACCTGTAAACAGAAAATAAATTAGTTTAAACCAAACAAATTATTACAACCAATTGGACACTAATGGTTGCCCTGGAGAAAGGGCGGGGGGATCAAATAACAATAGGCAAAATATACTTTACCTGTTCTAAGGTCAGATTAAGATCCTTTGCAATCTTTTCACAGTCTCTATATGAAAGTTTTTCATTTAAATTATCCTTCATGATTCGCTTAAGGAGCTCAGAACGCTGATCAGATGTCATAACTCGAACTGAAGCCCATGATCGATTAAGGAAAACCTGCAATAATCACTTAGCTTTTACATTTCGCTTAGCAGGCTGTTACAATGGATATAGATGCAAAGCAGCAGCAGATATAACTTATAAATAACAGAAAAGTTTGCAAACCTAACACTTATAGCCTGTACGAATTTAACCATGCTTATAAATAGGAAATTCCTAATCATCCACAAAAAGTAATACACACACAAATACTTACACTGACTGTTGAATGTAGCATCACACTGTCTTTCTATTACCATTGTAAATTTTTAAAACAAGTTTAAATCTAACAAAATTCAGTGAGACATTATCTCCTATTTTTACAATCTATTCTTAGAACTAAAATTCTAAATAATAATTTTTATTTTACCTTTTCAGGTATGATATGTGCCATGAATTTTAGACTCTACATTTCTGTCTAGTGCATACCTCGTGAACAGCAGACCCAGGGAATGCATGCAAAGCAGCTCTTGAATCAGCAGCTGCATAACAATATTCCAAAGTTTTCCAATAGTCATCAACAGCTTCTCCATTAGAAAAGATGAAATCATGCCTGACTCTAGGACGAAGGTCAAGATAACTAGAAGTAGATGTGGCAACCAGTGATAGTGGTTCCTCTATGTAAGGTTTAAGCTCCATAGCATGGGTCAAAATGGCATGTGATGCCTTTAATCTGTTATCTGAACATTCATCAGGTACCAGCCGAATCAACTACATCACCAAATAATGCCAGTCAAAGAAACAGTAATATGCAATGCAGGAGCAGAGAGAAATTCATCAAAAAAGAATCGATACAGAACTAACTATTCTAATTTAAAACAAAAGTACTGATTAAAACGTATAATCCCCTAGAAACTGTTTTAATTTTGTTGATCAGGAATTTTTATATTAATATATTCAGGAGTTTGCATGCTCTAATAATATTTCATTCTACCAATATACCATTCAAACATATTCCATCTCTCGTCTTTCCCAGCAATTAAAATAAAATATGCTGCTACTTTGAATTTCAGCAATTCACGTAAGCCTGCTCAGAATTGAATTCCAGCATAAATCCATTAAATTTGAACAGCTACAAATTTGAATTCTGCTAATGCATGTCAACTTTGCTATCATTATATTCCTAATAACCTACGTTCATACAAACAACAACCGTGAAACAAGACATGAAGAAAAGGGAATTCTTCAAGCAGATATTTAACCAATATAACGTTGCACCAGTTACAGGTGTGTCTAGAAGAAAAGGCATTCTTCCACAGTAGCTACCACTTACTTTATGTCAAGGCAAGAAAATCATTGAGCCTTGTTCTATCTAAAAATCAAATGTTAAAATTCACATTCTAGGATTAATAACTTAGAACAGCCATCATTGTCTTACAACAATGTCACTAACATGTCAAACTGCATAATTGGATTGGTAGAATGAAACCCAGCTTTTTCATGGTAAAAAACAACTAAATGGTTTCAAAAGAGAAATCACAGTGAACATATTAATGATGCAAAAGTTTCCAGAAGAATGAAATATTCCTACATGATTAACCTCCTGGAAACTTGGCTAAGTAATTGTACCTTCAAACGCCTTAGGATGTCAATGAGCAGTGAAAGTCTTCCAGTTGCCTGAGTATCCATTAGAAGCCTATACTCATCAATGGAAAGATCAGAAAGACACAAGCCTTTCTTACACTTCTCAATCATATCATCAAACTTTAGAGTAGTTCCCACAACTTGTACGAAAAGTTCAAGTGGAATGGCCTTGATGGCTGCTTCCAATGAAAATAAAATGCATGAACCATGAAGATTTTTCTGACCATGCAGGTATCTCTCAAGTGATAAAACATCATTCCAACCATGAAAACTACTCAAGAAACCCCACAAAAACCTATGAAGCAGTTTCAAGCGTACCATTTTTGCCAGCACAAAACCATTGGCACGCATGGCTTCTGATTTAGCAGCCTTGGCTTCTAAATCAACATGATTCGGTGTTCTCTGGACACCATCTAATACAGGAATTGAATCATTGCTTTTCAACTTCGATGTTGCATGGCCACGGACTTGCATTTCAAATGATCTCAACCTGTCATGAATTTCACTCAGCAGCTCCGGATGTAATGCTTCAACAGACGGGTGCAGAACCACCTGAGTAATACGGCTTCGGCCACAATTAGTTACAACAGGCACATTAATGTGCATGCATCTGCAGTGCCCTTGTTGCTGAAGCTTCTTTAACATTCGATCAACTGTCTTCCTGTCCAATTTTGTGCTCTTGTCCTTCTCAAGTTCCACAAGCCATCGATACAATTCAGGTCTTAAAATAAACTTCTCATCCTGTATAAGAAAACTAGAATGAAATTTGTATTTCTAGAAATTGTTAAGGATGGTAAACAAGTTTATAATCTCAAACTACGTTAGCCAGACTCAGAGGTGAGTGTCAAACAGAGGCACGTCTCAAACATAGGTATACTTGATTTTTCCTTAGTTTTTCATATATTTGGAGGATCATACCCCCATACTCAAGCCCAAATATGTGTCAGACAGAGCTGTCAAATAAAGGTACCAAGGGAAAACGAGGAGTTTGCGTAACATAGATCTCAATTTAAGCCTTCAGTCAAATGCCTGGAGAAAAAATATTACCTGTAAACGTCCAAGCATCCTTTGCTCCCTTCGAGCACCATCAGCAGTCAGAACTTGACTTGAATAGGTCTGATATGAGCCAGAATCAGGAGGCCTCAACAAATCAAGTCCTATAGGCTGTGGTGGAGCAGCACATATTTGGCTTTCAGTACTAACTAAATCAAGTTCTGCTTCACAAGCAGTATTACTTTGTTCAGTTGGAAGCCCTTGTGTGTTGTCAGAATACAGAACAATATGGTTAGTTTCTCCAGGGGAGCCACAGGTAATTTCAGTATCATTTTCCAAATCATTCACTTTCATGGGAGTAAAAGAATCACTTGCAGAAGCTGAAGGATTATACTCTAGAAGATTTTGGTTCAGTTCATCAGGAACTCCTGAATGGCCAACATCAAGATTAGAGATCTGCTTTTCATCATCAGCATTTTTTGATTTAATCAAAAATGCATTTGATGATTTACAAGAATTCCCAGATGTCCAAACTCGATAAGCTGTAGTCTTTTTGTGGCTTTCAGCTTGCAGGTGCATCCCAAACCTAGAGAACATGTTAAAGAATCGAGAATAGCTTCTTTTCTTGTCAATTCCAAGCCTCTCACATACCTGCGCATACCATATATGAACATGAGAGAGTTACCAGTTTGGAAACAAATGAAATACATTTGAGGGAACTTCATGCAAAATCAGACATTGAAAAGGCACAGATAATTAAAAGTTTAAAACTACACACAATAATATGATTAACACATAAAAAGAAAACTAGTAAAAAGCTGAAATAACTATAAAATAGATCATTACAGCTATCTTCCAGTTACAGCATTTTCGGAAATAAATCAGTATACTGTAGTACATTAAAATCAGTATGCTTCTTTCGGACAAATGAGTGGTAGCAAGTAGTGCTGCCAAGCACACACATGTCATGAATAATATACATGCATTTCGAGTTTTGAATCACCCGCATAGCATCAAATGCAAAGACACTACAATTATATTGAGGCAGTATATTGCTGATCAATATCACCATTCCCTGACAACAAAATCTTAGCCTAGTGGGAAGAAGCTTATGTGGTATTAGAGCTAAGGTTCGAACCCTAGTGTCCCAACCAATTCCCCAATTAACCAATGTACCAAAAGAAAAATAAAAACTATATCACCATCTTGATGGAAGTAAGAGTCTTAACATAATTGAACTAGATGATAACCATAAATCCAAGTGAATCTCTTCAGCTAAGTTGGAAAAAGAACAAGCTGTAGGAGTTGCTAAGACTTGATTGAATAAACAGCTTGTTTATGCTTTTTCAACTCCATTAACAGCATGCAGTACATATTTGAATTGAATTTCATCTTTCTTAAAGCATGATTAGTAACTATCTAAAGGCCTTGATTTACATTTTAAGATCCACTCTTCAGCTTACAACAAATTAATATTTGTCAAAAACACAGCATCATAGCCATTAAGATCAATAAAATCATAACAAAGAAAAGTCAAGAAAATATATATGCACCGTCATAACCGGTAAACCCTCAGATCCTTCAGCATCGACCATATCATAAATTTGATTATCAATGGGAAGCTCTACAATCTGGTCTACATTCAGAATTGACTTTCCAAACTTCAGCTGTTGTCCTTTGTCAAGATTATCATCACACCTGAGAAGTTTTGGCTCAAAATTCTTTTCAGGAAAGCTCTTCACCAACCTTAGGCAAAATTCAACCTAAAGAAAATAGAAACAAATCACAAATGAACACTCACTTAGATAGTGCAGAAGTAGACAGAATATTTTTCCATAAAATATAATCTAGAATATTTTACATGATTTTATATGGTATAATTGACTGCAAGGATCTGTGTTGGCAATACTGGCCAAGAAAGCACGACCAAAGGCATGGAATAGTTTCATCAATTTCATATAAAAGAAATCTTATATTGCGCGTCAAGGCAAAAAATACTCTTCATAAAAGATGTATAACCTTGTTTACTTAGTTTATCTAAAGCTTATGATATTGAATAAATTTTATTAATTAGTCAACAGTTACAAAGTTATATAAGGTTAGAAAGAATACACAACATTAAAGACATAATCAGGAATAGAAGGTTAAACAATTACATATCAGCTATTAGGGAACATATATAAACAGGAATAAAAAAAATAAAATAAGAAAAGGTTGTAATAAAGAAGGATTCAGCAGCTCCTCGCCAGTTGGAGAATAGAACGAAAGAATCCATTTTAACTAACTGCCCCAAAATGCTTAAAACTTAGATGAGTCGATTTGAGCATGATTTGAAAATAGACAAACTTCAACCAGAAAAAGAAGAGAGAAAGAAAGAGACAGGAAGAAGACTTTCTAGAAAAGCTTATTACAAATCCTCACAAGGTGTAAGCCCATCAACATAACTTTTTCTGGAAATTTCTATTCAGCATAAATGAAGAAAAAGTAAAATGGAATCTTGCAAAAGCATGAAATAAGAACTATATAGTTTACATCACCTTCTCATTCACAACAGCATGCAAATCCTCGACGAGACCAGCATCTTTTAACCTGCGGTAGATCTAATGGCATATATGCAGCACATGGTATGAGGAAGACAAATTCAAAAAATCACTAGAGAGGAGCAGATTGTGGACTAGACAAAATTAAAATGAAGCCCCCTTTTCTTTGGCCCCTTTGAGAGAGAAAGAAGTAAAGATAGCAATCTTACATTTCTCCAGGCTTTGTGGCCTCTGGATCTTGTATAACCTAAGTCTCGTTTAATATCTGAGACAACAAGAACCTTCAATAGAACGAAAATCAGCATAATGGCATAACATCAAATCCATGAATCTAACAACATTCTGAATATAATTGACCTTTCCATTGGCTTCTTCCAGTTTATCACAAACAACTTTCATTGCAGGTAGATAATCAGTCACAGAAACATTTTCTTTCCCATATTCTGTAGCAAATCCATAGTCATCTGAAGCATTTTCTTCACCGTATGCAAGGGTTTCAACAGTTTGTTCTTCTTTATTAATCTCAAACTTCTGTTGAGAGCCCAAACGCTTCGCGTATCTATGCAAGTATATCAAATTGGTGGTCACAGATGAACTGTTTTTGGAGTCCCCTTCACTACAATGTTCTTTCTTCCTAACAAGTGCCGGTTGTTTCACAATCAACCCTCTGCATTCAAGGTTCTTTAATATATAAAAGAAGTTCTTCCCTTCAATACCAAATTCCTTTGCAAGCTGACTTTGTGTCACTCCATTTGTTCTGCAAGTACCATCTGTTAATAACCTATCTCTCTTTAACATCACTACAAATGTGGCTTCACAAAGAAGTGAATAAGACTTAAGATTTTACCAACCAAATTACGCTTACCAATATTATTCACTAACTGCAAAATCATAAACCCTAAAGCAATAATACTTTCTGGAGTCCAAAACAATTATATATCTCTATCTATTTCCAGTAGTTATTAGTCTTCCCCTCTTCCCATCAATTTTCTACACTTCAATCCATATCATAAAGGACTACATGAGCCTCATATAAAAATAAAAAGGACGAATTCACTTCATGTTGTAGTACTTTAACAATCAGGTCATGTAGCTAATAATTAAAAGAGTATATAGCTGCAATACACCGAATTTTGAATTCCAAGGTGATTAATCAGAATAATCTGCATAACTTATTAGTTCATTCTAGACAATCTAAATACAAAATTCTCATAAACCCACCATTTTCAAAATTAGCTTACCTTGAGAACTTCAATTTGAGAGGAGGTCTTTAGATTTCAAATTTAGTATAAACTGTGTGACAAGACAAACATAAATAGTACCTTCAAATTTATTTTCCCTGAATGATGCCTATTGAATGGTAAATGTTAAATAAGTATTATTTGAGATTTTGGAATTCACCTTCTTATACCTTTTGCAATATGAAGGAATAGAACCCCTTAACTAATTTATGCATAGTATGTGCTTTCTGTTCTCGCAATTTGTCCAACTAATCAATTGAAAATCTTATCCTCTAAATTCATCAGAAAAACATAGCATCACAAGTAACTTCACAAGATTCCAAAAAGAAAAATCAGATAACCAAAGGAAACTAAACCTAGCAATAGCGAGTCTTTCCAGAGTGCGACGTTGTTGAGATGAGATTTGAACATTTTCATCATAAAGGCCAACGAAGTTATTTCTAAGCGTTTCATGGGCTAAGATTATGATATCGAGTTTCTCGGCACCTTCAGCGCATTGAATGGAGGCATCGGTAGGGCTAAGAAACGCGGCGTTTCGCGGCTTGAACCGAAGAACGGGGATGGAGAGGAGATTTTTCCAAAGGGAGGCTTTGAGAGGAGGACGGATGTCGAGTTTGGTGCAGAGATAGGAAAGAGAAATGCCTAGCTGCCCGTTGGAGCATATTTCTTCCAGAGCCGAGGTGATGATGGAATCCATCTTGGTCGGTTGCTCTTTGGAAGTCCCAAAAGAGGAAACAGTTTTGCACGACCATGAAAGAACAATTTTCTAATAAGAGAACAGACAAAACCCAGTTGGCTTGCACCAGTGTTCGCCGCAGACGGCGAGCTAGAGGGAGATAGACACGGGATATACGAGGAAGTCAGTCGGATAGAGAAAGAATTAGATCCGGAACTGACCGGACCGAATCCGATGGATACAAAATTGAAGGCGGTGGGCTGGCCCATATCAGTTGATAAATATCTTGCTCCATATTTGGTAATTGGTCAAGAGTCCATCAAACCCGTCAATGCACTACTTTTTTGGGGATTCGGAAGGAGCGACCACTCTCCATATCTGTTAAGGTTTAGTTTAGTATTACTTCTTACTAGTATTTTATTTTAAAAAGACTTTTTAAAAGTAGTATTAAACTGGTTTCTTCAAACCTCTTATTATTAATCAATTTATTCCCCATTCCTACGACTGGCTGATCCAATAAATATCCTCCCATGGCCTACATTTTTTTATTTGAAAAATATCGTAATAATAAATGTAATAAAAATGTCGACAATTTAATGGAATTTTGAAATTTGAAAAGTAAAATGGATAAAGTAATATTGGTCAAGTCAAACATCAATATCCATGAAAGTCAGGCCAACTACTTTCCCACCAAATCCATGTAAATAAACTCAGGATACATGTCATGTCCCAACGCTCACTCCCAGCAACAAGAAAACGATTTTCAGCCGTTTTCCATTACCTCCAATTTAGCAACTCAATTTACCAACTAAAGCAAACCCATGCTTTCTTTCTGAAAACTGTGCGTAAGCCCCAGTACTCCCATTTCTTAACTCTTTTCCTCGATAAGCAATTACATGTATCTGGTGACAATCTCTGCTACGCCCGCCACGTGTTCGATCAAATACCCAACTGTAGAAACCAATTCCTTTGGACTTCCCTCATACGCTCCCATGTTTTCAACGGTTATTTTATCCAAGCTATCATATTGTACTCTAGAATGCTGTGTAAAAGCATATCCCCCTCTGGGTTCACCTTCTCCTCTGTTCTTAATGCCTGTGCTCGCGTCCCGGCAGTGTTCGAAGGCAAGCAAGTTCATGCCAGAGTCGAAAAATCAGGACTCTTGGGGAACAATGTTGTGCAAACAGCATTACTTGATATGTACGCAAAATGTGGATTCGTGTTGGACGCCGAAAGAGTGTTCAATGGTATGGAAGAGAAAGATGCGGTTGCTTGGACAGCTATGATTTGTGGTTACACTAAGGTGGGATTAATGGATAAAGCGCGGTTCTTATTTGATGACATGGAGGGACGCAATATGGTTTCTTGGACAACTATGGTTGCTGGATATGCAAATTATGGTGACATGGAAGCAGCCAAGGACTTGTATGACAGGATGATGGAGAAGAATTCGGTTGCTTGGCTTGCTATGATCGCAGGCTATGGGAAGTGCGGTGATGTTAGTAAGGCTAGAAGAATATTTGATGGAATAGTAAAGCCAGACGCTTCGTGTTGGGCAGCAATGTTGGCTTGCTATGCACAGAATGGATATGCAAAGGAAGCTATAGAGATTTATAGGGCAATGAGAGGTCAAAATGTCAGAATTACGGAGGTTGGAATGGTGGGTGTTATTTCTGCTTGTACTCAAATTGGAGATGTTAGTATGGCGGAGGCATTGGCTAAGGAATTGCAAGAAGGATGCTGTGGTAAGTCGTGCTTGTATGTATTAGTAATTGCTAGTGTGGTACTATAATTAAACTCTCTTTTTTTACCTCATTGCATGATAAATACAGGTAGGACGCTCTTTGTGTCAAATGCGTTAATAAACATGCATGCAAGATGTGGATGCATGGAGCAGGCCTGGATGGAATTCTGTAGAATGAAGCAGAGGGATGTGGTATCTTACAGCACAATGATCACAGCCCTTGCTGACCATGGTGAGTGCCAGGTAGCTTTGGCTTTATTCTCAAAGATGCACAAGGAAGGAATCAAACCAAACCAAGTTACATTCATAGGCGTCCTTAATGCCTGTAGTCACGGTGGATTGGTTGAGGAAGGATGCAAACTCTTTGAGCTAATGACACTTGTTTTTGGCATGGTGCCCTTAAGTCAACACCTTACTTGCATGGTTGACCTCCTTGGAAGGGCCGGCCACCTTGAGAAGGCATATAATCTTATCATTGAATATGGAGATGCCTGGGATGCTGGAATTTGGGGTGCTTTGCTTGGAGCTTGTAAGGTTTACGGTAATGCTGCACTGGGTGAGATTGCCTCTAGTCATCTCTTTGAAATTGAGCCTGAAAATGCTGGAAATTATGTGCTTTTGGCCAATATTTATTCTTCATTAAATAAATGGGAGGACGCAGAGAAACTGAAGAAGATGATTTCTGAAAAGGGAAAGAGGAAATCTCCTGGTTGTAGCTGGGTGCCAAGTTGAGGAAATCTTGTGCATTATTTTTGCATTACATGATTACTCTGCTTTAAGGTTCACTCCTTTTCGATCTTAAGCAAGCATGGCCCGCATGCATGTGTTTGGTCATTACAAGTAACTAAATTAGCCCATGGAATTGATTTGATGATCCAATGCGCACGGATTTGGGTTCTACGATGTAATTGACTGAAAAAAAGGGGGTCAAATGCACCTCCCTGCTATCCGCTGGCAAGCTAAATCTATCTATAATTTATATAATCTATAATATGTATATAAAAGCAATTTTGAATTGAGGAGAATTACTTTATTATAAATTATATCTTTTTAATTTAATTTTAATTTAAAAATATCGCATGTCACAAAATGATTGACGAAAAGATTTTTTTTAATGGCTGAGGTAATTTCCGTAATGAAATATAGTTTAGGTACCACTTGGTGTAAT